>OX438714.1:7995000-10395000 GCA_949316375.1 Mythimna vitellina
TTAAAAAAAAAAGTTTTAACAGGATGCAGTTGAATCCCGATATCAATTGAGACAAATACGACCAGAAGCGTAGGCAAAGGCCCTTCCACGTGCTTTCAACGCGATCCTTTTGACGACCTAAATTGAATTGTTAAAGGGATGGTGCTGTTAGAGTGTATAGCTCCATCCCTCTTTCTCTCTAGCACGTCTGTCATTTTATTTAACACATGATAGATAGATAGATATTCTTTATTGTACACCAAAAATACAAATTGCATTAGGAACTTAAGGGTGTCACAATGGGCGGTCTTATCGCTAAAAGCGATTTTTTACAGATAACCTTTGGATGGATTTGACAGAGAAGGAGAAAAAAGATACGCAGGTAGTTCGTGGTGTACTATTTACATATAATATAGGTCAAAATAAAAATACTTTAATCACTGTTTTTTTTTTTCTTGGATATCTTTGGTTAGACGTACTGAACGCTGTGTTAAAATTTGTCCCACTATTTTAATGGGACCTTATATACACATGATGGTTAAGGTTCCTGAACTCGTGTCTGAACAGCGCTCCCCTTCCGCAGGGCCTGACCCGCGCCTTCCGCAACATTCCCGGCGTCGAGATGCTCAACGTGGACAAGCTCAACTTGCTGAAGCTGGCGCCCGGTGGCCATCTCGGCCGCTTCTGTATCTGGACCCAGTCCGCGTTCGACAGGCTCGGTGAGTACGATGATACGAGAGATACGAGTACGAAATAGACCGAAAAAACCAGTGGCATCGCTTGGTTTGTTCAATGTGTATTATGAAGCAACTGAGAAACTCTTGCGAGGTGACCATTACGTCCCAAACTTACACCATATAAATGGTATACCTTTAACAATTACACACTATACACCCAATTTCACACCCTTGTTTGTTTTTAATTAGTTAAGTCTTTGAACTGCACAAAAAGTCTTTGCAGTCGTTGTGCTGTCAAGCACTGGTTTATATCAATTAAAAAAAAAAAGCTTGTAACAAGTCTGGGTAGTTTGGGGGCCTGGACTCCTGTAATACAGGATTTTCCTAGTACAGGCTTCAGTCTCCACAACATCAATGTAAATGTACTTACTCAAATAATGTACTGCACATATAAATTGTTATTTTTGCATTATGTCGTCATCTTCCTGCCCTTATCCCGTATTATTTGGGGTCGGCGCAACACGTTTTTTTCTTCCACTCTGCCCTGTTACTCGTCATGCTATCACTAACTTCCTTTTCTTTCATATCACTCTTCACACAATCCATCCATCTTTTCTTTGGTCTCCCTCTTCCTCTCCATCCATCCACATGTAAACTCATAACTCTTTTAGTAACATGTGTTTCATCCATACCAAGACAAACGATTCCCTTTCAACTTTTCAGTCACTGGCGCCACTTTCAAACTTCCTCTAATATATTCATTTCTCACTTTATCCATTCTCGTCACACCACACATCCATCTTAACATTCTCATCTCCGCTACATCTAATCTTTTTTAATCCGTCTTTTTTTTTTTTGCATTATGTGGTGGAGAAAATTAAACGCTTTTATTATTATTATTATTATAATGTACCTCATGAATTTACTACTCTACCTATTTTACTTTTTTTCTGATTACATAAAATATATTTTCCCCTATAAGCCTTACTCGTTTTGTGACATACGAAATGGAGTTACGAATATTGAGGGGTATATCAGAGTTCCCTTAGGAATCATTGACATTGGCAATTAGTCGGTCAGTGTGTCGACCTGTGGAATACATTTATTTATTTAACCCTGACCGCGATATTTACACAGTCGTGTATTTATATCGTGGCCAGATCTTAGAAATTGACCATTTCATGAAATGGCCAAGTAAAACTGGCCAGATCGTTTTAAACGTTAAAGTTTGATGATATTTCAATCTTATGTTTAGACCTCTTATTATCATTGAAATCCTACATCAATAATATGACCAAACAAGGATTGACATATCATCGTTTAAACAATCTTGCCAGTTTTAGCTGGCCATATCATGAAGTGATCAATTCTAGGATCTAGCCACGACAAAGCAAAATGTGTACAGTACGACCATGTCATGACTAAATGACAGACGCTACGCGCTTTAAGCGCTAATAAATATTTAAAAAAAATTATTGATTCTCTTATTTGTATTATAAATTATGTAAAAGATATGTAATAAAAAGAAAAATACATGTTAATGATTGAAACAAAGATGAAGCAGTTAAGGGGATGCAACTCAACATACACTTTCGCTGTTTTCCATACAACCGCTCTTACGCGTTTATGACGTTATTACACATTTATCATTAAACATTTTGGATACACAGTATCTTGTAGATATTATCTAGGCTTCTATTGAAATCAATATATAAATTTATGTAAAACTAATCCAGTAAAGAAATCCAAAAGTCTGCTATTTTGCATGAACTTTGACACTTCATAATTTACACAAAAATTTAAAAAGTCAAAAAAAGTATATCAATAGAAGCCTTGCACATTTAATCAGCATTCTGAATGACGATAACTTTTTTTACAAAAACTTAAGGGTTTAAAAAAAAAACACGTAATTCCTGAAACAAGTTTTGTGGAATATTCGAGTAAATCACGGTATTACCGAATGCTAACAGAGTTTTCAGGCGTTATTACTCTTTTTTCGCGTTACCTTTTCGTCAAACATCGCGTTGGATTGCGTTAGATGAAGTAAAAAACTTTTAAACCATGCTCGATGTTGACGATAGGCGAGTGAAAACAGACCCTAAAGACATTATATTGCAGTTACTGAATTTGAAAATTGCCTTCTTCAACCAGATTCCCTGTTCGGCTCATGGAAGACACCCTCAAAGGAGAAGAAGAACTTCAACCTGCCCCAACCCAAGATGGCCAACACTGACCTGAGCCGTCTGCTCAAGTCTGACGAGATCAGGAAGGTTCTGCGCGCGCCCAAGTACGTATACCTGATTTGACCTTATGATTTTATACAGTTTAAATGAAAAAACCAAGATTTTTTTTAAATAGGAAAATACTGACAAAAAATTCCACCACTGGGAGGGTCCAGAATCATGTATTAAATTTAAAAACCAAGATTTTTTTTAATTAGGAAAAAACCGACAAAAAATTCCACCACTGGGAGGGTCCAGAATCATGTACTGGATCCATGGTATACGTTTGTGCGTCGATGTCAAAAACACTGTATAAAAAGAAATACCTACCCATTTTATTCTCAACTTTTTTATCCCATCGAAAAAAATGAATGATCTCCTTTGTCCTACCAAAATGATGATACTCTCTTTCAGAGCATTGGGTTATGATAACCATGATTATCACACGTTGACACATACTGAACCACCTTTTCCCCCCCAACAATCTCAACTTTAACCACCCAATCTAACCACGACCCCCCATTCTTTTGCAGCAAGCGTGTAGTCCGTGCCACCAGGAAACTCAATCCCCTGACCAACACCAAGGCTATGCTGAGGCTGAACCCGTACTCGGCTGTACTGAGGAGGAAGGCCGTTCTTGATCAGAACAGGAGGAACAACGTCAGGGCTTTGGCTTTGGCTGAAAAGCGTGGAGTGAGTATAAAATGCTTGTACAAGAATTAGATTCTGCCAGTGAAGATTATCCCTAAGGGCTGAAAATGCGTAAAGCGTACGGTCCCCGTCGCGGAAACCTGATTATAACCTGCGCAGTTTCGCTAGTTCAACTTTAACGGTGTGCATGTAGTCGTGTCGATGGAGAACTTAATATAAATATTATTACTCCCTCTCTCTGGGTTTCTCAAAGAATAACCGTTATTTTGCTCGATTTTAATATTGTAGTACGAAATCCTTTGTTTACGAGTCCGACTACCACTTGGCCTGTTTTGAAATAATTTGTTTGCCTCAGAATAAATAATAAAAAAGAATATTCGGTCATTCTCGAGTTAGCACTCAGCAAAAAATTTAACTATTTTTTATTTTGGTTATGTAATGTTTTTGCTGGATGCTAAGTCTTTTAAGCCATGTCTTCGTATGAATAGTTCATTTTTTTACCATTAGAATATGGATGTACACATTCTAATGTTTTTGTAGTATTTGGCAGCAAATGTATCGAGTGAACTTTCTCGGCAAACTTCGCTGAGTTAGTCAACACTAAAATAAAATTCTCAGCTCCATTTTACCGAGATCGCGCCTGTTTCAATGATTCCACACATTGTACAGTTGCGCAGACACTTGAGATACAAAACTACACCAATTTTACATCACAATATCCACTAGGAATCAATTTGCGAATCATTGAAACAGACTGAATTTCACTCGAAGAAATCTCGCCAAAAAAATCACATTTAGCCATTCATTTTTATTTATATAGATAGTATAGATTGAAACTATGTTAAAGCCAAAATGATGATATCCTCTTTTCAGAGCATTGGGTTATGAATACCATGATTACTCACACGTTGACACATACTGAGTACACCACAGAATTTCTACCAAAACCCATAGACTTTCTACCGCTAAAACAACCCTTACAATTCACAGATTAAACTGTCGGACTCCGACCCCGCAGTGAAGGCCGAGAAGCTGCGCGCCCGTAGAGTAAAGTCCGCTAAAGCTGCAGCAGCGAAGAAACCGAAGAAGCCTGTTGCCAAGAAAACCGCCCCCCCTCCACCCAAGAAGGCGAAAGGTGTCAAGAAGGCTGGTGGTGTGAAGAAAGCCAAGAAGCCAGCTAAACCTGTAGCTAAGTGAAGGAGTTAATAAATTTATATATTGACACAACAATGTTTGTTTTATTTGAATTTAATAGGTACCTTGAACTTATTTTCATAGGAAAGAAAAAGAAAGAATGAAAAGGTTTATTTACGACAAACATGGCTCATAACTTAAAAAAAACTATTTACAAAAAAAAAATAGAACCGACTTCAATGTAAAAAAAAAACAGAAAAGGGGAAAATAACTTTAATTTTGGAATTCTGTGTTTCTGTATTAGTTTGGTCTCTTCGTTATTTAAAACAGACTTCCGAAAATAAAGTTATTTTGCATTTTTCAGTGTTTTTTTTTACATTGAAGTCGGTTGTTATTTTTTTTGTAAAAAGTTTTTATTTTAAAATTTAGTAATATATAATACCTTATAGCCAGAGTACATCTCATGACAATTCTAATAATACCAAACATGGTTAGATTACATTAATTTATTACAGAATTCTGGTGCCTAACTTCAGGTTTCATCATCAGATCAGTTCGATATATTGACATTCTTTCAGTCGGTCATCGACTACACTTATAAACAAAGCAATTTTACTTGTTACGACAGTTTTGCTGTGATCCTATGAGGAGTTCTGTTCCATATCTTCGAAGTTCATGATCAGATCATGACAATATTTCTAAGGGACCAACTTTGAAGCATAACATTTCATTAAAAAAAAAATTCAATATCTATCAACAATTGACAGAAATCGGTGAACAACAAGATAAAAACAAACATACATTCAGCCGAACATAGAGCCTCCTCCTTTTTGAAGTCTGTTAAAAATATAACATTATAACAAATTATACAATAATAGCAGTGGTGGTCGAGTGGTAACGGCCCCGACTTGCGAGTTGTAGGTCGCGGGTTCAAACCCAGCCAGGCGCATTACTTTGTGTAATTATTTCATCAGCACTGCTCTCAAAACGGTGAAGGAAAACATCGTGAAGAAACCACATGTAACATTCACCAACCCGCACTGGGCCCGCGTGGTGGATTATGGCCTATTCTCTCTCCTAGAGAGGAGGCCTAAATCCCAGCAGTGGGAACATTATAAGGCCGCCTATGCTATGCTATACCTACAATAGATTGAGTTATGCGACATATCCGCGCAAAGGTCAACATACGCAGAGGCGCAACTCGCGGACGACGATGTGTAGCTCGCCGTCCGCTCGTCCTATAAGGATCGAGCCTGAGGCGTCGACGGGGCCTAGTGTTCTACGAGATGTCAGCAAACCGTAGGAGCCCAGTGGGGCCGATGCCTGCTAAAGCCATGGTGAAAAGTAAAAAGGCAACTGAAGGAGCATAGTGTGGTTTTAGTCAGTAAATCTGACACGCCCTCCTGCTCCGCTCTAAAGCAGAAGTGATTAAGTGACTTCCCAGTTTAAAAAAAAAAATTACTAATTTGAAAGAATACTTTTCTTTTTTTAAATAAGCTGCCTTAATAGGAATTACTCCTGTACCATGGCGCATGGGTGCGTTCACAAACGTGAACTAACATACACAAGACACTCGGACCAGGAACATCTATCATCTGTAGGCCATTCAAATATTCGTTCCGTGCGGGAATCGGATCATCATCATCATCATCATATCAGCCAAAAGACGTCCACTGCTGGACATAGGCTTCCCCCAAGTGCCGCCACAATGAACGGTCTTGTGCGTCTCGCATCCATCGTACTCCCGCAACCGTTACCAGGTCATCGGTCCACCTTGTAGGAGGCCTTCCAACGCTACGTCTTCCGGTACGTGGTCGCCATTCCAGAACCTTTCGGCCCCAACGGCCATCCGTTCTGCGAGCAATGTGCCCTGCCCATTGCTACTTAAGTTTGGCGATTCTTCGTGCTATGTCGGCGACCTTGGTTCTCCTGCGGATATCCTCATTCCTGATTCGATCACGCAAGGAAACTCCGAGCATAGCCCTTTCTATTGCCCTTTGGGTGACTTTAAGTCTTCTGATGAGGCCCATTGTAAGCGACCACGTTTCAGAGCCATATGTCATCACTGGCAACACGCACTGGTCATAGACTTTCGTCTTTAGACACTGGTATATTGGACGAGAAGATACCGCGCAGCTTTCCGAACGCTACCCAGCCAAGTCGGATTCGACGATTGATCTTTTTCTCGAAATTAGACCTTCCTAACTGGACCGTCTGTCCCAGGTAAACGTACTCGTCCACAACTTCGAGTGTAGAGTCCCCGATCTTGATAGGAGTGGGTGCTACATGGATGTTTACCAAGACTTTGGTTTTGTCCATGTTCATTTTAAGTCCCACTCTTTCGGAAGCTCTACTGAGGTCTCTAAGCATTGTACTGAGCTCCTCCGTAGTCTCAGCCATGACTACTATGTCGTCGGCAAACCGAAGGTGAGTGATGTACTCGCCATTAACATTAATGCCTAGCCCTCTCCACTCTAGAACCTTGAAGACACCCTCCATTGCTGCCGTGAACAGTTTCGGAGAAATAACGTCTCCCTGCCTCACGCCCTGCTGCAAGAGGATAGGTTTCGAAGTCTGATCTTGTAGTTGGACTGACATGGTGGCGTTTTTGTACAAACACTTCAGCACTTCGATGTACCGATAGTCAATTTGGAACCGTTGGAGAGAATTAAATGACCTATGATGACATATAAGTGATAGCGTAGGAGACAATCAAAAACATAACCCTGATTTTGCTGTACCACAGTCGGTTATAAAAACAATATGTAATATGTTTTACCCAAAATAATCACACTTTCATTTCCTCCAATAAATATTTTACAATGAAAAAATCATAAAACTAAAATTGATCGAAATATTTTCTTTTCTCATTTTGCGCTAGGACGAGCGATGTTGAAATATTATAGTATTTTTCTAATATTTGGTTGTTTTTTATCAAAATGCTCAAGCACGGAAATATGGGAGAATTTAGTTAGGGGTAAGTTTTATTTAATACCCTTACTCGAAAACCCGTTTTTAGGCACGCAATTCTTACTATTTTTCGCACTAGTGTGGAAAAGTACGTGTGCCCGCGCCCGTTCCATCATCGGACCACCTGGCGTACGGCGATGCGCCACCGGTATAGAGTGGACATCCCACCCATACGCACAAAACGTTTTGGGAACATATTCATTGTGCGTACATACAGCTAAGGAGTGAAATACCTTGCCGGAATCTGTTTCCTAATGGCTACAACCCGGGAATCTTTAAGTCAAGAGTGAATAGGTTACTTCTAGGTAAGCGCGTTCCATCGTCGACCGCATCGTCGCTTTCCATCAGATGAGATAGCGGACAAGCGCGAACATATCAAGAATAAAAAAAAACAGAATAAGTAGTTTTTATTTCTATTTTATTGATTTTTTGGTGATTTTACGTAATAACCCGCAATTACATAATAATAATACTCATATACGCGCGATGGGTTTTAAGGCGTTTTGGGATAAGGTGACAGGTGCTTTAAGCCTCAAAGCGCGCTGGAACAATTTTCCTGCTGCGGTCTTTCCGTCCGATTATAATTTAGGTGTCTCCAAGGCTAGAGTGAATAGGCTCTTAATAAACTAGTGCGCTTCACCATCAACGACCACATCACTGCTTACCATCAGGTGGGATCGCAGTCAAGCACTGGTTTTGTTCAATATAAAAAAAAAAACGCGGTACGCGAACCTTTAGGGGTTCTTCATTTGATGGCCGAGGGTCCGCATCAAGGTTTCTGTAAAGGCTGGGTGGTAGAAAAGCGCGTGCGACGAGTATTATGGCGTGTTGACGCTGGAGTTGGTTAGCACACCTGTTACCTTTTATATGTAAAGAATACTAGATTATGTGATTAGGGGATAAAGCAGGGTCTTTAAGTTGGCCGTCAGGGCTATCAGGGGGTATCGCACGATCTGCTACGAAGCCGTTTGTGCACTGGCCGGATCTCTACCCTGAGACCTGGGGGCGAGGGGCCTCGCCTCACTGTACCGGTGGCGCGAGAAGGTGAGGAAGCGGGGTGGTGAACCGATGCAGCGCGAGATCGAGCTGCGTCGGTCTTAGCTCCGCGAGGTCATGGTGGCGGAATGGCGGCCTCACCACCGTCGATGCGATCCGACCAGTGCTCAACGAATGGCTCGGGAGGAAGCACGGCTCCCTGTCGTTTAGGGCGACGCAGGTGCTCTCGGGACATGGCTGCTTCGGGAAGTACTTGTGTCGCATAAACAGGGAGCCGGACACATCCCCGTGGGCCTGAAGTGGGTCGTGTATGCGGGCCGGCACTAGCCGAGGATCATGGATGGTGTATCAGCTCCCACGATCCCCGGTCTAAGTGTGGGAGGGAACACCAGGGTCGTTTTTAGTCAGTAAGAGTCTGACAGACCCCTTCGCCTGCCCGAGGCGAAGAACATCCATGAGGATTTTCCAACCCGGCAAAAAAAGGGTCTTTAAGTTGCGGGCGGCATGTTGAATTCCGAACGAAACCAAGGTTCCTAAGTTTTAATCCCGAACGCCAGTGAGGGATTTATCTAATTAACTCCTGAGCATCGCGAGGGAGTTAATATAGAAACCTAAGTGAAGTAAGGAATTCAAGCTGCCTAAGACAAAGCTTTATGCCCGTGTTAGATACTCTACTTTTTAAACCATCTATGAGATCTTTAAAACCATTTTTTGGTATTGAATTGAATCGTGGGGCCATAAGTATGAGAAACCCTGCTCTAGGGGAATAATGTTATAAACTTCTATGTTATAAACGTTCCTTGTTATTGATTTTTTTTGCAGATATGCACATGAAAGCTTTTATGTTTTGGCCAAATGCTTCCGTGCCGTTTTACATTAATCCTGACCATTTTGGTAAGTGCTTTTTGATTTTTATTGTCTGTAAGTGTATTCGCGGATGGAGGGAGAGGGAGACCAAAGAAAAGATGGATGGATTGTGTGAAGAGTGATATGAAAGAAAAGGAAGTTAGTGATAGCATGACGAGTGACAGGGCAGAATGGAAGAAAAAAACGTGTTGCGCCGACCACAAATAACACGGGACAAGGGCAGGAAGATGATGATGATGATTGTCTGTAAGTGTATTCGCGTTGAGAAAATTTGTCAGTACAGTCACGTTCTTTGACCAAAATGACCAAATAGATCATGGTAAATTAGAAAGCCGTGTTCACACAGACCAGCAAATTTTTCGGACAGTAAAGACGAGTCTTTCGTCAATTTTTACAATTGTTTGGAGGTATGCGGAACAGAGAGAGTAAAATCCCGCAAACCTCCGTTGAAAAGGGAGGATCCTCCGACTAGACGGGTGTTATGTCTGGTGGGCAACAGCCCGATAGATGATTTCGGGCTGTCCTATATGTTCTAATCGTGCGGAGAACTTCGATTGCGCGATGCAGGATCAGTTCTTATGTGACGCCATAGATGTCGCTACAAATGAATACTAGACTTATTCGTAACTATAAAAGTGAAAATTCTGCCGAATATGATTAGATTTTGAAATAATCTATATTCTATCAATCTATATATATAAAAATGTAATAAAAACTCAAAAACGGCTGGACCGATTTGGCCAATTTTGGTCTTGTAATATTCGAGATAGTCCAGGGAAGGTTTAAACGGTGAGAAAAATGGAAAAAATAAACGAAAAAAAAATCCGAATACAACGCCATCTCTAATTAAAATGTCATGCTAGTAGTTGGCGTTATCCTTACTATTAGGCGGTACGACGTTTGCCGGGTCAGCTAGTAACTTAATATAAAAAGTAATAATACTTGACCAAACTGAATTATAAGAAGTTTGCTTATTCTTATTTCCAGTGTGGGTAACAGATGGCGCTAGACAACCTATATAGCTCTGTCTCTTACCCACACTGAAATAAGAATGAAACAATCTTACTTTGAACGTCATGGTAACCCCGCAAATCGTTCCTTCAGTTTGCCACACGAAATTGAGTATTTTTTCTCAGAGTTTAATTTTAGATGAAGTAACGGATTTTCGAATATATGAACCAGTAATCTGAAAGTTGAATCGGAAGGAACGAGACAACGCAATACATTCATATTTACTTCTCATTCGTTTTCAAATTCGAATGAATTGTAAGGTTATTTGAATAATTTGAATGGCTTTTTTTTTAGGTGGGAAAGTCATCTAATGACAAATCGACGGCGAGCCACTCATTACTTGCCGTCCGCAAGCCCGCGCCTACGGTGGCCGGAAATCGGCATCGGAATCCCGGCGGCGGTTAGGGCGTGAGGACCGTTGCCTCACGCGATCGGCCGCCTCCTTTGCTAGCATTAGTGCTTCGCAGAAGGAGGCGTCCGCCTGCCACTCCTCCTCACTCCGGATCATGGCCTGTACCAATGCCCAGCGCGAGAGATCATTGCGTCCGGTCGCCCCCACGAGGACACGGCAATGCTCTGCCCAGGCGGGGCACACCTCCACCGTATGCTCCACCGTGTCCTCCGGACGGTCGACACAATGGCGGTACCCAGGAATTTGAATGACTTGTACAACCGAATCATTCAAATAATGTCATTCGCAATCTTTCATCGCTTATTTTATGTCATTAGAGTTTATTGTTTACAGATCACGACCAAAGACTAGAGATTATAAAAGCTCTAGCCCAAGTTGCTTTCAAGACCTGTATAAAATTCGCGCCAGTGCTAGCAGCCCCCACTGCCGATCAACATGTCATGACATTCCTCAATCCTGAAGGTCTGAAGCGGTGCAAGATTGAAGTTCAAGGACATTCCAATGACAAGCCTCATGTGAGTAATTTTTTATGATTTTTTAGCGCGGATGACTTCAATAAGGAAGAGGTTCTATATTCGGCTGAATGTATTTAAATTTGGCTGAGGGTTCTCTAGAATTTTGGTTCCCTTGAGTATCGAAATATACGTTTTTTACGACATAAACAGTGTTTCTTTTTTTTTTCGTTTACTCAGAAGTTTGATTTTTTTACAGGTTCAAGGGACCGCAGACCTGAGTATATGGTTTTAATTTCAACTCGATACCTCCACGCGTTCACGCGATGAAGGGTTTTGACAGACAGACAGACAGACAGACGGACGGACAACATGGCTGAAGGGGTAAAACCAGTACTTTACTTTCACTTGTTATTGCAAAACAAATATAATTTACTAGCTGTCTCGGCGAACTTCGTACGGCCTAACAATGTGATAAATGAAGAACCGCTCGACCGATTTTGTGCAAACTTCACATAAACCATCTACTAAATAGTCCGAAAAGAGCCTAAACATTTGGTTTGGATAGGTGAGCCCGTTCTTGAGTTAAAAAATGACAACGAAAAGTGGCATTTTTTTTTTAAACTGTCTCACAACGCCGTCTAGTCTCAAGCTAAGCAGAGCTTGTGTTATGAGTACTAGACAACTGATAAACATACTTATATATTTTTATATAAATACATATTATAGATAAATTACACCCAGACACATAACAAATGATCGTGCTTATCACACAAATATTTGTCCCGGGTGGGAATCGAACCCACGACCTTCGGCATAGCAGTCAGGGCCACTAACCACTAGACCAACAGGCCAGTCTCATTAATTTTTATATATATAGATAAACTATTGTTTAATTTCCACAGGAAGTTGTCCTAGGTTACGAGTGCCTGCAGCAGCCGGAAATTTTAATGATTATTCTGAGAGCTCTTGGATTGCCATTTGAGCATAACCGAATGATAAGAGATGAATACATCGAGGTGAACACGCAGAACATAGAGCCACGTAAGTAAGATTCTTTCTTTAGGCTTCCGTAACCAAATGACAAAAAAAAAAGGGAAAAAATGCGTGTGCGCGGGAATTGCATGACTTGATTCCGCCATCTCCTTTCTACCATTGGACAACCCGACGAACAGCGAGTATCCACCCTTACGTTGTTGAAACTTCAACGGTCCGGACTAAGCGTTTCGCTTCGTCATTTATACCGCGTACATCGAAGGACTGGAACAATTTGCCTGCTGCGATCTTCCCATCCAACTATAATTTGGGTGTCTTCAAGGCTAGAGTGAATAGGCTCTTAATAAACTAGTGCGCCTGACCATTAATGATTGCATCTCCGCTTACCATCAGGTGGGATCGCAGTCAAGCACTGGTTTATATCAATAAAAATAAAAAAACTAAAACTCGACTACGACAAAAAAAACGACGCTGAAAAAGTATGAAACAAGTTTTTCAGGTGCTGAAATAAACAAGGTAACTAGAAAAACAAGAACAGAACAAAAATAAAGCCGTTGTCACACGTTATTAAAGTGTTTCGGTTGGTACCTGTAACGTGTATATTCAGCGGACAATTAAGTTCTAACGATACCTCATACGTCGAGTTCCGATAAGTAGATTAGGAGCTATGAGGGAACAGATGAACATACTCATATACATACATACATAGCCTGTCAAAATCATAAGTCATGTCATAATCAAACCCTCCTTTGGCTTTGCCGTAGTCGGGTAAAAAACGGGACCCTACTGCTATCACTCCGTTGTCCGTTCGCCTGTCACTAGGCTGTATCTCATGAACCATGACAGTTGAAATATTCACATATATACATGCCGCTATAACAACAAATAGTTACTAAAAAATAGAATAAAATTAATATTTAAGAGGGCTCCCATACAAAAAACGTGTTTTTTTTGCCGTTTTGTGTTACGGACGGTACGAAACCCTTCGTGCGCAAGTCGACTCGCACTTGACTGTTTTTTACGATTATAATTTAAAAAAAAACCGTTCTGATGATTTGAAAAGAAAGGCAGGAGTTTCTCCTCCTTTTTTTTGGAAGTCAGTTAAAAAGGGAGTAAGTAATAGTGTGACGGTTGACAAGACTAAATGGAAAAAAATCGCCTATCGCCTCTTACCAGGTTACCATGACGTTCAAAGTAAGATTGTTTCATTCTTAATTCAGTGTGGGTAAGAGACAGAGCTATACAGGTTGTCTAGCGCCATCTCTTACACACACTGGAAATAAGAATGAAACAATCTTACTTTAAACGTCATGGTACAGGAATTAGCCTGTTGGTTTTTTACCGGTTGCATTTCGGGGAGTGTGCTTCGGAATTGTATGTAGCGCGTTCAATCATTGAAACATCAGACGAACGTCGCTGCGTCACCGACACATCCAGGTGGATATATCATTCATTCACGAAACGTTTTGGGAACAAATTCATTGTGCGTACAGTTATGGAGTGAAATACCCTGCCGGAATATGTGTTTATTTATTTATTTAAACTTCATGTACAGTAGTGGTACATAGGCGGACTTAATGCCACAAAGCATTCTCTACCAGTCAACCATTGGGTTAAAAAGACAACACTGTGGTAGGTGTGTTTCGTGATAGCCACAACCTAGGGGTCTTTGAGTCAAGAGTAAATAGGTTACTTCTAGGCAAGCGTGCACCATCATCAGTTACCAGCAGGTGAGAGATAGGTCAAGAGTGGGCCTATCAATAATAATAAAAAAGTGAGACGTAAATGATTGAACAAATAAATTCTACCAACTGCATCAGACTGCTTAAAGTGACTTGTTTTTAATTGTTTTTCACCACCACTTTTAGACTATTTTCCGCACTAGTGCAGAAAAGTAAGCGTGCTCTCCCCGCCATAATTTTATTATATTTATCGAATCAGGGCGCGCGTCAACCGCCACGAGTCGCCGGTCAACCCTCTTTTATTCATTTCTTCGTAAGTGTATTGAAAAATGTCGTTTGATACACGTGGAAATTTCTCACTGCAGCCCTCGGCTCCATAACACCCTCGCCTACAGCTCGTGCGAATTCCACCTCGGTCACAATGACAAACTTTCTGCACTTGTATCAAAATGTACTATTTTTGCGGTTGGATTTTTTGACACTTTCAACTTGGTTCAGGTGGCTTACCATGACGTTTAAAGTAAGATTGTTTCATTCTTATTTCCAGTGTGGGTAAGAGATGGCGCTAGACAACCCGTATAGCTCTGTCTCTTACCCACACCGGAATGAGAATGAAACAATCTTACTTTGAACGTCATGGTAACCCACCTGGGGCCCAAGTCTGCTATTTTTATAATTTCGTCATTCCAACACGAATCCATTGTCATTTTGCTAAAAATTCGCAATCTGATAATTCATAATGATCGATCATTGTTCGGTCAATGGTCTCGTAATAGAGTTTTGGTAGAATGACAATATCGAGTTTATTAAAAGCAATGACTGCACAATGACGTTCTAATGGTAGGTCACTGATCAAAGGAACTTTCAGAATTTTAGCAGATTACCGCATATGTCAGACATTCATTTGTTAATAAGTACGAGATTACCATTCTATGCCATTTCTTTCAATGGAGTGTCAGTGGTCAGGGGCGCCGGCTTTTAGAAAGCCTCATGGGTGCTCATGCTCATTTGATGACTCCAAAAAGTGGCGAAGTGTGAGAAGTGAAATGCACACTGATCGACATTTTAATAACGGATACGATCAGTAACTGGCATCCGTAGACCGCATCGTTAATAAATAATAAATTGAGACAACATCACATACATTGTCCTGGTTTCAAACTAAGGTTTTCCCTTGTACTATGGAAACCAGGAACAACGAAGGTACCACAAACACCCAGACCCAACACAAATATCTGTTTCATCAACAAACATTTGTGTTGGTGCAGGAATCGAACACGCGACCCTTGCGTCTCAACCGGCGCTCTATACCACTGCGCTAAACGGGTCGTCAAGTAATAAAAAAACGTCCATCCCTAAAAGGTGATTATAGCATAGCATAGCATAGTCAGCCTTATAATGTTCCCACTGCTGGGACTCAGGCCTCCTCTCTAGGAGAGGGAATGGGCCGTAATCCACCACGCGGGCCCAGTGCGGATTGGTGAATGTCACATATCTTCGAATTTTTGGTTCTAGAACATGCCGGTTTCCTCACGATGTTTTCCTTCACCGTTTTGAGAGCAGTGGTGATGAAATAAATTACACAAAGTAATACGCCTGGCTGGGTTTGTACCCGCGACCTACAACTCGTAAGTCGGGGCCGTTACCACTCAGCCACCACTGCTCTAAAGGCGATTACTGATCTGTTTCTTGATGTCTATTCTCAGGGATGCTCGGAACCCACTGCTTATTTCTTATGGGAGTTCGAACCCCGAGCACTCACGGAGTCAGCGCCACTGTCAGTGGTTGACCATTGCAAAGTTATAATGACGCAATTATATTAGTAGATTACCAAACTTATCAAAATCAACAATTATGAAATCAATGATAGACCATTCTGACACTATTGTGATAGCAGCAAACTTGAGGCCCTGGGGTGGCATATTAGGCATGCGAGCAAGAAAGATGGGATGGAACTAGACACCCTATATAGCTCCATCCCTTTGACAGTTCAGTTTAGGTCGTCAAATGAATAACGTTACCAGAGGCGGCGAAAGGCGTGGGCGACGTGGGCCACTGCCTACGGCCTCGCGGACTGGTGGGCCTCGCACCTGACTTGAAACTATATTACTTAAAAGCCTTGTCTCTAGTCATTTTCTATTACAGCCTGAGTATTTTTGATATACTAAGTGTAGGAATGGTAATGAAATAAAAGAAGTTAACCTATCCCAGCTGCGTCTTCCGGTACGCGGTCGTCACTCCAGGTCCTTTCGGCCCCAACGGCCATCTGTTCTGCGAGCAATGTGCCCTACCCATTGCCACTTAAGCTGCGTTGGATGGCCTCCTACAAGGTAGACCAATGACTTGGTGAGGGTTGCAGGAATCCGATGCGGATGCGAGACACACAGGACCGTTCATTATGGCTATACTTGGGGAGGCCTATTCCCAACAGTAGACTTTTTAAGTTTACGTTAGGCTCGCACTGTGTGATTGTGATATATTTGAAAAAATCCGTCTTCTTACGTTACCAAAAGGCCTCGCAAAATGTACCTTGCCCACGTTACAAGCTCGTAGTAGGCCCCCAGGTCGCTGGCAATGATGCCAAAACAACAAACTCCAATAAAAAAAAAGAAACTAATAAAAATAATTAACAATAAGTACACATCGTTACAGCTGATAAGACTACAATATCGTCATAAATAAGTCTGATAATAACTCTACATAACAAGATAAATACAATATTTAATTCCTCGATAAGTTAGTACAACAGAATAATCAGTATTGTGACCGCCCCAGCAGAACCAAGATGACTGCTACCGATTTAAAGTTGTACGATAATGTATTCATTGAAACGAATATACAGTCAATAGACTATGATGCGGTTATACTCATTCTGTACCCTGAAGATCAAAATGTTCCTTTACCAAGACACATCGGGAGCTTCATCGATAAAATTTCCATGGTCGATAAACATCTGAATAAAGTTGCAACTGTGTGGAATTGTGATTACGTATCAGGTGGAAGACTAGTGCTATCGCCGACAGGGAAGATTTCTCCATACCACGATGCCAGAGTTATCAAAGAAGCGGCATATAAAGGCATGCTCAGAGCGTTAGAAGCAGGAGCTAAAAAACCACTACTCGTCGTTCAAAATGTTGTTAACTTCCCTGATGGTCAGCTGGTATGTATCTTAGGTGCCTTAGAAGCACTCTACATACCTTTACAGATCAGAGAAAGAGATAACACGAAGAATTTCCTGAAGATCGGATTCCATTCTGAAGAAAAATTGAGTGACAAGTTCGAGAAGACCGTCCGTAATGCTATCGCGTTGGAAAAATCTAGAGTCTTTGCCAGAGACATCGCTGGTTCAGATCCAGAAAGAATGACTCCTTTGAATATTGTAAACTTTGTACAAACTGAATTTGCTAACGATAGTAATATATCTATCAAAATAATCGATGACCAGGATATTATTTCAGAAGAATATCCGTTGTTAGCAGCAGTGTCAAGAGCTGCTAATAGAGTTGACAGACACAAAGCCAGAGTTGTCGAGATTGAATACAAACCATCAGACATCGCTAGAGTCACTCAAACGCTAATGCTAGTTGGAAAAGGAGTGACTTATGATACAGGTGGTGCAGACTTAAAGATCTCAGGTAAGATGGCGGGCATGTGCAGAGACAAAAGCGGAGCTGCAGCTGTTGCAGGCTTTTTAAAAGCTTGTTCATTGATGAAACCTTCTCACCTTAAAGTTGTTGGAGTCTTATGCCTCTGCAGAAACTCTATCGGCTCAGATTCGTACGTGCCAGATGAGTTGTTAGTCTCTAAAAGCGGGAAGACAGTGAGAGTGACCAATACAGATGCAGAAGGAAGATTCGCGATGGCTGATGCTCTATTCAAGATGGCAGAAATTGCTGAAAAGGAGCTTAATCCTCATTTGTACACTATAGCTACATTGACTGGTCATGCTAGATTATGCTACGGGAACCATTCGGCTGCGATTGACAATTTTAGTGCTAGAAGCACCAATCATGCAACCGCTTTGCAATTCAGCGGAGCTAGAGTGGGCGAAGGATTCGAAGTGTCTTACATTCGTCCTGAAGACTTATCAGTCAATAACGGAAAATGCAAAGGAGACGACCTAATCCAAGTTGATATGGATGCCAAATCCCGTCACCATCAGCTTGCGGGAGGATTCCTGATTAAAGTTGGAGGTCTTGAAGAAAAGAATGTGAAGTATACTCATTTGGATATTGCTGGGGGTGCGGGGTCCCCACCCTGTGAGCCCACTGCTACGCCAATTTTAACCTTGTGCCTTGTACATAAGGTTTTAGTTTGATTGTCGAAGATTGATTTGATGATTATCATTTGGGATCAAAAGTATTATTATATGAATTCGATTAGCTATTTCGTCTGTTGCTATATTGTAATCTTTGAGAAGTTAGTTTTGTTTTTTTTTTGTGATTACTCAGCGTCAGCTGTCCTTTTTTAATTACTTAAGTAATTTCATTGCAAGATCCGAAACTTGTTTTTGATGTTTTTTCTGGTGGTCGGCCATTTTTTTTTTGATATGGGGTATATTAGCATAGCATAGCATAGTCGGCCTTATAATGTTCCCACTGTTGGAGACCTCCTCTCTAGAAGAGGGAATAGGCCATAATCCACCACGCAGGCCCAGTGCGGGTTGATGAATGTCATATGTCTTCGAATTTTTGGTTCTAGGACATGCCGGTTTCCTCATGATGTTTTCCTTCACCGTTTTGAGAGCAGTGGTGATGAAATAATTACACAAAGTAATGCGCCTGGCTGAGTTTAAACCCGCGACCTACAACTCGTAAGTCCGGGCCGTTACCACTCGGCCACCACTGCTCTCTTTTTGTGGTGGATATTATTGAATAACTACTACTGTTGTTTACTTCTCTGGGTGGAGCAATAATGACTTTTATGGACTAAAACACATATTTGCTCCTTCAGTTGCCCTTTAAAGTAACAGGCCACGTTAACTCTTTCGAACGATCCGCATCGCGCATCACAAAGTAGGTGCAAAAATAAACATTTAGGTGTCGAATTAGGACCTGTACCATGGCGTTTAAAGTATGATTGTTTCATTCTTATTTCCAGTGTGGGTAAGAGATGGCGCTAGACAACCTGTATAGCTCTGTCTCGTACCCACACTGAAATAAGAATGAAACAATCTTACTTTGAACGTCATGGTAACCCCGTAGGCAGTTATTTTGTAAGTATTGCAAACATCTTGTAAGTATCTAATGTCTAATATTAAAAACATTATTTAACTTAATTAATATATATCTTTTATTTCAACACCTATTTAAAACTGTGAAGCTATACATTTATGAAGATATCCGCAAGAGAAGGTCCATGTTTCACATGTTGCATTTTGGAGAGTGAGCGCGGGAATTGCATGACTTGATTCCGCCATCTCATTTCTACCATCGGACAACCCGACGTACGGCAGTATCCACCCTTACGTTGTTGCTGGGCAAGCTAAAATTATGGCGGTAAGTCCCCTCTTTAAGGAGTGGCTGGAGTGTCAACACGGCGTCCTCACCTTCCACATGACGCAGGTCCTCACCGGACATGATAAGTTCGGGAGGTTCCTGCATTGGATTCAGGCAGAAGAAACGCCCGGGTGTCATCGGGAGGCAATCGGTGGCAGCGACCTCTCGCGTCGGGCCCTGGTTCGGGCTATGGTCCGAAGCGTGGAGGAATGGCAGGCGGTGGCTCCTTCTGCAAAGCAGTAATGCTAGCGAAGGAGGATGCCGCACGCGTGTGGGAACGAATGTCCTCACGCTCCAGCCGCCGAGATTCTGACCCCGATTACCAGCCACGGTAGACGCGGGCTTGCGGACGTCGAGCAATGGGTAGCTTGCCGTCCGGGCGTCCGGTAATTGATCGGACCGAACCCAGTCGTCAACAGCGTGTAGTGATCCACGCGTTTCTCAAGGAGATGTCAGCAAACCGTAGGGGCCCAGCAGGGCCGATGCCCGCTAGCTAGGACGGCGCAGAATTTCTGAAAAGGAAACCCGTAGTCCTAGAACTAGAACAATGGGCAACTGAAGGACACAAGTGTGGTTTTACTCAGTAACAGATCGTCGATGGGGATCAAACGTTCTAAAGTGGACAACGTACCGGAAGACGCAGCGTTGGAAGGCCTCCCACAACTTGGTTCGATGACCCTCACCAGGGTCACGGGAATCCGATGGATGACAACTTAAAAATAAGGCCGTGTATGCATATTTTGACACTCGATAGACGCTAAGAAATCAAAATCAATAGGGTACTTCCCGTTGACTTAGGATCCTGAAATTTGGCGTGAAGCAAGGATTTGAGCACAAAGACAGAAAAACTAATCTGAATGGTTCTCATGCCATTTGACCATTACATATTAACTGTATGGACTTTAAAAGAGACTTTGACCCCTGAGGTTGTTTCGGTGTTTCTTCTCAGGGTAGTCAGCTAGGAAACACCGGCCTCAACTAGATTAAAATGACGAAAAAAAAAAAATTGACGTGTAAAAGTGTTTTTTTTTTAAACCTATTTGCAAAATAAATATAATTAAATTTTTTCACATAATAGCATAATCAGCCTTTTAATGTTCCTACTGTTGGGACTCAGGCCTCCTCTCTAGGAGAGGGAACGGGCCGTAATCCACCACGCGGGCCCAGTGCGGGTTGGTGGATGTCACATGTCTTCGAATTTTTGGTTCTAGGACATGCCGGTTTCCTCACGATGTTTTCCTTCACCGTTTTGAGAGCAGTGGTGATGAAATAAATTACACAAAGTAATGCATCTGGCTGGGTTTGAACCCGCGACCTACAACTCGTAAGTCGGGGCCGTTACCAATCGGCCACCACTGCTCTATAATTGTATATACCTACACTAAAACAAAAAGTATTGTGCAATGTTTGCATAATAGCAGTGTTATCAAAAGGTATTTCAAAGTCGATGATCTGTTATCATTGGTGTAATCTAACTACCTATAATACATTGCCCGTTGACCCTCACTGCTGATCCGGCAGCAATTTGATTAATAGAGTTTTTGGCGGGATTTCTTCGTATGAAGTTCAGTGTCTGTTTTAATTATTCGCAAATTGATTCCTAGTGGATATTGTGATGTAAAATTGGTGTAGTTTTGTATCTCAAGTGTCTGCGCAACTGGACAATATGTGGAATCATTGAAACAGGCGCGATCTCGGTGAAATGGAGCTGAGAATATTATTGTAGTTTTGACTACCTCAGCGAAGTTTGCCGAGAAGGCTGACTCGATATATTTGATGCCAAATACTACAAAAACGTTAGAATGTGTTGCACCCGCACTCTAATGTGATACATAGTGCAGTGTTAAAAAAAATAAAATAATACTTGACTGAAAGGTCCAAGTGACCAGGACCAAGGCAATGAAGGAACAGGAGTGGGTTTTTAGTCAGTAAAAGTCTGACACTATCTCTCACTCCGCCCAAGAGCGGGATTTGTCATAAGATGATTTTCCCACCCAATAAAAAAGAAAAAACCTAAAGGATCACTTTGTTAACCGTCTGTCTGTTTATCGTCTATCAAGAGCCTTTTACGCCACCTGTGTTCCTTTAGTTGTCCTTTGCGTTCTGGGACGGTGAACCTTTCGAACAAGCCAGTAGTATATGTACATACACAGACCTTTAGATTACAAATGGAGCTGATAATTTTATTTTTTTAATAAGTTATCAGCATATCAGTAACATGGAGGACAGCGATTGAGTACTGGACGTTGCACTCTGTGTTTTTAAGGCGTATAGACTTAAAAGTCGTAAAAGTTTTGTTGCAAGCGTGAGCCCATCTCAATGTAACAGCACTTCAGAGAGATGCGTCCTCTGGCAAGAGAAGTTTAAACCTCCTGATGATCTTGTCGAGCCGACGGAGAGCCTCTCTCCTGGACACGAGTTACCATGGCCCACCTGGAAAACTCTAAACATACTCCGCACCCAAGCTGGGTGCTGCAAAGACAATCTCCACAGATGGGGGTTCTCGGACGGTTCCGATCTTCAGTGCTTGTGCGGCGACTCTCCGCAGACCATGTCCCACCTTCGAACCTGCATCACGTGCCCTGTTACCTGTTCACGTAGGGACCTAATGACAGCATCAGCGGACGGCACAGCCGTGGCCGAATACTGGGCCATACAAGGAATTTAACTAGTTTTGCCATCGATACGCTAAGAAGAAGAAGGCATACAGTCCCTTGAACATCTGGCCGGAGTTAAATGAACACATACACGTACTGTCTCCTGGACCTGTACCATGACGTTTAAAGTAAGATTGTTTCATTCTTATTTCCAGTGTGGGTAAGAGATGGCGCTAGACAACCTGTATAGCTCTGTCTCTTACCCACACTTGAATAAGAATGAAACAATTTTACTTTGAAGGTCATGGTAAACCCGCAGGAATTTATTCATCATCATCATCATTTCAGCCGAAAGAAGTCCACTGCTGGACATAGGCCTCTCCCAAGCGACGCCACAACGACCGATCCTGTGCGTCTCGCATCCACCGCACTCCCGCGACTCTCACCAGGTCGTCGGTCCACCTTGCGGGAGGCCTTCCAACGCTGCGTTTTCCGGTGCGCGGTCGCCACTCTAGAACCTTTCGGCCCCATCGACCGTCCGTTCTACGAGCAATGTGCCCTGCCCACTGCCACTTTAGTTTGAAGAATCGCCAAACTAAAGGAATATATTTCTTTAGAATAATTCTCTTCTTAGCTAGTTATTGAATACTTCTTATTTCCTTCCCCCAGATTATATTCCGCTGTTCACAAAGAGCAGCATTTTGCCATCGAAGTTAGAACTCCTGTCGTACGATTATAACAGCGTCATGCACTTCGGCGAGAGGGACTACAGCAAGAATGGGCATAAAACTATCATTTTTAAGGTAATAATTACGAACTTTTAATTACTAACAAAAATCTGGACCTGTACCATGACGTTTAAAAAGTAAGATTGTTTCATTCTTATTTCCAGTGTGGGTAAGAGATGGCGCTAGACAACCTGTATAGCTCTGTCTCTTACCCACACTGCAATAAGAATGAAACAATCTTTATTTGAATATGTATGTTATGTATGTCATGGTAACCCCTCTGCTACGATATCAATTATGATTATATTTTCTCATACATTGCTGGCATTTAATTTTTTTTTTCGCCAATAGTGAAACCTAGGTCATATCTTAAAGGACTATGATATGATAATAATAATAATATTCCACAACTATCACATAACGCCGTCTAGTCCCAAGCTAAGCAGAGCTTGTGTTATGAGTACTAGACAACTGATAAACATAGTTATATATTTCTAAATACATACATATATAGATAAATTACACCCAGACACAGAACAAATGATCTTGCTCATTACACAAACATTTGTCCTGGGTGGGAATCGAACCCACGACTTCCGGCATAGCAGTCAGGGCCACTAACCACTAGACCAACAGGCCAGTCAAATGATAAATCAATACTTCTCTCTTCTCACAATTCGCCACTTTTTCGAGTCATCAAATGAGCATGAGCACCCATGAGGTTTACTAAAAGCCGGCGACACTGGCGTGACGAGTTGGACTCCTGACTAAAGGATTGACCAGAAGTAACTAAGGATAGAGAAGAGTGGAATAATGGAAGGGGACCTTTTGTCCTGCAGTGGGACACAACAGCTGCATAATAATAAATAAATTCTTAAAACCTATAGAAAGAATGAATCAGGTGACGGGATTATTCGATACAGCTATCGCGGTCCTGACCCTCTAGCCAAGTTACGATCGTTTCATTTGCGTCAAACGCCTCGAGTAGGCCACGCCTCCGATTTCTTTGTTCTGACAAAGAGACTGAGCGTTGAGATGACGTCAGAACAAAGGAATTGGAGGCGTGGCCTACTCGAGGCATTCGACGCGAACGAAACAATCGTAGCTTGGCTAGGGGGGCCTGGTACGCAAAAGGCAACCAAAGGAACCCAGTAGAATTTAGGCGGTGGAGGTCTGACATTCCTTTTCGCTTCACCCAGAGCCTGACTATTAGATGAGGGATGATAATTTCCACTTTGAAAAAAACGATGACGCAGTCATTGATTTAAACAGTAAATACGAAAAACTAAATACGTATATTTTACAGGGAACACTCCCTCTCGCTCCACCGAGGAGCGAGAGAAAATAATAAAATAAAATTATTTTAATGGCCTGCTGGTTTAGCGGTTACTGGACCTGTCTACTATACCGGAAGTCGTGGGTTCGATTCCCACCCAGGACAAATGTTTGTGTGATGAGCACGATTATTTATTCTGTGTCTGGGTGTAATTTATCTACAATGTATATGTATTTAGAAATATATAAGTATGTTTATCGGTTGTCTAGTACTCATACCACAAGCTCTGCTTAGTCTGGGTCTAGATGAGGTTACGTGAAAGTTTTATACATTATTATATTAATTTAAATATGCGTAACCATAAACTATATAAAAACTTACAAAATCTTGCAGAGAATTAAGTCTCAAAACAGAAAAGGCCTAACAAAGAAGGACATAATGAAACTCGATTTAATATATGGACTTGAATGTCGCAAGAGAGACCGCGCGGAAAAACTAGCAATATGCCAATCATATCCTGGCGTAGGCAGACGGAAGAGAGAAATCAGTGAACCTCCAGCTAACAAAAGCTTGAGAGCAAATCCTAATATTACTCCACCACCACATATATTAGCTGGAATCACTGAAAATATAAGCACTGAGAAATCTAGAGAAGTAACAAAGGATACTAAAGATACGGAAGACAGTCTGAAAATTCTAGGCATAGAGAATGAAGCTGAGAAAATTGTCCAACTAGTTTATCAATTCTCTGCTCTAGCACTCAAAAACGCTAATGAGAAATATTGTAACACTACATCGAACAAGAAAGCTGAAGATAAAAATTCAACCGAAAATTCCGATGTACTAGGAGTCCTTCAAACCATAGCAGATTTTGCCAAAACCATAGTCGATAATGCTGTAGAGAATTCAAAAGATTTCTGTCAAAATTCAGAGACTATAGAAGATTATCAAAAACAATGCAAATCGCACAACGATCGACGATGTCCCAAAGCTTTTAAATCTGAATGTCTGACTTCGGATTTTGTTATTAAATTTGTTGATAAATATAAAGACAGTGAGAATTTTAAAAATATCACTAGCTATGGTGTTACTATTGCATCTTTGAAGCCAAGTCGAAGAAGGAAGAGAGAGACTAATAACACTGAAACAGAAGATAAAAATACAGAAAATGATAAGACAATAACAAAAGAGGCTACAAAGGAGAAGCATCGGAAGGATAAGGATAAATTGAGGAACGAAGAACAGATAAAAGAGATAGAGAAAGTTGAATCCACGACAATTTTAGCGACGTCTACGACTGCTTCTGAAGTTAAAGACGACAAGAAACTTCTTCCTGTAAGGAAATTTACTGACAAACGCTACAAGTAAGTTGATTTTTAGGTTTTCGTACCTCAAGGAAATAACGGAACCCTTATAGGATCACTTTGTTGTCCGTCCGTCCGTCCGTCTGTCTGTCAAGACCCTTTATGTCGGGAACGCCTGTAAGTATTGAGTTGAAATTAAAAGCATATAGACAAGTTAGCGGTCTCTTGAAGCTGTGAAAAAAAACAAATTTCTAAGTTAACGAAAAAAAAAGATACGGCTGTTTATGCCACAAAAAACGTATATTTCGACACTCTTAAGGAAATAAAAATTCATAGGGCACTGCCCGTTGACCTAGAATCCTGAAATTGGCATGTAGCAAGGTCTCATAACACAAGTATAGAAAAAATCTGAAAACTGATTATTTTTTGCGATTCGGAAAAATCTTGCGAGTCTCCATTCCGGAATTGAACTATTTACATATGAAAGTTTGTACTCACGCTTGCTGTTCGCCTCATCGCTGCCACTGTGGTGAAGTTGTCAACAGCCTCGGTCACCACGGCCTGTGATGCAGTCGAAGCGCGGGACGCATAGCACGGCACGCGAATATTAATGACATCATTCGACGAGCCCTTGTCACCGTCGGCGTTCCGGCTGTTTTGGTAACTCATGGCCTGGCACGCGACGATGGTAAGAGACCGGACGGTATAACTTTATATCCATGGAAGATGGGTCTTTAGTGTGGGACGCTACCTGTGTCGACACTCTTGCACCATCCCATCTTCCTAGCTCTTCGTGCTGTGCTGGTACTGCCGCTGCGGCTGCGGAGAACCTTAAGCGGCGAAAACATAACAACCTCGTCGGCAGTTATATTTTTGAGCCGTTTGGGGTTGAGACTCTTGGGCCGTGGGGTCCGAGTGCTCATGCGGTTTTTTAAAGAATTATCCAAACGTCAAGTTGACACTTCGCGTGACCCAAGTGCTGGCTTTTACCTCGGTCAGAGATTAAGCATTGCCATACAACGTGGCAATGCCGCCAGCCTTTTAGGCACACTTCCAGTCGACAGCGATGCGGAGGAATTTTTTGACGCCATATTTTAGCTAGGAGTTATTGTGTATATATAATTTTAATTAGTTAAACATTTAAGTATGTTTATCAGTTGTCTAGTACATAGCACAAGCTCTGCTTAGTTTGGGACTAGATGGCGTTGTGTGAAAGTTGTGGCATTTATTCCCAGAGTCAAAGACCAACAAGATGGCTCCGATTGGGACGAATCAGAGACGTCTTTAGAAAAAAAAAACCTAGAGCCCGAAAAGTCATTAAAGAATAAAGAACTGCTAAAGAAAGTGTTAGCAGAAGGAACTGACGCTATACTAAGAAAAGTGAAGGAGGCTGAAGACGAAGAAGTGGACAGCGGGAATGATGAAAAAGAGGTTAAAGTAGCAGAATCTGCAGAGGAAGATCCAGACACGGGTAAGCAACAAGAACTGCGGAGTTGTGTCAATTATTTGTTCCATATAATAGCCATCGCTCTGGGAAGCATAAGGCTAATTGGTGATCCATCCATCCATCCATGAGTGGAATTCCTTGCCGCAATCTGTGTTTCCTGATGGCTACAACCCGGGAATCTTTAAGTCAAGAGTGAATAGGTTACTTCTAGGTAAGCGCACTCCATCGTCGACCGCATCGTCGCTTTCCATCAGGTGAGATAGCGGTCCAGCGCGAACCTATACAAAAAAAAATCAGATCTGGTTAAGCCCAATCTACAAAGCCTTGAGCATAGGCGTAGGGTAGCCAGCCTTTCGGTGTTTTACAGGATGCTTTATGGAGAGTGTGCGCGGGAATTGCATGACTTGATTACACCATCTCATTTTTCCAGGTTTTTTTTTTCTATTTTTTCTGACTGCGATCCCACCTGATGGTAAGTAGTGATGCAATCATTGATGGTGAGGCGCACTAGTTTATTAAGAGCCTATTCAGTCTAACTGTGAAGACACCCAAATTATAATCGGATGGGAAGACCGCAGCAGGCAAATTGTTCCAGTACTCCGATGTACGCGGTATGAACGACGAGGCGAAACGCTTAGTCCGGAACATAGAGGTTTCAACTACGTGAGGATACTCGACGTACGTCGGGTTGTCCGATGGTAGAAATGAGATGGCGGAATCAAGTCATGCAATTCCCGCGCACACTCTCCGAAATGCAACATGTAAAACACCGAAAGTCTGGCTACCCTACGCCAGGTTGAATTATATACAAAAGATGGATTATCTATGGTACGTTTCAAGTAAAAGCATTCTTTATTGTTTTTCATAAAACAGAAGAAGATTCTGCAGAGGAAAAGGCTGAAAAAGTACCTTTAGAAGAAATAGATGTCGATATGGATGATGAGTAAGTAATAACCATCGTAAATCACCAGCCCCCCTAGCCAAGTTACGATCGTTTCGTTTGCGTCGAACGCCTCGAGTAGGCCACGCCTCCCATCCCTTTGTTCTGACGTCATCACAACGCTCAGTCACGTGGCGTTCGACGCAAACGAAACGAACGATTGTAAAAAATCTGGGCAAGTGCGAGTCGGAGTCGCACACTGAGGGTTCCGTACCTAAGAAAACAGTTCAATACGCGAATTGAGTAATGAAGATTTTTCCGAATCGCAAAAAGTTTTTTTTTTGTGACGTAACTATATATTATGATTTTTTTCTATACTTATGCTATGTGACCTTGCTTCATGCTAAATTTCAAGATTCTAGATCAACGGGAAGTACTCTATGAATTTCGATTTCCTTGAGAGTGTCGAAATATACGATTTTTGCGACATAAACGGCCTTATCTTTTTTGTTCGTTAGCTCAGAAGTTTGATTTTTTTCGAGCTTCAAAGGACCGCAGGCCTGAGTATATAGTTTAAATTTCAACTCGATACCTACACGCGTTCCCAAGATGGTCTTGACAGACAAACAGACCGAAGCATTGAAAAGCGGACCAATGACCTGCCCCCCTAGCCAAGTTACAATCGTTTCGTTTCGATCCTCTTTTTGTTAATCGCCTCGAGTCGACCACGCCTCCTATTCCTTTGTTCTGACCACGTGACTAAGCGTTGAAATGACGTCAGAATAAAGGAATCGGAGGCGTGGCCTACTCGAGGCGATCGACCAAAAAGAGAATCGAAACGAAACGGTTGTAACTTGGCTAGCGGGGCTAGTGAGGGTCGCGGGAATCCGATAGACGCGAAACGCAGAGGAGCAGCCGTCATGACGACACTTGATTTATTTATTTATTTGGTCAGCCAACAACTGCTTACGCAATACATTTATTAGTATACTAAAACGAATCCATTAGTGTAGCAATTAATAATAGGCTAACACCACATGCCCTATATTCGGATTTACGAAATCGTGTAATTAATACACAAAATAAAAACAAACACTTGGGGGAGACCTATGTCCAACAGTGGACGTCTTACGGCTGAAACGATATATACATGTATTTTATTATTATAAATAATTTATTTTAATTTTATTTTTTCTTTTTGAATTATCTGTTATTTGTTTATTGTGCAAGCCTACCACAGTGTTGTCTTTTTAACCCAATGGTTGACTGGTAGAGAATGCCTTGTTGCATTAAGTCCGCCTATGTACCACTACTGTACATGAAGTTTAAATAAATAAATAAATGATAATGATGATGATTTATTTGTTTATTGAATATATTAGGGGAAGTTTGAAAGTGGCGCCAGTGACTGAAAAGTTGAAAGGGAATCGTTTATCTTGGTATGGTCATGTGAAGAGGAGGGATGAAACGCATGTTACTAAAAGAGTTATGAGTATACATGTGGATGGATGGAGAGGGAGAGGGAGACCAAAGAAAAGATGGATGGATTGTGTGAAGAGTGATATGAAAGAAAAGGAAGTTAGTGATAGCATGACGAGTAACAGGGCAGAGTGGAAGAAAAAAACGTGTTGCGCCGACATCAAATAACACGGGACAAGGGCAGGAAGATGATGATGAGGATGATTTTTATTTTTTTTATGATTTTTTTTTTTAATTTGTCTTACGGCTGCAATGATAATGATGATTTTTTTTCATAGATTGCCGACAAAAAACAGCTCTGAAAGTATCATACGTAAAGCAGGAAAGGTGCCAAAGACGGTGAAACTTAGCAAGTTGAACAAAGAGTTTTATCATGAGAGAAAATGGCCTGACGGCGTTGTCTACTACGTCATCGCCAAGTTGGAAGATTGTAAGTATTGTCTGTATTTGACTGGCCTGTTGGTCTAGTGGTTAGTTGCCCTGACTGCTATGCCGGGTGTCGTGGGTTCGATTCACACTTAGGACAAATGTATGAGTGATGACCACGATCATTTGTTCTGTGTCTGGGTGTAATTTATGTATAATATGTATGGATTTAAATATTTAAGTATGTTTATCAGTTGTCTAGTACTCATAGTACAAGCTCTGGTTAGCTTGGGACTAGACGGCGTTGTGTGTTACTAGACCGCCACCGAACCCAAAATGTGATTACAAAAATTTTTATCTGTCTGTCTGTCTGTTTGTGGCAAAAATTACCGGTTCGATTACGATGAAACTTGGTATAATTATTCTTTAATATTCTGGGCAATACACTGGGTGCTTTTTATCCCGGAAAAGTATCTACAATAAAAAACAAACTTAATTTTGCGGTTCGATCTCTAGACCCGATTACTGTACCAAACGCAAATAATGAGTTTGTCGTAGGTTACGTCACCCGCAGTGGAGTTCACTAAGGGGCGCTGCACAAGGCTAAGATACTATAATATTTTATCTTAAGATACAATATCGCTCGCCATACAATTCAATGGACTATCACACACGACGAAGATAATAAATAATATTTAATATTTTCGTATCTCAAAAAACCTAATAAAACCATTTTCGACTTCTACGCGGACGAAGTCGCGGGCAAAAACTAGTAAAAATAAAGTACTTACTTATATATAAAGATTAAATTTTCAGTCGATCTCGAAGATGTTCGCAGAAGATTGAATGAAGTGAACAATATTTTGATAGAGAAGACATGTGTGCAACTTCGAGAGCTTAACGCTGAGGAGGCTCCAGGGTTTGACGACTACATCATCCTGGATGCTAGTCCTGATTACGTCACCGGCAGGGTGGGGAGGAAACAGGTAAGTCTGAGGATTATTTTTTTACATTGCGGTTTAGGATTTATGATGTATTAAAAAAACTAATAAATGATCTTGTTCAAAGTAATTTTCGGCGGAAGTTTGCATGGTAATGTATATTACTTATTTATTTATTTTATAATTTATGTACACACATGAATAAAGAAAAAAGATACATTGTGATAAAAATTGTACAAAGGTGCTGCTTATTTCAAAAAGAAATTTCTTCCAGCAGACCTGCGAAAGGAGAAATAGGAAGAAATGTAGACAATAGTGTGTAGAAGTAATAAAAGAGAATGTGAAATCTTAAATTAAAATAATAAATACTAATATACTATACTATATATACCTTATACTAAAAATAAATACATAATGTATAAACATATATAATTAACACACTAGAGAGGAAAGATAGTGCTCTTTCACTTTGGATTTGAAGAGCGAAATTGTTTGCAAATCACGAATGCTAGGCGGAAGAGAGTTCCACAACCTTACTGCATGGACAGAGAAAGAGTGGGAGTAGTAGCTGGATTTATGAGGAGGGGATTTAAGCAGGGATCTTAGGTGTGATCTGCACGGAGCGTCGCTAGGGCGAGCGTAAGAGAAACGGTCCCGCAGGTAGGAAGGATAAGATGAGTTATGTGGGATGTTGAAAAGGAGACATAAAATCCGAGTGTTCCTGCGAAGACAGATAGGGAGCCACTTGAGTTCCTTGCGAAGATGAGAGACGTGATCATACTTTCGTAGACCAAAAATAAACCGAATGCATAAGTTTTGCAGTCGCTCAAGCTTGCAACAACACACACATATTACATTATATATTTTTTTTAGTTTTATCATTCTCTTATTTAAAAAAAAATAATATTAGAAACCTCAATATCATTTTTGAAGACCTATCCATAGATCCCCACACGTATGGGTACGATGAAAAATAAATTCGAGTTTCAGTTCTAAGTATGGGGAATCCTCAAAAATAATTGTTTTTTTTTTCTATTTTTGTGTGAAAATCTTAATGCGGTTCACAGAATACATCTACTTACCAAGTTTAAAAGTATAGTTCTTATAGTTTCGGAAAAAAGTGGATGTGACATACGGACGGACAGGCAGAAAGACATGACGAATCCATAAGGGTTCTGTTTTTTGCCATTTGGCTACGGAACCCTAAAAAGGAACACAAGTGGGTTTTAGTCAGTCAAAGTCTAACACTCCCTCTCGCTTCACCCAGAACATAAATGTTTCCTTATGAATGTTTTCTTATGTATCATAGTATTTATTAGTTTATTATATTAGCGTATATTCGTATTTTATTATTATAAGCCACTTAATTTAATGATACTACATTCTATTTCAAAAATATCTGATATTTATTTATTGTGCACACCTACCACAGTGTTGTCTTTTTAACCCAATGGTTGACTGGTAGAGAATGCTTTGTGGCATTAAGTCCGCCTATGTACCACCACTGTACATGAAGTTTAAATAAATAAATAAATAAACATAAGGAGTTAAGGATAATATCTTACCCAAAAGCCAAAAAGAGAACGAATTCCCAGAATAAAGAAAGTCTTATGTCATTCTACAACACTGCCTTTACCAGAATTCATAAAAATTTATTCAACGATAAAGAAATCCCGCCAAAAACTTCACCTGCCATTTTGCCATTTTATTTGGTGACAGCTCAACTTTTCAAAATTCGAGTGCCTTCTTCTTTATTTACGAACTAGCTTCTGCCAGCGGCTTCGCCCGCGTGAAAGTAGGTTTCTCCTAACACACTTTGGTAGATAAGAAAGAGATAAGATAAGATAAGATCTACAATTAATTAGAAAATTTTATGGTTCTATCTTTTATAGTTTAGGCAACGTACGCAAAATAAGTAACTTTTCTGGTTGACTTTTTACACATTGTGCCCGAAAAACTCAAATATCTTACGGAACCCTATTTTTTTCCAAAATAAAATATGGCCTATGTTACTCGTGGATAATGTAGCTTTCGAATGGTGAAAGAATTTTTAAAATCGGTCCTGTTGTTTTTGAGCCTATTCATTACAAACAAACAAAGTTTTCCTCTTTATAATATTAGTGTAGATTACGTAAAAAAGAAAGAAAAAACTTTTATTTCCCGCCTAAAAAATATAAATTGGAGACAAGATATTACGCCATGCCGTCATTGATCTCATTAAGATGTTTATCATTAGTTTCGTAATATTCTATTTTATTTAACTGATTTTAACTGAGTAACACGCAAAAGTAGACGTAATTATGATTTTTTTTCGTGATTTATGGCCATCAACTCAAATAGTCAAATGAAAGACTTTTATTATTTTAATGCTAAAACTGTATCTAAACGCACGTGGTTGACGTAAACAGTAGAAAGAGACAGAGCTATAAAACTTTCTAAACGTTGAAACGGACAGTTAAATAAACATTGAAAGAGATAGCAATACTGTTTACGGCTAAGGGCTTCAAGTATGAGAAGGAGGTACGAAGTGACGACAATGGGTAATTTGAGAATAGGGTTGCCAGAGAAAGAGATTTTGCCTTCTTTGCGGCTTATTTACTGATTACGAATGACGATACTTAAAATCTCCTGATTTTTTTGTTATACGTCAAAGTTTCTTCATATGAATCCGTAAAAAAACAAATTTATTTATATGCAATTTCGGGTACATATGTAGGTTTTAGAATAAAAGTGTTATGTACTATGCTATTTTATATTTAGTATAACAACATTTTGCTTATAACGTGCCAATAACATGTCAGAGACTAAGAAATTTTAAACATAAAAATAAATATGCAAAAATTGATAGTCCCTATAAATTATACAACATCTTGTATTATATTAACAAAAGAGAGCACAAAATCAAACAAAGTTAAAACAATCTAAAAATAATAACTCTAAAAAAATCGATTTAATAACTGTGGAGATCGAATCATAAGATTAGTAGTCTTTATTGCATACTTTTATAATTTATCTTGCAAATATACACTGATACACTGTAACAGGTTTTTTCTATGAAAAGCTTCTTTGATTATAAAGCTTTCGAATTTCTAAAATAATATCAAAAGAAATAAGAAACCAAGAATAACTCACTTATTGTTTAGTTAAACTTTGATAAACTGTTTCTGTTGTGTGTTTTTTATACAACACTCTTAACAATTAAATTACATCAATTTATCTACCAACCCCGGGGTAGGTTAGGTTAGGTTTCGAATGGGTAGTTAAGCATATTATGCTTACATTTTTTTTCTACGATTAGGCAACGATTATGTTTAAAAGGGTGTGAGCCTGGAGATCTGTCATACAGGTCTCGAACCTCTCTCAAAGGTTTTTAGACTTCAGGCAAAATTTTTAAAATTCTTTAACTTGGTACAATGTACCTCTACGACAGAAATAAATGATATTTATTATTATTATTAAAGTTCCCAGACGGCTTTACTTTTTCCGATAGTTCAACTATTATCTTCAAATTTGAACCAATTTACACAGTTTTAACAAATTATATACCTACTAAGCCTTCCTCATGAATCTCTCTGTCTATTGGTAAAAGCCGCATGAAAATCCGTTTAGCACTTTTTGAGTTTATCGTGAACAAACTTTGTTTTATAATAATATGTAGTGATGATAATGATAACAATTTGGTGACGTAAGAGCAATTGAGATTGATTACTTAAATTAGGTTTTAACTCAAGAACCAATACAATTACATAAGACTTTACAACGGAGCCTTGACATCAGCGTTCTATTTTTAAACGTCAATATTTATAATATTACGAAATTGGGTTAATCTAATTTTAGACGCTTGCCACCCTATTCCGGAAAATTCTCCCGCTTTCGCACTCTGATTGGTCGGTGCCATCGAATATTCTGGACTGCCATTGGCCGAGCATATAAATACCACTGACAGCGCGGCAACGGTAGTACTTTCAAAGTTTGCCGCTCGGGAGAATTTATGTAGTTAAATTTTCTAAGTTTCGCTTTTAAAATGGTTGCCATCGGCATTGATTTAGGTACAACGTATTCTTGTGTGGCTGTCTGGCGTCATGGAAGTGTTGAAGTGATAGCAAACGAACAAGGAAACAGGACAACACCATCTTACGTCGCATTCACGCCTACGGAACGTTTAATCGGAGAAGAGGCGCGAAGTCAAGCGGCTTTCAATCCTTGGAACACAGTTTTTGGCGCGAAACGCTTAATTGGTCGACGCTACGACGATATCGGAGTGCAAATGGATTTACGTCACTGGCCGTTTCACGTCTCGAATCAGAATGGTAAACCTATGATTTTAGTCGATTATAGAGGTGAGAAAAAATCGTTTGGTCCTGAGGAGATTAGTGGTATGGTGCTTTCCAGGTTGAAGGAGACAGCTGAAAGTTACCTTGGTGCTAAGGTTAATAAAGCTGTGATAACTGTTCCTGCTTATTTCAATGATTCTCAAAGGCAAGCTACGAGGGCAGCTGGTGCTATAGCTGGTTTAGAAGTTCTTCGAATTACGAATGAGCCTACGGCAGCTGCTCTTGCGTACGGTTTGGATCGAAGAGGGGACAAAAACGTTCTTATTTACGATCTTGGTGGTGGCACTTTTGACGTTTCAGTTTTGTCCATCAACGGTTCAGTGTATGAAGTGAAGGCAACTGCTGGAAACACACACCTCGGTGGTGAAGACTTCGATAATAGACTCGTCGCGTATTTTGCGGAGGATTTTCGTAAGAAGTATCATACGGATATCTTAGGGAATGCTAGAGCTTTGCGCAGGTTAAAAACTGCTGCCGAAAGGGCAAAGAGGTTTCTCACTTCGTACACTGAAGCTACAGTCCAAGTTGACACTCTCTGCGATGGTATAGACTATATCGGAAAAATCTCAAGAGCTCTTTTCGAAGAGTTATGTTCAGATCTATTCAGAGACACACTAGGTCCAGTAGAAAAGGCGTTAGCTGAGGCGAAACTTCAAAAGACAGACATCCAAAAGATTATTTTAGTTGGAGGCAGTACTAGGATACCAAAGATACAGAGTATGTTGAAAGAATTCTTCAACGGAAAAAAGTTGACGACTAGTTTAAATCCTGATGAGGCTGTGGCCTGCGGGGCGGCCATACAAGCAGCTATACTTAGTGGACAACGTCATGAAAAAATCAGAGACCTCTTACTAGTTGAGGTAGTCCCTCTCTCTCTAGGAGTGGAAACCTCCAGAGGAATGATGTTCAAAGTCATAGAAAGAAACACTCCAATACCTTGCCAGAGGACCAAAGAAATCACAACCCTAGAGGACTATCAAAACCGAATGACTATAGAAATATTTGAAGGAGAAAGGAGCTTGACAAAGGACAATAATTTACTTGGAGTTATTGAGCTAACTGGCATACCACCAGCTCCAAGAGGCGTTGCGAAAATCGATGTCACTTTTGAAATAGACGCTAATGGAACTTTAAGCGTCTCAGCCAAGGACAGGAGCACGGGTAATACAGAGAGTGTTACCATAAAAAATGAGCATAGACTCAATCAACTCCAAATTGGACAGATGATTGTCGAAGCGAAAACATATCGTGAAGACGATATTGAAAACAAAAGGCGGCTAGAAGTAAGAAACCAACTAGAATCTTACGTTTACGAAGTAAAAAGGAAGGTAGCCGAAAAAAGCGATGTACTGACGGAAAAAGAGAAGGAAGTAATGAAAGGAGAATGCGAGACAGCTATAGAATGGTTGGACTCAAACATAGACTGCTTAAGGGAAGAGTTTGAGAGGCAGATGACGGAGTTGATGAGGAGATGGTCTGGTGTCATGAGGAAGATTTACGATCAGCCATGGATGCATAGAGCGAAGAGACAAAGAAGTGAGAACTATGAAGAATTAGAAGAACATGAACGTACTACTATAGAAGAGGTGCACGATAATGAAGAATGACTTGAGGAAAGTTAGAGAATTTAGAATAATTCTTTGAAAAATTCTCGAATATTTAGTCCATTTTAAGATGTGATGTTTTTAGGACTCAGATACAATCGGGGACAACATCTAACATTTCAAATTGTTGAGGGACAAATTGCGAGACACTAAGTAACGTTGCAGTGTCACACGTTGCGCGGCAAGTTGGGGGACAGTTTGTCTTCTAGTGTACAGATACCAGCACGAATCTTGAGCGCTCGGCGAAAGAGTGGGGATCGCTTTGCGCATCGTACACATCGGCGAGCCAATCACCGTACAAGGATTGCACTCTCCGCCCCCGCGTCTCACTTCATACCACTAAAGAGACCCGATATTTCACTTCTGCGCAAGTGGAAGGCAGCGCTCAAGGTCCGTGTCGTATCTGTATCTATAATATCATTGGGCCGCAACTAGGCGTTGATGTTTACGATTACAGAATTGTTGTTGAACCGTTTGGATGTTATTTTTTATGACATTGTTTTTCCATTATTATTGTATTTTCAAATAAATGGATAACAATTGTTTGGAAAGGTTATTTTATTTTGGAATATAGTAATCTTCTAAGCTATAATATATCTACATATCTCCTATAGTATCTTCATTACTATCTTAGGGCGCTTTTTCAGGTAGGAAAATCATAATATAACTTCTTCCGTGCTGGATGGAGCGAGCTGGAGTGGACTACAACCTACCCGTGTTCCTTCAGTTGCTTTTTATGTTCCAGGGCCATAGTGACTTCCTTGAACACTCTTGTCTGTACCCTTGTCCCAAATTACTTGGGGTCAGCAGAACACGCATTCTACTTCCATTCTCCGCTGTCAACCATCACGCTAATATTCACCCACTTTTATACGTCATTCCAGCTTACACAAACTTTCAATTTTTCTTTTACCTCCCCTCCCCCCAAACTGAGGCATCACCTGGGGCCCAAGTCTGCTATTTTTATAAATTCGTCATTCCAACACGATCCCATCGTCATTTTGCTAAAATTTCGTAATCTGATAATTCATAATGGTCGATCATTGATCGGTCAATGATCTTGTGGTAGAATGACAATATCGAGCTGTCTCGAAACAAATTAAAAGCAATTACTGCACAATTACGTTCTTATGGTAGGTCACTGATCGAAGGAACTGTTAAAATTTTGACAGTTATCCGCTTATGTCAAATATTCATTTGTCATTATGTCCGAGATTACCATTCTATGCCATTTCTTTCAATGGAGTGTCAGTGGTTGACCATTGCAAAGTCATAATGACGCCATTATATTAGTAGATTACCAAACTTCTCAAAATCAACAATTATGAGGTCAATGATAAACCATTCTGACACTATTGTAATAGCAGACTTGAGGCCCCAGATACTAAAGCTGGATACCAACGCGTCGTCCATTAATTCATTCAAAGGTTTACACAATTGCGTAAATAGTTATTGAGTTTTTAATCAAGAAATTTCGCGTACCAGAACGTACCTGGCACAGAGGTGTGATGAAAGCCAATAAAGTCACAGTTACTCTGACTGAGGCATTTTTCCGCCACAAGCAATCATCAATGTTTAGTTTTAAATACCTATACTACATTAGTTTTAGTATATCATCATCATCATCATTTCAGCCGATAGACGTCCACTGCTGGACATAGGCCTCCCCCAAATGTCGCCACAAAGAACGGTCCTGCGCGTCTCGCATCCATCGGATTCCCGCAACCTTCACCAGGTCATCGGTCCACCTTGTAGAGGGCCTTCCAACACTGCGTCTTCCGGTACGCGGTCGCCACTCCAGAACCTTTTGGCCCCAACGGCTATCCGTTCTGCGAGCAATGTGCCCTGCCCATTGCCACTTCAGTTTGGCGATTCTTCGTGCTATGTCGGCAACCTTGGTTCTCCTGCGGATATCTTCATTTCTGATTCGATCACGCAAGGAAACTCCGAGCATAGCCCTTTCCATTGCCCTTTGGGTGACTTTGAGCCTTCTGATGAGGCCCACTGTGAGCGACCACGTTTCGGAACCATATGTCATCACTGGCAACACGCACTGGTCATAGACTTTCGTCTTGAGACACTGTGGTATATTGGATGAGAAGATACCGCGCAGCTTCCCGAACGCTGCCCAGCCGAGTTGGATTCGACGGTTGACCTCTTTCTCGAAATTAGATCTACCCAACTGGATTGTCTGTCCCAGGTAAACGTAATCGTCTACAACTTCGAGTGCAGAGTCTCCGATCTTGATCGGAGTGGGTGCTACATGGATGTTTATCATGACTTTAGTTTTGTCCATGTTCATTTTGAGACCCACTCTTTCGGAAGCTCTACTGAGGTCATTTAGCATTGTGCTGAGCTCTTCCGCAGTCTCAGCCATGACTACTATGTCGTCGGCAAACCGAAGATGAGTGATGTACTCGCCATTGACATTAATGCCTAATCCACTCCAGTCCAGAACCTTGAAGACATCCTCCATTGCGGCCGTGAACAGTTTCGGAGAAATGACGTCTCCCTGCCTCACACCCCGCTGCAGGAGGACAGGTTTCGAGGTCTGGTCTTGTAGTCTGACTGACATAGTGGCGTTTTTGTACAAACACTTCAGCACCTCGATGTACCGATAGTCAATCTGGCACCGCTGGAGAGACTGCAGCACAGCCCAAGTCTCGATCGAATCAAAGGCTTTCTCATAGTCCACAAACGCTAGGCACAGAGGCAGATTATACTCCTCGGTCTTCTGTATAACCTGCCGTAGCGTATGTATGTGGTCTATGGTGCTGAAGCCTTTTCGGAATCCGGCTTGTTCGGGAGGCTGGAAGTCGTCGAACCTGCGCGCGAGACGGTTCGTGATGACTCTGGAAAACAGCTTGTAGACGTGGCTCAGAAGTGAGATGGGCCTATAATTCTTGAGCAGGGCCTTGTCGCCCTTCTTAAAGAAGAGTACCACCACACCTCTGCTCCACGCCTGTGGCGTTTTTCCCTCGAATATGACGGAATCAAACAGCTTCTGAAGGGCCTTAAGGATCGGTTTCCCACCCGCCTTCAAGAGTTCGGCCGTAATTCCGTCATCACCTGGTGCCTTGTTGTTATTAAGCTGCTTCAGAGCCATCCTAATCTCGTACAGGCTGACGTCCGGGATATCTTCGGTATAGTGTCGGGTCAATCTAGCTCTTGGGTCGTTTGCTAGATTCGCAGTGGGTTTTGTGATTGACGTGTACAACTGTCCATAAAAAGCCTCGATTGCTCCCAGAAGCTCCGATTTGGCGGATATGACTCTGCCATCGTCGGTCTTCAGTTTCGTGAGCTGGCTCTGCCCAATAGACAGATCTCTTGCAAACACCTTAGAGCCCTTATTTCGCTCAATCGCGTCTTTAATTTTTCCGGTATTAAAGTGACGGAGATCGCGTTTCAAGGACTTAGAGATCTGTTTATTGAGCTGCCGATATGTGCACGCATCGTCTGAAGACTGCAGAATCATCTCACGCCTCTCCTTCATAAGCTGGAGAGTTCGATCTGTGAGCCTCTTGCTCTTACTTGTACGAGTCTTATAGAATTTAGACCCGACCGTATGGACAGTTTCCACGAACCCATCGTTGTATTCATCCACAGAGCTTCCTAGGCATTCGAAACGATTTTGAAGTTCGAGCTGAAAGCTCTCGGAGTTTTGGATCTGGATATGTGCAGGACGGAGCGTAGACCTCATCAGTCGTGACCTTTCAAGCTTGACATTGATATTCAATGAGCCCCTTACCAGGCGGTGATCACTTCCGGTTTTCACACCATTGATCACAGAGACATCATTGAATATTTGCTTCTTTGTGGACATGATGAAGTCAATCTCATTTTTAGTTGCACCATCAGGGCTTTGCCAGGTCCACTTCCTATGCTCACGCTTTCTGAAGAAGGAGTTCATCATGTAGAGGCCCTCCTTCTCCATAAAACTGGCCAGTAGGTGTCCCCGGTGGTTCCTACGTCCAGACCCAAATTGCCCCACTCGCAGCTCGTCACCGTCGCGTTTGCCCAGTTTCGCGTTAAAGTCCCCCATAACCACGGTGAAGTGAGACTTATAACCATGAATGGCCCTGGATACATCCTCATACATGGTCTCTACTTCGTCGTCGGGGTGTGTCGAGGTCGGAGCGTATACCTGTATGACCTTCAGCGAATATCTTGATGATATTCTTAGTATAAGGTACGCCACCCTGGTCGACACACTCTCGATCTTCACCACATTGTTAACAAGGGACCTGTGGACGATAAACCCGACACCTCCTTGGGACTGCTGGTCTCCTTCCCGAAAATAGAGCAGGTTACCAGATTTTAGGATTATCGTGTCCTCCCCCTGTCTTCGGACTTCGGATAATCCCACAATACTCCATCGTAACCTGCTCAACTCCTCTTCGAGTTCGGCGATCTTCTCATCGGATCGGAGTGTACGCACGTTGTACGTCGCCAGGTCCAGTCGTCGACGGTTGATCGATCCCACCCGGAGATTCTTAGCACCCCAGACCCCAGGGCTGCGCCCACGCCCGTCCACGCTAGCACAACCGCTGGAGTCGCCGGGCACTTGGGGCCTGTTTTTTTGTTGCATTATGTATTTGGGGGGGTTTGGACCATAACCCGCCACGCTGGTCCAGTGCGTGTTGGCGGGTCGCCATAGCCTCGTTTGTTTGTCAGCAGGGCGCACCACGTGCAGGTGAGGTTGGCTTGGATCCCGATAGGTGTTGTTTGGGAACCCGTATACACCCCCCAAGTTTTAGTATATGCGAAACCTGAAAGACGTGTCTAGTATTTTTATGCAAATCTATGTACCTGACCTGTACCATGACGTTTAAAGTAAGATTGTTTTTTCCTTATTTCCAGTGTGGGTAAGAGATGGCGCTAGACAACCTGTATGGCTCTGTCTCTTTCCCACACTGAAATAAAAATGAAACAATCTTACTTTGAACGTCATGGTAACCCCGCATGACTGTGTTAACCAATGGGAAACACTAACTTAATATCTAAAAAACTCTGTAATAGTACTGTTGTAAAGAATTTCCCGCCAAAACTAATAAACCACTAAAATCACTTTTCACAGCGTTCATGCTGGGCCCTTACGGTTTTGCTGACATCTCCTTGAGGCGCGCGTGGAACACTACGCGCCGTCGACGACTTGGACCTGTACCATGACGTTTAAAGTAAGATTGTTTCATTCTTATTTCAGTGTGGGTAAGAGACAGAGCTATACAGGTTGTCTAGCGCCATCTCTTACCCACACTGGCAATAAGAATGAAACAATCTTACTTTGAACGTCATGGTAACCCCGATGGGCTCGGTCTGAACGGTTACCAGACGGTCGGACCTCTATCTGCCACTGGCAGACGCTAACAGCCCCAAATATAATGATAGAAACTAAACGATCTTTATCTCTACTTCCTTTCCAGAATTTCGGCTGCATAGAGCTATTTGAAGGTGGTCAGCACAAGCAGCATGCCGCTATGGTGGTGATGGCCATGCTGGGATTCTACTTCGAGGTCTCCCGTCACGACAGGGATAAATATATCCGGGTGCATAACCGGCATATTAGACCAGGTATGGAAAACCAGGGCTCATTGCTCGTAGAACAGGGCCTCAAGTCTGCTATACAATAGTGTCAGAATGGTCTATCATTGATTTCATAATCGTTTATATTGACAAGTGTTGGTAATCTACTAATATAATGACGTCATTATGACTTTCCAATGGTCAACCACTGACATTCAATTGAAAGAAGTAGCATAGAATGGTAATCTCGTACAAATTGACAAATGAATATCTGACGTATGCGGTAATCTGTTAATATTTTGACAGTTCCTTTGATCAGTGACCTACCATTAGAACGTCATTGTGCAGTCATTGCTTTTAATAAGCTGAATATTGTCATTCTACCAAAACTCTATTACAAGACCATTGACCGATCAATGATCGCTCATTATGAATTACCAGATTACGAACTTTTTTTTAGCAAAATGACAATGGAATCGTGTTGGAATGATGAATTTATAAAAATAGCAGACTTGGGGCCCTGATGGTCGATGGGGCCAAAAATGAGCGTTTCTGATGCATTACTACCATCTTATGAATAATAAAATTGACGACGCGACCACGCTGGGTCGCTGCTCAGTTTACGCTCCGGACCGACTGCGGACGTCGCGCACCTGTGCCATACGGTGCCTGTTCGTGGCCCCGTCACGTACTCTAACGGCTCGATATGCCTCTACAGCCCAGAACAGAGTGTAAGACTTAATCATTAACATTATCTTTTATATCGTACTAGGTACGATCGTACAAAATATCGATAACCACAAACGATTACTTCACATCTCTAACCAACAAAAGCCGGCAGCACCCGCATCACGAAAGTATCGTGTGAGTGAGAGTATCTGTTAAATACTCATCCATTGCACAACTAGGTCAGCTGATTAATTGCTCGATTTGAATTGAGAACTGAAAACAAATAATTGATTTGACACATCATCGTGTTTTTTGGTATCAGGAAGTAATTTTTTAATGAATTTACTGAGAAAACCTTAATAAATTAGTATTTACGTGTAAAATGAGATACTATATTTCGTGTAATTTACAATACACCTGTTATTTTTGCAAACAATCACAGAACAACGCGTGAATTTTGTAAAAAATCATAAACCAAGAAAACGTCGCTAGTTGACATTTGGCTAATGGCCGAAAATGACATCAAGCATTATATCTATGAGCACGTAAGCACCACGCCCCCTTACAATATCTCTACTGTTTCACATCTCTAGCCTTTAACAGTTTACTTTAGGTTGTCAAATATTGCTTCAAGAGCTCGTTCTAGGGCCTCTGATGACGCGTTTTACGGCTCGCGTGTTCTTGAGCTACATACATCGCGGCCAGATGTTATTTATTTATTTATTTGTTACGACACTCCAACGAATAGTTCGCATAAACATTTACAAAAGAATTATCTTAACAATAAACAATGTTCTCGCGTCTTTCCGCACACGTTAAAACGCGTGCGACACGCCGGACTCTCGACGTCTTTACTCGTTCGTTTACGCACATACGAGCGCCTCGCCAGTCGAGATACTCTAGCTGTCTACGCCAGATGTCTACAACACAGCATAAGCACGCTTAGATTAATAGGTTAAACGCCTATTTTTGTTTGTATACTTTCGAACCTATCATAAAGCGATACGTCGCATGTCGCGGCGCTATTGTGATCAGTCAATGACAACCCACGATTTTTTTTTTAGCTTTGATACACTGTCAATTGTCAGTCCGAGCTTTGAGAAATACAGTTTTTTTTTTTTAATTGATATAAGCCAGAGCTTGACTGCGATCCCACCTGTTGGTAAGCGGAGATGCAATCATTGATGGTAAAGCGCACTAGTCTAGTCTAGTTCTTTTCAAAAAGTAACCATCTTTACTTTTGTTCGCCAAAATCTTGAACACTAGCCCCAAATTGTGGTCCGTTACCACTAGGCCATCATCACTGCTTCTGAAGCCAGCACTTTATATGTTGTCTCTCTCCTTCCAGATAAGCTTCATCATTTTGAGAAGCTTTACGAAGATACTACTTTAGACATACCTTACGACTTCAAAAGTGCTACCCACCCTTCGTGGCAGTTCTGGAGGAAAGTTGGCAAGAAAGGCATATCAACCGTCGCCACTTATAAAGACCAGGTACCTTCTCACAAGTTTTTTTTTTATTACCTTACAATGTTTGTCTGTTTGGGTCGAATCTTGCAAATGGATTTAGAAACAGTTATCCGTAACCGATTGAGCTGAAATTTGGTATACTTGTGTAACTTAAATGACAATGCATTAATATGGTGCCATGGAGCTGGTCTGATGATGGAATCGGATAGTGGTCATAGGAACTACTGACCGAGACTCGATAACCGCATCGTGTTTGAGCTCTTTGGAATGGTCTCGATGAATACTATTAGCTTGTTTTAAAAATATGTTTTCATTGAAACTTATTACTTATTATTGATAGCCTCGCATTTGACCACTATCTCACCTAATTGTAAGCGATGATACGGCCGACGATGGAGCAACCTTGCCTAGAAGTAACCTATTCACTCTTAACTTAAAGACCCCCCAGGTTGTGGCTATGAGAAACAGTTTTACAGGAATCTACATGTTTTGCAAGGGTCCACAATTTAAATGGTTCTAAAAATGTATATTCAGATATTCGTAAGAGAACCAAGGTTACGGGCAGAGCCCGAAGAATCGCCAAACTTAGTGGCAGTGGGCAGGGAACTATTTGTACTAATTAAAAATTAGTGTTGTATGGCCGTATGTTGGGTAGGTCTGATTTTGATAAAGAGGTCTTCGAATCCGACTAGGCTGGGCAGCTTTCGGGAAGCTGCGCGGTGTCTTCTCATCCAATATACCACAGTGTCTCAAGACAAAAGTCTATGACCAGTGCGTGTTGCCAGCGATGACATATGGCTCCCAAACGTGGTCGCTTACTATGGGCCTCATCAGAAGGCTTAAAGTTACTTAAAGGGCTATGCTCGGAGTTTCCTTGCGTGATCGCGTCAGAAATGAGGATATCCGCAGGAGAACCAAGGTTACGGAAGAATCGCCAACCTTAAGTGGCAGTGGGCAGGGCACATTGCTCGCAGAACAGATGGTCGATGGGGACGAAAGGTTCTGGAATGGAGACCACGTACCGGAAGACGCAGCGTTGGAAGGCCTCCCAAAGGTGGACTGATGACCTGGTGAGAGTCGCGGGAATCCGATGGATGCGAGACGCCCAGGACCGGTCATTGTGGCGATATTTGGGGAAGGCCTATGTCCAACAGTGGACGTCTTTCGGCTGAAATGATGAATGATGAGCCGTATGTTGGGGATTTTTTTTTTTTAGTAAGGATTTGTTGTATTTATGTCAGGTAAAATGAATACATAAAACACTTAATTTATTAAAACTATATATACGCTAAAATCAAAAACTACTAGCTAGAATATGGCGTCAAAAAACTCCTCCGCATCGCTGTCGGCTGGAAGTGTGCCCAAAAGTCTGACGGCATTGCCACGTTGTATGGCAATGCTTAATCTCTGACCGAGGTAAAAGCCAGCCCTTGGGTTACGCGAAGTGTCTACTAAGCGTTTGGATAATTCTTTGAACAGCTTATGAGCACTCGGACCCCACGGCCCAAGAGTTTCAACCCCAAACGGCTCAAAAATATAACTGCCGACGAGGCTGTTATTTTTTTTTTAAATAATTAATTTTATTGTTATGTTTTCAGGATCCAGACGGCTCAATAATGCGGTCGCTAGGCCAAAACCCTGAACTGCTATCAGAGTTTGATATCCTCAAAATAAATAGTGTTTATGGAGTGGAATGCTTTCAGTCAATCCGAGCTTCAAATAAAAAAGAGGACGAGCTCGTGGTAGAAGAGGAGGAAGTTATACAATAAATTTGATTTATCAATAGTTTATATATTTTTTTAATAGCCCTTATTGTCCCACTGCTGGAAAAAAAAAAACAAATATTTTTACTTCACTTAGGCCTACATAATGGGCACTTATAAAACGTCAGACATTAGTGCACGGTTCCAATTGGTCGTTTCCTGTGGAGAAGAACCGGCGAGAAACTCCATGGTTACTCTTTTAAAAAAAAACGGTTGATGTCATAATATTTCCATATTAATAGATATTAAGTAAGCACAGGCGCAGAGTAGCCAGCCTATCGGTATTTTACAGGTTACATTTTGGAGAGTGTGCGCGGGAACTGCATGACTTGATTCCGCCATCTCCTTTCTACCATCGGACAAACCGACGAACGGCGAGTATCCACCCTTACGTTGTTGAATCATCAACGGTCCGGACTAAGCGTTTCGCTTCGTCGTTTATACCGCGTACATCGAAGGACTGGAACAATTTGCCTGCTGCGGTCTTCCCGTCCAACTATAATATAGGTGTCTTCAAGGCTAGAGTGAATAGGCTCTTAATAAACTAGTGCGCCTGACCATCAATGATTGCATCTCCGCTTACCATCAGGTGGGATCGCATTCAAGCACTGGTTTATGTCAATTAAAAAAAAAAAGCCCCCTTAACCAAGTTATAACCGTTTCGTTTCGTATCTCTTTTTGTTAATCGCCTCGAGTCAGCCACGCCTCCGATTCCTTTGTGATGACGTCATGTCAACGCTTAGTCATGTGGTCAGAACAAAGGAATAGGAGGCGTGGCCGACTCGAGGCGATCAACGAATGGGGAATCGAAACGAAACGGTTGTAACTTGGCTAGGGGGCTGGTCTGTCTAAACCAGTCAATATTGTACCCAAAAGTGCAATGAAAATAATCATAATAAAAAAGTGAGTCCCAACTGGAACTGCATGACTTGATTCCGCCATCTCCTTTCTACCATCGGACAAACCGACGAACGGCGAGTATCCACCCTTACGTTGTTGAATCATCAACGGTCCGGACTAAGCGTTTCGCTTCGTCGTGTAGACAACACCAACAGGAACAGGACGTAGTTAAAATAAAGATGCAAGAATTACACAAACTGTCTTATATTTTTCTTGATTCGCATAAACAATAATCGATTCTTAGCACTAGATTACAGATTATTTAATTTCAACAACTATCTGTCCACCTATCGCGTTGAGTCTTCAAGACCAAGAGACCGCGCAGCCGGCCAAACGTTCCGTTAGCCCCCATTAACCCCTCCATTTTTAAGCGGGAAGAAGCGAGTTCTCTGATTGGTTCCCGCCGATTTGCGTCAACCAATCACAGAGCGACCACGAATACACTAAAAGGTTAAAGTTGCCAGTGTAAAATATTAAATTGAGGCTGTATTAATACGTATATCGATTAAATAAATCGATTAACTAAATTAAAATTCAGAAACCCTAACAATCGACCGTCCTGACAACGTGTACGTCCCCGGACACGACCCCTGGTGGAACCCTAACAATCGGACCGCTGGCAGGCTGCTCAGTTTTTGTTTTTACATCATCATTTATTATTTGACTATCAATTTATAGTAGTTTCAATTTAATTTATACACTTAAATGAAAGATAAGAAAATCTAAAAAAAAATAAAAAAAAATATATATCTAAATCTATTACAACAGTTAACAACCATCTGCTTCCCTTATACTAATTAATGTGCAACTTATTAATCAATTCTCCAGAATTTGCATCTAAAACGACACGTATACGACTTTACAAATGAATAACAATTTGTGTTAGGATTAAGCTCATTAATATAAATATTAAATTTAAATTAAGTAAAAGTTCAATAAAGTTTATATAAATGCAATAGCTAACGGTTCACTCAATTGGGGTAAATATCTGATATAAATACTCAACTACATTCAAGGCATGTGAAGTACAAATCAACTTAATAAATTCATGTAACGATTATTAACTCTAGTTACTGAATTACATCCATCGGATCAGTAATATCGTGTATGACTTCTATTATTAAATTTCTCTTTGAATTTGATCAGAAAACAGCGATCGATATATGTTTTCTATCACTTTTAATCAAACTTTGCTTTAGGGTCCGAACGATCGATTAATCGGTTCACCCATCATAACTACTAACCCGAACGATCGATTTTTCGGGGCCTAACTGATGCCTACAAGACGATCGATTTACTTGTGGCAGTCAGTAGGACATTAATTGTTGAATCAAGTCACGATCCGATCGATTCTCGTGCCTGATCCGAACGATCGATTTTTCGGGGCCTAACTGATGCCTACAAGACGATCGATTTACTTGTGGCAGTCAGTAGGACATTAATTGTTGAATCAAGTCACGATCCGATCGATTCTCGTGCCTGATCCGAACGATCGATTTTTCGGGGCCTAACTGATGCCTACAAGACGATCGATTTACTTGTGGCAGTCAGTAGGACATTAATTGTTGAATCAAGTCACGATCCGATCGATTCTCGTGCCTGATCCGAACGATCGATTTTTCGGGGCCTAACTGATGCCTACAAGACGATCGATTTACTTGTGGCAGTCAGTAGGACATTAATTGTTGAATCAAGTCACGATCCGATCGATTCTCGTGCCTGATCCGAACGATCGATTTTTCGGGGCCTAACTGATGCCTACAAGACGATCGATTTACTTGTGGCAGTCAGTAGGACATTAATTGTTGAATCAAGTCACGATCCGATCGATTCTCGTGCCTGATCCGAACGATCGATTTTTCGGGGCCTAACTGATGCCTACAAGACGATCGATTTACTTGTGGCAGTCAGTAGGACATTAATTGTTGAATCAAGTCACGATCCGATCGATTCTCGTGCCTGATCTGAAACAATGAACAACACGCATCTGTAGTTAAGTGTTTCTAATACTTAATGGAATACACTAGAGATCTTGGGAAAAACTCAATAAAATGGTCAAATTATGGATCAACAGGGTCCTCATCGTCTGTGCCACTGGTATCAGAATTATTCACCTCTAGGGCCGCAGTGTGTATCCATGGCATCATACGATCTGCTGCCACGGTGGTAGGTCGTTTGTTTTGCATACTGGTCAACCCTGGAACCGGTGCTACTTTATATCTATCCCCACCTAAAACTGTGGTAACACGATAGGGCCCTACAAACGAGGGCATGAGCTTTTTACTCTGCCCGTCATTATTGAAACAAGTCTTAGTAATTTTGACAAGTTCACCTTCGACATAGATCCGGGCCGGTACCCTATTTCTATCATAAACCTTCTTTTGCTTAATCTGTTCATTATCAATCCTTTTTTTGACCTCCTCTCGAATAACAGTAATTTCACAGTTTTCACGCGAGTCTTTGGTAATTTCGTTAAGAATGGGATTTAGTTCACTACTCATATTAGTTCCAAATAATACCTCTGAAGGAGTCCTACCTGTGGTTTTCTGTAAAGTATTGTTTAGACCCCACTGAATTTTCCCTAAACGACTATCCCAATCCTTTTCACCGTATTTAACAGTCATCGCTTTTAAAGAGTCGAGAATGGTACGGTTGTAGCGTTCAACCTGGCCATTTGACCTTGGACTGGCTACTGTATTTAAAATATGCTTAATTCCCTTATCTAGGCAGAATCGATTAAAAGCATGAGATGTAAAGCAGGAACCACGATCGCTAACAAGACGATCAGGGACCCTAAATGTAAAAAATATATCTTCAAGAACTCTAATTGCATTCAAACTATTTGTATTTCTGACGGGTTTGATAAAACAGAATTTAGTGAAGGCTTCGACAACTACCAGTAAATAAGTGTAGCCTCTCTTTGACTTAACGAAAGGCCCGAGGTGGTCAACATGCACCGTATGAAATGGTACCTCTATTTTTGTGATGGGATGGAGCAGACCTTCGTGTGTATTGGTCTTATTCTTCGCATATGCACATTCAATGCATGAACCAACATATTTTTTGACAAACTTTGACATTTTGCTAAACCAATAATGTTTTTTTATTCTTTCGAGGGTCTTCTCCACCCCAAAATGGCCAATATCGTCATGGTTCATCCGACAGACTTGCCACCTCGCACCTTTTGGTACTACCCAACGAACATTATTTTTATCGTTACCTATACAACGAAATAATTTGTTATCCTTGACCATGAAATTATCTTTTATGTATCTGAGTTCCTTCTCATTAAGACTATCATTTAAAATATTTTTAATCCTACATAGTTCGGTATCGCCAAGCTGAAGCGTATGTAACCAATCCTCACTAGTGATTGACATAATAGAAAATTGATCGGTGGGGTTCTCCCCTGAACTCTCTAGTGGATTACGGGATAGCGCGTCTACATGGCTCATCTTTACGCCTGCTCTGTACTCAACCGAACATTGGAATTCCTGCAGTAAGAGCCACCAGCGTGCTATCCTCGGGATCAGGTCTCTTTTTGAGAACGTAGATCGTAGAGCACTACAATCTGTAATGATCTTGAATGATTTCCCTAGTAGATATACCCTAAACTTTCGCAACGAGCAGATTACTGCTAGAGTTTCGAGTTCGTATGAGTGGAAATTCTTCTCTTCAGGAGAAGTCTGTCGGCTGTAGTAAGCTACTGGGCGAAAAGCATCACTGCCTTCGGAGCGCTGTAATAATATTCCTCCAAGACCTAGCTTGCTTGCGTCGGTGTGAAGCTCTGTCTCTGCTGCAGGATCATAGATTGCGAGAATGGGCCTATCAACTAACTTGGATTTCAAGACTTCAAAAGCCTCCTTTTGACTATCACCCCATGTCCATGGGGAGTCTTTTTTTAGCAACTTACTGAGAGGCAAGGCAATTCGGGCAAAATTTTGGATAAATTTACGGAAATAACTAGCCAGACCCAGGAACTGGCGTACATTATGAACATTCTCAGGTCGTGGAAAATTCATGACACTAACGATTTTCTTATCACCTGGCCTAACTCCCGCTGCACTAATTTCGTAGCCCAGATAATCAATTTTGTCTCGTAAAAAGTCGCATTTCGAAAGATTCAAAGTGAGATTTGCTTTCTCCAAAACCTGCAATACCTCCTCAAACCGTTCCAGACATTCACTGAAGTCTTTGCCGAAAATAAGGACGTCATCTAAATAAGCAGTTGCCTTGTTGAACCGAGACGAGCCTAATATCGAATTCATCATTCGTTGAAATACAGCCGGTGCATTTGCCAAACCAAACGGCATGCGGTTAAACTCGTACTGGCCGTCTGGCGTGACAAAAGAAGTGAGATGTCTGCTCTGTTCCGAAATTGGCACCTGGTAATAACCTGATGTAAGATCGAGTGAAATGAAACAGGCCTGGCCAGTAAGACGTGCTATCTCGTCTTCAATAATGGGCATAGGATAGCGCTCCTTCACAGTGATGGAATTGAGCATACGGTAATCGACACACATTCGAAATGATCCATCCTTTTTGCGTACGAGTAGAATTGGACTAGCGTACCCTGAGACCGACTCCCTTACTATTCCTGCATCCAGCATCTCCTTCACCATTGCCCGTACCTTTTCCCGTTCATAATGCGATAACCTATATGGGCGGTAGACGACAGGACGTTCACTGGTTAACTCTATATTCATTTCGGTCGCGTTGGTACAACCTAGATCCCTAAGAGAAGACGCGAAGCAATGATGATATTTTCTAAGCAACTCGAACAACCTTTGTTTTACGTCTTCTGGTACCTTATCACCGACACGAATAAGATTCTCATCGAAGTCGCCCTCAATCGCCATAGGGATTTCTGGTGGTTCGACAACTACCCTACTAACAACCTCTACTCGTTTCGCACGACATAAAACTACATTATTAGCGATCCAGCAGGAGTTCGAACATGGGAAGACGGTTATATAGATCCGACCATTTTCAGAGCGATAGAGACCTCCACAAATAAAGTACTGTTTATTTGGTTTCCCAGCGACGATATTTTTCAAGAGAACGCTGCCACATGTGGAGGGTTCAATCCATGCCTTCACTGATGCTGCACCGAAGAGTTCTACCAATCCTTTTGCCCTAATCTTTAAAGAGGACTCTGTTACATCCGGATCTGGTTGTGGCATTTCATTGCCAATGTCGATAAATTGTAGCCTAGTTACATCCTTATAAACTATGATATGAGGTTGTTCAGTGAACGACTGCCCTATAAGCGTGGATTTCTCTAACAAATCATCACCCACAACCTTGCATGAAACCTGAGCATTGATGCCATCCACCTCGAAATTCAGCAGCAACCCGCCCGGCGACTCTATTATACCGTTTCCAAACCCTTTCAATAATGTTGGTATATGATCGTGGGTCAAGCCTAATTCACTCACTACAGACTCTTTAATAAGCGTGACTTCACTCCCAAAATCTATAAAAGCTTGCTGTAACGTACCGTTAATTTTTACATCCTTTATAAACTTCGAGTTCAGGTGCAAGTCGCGACATTGACTGGTCACATCGATACACATAGCTTTTGGAATGTGGCCACTGGGTTTAACAATATTGTTTTGTGTCTGCGCGTCACAGTTGTCAACTGTGTGTCCTATTTTGTTGCATTTTGTGCATTTTATAAGCGGTTTAGGACAATGTAGGAAGCTGTGACCTCTTTCCTTACAATTGTAACAACCAGGAAATGAACCCGACTTAGCACCCGACCGTTGACTGGGCTGACTATTAGGCGTACTAGAGTGATCGGTTTTGTTCTTGTTATGGTTTCGATCGAAACGCTGGTACGAATCTCTACTGCTCATCAAGAATTGCAAGAGTTGATCGGGGTGAGAGGACCGTAAAGCTAGAGCACCCGATTTAAGGGTCCTATCACTAATCCCATGAATGATACAGTCTACCGCACGTTTCCCAACAATGTCACATTGGTTAAGCAAAGCTAGTTTTTCGTAAAAATAAACCTCTATAGGTTCATTATACCTACTCCTTCTTTTAAGCATGTCTTCCAAAGCCTGACCGTAATTTTGTTCGCAAGGGAAGGCGTTCGTTAGTTTATCATGCCATTCTTGCCAGTTAAACAATACAGAGTTTAAACCTTCATACCAGGTTTTGGCGAGGCCTTGAAGTTTTTGCATAGCAAAATGAACGACGGTTTTGTCATCCCAACCGTACACACTAGCACATTCGTTTACCTTTTTGAGCCATACGTCAATTCGTTGGTTTTTTGTAGATGGATCGAAGTTAGGCAGTATGTTCATGTGATCAATTTTTTGAAAAGAATGTGTGTCTCGGACTGGTTGAGATGTCAAACTATCTTTCAGACATTTGAAAACATCGACAATATATTTTTTAGATACAGATGGGCTACGTGACCTTTTAGAATATCCCGCGACGTTATGATGCTCAGCCTGTGGGTCGCCACCGTCATGATGATTGGCCTCCGCTCGTTGCCGCTGATGATCAGATGTCCCACCGCGGTGACTGCGACTAGGCTCGCTACGCTGGGCGGCGTGTCGCGAGGATGTGCACCGCGCGCTGCATCGGCTGCGACTCCGGTTACAGGTCTCCGCACGTAGAAGGCGCTCCCGTTCTCTTAGCAGCTGTTGCTCTAAGAGCTTGACTCGTTCATGGCTCGTACTCAGTTCTTGATCCCGGTTGCGACAGGCGCTGCGACTTCGCATCCGACTACGGCTGTGGTCTCTCACCCGGCTCCTACTTCGACGCTCTATCGCGAAAGGCGTCTCGAGTCTTCGATGACTGGACTCCATGCTTGGACGCCTCGATGTCCCATCCATGATGCAAGATCTCAAAAGAAAACGAAAACATCATTAACTTTGATCTAATCAATTTACGTCTATTTCTACGGTGAACTATGTACTCTTTATGCGTATGCAATTCAAAGCTGGCAATTGAAAAAGCACTGGACTATTACTAAATTATTACCGCATTCTATTCACTAATTATCGCATACATATTAAAGGGAGCGGTCATATGTTATATGTCTACCTTTTGTAATATTTCTGAAACTAACAGGTGCGAATCAAGTTAAAGTTAATGTTTCTGGAAATTAAAATATTAAAAGAATAATCTGATATATCATAATAAATACAAAATAATTCGAATATTCGTGATAGATGTCCAAATATTGTTGTTCACAAACTACGACACTACTGAGCTGATATAGCAAGCAGCCTTACCAAAATATTTTAGCAAGTTTTCGTAAAATTATTGTCACTACTTAACCGAGATTAATGCCAGAAAAACAATGTAAAAATAATCAAAATATCGCATAGTTAATTACAAAATATCAACGCCTTTACTCGGTAACAGGGCGGTATTACTCGAAGTTAGTGTGGGTAGATACACAATCATGATTATGACAAATAATTGTAAAAACCGTTACATTCTTTATCACTGTTACGTAGCTATCTTTCTTTTTTTTTTTTAAATAGACTGACTCTAAAGGTCTATTTATAACCATTAAAGTACGAGATAAAAATAAAAAGTCATGTTACCAAGCAGTGGGTATTGACGTAAATAGAATAAATGCAAATTAATCGGCGTGTACTTACGTTGCTATCCCACTTCTGAAATGTAGACAACACCAACAGGAACAGGACGTAGTTAAAATAAAGATGCAAGAATTACACAAACTGTCTTATATTTTTCTTGATTCGCATAAACAATAATCGATTCTTAGCACTAGATTACAGATTATTTAATTTCAACAACTATCTGTCCACCTATCGCGTTGAGTCTTCAAGACCAAGAGACCGCGCAGCCGGCCAAACGTTCCGTTAGCCCCCATTAACCCCTCCATTTTTAAGCGGGAAGAAGCGAGTTCTCTGATTGGTTCCCGCCGATTTGCGTCAACCAATCACAGAGCGACCACGAATACACTAAAAGGTTAAAGTTGCCAGTGTAAAATATTAAATTGAGGCTGTATTAATACGTATATCGATTAAATAAATCGATTAACTAAATTAAAATTCAGAAACCCTAACAGTCGTTTATGTTAAACCGCGTACATCGAAGGATTTGAACAATTTACCTGCTGAGGTCTTCCCGTCCGATTATAATTTAGGTGTCTTCAAGGCTCTAATAAACTAGTGCGCTTCACCATCAACAATTGCATCACTGTTTACCATTAGGTCAAGTACTGGTTTAATATCATTAAAAAAAATAACTATTTCTTTGATATTAAAGATGCGAAGTTAATGTGAATATTCCAGAGTACCCCGTGATATTCTATTTTTTTTACCTATTGCGAGATGCCCAAGCTTACCCGAGAAATTCAAATAAAGAAAAAAAACTGTTTTAATTTTCGTAAGATGTTTTGCATTTTACAGGTCAGTGTTGCATGTTGATAAAATACGAGTAGCGGCCGAATACTTCCTTAATTATTAACGGAATTATTTATTTATTTATTTATTACGGCACTCCAATGAATAGTTCGCCGATACATTTACAAAAAAAAAATATCTTATTAATATAAAATTATCGCTTGCAACCCTGTATAAAGATACGTCATAAGCTATTATATAAATTTTTCAAATTTAAATTTTGTGGTCTATCCTGGCGCTTCCAACTTAATAACTAATCATAGATAATTCTACCTTAATATTAGTAGGTATTTTTTTTTTTTTTATCTAATGAAATACAAATTACAAAAAAAAATTGCCTACTAATATTTGAATTTCGTGGGCTATTGTGGAGCATTCTCTCAAGCTCCAAATTCAAATCGGAGTGTCATTCTTATTTTTGTCTTTGGTCATCTTTATACTGAAGACCTGAAATCCGCGCATTTGCGAAAATGCATACAAAGTAGGTATAGCGGGCGACTTATAAATATGGTCCCGAATTTGACAAAGATTAACTGTTCGATCCAGCTCGTCCCTTGCTGCCACCCCCCCAGCGACGCCCTAAGCCGAGGCCCGTACCCCACAGGGGGTGCCCTTAGCGTGTAGTCGCTTTGTTTTAAGTAGTTTTAAGTAAGCCCTGGCTGGAGGCTTTGATTTTCTAATCGAGGCCGCCACAGGCAAGTCCGGTTAAGCAGCCGACAACCTCCTAGGTTGACCTGCGAGAGGCCACACACAAAAAAAAAAAAGACAAAGATTATTATGGTACAAGGTGAATACGTAATAGACCTACCTACACTACAATTTGCTAGGGTAGAGCGGTTGACAGCTGTCGGATTCATACAATGTAGCTACCTATCCTTTTCTCTCATCTTAAAAATGCATATTTTCGTCCTGCTGTCATCCTATCCATGCTATGTGAAAAAAGCCCTTAGTAAGAGCCAACATTATTTGCAAGAAGTTTAGTAAAATAAATAACACACAAAAACTTATTTATTAACATATTTATTATGCTGAATTAAATACTATTTCTTTGATTAAAAAAAAAAACACTTACAATAAAACTATAGTTATGTAGGTAGTTGTCCTAATTCTTTTTTTTTCTTTTTAGTAAAACTAATATCGCTTTTACTGATCACATCGTACACGACTAAGTTCGGGGCATATATCCGTCTTTTGAATACGCATTTTTCTAAAAATATCATGGCACTGACAGCTGAAATAAAAAAAATATTTTTATGAAAGAAATGTCATAAAGAAACATTCATATCGCTTTGATTTGACGCTTGAGATAAATTAAGTGTGTAAAAACCGGCCAAGTGCGAGTCGGACGCCCGCACGATGGGATCCGTACCATTATCTACAACAGACAATACCTATATATAAGGTGTTAAAAAATTAACTTTAAGTATTTCGAGGGGACATTGTACTCCTCATTATGAACAACTTTTACTATGGGACCAATCCTGAAAGCTCTAAAAAAAAACAGCTGCTCCATACATTTTGACTAGTTATGCTAATATAAATGTAGGGAAAAGCTGATTTTTTTTCGCTATTTCAGGTTTGGTCCCATAGTAAAAGTTGTTCATAATGAGGAGTACAATGTCCCTTCGAAATTCTTAAAGTTATTTTTTTAACACCTTATAGGTATAAGCAGAAAAATCACGTTTGTCGTACAGGAGCGACCCTTAAATATTTATTTTATCCTGTTTTTCATATTCGTTGTAAAAATAAATATGAAATACACATTCTGTGAAAATTTCAACTATCTACCAATCACGGTTCATAAGATACAGAGGTGCCAGACAGACGGACAGTAGATTCTAAAACAATAGAGTCCCGTTTTTACCCTTCATGTACGGGACCCTAAAAAGGGGCATTATTCCTTTGTAACTGTGCTTCAAAGTGGCACAATAAAAATGATTTGACTATGTCTAGTAATATCTTAAAGTTCTGTTAGCACTTATTGCTAAGAGAAAATAATTACATGAATAATATTTTCTTAAACGACTGAAATATACTTTTTTTTTTGTGTTCTACCTGAACTAGGTATAAAACCTGTATCTCAGGTAATTTATTTAAGTGCTTATATGATAATAAATGTAACTAAAATTCATTAAACAAAAAGTAAATTACTTATGAACTATATTATTTCAAATTCATGACGAATACTCTGCTTAGTCAACAAATCTGCATCATCGTATGCATACTAAGCTCACCGTAATGTTTGAGACTGTTAAATAATGCTTATGGCTCATATCATAAGTCACTAAGATTGTAATAAAAAGCTAGACTAAGCGTTGCCAATGATTGGAATATTATAGACATCATGACCCACTGGAATTCTTATCGTCTTGTAAGCAGTCACAAGTATCTCACTGTCTCAACAAAATATAGTTTAGTACCTATAGTATTTTTACTCACAGCAAACATTGTATTTAGTGTAAGAAGGTACTAACCCGGTCTTTGTACAGTTGCTTTTACAATTCTTTCAATCTTATGCTCTTCTTTCCAATGAAAGAACACCTTTCTTATAATGGCTAACACCAAAGCGATCATGAATATGCTAAGGCCGAAGAGTATCGTGTAGAGAGCCATTCATGGATGTGGAAAATAATAACATTAAATACATTTTGTTGAAATTGATTGTTTCTATTTTGATTCAACTTGACATAATTTTGACAAACGATATTGTTTATTAGCTACAAAAAAGGTTTTATTTAAATCTCATAAATTTTTTTTTCATGGTTTTGCGCTGTTGTTTAAAGTTTTAATATATTTTTTGTATAGACTTAAAAGAGAATTTGACCCTTGAGTTTGTTTCAGTGTTTTTTCTCAGGGTAGTCAGTTAGGAAACATCGGCTTCATCTAGTTTAAATTGACGAAAAAATTTACATGTCATTGTGTTTTTTATCACTCAAACACCGCGCCAACGCCGGCGTCCGCGCGTGATTTCGCGCCATTTAGGATAAACGATAGCGTCTGCATAGATTATACAATATTGAGCTTTTTATACAAATAAAATTTTTTATAAAATGGATTATTGGGTATTTATCCAAGTACATAAATAAGAAGTTATTCATAAAGTAGTCTGTAAATATCGAAAATAAACAAACTTTTCCGTTATTCCCGGATAACTATACATATCCATAGGTTAAAAACTTATTTGTAAAATAAATATAATTTGATTTAATAATTACAATCCATTTTTAATTACTAATTTAGGTACAAAGCATTTATCGTATTTAAATACAATAAATGGCGGTAAGATAAACTTTTAACTTAGGCGCAATACAGAAAAACCGAAGCGTCGAATTGCAAAAAAAAAAAAACAAAAGTCTAGAAAGTCTGTGGTGCTGGTGCAGTGGCGCGAACTTTAATTTTGTTTAGCAAAATAAATAAGTTTTATTTGTGATTACGTATCAAATCTTAATTTTATTATAATGCTATTGGAAAATGTTTATCTTAGTTAAAAGTTATGAACATTATGAGTTTTGATGAGTATGGTAAGTGTTAATCATAAAATAAAAACCATATATTTACTTTGTTTTTGACTTGTTTCTGAAAAAAAATCTTTTTACGTAAATAAATTCTATATCTTATATTTATGTCTTATTTTCAGCCAATCACATTTATCAAAAGCATCGCCTAGCTGTAGCATTAGCTATATTGAAATCGAAACCAACAAATGTAAAAACGGACGACTATTTGAAAGAATTAAAATCTAGAATTGATCACAAAATGGATGAAGACGAAATCACAGTTTGTAGTGATGATTTCCTGATGGAGAGTGATGATGACGAAATGAATGATAGTGTGACCATTTTGAAAGACTTTGATCCTAATTTAGACATTAATGAAGAGAAATCTTTAGGTGCTGACAACAATCCGGCCAGCAAAAAGGTATTTTTGACAAAGAAAATACTGTTTACTTTTTTTTTGCTCACATTTTACTTAGACCTGTACCATGACGTTTAAAGTAAGATTGTTTCATTCTTATTCTATTGTAGGTAAGAGATGGCGCTAGACAACCTGTATAGCTCTTACCCGCACTAAAATAAGAATGAAACAATCTTACTTTGAACGTCATGTTAACCCCGTTAGTCGATCTCATAATGACGGTTTTCTAAAATGACGTTTACCACGAGCTCTTATCGCGATTCATTTGACGACCTAAACTGAACTGACTTTAAAGGAATAGAGCTTTATAGGGTGTATAGCTCCATCCCTCTTTCTCGCTGTCAAGACTGATATTTTGACATGTTTTGGCAAGGCCTCAGGTGGCAGGACTGCACCATACCTACGTTTTCAGAAGTAGGAGACCTCTTGGCCAAGTGGCGTCAACTGGTGGTGTGAATTTTCCTTAAAATCCTCAGAATCACCCTTTTTTTACTTCTCCCGCTCTAGGATGGTACGAGAGGCCGTGTCTGTTTTGCTGACTAAAACCCACCTGTGTCCTTCAGTTACCCTTGACGTTCTAGGGCCACGGTCACCCTTTCAAACGTTCTCACAGTCCTAGCAGGAATCAGTTCAATCGTTGAGGTATCGAGTTGCCTTTACTGCCCTGCCCACGGCCATTTAACTTTGGTGATTCTTCGGGCTATGTCGGCAAACTTTTTTTAGGGTTCGGTACCACAAAAGGAAAAAACGAAACCCTTATAGGATCACTTTGTTGTCCATCTGTCTGTCTGTCAAGACCTCTTTATCTCAGGAACGCGTGGAGGTATCGAGTTGAAATTAAAACCATAAACTCAGATCTGCCGTCCCTTAAAGCTGTGAAAAAATCAAACTTCTGAGTTATCGAAAAAAAAAAAGTTACGGCAGTTTATGTCTCAAAAAACGTGTTTTTTGACACTCTTAAGAAATCAATATTCATAGGGTACTTCCCGTTGACCTAGAATCCTGAAATTTAGCATGAAGCAAGGTTTCAAAGCACAAGTATACATAGCTTAGTTTTTATATCCGTTTTTTTAGTTATGAATGTTAATAAATGTAGGAGAGTCAATGACCGTTATTTCAATTGTTGTTGTAAAATTGTTTATCTGGCTTCTAACTTCATCATCATCATCATCTTCCTGCCCTTGTCCCATCTTATTTGGGGTCGGCGCAACATTTTTTTTTCTTCCATTCTATCCTATCAACCGTCATACTATCACTAACTTCCTTTTCTTTCATATCAACATTCACACAATCCATCCATCTTTTCTTTGGCCTCCCTCTCTCTCTCCACCCATCCACATGTATACTCATAACTCTTTTAGTAACATGTGTTTCATCTCTCCTCTTTACATGACCATACCAAGACAAACGATTCCCCTTCAACTTTTCAGTCACTGGCGCCACTTTCAAACTTCCTCTAATATATTCATTTCTCACTTTATCCATTCTCGTCACACCACACATCCATCTCAACATTCTCATCTCCGCTACATCATCATCATCTTCCTGCCCTTGTCCCATCTTATTTGGGGTCGGCGCAATACGTTTACGTTTTTGTTCTCATCTCCGCTACATGCAATCTTTTTTCATCCGTCTTTTTCACAGCCCAACATAACTTACTATTTCAAAACAATTTTTTCAGCCTTCCACCGAAACTGAAATAATAAACAGGAACATACCTGAAAACCTATCACAAATTACATATTATGATGGCTCACAGACTCAATATAATTCTAACATTGAACCGCTAACTACTAGTATATTGCTATCCCAAAACGATCAAAATTTCAACCAGAAACTTGATATTGAAGCATCTATACCCAAAAATATCATTAGAGATGAATTCAATGATAGAATGAGAAATGTTGATCAAAATACTGATACTGTTCCAAATTCGAATGTAACATATTATGATTCTCAAAAAACTCTTCTATATACAGTGCATGGATTTACTGAAAACAATACTCATTATAGTCCAAGTCAGCCTGATATTATTATACCGAATAAATACTTGTATAATGTAAATAAAACTAATAATAGTACTGTTCAAAATAAAGACATAAGTAAAGAAAATAATAGAGTAACTGCTAATATGCAAGATGTTGGCAATAAAACACAGATAGATAATAAAAGAAATAGTTTGAATAATGCTAAACCGACGAATGAAGTAGAATTTGAATATATTCAAGCTATGAATATGTTTTCTCAAACTAATGATGAAAATTTCGATGAAATTCAAAATAATATTCGTCTTATTGATAACGAGAGATATGAAACTATGAATGATATTAATATAATTATAAATAAAGAAACAGAAAATAGTGCAAATCAAAATTTAACTCAATATTCTCAAAATATTGATGAATATTTTGAAGATAATGATATGACAATGAGTTGTCCGACTGATAATAAAACAATGAATGCTGATCACGATCCTAAAACCAAAGATAATACGGAAATGAAAGATATTACTATAGGATATAGTCAAAATATTGACTATTTACCACAAAACAAAGAATTCAGTCAGAATAATACAAAGAAAGCTGATCACGTTTCTAAAACAACAGATGGTATGGAAATCAATGATGTATCTTTTGGATATAGTCAAAATATTGACTATTTATCACAAAACAAAGAATTCAGCCAGAATAACACAATGAAAGCTGATCACGATCCAAAAACAACAGATGATATGGAAATCAATGATGTACCTTTTGAATATAGTCAAAATATTGACTATTTATCACAAAACAGAGAACTTAATCATAGTCAAAACGAATTTGATAAAGTAACTAAATTCAAACATACAAATCAACTTCAAAATGACGACACAAATGCTGATAATATGACTCAAAATTCTGAAAAACATAAAAAACTTACTACAATAGCTTGTGTAAATGATTCTTCTGATAAAGACAGAAGAGAAGAAGAAGAAGAAGAATTGGAGTCAGAAGAGATTATATCATATAAAGTGTTGGAAGAATTTAATAAAGTGAAGTCGTTTTTGAACAGACAGAATAGAAGAATGTCTTGTGATGGATATTCCACAGATTCTGGATACAGAAGTGACTCTCAAAGGAGTAGCAATAGGAGCGGTAAATATAATATAAATATTATATTAAGTATTTAAGACCATATTTCTACACCATTATTTTTAATTAGTGCAAAAACAATGGGCCTTTATCCGTACCTGTTACCATCAGTGATGGGAGTAGGTAGATTGATTTTTGGTACTTGTATCATAAATCCACACAGAAATAATAACGCTCAGTCACGTGCGTTGAGATGACGTCAGAACAAAGGAATCGGAGGCGTGGCCTACTCCAGGCGTTCGACGCAAACGAAACGATCGTAACTTGGCTAGGAGGATCAGCCCCCCTATAGGGGGGTAAGCGATGATGTGGTGTGGTATTTCTACTAATTGAATGTTAGTAGTTAATAAGTCGTGGCCAGATCATAGAAATTGATCACTTCATGATATGGCCAAGTTAAACTGGCCAGATCGTTTTAAACGTTAAATTTTGATGATATTTCAAACCTCGTTTGGCCTACTTTTTTTAGACCTTTTATTATCATAGAAATCCTACATCAATGATATGGCCAAACGAGGATTGACATATCATCAAATGTTAACGTTTAAACGATCTGCGGGGTTACCATGACGTTCAAAGTAAGATTGTTTCATTCTTATTTCAGTGTGGGTAAGAGACAGAGCTATACAGGTTGTGTAGCGCCATCTCTTACCCACACTGGAAATAAGAATGAAAAATCTTACTTTAAACGTCATGGTACAGGTCCTGGCCAGTTTTAGTTGGCCATATCATGAAATGATCAATTTCTATGATCTGGCCACGACATATACTTCTTAAAGTAAAAGAGACCAATAGTGCTTGCTGGTCTAGTGGTTAGTGGCCTTGACTGCTATGCCGGAGGTCGTGGGTTCGATTCCCACCTAAGACAAATGTTTGTGTGATGAGCACGATCATTTGTTCTGTGTCTGGATGTAATTTATCTATAATATGTATGTATTTAGAAATATATTAGTGTGTTTATCAGTTGTCTAGTACTCATAGTACCACAAGCTCTGCCTAGTTTGAGACTAGATGGTGTTGTGTGATAGTTGTGGAATATTATTATTATTTCTCTTCTTTATAAAAATATATAAAAAATAGTATCCCACTGGTGTCGGGAACAGAGTCCAAGCTACCGGCGGTCAGGGTTCCAGAGAAAGGAACCTCCTAACTATACGAGACGTGTCCAGGAGTACCGCTTTCTGAATCAAGCCCTTGATCCAGCCGCCTAACACGAGCCTCCTAAGGTGTTGGTCGAGGTTCCTGGCTATTAAGCCATTGGCTGACACGACTATCGGTACAATGATCATCATCATCATCATCATTTCAGCCGATAGACGTCCACTGCTGGACATAGGCCTCCCCCAAATGTCGCCACAAAGAACGGTCCTGCGCGTCTCGCATCTATCGGATTCCCGCAACCTTCACCAGGTCATCGGTCCACCTTGTAGGGGGCCTTCCAACACTGCGTCTTCCGGTACGCAGTCGCCACTCCAGAACCTTTCGGCCCCAACGGTACAATGATAGCCGATTATTATTATTATTTCAGCTCTACAATTATCAGGGAACTGGCTAAACCAATCTGGATGCTGTTTATTCAATTATATCATGCAGTGCCATCTCGTGGCGTCGACGAGAGATATTACGAACGAAATTGCACAGGTGAGCAAATGTTTCTTTTTTAACTAGTGTTAGACTGCGAATCTACCTGATGGTAAGCCCTGATGCAATAGTTGATGGTGAAGCGCACTAGTTTATTAAGAGCCTATTCACTCTAGCCTTGAAGACATCTAAAGAAAAAAGAAAGAAAGAAAACTATGTTTATTTGGCACACCATGATTCATTAATCAACAAATAATAATTGATTTACAAATAAAATTAAACATAACAAAAATAATAAGGAGAAGTAAAATTAACAATAACAACATGTCTCACGGCTGCGCCAAATAGGTCCAGTTCAGCATAATGCCAGACAACTACGTAGCAGTTGCCTGACGCTGGTTTTCAACTATACGGATGATTATAATCGGATGGGAAGACCGCCTTTTTATTTATCTGCGGCCCGGCCTAGCGTGCATCGGCCTTTCTAGGCCTCTACAATTTTGTTGACATATCTTTGAGGCGCGCGTGGAACACTTAACTACACGTCGTCAACGACTCGGGCTTGACCCAAACGGCGAGCTAACCAATGCTCGCCGTCATTAGTGGTGATGTTTATGTTCTTTTGTAGGTGCTAAGCCAGTTAATAGACCGGTTACATGAAGAAGAGAAATATCCGTCATTTTTAGAAGATCTTCTTGAAACTATAGATTTATTATTACTACAAGTGTATGAAGGGGAACGCAGTGAAGATGGGGAGGTAAGATCATCACACGGCTTTATCTTTAATTGAAATCTTCACAGAATTATGTGTGCTTTTTTTTGGGTGGCAAATCATCCAATGACTTCTCTCGCTCTTGGGCGGAGCGCGAGGGCATGTCAGACTTTTACTGACTAAAATCCACTTTTTTGTTCCTTCTTTACCTTACGTTCCAGAGCCCCGAGGTTCATTTTGACTTAACCCATGGCCCCAGTAAGCTTCGACCCTGCTGGGCCCCTAAAATTTGCTGATATCAAGCGGCCAAGGGTCAAGGTGCTTCTGAAAGGAAGACTCGGCCCTGGTACGAAAGGCAACGAAGGAACAGGACTGGGTTTTTAGACAGTAAAAGGCCCTGGTACGAAAGGCAACGAAGGAACAGGACTGGGTTTTTAGACAGTAAAAGTGTGACACGCCCTCTCGCTCCGCCCAAGAGCGCGGGACGTCATTGGATGATTTTCCCACCTACAAAAAGAAAAAATACTCCTTCAATGCTCTTAAAATGGTGAAAGAAAACATTGTCTAATGGTTAGGTGGTCTGACTGCTATGCTGGCGGTCGTGGGTTCGATTCCCGCCCAAACCGAATGTTTCTGTGATGTGCACGATCATTATTTTGTTTTATGTCTGGGTGTAATTTATATATGTAGTTATGTATTTAGAAATATATAAGTACGTTTATCAGTTGTCTAGTACTCATGAGAGAGCACTCAGAGAGTACTCAATAGCAGTGATAGCCGAGTGGTAACGGCCCCGACTTACGAATTGTAGATCGCGGGTTCAAACCCAGCCAGGCGCATTACTTTGTGTAATTTATTTCATCACCACTGCTCTCAAAACGGTGAAGGAAAACATCGTGAGGAAACCGGCATGTCCTAGAACCAAAAATTCGAAGACATGTGACATCCACCAACCCGCACTGGGTCCGCGTGATGGATTACGGCACATTCCCTCTCCTAAAGAGGAGGCCTGAGTCCCAACAGTGGGAACATTAAAAGGCTGATTGTGATATGATTATGATGATAGTAATCGTAGCACAAGCTGCAGAGCTTGTGTTTAAGTACCTAAGCAGTTCTTATCTTATCTTATCTTGTTGTGGGGCTGGTCCTAGGCCAGAGCACTTCGACCCTTCTGGATCTTATGTGCTGTTCCCCTCCTGTCTACTCAACCCCTAGCCCTCCGTGCACCTTCTTCATGAGTCCCAGTATGGGTTTGATGGAGCTGAGCCTGTAGTCCTCTGGTCTTTTGGATATGGTTGGCCCAGATACTTCTAGTCTAACCTAAGCAGATAGTTTGGGACTAGATGGCGTTGTGGAATATTATTATGATCTATATTTGTTTAATATACCTATAAATTACATTTTTAAATATTTTTTAACAAGAACATATAAAAAAAAAACATTTAAAAATATAAAAAATAGTAATCCGCCGGTGTCGGGAGCAAGGTCCAAGCTACCGGTGGTTAGGGCTCCAGAGACAGGAACCTCCTCACAATGCGAGCCGTCTCGAGGAGTACTGCCTTCTGTATCAGGCCCTTGATCCAAACGCGTAACGACAGCTTCGACAGATGGTCGTCGAAGCTTTTGGCTATAAGGCCATTGGCGGTCACGACAATCGGCACAATGACAGCCGAGTCCACATTCCACATGTCGACAACCTCGTGTGCTAAGTCGAGATATTTGATTTGTTTCTCTTTCTCAGCTTTCACGTGATTCTCGTCATGTGGAATGGTGACATCGACTATCATTGCGCGGCACGCTAATTGGTCTATCACCACTATATCCGGCTTATTGTTGTTATATAAATTTGTAGCTTAATTATCTGAAAGGACACCAATTTTTAACAATTTCTTACACTAGTACTGTCCCACCACGAGCTACTTTTTTTAATATATTTAATTTTTTCCGTTTACAGTTCCTGATAAAAGACGAAAACATCCAACGAATATTACTCCTAAACAAATCGATACATATACAAAAACATACTCTAGAGAAAATAACAAATATACTAGACATTTTTCACACAAAAGTCACTGAAACAGACTCTACTTTTGAGCTATCAAATATAGACCAAGTCGAGAACGTAACATATATTTTTCACATACTAGAAATTTTACTGAAAAAACATTTAAAAAACCGCGAAGAACTTAGCCAGGCTAGTACGCAAAATTCACAGGATGACGAAAAAGTATTCAAAAAGAGTTCCATAACGGATATTTGGAGAAAAAAATGGAATCCGACCCAAAAGGTTTTTGAGGGTAGTCGTGAAAAAAAGTGTGTTCTGAAGAATTGCAGTGAGATTTTGAATAAAATTGTTGTCGACTGTGTTAGTAGTTACAGCTTGATCGCTTATTCTGCGCTAAAATGTTTTAATTCAATGCAAATTTAAATAAAAATTTGTATATAGTGTTTGTAATTTATTGTAGGTAATAGATATATGTCCTGGATAAAATAAGATAGTCAAGTCCGCCGACGCCTTGTCATAAACTAAGGACGCAATGTATTTTCTGCTTTCATCATCATCATTTCTTTGACTGGCCTGTTGGTCTAGTGGTTAGTGGCCCTGACTGCTATGCCGGAGGTCGTGGGTTCAATTCCCACCCAGGACAAATGTTTGTGTGATGAGCACGATCATTTGTTCTGTGTCTGGGTGTAATTTATCTATAATATGTATGTAATTAGAAATATATAAGAATGTTTATCAGTTGTCTAGTACTCATAACACAAGCTCTGCTTAGCTTGAGACTAGACGGCGTTGTGTGATAGTTGTGGAATATTATACTATTATTATTATTATATAATTCTTGGGTAAAATAAGATTGTCAAGTCCTCCAGAGGCCTAGTCCAAAAATTAAGGACGTAATGTATTTTCTGCTTTCATCATCATCATTACACCCGATAGACGTCCACTGCTGGACATAAGCATCCCCAAATGTCGCCATAAAGAACGGTCTTGTACGTCTTGCATCCATCGGATTCCCGCAACTTTCATCGGTCCACCTTGTAGGAGGCCTTCCAACGCTGCGTCTTCCGGTACGTGGTCGCCATTCCAGAACCTTTCGTCCCCATCGACCATCTGTTCTGCGAGCAATGTGCCCTGCCCACTGCCACTTAAGTTTGATGATTCTTCGGGCTATGTCCGTAACCTTGGTTCTCTTGCGGATATCCTCATTTCTGACACGATCACGCAAGGAAACCGGTGAGCTGGTGAGTCGCGCGAATCCGACGGATGCGAGACGCACAGGACCGGCCATTGTGGCGACACTTGGGGGAGGCCTATGTCCAGCAGTGGACGTCTTTCTGCTGAAATGATGATGATACCACGGAATAACCGAATGCTAACAGATTTTTCTGGCGTTCTCTCTTTTTTCGCGTTGCCTTTTCGTCAAACATCGCGTTGGATTGCTTTAGATGAAGTAACAAGCTTTTAAACCATGCTCGATGTTGACGATAGGCGAGTGAAAAAGGACCCTCCAGTTGGTGGAATTTAATAAATGACTGAAAAGGTAGGTTTCGATGAATGGAGTATTTTTTTAGGTGGAAAAATCATCTAATGACAAATCTCGCTCTTGGGCGGGGCGAGAGATAGTGTCAGACTTTTACTGACTAAAAACCCACTCCTATTCCTTCGTTGCCTTCGTCCCAGGGCCCCGGATTTCGTTTTCACACTACCCATGGCCACAGTAGGCTTCGACCTTGCTGGGCCCCTACGATTTACTGACATCTCCCCGAGGCGCGCGTGGACCGGACGGTTACCGTACGGCGGGATACCCATTGCTCACCGTCCGCAAGCCCGCGCCTACAGTGGCCGGAAATCGGGATCGGAATCCCGGCGGCGGTTGGAACGTAAGGACCGTTGCCTCACGCGATCAGCCGCCTCCTTTGCTAGCATTACTGCTTCGCAGAAGGAGGCGATCGCCTGCCACTCCTCCTCGCTCCGGACGAATGGAGTAGAGAAAAAAAATAACATACCTACTAATTACACTTTATTGTACAAATAACTTATATAATAGCTAAATCTTCTCCGGCAATCCAAAAAGTTTTCTAACAACTTCTGCATAGTTCTTCACAGTCGCTTCATTTTCTCCATCATTAAATAAACTGGACACCGCATTCTTATATTCTTCAGCATAAGGTATTTCAGACGTATCATAGCTTTTATACTCATCATCGGTCAACAATCGGCTTTCGTTTCTAACCTGCAAATGCCAGTTAACTAAGGCCTTCTTAGATGCATTGTTATTCCAATCATAATATTCCATATCATCTTCTGTTTTATCCTTCTCCCAGTCTTCAACGTTCCACGCTTCATGGTAGCAAGCCGTCAGTAAGTAATTGACATAATCCAAATTCTGTGCTCTAATCGGACACCGATCAGCTGTTATTGTGACCAAGTCTGTCTTGCTATCATAACGTTCACCAACAAGACGTATGAACTTATCCCTGGAGTGTTTGTCTAGGTTTAAATTAGATAATTTGATGCGGAGGGTAACGATTCTGGCTAAAGGGTTGCGGATTGTAGGACTGGCATGACAGTAATCTGACGTTATGACTTCAACTGGATAATGTTTCTCAATAGCTTCTTCAGAATTTAGGAGAGCCGGCCATTCAGTACAGAACTGTTTAATAGCTTCACACTGGCTTTTTACAACTGGTGGAGTAAGGTGAAGAAAGTTTGGTATTTTCATGAGTTCAGCGTTGGCTTTTTTACCAGGCGGTGCTTGTCCTTTAGGGACGTAGCCTTGGCGAAGAGGGAGCGGGACAGATGATGGATGGAACGTCTTAGGTCCTGGCCAGACGTTGCCCCAATTCTGAAAAGTAAGAAATTTTTTGGTTATTTGATTTTATAATGCTTTGTATTTCAAATGCTGAAATATGTTTTTTCATGATTGTTGGTTATTGCAGACATGAAGTAGGAATTGCCTAGAAAAAGAGTAGCCTTGTCCTTCGCACAAACTAACTCTGTACTAAACGTTATCAAATTTTTTCCAACAAACAGCTCCACAACATGTGACTAGCAAGCGACCCGACTTGTTGATCTGTGGAGATGCAGAGGAGAATTATGCTACACTTGCTGTGTGACTGTGCAGCACTAGGCTCCAAAAGACTAGGGTATCTGGGCCAACCATTTCCAAGACCAGAGGACTACAGGCTCAGCCCCATTAAGGCCATACCGTTACTCATGAAGAAGGTACACGGAGGGCTAGGGGTTGAGTAGACAGGAGGGGAATAGCACAAAAGATCCAGAAGGGTTGAAGTCCTCTGGCCTAGGGCCAGCCCCACAACAAGATAAGATAAGATAACACTAGCTTTTTACTGCAACTTAATTTTTATGATTGTTGGTTATTGCAGACATGAAGTAGGATTTGCCCAGACAAAGAGTAGCCTATGTTCTTTCTACAAACCGACTCCGTACTGAATGTCACCAAAATCGGTTAAGATGTCTAATTGTTAAAGTGTAACAGAGTTATTTTACATTGATATTATTTTATAAATATCAACCTTTTGAGTAGCGTAATTAGAGACACAATAGAAAGACAATGACCGGGTGAGCCAGCGTTCCTCGGGGTTTAATGAATTATTAATAATAATAATAATTTTATTCATTCAGACATCGTTGATCCAATGGTTAGTAGAAAACTTATCATCTTATCTTTTATATTTTTTTAATTAAAAGATTAAAAATTTCACATTATAATATTAGTTGAACCCTATTCCATCAGCACCCTAATTTGATGAAAACAAATTTAATTTAATTTTTTTATTAATTTGAACAAGTTGTACTTTTTCTTTTTTAATCTGACATTTAAGAGTAAGAATATAATTGTTAAGTACTAATTTTAATATAAAACTATAATAAATACTCATAACAATAATAAGTAATCAGTTGAAATGAATTAAACGATATAATAAATATACAGATAGGAAAATTAAATAGGTACTTAAAGTAGTGCCCTTTCTCTCTCCTACCATTTTTTTTTATTTATTTAAACTTCATGTACAGTAATGGTACATAGGCGGACTTAATGCCACAAAGCATTCTCTACCAGTCAACCATTGGGTTAAAAAGACAACACTGTGGTAGGTGTGCACAATAAATAAATAACAGATATTTTTGAAATAGAATGTAGTATCACTAAATTAAGTGGCTTATAATAATACAATATGTATTTTAGCTAATATAATAAACTAATAAATACTATGATACATAAGAAATCATTCTAATTAAGAGAACTAAAAATATAGCAATTATGACGAAGACCGAACTAAGATTGAGAGAACTTCAAGTAGTTGTTCTTTTTTATAATGTTGCTGTGTCCGACAGGGTCCAGAATTGTTTCAATTTTTTATTATTTAACACCTGACATGTACATTATGGATTCCAATAAAGATTTGAGATTTGATAATATTAGAATGGATTATTTATGCTGAAGAACCACAAAACACACGGACTATTACCTAAATGGCGAATTAAGGTAGTTGGGTGCAACATTGACAAAACACTATGCCTCTATTTGCAAAGGCAGCTTTAGACAGCCAACCTATTCGAGTTTTGTCTTCCGATACTGGGATTAAAATAGGTAAATAGTCCGTGTGATTGTATACAAAAAGTATTGAGAGTCTTTAATAACGGTAGATATTTATGTTATATTGAAGTTGGCGCTTAAAATAGATCATTTTATAAACGGCAATCACCTAATAGTTTTATATATAGTCCTATCTTTAAAAAGCTAATAATTGATCAAATACCTGGTCTGTAGCCATCCTATCAGCCCTATCTGGTTGTATATCAGTTCTACGAACAACTCTCTTCTGGAATCTTTCCCGTTTCTTCAAAATATCGAGCACCCTAAATTCTTCTTCTTCCTCATCTTTTTTAAGAGCACTGTCGGTTGTTGTTGAGTTTAAGCGCCATAGTTTAGCATTGTAAACTGTTGCCAAGCTACTAGGCTTGTAGTTTCTGATAAATAAACTCATTATAATTGCTCTTTAATAAATATATTCTATCGGTAGTCAAAATCCCATTTTGAGGTTATGTGTCACAGATAATATTGAAAACAAGGTGATGATAAATGTCGTTTCGTTTTTCGTTACACGTTAATGCTGTGCAAGCTTGCACGTGTCTTTGACATTGATTGAAAAGATGAAGAAGCTAAAATCTACTACGTGCATGTGAATTTCCATATATATTTTAGTCTGTGTATGTGAAAATGTCCAACACCAAGCGAACGCCAGCGTTCGTGCGTGATTTCGCGCCATTCTGTTAAACACCAAATGGACCGGCGGACGGCGTCCGCATAGATTTTATGTGCGATATTTATCCAAGAACGTCAATAAAAAGTTCTTCATAAATAAAGTAGTTTGTAAATATTGAAAACACACAATGAAGTCTAGAAAACGCTAGGCAGTGCAATAAGGTATCAAGTCAGAGGGTCTTCTTGAGGCGTTCTCAATATTGGCACCAAGCACTGTTCATCTAATGAAGTAATCTTAAATTCAGTCAATGGTAGGGGGCCTTTAGAGGCAGAGATGTAGCGTGGAGTAAATAAGACGTGGGCGAAGGCACATCAGCGAGGCCTATTTCTTTCATAAATTTCGAAAACGAGACTGCCTGTTGCAACCTAGTGTTCGACCACATCGTCACTTACTGTCAGGTGAAATAGTGGTCAAATGTGAAACTATCAATTAAAAAAAAAAAAACTCGTTCTTAAAGAGCCCTCGCATGTGCGAGGCCTCTTTGTGTACAATGTCGTGGACGAGGGCCCACTTTGGCCACTCCTAGCTACGCCCCTGTTTAGAGGTTCTATTAGAAACCGAGTTACTCAATCTACTCAGAATAAACTGCTACAGTTTATACGTTTAGGTTTTTATAAAAACTTTTTTTTTCTTTTAGTCATCAATATACTTCTTGCTTCAAAAACAAAAATAGCCTAAAACATGTAATTTTTCCGACTAAATACCATTCGGAGTGCTCCTATGGCATTATTCAATAGAATATTATGATTTATGATTTGTATTTTTAATTAATATTGATTCTTGAATGGATTTACAAAACGGAACGTTCCATACAGAGAGTTTGTCACCGACTACCCGACATGCTTCCATTACCTACCTAACTGTCAAACAGCAAACTCTGAATGTAATATTAACAATGGCGCTAGTGCTTACGCGCAAATACTTGTGCGAAAAAGAGAGATCCAACTCATTCATGTTTTTTTGTCATTCTTTTAAACATGGTCCGGGCACATCATGTTTTGGAAATTAATTCGCGTTGTATCTTGGTCGTGTATTGTCTACCGTACGAATTCTAAAAGTTTTTGCCGGAATTTTCTTGATAATATGTGCAATTGGGATGTTTAAAGTGTAACAATGGCGGATACATCGAGAAAAAGGTCGAGAAAGTCTAAATTGGTGCCTCGAGAGTGTCTTATGGACGAAGATGATCTTGAATTGCAGGTAGGAATGTAGGATGTACCACCATTTTGACAAAAACTCACACGCGTAACAAAATTTACATGCATAGTTTCTTTTGTACTTATTGTTGTAGTTATTTTTTGTTAGAAATGCCGTAAATAGAGCACAACAAAAGTTTTAAGTCATTCATTTAATAAAAATATGACATTATTTTGTTACATTTTTCTGTGGGTAGGTGAAAGTCATGCGCAAATATCTACCTACGATATAATAATTGTTTTCATTCATGAAAAGTGACGTAATTCATGCATACGATACATTACTCGGAATTTATGCCATACATGATGCTTTTGTATGAAATTATACGGAAGTTGGTATTTTGCACTTGTAATATTTCTTACTCTGTGACTTTTGCCTTGATTCTATAATGAAAGGTCAAATGCTAAAAGTACGTAAAGAAAGTAAATAGTATGGTTATTTAATTGGATCAAGTAATAAAAGTGTTTAATTCTATATTATCATCTTAAATGAGTACCCATCTATATTGCTATAATTAAATACTTTAGTATTGAATTCAATATCAATATTAGTTTTAAAAACTTTTAAGAGTATTTCAAAGTATGTATTTCACTCTTATTTTGAAAAATAAAAAGTTTGCCTCACTCAAAAACTAAATGAAAACATTTTTTTTTAAATTTTAACTACTATATTATCCTTTACCCAAAACGAAAATCATAGACAGGGCTGTTGGTCTAGTGGTTAGTGGCCCTGACTGCTATGCCGGAGGTTGTGGGTTCGATTCCCACCCAGGATAAATGTTTATGTGATGAGCACGAGTATTTGTTCTGTGTCTGGGTGTAATTTATCTATAATATGTATGTATTTAGAAATATATAAGTATGTTAATCAGTTGTCTAGTACTCATAACACAAGCTCTGCTTAGCTTGAGACTAGATAGTGTTGTGTGATAGTTGTGGAATATTATTTATTTATTATAGATGTTGCCTAAAAAGCTGTTATTCTAAGTTAGTTTGGCCGAACATGTCTGCCACATCTCAGATGAGCTGTGGGCTAAATGACCCATATATTGGGTTCTATTAAATGCAAGGATGCAGACCAAGGCGAAGGTGGAGAGATGAACTTGACTCTTACCAGAGGGACTGGCCTGCAATAATAATATTCCTATCACACAACGCCATCTAGTCCCAAGCTAAGCAGAGCTTGAGCAATGAGTACTAGACAACTGATAAACATACTTAGATATTTCTAAATACATACATATTATAGATAAATTACACCCAGACACAGAACAAATGATCATGCTCATCACACAAACATTTGTCCTGGGTGGGAATCAAACCCATGACCTCCGGCATAGCAGTCAGGGCCACTAACCACTAGACCAGTGGCCAGACAAAGTAATGGCCTAGGATAGACGTTTTGTGGTGAAGGGACAGGAGGCCTTTCCCAACTGTGGAACATTATTTATTTATTTAACACTTCATGCACATAAAGGTACAGAGGCGGACTTAATGCCTTATGCTTATGCCTAATGAACATCATAGGCTAACTTGATTAGATTATTATTTTTTAAAAATGTAGCGGCCTTCTTAGGGGCGCCGACTCCGTGGGTGCTCGGGGGCTCGAGCACCCATGAGAAATAAACAGTGGGTTCCGAGCACCCCTTATAATAGACATCAAGAAACAGATCAGTCATCGCCTTTTAGGGATGGGCGTTTTTTCATTACTCGACGACCCGTTTAGAGCATTGGTATAGAGCGCCGGTTGAGACGCCAGGTTCGCGGGTTCGATTCCCGCACCAACACAAATGTTTTTTGATGGAACAGATGTTTGTGTTGGGTCTGGGTGTTTGTGGTACCTTTGTTGTTCCTGGTTTCCATAGTACAAGGGAAAACCTTAGTTTGGAACCAGGACAATGTATGTGATGTTGTCTCAATTTATTATTTACTAGCTTTAGCCCGCGACTTCGTCTTCGTATAAAACCATTTTCGACTTCGCGTCCGCGTATGGTTTTATTACGTTTTTTGAGATACGAAAATATGAAATATTATTTATTATCTTCGTCGTGTGTGATAGTCCATTGAATTGTATGGCGAGCGATATTGTATCTTAAGATAAAATATTATAGTATCTTAGCCGTGTGCAGCGCCCCTTAGTGGACTCCACTGTCGGTGACGTAAGCTACGACAAACTTATTATTTGCGATTAGTACAGTAACCGGGTCTGGGGATCTAACAGCACAGTTAAGTTTTTTTTTTTATTGTATATACTTTTTCGGGACAAAAAGTACCCAGTGTGGTGCCCAATGTATTAAAGAATAATTATACCAAGTTTCATCGTAATCGAACCGGTAGTTTTTGCGTGATGCCTGAACAAACTTTTTTTAGAGACAGACAATTTTTTTTTAATCACATTTTTGGGTTCGGTGTCGGTCTAGTAACATCCCCTGCCATTTATTTTTTTGAAATATTCAATGAACAGAATTTTCACTTCTACAGATTTATTATAAGTATAGAATAGATTAACGATACGGTCTACGGATGCCAGTTACTGATGCCAGTATCCATTATCAAAATGTCGATCAGTGAGCTTTTTTTGCTCTTCTCACACTTCGCCACTTTTCCGAGTCATCAAATGAGCATGAGCATCCATGAGGTTTTCTAAAAGCCGGCGCCTCTGGTGTTTCCCATCCAATAATGAATTAGTTGTCTTCAAGGCTAGAGTGTATAGGCTCTTAATAAACTAGTGGTAAAATCAATAGTTTTTGAGACACCTAAATCATTATCATATTTTAATGAATTGTCACACACAAAATTCTTGGACTGGCATAGCTGGGAAAGAAGGGCAGATTTGTTTTCTGAGAAACAATGTTAATTAATATAATATAATATTTCACGACTATCACACAACGCCGTCTAGTCCCAAGCTAAGCAGAGCTTGTGTTATGAGTACTAGACAACTGATAAACATACTTATATATTTCTAAACACATACATATAGATAAATTACAGCCAGACACAGAACAAATGTTTGTGCTCATCACACAAACATTTGTCCTGGGTGGGAATCGAACCCACTTCCGGCATAGCAGTTAGGGCCACTAACCACTAGACCAATAGGCCAGTCGAAGTTTAATGAAATGTAATGTAATAATAGTTATTATAACTTTTTCAGGTACCTGCAACAAAAATACCAAAAAACATAAAACAGAGGACAGATAAGTTAATAAAAAAACAAGCAACTACATCCATACTTAAATCAATTGTACCAAATCTTGACGGAACCACTTCCAATCTTGAAAAGCCTGCAGAAGTCTGTGACACTAGCGTACTCAGAAAAATTAATGCTTCAGCTAGAAATAGCATCGAATTAGACCAAACATCGCCTAGAAAATTCGAAATCGATATACAAGTTGAATCATGTGACGATGAAGACGATTTCGGTGAACTGACTGAGAATAGAGAAGAGAATTCTCCATCAAAAGAAACTGAAGATGTGGTTGAGAAGTCTGAAAAAGAAAATCAAAATGCCCTACCACCACGACCAATCACTCTGACTTTAGAATCTATACTAAAAGCTGTAGACAAGATACAAACTTCAGAAAACATAGCCAATCAAATTTTAAGCATATACGTTAGAAACACTATAGGCCATGAGCTAAAAACTAAATTGAAATTTCATTGGCTGGAAAACCGAATTCAGGAGGCGTTAGATTTATGGCGAAATTGGCAAACACTGAGTTTCCATAGAGGGGACCCTTTATTCTATAAATGTTACATCTGTACTAAATCCTACTGGTACCTCTCAGACTTCCGCAGCCATCTATTCACAACCCACTCCGAAGATACAAAATTGAACATTTCTATAGAACGTTATGAGTTACATGAATGCAATGTAATAGCCTACCACAAAGAACCGATGTTAAACCAAGAAATATATACTCCAGGACTTTGTCATCGTTGTGGTAGAGACTACGCTGCCCATGAAATGAAATCCAGGTTCCAGAGCAAATATTACAAGGATGACGGTTGTCACAAATACTTTTTCAGTTGCACCGGATTGATGGGCCATTTTCCTTCATGTTCCATCTGTAATATAAACAGCGGCCCGTTCCAATGTCATATTTGCAAATCAAGATTTGATACAGACGATGAGGTGACGGGTCATTTAGTTTTGTCTCATCTGGTTCGGTCCGATGTTCCTATATTGACACATTATAGTAACAACAAGAGTGTAGAATTGGAAAAATATAACTGTGTGAATTGTTTGGGAAAGAATTTGGAGTGTGTTCACAGTGTCTTGGGTGCGAAACGTCTTAAAGAAACGAATAGATGTGAGTTATGTGGACTTGTAATGGTTTATAGTTGTATGAAATATGAACATATGTTGTCCCACACTGAAGATTATATGATTGTAAAGAAATGTACAGCTTGTGAAGGTCTCAATGTATTTGTCAATAGTGAAGACGCTGATGCACATTGGAATTTGCAACATAAGATCATGGATTTGAGACACGATCTAAATAATTTTCATAAAGTGAGTATTTTGCTTTTTTTTTATCCATAATCGAGATTTTTTGTGTCCTATTCGCCAGGGTCGTGAGTAGGTGACAGAAGAGATGTCGAGATGGAGTATTTGGACGTGATTGTTTTTTTTTTTTCCCCGGTGGGAAGTCATCTTATGTCATCCCCGTTCTTGGGCGGGGTGGGAGATAGTGTCAGACTTTTACTGACTAAAAACCCACTTCTGTTCCTTCGTTGCCTTTCGTGCCAGGGCCGAGTCTTCCTTTCAGAATCAGACCCTTGGGCCCAGCAGGCTTCGACCCTGCTGGGCCCCTACAGTTGCTGACATCTCCTTGAGACGTGCGTGGAACAATACGCGCCGTTTGGTCGTTGGGGTGCGATCCTGGCGGAATAAAAGCGATGGTGTTCGGGCGGTTAAACATGTAATGTTGTATGTATGTCGTGGCCCGATCATAGAAATTTATCTCTTCATGATATGGCCAACTAAAACTGGCCAGATCGTTTAAACGTTAACATTTGATGATATAATAATAATATTCCACAACTACCACACAACGCCGTCTAGTCTCAAGCTAAGCAGACCTTGTGTTATGAGTACTAGACCATTGATATACATACTGATATATTTCTAAGTACATACATATATAGATAAATTACACCCAGACCCAGAACAAATGATCATGCTCATCATAAAAACATTTGTCCTGGGTGGGAATCGAACCCACGACCTCCGGCATAGCAGTCAGGGCCACTAACTACTAGACTAACAGGCCAGTCATATCATATCGATGCTCGTTTGACTGTATCATTGATGTAGGATTTCTATGATGATAAAAGTTCTAAAGAAAGTAGGCCAAACATGGATTGACATATCATCAAAGTTTAACGTTTAAAACGATCTGGCCAGTTTAATTTGGCCATATCATGAAGTGATCAATTTCTATGATCGGTCCACGACATGTATGTCAGGACGATTTCCATCGTAGGGACGGCGAGCAATGGGTAACTCACCGTCCGCCAAGTCCGGGTCGACGGCACATTGAGCTCTACACGTACTTAAAAGAGATGTCAGCAAAGTTGACGGGGCCGTTACGGCCGATTTGCCAGGGCTACAAATTGTTCGAAAGAGTTACCGAAGCCCTCGCAAAAAAGGCAACTGAAGTATCTGACACTCCCTCTCGCTCCTCCCAAAGCGGGAGAAGTCTTTTGAAGATCAACATTTCAGCCGAAGGACTACCACTATTGGACTTAGGCCTTCCCCAAGTGTCGCCACAACGAACGGTCCTTTGCGTCTTGCATCCACCGTATTCTCGCGACTCGCCAGGCCATCGGTCCACCTTGCGGGAGGCCTTCCAACGCTGCGTATTCCGATGCGCGGTCGCCACTCTAGAACCTTTCGGACCCATCGACCATCCGTTCTACGAGCAATGTGCCCTGCCCACTGCCACTTAAGTTTGGCGATTCTTCGGGCTATGACGGCGACCTTGAATGTTATTTATTTATTTAAACTTCATGTACAGTAGTGGTACATAGGCGGACTTAATGCAACAAAGCATTCTCTACCAGTCAACCTTTGGGTTAAAAAGACAACCCTGTGGTAGGCTTGCACAATAAACAAATAACAGATAATAAAAAAAAATAAAAAATATGTTATTTACATTAATAAAACATGCTAAAATTATAAACTAATAATAATAAATAAGCGGTGCTGTGTGACGTAGTGGCTTGACTGCTTGCGTCAACCAGGAGAGGTTCTTCGTTGCTCTTCATGTGACTGGCCGAAGGTGCAGTGTGCTTCGCCAAGGTCGCTGATGAGGTTGAGGGTGATGACCAGGTAGGCATGCTGGTGGTCAGGATACCCTTTATAGCCGTGGGTGCTGGCTGTATGACTCGCTGCTCGAAAGCTTGAGGAAGTGATGATGACGTCACGAAGTAGTAGCTGCACGAAGGCTGCGCTGACGTTTTTTGTCGAGGGTCACCAGTTTGGAGGTAGGCGGTTGAAAAGGGAGGATCCTACGACCAGACGGGTGTTATGTCTGGTGGGCAGCTGCCCGATAGATGATTTCAGGCTGTTCTATATGTTCTAATCGCGCGGAGAACTTTGATTGCGCGATTAGTTCTTATGTGACGACATAGATGTCGCTACAGTATGAAAATGAGCTCCTTAGTAGTCCTGGGTTGAGCTTTACGAATACTGACAAATGCTTGCACTGACTGGACAGGTCCACTCAAATCTGTATGGTTCTTTCTTCAAAAGACCATCTCAGACAAATCTGCATGGTTCTCATGTGATTTGACCATTACATATTTACTGTATGGACTTTAAAAGAGACTTTGACCCCTGTGTTTGTTTCGGTGTTTCTTCTCAGGGTAGTCAGCTAGGAAACACCGGTCTCATCTAGTTTAAAATGACAAAAAAAACATTGACGTGTAAAAGTGTTTTTTAAACCTACTTACAAAATAAATATCATTTATCATTTTATCAAAAATATATATTAAGAAATATATAGCATAGCATAGTCGGCCTTATAATGTTCCCACTGTTGGGACTCAGGCCTCCTCTCTAGGAGAGGGTATGGGCCGTAATCCACCACGCGGGCCCAGTGCGGGTTGGTGGATGTCACATGTCTTCGAATTTTAGGTTCTAGAACATGCCGGTTTCCTCACGATGTTTTCCTTCACCGTTTTGAGAGCAGTGGTGGTGAAATAAATTACACAAAGTAATACTCCTTTCGGTTGGGTTTGAACCCGCGACCTGCAACTCGTAAGTCGGGGCCGTTACCACTCGGACACCACTGCTCTAAGCACTGCTCTATATATTAATAAATATTAATATATTTATTTTCAGATTATCGTTCCGTGGTCCTGTGTATATAAAAGTCTAGCGGAACTTGATTTGAAAAAACATGAATCTGGGGTGGTTGAACCAAATTCGGTATCAGAAGTGAAAGAATTGACATCAGAAGCGCGAGAATCGATGTCAGAAGCGCGAGAATCGATGTCAGAAGCGCGAGAATCGATGTCAGAAGTGCAAGAATCAGTGGCAGATGAGCAAGAATCGGACATAGATGAAAAACCATCGCTACTGGACATTGACGAAGGTGCTGTATCAGCGTGTCAACAAAGTTGTTCACGAGATCAATTTGAATCGACAGATTTTAAAATGGAAAATATTGTAGTAAAAGGTTTGCTTTTATTTTATTTTTTATGATTTGCTAGCGTTTTTTCAGTGACTTTGTTTGCGAGAATTCATCATCTTCCTGCCCTTGTCCCATCTTATTTGGGGTCGGCGCAACACGTTTTTTTCTTCCAGTCTATCCTGTCAACCGTCATACTATCACTAACTTCCTTTTCTTTTTAACCGACTTCTAAAAAAGGAGGAGGTTCTCAATTCGGATGTTTGTATTTTTTTTATGTTTGTTCGCGCATAACTTCGTCGCTTGCCAACCGATTTGAAAAATTCTTTGTTTGTTGGAAAGGGTATACTATCCAAATTGTCCCATAGTCACCAAGTCGGGATCTAATGATGGAATCTTGCGAAATCGAGGGAACTCCTCAAATATTATAGGCAACTATAATTTTGGTATTTTCATCGAGAACTTAAGCATTTACAGTCAAAAAGTAACATTTGATGTCTGTTTATGTATCGCAACTAAAAAGTGTAAAATAAAAAACTTTTTAGAAAAAAAATATAACCGACTTCACTAAAAAAACACTAAAAGGATCAAAATAACTTTAATTTCGGAAGTCGGTGTTAAATAAGATACAAATAATACCGAGAAACACCGACTTCCGAAATTAAAGTTATTTTGATCCTTTTAATGTTTTTTTTAGTGAAGTCGGTTATATTTTTTTTCTAAAAAGTTTTTTATATATCACTGTTCACACAATCCATCCATCTTTTCTTTGGCCTCCCTCTCCCTCTCCACCCATCCACATGTATATTAATAACTCTTTTAGTAACAACTTAGTTTGCGAGAATGTTTTCATAAAAAACCCGCCAAAGGGTTCCGTATCGTCCGTAGCGAAAAACGGCAAAAAAAATACGTTTGTTGTATGAGAAAGAATATTTATTGTTTTGTTTTTAGTACTTGTTGTTATAGTGGCAACAGAAATATATCATCTGTGAAAATTTCAACTGTCTATCTATGCGGCAGACCTCCTTGCTGGCCAGCCACCATGGGATCTGGAGGCAACAGTCCGTGCATGCACGATCTGTGCATTTAGATGCAGCGCCGGGCCTTGGTACAGGCCATGGTCCGGAGCGAGGAGTGGCAGGCGGTCGCCTCCTTCTGCGAAGCAGTAATGCTTGCAAAGGAGGCGGCCGATCGCGTGAGGCAACGGTCCTCACGCCCCAACCGCCGCCGGGATTCCGATCCCGATTTCCGGCTACCGTAGGCGCGGTTTTGCGGACGGCGAGCAATGAGTAGCTCGCCATCCGACCGTCCGGTACCCGTCTGGACCGAGCCCAAGTCGTCGACGGCGCGTATTGTTCCACTCGCGCCTTATGGAGATGTCAGCAAATCGTAGGGGCCCAGTAGGGTCGAAGCCTACTGGGGCCACGGGTAGTGTGAAAACGAAACCCGGGGCCCTGGGAAAAGTCGATGAAGGAACAGGAGTGGGTTTTTAGTCAGTAAAAGTCTGACATTATCTCTCGCTCCGCTCAAAAGCGGGATTTGTCATAGGATGATTTTCCCACCCAATTATTGTGAGCTTTGCGAATACTGACAAATGCTTGCACTGACTGGACAGGCCCACTCAAATCTGTATGGTTCTTTCTTCAAAAGACCATCTCGGACAAATCTGTACTGTTCTCATGTGATTTGACCATTACATATTAACTGTATGGACTTTAAAAGAGACTGACCCCTGAGTTTGTTTCGGTGTTTCTTCTCAGGGTAGTCAGCTAGGAAACACCGGCCTCATCTAGTTTAAAATGACAAAAAAAAAAAATGACGTGTAAAAGTGTTTTTTTAAACCTACTTACAAAATAAATATCATTTATCATTATCATTTAATAAAAAAAAAACTGTTTAGCTATCACGGTTCATGAGATACAACCTGGTAACAGACGAACAGACAGACAGATGGACGGAGAGCGGAGCCTTAGTAATGGGTCCCTTTTTACCGTTTCAAGTTTATTATTCTAAGTAATAAGATTCTTCCATACAACCTTTAACATCCTCTAAATCGTTTTGTAGGGGTAATTTTGAAAAACTAATTACGAACGCCTTTTTTTTTATTTGGTTTTATATTTATGCTAAGTTTCAAGTTTCTACCTATATTTATTTATTTAAACTTCATGTACAGTGGTGGTACATAGGCGGACTTAATGCCACAAAGCATTCTCTATCAGTCAACCATTGGGCTAAAAAGACAACACTGTGGTAGGTGTGCACAATAAATAAATAACAGATATTTTTGAAATAGAATGTAGTATCATTAAATTAAGTGGCTTATAATAATAAAATACATATATATGCTAATATAATAAACTAATAAATACTATGGTACATAAGAAATCATTCTAAATAAGAGAACTTAAAATATAACAATTATGACGAAGACCGAACTAAGATTGAGAGAACTTCAAGTAGTAGTTCCGAATTTTACGCTTGAAGGAAAAATTTACTTTCAGCTTTTTTGATGTCAAGGGGAAGCACATTCCAGAGTTTTATGGTAGAGACAGTGTAAGAATTAGCCATAAACCCAGTACGGTGAGAAGGAATATGAAGAAGTATGTTTTTGGATGCTCGAAGGTTGAGATTATGAGAGCTGCCCAGTAATTATAGTTATATTGCCTATATCTTTTAATATTGACATTCATCTTGTAAATTTGACATAAATCTTCTAATTTTGACATATATTTTGTAGCTTTGACAATGTTCTTGTACATATTTGTTTTAAATTACTATAATAATATAATATAATATTCCACAACTATCACACAACGCCGTCTAGTCTCAACCTAAGCAGAGCTTGTGTTATGAGTACTAGACAACTGATAAACATACTTATATATTTCTAAATATATACATATTATAGATAAATTACACTCAGACATAGAACAAATGATTGTACTCATCACACAAACATTTGTCCTGGGTGGAAATCGAACCCGCGACCTCCGGCATATCAGTCAGGGCTACTAACCACTTGACCAACAAGCTAGTCAACTTAAGTTACTGTTTTTAATTAATTTTGAATGTTGACATGATAAGATAAAAATAACTCCGAATTAAATAGTTTCTAAGTTATAATTTTTTTAATTGAAATCTTAGGTAACTTCTTTTTTTTTTATTCTTGATAAGTTCGCGCTTGATCGCTATCTCACCTGATGGAAAGCGACGATGCGGTCGACAATGGAACGCGCTTACCTAGAAGTAACCTATTCTCTCTTGACTTAAAGATTCCCGGGTTGTAGCCATCAGGGAACACAGATACCGGCAAGGAATTCCACTTCTTTTTTTGTGTGAAGATTTATTATTTTTTAGTTTTCAATATTATAAATATTTGTACGTCTACACTTACGTCTAAACATGACTGGACTCAAACAATACATTTCAATCTTGCATACTATTTTATATATACAGTGTTTACACTAATAGAGAATATCTTATCAAGTATATGGGCCCTAAGAATACAATATTGCATACAGACGAATTTCACCCTTTAAAAATTGAATGTCCATAAACCCATTCTTAGTGCTCGCCTACGTCATAAAAGGAAGTCTCAAAATTTCACGTTCCTAGTCCCAGTAGTTTCAGCTGTGCCTTGATATTTCAGTCAGTTAGTTTCTCCTTTTATATACTAGCTTTTGTCCGCGAGTTCGCTCCCGTCAACTGGCTTTTCTATTCTACTCTACCCAACTCTATTTTGCTCTAGCCAACTCTGCCCTACTCTACTCTACCCTACCCTATTCTACTCTACTCTACTCTACTCTACCCTTCTCTATCCAACGCTACCCTACTACCAATTTTTTATTTTTTATTTATTTATTTTATAATTTATGTACACACGAATAAAGAAAGAAGATACAATCTGATAAAAATTGTACAAAGGTACTGCTTATTTCCAATTAGAAATTTCTTCCAGCAGACCTGCGAAAGGAGAAATAAAAAGAAAAGTAGACAATAGTGTGTAGAAGTAATTGAAGAAGAGAATTTTTTTTCTTTCCATCCCTCTTTCTCGATCGCAAGACTGACATTTAAAATGTCATGTTAAAAACCCCCTGGTACCTCAAATAACACCTACCTTCTCATTTCCAGAAGAACCTCAAGACTCAGATGACAGTACAGGACTTGTAATCAAAGAAGAACCATTCGAACAAGCTGACGATGAAACATTTGAAGAAGAAAGTGAAACACAGAGCTTTGACGAGCAATTGAAAGTGAAAGAAGAAAACGTTGACGAAGAAATAGACGAATATGACGATTTGATCAAACTCAATTTTAATTTAGAAGATTTGTTAGTGAAAGAAGAGTCAAGAGATCTTGATGAGGAGACTCAAGAATCAGAAAACGATTGTAATTCAGATGAAGGCTCACAGGACTCGATGCTTACACCAAAAAAAGTTGTAAAAGAAAGAAAAAGGAAAAAGAATTCAATAAAAATTTACAAATGCACTTGTGGCTTTCGATCTCTACACAGAGAATATCGTGAACACTTAAAATACAATTGTACGAAACACTTGATCAAAAATAAAAATTTCAAATGCACGAAATGCGATACCAATTTTGGTTCTATGAAGAAATATTTGAACCATTTCGAAGAGCATGGTTATCCGCGAGTTTCTTGCCCTGAATGTATGAAGCGATTTGAAAACTTTACCAGTTTGGGTCAGCATGTACAAACTCATGTAAGGCAGAATTTTGTACGTGTCAAAATGATTACGTATTCCGGTGAGGCTATGTCTAAACTTGATCACCAGTGTACAAAATGCGCGGCTCGTATTGATTATCCAGACTTCTTTGATCATTGGGAGACGCATATCAAAGGTGAACCTTCTCTGCCAGCTGATGTGACTTCGAAAACGAAGACTTCGAATATTAAATGTGGACAGTTAAATGAATCAATTATAAAGGAGTGCATTGGTGAGTACTGTCATCGTAATTTCAGCCGAAGGTTGTTGGCATAGGATTGTTACACTGCTTGCCATCAGGTGGGATCTGGGCAAGTGCGAGTCGGACTTGCGCACTGAGGGTTCCGTACAAACTTACCAATGAAAACAGTTTAATTCTCGAATTGTATTTACGAAGACTTTAATGGCAATTTTTTTTTTTTGGAACATAAAAATCTGACACTATCTCTCGTTCCGCCCAAAAGCGCGGGATGTCATAGGATGATTTTCCCACCGAAAAAAAAAGTACAAATTTACAGTTTCAAATTTTTTCCTATGTTTGTGCTATATGACCTTGCTTCATGCCAAATTTCAGGATTCTAGGTCAACGGGACGAAATGTACGTTCGAAATATACGTTTTTTGCGACATAAACGGCCATATCTTTTTTTTTTTCGTTAACTTTGAAATTTGATTTTTTCACAGTTTCAAGGGACCACAGATTTGAGTATATGGTTTTAATTTCAACTCGATACCTCCACGCGTTCCCGAGATAAAGGGTCTTGTCTGACAGACAGACAGACAGACGGACAACAAAGTGATCCTATAAGGGTTCCGTTTTTTCCCATGGTCATGTTTTTTCAGTTATTCGTAGAAGCGCGCATTTGTTGTTAACTGACTCGAATTGGTGAATTAGAGACTTGGTTATTCAAGATTCCATGACTGTGGCGTTAGGTCCATCGTAGCAGCGTGCATTCGTTGTGAAGAGTTTCCTATTAGTAAACATACGGGGTCGTGTTATTCGATATTACAGTTTTCTGAATCATGTAATTCGAGATCGCATGGCTACGGCGCTAAGGTTTTCGTGGTAACGTGCATTCGTTAAGTGTTTCGGATTAGTAAACTTACGGGAACGTGTTATTCGAGGTTACACTTTTCTGAATTATGTAACACACCCGAAGTTTTAATAAATAAATAAATAATCTTTATTTATCTCCTTTGAAATGAGATATACTCTATTTCTTCTAACAAAAGATGGCAAACCTAGCATACACTCACTTAAATAAATGTTTCTATTCCAGCTCGCCTGTACGTGACCACAAAAGAATGTAATGTCTGTCTCCGGATATTCAATCGCTCGAATGAATGCAAACGCCACATCATTGAACACATGCTAATAGATGCATACACACAGAAACATATTCACAAGGAACTTAGGTGCCAGGTTAGTAATTATTTTTAGCGACATCTATGGCGTCACATAGGAACTAATCCTGCATCGCGCAATCAAAGTTCTCCGCGCGATTAGAACATATAGAACAGCCCGAAATAATCTGCCGGGCAGTTGCCCACCAGACATGATACCCGTCTGGTCGGAGGATCCTCCCTTTTCAAAGGAGGTTTGCGGGATTTTACACTTTGTTCCACCTACCTCCAAATATTTATATCTCTTTGTTTTCATTATCATCATAATCATTTAGAGAGAGCAGTGGTGGTCGAGTGGTAACGGCCCCGATTTACGAGCTGTAGGTCGCGGGTTCAAACCCAGCCAGGCGCATTACTTTGTGTAATTTATTTCATCACCACTGCTCTCAAAACGGTGAAGGAAAACATCGTGAGGAAACCGGCATGTCCTAGAACCAAAATTTCGAAGACATGTGACATCCACAAACCCGCACTGGACCCGCGTGGTGGATTACGGTCCATTCCCTCTCCTAGATAGGAGGCCTGAGTCCTAGCAGAGGGAACATTATAAGGCTGATTATGCTTATGCATAATCATTTCCGACTTGGCTGGGCAGCGTTCGGGAAGTTACGCGGTATCTTCTCATCCAATATACCACAGTGTCTCAAGACGAAAGTCTATGACCAGTGCGTGTTGCCAGTGATGACATATGGTACTGAAACATGGTCGCTTACAATGGGCCTCATCAGAAGACTTAAAGTCACTTAAAGGGCTATGCTCGGAGTTTCCTTGCGTGATCGAATCAGGAATGAGGATATCCGCAGGATAACCGAGGTCACCGACATAGCACGAAGAATCGCCAAACTTAAGTGGCAATGGGCAGGGCACATTGCTCGCAGAACGGATGGCCGTTGGGGCCGAAAGATTCTGGAGTGGCGACCGCATACCGGAAGACGCAGCGTTGGAAGGCCTCCTACAAGGTGGACCGATGACTTGGTAACGGTTGCGGGAGTCCGATGGGTGCAAGACGCACAGGACCGTTCATTGTGCCGACATTTGGGGGAGGCCTATGCCCAGCAGTGGACATCTTTCGGGTCAAATAATGATGATTATTATATGTCTCAGTATATCTCTTAACCCCGGGGTCCTGGGCCTCAAGTCTGCTATTACAATAGTGTCAGAATGGTCTATCATTGATTTCATAATTGTTGATTTTGACAAGTTTGGTAATCTACTAATATAATAGCGTCATTATGACTTTCCAATCATTAACCACTGACACTCCATTGAAAGAAATGACACAGAATGGTAATCTCGTATGTAATGACAAATTAATGTCTGACGTATGCGGTAATCTGCAAAAATTTTGACAGTTCCTTTGATCAGTGACCCCCCAGTAGAACGCAACTGTGCAGTCATTGCTTTTAATACGTTACAAGATAGCTCGTACCACAATTCTATTACGAGACCACTGATTGATCAATGATCAGCCATTATGAATTAACAGATTACGAACTTTTAGCAAAATGACAATGGAATCGTGTTGGAATGACGAATTTCTAAAAATAGCAGACTAGAGCCCCTGGTCCTTTGTAAGGCGTACCATAGCATAGTCGGCCTTATAATGTTCCCACTGTTGGGACTCAGGCCTCCTCTCTAGGAGAGGGAATGGGCCGTAATCCACCACGCGGGCCCAGTGCGGGTTGGTGGATGTCACATGTCTTCGAATTTTTTTGGTTCTAGGACATGCCGGTTTCCTCACGATGTTTTCCTTCACCGTTTTGAGAGCAGTGGTGATGAAATAAATTACACAAAGTAATGCGCCTCGCTGGGTTTGAACCCGCAACCTACAACTCGTAAGTCGTGGCTGTTACCACACGGCCACCACTGCTCTAGTCGGGGCTGTTACCACACGGCCACCACTGCTCTCGGCGTACCATTATTAGTATTAATTTCTATTCCAGATTTGTGAAAGCGGCTTCACAATATCAGACAAATACAAGAAACACATGCGAGATCACGCGTCGCTGCCTGTCTACAAGTGTGAACTATGTGACCGGACCTTCAGTGATTCTAGTAACTTTACGAAACATAAAAAAGTGCATAATTTAAAAGTGATTATATGTGATCTGTGCGGCAAGAAGTTCCAGTCCAAATTGACTTTGGAGAAGCATATTGAGGTATGTTGATTTATTTATCTATACAGGGTTATTTTTAAAACACCAACAACCTTTTATTTATTGTGCACACCTACCACAGTTTTGTCTTTTTAACCCAAAGGTTGACTGGTAGAGAATGCCTTGTGGCATTAAGTCCGCCTATGTACCATTACTGTACATGAAGTTTAAATAAATAAATAAACCTTGTAGGACTATATTACTAACATCATAAACAACAACTTTTGTTCTATGACTTTTTACAAAACATAATACATTTAACAAAAACAAACCTTCAAGATTTCATTGTTCTATCTAACACATTTCAACTCTGTATCTTGCTGTACCTACCTCCGCCCCCCGAGCACTCCCCGCTCCCCTCCGCTATTGTATTATCGCTTGCTTCGCATAGACTTCGTAACATTTAGAACGTTCTATTTAAATATTCTTATTTTTGTATGAAAATCTGAGGAATCAATATATGATAAATTTTGAAAAGTTATAGAACAAAAATTGTTGTTTATGATGTTCTCAACATAGTGCTGAGAGGTTGCCGGTGTTTTACAAATAACCCTGTATTATATGTATAAAAGGAGAAACTGACTGACTGACATATCAACGCACAGCCGAATCTACGGGGACTAGGAACGTGAAATTCTGCACAAGGTTTCCTTTTATGACGTAGCACTAAGAGAGGATTTCACAGGGCACTATGCCACCAACAAACAGCTCCACAACATGGGACTAGCAAGCGACCCGACTTGCAGGATCTGTGGAGATGCAGAGGAGAATATGCTACACTTGCTGTGCGACTGTGCAGCACTAGGCTCCAAAAGACTAGAGTATCTGGGCCAAACATTTCCAAGACCAGAGGACTACAGGCTCAGCTCCATTAAGGCCATACTGGGACTCATGAAGAAGGTGCACGGAGGGCTAGGGGTTGAGTAGACAGGAGGGGAACAGCACAAAAGATCCAGAAGGGTCGAAGTGCTCTGGCCCAGGGCCAGCCCCGCAACAAGATAAGATAGGATAAGAGAGGATTTTCTAAAATTCAGCCCCTAAGGGGATGATACGGGGATCCAAAATTTGTATAGAAAAACAGTTTTTCACGCAGGCAAAGCCGCTAGCAGAAGGTAGTTATATTTAAAACTAGGAGCAGTGTTGACCTAGTGGAAACAGCCCCGACTTACGAGTTGTAGGTCGCGGATTCAAACCCAGCCAGGCGCATTACTTTTTGTAATTTATTTCATCACCACTGCTCTCAAAACGGTGAAGGAAAACATCGTGAGGAAACCGGCATGTCCTAGAACCAAAAATTCGAAGACAAGATACATCCACCAACCCGCACTGGGCCCGCGTGGTGGATTACTGCTCATTCCCTCTCCTAGAGAGGAGGCCTGAGTCCCAGCAGTGGAAATATTAAAAAGCTGATTATGCTATGCTATTATGCTATAATAGCTGACTCGACAAACTGCTTACCATCAGATGGGATCGCAGTCAAGCCATAAAAATGACTAGCTTTTGCGCGCGGCTTCACCCGCGTACATAAAATATAGCCTATGTCACTCAGGAATTAAGCAGCTTTCTATAGTTGGAAAAATTTTAGCAATTGGGCCAGTACTTCTAGAGATTACCTCCTACAAACATAAAAACATAGTTTAAATTTTATTAACTTAAGGAATATTGTCCTATAATGGTATCGAACGCACGACACACAAATTTTTTATAGATTAAACAGATTTTGACTGGCCTGTTGGTCTAGTGGTTAGTAGCCGTGACTGCCATGCTGGAGGTCGTGGGTTCGACCCCCACCCAGGAAAAATGTTTGTGTGATGAGCACGATCATTTGTTCTGTGTCTTGGTGTAATTTATCTATAATATGTATGTATTTAGAAATATATAAGTATATTTATCAGTTGTCTAGTACTCATAGCACAAGATCTGCTTAGTTTGAGACTAGATGGCGCTTCTTTCTTTAATTCTTTATTGTACACAAAAATATAATATATTGAGATACAGTCAGTTCATGTACAAAGGCGAGCTTAACTCAGCATTGAGTTTTCTCCCAGCAAACCTTTGAATTATAGAGAGAGAACATATTCGAGGGTAGGATCCAGTGCACAATATAAACCTACATACTAAGTCTAATATATAATTAAGTATATTATACATACTGATACATACTATAAATATAATATAATAATAATAATATTCCACAACTGTTACACAACGCCGTCCAGTCTCAAGCTAAGCAGAGCTTGTGTTATGAGTACTAGACAATTGATAAACATACTTAAATATATCTAAATACATACATATTATAGATAAATTACACCCAGACACAGAACAAATGATCGTGCTCATCACACAAACATTTATCCTGGGTGGGAATCGAACCCACGACCTCCGGCATAGCAGTCAGGGCCACTAACTACTAGACCAACAGGCCAGTCAAATACTAATATTATGTCAATAATGAAAGGAAGTGCTCTTTAAGTTTCCTTTTGAAGACATCTAGAGAAGGGCTATCGCGAAGAGAGTGTGGCGCCGTGTGATAGATTTATTTCTTTTCCTCTAGATTAAATTCAAAATTCCTCTTTCGCAGAAACACAGAGAGACAACGCCGATATCATGCAACATTTGCAACAAAGTTTTTTACTTCGAGTCATCATACCGACGCCACGTGAGATCGTATCACGAAAAATCCTCAACGGAATACCGCTGCGTCATTTGCGGGGAGCGTTTCCCGTGCCTAAAATTGAAATGGGATCATATGTGGGAGGCACATGAAGAAAGGAAGCAGAAAGCAGATTGTCCCATATGTCACAAGTCATTTAGAAAGTATTCCGATGTACGCGCTCACGCAAAGTCTGAACATATGATGGCTGTTACTATTATCAGCATTAAAGGCGGAAAGACGCAGACGGCTGATAAAATACGCGACGTCAATGTGCCTAAATTGTACAGTGGTACCTGGCCAAAGCTCACTGTTGGACCAGAAACGGAGACTTTGATTGTCTATGATTCGGATTGATGTTTTAACGCCATCTATGTTGTTGTACGTGAACTAAGTAGGTTGACGTCACCCTGGGGCCCTACCACGAGCATTTGACGACCTAAACTGAATTGTTAAAGGGACGGAGCTATATAGTGTGCATAGCTTCATCCCACTTCCTCTCTCGCACGACTGACATTTTAAAGTTTTTCGAGTTGAACTCGACAAAGTGAAAGGGTGCAATAGAAAAAATAATTGTTAATTATTGTATGAAACAATCGCTTTCCGCGAACAGACAGACTGTTTCTTTTTGATGCGGTTTTTACTAGGGCTTGAATACCGGAACAACAATAATTCCGGAATTAGATTTGAATTATAATTTATACAAATTGTATATTTATTGATATATCAGATTGTCCTATATGAAAAAAAAAATGTATGAAACAATCGCTTTCCGCGTCTGTCTAGTTTATTTTTGATGCGGTTTTCACTAGGGCTTCAATATCGGATAAAACAATAATTCCGGAATTAGATTTGAATTTTAAGTTCCGGAATTCCGGTGTTTTTTATTTTAATTGATATAAACCAGTGCTTGACTGCGATACCACCTGATGGTAAGCGGAGATGCAATCATTGATGGTCAGGCGCACTAGTTTATTAAGAGCCTATTCACTCTAGCCTTGAAGACACCTAAAAAATAGTTGGACGGGATGACCGCAGCAGGCAAATTGTTCCAGTCCTTCGATGTACGCGGTATAAACGACGAAGCGAAACGCTTAGTCGGGACCGTTGAAGTTTCAACAACGTAAGGGTGGATACTCGCCGTTCGTCGGGTTGTCCGATGGTAGAAAGGAGATGGCGGGATCAAGTCATGCAATTCCCGCGCACACTCTCAGTATAATAGTGTTAGAATGGTCTATCATTTATTTAATGGCGTCATTATTACTTTTCAATGGTCAACCACTGACGTTCCATTGAAAGAAGTAGTAATGTCGTATATGACAAATGAATATCTGACGTATGCGGTAATCTACTAAAATTTTGACAGTTCCTTTGATCAGTGACCTAGCATTAGAACGTCATTGTGCAATTATTGCTTTTTAATAAGCTCGATATTGTCATTCTACCACAACTCTATTACGAGACCATTGACCGATCAATGATCGATCATTATGAATTAACAGATTGCGAACTTTTAGCAAAATGACAATGGAATCGTGTTGGAATGACGAATTTATAAAAATAGCAGACTTGGACCCCAGGTGCACACTCTTAAAACAGAAATTTATTTTTTAACGAGTCTATTCACATAGACGTACTGTCCACGGACGCGTAGCTTCCTAAACGCGTATTTGTCATACGTATTCACAGCTTACTTACTAAACTATGGCCTGCTGTCCACGGACGCTTAGCTTCCGAAAAAAAAGAAGAAGGCTCCCGTAACCAGTGTGGTACCGCACCGAGTGGTCCGAACATTCTGCTGCGTCCTGCTGTGCCTACGACGCAGCTATACATTTCGCACCTGCATCATTACACGAAGGTTGAGGAAGTCGTGGAGTATTTGAACTAGTTTATTACTAGTGCGCCTGACCATCAATGATTGCATCTCCGCTTACCATCAGGTGGGATCGCAGTCAAGCACTGGTTTATATCAATGTTAAAAATAAAAAAAACTATTGTAATAGCAGACTTGAGGCCCTGCTCTTACGCACTCACTTGTGCAATTTAGTATCTCTCGTGTACTTTGTAAATCTCTATTGAGATTGGCCACCGAGATCGAATTTCGATCGGAAATATTATTATTATTATGTTTGCATGTATAATTTTACTTGTTTTATTGACTATTTTTTTTTAGTTTTACTATTTGTGTCTTTTAAGTTATGTAAGAATAATTGAATGTTTTTTTTTATATACCATATTATTGTTTTGTTTAAATGCATGGATATGAAATTAAAATTTGAATTGAATATATTGGTGAGTATTGAATTTTAATATCCAAGTGATGGTGCTATTTGGAAACGCTACAGTATCGGCTGGATCGACCGACCCTATCAAAATGATTGCGATTTTGTATTATTTACCTCGTAAGGCCCAACCTAAATTTAGTACATTGGTGTACTAAAAATAGTCGCAAGTAGTTGCAGCCCAGAACTTTTTCTTTCCTTCTTCTTTAATATTTTTGGCTAATTTTTTTTTTAAGCGGTATTTCCTATATCTAAAGTTACCTATTTTATGTAAAAAATATATTGAAATAATATGGTCATGGTAAATATATTTTTTGGATTGGTATACCAAAAATTACGTTTAAATATCAGTCCTAATTTTAGGTCGCTGGGCTGTAATTTTATAATTGGCCGGATTGTCATTAAATTATGTCGATGGGCCTTAAGAAGTTAATATTGCCCAGATGAAATTTTCACTTCTGTTGTGTGGTCATAAGCACACATCGTTTTTTTAACTTGCACTGATTACTACCCCACCTAATTGAATTGCTATAAAATTTTACTTTTTATAAATTTACATAAGTAAAATTGAATGGGTTAATGTGTTGTTAACATCGTTCATTTGTGAGCGGGCGGGCTTAGGGACTTAGGGCGGGTTTCTGAATTGAGTATTTTGAGTTAAGTACGTCACAAGCCGTACTTTAATGCCAAATTTTGACAGGTTTGCAGACTAAAGTAGAGTTTGAGAAATACTTAACTTCAAATGCTTAATTCAGAAATCAGGGGTAAATCAATTGAGATATACTTTTTTAAACTATTTGTGGATGTGGAAGTCTAGAAGGTATGAAAAGAATAATTTGAAAAATTTCACGGAAACCCGGGAAAACGCATTTTTTTTAAAATGACTTTTAGAGCTGCGGGGTTACCATGACGTTCAAAGTAAGATTGTTTCATTCTTATTTCAGTGTGGGTAAGAGACAGAGCTATACAGGTTGTCTAGCGCCATCTCTTACCTACACGGGAAATAAGAATGAAACAATCGTACTTTAAACGTCATGGTACAGGTTCTAATGATTCACTCAATGTCTAAAGTAAATTCGAAAAGAAAGTGTGTATATTATTATTAACTAAAATGAAAAGGACAGTAACTGTAGACATATGATTCATCGATTGGGACAGTGGAGCTTGATGGGTTGACATTTTTTTTATGACATATATACTGTTCCTAGATTGACAATATTAGGATTAACTATCGAACCACACTATAAACTACTACTCCGTAGATTCGACAAAAAGCCATTGCAAAATATTGACATGATTTATCTTTTTCTTTCAAGTTATAAGTTAAAGGACAATACATGGAAGCAATAGCAAAAAGAACCAAGTATTTAAACCGTAACCGAACGAAGATACCTATAGAACCATTGCTAGTACTTTTCTGTCAGGCGTTACCTGTTTATCTTATAATTAAGACGACTTGAGGACTCTCGAGTTCTTTACAACATCAAACGCCTTCTAACGCCCAGCGTTATATGCTGAAGCGAGGGATGCAGAATAACTCATTAGAGAAACCGCGTAGTATATTTAGAATAAGAAACTTAAAATATGAAACACGGAATATTTTTATTTAAGTAAAATTACGCTTTATAAAAAGCAATAGCGATCTACTAAATAGTCTCTATCTTCGTTCGATTACGGTTGGTAGACATAATTCTTTTTGCTAATGATTTTTATATAGTCCTTTAAGATATAGCCTAGGTTTCGCTATTGGCGAACAGAAAATAAAAATCATGTCAGCTATGTTAAGCAAAAGCTTTATTTCCCTTTTTTTAAGACCGTTTGAAAAAAGAATAGTGATTATCAGGAGGCGCTGTTATAGCATTTTGATACAAGTGCAGAAAGTTTGTCATTGCGGTGCATTTGACCGAGGCGGAATTCGCACGAGCCGTAGGCGAGTGTGTTATGGAGCCGAGGGCTGCAGTGACAAATTTGCCTGTGTATCAAACGACTTTTTTCAATACACTTACGAAGAAATGAATAAAAGGGGGTTTACCCGCGACGCGTGATGGTCGACGCGCGCCCAGCCTGATAATCGTATCGCTCTCCCAGCACGCGGACTTTTCTGCACTAGTGCGGAAAATAGTCTATTGCGTGCCTAAAAGCGGTAGGATAAGAGCGGGTTTTCGGGTAAGTGTATACAAAATATTTCGTGTAAAATTGTTTAAGTGCTAGTCCCATTTGACCGGTCTTCATTATTTCTTATTTTTACGATAAGGAAAAACAAAATAACGCTAAAAAAATTAGGTACGTTTTTTTGTATGAGATACACCTTAATTATAATTTTTTGTATATTATGATTATTATCTATTATAGCAATAATTGCAAGTGTCTATTTTATGTTTTTTTTCGTAGCCAACTAGATTAATCAGACATTCAATAAATGGCGTCATTTAATTGGCAGCCCGAATGATATAAGAGTATACATATTAAGCTTTTCAATGAGGATCAGTCATGATTTTTGTGGAGTGTGCGTCAAAAAAAAAAAAACAGTAAATACTGTGAAGAAATTATTTAAATCGGACCAAAAATGACGAAGATACAGCAATTTTAGTGTATTAGTTCTTGCTGTGACGTCATTTGCATGATCGGTCTCCGCCGGCGAATGAATACGATCGAGCCGTTCGTCGCACGGATCATGACAGATGACGTCATTGTAAACAGTCCAGCGAGAGCGCGCGTTTCCAAGTAGCCGTTCAGAAAATCTTTAGTAAATACACCATTTCTTGACGGATTTTAATAGTTTAAAAAATTAAATGCTCAGTAAATTATTACGAATACGATATACTTAGTAAAACTCGGATTTGCTATTATGTGATTGATCCTCATTAAATGCGTCGGGAGTCGCAGGACGATTCCCATCCACCGTAGACGTGAGCTTGTGGACGATGAGCAGTGGGTAGTTCGCCGTCCGGCTGTCCAGTAAGAACCGAGCCTGAGTCGTGTAGTGTACCACGCGCGCCTAAAAGAGATATCAGTAAAACTGTTAGGGCGGATGCCGGTTAGGGCCACGAAGAATTTTTGAAACAGAAGCCCTGGGACGCAAAGGTGAAAGTCTGACACGATCTCGCGCTCCACCCTAGACCAAGAGAAGTCTTTAAATTATTTTCCCCTTAAAAAAAATTATTCAACTAAATAGCTAGGTAAATGTCAAGTCATAGTGCTGAAGACGGTTGTACGATAGCCCGACGTACCCTGCTTGACGGGACTCCTATTTCTGTCTACAGGCTTTAAAGGAACCTAACATGAAGGGGATGACGGGGGCTTCGTTTGCTTGCGTTCAGAGGCCCTACCACGAGCTTTTAACGACCATTTGGCGACCTAAACTAAACAGTTACAGAGATGGAGCCATATAGGGGGGATATGTCCATCAATCTTTCTCGCTCGTCATGATAAGACCCCTAGCTGCTAGTTGAATGGCGCCGTGCAGCTAAAAATGTATAGTTGTTGACTAATGGCTCATTAGTCTACTTAGCTGCGACGAAGACACCGAATATGCTTATCTACTATTCTGTACTATATGTCTATGTTTATGTATAATGAAGTTTTTGGTAAATATGAACAATGAATTTATTACAGAAAAATAATAATTACTTTATGTATAAAAATGTGTTTTATTTTTATATATTCTGCACATATTCACAAATCACACACAAGGAGACTTAAGAAACGAAATTAAGCGATCTGGTGACACAGGTTTTTTTTTATTGATAGATTGTTGTAGTAGTTTCGATTTGTTTAGAGATGAGATGAGGGATATGTTCGCTGAATGGGCAAAACAACAGGATGAGAAGCTGCTAAAACTTGACCAGGGCCTTGCAACGCTAGAACGCCTTGACAGGGGCCTGACTGAGATTAAGCATGATATAAAATCGTCAAATATAGACATAGAAAGATCCTTAGGAGATCTCTCCGCTCAAATAATAGATTTGGATAAAAAAATAGATGCTTTGGAAGGTGAACGGAACAATACATTCGCTAAAATTACAGAGCTTGAAGAAAGAAATGAAACTCTAGATCGCTACATTAGAAAAACATGTATTGAGATAAGAGGTGTCCCAAAAAGGAAGAAAGAAAAGAAAGAAAACTTACTTAACATGGTCACCAACTTGATCAAAACTATAGGAATCGATTGCTCTTCTATTGAAATAAAAGATGTATACAGACTTCCATCAAAAGAGAGTTCGATTACATCTACGGTAGTTACAGAGTTCACAAACACTTTTGTCAAAGATAAATTCCTTAAAAGCACTAAACAATTTAATATGAACCATCCCAGCCGGCAAATAAACACGAGTTATCTTGGTCTGGAAGGACCGGAAATGGCTCTGTATGTTTCTGATCATCTAACCACTAAATCCAAAAGACTTCACTTTCTGGGCCCGTGACTTTGCAAGAACTGAAAATTTTCAATACTGTTGGATTGCAAATGGGCGGGTTTTCCTGCGCAAGAAAGAAGGCGACAAGTACGAAATTATCAAAAATGAAAATACATTTCAACAGCTTCGAGAAATCTACAAAGCTTAAAACACCTTTTGTATCTCAATGGTTAAAACAAAACATAACGTCTTTCACACTATATTCACTTATACTATATCTCATTCAATATAAATACATTACCAATCACATACACTACACACAACTCCCCAAAACTAATCAGAATACAAAACATATGAATGTGTCTATTATATATTACATTAGAATACGATATAAATCGGCCCTCACTCCACCTTCCTTACAACTATGGATAACCAACGTAATTTGATTCAAGACATTGATGAGACGGATATCTTTATAAGTAGGAAAAAAAGTAACCCACAAGATTGCCTGCACGAATTAGGAGATGTCGCAACACAACTAACAATAATCAGTCAAAATATTCGTAGCATTTTAAAAAATTTCGACAATTTTTCAGTTTTCCTGACTGCCTTAAACTTTCTACCAGACATCATAATCCTGACCGAATGTCGACTAAACGCTTCAACACCTTTACTGCATCTTAATAATTATATCTGTTATTACTCCAAAAATTATCTTAACCAAAATGATGGCATTGCCGTTTTTTACAAAAATAACATTAAATTGGTAATAGAAGAACCTCATTTTATGGACGCGAACTGTTTAATTATCAGAGTAGCTAATGAACTTTCGATTTATGCTATCTACAGGTCTCCATCTTTTCGTAATATCCAAAATTTTTGTACCTCACTAGAGAAAATTATGCAAGCATGTAATACTCCAAGCTGTGCTATCGTGGGGGATATTAATATTGATATCTCACCTAGCTCCAGAGACAAACGTGCCACTGACTATCTAGACTTAACTGGTCATTACGGTTTCTACCCGGGACATCAATACCCGACACATGACAAGACATGTCTAGACCACGTCATGTTAAAAACTAAAAAACCTGCAAAAGTAATAGTCTATACTTCGGGTATAACTGACCATGACACGGTCATCATGGGCATCTTCAGGGATTCGCCATGCTCTTTACCTGACGCAAGACATCAAATAAAAATTGATTACTCTAGTTTGACAAAGGCTATTGAAGATATAAATTGGGAATGCATTTATAATCACACTAATGTAAACAATGCTCTAACAGATTTTACAAATAAATTAAATGAGACAATAGAAAAATATAAAACTGAAGAAAATATTCTAAACTCTAAAACTATTAAAAAACCTTGGATGTCTGAAGGATTAATGAAATGTGTTCGTAAAAGAGATCGCCTACATATCGAGGCTAGTAAAAAGGATAATAAAAATAACCCAGTTATACAGCAGCGCTATAAAATGTACAGAAATCATTGTAACAATTTAATTCAAAATCTTAAAAACGCTCACGATAGAAACACTATAGAAAATGCCCAAGGAAACAGTAAAAAGGTATGGACAGCTATTAAAAAGATTTGTAACTTTACAATTTCCAACTCAAATAGCTCTGAACTCTTGCAAGCTTGTCCTGATCCTAAGGAGTCCCTTGACAAGGCAAATCACTTTTTCACTACTGTGGGAGAAAGGCTTGCTGAAAAATCTCTCTCGCTTCTTAACAAAACTGAATTCGATTTGGCTAGCATTTCCAGTAACATTTATAAAACATCTACTCCAAGTAACTCTTTTTTTGTTAGTCCAACTGATAGTTACGAAGTCATTAAGATAGTATCAAACCTTAAAGACTCCTCGGCTCCTGGCTGGGATGGTGTTACGAATAAGATCCTTAAATTAAACAAAGTTCATCTGGCCTCACCCATAGCGTTTATATGTAACCTAAGTATTACAACGGGGACAGTTCCTATGGCAATGAAAAAGGCTAATGTTTGCCCAATTTTCAAATCCGGAGACAAAACAATAGCATCGAATTATCGACCAATTTCCCTACTCACATCCTTATCAAAAATTCTCGAAAAAATGGTGAATACCAGGTTACTGAACTTTCTAGAGAAGAATACTATACTATCCAACAATCAATATGGCTTTCGCAAAAACAGGTCTACGGAGGATGCAGTGACACATTTAGTGGATTTCGTTGTTTCCAAACTAGACGATGGTTATAAGTGCACTGGCGTCTTCCTGGACTTGGCGAAAGCCTTTGATACAGTTTCTAGAAGAATTCTCTTAAAAAAACTGGAGAGTATTGGTATCCGTGGCACAGCTCTTGACTGGTTCCAATCATATTTAACAGACCGTACACAGAGACTGGGTATAAATAATAATTATAGTGCATATGCTCGCCTCAACTATGGCGTACCACAAGGCAGCGTTCTTGGGCCTACTCTCTTTATTATTTATATAAACAGTCTCTGTTCCCTACCAGTACAGAATGCTCAAATATTTACATACGCCGATGACACCGCCATTATATTTTATGGAAGGTCCTGGGAGTCTGTTCATGAAGCAGCAGAGGCAGGAGTAAATCAGGTAGCTACATGGCTAACCTATAATTTGCTGACACTTAATGTTGAGAAAACTAAAGTGATCAACTTTAATGTTAGCAAAAAAAATCCCTGTCCATCCAATCTAGCCGTTACATTACATACCTGCAATAACCGTGAAGAGTCTGCTTGCTCATGTCCAGCATTTGAACAGGTACCTCATATGAAGTATCTTGGTATATACATAGATCAATACATTACTTGGACTAAGCAAATCCAGCATGTAAATGGGCGTGTAAGAAAACTGCTGCACATTTTTAAAAGGCTGGGACAAATTGCAAATGATAAGATATTGAGGATGGTCTACTACACATTATGTGAGCCTATTCTAAATTACTGCATTACAACTTGGGGAGTTGCACATAAGAGCCATTTGGTAAAAGTAGAACGCTCGCAGCGGGCCATTCTAAAAGTAGCTTATGGGAAACCTATGAGATTTCCCACTAATCTTCTTTATTCAGAATGCAATGTACTGCGTGTTAGGCAACTTTATATCTTGGCTGTAGCAATCAAGTTCCATAGAAATGCTCACAAGACAACCCAAAGTAGTTGCCGTTCTCGCAGGAAAGCGATATGGCAGAAACCAAGAACCAGACTCGAATTCGGCAAAAGATGCTTTCGATTTATGGGTCTATTTATTTACTCCAACCTTAATAGGGAACTAAACATCCTACAAATGACAAAGCATACATGTAAGACACATATAATAAAATTTCTTAAAAATTTGAATTATGACACCACAGAATCGCTTTTAAAAAATCCAAATAAATAACAAACCACACACTTATCTATTATTACTATTTTTATATAATTATCTATTTCTGTTTACGAACCCACTCATGTACATCACAAATATAGACACACACACCCATACCCGTGTACTCATAATCTCATACAAACTGAAATACACACACACTCACTCTCACACATATGCTTACACTCGCACACACCCCCAATACACACACACCCTCACCTATATACACACACACTCTCAAACTTACTCACCCAACTCATCGCGCATGTACCACTCGCACTTTTTTGTTTTGTTTTATTTTTTACTTTACTTTTTTTTTTTTATTCCTATTATTGTACAGTGTATGTTATGACGAAAGAGACTAACCTCCACGACACAGGGAATCCTAGTGTGGAGGTTAGTGTATTTTATTGTATTATGTCATGTTTTTCTGAACAATAAAAGGATTATTATTATAAAAGGATTATTATTATTATTATTATTATTTGTGCTCGTCGAATCCGACTCGGCTGGGCAGCGTTCGGGAAGCTGTGCGGTATCTTCTCGTCCAACATACCACAGTGTCTCAAGACGAAAGTCTATGACCAGTGCGTGTTGCCAGTGATGACATATGGTACTGAAACATGGTCGCTTACAATGGGCCTCATCAGAAGGCTTACAGTCACCCAAAGGGCAATGGAAAGGGCTATGCTCGGAGTTTCCTTGCGTGATCACATAAAGAATGAAGATATCCGCAGGAGAACCAAGGTCGCCGACATAGCCCGAAGAATCGCCAAACTAAAGTGGCAGTGGGCAGGGCACATTGCTCGTAGAACGGACGGTCGATGGGGCCGAAAGGTTCTAGAATGGCGACCGCGCACCGGAAAACGCTGCGTTGGAAGGCCTCCCACAAGGTGGACCGACGACCTGGTGAGAGTCGCGGGAGTGCGTTGGATGCGAGACGCACAGGATCGGCCGTTGTGGCGTCGCTTGGGGGACGCCTATGTCCAGCCGTGGACTTCTTTCGGCTGAAATGATGATGATGATGATGAGATTTGTGCTTGACCGCTATCTCACCTGATGGAAAGCGACGATGCGGTCGACGATGGAGCGCGCTTACCTAGAAGTAACCTATTCACTCTTGACTTAAAGATTCCCGGGTTGTAGCCATCAGGAAACACAGATTCCGGCCAGGTGTTCATTGAATTGTATTTCTTTTAAGCATCTATGGGCTGGTGTTTCAAAATATCATTTAGCGGCTTTGGATTCGGTGGAGGGGTGCGAAGAGGTTAATTGGCGATTCAGGTTTGGTTAGACCAAACTACTAAGCCTGGAGTACAGGTGTGGGGTAGCCAGCCTTTTGGTATTTTACAGGATGCATTTTGGAGAGAGTGTGCGGGAATTACATGACTTGATTCCGCCATCGCCTTTCTACCATCGGACAACTTAATGTACGCCGAGTGTAACGGCCCGTTCACGACCTTGCCGCTGTGAGCGATAGCTAAGTGCGGGGCGGCGAGCGTAACATCAAAATTACCGCACGAGACGCCGCTCATAGCGCCCTGCGCCCGCTTACCGATGGCCGCTAAAACCGAAGTCGTGACCAACCCCCTTAGCCAAGTTACGACCGTTTTGTTTCGATTCTCTTGCGTCGAACGCCTCGAGTACACCACGCCTCCGATTCCTTTGTTATGACCACGTGACTGAGCGTTGAGATGACGTCAATATAAAGGAGTCGGAGGCGTGGCCTACTCGAGGCGTTCTCTTAATATGATTATTTTTAATGTGCTTTTAGGTACAATATTGACTGGTCTAGAACTTTCCATACATAATATCTATTAATACTGTAATATGAAAATATTGTAATCAACCACTTTTTTCAAAAGATGGAGTTTCTTGCCGATTCTTCTCCATAGGAAACGACCAATTTGGAACCGTGCACTAGCTTCTGACGTTTTATAAGTGCCCATGTAGGCCTATGTGAAATAAAAATATTTTTGGTTTTGATTTTGTTCGACGCAAGAAAATCGAAACGAAACGGTCGTAACTTGGCAAGGGGGGCAGGCCGTAAAATTGTTAACACTTACGATCCGGACTAAGCGTTTCGCCAGTTACCGTACATCGAAAGACTGGAATAATTTGCCTGCTGCTACACTTCAACTTATAGTCGCCATGTCTATTTGTAACAAGTGATACTGTTGAGGATGAGGTACTGGGTTCGCTTCCCTCTTAGTGTTAGTTTCCCGCAGTCTGTATTTATGCCCGATATAGAGGTTGATGCCCATCACTCAGGGCTGCTATACGTTATCGGATTAGTCTCAAATTTTTAATTAAAAATATCTTGCATTTTGATAGGGTAAAAATATGTGAGACACGCTGTTAGCACGAGTTTAAACTTCTGTTGTTAATGATGCGAGCGTTTCAACCGCGCGGCCATCATCATCATCATCATCATTTCAGCCGAAAGACGTCCACTGCTGGACATAGGCCTCCCCCAAGTGTCGCCACAATGAACGGTCCTGTGCGTCTCGCATCCATCGTACTCCCGCAACCGTTACCAGGTCATCGGTCCACCTTGCAGGAGGCCTTCCAACGCTACGTCTTCCGGTACGTGGTCGCCATTCTAGAACCTTTCGGCCCCAACGGCCATCCGTTCTGCGAGCAATATGCCCTGCCCATTGCCACTTAAGTTTGGCGATTCTTCGTGCTATGTCGGTGACCTTGGTTCTCCTGCGGATATCCTCATTCCTGATTCGATCACGCAAGGAAACTCCGAGCATAGCCCTTTCCATTGCCCTTTGGGTGACTTTGAGTTTTCTGATGAAGCCCATTGTAAGCGACCACGTTTCAGAGCCATATGTCATTACTGGCAACACGCACTGGTCATAGACTTTCGTCTTGAGACACTGTGGTATATTGGACGAGAAGATACCGCGCAGCTTCCCGAACGCTGCCCAGCCCAGTTGGATTCGACGATTGATCTCTTTCTCGAAGTTAGACTTTCCCAACTGGACCGTCTGTCCCAGGTAAACGTACTCGTCCACAACTTCGAGTGTAGAGTCCCCGATCTTGATAGGAGTGGGTGCTACATGGCTGTTTACCATGACTTTGGTTTTGTCCATGTTCATTCTAAGTCCCACTCTTTCGGAAGCTCTACTGAGGTCATCAAGCATGATGCATGATGATGTGATGATGATGAATGATGCGAGCGTTTCAACTGCGCGGCCATGATGACACTTAAAAAAACTATGCCAAGATTTTGTAAAAGTTGATTCCCAAAACCTTAAAGGAGACTGGGCACATTTGTATAGGAAGTGGTCTATGAACCAATAGCGACACTGTTATGGTACTTATGTAGGGATACCTCAACTACACCCTTGTGTAAAGGTGCATCAAAATCTGACCCAATGAATGAAACAATGGAATATAATACAGTCAGAAGTGCCTGACTAAAACGTTTCTCAACTAAAAACTATAGTAAAAAACCCTATTCACACTTAAAAGTATATTACACTAGAATAAAAGTATTCTTGTGTTCTTCTTTATTTTGTAGTCCTTTTTTTTTGTTATTGTTGTAGCCTTCCATAGACTTCCTTCCTTTTATAAAAAAATACCCAAAATCCAAAAAAATATGAAAGTAATTATAAATCAATGGCATTTTGCGTACTTTATTCGGATTTTATTTTTGCATTTTTATGTTCTAGATTCCTAATTTATTTGTAATTTATTACTTTGGTTCTTCGTTGTTTTGTTCATTAAATAGATACAGATTAAAAAACAAAAAAAAAAATAAGGAGAATACCTAAAAATCAGAACAAAAAAGTATCACAAACTGTTGTAAAATACGTGTATTCTAATGTACAATTTTTCTCAAAACTCAGGTCAGATTTTGATGCACCTTTACACAAGGGTGTAGTTGAGGTATCTCTACATAAGTACCATAACAGTATTGCTATTGGTTCATAGACCACTTTCGCTCAGTCTCCTTTGTCAAAGTTATGGTTAAGAAGTTATAAGGGGTTGAATGTGGCCGCGCCATTGATACCCAGAGAACCGCGCGGCCCAGGAGATCTATTCAAAGTAGTAGTATCAATACAATTACGATTATTATAGTAATTAAGTTCTACCAATTTGAAATCTTGGTATGCAATAAAGTATATATAAAGGTGTTAAAAAATTAACTTTAAGAATTTCGAGGGAACATTGTACTCCTTATTATGAACAACTTTTACTATGGAACCTAACCTGAAATCGCGAAAAAAGAAACAGCTGCTCCCTACGTTTATGTTCGCATAACTCGTCAAAATGTATGGAGCAGGCGATTTTTTTTTCGCTATTTCAGGTTTGGTCCCATAGTAAAAGTTGTTCATAATGAGGAGTACAATGTTCCCTCAAAATTCTTATAGTTAATTTTTTAACACCTTATATAAATAAATAACATCACATATATATTGTTGTATTTTGGGGGAGGCCTATGTCCAGCAGTGGACGTCTTTCGGCTGAAATGATGATATATTGTCCTGGTCCGAAACTAAGATTTTCCCTTGTACTATGGAAACCAGGAACAACGAAGGTACCACAAACACCATTTGTGTCGGAGCGGGAATCGAACCCGCGACCCTTGCGTCTCTAAAAGGTTCGTCAGGTAATGAAAAAACGCCCATCCCAAAAGGCGATTACTGATCTGTTTCTTGATGTCTATTCTCAGGGGAGCTCGGCATCCACTGTTTATTTCTCATGGGTGCTCGAGCCCCCGAGCACCCACGGAGTCCACGCCCCTGGTGGCGGCACTTAGGGGAGGCCAATGTCTAGTGGTTGTCGTTCGGATGAAATAATGATGAAATAAAATATAGCATAAGCATAATCAGCCTTTTAATGTTCCCACTGTTGGGACTCAGGCCTCCTCTCTCTAGGAGAGTTGCATTTTGGTGAATGTCATGTGTCAGATGTCTTCGAATTTTTGGTTCTAGGACATGCCGGTTTCCTCACGATGTTTTCATTCACCGTTTTGAGAGCAGTGGTAATGAAATAAATAACAGAAAGTAATGCGGCTAGCTGGGTTTGAACGCGCGACCTGCAACTCGTAAGTCGGGGCCGTTAGCACTCGGCCACCACTGCTCAGTTGGAAATAAAATAGTAAAACATAATTATGAAAAATAACAGTAACATTTATTGTATCATCATCATCTTCCTGCCCTTGTCCCGTCTTATTTGGGGTCGGCGCAACACGTTAACTTCCATTCTATCCTGTCAACCGTCATACTATCACTAACTTCCTTTTCTTTCATATCACTGTTCACACAATCCATCCATCTTTTCTTTGGCCTCCCTCTCCCTCTCCACCCATCCACATGTATACTCATAACTCTTTTAGTAACATGCGTTTCATCCCTCCTCTTCACATGACCATACCAAGACAAACGATTCCCCTTCAACTTTTCAGTCACTGGCGCCACTTTCAAACTTCCCCTAATATATTCATTTCTCACTTTATCCATTCTCGTCACACCACACATCCATCTTAACATTCTCATCTCTGCTACATGCAATCTTTTTCTTTCCTTTCATTTTTCCTTATATATGTATATAATATATATTTATATATATGTAGGTTCATAATATATAAAATATTTATGTATGTTTATTTTATATTTAAACATTTGTTTTCGTAATCATCTTTTTTTTATGCACCTACCATGTTTTATCTTCACTACCCTTGGTATACCATGACAAACGACCCGTACCAAGACAAACGATTCCCTTTCAACTTTTCAGTCACTGGCGCCACTTTCAAACTTCCTCTAATATATTCATTTCTGACTACTCATTTCTCACTTTATCCATTCTCGTCACACCACACAACATTCTAATAAAAAAACAATATTATATTATATGTTGTTGATGTTGGTAGTAGGATGATAATTCCTCTTCGAGTTTATCCTTTTCACAAACTTCTCGTAAGTGACGGTTAAGTTTATTTTTCCCCTGAAATAAAATGAAAAAGATTATTTGTTATTAGAAAAAAAACCAGGCAAGTGCGAGTCTGACTCGCGCACTGAGGGTTCCATACAAACTTACCTATGAAAACCGTTCAATTTTCGAATTAGGTTAAGTACGAAGATTTTTCCGAATCGTAAAGTTTCTTTTTTTTGTCGTGTGACGATGTGTGTGGTGTGAGGTGCAGACGCGACGTTAACGTCGCGGTTAGAGGTGTACGCAAGGAACTTGCAACGTTAACGTTGCGACTGTTCAACGTTGGGGGCTCAACCACTAGAAAAACGCTACGTTGACGTCGCATCTGCTCAACGTTAGCGCTGTGCAGACGTTGAAGAAGTGCCAACGCTCATAAAACGCCAGTGGGATAGCGGCCTTAGTGCTCGCCTACGTCATAAAAGGAAACCTTGTGCAAAATTTCACAATCCTAGTCCCCGTTTACGAGATTTCGTGATTACCTAATCAGTGAGTTGTATTTCGCTTTTATATAATTACTAGCTTTTGCCCGCGGCTTCGCTCCCGTCAACTGACTACTATATTCTACTCTACTCTACCCTACTCTACCTAACTCTACCCTACACTACCCTACTCTATCCTACTCTACCCAACTCTACCCTACTCTACTCTACTCTAACCCTACTCTACTCTACACTACCCTACTCTACCTCACTCTACCCTACTCTACCTCACTCTACCCTACTCTACCTCACTCTACCCTACTCTACCTCACTCTATCCCACGCTACGGTACCCTACCCAACTCTACCCTACTCTACGGGATAAAAAGTATCCTATATCCGTCTCCTGGTTCTGAACTACCTCCCCACCAATTTTCAGCCAAATCGGTTCAGCCATTTTCGAGTTATAAAAAGTGTAACTAACACGACTTTCTTTTATATATATAGATATCAACACTCACCTTAAAACTAGCGCCACACAAATGGCACACAGCTAGCGCGGCCGGCTTGGGCGCGGTGTGCGCGCGCACGTGCCTCGTCAACGACTTCCTGCTGCTGTAGCGAGCGTTGCACGTGTCGCAGTGGAACTCCTTGGTGGAGGAGTGCACGGTCGAGATGTGGGAGGCGAGGGCCCGCTCGTTAGGACATGATCTGCTGCAGACTGGGCATTCGTAGCTGAGGAAAGAAATGTATGTGTAGAAACCTTACAAGATTGCCCAATTAATCTGAGTTTGCCTACTTTTCACAAATATTAAAAAAAACAGGCAACACTTTTTAGTTATGTTTACTATCACTACATAGTATAAAACAAAGTCGCTTCCTGCTGTCAGTCCCTATGTATGCTTGCATCTTAAAACTACGCAACGGATTTTGAAGCAATTTTTCTAATAGATAGTGATACAAGAGGAAGGTTTATATTTATAATAAATGCATAATATAGTAGAGAAACACTGATAATTTTATAGGTTATTAATGTGTTGTCGTAAATAAATACATTGTTTTTGCGCTTACATTGCAAACGCTGGCTAAAAATCCTACGAGATAGATCAAAATAATGTACTAGAGTCAAAGAGATTTAAAGATATACAATAGAGCGGCTATCAGAAAAAATGTCTTAGAAAAACTGTCATCCTATGCTTCAGTGACGCCATCTGGCTTGGAATAGCAAACAAGCGAATTAAATTTATAATGATTCAACTATCGCTCGGTAGGTGGCCAGGGGCCTTACCATGATAATGCTAAAATGTTAGTCGTTCGAGCGAAAGAGAGTGATAGAGCTATACACCCTATATAGCTCCATCCTTTTAACAGATCGATTTAGGTCGAAACATTAATCACGTTATAAGCTCGTGGTAGAGCCTCAGTGTGTGATAATGGAAAGGTTAAGCTTTTCAGCAATAGATGGCGTTAACACAAAAACCGCAAATGTTCTGGAACTATTTATAAAAATTATTGAATTCTTATTAAATACTTCGTAAATACCAAAAATATATACGAAAATAAACCGAAGTTAGGTCCAGTCATTTTACCATAGCAAGATTTGCAATAGCGTAATGCGTAGTTCGGCATATTTTCTCAGAAAATGATTTTCTTTTAGTTCATAGTACGAATACAAACACGATTTGACGTGTAGGTGTGTCACACTAGACTGAGTGACTTATGACCACCAGGTAATAAGTATCGGATCACGATTTTGTTCGCTATGTCCGGTCTATTGGTAGTATATATTTAGTGTCTTTGACTACAGTATTGTACACCTTAAAAAGGTCTACAAAAAAATCCGATGTCTATATCTTAGAGAGTAACGTCACAGACCCCCTTTTGGGTCCGTAACGTTACTTCGAGAATCACATCGTTTGATTAATTATTTAGTAAAAATATAAAATAAAAAAAGAATCGCCCGAACAGGGACTTGAACCCTGGACCCTTGGATTAAAAGTCCAATGCTCTACCGACTGAGCTATCCGGGCCTCGTACTGTATGTTGAAATAAGTCAATGTACGTTGTATAAATTGTTCGTGACAGTGGAATTATTTCAAGTGAAGTTCAGTAGCTGTTTTAATTATTCGCAAATTGATTCCTAGTGGATATTGTGATGTAAAATTGGTGTAGTTTTGTATCTCAAGTGTCTGCGCAACTGGACAATATGTGGAATCATTGAAACAGGGCAACAGCTGAAAGTATATTTTCCTTCAAGCGTAAAATTCGGAACTACTACTTGAAGTCCTCTCAACCTTAGTTCGGTCTTCGTCAGAATTATTATTTATATGTTTCATAGTATTTATTAGTTTATAATTTTAGCAATATGTATTTAATTATTATAAATAACTTTTTTTTTCTGTTTGAAGTCATCATCTTCCTGCCCTTGTCCCATCTTATTTGGGGTCGGCGCAATACGTTTTTTTTCTGTTTGAAGTATCTGTTATTAATTGTTTATTGTGCACACCTACCACAGTGTTGTCGTTTTTAACCCAAAGGTTAACTGGTAGAGAATGCCATGTTGCATTAAGTCCGCCTATGTACCACTACTGTACATGAAGTTTAAATAAATAAATAAACAGGAACGATCTCAGTAAAACGGAGCTTTTTTTATTTTTATTTTTTTTTATTGGGTGGGAAAATCATCCTAATGACATCCCCGCTCTTGGGCGGAGCGGGAGATAGTGTCAGACTCTTACTGACTAAAAACCCACTCCTGTTCCTTCGTTGCCTTCGTCCCAGGGCCCCGGGTTCCGCTGACATCTCCTTGAGGCGCGCGTGGAACAATACGCGCCGTCGACGACTTGGGCTCGGCCCGGACGGTCAGACGGCGAGCCACCCATTGCTCGCCGTCTGCAAGCCCGCGCCTACGGTGGCCGGAAATCGGGATCGGAATCCCGGCGGCGGTTGGAGCGTAAGGACCGTTGCCTCACGCGATCGGCCACCTCCTTAGCTAGCATTACTGCTTCGCAGAAGGAGGCAACCGCCTGCCACTCCTCCTCGCTCCGGAGCATGGCCTGAACCAAGGCCCGGCGCGAGAGATCACCGCCGCCTCACGCCCCCACGAGGACACGGCGTTGCTCTGCCCAAGCGGGGCACACCTCCACCGTGTGCTCTACTTTATTGTAGTGTTGACTACTTCAGCGAAGTTTGCCGAGAAAGCTGACTTTGATACATCGTCTGTAAAAACATGAAAAGAAAAGGGACTTGTATGTTTGCAGGATTATTCGGAAGAATCATCGCAGTCCAAGAACGCAAAGGACTACTGAAAGAACACGGGTTTTTTTTATTATTGGGTGGGAAAATCATCTTATGACATCCCCGCTCTTGGGCGGAACGGGAGATAGTGTTAGACTTTTACTGACTAAAAACCCACTCCTGTTCCTTCGTTGCCTTCGTCCCAGGGCCCCGGGTTTCGCTTTCACACTACCCGTGGAAAGAACACGGGTGGGTTTCAGTCAGTACAAGTCTGACTAGGGTTCATTCCCGGGAATTCTCGAGTCGAAAATTCCCTGGAAATCCTTTAATAAAAAATCAACATATGTATTGATTCAGATGTCATTACCGGTTTTTGTCCATAATAATTTATTGTTTATTTTATTTGAACAAAAGTGATTTGCACAGTTGGATTATGGTAATTTAATACTATATTTGAAGAGCCATATATATAGCTATGTACAGCAGTGGTGGCCGAGTGGTAACGGCCCCGACTTACAAGTTGTAGGTCGCGGGTTCAAACCCAGCCAGGCGCATTACTTTGTGTAATTTATTTCATCACTACTGCTCTCAAAACGGTGAAGGAAAACATCGTGAGGAAACCGGCATGTCCTAGAACGAAAAATTCGAAGACATGTGACATCCCCTGCACCCGCACTGGGCCCGCGTGGTGGATTACGGCCCATTCCCTCTCCTAGAGAGGAGGCCTGAGTCCCAGCAGTGGGAACATTATAAGGCCGACTATGTTATATATAGCTATGTTGAACACCAACATAAAACAGTGGGCAATGTTGGGCCACTACAATACACAATGGGATACCATGATGGCCATCGATAGTACATGCCAGCACGTGTGGTCCATGCTGTTTTATAATGGTCTATTTGGTCTTACAATTTTCCTGGTTGGCCCACAATGGTTCATACTGTTCCACGATGGTCAATGCAGACACATAGTGGTCTAAAATGGCCCATGCTGGCCAAACTCGGCGCGACACAATTATTGTAAGCGTTATTATAATTTACGCTATCTCTCGGCTCTTCCTGCACGAGTATCCAACGCCGCGCGATGTACAGTAGTGCTCTTTAGTTTGTATAGTAGCAGTGTCCATATGCTTTTTTTTATGTTGCGCCAATGTATAACATAATAAAAGTGGGCAACTTTAGGCCACTCCACAGATTTATGCTGGGCTACAATGGTAAATGATGGTCAACGGTAGTCCATGCTGGCCCACCCAAAATAACGTATGCTCTGTGCTGGTGGCACACAATGGTTCATGCTGGCCTACAAAGATACATGACAGTCCATGCTAGCACACAAAGGTCCAACATAGTCTATGCTAGCACTCAATGGCCCATGACTGCCCATGCTGGCCTACAAAGGACCATGATTGTCCATCCTGGCACACAATTGCCCATGAAAGCCAACTGGCACACAAAAATCCAAAATGGTCAATGCTGGCACTCAATGGTCCATGATGGCCCAACTTGGCACTCATATTTTATTATTGTGAGTGTCATTATAACTCACGCTCTCTGCTGGTGGCTGGCGGATTGTCTCTGGTGCGCCAACAGACTCTTCCTGCTAGAGTACCCGAGGCCGCACGACGTACAGTAATGTTCCTTAGTCGGTGGAGCGGCCGTCTCCATGTGTTTCTTTTATTTTGGTCCAATGTATAAAATAATAAAACAGTGGGCTATATTAGGCCACTAAAATACACAATAATTCGTGCTGGCCTACAAACATACATGATGGTCCATACTGGCACACAATTGCCCGTGAAGAACCATGCTGACACACAAAGGGCCAAAATGGTCTATGCTAGCACTCAATGGCCCATGCTAGCATACTATGGCTCATGAATGCACATGCTGGCCCAACTGGGCGCGCTTAAAATTTATTATTGTGAACTTTAATATATATATGTCGGCGCAAGGATGCCGATCATCGTTGAAGCTCTGTCCAGGGACTCTGTTTTGTGGGCGCTGGCTGGGTATCGAGCAATAAACAAACTATTCCAGATCATACAACTGATTTATTATAATGCAAGCTTTAGGTATTCACTTCACACAACGAGCCGTGAGACAGTCCCCGAAAATAGACGTTGTGGTTCGCACGGCTGCCGACACAGGAAAGAGCACCGCCCCTGTGCGGTCGGCACTTTTATCTGTTCGGTTCGTGCAAACGTCAGTGCGGATTCTGTCAAAGTGACATGTGTCACTTTTCACTTAGCTCGTTCATTCGTTCTTAAGCTTCCGTACTATTGACTTCTCCGACACGGCCATCCTGCGGAACACACGTCCCTGTGTGTTAGTCTTCATCGCCACATTAGCTGGAAGATGTCCATTGACGAAATGTCCCAACAAGCCATCCGTCGCAATGTGTTCATTATCACCACCTCAGCCGGAAGACGTCCACTGACGAGACTTCCAAAAAGACGTCCGCCTCTGTGTGTTACTCATCGCCACATCAGCTGGAAGATGTCCATTGACGAGATGTCCCAACAAGCCATCCATCGCACTGTGTTCATTATCACCACCTCAGCTGGAAGACGTCCACTGACGAGACTTCCAAAAAGACGTCCGCCTCTGTGTGTTACTCTGAAACAACAAATCTAGCACAGTACTTGTTCCACTCGGCCATTTCTGACCATCATGACTTCAAAACTTTCTCATGAGAAAACTAATATTCTCTAACGTTCAATGTCACAACAAAGCTTTACTCAATAAGCCAAATAATTAAAAAATGGGTAATAGAAATCGTCATCCAGTCATGTACCAACGTTCCTTGTTCTCATTTTAAAGCCTTAGGAGCCCCCTCCACGAGTAAACCACTCCGACGCCACGGCACTCATTGCCGTGTCGCCGCGGCACTCACTCCCACCGGTCAACACCGTGGATAACCTTGGGTATCACTCACTCACTCACATGTGCATCCACCTCCCATGGATCACATTGGGCATCACTCACTGACTACCCACTATGACTTCCCTCAGAGCCAACGCGCATCGCGATCCCACGGACTACTTGGGTTACCCCAAGATAGATACCGATTTCTACCGGGCTACGGTTACGTGGCTGCTGGAACCGTCAACTAACTACGTGAGCTACCCACTATGACTTCCCTCAGAGCCAACGCGCATCGCGATCCCACGGACTACTTGGGTTACCCCAAGATAGACACCGATTTCTACCGGGCTACGGTTACGTGGCTGCTGGAACCGTCAACTCTACTACGGCCGATGGAGAACCTTACTCGCGTGCTCCCCACAACTTAGGCTTGCTCATCACCACTGTGATCACTACTCATCTACTTCGACTGGTACATGACTTTCAGGCATCTTTCTTAACCTCTCGGGGTACCTTTACATTACACACAACCAATCAAACTAATCCAAAATACTAACTATTAAGCTCTACATGTAATCTCTGGCTACTCATAGCCTAGTAACTTCTAGTTACTCAACCATTCTTGCGCATCCCTCCAGGATTGCCAAGTCTCTCACGACTTAAAGGTTTCCTACATTACGTCCCACGTTTGATCGCAACTTGAATTGAATACCACGTACTTACGGACTACTGTGACCGCTAGATACCGGTTCCTATTAAGCTACGGCTACAAATAAATCTGGTATAGTTCAATGATCATGTTATCTCAATAATCTCATTATCACTACTACTTTAGTCTACTCTAATTTTATCAGTTATGCGCTGATTTTCCTTTCTTTACTACTTAAAATGAATCTTTAAACGGATCTAACTTGCTCTGCTCGTTTATAAAAAAGTCTCTTCTCAAAAATGTATCAACTTCCATCTTCGTCAGATTAAACCTACACTTTTCATAGGTTGCTACGTACTCTCTATATTGCGTAACGTATCATTTCTCATGGTACTTAAACTAACCTCGGGGTCTACATAGTCTTTGGTCATCAGCGGTAGAGAAAACGCAAAGCCAATTTACAGTTCTAAGGGTCCACCAGCCGTCGTCACTTGGTTAAGCTTCTGTAACTGTACAGATAATCGCGACTTAGCTTTTGCCTAATAAACCCTACCACATATGATATTTTGTCTCTACAGTCATTATTAGCATTGGTTCTAACACGAACATCACACGTTCGTTTTCTTCATTCACACGCAAAAAACCCGTCGCGATCAAGTGTAAGATAATGTTACTTGAATCACAGAACTGTAAATTCTTTTAACTAAACTACCAATTATTTTAATTAGAACCTTAAATGTTTCAAAGTCTCGTGAGTGTCAAGTGACATCTATGGCGTCACATAAGAACTAATCCTGAATTACGCAATCAAAGTTCTCCGTGCGATTAGAACAAATAGTACAGCCTGAAATCATCTATCGGGCATTTGCCCACCAGACAAAACCCGCCCTGTCAAAGGATCCTTTCTTTTCAACCGAGGTATGTGGGACTTTACTCTCTGTTCTGCCCACCAACAAACACGTAACTAATTACCAGAGAGTTATTTTTAGCTTTACCTTCTGACCGACTGTAAATTAGCTTTATAATCAAGCAATGGGAGATAGTTTCGTGATAACTCACATATGGCACTACTACAGGACATCGCCTGCTTTTAATCCAGGCCTTATTTTATGATTTCACCCACCTGGGATAGCCCACTAACTGGCATCAGTATGCAAATCTACTAGGTATTGGTGGGTTTTTTTTTTTTTAAATAGAATTTTTTTTCTTAATCAATGTCTTTATGGCGCTGTTGCCAAGAAAAATAAACGTTACCACATGTCAAATCTTTAGAACGGACCCACAACACGAGAAAACTTAGGCAGAAACCGCCCGAAGTAAGCTACTAGACCTATAAACTGCCCTAACTGAGCTACAATAAACAGTGGAGGCAGAGTCGAATGTACGTGACCTGCTTTCTGCTATTAGGTGCTATTCCTTCTAACTTTACTACTTGACTTGATCTCATACCCCAGTCACTTGAATTGTATTATCAAAAACAACCACTTTTTCAAATCTAATAAAAATCCGGCTTTAATCGACGTTTTTAAAACTACTTCAAGTCTCCCGATACGATCGCGATCTCAATAGTTTTCAAAATAATCAAAATATCGACAACTCAAACTAAGTTGTAAGTAGGTATTTACCTATTCGCTTAAGAACATTATCAATCTGTTAGAAAACTTAGATCGTATTTCGAAACTGAATGGCATAATCAAATGTTTGCACCGACTGTCCGCTGTCATAAACACTACTGAAAACCTGATACATAATCTAATTTTGTAAAATGAACACGCAGTATGTAAACGAGTTATTTTGTCTAAGTGGTAACGAATACAGGTTGGGCACGTTGTTATTTAGTTCACAACAATCTTTGCACATTATATCTGACCGGTCGAGTTTTTAAGTTAAAAGAGCTAAACTAACAAACACCAAATTACTCTGACGAATAATATTTGCACGCAACAATTTATCTACCCGCTAACGCATTATTTTTAATTTTTCCGCGCTAGACCACTATGGTCGTCTTTATACAGTCAAAGATGAGTCGATTAAACGGATACGTTCGCTTTTTATAACACGCGTTTGTAGTATATCGATAATAAAATAGTCTAATTATCCAATCAACGTAGAAACAATCGCAGATTTATATTCTAGGCACGCGTCAGTGTCAATAACGTCAAAATTATCTATGGAGGAATTATAACTGTCATAAAAAATCGAAACGGTATCTACCGGATCTCATGAGGGTAGTTGTAATTACAATTGTTTACGTCGTGAACATTTGCGATTTTTCAAAAAATGTTTCGTGGTCATACTATTTGAACTGAACCCTTGCAACAATATTTCACGGCCAAAATATCACTTCGCAAATAGATCTGATGTTGGGCAAAGCATGAAATAAAATCTCAATTAAACTACGCAAGTAATCTAACACACTAAACTAACCTTTCAATGTAACAACACTGTGTTTACATTTGCCGTGAAATAGTGATGACAGACTTTAAAGTGAGAGACAACACTCAGCACCAGAATTAAAATGGAATGTGAATACCTGACCTTGTTCCTGGTGGAGAATCGACATCACACGTCAGTCAACCTCTCGCTCGCTACGTGACGCCTTGGCGTCACCGTCACCGCTGAGTCACTTTCATCAGGACACCGGAAGGAGATGTGACCTTGCATATGAGATTGAATATTGAAGCTTGAATATCATGTTATTCTGTCGGTTTCCTACTGTTTCTTGCTTATGAAAACAGCCTGCTTCATCCAATTTTTCACAGTGGAAACATTTGACTGGTGACGTTTAAGATGTCTTCATACGTTTTGTGTCAAATGTTTTCTGATCTGGTAGCAGGCATGCACACACACGTACTGCACTTTGCATTTTACACTTCAGGTAAGTAAAAGTTTGTAATTCTTGCTGTAATCACTGGTGTCTTCGGATTATCAGCAAAGCACGTATCGGAAAGTGGTACATCGTGAACGTGCTTTTGCGTCGGTCTTGTCCCGGTCACAGTCTGGGTAGTACACGGTGATTTACTCAGTTCCTATTTCTCTCTGGGGAAACAATGTCATCATGGTCCAACATTCGTTGCTCAGGATTAGGGAAAAACCCCAGAAAAAACCTAATCAGACCAAAACTGATAATGACATTGATTAACGGAACTATGAATCTTATTCGGTTCAGTGATTCATTCCAGGTCTTCATTTTCTAATTTTCCATTTCAAATAATAACCGCCACTTGTCTTCGCTCTTGCTATTTTCTTCATGACCGGCGTTATGTAACCTTCGTGCTGCGCTTGTTTATTTGCTCGGAATCCCAATTCTGATGTCGGCGCAAGGATGCCGATCATCGTTGAAGCTCTGTCCAGGGACTCTGTTTTGTGGGCGCTGGCTGGGTATCGAGCAATAAACAAACTATTCCAGATCATACAACTGATTTATTATAATGCAAGCTTTAGGTATTCACTTCACACAACGAGCCGTGAGACAGTCCCCGAAAATAGACGTTGTGGTTCGCACGGCTGCCGACACAGGAAAGAGCACCGCCCCTGTGCGGTCGGCACTTTTATCTGTTCGGTTCGTGCAAACGTCAGTGCGGATTCTGTCAAAGTGACATGTGTCACTTTTCACTTAGCTCGTTCATTCGTTCTTAAGCTTCCGTACTATTGACTTCTCCGACATATATAAAATAATAAAACATTAGGCAATATTAGGCCACTAAAATACACAATGGTTTGTGCTAGCCTACAATGGTACATGATGGTCAATGATAGTCCATGCAGGTACACAATGGTCTATACTGGCACACAATCATCCATACTGGCCCGCTCACAATAACTCACGCTCTCTGCTGGTGGCTGGCGGACTGTCTCTGGTGCGCCAACAGACTCTTCCTGCTAGAGTACCCGAGGCCGCACGAAGTACAGTAATGTTCCTTAGTCGGTGGAGCGGCCGTCTCCGTGTGTTTCTTTTTATGCTGCGCCAAAGTGTACGGACTGCTGAAGATCGATGGACATTGGTCGCAGTTGAACTTGCGATGGATGTGTTTTCTGAAAAAGAAAGAAAGGAAATATGTTTATTTGGCACACCATGATTCATTAATCAACAAATAATAATTGATTTACAAACTAAAATTAAATATAAAAATAAGAAGTAAAATTAACAATAAAAATATGTCTCACGGCTACGTCAAATAGGTCCAATTCAGCATAATGCCAGACAACCAAAGAAAAAATGTAAAACAAACTGGGTATACAGAGGCGCAAAGTAGACTAACTAAGATGTGGGCGAAGGCACATTAGCGGGGCCTCTTCCTTTCATAAATTCAAAAACCAGACAGCGACTGTCGCAACCCAGTGTTCGAGGCTTCGAGCACATCACCCATCATCATCTTCCTGCCCTTGTCCCATCTTATTTGGGGTCGGCGCAACACGTTTTTTTCTTCCATTCTATCCTGTCAACCGTCATACTATCACTAACTTCCTTTTCTTTCATATCACTGTTCACACAATCGATCCATCTTTTCTTTCGCCTCCCTCTCCCTCTCCACCCATCCACATGTATACTCATAACTCTTTTAGTAACATGCGTTTCATCCCTCCTCTTTACATGACCATACCAAGACAAACGATTCCCCTTCAACTTTTCAGTCACTGGCGCCACTTTCAAACTTCCTCTAATATATTAATTTCTCACTTTATCCATTCGAGCACATCACACACAGATGTTTTTATCGTCGCTTACCATCAGGTGAAATGGTCGTCAAACGAGAGCCTATCAATAATAAAAAAAAAAAACAGAGTAATTGCGAGGGTTCCGTACAAACTTACCTATGAAAACAGTTCAATTCCCGAATGGAGTCTCGAAGATTTTTCCGTATAGAATTTTTTTTTTGTGACGTAACTACAAATTTTCAGTTTTCAGATTTATTCCTTGTGCTTTAAGACCTTGCGTCATGCCAAATTTCAGGGTTCTAGACCAACAGGAAGTACCCTATGAATTTCGATTTCTTTAGTAGTGTCAAATTATATTTTTTCACAGCTTCAAGGCACCGCGACTTGAGTATGTGGTTTTAATTTCAACTCGATACCTCCACGCGTTCTCGAGATAAAGGGTCTTGACGGACAGACAGACAGACGGACGGACAACAACGTTATCCTATAAGGGTTCCGTTTTGTACTTTTGAGGTACGGAACCCTAAAAAAACTCTCGTTCTTAAAGATTTTAGTTATTCGCTAGACTCCTGTGGGTGCGAGGTCGCGTGGCCGAGGGCCGCTTCGCCCAGGCTAGCTAAGCAATTGCGGGTGTAATACATTATTTTCGGATAGTTATCAATAATAAGTACGTAAAAAGATGTTGCATATTGCATGCTTTATTAGATTTTTAATCAAAAGTTATAAGTTTATGTTACGTGGTTGTCCACACAAATACATGGTCACCGAGCCATCCGGGCGACTGAGGGGTTGTTTTTCTCCCGCACCCAGCTGTGCGCTGACGCCTAATATGCCCGCTATGACTTGCCGTGACCTGTGTTGTACTTAGTGTCCGTGGTGTCCAACTTGTAATTTTTTTAAAATATCTGTGAAAAAATCTGTTTTTTTTTTTATTTTAGGTGGGAAAACCATCTTATGACAAATCTCGCTCTTGGGCGGAGCGGGAGATAGTATCAGACTATTACTGACTATGGTATGAAAATTATTGAAATCGATTAAGTTACTGATACTGAAAAAACTATATTCAGGTTTCGCATATACTAAAAATAATCTACACTAATATTATAAAGAGGAAAACTTTGTTTGTTTGTTTGTAATGAATAGGGTCAAAAACTACTGGACCGATTTTAAAAATTCTTTCACCATTCGAAAGCTACATTATCCACGAGTAACATAGGCTATATTTTATTTTGGAAAAAAATAGAGTTCCGTAAGATATTTGAGTTTTTCGGACACAAGGTGTAAAAAGTCAACCAGAAAAGTTACTTATTTTGCGTACGCTTCCTAAACTATAAAAGATAGAACCATAAAATGTTCTAATTAATTGTAGATCTTATAAATATCTACCAAAGTAAGTAGAAACCTACTATCACGCGGGCGAAGCCGCTGGCAGAAGCTAGTGTTGTATAAAATATAAATATGTACATACATCATATGTGTCCTCACTGCCGCTTGATTGTTATAACTTTTGCCACAAACACTGCAAGAATACGTCCTATTGCTAATCTTAGTCATATGAAACCTTTTCAGATGTTGCTGTAGTCCACTTGCGTCCCTGTGAAAAAAAAAATAATTATAGTCTTTGGAGTGAAGTAAGGTTATACACCCTACATATATAAAGTGTTAAAAAATTAACTTTAAGAATTTCGAGGGGACATTGTACTCCTCCCGTTCACTTCTTCTCCTCTGAAACGTGGTCGCTTACATTGGGCCTCATCAGAAAACTCAAAGTCACCCAAAGGGCAATGGAAAGGGCTATGCTCGGAGTTTCCTTGCGTGATCAAATCAGGAATGAGGATATCCGCAGGAGAACCAAGGTCACCGACATAACACGAAGAATCGCCAAACTTAAGTGGCAATGGGCAGGCCACATTGCTCGCAGAACGGATGGCCGTTGGGGCCGAAAGGTTCTGGAATGGCGACCACGTACCGGAAGACGTAGCGTTGGAAGGCCTCCTGCAAGGTGGACCGATGACCTGGTAACGGTTGCGGGAGTACGATGGATGCGAGACGCACAGGACCGTTCATTGTGGCGACACTCGGGGGAGGCCTATGTCCAGCAGTGGACGTCTTTCGGCTGAAATGATGATGATGATGATGATTGTACTCCTCATTATGAACAACTTTTACTATGGGACCAAACTTGAAATCGCAAAAAAAATCAGCTGTTCCCTACGTTTATGTTCACATAACTCGTCAAAATGTATGGAGCAACTGATTATTTTTTCCTATATTTGTGTGATTAATTTACAAATACTTTATTATAGTTTTTTTTTAGAAGAATCTCTAGAGGTTTGAAGAACATTAGAACCAGGGGCGCCGGCTTTTAGAAAACCTCATGGGTGCTCATGCTCATTTGATGGACTCGAAAAAGTGGCGAATTGTGAGAAGAGAAATGCACACTGATCGACCGACAAATAAATAAATGCCCTACTTACATACTGCGCACTTAATTACTAATTATCTACACTATTATTATAAAGAGGAAAACTTTGTTTGTTTGTAATGAATAGGCTCAAAAACTACTGGACCGATTTTAAAAATTCTTTCACCATTCGAAAGCTACATTATCCACGAGTAACATAGGCTATATTTTATTTTGTAAAAAAATAGGGTTCCATAAGATATTTGAGTTTTTCGGACACAAGGTGTAAAAAGTCAACCAGAAAAGTTTCTTATTTTGCGTACGTTGCCTAAACTATAAAATATAGAACCATGTAGCGACATCTATGGCGTCATATACGAACTAATCCTGCATCGCGCAATCAAAGTTCTCCGCGCGATTAGAACATATAGAACAGCCCGAAATCATCTATCGGGCAGTTGCAGCCCACCAGACATAACACCCGTCTGGTCGGAGGATCCTCCCTTTTCAACGGAGGTTTGCGGGACTTTACTCTCTGTTCCACATTCCTCCAAAACCATAAAATGTTCTAATTAATTGTAGATCTTATAAATATGTACCAAAGTTTGTTAGGAGAAACCTACTTTCACGCGGGCGAAGCCGCTGGCAGAAGCTAGTGTTTAATTAAAATATAAAATGAAACCATTATATAAAAATTAAACTAGTTTTTATAATCCAGAAATATTATAATTTATACGTAACCTAAAAGGCGATTACTGATCTGTTTCTTGATGTCTATTCTCAGGGGTGCACGGCACCCACTGTTTATTTCTCATGGGTTCTCGAGCCCCCGAGCACCCACGCAGTCGGCGCCCCTAATTAGAACATTGTAAAGTCTCGCAAACCTCCGCTGAAAAGGGAGGATCCTCCGACCAGACGGGTGTTGTGTCTGGTGGGCAACTGCCCGATAGATGATTTCGGACTTTTGTATAAAAGTTTAATCGCGACAGATTTTTTTTTGTTTTAGTTCCTATATGAAGTAATAGATGTCGCTACAAGTCTATAAATAAACGTTTCTTATTTAATTTTCTTATATTTATCAGGAAATAAATGTCTCAAAGAATTGAAAAAAAATTATTAAATAACAAAAAGAATCGCCCGAACAGGGACTTGAACCCTGGACCCTTGGATTAAAAGTCCAATGCTCTACCGACTGAGCTATCCGGGCCTTGTCAGGTACGTTGAAATAAGTCAATGTAAGTATTGATCTAGATTCGATTACTGGTGTAGGACCAGGGGCGCCGACTCCGTGGGTGCTTGGGGGATCGAGCACCCATGAGGAATAAACAGTGGGTGCAGAGCACCCCTGAGAATAGACATCAAGAAACAGATCAATAATCGTAGTGATGAGCGTTTTTTCATTACCCAACGACCTGTTTAGCGCATTGGTTTAGAGAGCCGGTTGAGACGCAAGGGTCGTGGGTTCGATTCCCGCACCAACACAAACGTTTGTTGATGAAACAGATATTTGTGTTGGGTCTGGGTGTTTGTAGTACCTTCGTTTTTCCTGGTTTCCATAGTACAAGGGAAAACCTTATTTTGGAACCAGGACAATGTATGTGATGTTGTCTCAATTCATTATATATAATATTCACACAACTATCACACAACGCCGTCTAGTCCCAAGCTAAGCAGAACTTGTGTTATGAGTACTAGACAACTGATAAACATACTTAAATATTTCTAAATATTACACCCAGACACAGAACAAATGATTGTGCTCATCACACAAACATTTGTCCTTGGTTTTTTTTTTTTTATTGGGTGGGAAAATCATCTTATGACATCCCCGCTCTTGGGCGGAACGGGAGATAGTGTCAGACTTTTACTGACTAAAAACCCACTCCTGTTCCTTCGTTGCCTTCGTCCCAGAGCCCCGGGTTTCGCTTTCACACTTCCCGTGGCTCATTTGTCCTGGGTGGGAATCAAACCTACGACCTGCGGCATAGCAGTCAGGGCCACTAACCACTAGACCAACCAGGCAACGGATGCCAGTTACTGCCGGTATCCGTTATCAAAATGTCAATCAGTGTGCAGGACACATTGATCGCAGAACTGATGGCCGTTGGGGCCGAAAGGGGCTAAACTGTACTATACTGGACAACAAGTTTTACGCTCATAATTTTTTATTGAAAAGGTTTGTGTCAAAAAAGTAATTATACAAAGTCTCAATGTTAGGAAACATAGTTTTTGAGAAAAAAAATGATGAAAATCGATAATTTTTCGTAATATTTGACGCCATTTTGACAGATTTCGTTCACTTTTTACCTTGTTTGTAGTATTATGACAACGGTATTATTTCATACAGCCACAATGAATATTTAACAAAACGCAAGTTTACTTTAATTTACATTAAAAATGCCAAATAATGTAGCCAAATGACATATTATACATAATTAATTGAATTTAGCTTGTCCAATGCTAAAATAATAATATCTGAAAAACATGAAAGTATAGAATTGCTACTGCGGGAGGTTAGGTTAGGGTTATTTTTTTTTAAACCACCCAGTAAAACTATATTTCACTGCACAAATATTTTTATACAATAGTAGAGCGCTCTCCGATACAAAAAAAAATATATTTTTCATTTTTAAATACATTACAGTATACAATTGCTACTGTGGGTGGTTAGGTTAGGGTTATTTTTTTTAAACCACCCATAAAACTATATTTCAGTGCACAAATATTTTTATACAATAGTAGATCGCTCCGCGATACAACAAAATTTATTTTTTTCATTTTTAAATACATGAAAGTACACAATTGCTACTTTGGGGGGATGGTACAAAGGGAGGGGTTGACCCTCCCCCCTAAAACCTCCAAATCTCCCCCAAAAATGCATAAAAGTACAATATTTTGATTCCTAACCTTAAAATTTCAATCTTTAATATCTCCAAAAGTATGCGTTTCCTAGATTCGGGAGGGGGTTCTGGGGGGATAGTACTCAAACCCCAGAAATCCCATTTTTTCTTTGTACTTTCGTATAGTACAGTTTTACCCCGAAAGGTTCTGGAATGGCGACCACGTACCGGAAGACGTAGCGTTAGAAGGCCTCCTACAAGGTGGACCGATGACTTGGTAACGGTTGCGGGAATACGATGGATGCGAGACGCACAGGACCGTTCATTATGGCGACACTTGGGAGAGCCCTATGTCCAGCAGTGGACGTCTATCGGCTGAAATGATAATGAAGATGAGAAGCCTAGCATAATATCCAAAGATACTGTGTTTCCAAAATATCTAATGAAAAATGTGTAACGTCATAATTGCGTAAGAGCGGTTGTATGAAAAACAGTGAAAATGGATGTTGAGTTGCATCCCCTTAAGTTGGTGCAGCCGTAAGGCATACAACTATATTTTTTTGCTACTGTTTGGTTTTTTATATATATATATATGACGGCGTTTACGTCAAACGTCAGGTTGACGTGACTCTCAATGTCAACCTAGCGAAGCATCATTGTCGATGGTAGTGCGGGCGGCCATCTTGGACACTTTTTGAACGAGAGCCTACCGTGCACCACGTTTTGTGACGAATCGCTCTGAATCTTCGATATCTATTCTTGCTATTTCAAGAATTACTAAAAATGTCTAATTTTGCCCGGTTTTCTAGACTGTTTTTCTCAATATATAAAGCAAATTATTTACCAAAAAGGTGCATGCGGAACTATTTCATTGTAGAAAAGTGATAAAGTGATTCGTTTTGAGCAAAAAGTGTCTATGTACGGAGTATATCCCGAACGAAAAATGTATGAACAGGCCAGCGGAACATTCACCTTAAGTTTATTACGTGAAGTAGTCATCGTTAATTACCTAATTATATTGTGATTCCTGTGAGAACTGATTAAAATACGTGGATTGTGATCTGAAGCTATATTTAATTCCAACTACCGCGCCCACCTACCCACATAATTAGAAGATGAGTTCTGGTGAAGGGCCTCCGGGTCATCCTGCCCCTTCATATATATATTTTTGTGTTTCGTGTTACCTAATATTGTGTTTGTGCCTTGTCATGTACCAAATAATTTATTTTTTCTTTCTTTCTTTCCTTTAAGCAAAGAATATAGAGTACTTACTGAAAAACTCTCCCACACAAATGGCAGGTGGCAGCGGACGCCTTATCATGACAATACTTGGCGTGCGTCTGGGTTTGTCTGGCTCGAATGTATTCGGAGCAACGACAGCAACGGTAGCGCACCGAGTGGAGGGAAGCGTGGGATCGAAGCACGGCGCCAGTTGCGAAGCGTAGAGAGCAGAGCATGCAGAGGTATTCGCCGTTCGACTGGAAAGGGAACAGAAGATTTTAGTTCCTATGAATCCTTATCTATCTATATACAGGGTGTCTCTGAAATCGACGCACAAACGAATACCATGGATCCAGTGCATGATTCTGGACCCCCAGTGGTGGAATTTTTGTCGGCTATTTCCTAATAAAAAAAAATCAAGTAGGGTAGGTAAGTAGCGTAGGGTAGGGTAGGTAACTAGGTAGAGTAAGGTAGGTAGTCCGTCAGTAGCAAAGCTAGTGGGTATAATATACTCGTAAAACAAAGTCGCCCCACCACGTCTGTCTGTCTGTCTGTATGAACGCGTATACGAAAAAAATTCAAAGGCATTACATCCACCAATCCGCACGGGGCCCGCGTTACGATTACGGCCCATCCGAGCCCTGAGTTCTAGTAGTGGGAAGATAGGATTAAGACAACAATATAAAAAAAAAACTGTGCAAGTCCGGGTCGGACTCGCGCCCTGAGGGTTCCGTACAATCAAACATAAGTAAACAGTTCAATTCCCGAATGGAATCTTAAAGATTTTTTCGAATAGCAAAATTCTTTTTGTTGTTGTGACGTAACAACAAATTTACAGTTTTCAGATTTATTCCCATATCTGTGCTATCAGACCTTGATTTAAGCCAAATTTCAGGATTCTGGGTCAACGGAAAGTACTCTAGAATTTTGGTTCCTTTGAGTGTCGAAATATACGTTTTTTGCGAAATAAACGGCCGTATCTTTAACTTAGAAATCTGATTGATGATTTTTTTACAGCTTCAAGGGACCGTAGACTTGAGTGTTTGAATTTAATTTCAAATCAGTGATAAAGGGTCTTGATAGACAGACAAACAGATAGACGGACGGACAACAAAGTGATCCTATAAGGGTTCTGTTTTTTCCTTTTCGAGGTGCGGAACCCTAAAAAAACCTACCTCTTCATGTCTCATCATATGAGCTTGATAGGTATCTTTAAAAAGGAATCCTAAAGCGCAGTTGTAGCATTTAAACTCTGCTTCTAGATACTTCTTGCTCCTTCTTTGTGCTTCTAACTCTGCCTTCTGCTCTTCTGTAGACAGAAGAATCTTCACGAAATCATTTTTTTCAGTCTTCTTCGATTTTTTCTTTTCTGTTGTATCTGAAATTTGTGTTTAATGTGATTTAAAATTTATAGTAGGTTTTTTTTTGGTATAAAAAGGTAATGTAGTCCGAAGTCTACTGGGGCCATGGGTTCGCTTCTGAAAAGAAAACCCGGGCCCTGGAATGCAAGGCAAAGAAAGAACATAGGAGTGGGTTTTAGTCAGTAAAAGTCTGACAGGCCCTCTTGGTCCATGCTAGAGCGTGAGAAAATCATTGAATAAATTTCCACTTAAAAAAAGAAAAAAAGTTACTTGTCTGCTGTCTTTATGTTTTGTATAACACAGGGTGTCTTTGACATCGACGCACAAACGAATACCACAGATCCAGTACATGATTCTGGACCCCTCAGTGGTGGAATCTTTCGTCGGTTTTTTCGTAATATCTTAAAAAAATATATTTACGTTTTTTAATTAAAACTGTATATAATTGGTATCTTAACATTTTTAGTGAAAAAAAATGAATGAATTACTTTTAAAATAAAAATTGTCATCGGGATTGATTAGAATTACGATTTTATCAACCCCGATGACTTTAAAATTATTATTTTTTTACTAAAAATATCATTGGGGGTTTTTTTTTTATTGGGTGGGAAAATCATCTTATGACAAAACCCGCTCTTGGGCGGAGCGGGAGATAGTGTCAGACTTTTACTGACTAAAAACCCACTCCTGTTCATGGTTTTCACTTTCACACTACCCGTGGCCCCAGTAGGCTTCGACCCTGCTGGGCCCCTACGATTTGCTGACATCTCTTTGAGGCGCGCGTGGAACAGTACGCGCCGTCGACGACTTGGGCTCGGTCCGATTACCGGACGTTTGGACGGCGAGCCACCCATTGCTCGCGGCCATTGTGGCCGGAAGTCGGGATCGGAATCCCGGCGGCGGCGGTTGGAGCGTAAGGACCGTTGCCTCACGCGATCAGCCGCCTCCTTCGCTAGCATTACTGCTTCGCAGAAGGAGGCTACCGCCTGCCACTCCTCCTCGCTCCGGATCATGGCCTGAACCAAGGCCCGGCGCGAGAGATCGTCGCCGCCGATTGCCCCCACGAGGACACGGCGTTGCTCTGCCCAAGCGGGGCACACCTCCACCGTGTGCTCTACCGTGTCCTCCGGGCGGTCCACACAGTGGCGACACCCGGGCGTCGTTTCCGCACGAATCCGGTGCAGGAACCTCCCGAACTTACCGTGTCTGGTGAGAACCTGCGTCATGCGGAAGGTGAGGACGCCGTGAGGTCTTTCCAACCACGCCTCAAAGAGGGGACTTACCGCCATAATTGTGGCGTGCCTAGCACTGGGTCGCGACAGTCGCTGTCGCCATTTCTCCATGAGAACTCGCCGGAGCTCTGTCCGCCATGCTGCGACTTGCCGCGGCAGCGGAGTTTCGCCCCGGCGTTGCATCTCCATGCGCAGTTCGTGCATGAGTGCAAGGACTGTTGCCTCCAGCTCCCATGGTGACTGGCCAGCAAGGAGGCTCGCCGCTTCGCGGGAAATCGTCCGGTATCCTCGCACCATCCGTATGGCCATGACCCTCTGGCACGCGTTCAGCCGGATCATTGGGGTTGGTTATAATAACGATTTTACACAGTTCAAATTTAAAAAAGTACTTACAGATTATTTTTTTTAAATTAGGAAAAAACCTACTAACAATTCCACCACTGGGGGGTCCAGAATCATGTACTGGATCCGTGGTATTCGTTTGTGCGTCGATGTCAAAGACACCCTGTATTTTATGTTAAATAAAAAATAACACTAAATTCTTTTCTGAAAACCGAATCAAAATTGGTTATTATATATATGAAGGACCAATTAGCATTTCAAATATTGTTATGAGGGAGAGTGGGCGCATGGTGGGAACATCTCACTACCTCTTATGTTCGCGCGTCACCTAATAGCGGCGACGTCACATTAATTTCAGTTCGAGCATCCTATTTCTGTTTTGGCACGGATTTGTTTTCTTTATTTGTGATTTTGCATAAAGGTACTTTTTGATATACATAATGAAAAAACTGGCCAAGTGACCACTTAAATATTTATTTCATTCTGTTTTTAACCCCGACGGAAACAAGAACACCCCTCGTGTTATAAGTTTGACCCGTGTGTGTCTGTTCGTGGCATCGTAGCTCCTCAACGACTAGACCGATTTTGATGCGGTTTTTTTTGTTTGAAAGCTGAAGTGATCGAGATGGTTCTTAGGTTTTTTTTTAATTTGATATAAACTGGTGCTTGACTGCGATCCCACCTGATGGTAAGCAGTGATGCAATCGTTGATAGTGAGGCGCACTAGTTACAATTTATACAGGTCTGTCCAGGTGTTCAAGGTCATCAGCTCGTTTGTTAGCTGCTGTAGGGATCTTAAACATTTAACGGGTGTTTACTTTACTTTCAAACGTATATGTGTGATTTAATATTTGAAATACTCATGAAATACTAGTGCCGTTGAGCTGGTCTGATGATGGAGCTCGAAGGTAAGAGACGTAACCCTGGATTGTCTATTAGTAAACCCATCCAGTTTCGGGTCATTTAGATTCGTCTTAACTAGTTGTCGTATTAACAGAAGACCTGATGCTAGAACCGGGAGGTGGCTGATGGAACCCTGGAATGCCTACTGTTAAACCCATCGAGTTTGGGCTTATTAAATTCGTCTTAACTAGTTCTATACATTTCTCATGATGACGAGGATCTGATGCTAGAACTGGGAGGTGGCTGATGGGACCCTGGAATGCCTACTAGTAAACCCGTCGAGTTTGGGATCATTAAATTTGTCGTAACCAGTTCTATACATTTCTCATGATGACCCGGACCTGATGCTAGAACTGGGAGGTGGTTGATGAAAACCTGGAATGCTTAATAGTAAACCCATCGAGTTTGGGGTCATTAGATTCGTCTTAACCAGTTCTATACATTTCTCATGATAACGAAGACCTGATGCTAGAACTGGGAGGTGGCTGATGGGACCCTGGAATGCCTACTAGCAAACCTATCGAGTTTGGGCTCATTAAATTCGTCTTAAACAGTTCTATACATTTCTCATGATGACGAAGGCCTGATGCTAGAACTGGGGGATGGCTGATGGGACCCTGGAATGTCTACTAGTAAACCCATTTAGTTTGGGTTCGTTAGATTCGTCTTAATTAGTTCTGTTCAGTTCTCCCGATGACAAGGATCTGATGCTGGGATTGAAAGGTAGCTGATGTAACCTGTAATGCCGTTTTCTTGTAAACCATTCAAAACTAGTAGATATTTTCTATTCATCATCATCTTTCTGCCCTTGTCCCGTGTTATTTGGGGTCGGCGCACCACGTTTTTTTCTTCCACTCTGCCCTGTTACTCGTCAGGCTATCACTAACTTCCTTTTCTTTCATATCACTTTTTACACAATCCATCCATCTTTTCTATTCCTTAAAGCTAAATAAACTTCTTCACATTGCGGTTCCCCGACTCAGTGACGCTCATCTTTAAAATATTTTTAGGTTCTTTTAATGAAATTAATAAACTAGTGCGCCATCAATGATTGCATCTCCGCTTACCATCAGGTGGAATCGCAGTCAAGCACTGGTTTATATGAATTAACCATATAAATTAATTATTATTATTAATCACTTTATTTATTTAATATTTACATTTTTAAATACTTTTTTAACAAAATCATATAAATAAAAAACATTTAAAAATATAAAAAATAGTAGTCCGCCGGTGTCGGGAGCAAGGTCCAAGCTACCGGTGGTTAGGGCTCCAGAGACAGGATCCTCCTCATAATGCGGGCCGTATCTAGGAGTACTGCCTTCTGTATCAGGCCCTTGATCCAACCGTGCAACGACAGCTTCGACAGATGGTCGTCGAAGCTTTTGGCTATAAGGCCATTGGCGGTCACGACAATCGGCACAATGATAGCCGAGTCTACATTCCACATGTCGACAACCTCGTGTGCTAAGTCGAGATATTTGATTTGTTTCTCTTTCTCAGCTTTCACGAGATTCTCGTCATGTGGAATGGTGACTTATTATTAATATTATTATGGATTTTATTAACTGCTTTTTTTTTTGCTTTTTTTATAGTTAGTATTGATATAGCGGCAATAGAAATTCATCATCTGTGAAAATTTCAATTGTCTAGCTGTCACGGTTCATGAGTTATGCTCGGCAATAGACAAGACAGTCGGACAGTGGATTCTTAGTAATAGGGTCCCGTTTTTATCCATTGGGTACGGAACCCTAAAAATTAAGTTAACTAAGTACACAATAATATTAAAGTCAGTCATCGAGGATGAAGAAAATTACGTAAAAAAAAAAATTAAGTACCTACCATGTTCTTCAACAGTTTCTTCATTACCACATTCATTTCTTATTTCGTCTAAACATTCATTCCGTTGCTCTTCATAATATTCATAATTTATATCACATTCTTCTCCATCTCCCACTTTAGACTCCAAATCACCTTCTTGATCTTTATTCATTTCGTAATCAAAGATGTGTTCATCATCAGAATGACGGACATCATTATTCACAAACTGTTCATCATTATTCACAAATTGTTCATCATCTTTCGCAATATTTTCATCATTTTTCGTTAATTGTTCATCACTTTTCACAATTTGTTCATCATTATTCACAAACGTTTCATCATTATTAGTTGTTTTTGGTTCTTCAGGTTCCTTAGTTGTATTTTCACGGAAATAATCATCAAAATCATTTTGAGCTTCTTCCAATTTGATGTAATCATAGCTATTTATACTATGATCCCTGTTATCTATGAAAAGTTGTGATATATGGGTTGGTTGACAGCTGTCTTCAGAGCATATTATAACTGTTTCCGTTTTATTTCGCTGTAGGTTAATTGTGCCTTTTTCGCTGTAAATGTAAAAATTATAATGTTAATAAATACGTCTTTTTTTTTACAATCTTTTATTTAGTTACACCTATCCCGAAGTTGCATGATCGAATCAGAAATGAAGATATCCGCAGGAGAACCAAGGTTGCCGACATAGCACGAAGAATCGCCAAACTTAAGTGGCAATGGGCAGGGCACATTGCTCGCAGAACGGACCGCCGTTGGGGCCGAAAGGTTCTGGGGTGGCGACCGCGTACCGGAAGACGCAGTGTTGGAAGGCCCCCTACAAGGTGGACCGATGACCTGGTGAAGGTTGCGGGAATCCGATGGATGCGAGACGCACAGGACCGTTCTTTGTGGCGACATTTGGGGGAAACCTATGTCCAGCAGTAGACGTCTATCGGCTGAAATGATGATGATGATAATCCCGAAGTTTGTCTGTAATCACACACACACACCACAGCACAGTCGGCCTTATAATGTCCCCACTGTTGGGACTCAGGCCTACTCTCTAGGAGAGGGAATGGGCCGTAATCCACCACGCGGGCCCAGTGCGTGCTGGTGGATGTCACATGTCGGATTTTTGGTTCTAGGACATGCCGGTTTCCTCACGGTGTTTTTCTTCACCGTTCTGAGAGCAGTGGTGATGAAATAAATTACGCAAAGTAATGCGCCTGGCTGGGATTGAACCCGCAACCTACAACTCGCAAGTCGGGGTCGAAACCACTCGGCCACCACTGCTCTCAAAATCTCTGTCTCGGTCTGTAAATTTTTGTTTGTAATCAAATCTTGCAAATTAAATTTGATCCACTTCGGGGTCACCAATTGAGCTGAAATTTTGCATGCATGTGTAAATCAGATGACAATGCAAAATTATTATGACATGGAGCTGATCTGACGATGGAACTGGAAGGTGGCCCATAGGAACTCAGATAACCCTATCGTGTTTGAGCTTTTTGGAATGGTCTTGATGAGTATCAATTATGTAGGTATATATGTGCCGCGCTATAAATGCTTGTCATGGAAAAATGGTTTTCAATGGTAACTTGTTTCCTCCAAAGATCATCTCAGGCTTTTAATGTTATACAAAGCATAGGTCTGTTCGTGTGTGGAGTACTGCAGCCACATACGGGCTGGTGCTGCAAAATGCCACCTGGCAGCTTTGGACTCGGTGGAAAGGCGTGCGAAGAGGGGAACTGGTGATCCAGATCTGGTTAAGTCCAATCTACAAAGCCACAGCCACAACCAATCGCAACCAGCGCAGCTGTGCTGCGCACAGGCGTAGGGTAGCCAGCCATGGATGCATTTTGGAGAGTGTGCGCGGGAATTGCATGACTAGATTGCACCATCTCATTTCTACCATCGGACAACCCGACGAACGGCGAGTATCCACTCTTAGGTTGTTGAAACCTCTACGGTTCGGACCAAGCGTTTCGCCTCGTCGTTTATACCGCGAACATCGAGGGACTGGAACTTGCCTGCTGCGGACTTCCCGTCCGATTATAATTTTGACGTTTTCAAGGCTAGAGTGAATAGGCTCTTAATAAACTAGTGCGCCTCACCATCAACAATTGCATCACTTACCATCAGATTTTTTTTTTCTGGCCCAATCCTACTCCTGTTCCATCTTTGCCATTTTTCTAGGGCCCCGGGGACCTCTTTCGCATCACCCATGGCCCCAGTAGGCTTAGACCCTGCTGGACCACGGTTGCTGACATCTCCTTGAGACGCGCGTGGACACACTACGCGCCGTATACGACTTGGGCTCGGTCCGGACGGTTACCGGACGATCGGGCGGCGAGCTACACATTGTTAGCCGTTCACAAGCCCGGCCTTCGTTCGAATGTATAGGTGCATTGAATTGTTAATCCTATATGTACGTATTTGGATTTTGTCGCTGCGGCCAGCGCTGCGCTCAAGGCTGTTTTCTTAAAGAATAGCTCTGCTCAGAGGCGGATCGTGAAATTGTTGGACTCTGGGCTAACACTACCTGGGGGCCCACCTAAGTAATCAAATTAATTGGCATTTTGTTAAAAAGAAGTTTATATTTTTCCTACAGTGTACCTTTTCGACAACGACCGATAATGTTGTCCTAATGGAACAAGAGATCACGAGTTACTATAGCTAACTTGAAAGTCTAAATATACTTCGTCTTGTGGTTTTCTGTAAGATATTGCCCTGTGCGAGAAGACCGCCGACTGAACACTTAGTTTTTGTAAATGTATATAATTTTAGATTGTTTTTAATGAAAACTGGGGGCCCCTTATATCCCTGGGGCCCTGGGCTGCAGCCCATTTAGCCATTAAGTAGATCCGGCCATGGCTCTGCTGGACAGTAAAGAACTTATCCAGGAACATAGCAGAATGAATCGGCATATTGATCCAAAGACCCCTAGGAGCAGGTACTCAGATGACTCACCTGAAGAGTACTGGATATTCGAGACTTCTTTTCAAACATATGGACTTAAATAGCCATAGTTTATTTAACATATGACAGCAAATATAGCACAAGTGCGAGTCGGGACACAACTGAAACAATAAAAAAGTTTTTCAATACACTTACACGAAAACATGTTCTTATCCCTACTGCTTTTAGGCACACAATTGACTGTTTTCTGCACTAGTGCGGAAACAGCTGCAGCACTTGAAGCGGCAATATCTTCCAACATACCTGCTTATAGCTAAGCTTATACAAGTGAAAGAAAACAAAAAAAAAAGGTTAAGATAAAAATGAAAAGAATGATAAGATAAAGATGAAAATGTACGATGCTTGAGGAAGCACAGCAAGCTCGAACATTTTGTCCCCTCCAAACAGCATTTTGGTAACAAACTAGTATTTTGAATTTAATATTTCACTTAGAACAATTATTGATACTTAATTAGTGATGAAACTATAGTATTTTGTATGCTATATTATTTATCTATAATTTATAGTACAACTAGCAAACCCGGCGAATTCCGTTTCGCCACAAGGTGGCTTCGTTTTATGTAACATTTCGTTTGGTGATTAAAAGAAGAAGAAAAAATTTTTTTTTTGCTATAAACCTCACGGAGTCCGAGACCTTCCCAACGAATGCAAAACCGTGGAAATCGGTTCGTGTGTTCTGAAGTTATAGCATCAGCAAGGAAAACCCAACTTATTTTTATATAGTAGATTGACAAAAATATAGTACGACACTTTTTTTTTAAATAATAGAGTACAGGTGGCAATGACCGGGTGTTATCCTGACTTTGATTCTCAGGTATATTCTAGCATCTTTTATTATTATTATTAAATTATAAAAATATTTATTAATCAAGTTATTTAAACATCTTAACTATTAAATATTATAACTTAATAAGTATTTAAACAAACTAAAAATAATAATGTGTACAAACGGGTAGAAAAAGAACTCATAAGGCATCAAAAAATTCGTCCACATAAATGTCAATGGGAAAAGTGCCCATAGTCTAGCATTATAATGTTCAGCTCACATGCTTTCATAGTTTTTAGTTCGAAGACATGCCTGTTTCCTCACGGTAGTCAACAGTCGAATAAAACAAAGTATATTTATCTGTATGGTACATCATCTTCCTGCCCTTATCCCGTGTTATTTGGGGTCGGCGCAACACGTTTTTTTCTTCCACTCTGCTCTGTTACTCGTCATGCTATCACTAACTTCCTTTTCTTTCATATCACTCTTCACACAATCCATCCATCTTTTCTTTGGTCTCCCTCTCCCTCTCCATCCATCCACATTATCTGTATGGTACAAATATTAAAATACTGCGGAGTTTGGCTGAACGCGCTTTTCTCAGGAACTGCTGGTTCGAATTGAAAAATTATTTTAGTGTTGATTGACCCATTTACCGAGGAAGGCTATAGGATAGATAACATAAAGTAGCTGGTAGCTAATAGGAAAAATAAATGGAATATCATAGAAAAAAGTAGAATTTACATTCATCCCGACAACTTCTCTGTATTTGTCCCGAGTCTCTTCATTGGTATCCGAGTTCACTGTGCTGTGGCAAATGAAACATAGGAACGAAGACATTTTTCATTTAACCTTTTCTAGAATTGTTTTTTAAAGTTATTATTTTTTGTAAACAAATACAATCTGATTTTATTTTCCCGTACGTCAGCTGACAATGACAACCTTCAAAATCGATTGTCACCTGATTCTTTCAAAAATATTGCTTATGGTTGTGTATTATTGATGGAATCATAATCTTAAAATCCTATTTTAATTTTTTTTACAGTATTTGGAAAAGGTTCAGAAAGTAGACAATGCCCAAAGCTAATTAGTAACCATATACTAATTAGAAATAAAATAATTGTATAGAAACAGTACAATACATTTATTTTTATTAAGAAGTGTTGTTTTAGTTCAAATTGATAATTTATGAACGCATACGAAACTGTTGTTTTTGATTTGTCTATGGAAATTGCGTATTCTAGGGTTGCTTTGCTCCCATTTTAGTAAGTTAGTAAAGAAATTCAATCACACTAAAATCCAGAAACTGAATTAAACACACTATAAAAGTAAATTGATGTACTTTTGAAAACTAGGGCTTTATTTTAAATGTATTTAAAATGTATTTAAAATAATAATAATATAGAAAGCATAACCATGAGTAAAACTAGTTTAACGAAGCGCTTCTGTTACATGAGAGTGGCATAAATAAAAATCGATAAAGCAATCGCTTCTACTTATTTTAATCGACTAAAACCGATAACAAAAAACAAACTAAAAAGGGGCAGCGACACAACGTCACGTCAGAATCAGAAAAAGGATAATTTTGTGCCTTGAAGCGTATTATTTCAATAAAAATTACACATTGTTTCGTCACAGTAATAAACAATACGGCTACAGTAATTAGGACAATAAACTGTGCATTCCCTGTTAAACTGTTGTGTTGTGTGTGCGTTCTTCCGTTTTTATCTGAGTACTAAAACGGTTTTGGTGTTTCACAAATAAGCGGTTGTATCGTATGAATTGGCATAAGACTATATAATTAGCCGTCTGTGCCGTCTACTACATTGTGCGTGCGACAATTGCTGGACGTTTAATTCTCTAGACTGTTATTTATTACTCAATCGTGTCAAGAAATGTGGGCTGCCGTAATAATAACGAATAATTTGCGTTAAAAAGAAATTTGATGAATAGTTTCTGGGAGGATATCGGTGATATTCACAGTAAGTATTCTTTTTTTTTTAATTAGCTTTTTTTTTAGTGATGCGGTAATATTATATCACAAGGTTTTTTTTTTTTAATTCAATTAGTTGGGCATTGGTATTAGGTCAACAGCAGTGAGAATGAGATTCTAATTGGACTATATTTAAATCAATAAAAATCATATTTAAAGTTTTCTATCGTAAATAAACGTCTCTATATTGTTATTAAATAAATATTAACAACAAAAATTACATTTTTCATATTAATTTAATTAAGCTTTCCAACAGATAATCTTTTATGCTAAATCTAATTTGAATTAAAAAAAAAGTAAATAATTCAATCATTTGTATTTGTAACATAACTGTGGGCCTTTATCATTGATTCTGATAAAGTATTTCATCTGTGATAACAAATAAAAAATCTTCCAAACTGAATTTTGATCAATTTTAATGTAGATAAGCCATTCAGGAGATATTATAGTGTACAAACATAGGTGCACTCTGTTCCTTTACTCAAAAAAGTACAGGACCAGTAGTTTTGCGTTCTCTCAGAGGCACAGAGTATCACACCACCATATCCCAAACACTTGGCCGCCACTGAGATATTCCCGATGGTAAAGTCCAAGTACTCAGTAACCAACCTGGGAGTCGAAGTTCTACTGACTTCACACTTAGCAGTCAGTATTGCGGTTATGCGACTAACGGTACAAGTGATTTTCTCTAATCTCTATAATATATCTAAACTAGCCGACTCGGCAAATGTTCTGATAATTGGTAGAGATAAATTATCTAAGATAAAATGGTGGTGAGCATAGGAGTGTAAAAAAATAGCGTACTGTCTGAGAATACTACCAAAAATCCACAAAAATAGTCATAAAAATCGGTCAAGCTGTTAGGTAATGCTTTTTTCTGCCCAAGGTAAAAGGCAGCCCTTGGGTCATTCAAAGTTTTCAACTAAGCGTTTTCAGTGTGGCAATGAAGCATCCAACTCCTACACATTTCATCACCCCGTCAGAACATCTCCCCCTGGATGCGAATTGCAGTGGCCAATCTGGAAATCTCTTAACCGACTGTGGACCGACAGGTTGGCCGCTGTAAAAACAACTTTGCCAAATGGGGCTTCCCTCGACCCATCTCTAACACAGTGCCAGTGTGGAGCCGCTGCATAAGACATGCATCATTTGCTATGCTGTCCATCCTGCACAACCGCCTGCAGTTTTCAGGATCTATATGAGGCCAATAACAGAGCCGTAGAGGTTGCCAAATACTGGTCAGAAAAAAATTAGCACGAATTAGCAGGAGTACATTGACACGAAAAGAAGAAGCGTGGCAATGCTTCCAGCCTTTTGGGTACATTACCAGTCGACAGCAATGCGGAGGAGTTTTTGGTGCCATAATTTAGATTACTTTTAGTTAGTTCTTAAGGGTTTTTTTTTTCATTCAGTGCATACTAGCTTTTGCTGCTAGATTGTACAGGTGTGACTGAAATATGCACAAGAACCTTAAGATCTCCGAAGTCCCTTATTGATGCCCTGAAAAACCTGAGAGGTCTAGTCTGGGCACGCCACAATTATGGCGGTAAGTCCCCTCTTTGAGGCGTGGTTGGAAAGACCTCACGGCGTCCTCACCTTCCGCATGACGCAGGTTGTCACCGGACACGGTAAGTTCGGGAGGTTCCTGCACCGGATTCGTGCGGAATCGACGCCCGGGTGTCGCCACTGTGTGGACCGCCCGGACGACACGGTAGAGCACACGGTGGAGGTGTGCCCCGCGTGAGGCAATGGTCCTTACGCTCCAACCGCCGCCGGGATTCCGATCCCGATTTCCGGCCACCGTAGGCGAGGGCTTGCAGACGGCGAGCAATGGGTAGCTCGCCGTCCGACCGTCCGGTAACCGTCCGGACCGAGCCCAAGTCGTCGACGGCGCGTACTGTTCCACGCGCGCCTCAAGGAGATGTCAGCAAATCGTAGGGGCCCAGCAGGGTCGAAGCCTACTGGGGCCACGGGTAGTGTGAAAGCGAAACCCGGGGCCCTGGGACGAAGGCAACGTAGGAACAGGAGTGGGATTTTAGTCAGTAAAAGTCTGACACTATCTCCTGTTCCGCCCAAGAGCGGGGATGTCATAAGATGATTTTCCCGCTGGTTGGAATAAGCCCACCTTAGGTTATGGCAGCCATGGCCCACGTACAATGGTCCGCATAGAACTAAGTGCGAAAACCATACTCAGACATAGACATACTAGCTTTTGCCCGCGGCTTCACCTGCATACATAAAGTATAGCCTATGTCATTCAGGAATAAAGCAGCTTTCTATAGGTGAAAAATTTTTCACAATTGGACCATTACTTTCTTTCTTTATCAGAGATCGGAATAGACAGAGTATATTTACCTAAATTTCGTGGAAGGATGTAACATAGAGTGAATAATACCTCATCGAAAATCCTAGAATCATAAACAGATTAGCATAGCATAGTCGGCCTTATAATGTTCCCACTGCTGGGACTCAGGCCTCCTCTCTAGGAGAGGGAATGGGCCGTAATCCACCACGCGGGCCCAGTGCGGGTTGGTGGATGTCGCATGTCTTCGAATTTTTGGTTCTATGACATGCCGGTTTCCTCACGATGTTTTCCTTCACCGTTTTGAGCAGTGGTGATTAAATAAATTACACAAAGTAATGCGCCTGGCTGGGTTTGAACCCGCGACCTACAACTCGTAAGTCGGTGTCGTTACCACTCGGCCACCACTGCCCATAAACAGATTACTACTAATCTAACCTCGCCAAACTTAAGTGGCAGTGGGCAGTACACATTGCTCGCAGAACAAATGGTCGATGGGGCCGAAAGGTTCTGGATTCCTCACTGCGTACTGGAAGACGCAGCGTTGGCGCGGCCTCACACAAGGACGGTGAACCTGATGAGGGTCGCCGGCGCACAGGACCGTTTGTTATGTCGACACTTGGGGGAGGCCTATGTCCAACAGTGGACGTCTTTCGACTGAAGTGATAATGATGGTAAGCTGGTGTAGGTCGCTCGTATTCAATGCGAGGGAAGAATCTAGTTTACCTTCGTTTTCTACATTTATTTATCCCTATAAAAGCTGTGAGAGAAACTACACTGGGCCGCAAAAGTAACGGGTCACATAGTAAAACAGCGATATCTTCCAAAGCGCATAGATCGCTGGTACAAATAATTATATATATGTAAAAGCGAAATACCACTCACTGATTAATCACGAAATCTCCGAAACTATAACAGCTACAAACTTAAAATTTGGCAGGTAGGTTCCTTATAGAGTGTAGACATCCGCTCAGACGGATTTTACGAAACTCCACCCTTAAGGGGGTAAAACTGGGGTTGGAAGTTTGCATGGAGAAACTACTTTTATGCGGGCGAAGCCGCTGGCAGAAGCTAGTACATTTTAAGCAGATTAATCATGTAAATAAATAAGTGTTACGACCGCCAATCATAATTTTATCAACATTGACTTGACACTGACTGAAATTTGAATTTCGCGGGCTACCTTAGAACATTCACCTTAAGATCGTCGAACGCGAGATACATTTCATTATTTTTCAAGCATCCGCTCTTAGTTCATTATGATGTTTTTACACATTTTTTTTTCTAGATATCTTGATAACACATATCTTATGGATATTATCTAGGTTTCTGTTGATATTAAAGTATAAAATAATATCAAAATTTATTTCAGAATTGCTTCCATATAGTATTAGTAACAATGTTCTTAGCCTAGTGTTAGTAAAGCATTATAAATTAATAATAATGACAGTAGGTATATTAGGCGCTGGCTCTCGCGTGTGGGCCTATCAAATGTGCCATCAGTACAAAGTCCCATCGGCCGGCACACGCGGTCAGGATGGATGCGCTAGAAAAGACGCACGTCGCTTTCATATGACAGCGTGAAAGCCGTCCACGCATCCCTCTACGAATATTCGCGCTATAGTACCGCGGCAGCCCCATCAGTACCTTGAACGCGTTATTATATTGCACACATATTATAAATTTATTTATTTATTTAAAACTTTATGCACTAATGAAACATTATACAAAGGCGGACTTAATGCCTTAGGCATTTTCTACCAGTCGACCTTAGGGTGGTGCAGAGATATAACATGGCAGGTGCAGCTTAAAAGAAGACTGACAGAGAGGAAATAATAACAATAATAAATATATACTTAGATACATACATACAAATAAAGAATGGTATTAAGAGAAAAACGAATACAACAAATCAAGAGTGTGATGAATCTACCAACTTCTTGCGAAAGTGTTCTCGTACTTTCACTTTAAAGGACAACCGACTGGTTGCCGTCCTGATGTTCAGAGGGAGCGCATTCCAAAGGGAGATCGCCTGAACAAAGAAAGAGGAATGGACAAACCCAGAGCGGTGCGTCGGACATCGTAGAAGACGATTATTTGTAGATCGAAGATTTTTATTGTGCGCAGAGCAAAGAAATTGAATTTCTGTAGTCAGATAAGAAGGAGAAGAAGGGTTATCTAGAAAAGAAAACAGGGTTGTCATGGCTCTTAACGCTCTACGCTGGCGAATGGGTAACCATTTAAAACTAATCCAGTAAAGACCTCTGAAAATCATCTATATTGCGTGAACTTTGGCCCTTCATAATGTACTCATAAATTAATAAAATAAAGAAAGTATTACTATTGAAATCTTAATCGAGATTGTGAATGATGATTATTTTAAAATTATTTTCAAGGTTTTTTTTTTTTAAAAAAAACACCTACATTCCTGGAACAAGTTTTTGTGAAATATTCTAGTGAATGACGAAATTACTGAACACTAACAGAGTTTTCAGGTGTTACAGATCTCTCTTTTTTCGCAATCCCTCTATATTAAACATCAAGCTTAAAAACCATGCTCAGATCTTTTTTTTTTATTTTGATATAAACCAGTGCTTGACTGCGATCCCACCCGATGGTAAGCGGAGATGCAATCATTGATGGTCCGGAGCACTAGTTTATTAAGAGCCTATTCAATCTAGCCTTGAAGACACCTAAATTATAGTTGACAATAAACGGGTCGGGGAAGGCCCTCTTAAGAAACTATCAAACTTTTCACTAGTGACCCGGAATTTTTGCGGCCCATTGTAGTTACCACTTTCAATTAGGTTCCATTAGAATTACTGTGTAGTCCAATTACTCTAATTGGTGACGTCATAAGTAAACAATACTTCCTGTGGCTGCCGTCATTCCAAATAGGATGGCTTGCTTCTGTTTATGCCAGAAATTTATGAAAGACTAGCTTTTGCCCGCGATTTCGTCCGCGTAGAAGTCGAAAATTAGGTTTTTTGTTTTTTTAGGAGATTATTAGGTTTTTAGAGATACGAAAATATGAAAATTTATTTATTATCTTCGTCGTGTGTGATAGTCTATTGAATTGTATGGCGAGTGATATTGTATCTTAAGATAAAATATTATAGTATCTTAGCCGTGTGCAGCGCCCCTTAGTTAACTCCACTGCGGGTGACGTAAATCACGACAAACTTATTATCTGCGGTTGTTACGGTAATCGGGTCTAGGGTTGGAACCGTAAAATTAAGTTTTTTTTTTATTGTATATACTTTTCCGGGATAAAAAGTACCCAGTGTGGTGCCCACGATATTAAAGAATAATTATACCAAGTTTCATCGCTATCGAACAGGTAGTTTTTGCGTGATGCCTGAACAGACAGACAGACAGATAAAATTTTTTTAATCACATTTTTGGGTTCGGTGTCGGTCTAGTAACACCCCCTGCCATTTATTTTTTTGATATTTTTAATGTATAGAATTTTCACTTCTACAGATTTATTATAAGTATAGATATATTTTATTATTATTATTTTATTATTCTTATGGTACTGAAACATGGTCGCTTACAATGGGCCTCATCAGAAGGCTTACAGTCACCCAAAGGGCAATGGAAAGGGCTATGCTCGGAGTTTCCTTGCGTGATCGCATAAAGTATGAAGATATCCGCAGGAGAACCAAGGTCGCCGACATAGCCCGAAGAATCGCCAAACTAAAGTGGCAGTGGGCAGGGCACATTGCTTGCAGAACGGACGGTCGATGGGGCCGAAAGGTTCTAGAATGGCGACCGCGCACCGGAAAACGCAGCGTTGGAAGGCCTCCCACATGGTGGACCGACGACCTGGTGAGAGTCGCGGGAGTGCGGTGGATGCGAGACGCACAGGATCGGTCGTTGTGGCGTCGCTTGGGGGAGGCCTATGTCCAGCAGTGGACTTCTTTCGGCTGAAATGATGATGATGATGATGATTATTATATAGTATATAGTTTTATCGTAGTTTTGTTTATCTGAATAGTCTAGCCTTGACCCAAGCTTACGTCGGGTTTCAGTTGCCTAACCTTATCAAATACGATACGAATTGACATGAACTATTCAATTAATTTTGACGGAAAATAAATCGATTTTCAGCTATTTTAATGCCAGACCGCTGGAAGATAGATTTGCTTTGCATTGAACATGATTTAATAAACTTAAAATCAGACTACAGAAAAAAAACCGGCCAGTTGCGAGTGAGATTAGCTCACCAAGGGTTCCGTATCGTCCGTAGCAAAAAACGGGAAAAAATATCACGTTTGTTGTATGCATAGTCAGCCTTACAATGTTCCCACTGTTGGGACTCAGGCCTCGTCTCTCTAGGAGCGGGAATGGGCCGTAATCCACCACGCAGGTCAGTGCGGGTTGGTGGATGTCACATGTCTTCGAATTTTATGGTTCTAGAACATGCCGGTTTCCTCACGATGTTTTCCTTCACCGTTTTTAGAGCAGTAGTGATGAAATAATTTACACAAAGTAATGCGACTGGCTGGGTTTGTACCCGCGGCCTACAACTCGTAAGTCGGGGCCGTTACCACTCGGCCACCACTGTTCTCTACCGTCTCGTTGCTGACCTATTTTTGACGGGTCAAGAATGAATAGTAACCTAAAAACCAAACAATTAGAGATGAATCCACTAAACATAGTAAATTAATAATGTTAGCTTGCCCAAATGGGTTTCTAGAGCATTTGTTCTCATAGATGCTAACTTTTTTAATTGGCGGAATTTATTTCGATTATAAAGGTTAAACAACTCTTGACGAGGAAATAATCCAATGATTTCTCTCGCTCTTGGGCGGAGCGCGGTGTCAGATTTTTACTGACTAAAACCCACTCCTGTTCCTTCTTGCCGTGTTCTCGTGGGAGAGATCGGTGGCAGCGATCTCTAGCGCCGGGCCTTGGTGCAGGCCATGGTCCGGAGTGAGGAGGAGTGGCAGGCGGTCGCCTTCTTCTGCGAAGCAGTAATGCTAGCAAAGGAGGCGGCCGATCGCGTGAGGCAAAGGTCCTCACGCCCCAATCGCCGCCGGGATTCCGATCCCGATTTCCGGCCACCGCAGGCGCGGGCTTGTGGACGGCGAGCAATAGGTGGCTCGCTGTAACGCGCGCCTCAAGATGTCAGCAACCGTAGGGGCTCAGCAGGGTTGAAGCCTACTGGGGCCATGGGTGATGCGAAAGAGATCCCCGGGGCCCTGGAAAAATGGCAAAGAAGGAACTGGAGTGGGTTTTTAGTCAGTAAAAGTCTGACACTATCTTCCGCTCCGCCCAAGACCGGGATTTGTCATAAGACGATTTTCCCACCCAATAAAAAAAAAATTCCTGTTCCTTTTTTGCCTTCGTTCCAGGGTCCCGGGTTTTCCTTTCACAACCCATGGCCCCAGTAGGCTTCGACCCTGCTGGGCTTCTACGGTTTGCTGACACCTCTTTGAGGTGCTTGTGAAACACTACGTCGATGACTAGGGTTCGGTCCGGACGGTTACCGGACTACCCATTGCTCGCCGCCCTCAAGCCGGTGTCGGGATTCCGGCGGTTGGGGCGTGAGGGCCGTTCCACTACGCGTGCAGCCGCCTCCTTCGCTTGCATTACTGCTTCGCAGATGGAGGTGGTTGCCTGCCATTCCTCTAGGTCTGTCTGATGAGATGGGAGACCATCTTAACATACAGACATACCTCCGTGCCTCGCAAAGAGCGTTCAGCCGTTGGTTTCGGCTGTCATTTGTAGATCTTTGACCGACATCTCTTTGAGGAGCGCGTGGAACACTACGCACCGTCGACGATTCGGGCTCGGTCTGGGCGGTTACCGGACGTCCGGACGGCGAGCTACCCATTGCTCGTCTTTCGCAAGTCCACTGGAAATCAGGGTTGGGATCGCGGCGGCTGGGGCGTGAGGATGGTGTTCCTTCACGCGTGCGGCTACCTCCTTCGCCAGCATCGCCAGTGACCATGGCCCGAACCAGGGCCCGGTAAGAGAGGTCGCCGCTGCCGATCGCCCCTAAGAGGACACAGCGGTGCTCACCTCCACCGTGACCTCCGGACTCGGCAGCCCGCACAATAGTAACACCCGGGCGTTTCTTACGCCTGAATCAGATGCAGGAACCTCCCGAACTTACCATGTCCGGTGAGGACTTGCATCATGCGAAAGGTGAGTACACCGTGACGCCTCTCCAGCTCCTCAAAGAGGGGACTTACCGCCATGATTATTTGGGTCCAGGGAACATTATAAGGTTGATTATGCTTATGCTACGAAAACGATAATATTTGTAATACTGATAAATATTAGTAAACTAATAAAAACGTAAAAGAAATATCCAGATTTAGGTGAAGTAAACAGATAATAGGTAACAGACAACAATAAACAACATAAAACAGAGCAGCGGTGGTTGCGGGTTCAAACCCAGCCAGGCGCATTACTTTGTGTAATTTACTTCATCACCACTGCTCTCAAAACGGTGAAGGAAAACATCGTGAGGAAACCGGCATGTTCTAGAACCAAAAATTCGAAGACATGTGACATCCCCTGCACCCGCACTGGGCCCGCGTGGTGGATTACGGCCCATTCCCTCTCCTAGAGAGGAGGCCTGAGTCCCAACAGTGGGAACATTATAAGGCTGACTATGCTATGCTATAAACAGATAATGAAATAAATGACTTACGTCTTTAATGTTAGATAAACAATTTGGTGTGCTAACGACGTATATTAATTCAGAAGGTTTTTTTTTTCCTTTATTCCGGTGGGAAAATCATCTTATGACATCCCCCGCTCTTGAGCGGGGCGGGAGATAGTGTCAGACTTTTACTGACTAAAAACCCAATCCTGTTCCTTCGTCGCCTTTCGTACCGAGACCGAGTCTTCCTTTCAAAATCAGATCCTTGACCTAAGTAGGCTTCGACCCTGCTGGGCCCCTACAGTTGTTGACATCTCCTTGAGGTGCGCGTGAAATAGTACGCGCCGTCGACGACTTGGGTTCGGTCCGGACGGTTACAGGACGGTCGGACGGCGAACCACCCATTGCTCGCCGTCCGCAAGCCCGCGCCTACGGTGGCCGGAAATCGGGTTCGGAGTCCCGGCGGCGGTTGGGGCGTGAGGACCGTTGCCTCACGCGATCGGCCGCCTCCTAATTCCGAAGGTTGGGCCGGTTTTAGTGCTGGACCAACCGTCGGTGGGTACCGTCGGTCCTGACGATACGCATAACTGATCCTCAGTTTGACCGACCAAACTGGCCGGACTGGTACAGTCACAAACACGTACACATAATGGATGCGTTTACAAATTGTTTAATTACTGATATCTTCGTAAGCATGTAAGGAACAGAAGACGTAGATATCACATAGGTACACCCAATTGTCACCCAAAGAGGATCTACAACGAGGGAACACAGAGGGATACAGGGGTACTTTAAGGGGAATTTACTAATTTACAAATTTAATCGTGGGGGTGATCGACGGCAGTGATGTCTTTCGCGCCGGGCATTGGTACACGCCATGGACCGGAGTGAGGAGGAGTGGCAGGCGGTCGCCTCCTTCTGCGAAGCAGTAATGCTAGCAAAGGAGGCGGCCGATCGCCCTAACCGCCGCCGGGATTCCGATCCTGATTTCCGGCCATCGTGGGCGCGGTCTTGCGAATAGCGAGTAATAGGTGACTCGCCGTCCGACCGTCCGGTAACCGTCCGGACCGAGCCCAAGTCGTCGACGGCGCGTACTGTTCCACGCTCCGCAAGGAAGAAGATGTCAGCAAATTGTAGGCTCCCAGCAGGGTCGAAGCCTACTGGGGTCACGGGTAGTGTGAAAGCGAAGCCCGTGGCCCCGGGATGAAGGCAAAGAAGGAACAGGAGTGGGTTTTTAGTCAGTAAAAGTCTGAAACTATCTCTTGCTCCGCCCAAGAGTGTGATTTGTCATTAGATGATTTTCCCACCTAAAAAAAAAACTTTTGCATTCTTTTCTATATTAAAAATTGATGTTTATCGATTTTAACGACTATCATAAACTCTTTATAATAAAACTATATACTGTACAAAAAAATATTATATTTTTAGATTTTCTTATTTTAAAGTACTTCTTGGTGTATGAGCTACGAGGCTAGTGATGACCAGTTCGTCCATTTACTTTTTAATTGACTTAAACTAGTGCTTGACTGCGATCCCACCTGATGGTAAGCAGTGATGCAATCGTTGATGGTGAGGCGGTTCAGTTTATTAACCGACTTCAAAAAAGAGGAGGTTGTATGTTCGGCTGAATGTAGTTTTTGTTTTTTATGTATGTTCACCGATTTCTCGGTTAATTGTGGACGGATTTTGAAAATATTTTTTTTTGTTTGAAAGGTTATGCTTCCGAATTGATTCCATAGAAATATTGTTATGATCTGATCATAAACTTCGAAGATATGGAACAGAACTCCTCATAGGGCCACAGCAGAACTGTCGTAACAAGTAAAATTGCTTTGTTTACACGTGTAGTCGATGACTGACTGAAAGAAAAGGGAGAATGTATCGAACTGATCTGATGATGAAGCCTGAAGTTAGGCACCAGAACTCTGTAATAAATTAATTTAATCTAACCGTGTTTGGTATTATTAGAATTGTCATGGGATGCACTCTGGCTATAAGGTATTTAAACATGGCTGAGGGGCACTTTTTAGTGGTGGTACTTTAACTAAAAAGTGTAAAATAAAAAACTTTTTACAAAAAATACACCCGACTTCAATGTAAAAAAAAAACACTGAAAAGTGCATAGTAACTTTAAATTCGGAAGTCGTAATATATAAAGAAGAGAAAAAAAAACATTATAGAAACATCGACTTCCGAAATTAAAGTTATTTTGCACTTTATGGTTTTTTTTTTTTATTTGTAGTCGGTTGTATTTTTTTGTAAAAAGTTTTTTTTTTAATAACCTATTCACTCTAACCTTGAAGACACCTAAATTATAATCGGACGGGAAGACCGTAGCAGGCAAATTGTTCCAATCTTTCGATGGTGAATTATAAACGAAGCGAAACGCTTAGTCCGGACCGTAGATGTTTTAACAATGTAAGGGTGGACACTCGCCGTTTGTCGGTATTTCATAGAAAAGTCATTCATTTGGGTTTGCTGTATTAAGATGGTTGTGTTGATCATTTTAATTATTATAACTTAATAAAGTCATATTTGTTACGGTTGCAAATTATATTTGAATGAACTTTGAAACCTGACAGTTGAAGGGAAATCGTTTATCTTGGTATGGCCATATACCCTTCATCATCATTTCAGCCGAAAGAAGTCCACTGTTGGACATAGGCCTCCCTCAAGCGACGCCACAACGATTGATCCTGTGCGTCTCGCATCCACCGCACTCCGGCGACGCTCACCAGGTCGTTGATCCACCTTGTGCGAGGCCTTCCAACGCTGCGTTTTCCGGTGCGCGGTCGCCGCTCTAGAACCTTTCGGCCCCATTGACCATCCGTTCTACGAGTAATGTGCCATGTACCCTTACCCTTAAGCATTCAAAAATAAACAGCTACAGTATATTTGTGAGCAAATACAGCTGAATAATAAAGAAACCAGCTCAACTAATATCTCTTTATTAATCCAAGGTCATGACCTGGGCTGGGGCAGACCGATTGAATACTAAACTGTGTACTCAATACAGCCTTCAGGCACGCTAAGCTTGTCTGGAGTCATCGAGGCCACGAAATTAGGCTCAGGAATTCTGTATATTTTCTAAATTATCTATACTTATAATAAATCTGTAGAAGCACCGAAAAACCGAACCCAAAAATGTGATTAATTTTTTTTTGTCTGTCTGTTCAGGCATCACGCAAAAACTACCGGTTCGATTAAGATGAAACTTGGTATAATTATTCTTTAATATCCTGGGCACCACACTGGGTTTTTTTTTTATCCCGGAAAAGTATATACAATAATAAACATACTTAATATTGCAGTTCGATCCCTAGACCCGATTACTGTACTAACCCTAAATAATAAGTTTGTCGTAGGTTACTTCACCCGCAGTGGAGTTCACTAAGGGGCCCTGCACACGGCAATATTTTATCTTAAGATACAATATCGCTCGCCATACAATTTAATGGACTATCACACACGACGAAGATAATAAATAATATTTCATATTTTCGTATCTCAAAAAACCTAATAAAACCATTTTCGACTTCTACGCGGACGAAGTCGCGGGCAAAAACTAGTATTTAATAAATTTGTGCTTGACTGCGACCCCACCTGATGGTAAGCAGAGATGCAATCGTTGATGGTGAAGCTCACTACTAAGATACCTAAATTATAATCAGACGGGAAGACCGCAGCAGGCAAATTATTTCAGTAGTTCGATGTATGCAGTATAAACGACGAAGCGAAACGCTTAGGACCGTAGAGGTGCAACAACGTAAGGGTGGACACTCGCCGTACGTAGTAACGTGATTGTGTAATCATGCCATGTAATAGGGAATGATGGAGTGGCCGAGTGGTAACGGCCCCGACTTACGAGTTGTAGGTCGCGGGTTCAAACCTAACCAGGCGCATTACTTTGTGTAATTTATTTCATCACGACTGCTCTCAAAACGGTGAAGGAAAACATCGTGAGGATACCGGCATGTCCTAGTACCAAAAATTCGAACACATGTGACATCCACCAATCCGCACTGGGCCCGCGTGGTGGATTACGGCCCGTTCCCTCTCCTAGAGAGGAGGCCTGAGTCCCAACAGTGGGAACATTATAAGGCCGACTATGCTATGCTAATAGGGAATGATAGCTTAGGCAAAAAGTAGAAACATGGTACCATACTTTGTAATTTTCTGTAGAAAAATATAACGATTTTTTTAATACACATTTCAACTAGTTAACTGCTGGTCCCAGAAGTCCCCTTCTCCTTTGTTAACCTCACCTCAGTTGACGTGCGCCGGGCCTTGGTACAGGCCATGGTCCGGAGCGAGGAGGAGTGGCAGGCGGTCGCCTCCTTCTGTGAAGCAGTAATGCTAGCAAAGGAGGCTGCCGATCGCGTGAGGCAACGGTCCTCACGCCCCAACAGCCACTGGGACTCCGATCCCGATTTCCGGCAACCGTAGGCGCGGGCTTGAGCACGGCGAGCAATTGGTGGTTCGCCGTCCGACCGTCCGGTAACCGTCCGGACCGAGCCCAGGTTGTCGAAGGCGCGTACTGTTTCACGCGCGCCTCAGGGAGATGTCAGCAACTGTAGGGGCCCAGCAGGGTCGAAGCCTACTTGGGCCAAGGTTCTGATTCTGAAAGGAAGACTCGGCCCCGGTACGAAAAGCAACGAGGGAACAGGAGTGGGTTTTTAGTCAGTAAAAGTCTGACACTATCTCCCGCCCCGCCCAAGAGCGGGAGATGTCATAAGATGATTTTCCCACCGGAAAAAAAAACCTCAGTTGACGTAGAGAGATATTTTTCAATGAAAAATACTAATAAAAATTGTATGTTAATTATCTTTGTTTTATTTGTCTTATCTAGGGATAAGATAAATAATTCAAAATATGTGTTTATTCGCTCAATTCACAGCACGACAGAATAAAATCAACTAAAATAATCCACAAAACTTAGGCATCAGTAGTTTTTCCCCGTTTTAAATTCACGTAACCATTTTTAAAATAACATTAACATACACTTTAGATAATTATGATAACAACATAAACTAATTAAAAAAATCGTTAGGGTTGTGTAAATATTGTAAGGCACCGACAACAGTATAGAGCCGTCTCTTTAATTCTCCTTTCCAATTAATTTGCCAGTTGCATTGCAGATATCCATCGGATTGTCTTGGCTGTCTAATGATTTTATCAAACACTAGCTTCTGCCAGCGGCTTCGCCCGCGTGAAAGTAGGTTTCTCCTAACAAACTTTGGTAGATATTTATAAGATCTACATTTAATAAGAACATTTTATGGTTCTATCTTTTATAGTTTAGGCAGCGTACGCAAAATAAGTAACTTTTCTGGTTGACTTTTTACACCTTGTGTCCGAAAAACTCAAATATCTTACGGTACCCTATTTTTTCCAAAATAGAATATAGCCTATGTTACTCGTGGATAATGTAGCTTTCGAATGGTGAAAGAATTTTTAAAATCGGTCCAGTAGTTTTTGAGCCTATTCATTACAAACAAACAAACAAAGTTTTCCTCTTTATAATATTAGTGTAGATTTAAAAGCTATATCGGCCGTTAGAATAGTGGCATCTCTGTGGCGAGCCAAATTCGCGCAAATACACTAGGTACACTACACCTAAACCTACCAATTCAAATATCTTTTGAACTACTTTTAATGTAAATTTGTTGATAACTGCAAATATTATTCGTTAAACTCATTTTTTACTAAAATCCGAAAAAAACAGAATTTGAGTCAAAAAAACCGAATTTTTCAATTATTTTCTGATTTCGAAGAATCCAGATTGCAATCCCTAGTCTTACTTATCTATCTCTGAGATTTTTATTTTTATTAATTTGTAATATTGTTGGCCACACGGGATTATTCATTAAAAATCCCGAAAAGATCCATATTAATATCAACATTTCGATGCAAGTACATAAATCATCATCATTTCAGCCGAAAGAAGTCCACTGTTGGACATAGGCCTCCCCCAAGCGACGCCACAACGACCGATCCTGTGGGTCTCGCATCCACCGCACTCCCGCGACTCTCACCAGGTCGTCGGTCCACCTTGTGGGATGCCTTCCAACGCTGAGTTTTTCAGTGCGCAGTCGCCACTCTAGAACCTTTCGGCCCCATCGACCATCCGTTCTACGAGCAATGTTTCATAAAGAATGAAGATATCCGCAGAAGAACCAAGGTCGCCGACATAGCCCAAAGAATCGCCGAACTAAAGTACATGAATAACTCTACCTAATTCCGACCTTTGTTGATAATACGAGGAAAGAGATTGCAATTTCTTCGCAGGCGCAACTTTTTTATATCTCAAACTATTTTTAAGTGATCCATCATACTATTATGATAAGTAGACGTGTAATATCTTACCTTATCAGAGGATATTTATCACTTGTAAGTAACCTACTTTAGAATGATGCGTCAATTCAAAGAATTACACGTTCACTAGCTTCTTCCAGCCGCTTTGCTTGCGTGAAAGTAGTTTTCTCCACAAATTTTGGACTCTCGTTTCAGCCCCTTGGGAGGTGAATTTTTGAAAATCGTCTATTATGGTTTTATTCAACCGGGACACCATGGCGGTGCGACCAATTGCGCCGCCATGGTGTCCCGGTGAAATATAACCCTTTGATAAGATAGGTTTTCATCTTACATACTCTTTGGTGGGGGCGTCACTGGCGGCTGGACTGGCGTCCGAGCTGGTCGTGCCATCAAATTGGTTGCGTAACCAAACTGACACCAGATGAGTAACTCTCTACAAAGCTGTATAGGTATACATTTTGTTGGTAGCATCGACTGGTCGCGCCGCCATGGTGTCCCTGTGAAATATAGCCTTTAGTGCTCGATTACGTCATAAAAGGAAAATGTGCAAAATTTCATGTACGTAGTCCCAGTAGTTTCTGGTGTTCCGGAGTGAGGACGAGCTAGACTTAAATTATTACATTGTGCGTTTAATATAGATCAATATGGCCCTTTACAGCATTTAATTTAAATGAATATTTTCGAAGATATTACAGATTTAAAATACAGGAACATAGCGGTTGCGGTAGTACCAGCATTGCACCCGTGCGAAGTCGGGGCGGTAGCTAGTTTTTTTTTATTATTCTTGTTAGGTTCGCGCTTGACCGCTATCTCACCTGATGGAAAGCGACGATGCGGTCGACAATGGAACGCGCTTACCTAGAAGTAACCTATTCACTCTTGACTTAAATATTCCCGGGTTGTAGCCATCAGGCAACACAGATTCCGGCAAGGAATTCCACTCCTTAGCTGTACGCACAATGAATGTGTTCCCAAAACGTTTTGTTCGTATAGGGGGGATGTCCACCATGTACCGGTGGCGCATTGCCGTACGCCTGGTGGTCCGATGACGGAACGGGCTAGGCGGAATTAGGTTATACAATTCCGACGCACACTCCCCGAAATGCAACCGGTAGAAAACCGATAGGCTAGCAAATCGGCGTCGATGCTCAAGACTTTGGGAGTATCGACTCAACGAGTGCAATGCCAATGATCCTTCTGGCACGCCTCTCAATTGCCTCAAGTTCATCAAGCTGGTATCGGGCAGATCCGACCCAAAGATGAGAGCAGTACTCCATACACGATTGAACTTGCAAGTATATAATTATTTAATTCAAGAGTCTCACTAAGTGTTCAATATCCCCTATGAATCTTGGAGTACAATTATCAATATTATCCAAATGAGTAATGTACTAATCTGATAAGGTTAAACCAATCATCCGTTTTTATCACTGTTATCGGTAACAATCAATTGACACTGCTTATCAGACTGTACTGCTCATAGATGACTGTAAATGATTAGCTCAAGAAAGGAAAAAGTGACTGTAAATTTTAAATTGATAAACGACTTCGTTCGCGAGAATTTTTCACAAAAACTAACAACTTATTTTGAGGGTAGTTTAGAAAAATATAGAATAATTAAAGTCAAAATTATTAATTTTGATAAAATTTTGTGCTAAGATTCAAGTTTATTAACCAGAGAAATAAGGTTCCTCTATCATCATCATCACTTCAGCCGAAAGAAGTCCACTGTTTGACATAGGCCTCCCTCAAGCGACGCCACAACGACCGATCCTATGCGTCTCGCATCCATCGCACTCCCGCGACTCTCACCAGGTCATCCGATTTCCGGCCACCGTAGGCGCGGGCTTGCGGACGGCGAGCACTGGTTGGCTCGCCGTCCGACCGTCCAGTAACCGTCCGGACCAAGCCCAAGTCGTCGACGGCGCGTACTGTTCCACGCGCGCCTCAAGTAGATGTCATTAAATCGTAGGGGCCCAGCAGGGTCGAAGCCTACTGGGGCCACGGGTAGTGTGAAAGCGAAACCCAGGGCCCAGGGACGAAGGCAAACAAGACGTCCACTGTTGGACATAGGCCTCGCCAAAGTGTCGCCACAATGAACGGTTCTGTGCGTCTCGCATCCATCGGATACCCGCAACCGTTACCAGGTCATCGGTCCACCTTGTAGGAGGCCTTCTAACGCTGCGTCTTTTGATATGCGGTCTCCACACCAGAACCTTTCGGTCTCAACGGCCATCTGTTCTACGAGCAATGTGCCCTGCCCACTGCCACTTTAGTTTGGCGATTCTTCGGGCTATGTCGGCGACCTTGGTTCTCCTGTGGATATCTTCATTCCTGATTCGATCAGACAAGGAAACTCCGAGCGTAGCCCTTTCCATTGCCCTTTGGGTGACTGTAAGTCTTCTGATGAGGCCCATTGTAAGCGACCGTGTTTCAGTGCCATATGATGTCATAGCAACACGCACTGGTTTATAGACTTTCGTCTTGAGACACGACACTGTGGTATTTTGGACGAGAAGATACCGCGCAGCTTCCCGAACGCTGCCCAGTCGAGTCGGTTTCGACGATTGACCTCTTTCTCAAAGTTAGACCTACCCAACTGAATTGGCTAGTCGGATTCGACGCGACTCGGCTGGGCAGCCTTCGGGAAGGTGCGCGGTATCTTCTCGTCCAACATACCGCAGTGTCTCAAGACGAAAGTCTATGACCAGTGCGTGTTGCCAGTGATGACATATGGTACTGAAACATGGTCGCTTACAATGGTCCTCATCAGGTTCCTCCATACAATCTTTAAAATACCCTAAGGTTGTTTTTAATATCGTGCGGATTTCATCACGCATACTGAATTGCTCCGCAAGCGTAACAACAAATGTTTTTTTTTTTTAACTTGATGTAAACCAGTGCTTGACTGCGATCCCACCTGATGGTAAGCAGTGATGCAATCGTTGATGGTGAAGCGCACTAGTTTATTAAGAGCCTATTCACTCTAGCCTAGAAGACACCTAAATTATAGTAGGACGGGAAGACCGCAGCAGGCAAATTGTTCCAGTCTTTTGTCCGGGTCTTTATACCTAAAAATGATTATTATTTTCACTATGGTTTAACCACAAAACCAGAAATAAATTGCGGATAGCTAGTTTTTCCTGTATTCTGCACAAATCGAAAACAAAATCACATCAAAACTATCGTGTAACAAAATGCAGGATAGCGCCTTTTTCATAGTTGATAGGCTCTCACCTGATGGTAAGCGATGATGTGACCGACGATGGAGCACGCTTGCCTAGAAGTAACTTATTTACTCTTGAATACCCTCTTTGAGAGGCATGAGAGGCGCCTTGGCGCCCTCCAAATCATATCCTCCTCCCACGCACACACATTTTCACCGGACAGCGTAAGTTCGGGAGGTTCCTATTCCGGATTCAGGTGGAAGATACACCCAGGTGTCTCCACTACTCTGCGGACCGCCCGGAGGATACTGTGGAGGTGTGCCCCGCTTGGGCAGAGCAACGCTGTGTCCTCGTGGGGACGATCGGTGGCGGCGATCTCTCGCGGCAGGCCTTGACGATGTGACGTCACAACATGGCAATCTATCCTATTCTTATTTGGAACGCATTATACGTCTAGTGGTATGATAATGAAACGGGTTCGGGCGGAATTTGTTCAATTCCAATGCACACTCCCCGAAATGTAAACGATAGAAATAAAACCCCCATATAACACACCAACACAACAACACACCTATTCTTCTCTGCATCACCCAAAGGTTGACTGGTAGAAAATGCCTAAGGCATTAAGTCCGCCTCTGTACCTTTACGTGCATGAAGTATTAAATAAATAAATAGAAAATCAACAGGCTAGCAACTCATGGCAAATCTTGTCGTTTTCAAATTGTACAGTTTTCCACTTTTTTTTTCCTGTGGTAAAATCATCTTATGACATCCCCCGCTCTTGGGCGGGGCGGGAGATAGTGTCAGACTTTTACTGACTAAAAACCCACTCCTGTTCCTTCGTTGCCTTTCGTACCAGGGCCGAGTCTTCCTTTCAGAATCAGACCCTTGGCTCCAGTAGGCTTTGAACCTGCTGGGCCCCTACAGTTGCTGACATCTTCTTGAGGCGCGCGTGGAACAATACGCGCCGTCGGTAACTTGGGCTCGGTCCGGATGGTTACCGGACGTTCGGGCAATGGGTGGCTCGCAAACCCGCGCCTACGGTGACCGGTAATCGGGATCGGAGTCCCGGCGGCGGTTGGGGCACAGGTTTCCACTTAACCCTTCGTTAAATACAAACGTGATGATATGTTTGTTTGTTCCCTTCCTGCCATACAATAGTTGAAGCGGTTTTTTTTTTTATAACCTGTGGAATAATCTGATTGATTGAGATAAATGTCACGCACGCTATACGTCGTAAAGTACAATTGTAGTTTAGGAGCTAGTACACTGTTTTATTGAAGTGAATGTTCTAGGATTTTTTTTTATTGGGTGGGAAAATCATCTTATGACAAATCCCGCTCTTGGGCGGAGCGAGAGATAGTGTCAGACTTTTACCGACTAAAAACCCACTCCTGTTCCTTCGTCCCTGCTGGGCCCCTACGATTTGCTGACATCTCCCTGAGCGCGTGGAACAATACGCGCCGTCGACGACCTGGGCTCGGTCCGGACGGTTACCGGACGGTCGGACGGCGGGCTACCCATTGCTCGCCGTCCGCAAGCCCGCGCCTTTGGTGGCCGGAAATCGGGATCGGAACCCCGGCGGCCGTTGGGGCGTGAGGACCGTTGTCTCATGCGATCGGCCGCCTCCTTTGCAAGCATGATAGCTTCGCAGAAGGAGGCGACCACCTGCCACTCCTCCTCGCTCCGGACCATGGCCTGTACCAAGGCCCGCCGCGAGAGATCGCCGCCACCGATCGCCCCCACGAGGACACGGCGTTGCTCTGCCCAAGCGGGCCACACTTCCACCGTGTGTTCCACCGTGTCCTCCGGGCGGTACACACAGTGGCGACACCCGGGCGTCGATTCCGCACGAATCCGGTGCAGGAACTTCCCGAACTTACCGTGTCCGGTGAGAACCTGCGTCATGCGGAAGGTGAGGACGCCGTGAGGTCTTTCCAATCACGCCTCAAAGAGGGGACTTATCGAATAGAATAGTATTTATTCGATGCAGGCAAAACAATAGGCAACAACACAAAAAAAAGAGTACAGATTTACTTGCGCTGAGCGTGCCCGAACCGAAAGGGTCGCCAACTCAGCAATTGCTGGGTGTCAGACACCCAGCACTGATTTTAGCCGGCACCCCGCAGTGATGCACGGATTATGGTAAATAAAATATAACATATTACATAAACCTATATAAATATAACCATTACTTAAACTAAAAAATTGATGCAAGTGTATTTGTGTGATAATTTTGCTTAGCACTAATTGTGGCGTGCCGAATGTTCTAAGTTTAAAATTTTCTTTTTAAGTTTTTGTATATGGGTCAGAAAACTTATACACACGAGCAGCATGTTACCAACGGTAGAGGCAACTGCAGTTGTCCACCTGTAGTGACACTTGACACACATGACGGTTGCCACTGATCTTCAAAGCTCGAATTTCGACGGCTGCCCAAGTGTCGACGGCTGCTGCCGCCCCGTGTCGACGTTCCTATGCCATTGGCAATATATAATATTCCACAACTATCACACAACGCCGTCTAGTCTCAAGCTAAGCAGAGCTTGTGTTATGAGTACTAGACAACTGATAAACAGCGAAAAAAAAATCAGCTGCTCCATACATTTTGGCGAGTTATGTGAACATAAACGTAGGGAACAGCTGATTTTTTCGCGATTTCATGTTTGGTCCCATAGTAAAAGTTGTTCATAATGAGGAGTACAATGTCCCTTCGAAATTCTTAAAGTTAATTTTTTAACACCTTATATAATATAATATATAATATTCCACAACTATCACACAACGCCGTCTAGTCTCAAGCTAAGCAGAGCTTGTATTATGAGTACTAGACAACTGATAAACATACTTATATATTTCTAAATACATACATATTATAAATAAATTACACCCAGATTCAGTACAAATGATCGTGCACAAACATTTGTCCTGGGTGGGAATTTTGAACCCACGACCTCCGGCATAGCAGTCAGGGCCACTAACTACTAGACCAACAGGCCAGTCAAATAATGTGTCTCATGCTCGTGTGTATGAGCTTTGAGGTTCGACGTTCAAATGATTTGCAACCGTAAGAAATGTCCTGGGTACTTGGCTGGTCTCGGTTGAAATCGGTTAAGTTCGAGGATTTTACGTGAAAACCTTTAATGTCGGTAATTAGAATTCTCTTTGAAATTAGCAGTCATTTCCACTATCGATTTTAATCTCCAAGGTTCCCGACAATTTTCCGATGGGAAACACCATCAGGCGCGCGGTTTGTTAAACTATAATTTTCTTGGAATGGACGTGGAAACGCAAGGTCACGTTCTTGAAGGACATCGACTGACCTTATTCGTGATGTCCGTTAGAAGGTCAAGGGTTTAGTACTAAGGGTCAGTTCAAACCGAAACGCGCCGGGAAACGAAGCGGTGCGCACATTATAAGAGGGCGATTCAAAATATAACTTTATTTACTGCACGAAAAGATACACATGTCATTGAGGGAATTCAGAACGTGTTGCAGAGATGCCTCGCTGCGTAAAGCGACGCAGCCGGTGCATCACAGGTTCGCGAGATGTCGCGCGCCTGATTAGGCTGCTGCGCGCCATTGCGACTTGTTCAGGGCCGACTCAGCGTTGCTAGGCGCCCGCGCGGTCCCATACAAAAGTGCTCCGTCACGGCTCGCCACGTGGGCACCCGTCGCGGACTGCCTCGCCCCGCGCCCTTTTTGCTACGTAATAATTCATTTAAGTTCTCCATCGATACGACTACATGCACACCGTTAAAGTTGAATTAGCGACACTGCGCAGGTTATAATTCGGTTTACGCTACTGAGACCGCCGCACATGACACACGCGCAGTAGCCCGCGCGGGCACCCTTGACGCAGCGTTGGCCCTAAGACGTCGTGTAAAATTGATGCAGCTTCATAAAGCCATATTTATCCGCCATATTTACGTCGTTCTCATGCGCTTGCAAATGGTAGACTGTTTGTGGGCGCGGCTGGTGCACGCAGCTAGTGTAGACGCGTTCCGCGACGCCTCGCTGCGAAACGTTCCACTACAAGGCGTTGTGCAGTCAACGATTTTACGATGCACCTCGCGACGTTGCGATGCGTCTCAGCGCGCGTCGCAGCGCGAAATCACTGGCTTCTTCCAGTATCGTCGAGTCCCGTTGCATTTTGATGTGAACTGAACCTTAGACCTGCTGGCAACTCACGTGATTGTATGACCAGATGTTTGTTCGACCACAAAGCCTCAGTAGTATAGAATAGAATAGTATAGAATAATACTTTATTGTACACCAAAATAGTAACAAAACTTTTAAACTAACTTGTTCTATGGGACAATGGCGGTCTTATCGCTACCCATTGTTCGCCGTCCGCATGCCCGTGCCTACGGTGGTCAGAAATCGGGATCGGAATCCCGGCAGCGGTTGGGGCGTGAGGACCCTTGTCTCACGCGATCGGCCGCCTCCTGCGAAGCACCACCGCCTGTCGCTCCGGCCCGAGTACCAAGGCCCGCCGATCGCCCCCACGAGGACACGGTGGTACTCTGCCCAGGCGGGGCACATCTCTACTGTATGCTCTGCCGTGTCCTAGGATAGACCAGGTGGGGTTCTTAAGTTTCTGCATTTTTTATGGTGTATCCAATGCATTTCGCGCACTGCTCATTCGTACGAAGCCCCTGCGCCGCGCGCGCTTCGTATGAACATGAAATGCACGCGCGCAATTCACAAGTGAGCAGTGGTGGCCGAGTGGTAACGGCCCCGACTTACGAGTTGTAGGTCGCGGGTTCAAACCCAGCCAGGCAAATTACTTTGTGTAATTTATTTCATCACCACTGCTCTCAAAATGGTGAAGGAAAACATCGTGAGGAAACCGGCATGTCCTAGAACCAAAAATCGAAGACTTGTGACATCCACCAACCCGCAGTGGGCCCGCGTGGTGGATTACGGCCCATTCCTTCTCCTGGAGAGGAGGCCTGAGTCCCAACAGTGGGAACATTATAAGGCAGACTATGCTATGCTATAATTCACACGTGGCTCGGCGCATTCGCCAGATCTGGACGCAACTTTAGGGCTTCATATCTAAGTCTGCAAAAAACGAAACCCTTATTCCTAGAATCACTTTGCTATCTGTCTATCATGATTCCTTTTCTCAGGAACGCGTGGAGGTACGAAGCTGAAACTAATTTCGAATACTCAGGAATGCCTTGACGGAGTCTTGGTTTCTTGATAGCTATATCCTAGCGGTCTTTAAGTTTCTAGGCAACCGTTCTCCATCGTCGACCACAGCATCGCTTACTACAGTGTTCCGCAAAGGGTGTCCCGTGGTGAATAGTTGATGTGCCTCGGAAAAATAAGGTTAACTCTCAAAATTAGTAGACAGACGGAAGAAAACTGTTGATCAACCAAGGACTGGGTTCAGAATCCATTTTTTTTAAATCGTTTTTACACTTACCGATTAGCCAGTAGGAAGAACTGTATGGAACGTATAAACAAAGCAATTTTACTTGTTACGACGTTTCTGCTGTCATCCTATAAGGAGTTCTGTTCCATATCTTCGAAGTTCATGATTAACGGGGTTACCATGACGTTCAAAGTAAGATTGTTTCATTCTTATTTCAGAGTGGGTAAGAGATGGCGCTAGACAACCTGTATAGCTCTGTCTCTTACCCACTCTGAAATAACACACACTAGAAATAAGAATGAAACAATTTTACTTTAAACGTCATGGTACAGGTCCAGATCATAACAATATTTCTATGGGACCAACTCGGAAGCATAATCTTTCAATAAAAAAAAAATTGTTCAAAATCGGTCCACAATTGACTGAGAAATCGGTGAAAAAAAAAAAAAAAAAATACATTCTGCCGAACATAGAACCTCCTCCTTTTTGAAGTCGGTTAAAAATAAAATGGTGCCTATTCTATATTTGATTACTTTCCTGTACGATTAGGTTTTGGTATTGAATTCCGTAAACATAATATTATCGTGTCAGCTGATTTATTTTATCAGTTATCCTCAATTAGTCATTAGTGGTTACTATTATTATTATTAATAAATAATTGGTACACCGAATATTTTGCAACTTAAAATAATTTGCTGGTAACATGAAGAGGCCGACATGAAGAGTGGTAAAGGCCCCGACTTACGAGTTGTACCATCACCACTGCTCTCAAAATGGTGAAGGAAAACATCGTGAGGAAACCAGCATGTCCTAGAACTAAAAATTCGAAGACATGATACATTCACCAACCCGCAATGGGCCCGCGTGGTGGGTTACAGCCCATTCCCTTTCCTAGAGAGGAGGCCTAAGTCCCAACAGTGGGAATATTATAAGGCCGACTAGCTAACTACATGCTATCGAGAAACAGGGACTAAGGCAGGGCATTCTTGAGTATTCGAAATTAATTTCAGCTTAAGTGTTTCTAGGTATAAGGGTTCGTAGTTCGTTCTAGGTATAAGATCGTCTCAAAAGACATAATCGGAACATTTGAAACATCGGCTCACAAGAATACAAGATACAAACGGAACATTCGGAACAACGGCTCAAAAGATACAAACACAGACATTGACTGTTATGAATCGTGATCTGTTACGTTGCGCCATAATACACTAAGTAACAGTTCTTTTTTTTTTTTTAAATAAACTTAATTTATTTATTTCAATATGGAATCTATCAATACATAAAACACTTAACATATATACACTAACTTATATATATACTTAAATAAAAATCTAAAAGCTAAAATATGGCGTCAAAAAACTCCTCCGCATCGCTGTCGACTGGAAGTGTGCCCAAAAGGCTGGCGGCATTGCCACGTTGTATGGCAATGCTTAATCTCTGACCGAGGTAAAAGCCAGCCCTTGGGTCACGCGAAGTGTCTACTAAGCGTTTGGATAGTTCTTTGAACAGCTTATGAGCACTCGGACCCCACGGCCCAAGAGTTTCAACCCCAAACGGCTCAAAAATATAACTGCCGACGAGGTTGTTATATTTCCGCCGCTTGAGGTTCTCCGCAGCAGCAGCGGCAGCACCAGCACAGCACGATGAGCTAGGAAGATGGGATGGCGCAAGAGTGTCGTCACAGGTAGCGTCCCACACTAAAGGTCTACCCATCTTCCATGGAAATAAAGACATACCGTCCGGTCTCTTACCATCGTCGCGCGCCAGGCCATGAGGTTCCAAAACAACAGTTTTATTTAATTGAATTTTGATTTGAGAATAATTTAAAGCAGATGTTTTTAGTTCAGGTCATTAAAATTTACTCTATTTACGTTTTAATTTGAATTTTAAAAAGACTGCAGGTCATTTAAAGTAAAGAGTGTTTTAGTGTTCCAATTGTTCCAAATGATGCATTGAAAATATTACTGTTGTTCCAATCTTTCGGAACACTAAAATGTTTCGGAACAGTGAGTCAGTTTAGTAAAGAGTTATACACGCCTGGCGTCTCGCATCCATTAAAGTCCTGCGACCCTCACCAGGTCATCGGTTCACTTTGTGGGAGGCCTACCAACGCTGCGTCTTCCGGTACACGGTCGCCACTTTAGAATCTTTCGACCCAATCAACCATGTGTTCTGCTTTATGCCCTGCCCACTGCCACTTACGTCTGGTGATTTTTATTCCTGATTCGATTTTTTTTTCTTTTTTTTTTTCCCGGTGGGAAAATCATCTTATGACGTCCCCCGCTCTTGGGCGGGGCGGGAGATAATGTCAGACTTTTACTGACTAAAAACCCACTCCTGTTCCTTCGTTGCCATTCGTACCAGGGCCAAGTCTTCCTTTCAGAATCGGGCCCTTGGCTCCAGTAGGCTTCGATGACGATTCGAACTAGCCGCGAACATGCCGACGACGAGCAATAAGTAGATCACCGTCCGACGGGTCGAGGGCGCGTTGTATTCCAAAGAAATATCAACGATACTTTTCGAAAGATTCCTCTTGGCACTGGGATACAAAGAACAACTGAAAGATTGCGAATAAGTTAGCTATAATCAGTAAAATTTTGACACTCACTCTCGCTCGAAAATATTTGATGATATTATTTTTAACTTCCCTATCTCTTAACCTAACTATAGTTATAGTTCAGCGGCAAGTATGACAACAGCATATGATATATTACCTGTTAATTGAGTCACCTTGAAAGCCTTCAGTTTTGTTTAGTCATTGTCTTAGTATACATCTCTATGGAAGATTTTCTATAGTCTTAAAAAAAAAAACTTCATTTCCTTTTTGCGTCTTGTAGAGAGAAGTGTGATATATAAGAATGTGGTAATAATTAATTTAGTGAGTTTTCTAGACTGTGCCAGTGATGAAGTGTTAACTTTCTTAGTGTATATTAGAACTAATTAGGAAGTGGAAACTTGATATCTACAGAACTGTGAGTCGGATACAATTAAGGTCAATTGAAGAAACAGTTTGAAGAAGTCCTAACAAGATTTTGATTAACATAATTTTCTGGTGTTGAAGAAACAAGTAATTAAAGCCAGAAAATTTTGAAGGCCCTTCTATATAGATTGTAGTAAAATCTTCTTTATTTTGGTCATTACAAAAAGGACTAATCGAGGAACCAGACAGTTCAGCGTAACCTGGATACTTACAAAGTGAGTTGGACAGAAAAACACTTGTAGAAACTTAAGAATAAAAGGAAACTAACATTGAAATACCACTTGGACACAGACGTTACAAGATTCTTAATAACATCCCTTTTTTAGTATTGAAGAGACAAGAAATAAAGACCATGAAATTTGAAAGGCCCATCTATAAAGATTGGTAGAATGCTTCTTTATTTTGGTCACTAAAAGAAGAACTGATCGAGGAACCAATCAGTTCAGTGTAACCTTGATACTTTAGGGCAAATTGCTAATTGAAGTACTGCTTCGATACAGAGGTAATAAGATTCAGATTAACATCCTTTTTAAGTACTGAAGAGACAAGAAATTAAGACCAGAAAATTTTACGGTTCCGTCTTTAAAGATTGTGGTCATTGTGAAGAACTAATCGAGGAACCTGTGAGTTCAGCGTAACCTTGACCAACAAAACTGTGAGTTGGAAAAAAATTACGTCAAATTGCCCATTGAAGTATCGGTTTGAAACAAGATTCCGATTAACATACTTTTCTGGTATAGAAGAGACAAGAAATTAAGACCAGAATATTTAAAAGGCCCGTCTATAAATATTGTGGTGGAGACTTACTTATTTAGGTCAGTAATCAAGGAACCAGTAATTAATTAGCAGATTTGATAAACAAGAAAGTGAACCTAAAAATGTCAGCAAAAATTTTCAACCGCGTAGCTCAAGTGGGTGTAGGACTTGCTTTAGTAGGTGGAGTGACAAATAACGCACTTATCAATGTAGACGGAGGCCAACGAGCAGTCATATTCGATAGATTCGCTGGTATAAAGAAGGAAGTGATCGGAGAAGGTACACACTTCATCATCCCTTGGGTTCAAAAACCAATTATCTTCGACATCAAGTCAAATCCGAGAAATGTCTCCACTGTCACAGGCAGTAAAGACCTCCAAAGAGTAGAGGTCACGCTAAGAATCTTATTCAGACCTATAGCTGATGAGTTGCCGAAGATATACACGACTTTAGGAGAAGATTATGATCTACGAGTGCTGCCATCAATTACTGGTGAAGTTCTGAAAGCTGTTGTGGCACAATTCGATGCTAGCGAACTTATAACTCAGCGAGAAATGGTTTCGTTCAAGGTTAATGAAAGCCTGACTGAAAGAGCTCGTCAATTTGGACTTATACTCGACGATATCGCGATAGTCCACATCACATTTGGAAGAGAATTTCTCCAAGCTGTAGAATTGAAGCAGATAGCTCAATTGGAAGCTGAGAAAGCTCGGTTTATGGTGGAAAAGGCTGAACAGAAGAAAAAAGCTGCTGTGATATCTGCAGAGGGGGATACGCAGCAGGCTATTCTGCTGGCCAAGGCGTTTGGCAGTGCTGGAGAAGGTCTGGTAGAGTTGAGGCGTATTGAAGCAGCTGAGGATATCGCATACCAGTTGTCTAAATCGAAGAATGTCACCTATCTGCCTGATGAAGGCACATTGTTCAATGTTAAGAATTAGGTAGGTATTTTTTTTTGTTGTTGTTAGCTCGGATGTCGTGCAATGGGTGGCTCGCCGTCTGGCCGTCCGGTAAAGACCGAGCCCCTGTCGTCGACGGCGTGTAATGTTCCACGCACTCCTCAAAGAGATGTCAGCAAAACCGTAGTGGCTTAGCAGGGCCGATGCATACTAGGGTCATGGGGAATATTTGAAAAGGAAACCCGGGGTTCTGGAACCTAAGGCAAAGAATTAACATAGGTGTGGTTTTATACAGTATAAGTGTGACGTCCTCCCGCTCCGCCGATGTTAGGAATCTTTGAAATTTTCGCCTTTCCTCTACTATAATAAGCATTTATTAAACATCTGACTCCATCACCATCATCATAATTTTAGCCGAAAGACGTCCACTGTTGGACATAGGCCTCCCCCAAGTGTCACCACAACGACCGATCTTGTGCGTCTCGCATCCACCAAATTCCCGTGACTCTCACCAGGTCGTCGGTCCCATCGACCATCCGTTCTACGAGCAATATATCGGCTACCTTGCTTCTCCTGAGGATATCTTCATTCCTGAAACTCCGAGCATAGCCCTTTCCATTGCCCGTTGGGTGACTGTAAGCCAAGATGAGGCCAATTGTAAGCGACCACGTTTCAATGCCATATGTCATGGCAACACGCACTGGTATAGACTTTCGTCTTGAGAAACTGTGGTATGTTGGACGAGAAGATACCGCGCAGCTTCCCGAACGTTGCCCAGCCGAGTCGGATTCGACGATTGACCTCTTTCTCAAAGTTAGACCTACCCAACTGAAATGTCTGTCCAAGGTTAACGAAACTTCATCATGAATGAATCAATCTGAGTATTTGCTATTGGTGAAAACCGCATGAAAATTGGTACAGTAGTGAGTTTATCACTACTGCTGTGCTGTGCTGCATATAATAGTTAGAAGTTGGCGATATTTATTCATATTATATACCTACACATTTAACACTAAACATCTATTTATGATTTATCACTTTCTATACATTAATATATGCATATATATATATACTTGTATATTTATTTATTTAATTCCCATATAAAAAACTGATTTTCATCCGTATCTGCACTCTAAGGGTTCAGTTGAAAACCAGCGTCAGGCAACTGCTGCGTAGTTGTCTGGCATTATGCCGAACTGGACCTATTTGGCGTAGCCGTGAGACATATTTTTTTATGTTTAGTTTAGTTTTAAATCATTTATTTGTTAATTAATCATGGGGTGCCAAATAAACATATTTTCTTTCTTTTTTCTTTCTTTATCACGAACAGACAGACGCGGCTGGATTTTGTTTTATAATGTGTAAGGATTAGTTTTTTATTTTGCAAATTTTTCAGTTCTTTTGTTAACCACGTTGACGAAATACTTGAAAGTTACGAAATCAGTTAATTAGATGAATATTGGTCAAGGTAGCATAATTGGGTAGGTACTTGACTATATTTATTTTGAACTGATAAATGATTTTATTTTTTAAACTAGCTTTTGCCCGCGACTTGGTTCGCGTAGAGGTCGAAAATGGTTTTATTAGGTTTTTTTTTCTTATATTCTTTATTGTACATAATTTTAAAATAAATTAAAAATAGGACAGCTGATGTACAAAGACGAGTTTAACCCACAATTGGGTTTTCTTACAGCAAATCTAAATATACATATTTGAAAGAAATTTTAAAAATCGTATAAATTGATCCTATTTTTATTTGGAACGCGAATTCTTTACTAGTCAGTGAGTGAGTCAGGATTTTGCCTTTTATATATACTAATTTTGTATTATATATATGACATAATAATCGGTTATTATGTTATGCAATAATATTATTATCCTTCCATCCTTATTCCCGATGGTGACAAAACCAATAATATTATTATTAATAAAACTGTTTTTGTTTCAGGAAAATCCTAATAATACAACCATTTCCCTTACTATACTTCCTTTACCATTCCAAATATAAAATAATTATAAAATAAATCTTCCAAAATTATTATAAAAATAATTTGTAAATATAATTAATAATTCAACCCTATTTATTACTTTATTCATTCCAATTTTAAAGATAAAAAATAAACGAATGAATATTTTAAAATAAAATAATTTAATAAAAATACATATATATTTTTAGTCTAAATATAGAATGTGATTCAAATTACGATAGCAAAATCGCCTTCCAACAAAAAAAAAAAAAAAATTCAGCAACGAAAATCAACAATTGAAAAAAAAAAAAACAACGATTGTAACCCCACCCACCTGCCCTACCCGCCCCATCGCCAATAACCCACGTCATGTTGTCCCTATAGCCCTTATTACCCGTATATCCCCCACTTATGTCGTCCGCCATGATCTGACCCATTCCCACGATGTCGTCCTCCCCAGCTGTTGAGCCATCATCGCCGTCAACGACCCCATCATCCCCGGCGCTTCGAGCTGATAGTGCGCAGTTCCAGTCTTCGACTCCTTACTACACAGGTCGGGTAAGTGTGTTTTTTTGTTATTATGGCAGACGCCAGGTAAAAGCAGATCGTGAACATGTATATGTAAAATATTGATTGATTTACTGAGGCTATGTATATTTTGAAGAACATTCCAGCAATTTTTAACCGACTTCAAAAAGGAGGAGGTTCTATGTTCGGCTGAATGTATGTTTTTTTTATTAAGTGGGAAAATCATCTTATGACATCCCCGCTCTTGGGCGGAACGGGAGATAGTGTCAGACTCTTACTGACTAAAAACCCACTCCTGTTCCTTCGTTGCCTTCGTCCCAGGGCCCCGGGTTCCGCTTTCACACTACCCGTGGCCCCAGTAGGCTTCGACCCTGCTGGGCCCCTACGATTTGCTGACATCTCCTTGAGGCGCGCGTGGAACAGTACGCGCCGTCGACGACTTGGGCTCGGTCCGGACGGTTACCGGACGGTCGGACGGCGAGTACTGCTCACCCATTGCTCGCCGTCTGCAAGCCCGCGCCTACGGTGGCCGGAAATCGGGTTAGGAATCCCGGCTGCGATTGGAGCGTAAGGACCGTTGCCTCACGCGATCGGCCGCCTCCTTTGCTAGCATTACTGCTTGGTTTTTTTTTATATGTTCACCAATTTGTCGGTCAATTGTGAACCGATTTTTTTATTGACTAAATATGCTTCCGAGTTGGTCCCATAGAAATATTGTAATGATCTGATCATGATCTTCGAAGATATGGAATAGAACTCCTGATAGGATCACAGCAGATCCGTCGTAACAAGTAAAGTTGATTTGTTGTTTATACGTGTAGTAGATGACTGACTGAAAGAACAGGGGGAAAATATCGAACTGATCTGATGATGAAGCCTGAAGTTAGGCACCGGAACTCTGTAATAAATTAATTTAATCTAACCGTGTTTGGGATTATTAGAATTGTCATGAGATGCACTCTGGCTATAAGGTATATAAGTTTGGCTGAGGGGTACTTTTTAGTGGTGGTACCATAACAAAAAGTGTAAAAAAAAGACCCTGTAAAGTGCAAAATAATTTTCATTTCGTAAGTCCGTGTTAAATAAAGAAGAGACAAAACTATTATAGAAACACCGGCTTCCGAAATGAAAGTTATTTTGCACTTTTCAGTGTTTTTTTTTTTACATTGAAGTCGGTTGTATTTTTTTTTGTGAAAAGTTTTTTATTTTGTGGAAATGTTTCCACAAAATAAAAATCTTTTAACAAAGCCGTTGGAAAGGAGAAGGGGAATACAAGAGATATTTTTTTTGCAAAATTACCGGATTCCGATCCCGGTTTCTGGCCACCGTAGGCGTGGGCTTGCGGACGGCGAGCAATGGTAGCCGTCCGACCGTCCGGTAACCGTCCGGACCGAGCCCAAGCCGTCGACGGTGCGTACTGTTCCACGCGCGCTTCAGGGAGATGTCAGCAAATCGTAGGGGCCCAGCAGGGTCGAAGCCTACTGGGGCCATGAGTAGTGTGAAAACGAAACCCGGTGCTCTGGGACGAAGGCAACGAAGGAATAGGGGGTTTTTAGTCAGTAAAAGTCTGACACTATCTCCCGCTCCGCCCAAGAGCGGGATTTGTCATAAGATGATATACCCCCCTAAAAAAAAAGTCATATAATATATAATGTTATACATAATCTATAATAAACATATTTATTTATTTTCAAACCTGTTAACCTAGCTGTTACCGAGGAGTAGGCCTCAGAAAGCCACTGCTTTATTGGCAGTAAGGGCCTTAAGAACATTTGTATTTAGCAGTCTTCTCTGAAGCTTCCACCTTATAATAATAATAACAACGTTTAATTCGGACTAATATCCATATATTGTTAGTAGTACAAATTGCTTAAAAACCTATGTTAGTAAGTACCATTAATGAAAACAATAAATTATGTTGCTTAATATGCAGGCTCAGTTATACATTTCACACTGTCTAACTAGAACCCGCATGAAAGCCTGCATTACTTTTGAGTCGACTTTGTCAGCGACTACCTTCGGGATGCTATTAGTACTGCCCCGCACTCTGCGCAGCAAGGAGGCGTTTCTCTTGCGTATAATGGCATGAGAACCATCAACGCGAGCCTCCGCAAACATGCTAGATGCACTACAACGAAAACGGGGCAGCTCCATCAACATCCTGAAACTGTTATTATATTGAACCGATATTATACAGGGTTATTTGTAAAACACCGGCAACCTCTCAGCACTATGTTGAGAACATCATAAACAACAATTTTTGTTCTATAACTTTTCAAAATTTATCATATATTGGTTCCTCAGATTTTCATACAAAAATAAGAATATTTAAATAGAACGTTCTAAATGTTACGAAGTCTATGCGAAGCTAACCATAGTACAATAGCGGAGGGGAGCGGGGAGTGCTCGGGGGGCGGAGGTAGGTACAGCAAAGTACAGAGTTGAAATGTGTTAGATAGAACAATGAAATCTTGAAGGTTTGTTTTTGTTAAATGTATTATGTTTTGTAAAAAGTCATAGAACAAAAGTTGTTGTTTATGATGTAAGTAATATAGTCCTGCAAGGTTGTTGGTGTTTTAAAAATAACCCTGTAGAGAAGTGTTGTGGCAAGCAGAAACTACAGGTCTTCTTCGTTTCAGAAGCAGCCACAGCCACCCCTGCACGTCATCTTGCCAGTCACCGCACCAGCCACACCCCCTACTTACGGTAAGTGTATCTTTATATAAAACCTTTTTAGTTGAGTGTACTTGAAGTTAAGGGGGGCTTCTCCATCAGAAATACATATTATTATTTATTTATTATATCATTTATTGTACACCAAATACAAAAAAAAGGAAACTAAAAACTAAAACACATACGTACATACAATGGGCGGCCTTATCGCATTCCGCGATCTCTTCCAGGCAACCTGGAATGGACAGTAATTGCCTGGACAAGAAATGGGGCTGTCATTGGTGTAACAAAACCAGCATTAAATAAATTATATTATAATAGATACACAGATATATACATACATAATTATTTAAAACTATAGACAGAAATATGAGTCACGACTATCGATACTCACAGCGACAGGTAATATTCCCTAACGAGCCTTTTAAAAACAGGCAACGATTGAGCGCGTTATATTATACCTTTTGCTTAAAAAATCTCATCCTGCTCCTTTCTCTGACTATCCTCCTATTTCTATTCTTCCATTTTTGCCTGTCCAAAGTCCTTGAAAAACTTGTCCACCAGCAACTTAGCATGTTCCTTTTCAAGCACAATTTACTTAATTCCTTCCAATCTGGTTTTCGACCTGGACACAGCACTTCCTCAGCTCTCGTACATATCACAGATGATATCAGGTCAGGCATGGAGATGGGAAAGTTAACAGTACTTGCTCTGCTTGACTTTAGCAATGCATTTAATACTGTTGACTTTGACATTTTGCTTGGCATCCTTTGCTCTTTTAACATATCTCATCCGGTAATTGACTGGTTCAAAAGTTACCAGTTGGATCGCCGGCAACGTGTTTGCTTTGAGGAATATTTTTATTCTTGGTGTAACACTTGTGCAGGTGTACCACAGGGTGGCGTTTTATGTCCTCTACTTTTCGCACTTTTTATTAATGCTAAACTCAACGACTTTCTTCTTTCCACCACCTGTATGCTGATGATCTTCAAATATACACCCAATCCCCTCTTGAAAGGCTGTGTGATTCATTGATTTACATATGCTATGTACATTCTGAAAAACACTTAACCAGTAATTTTTTTGTGTAAACATATTTCTAAAAACAAAGCCGTTTGAAAAGAGTAGGGAAAAGAAACCATACTCAGACATAGACATATGGGGTTACCATGACGCTCAAAGTAAGACTGTTTCATTCTTATTTCAGTGTGGGTAAGAGACAGAGGTATACAGGTTGTCTAGCGCCATCTCTTACCCACACTGGAAATAAGAATGAAACAATCTTAATTTAAACGTCATGGTACTGGTCATAGACCGTTGTGCAGTGTCTGTCCTGAATAAAAGTATTTCTATTCTATTCTATAAATTAGTATTTGGAGGTAGGCGGAACAGAGAGTAAAGTCCCGCAAACCTCCGTTGAAAAGGGAGGATCCTCCGACCAGACGGGTGTTATGTCTGGTGGGCAACTGCCCGATAGATGATTTCGGGCTGTTCTATATGTTCTAATCGCGCGGAGATCTTTGATTGCGCGATGCAGGATTAGTTCTTATGTGACGCCATAGATGTCGCTACAAGTATATCTATCATTTTCCTTTCGTACCATTACAGGTGAAGCGACTCTAACCCCACCACCTCGATCGCCTGGCGCACCAATCGTAGCAAGCCCTCTCTCAGCATCCGGGGACGGCAGATCACATCCACCTGACGGCACTTCTTCAGATAAGGTGAGCACTTCAAAGAGTTAATAATAATATTTCACATCTATCACACGACGCCATCTAGTCTCAAACTAAGCAGAGCGGTCATCATCACCATCATCATCATTTCAGCCGAAAGACGTCCACTGTTGGACATAGGCCTCCCCCAAATGTCGCCATAATGATCGGTCTTGTTTGTCTCGCATCCATCGGATTCCCGCGACCCTCACCAGGTCATCTGTCCACCTTGTGGGAGGCCTTCTAACGCTGCGTCTTCCGGTACGTGGTCGCCATTCCAGAACCTTTCGTCCCCATCGACCATCTATTCTGCGAGCAATGTGCGCTGCCCACTGCCACTTAAGTTCGGCGATTCTTCGGGCTATGTCGGCAACATTGGTTCTCCTGCGGATATCTTCGTTTCTGAAGCGATCACGCAAGGAAACTCCGAGCATAGCCCATTTGTTGCCCAAGTCGGTTGTATTTTTTCACTTTTTAGTGGTCAATGTTGGCGACCTTGGTTCACCGGCCAGTCAATATTTTCATTCTTGAAGCAATCACACAAGGAAACTCCGAGTATAGCCTTTTCTAATGCCCTTTGGGTGACGAAGCCTGTTCTACGAGCAATGTGCCCTGCCCACTGCTACTTAAGTTCGGCGATTCTTCGGGCTATGTCGACAATATTGGTTCTCCTGCGGATATCTTCATTTCTGATGCGATCACGCAAGGAAACTCCAAGCATGGCCCATTACGTTGCCCAAGTCGGTTGTATTTTTTCACTTTTGAGTTGTCAATGTTGGCGATCTTGGTTCACCTGCCAATCAGTATCTTCATTCTTGATGCAATCACACAAGGAAATTCCAAGTATAGCCTTTTCCATTGCCCTTTGGGTGACTAAGCCTGTTCTACGAGCAATGTACGCTGCCCACTGCCACTTAAGTTTGGCGATTCTTCGTGCTATGTCGGCAATATTGGTTCTCCTGCGGATATCTTCATTTCTGATGCGATCACGCAAGGAAACTCCGAGCATAGCCCATTTGTTGCCCAAGTCGGTTGTATTTTTTCACTTTTTAGTGGTCAATGATGGCGACCTTGGTTCTCCTGTCAATATCTACATTCTTGATGCGATCACGCATGGAAACTTCGAGCATAGCCTTTTCCATTGCCCTTTGTGTGACTAAGACTTCTGATGAGGCCCATTGTCATGTCATCACTTTCGTCGTCTTGAGACACTGTGGTATGTTGGATGAGAATAAAAATATAAAACACAATAAATAAATAAACTGGCTGGTCTATAAAAATATCTAAAATTCTCAGTAGAATTCCGTTTCTGTGTGCCGGTGGCGCTTAGAACGGAAGGGACCGTCGGAAAGCGATAACGCTTTGATAAGGGATGCTGGGTGAAAGGCCAGTTGTTTAGTAGATAAATGAGCTGACTAAATTGTTTCTAGCTTCGAGATAAATTGACGAAATCGTAACGGCAGACAATTTTACAGATACGAAGTAATTTTTCAATAAAAATGTATGGTATGTTTCGGAGGATATTATTTCCGACAACACACTGACACTGGATTTTTAAATATTAGATAGATTCACTAGTTTCTGTCAGCGGGTTGGCTCGCTAAAAATAGAAAATTATCTTAATAGAAAATACTCCTGGGATATAATTAATGGTACGGAATTTTCGTAAATCGAAAACATGAATTTCGCATTGATGTTTTTAATGATAAGCAAATCTCGCAACAATTTTGTATTTAGGTATCTTCCTTCGGTTGTTGTTTAAAGACTTGATTCTTTTTGCTATTGATTCCTCGTATTGTCCTTTAACATAAAACCTAGGTTTCATTTCTGGCGAAAAGAAAAAAGTAAATCATACCAATATTTTGCATTGGCTTTTTCGCCTTTATTATAATATTAGTGTAATTTAGAAATAGGCAGACGTTTTATGACAAAAAAATGTGTAATACCGTCTTCTTTTCTTCTCTTACAGTCTTCTGAAACAGCAGTTGGCGGTATATCTCGTACGGCCAGCACGGCACTCTCCCGAAAGGAGAGTTACAAAGCACAGAGACAGCATTATAGAAGAGAAAAGAAGAGAGCGGCTTCAGCGCTTCTACATTCTATAGAAGACCCTTCCGTTGTTGTACTAGCAGATTGGCTTAAGGTAAGAGTTTTTAACCCTGAAGAAGTTCTCTTCTGTGTTGTTCTGGTAGGCAGAAGAAACAAAAAGAGTGGTTTCAGCTCTCTAAACTCAACATAAGACCTTTCCGTTGTTGTATTAGCAGATTGGCTTAAGGTAAGAATTCTAGATCCTAAAGAAGTTCTCTTCTGTGGTCTTCTGGTAGACAGAAGAGAAAAGAAAAAGCGGCTTCTGCACTAAGTTAAGGTAACAATTTTAAACCTTAAAGAAGTTCTCTTCTGTGGTCTTCTGGTAGGCAGAAGAAACAAGAAGAGTGGTTTCAGCGCTTCTTAACTCAATCGAAGACCCTTCCGTTGTTGTACTAGCAGATTGGGTTAAGGTAAGAATTTGAAAACCTAAAGTAGTTGTCTTCTGTGTTCTTCTGGTAGACAGAAGCGAAAAAATGAGAACCGCTTCTGCGTTCTTACACTCCGTAGAAGACCCTTCTGTTGTTGTACTAGCAGATTGGCTTAAGGTAAGAATTTTAAACCTTAAAGATGTTCTCTTCTGCGCTCTTCTGGCCGACAGAAGAGTTAAGTAGAGAGCGGCTTCAGCGCTTCTACACTCTATAGAAGACCCATCCGTTGTTGTACTAGCAGATTGGCTTAAGGTAAGAGTTTTAAACCCTAAAGAAGTTCTCAGTTGTGATCTTCTGCTAGGCAGAAGAGACAGGAAGAGCGGCTTCAGCGCTTCTACTCTATAGCAGATCCTTTAGTTGTTGTATTATATGTGAGCTCGTTTTCACACCTGTCGTATGGTCTTAAATACACACCTTTTTTTTCAGGTTCGAGGCTCACTCAAGTCATGGACAAAACTGTGGTGTGTGTTGAAACCTGGACTATTGCTGTTGTATAAGAGTCCTAAAGCGAAGGTAAGAAATTTATTATACAGCGTTTTTTTTTTGTTTCGGCTTCGAAACGTTTTTTTTTTTTATAGAATTCGGTTTTAGACGAAGCAGTCATGCTAGCAAACGTAGTGGCGACACAAGCGAGGCAATGGCCCTCTCGCCCCAGCCGCTGGGATTCCGATATCGATTTCCGGCAGACGGACAGACATACAGATGGACGGAAAACAAAATGATCCTATAAGGGTTCCGTTTTTTCCTTTTAAGGTACGGAACCCTAAAAAATACTGTATCCATCCATTAGATTTACTAATGTCGGGACACTCCCACGGTTTGATTTGATCTGTTGCCCTTGGAGTAGACGAATAGCCGTTCAGAAAAACTTTTTCTTGACGGATTTTAAAAATTAAATGCTCAGTAAATTATTAAACATACGATGTATTTATTAAAAATCGGATTTGTTATGTGATTGATCCTCATTGCGCTTGTGCTTCTAGACTGTACAGGTGTCACTGAAATACGTACACGAACCTTAGGATCCCCGAACTTCCTTATTGATGCCCTGAAAAACCTGAGAGGCCTAATCTGTTTTTGGAGAGAGACGGGCTGATTGGAATAAGCCCACCTAAGGTTATGGCCGCCATGGCCCACGTACAATGGTCCGCATAGGACTAAGTGCGGAAACCATACTCAGATATTGGCATAGACATAATCGGAGTCAGTTTGAAGACAATTAACAACATGCAAAAACTAGATAAACCGCGTTTACGCCGCGTACATCGAAGGACTGAAACAATACACCTTCTACGGTCTTCCCGTGCGATTATAATTTAGGTGTCTTCAAGGCTAGAGTGAATAGGCTCTTAATAAACTAGTGCGCCTCACCATCAACGATTGCATCACTGCTTACCATCAGGTGGGATCGCAGTCAAGCACTAACTTGTAATATTTTATTAATTAAAAAGAATATGCCACACATTGTATTTGATATATATAATGTTTAACAAAATCTTAATCTCATTTTTCAGAGCAGCCATTGGGTGGGCACAGTCCTCTTAACGTCTTGCCAAGTGATAGAGCGTCCTAGCAAGAAGGACGGTTTCTGCTTCAAGCTGTACCATCCGCTCGAGCAGAGCATCTGGGCGCCAAGGGGGCCGCACAACGAGACCATCGGTGAGTGAATGTGGTCCCAGTGGTAGGAAATATGCCCCAGAGGTTGGTAATATGGCCCAGAGGTTAGTAATATGGCCCAGAGGTTGGTAATATGGCCCCAGAGGCTGGTAATATAGCCCCCGAGGCTGGTAATATGGCCCTAGAGGCTGGTAATATGGCCCCAGAGGCTGGTAATATGGCCCAAAGGCTGGTAAAATTGCACACCGGCGGGTAATATCACTAAAAGTAGGTAATATTGTTACATGGCTAGTGTTATATTGAAGGCTAGTGGCTAGGCACAGTCCTCCTAACGTCTTGCCAAGTGATAGAGCGTCCTAGCAAGAAGGACGGTTTCTGCTTCAAGCTGTACCATCCGCTCGAGCAGAGCATCTGGGCGCCAAGGGGGCCGCACAACGAGACCATCGGTGAGTGAATGTAGGCAGGGCTTTTTACCCAGTGGCGGGTAATATGGCCCCAGTGGCTGGTAATATGGCCCTTCAGCGGATGATATTATTTAGAAGAGGGTAAAATTGCTCAGGGGTGGGTCACCAAAAGTGGGTAATATAGTCACATATTTTAATTCCAACAGTATTGTATGTGTGGGTGTCTACTTTCTCGCGCCGGGCCTTGGTACAGGTCATGGTCCGGAGCGAGGAGGAGTGGCAGGCGGTCGCCTCACGGGTGCGAAGCAATGGAGGTAATGCTAGCAAAGGCGGAGGCCAATCGTGCACGTGCGAGGCAATGGCCTTCACGCCCCAGTCGCCGATTCTGATCCCGATTTCCGGCCACCGTAGGCGCGGGCTTGCAGACGGCGAGCAATGGGTGGCTCGCCGTCCGACCGTCCGGTAACCGTCCGGACCGAGCCCAAGTCGTCGACGGCGCGTACTGTTCCACGCGCGCCTCAAGGAAATGTCAGCAAACCGTAGGGGCCCAGCAGGGTCGAAGCTTACTGGGGCCACGAGTAGTGTGAAAGTGAAACCCGGAGCCCTGGGACGAAGGCAATATCTCCCGCTCCGCCCAAGAGTGGGATTTGTCATGAGATGATTATCCCACCTAAATAAAAACCACGAACGCCTTGAAATTGACGTTACGGTGCGACTCCAGCAGCTGTATACCCTCAGTGAGAACTTCGTCTTATGGCGCACGTACTCCACGATGTCTAAATAAAGTGCAAATTGTCTTGTCCCACAGGAGCGGTAGTCCAGCCATTACCGACCGCGCACCTGATCTTCCGCGCGCCGTCTCAGGCGGCCGGCCACTGCTGGCTCGATGGCTTGGAGCTCGCCTTACGATGCAGCAATGCTATGCTCAGGTATACTATATTTTTTATCTGGTGACCTAAAATACAGGTCTATATAGGTGTTGGATCATTCGGTTCCCTTCAAAATGTTTGAGCTGAGTGGTGCTAATATTAGCGTCATGTCCGTGAACGGGCGCTGTCAGTTGAGGCTGGTCATCTCTTAGCTGCCAGTTGCTATTTTAATATCTATATTTAGTTTTTACTTTTATTTACATTGTTCTCACATGATAGCGACAAGAAAGATGTAACAGAGATATTTGTAATTACAAAATATGATTGAAAAGAGTGTCCATGGAGTTTCTTGCACATTCTTCTCCATAGAGATCAACGCTTTGGAATGTGCAATTAGCATCATTTATTTTTATTTTTCTGAATGACTGACTTCTTGACATTTCAAAAGTGCCTGTAAATGGTTTATTTGGAATAAATGCTATTTTGATTTTGATTTTGAATGTTTTTAATTTGCTGGCAGAAGCTGAAGGTTGATAGTTATGTTTGCCCCCCAGATGTTCCCGCTCCCGCCCAGAACAGACTGTAGCAGCCGATTCTCCAGCCACACAAACCAATCTATCGCATGAAGATCTTGAGAAGCATTTCAATGAACACGGTAAGTCTATTCTTAGTCTTACAGCACTTTATTGGATGATCTGGAATTCAGTTCCTACTGTACATTGTTAGCCTTTACGAGAAATACCGTGAAACGGGGTAAATTGAAACAAAGGGGTAAATAGAAACAAAATTTTGGTTTGGTTTTTCATTTTGATATTATATTATCGGCTTCTAACAAAGCATCGACTTTATAGAATATTTTTTTTAATTTATAATATTAAAAATTAAATAAATAAGAGCATATTGAGAGAGCAGTGGTGGCCGAGTGGTAACGGTCCCGATTTACGAGTTGTAGGTTGCGGGTTTAAACCCAGCCAGCCGCATTACTTTGTGTAATTTATTTCATCACCACTGCTTTCAAAACGGTGAAGGAAAACATTGTGAGGAAACTGGCATGTCCTCCACCAACCCGCACTGGGCCCGCGTGGTGGAATACAGGCCATTCCCTCTCTTAGAAAGGAGGCCTGAGTCCCAGCAGTGGGAACATTAAAAGGCTGATTATGCTTATTATATGCTAAATAAATAAGTAAAAAGAAAAAAAAGTAATTAATCAATAAACTTTCTAATTGGAAGTCAAATATAGTAAATATATTATATAAATAATAGTTTAAAGTTTTAATTGCACAAGAAACTATGTATGTTATATACATCTTAACTAATAAATATTATAACTTAATAAATATTTAAACAAATTGAAAATAATATTATGTACAAACTGGTAGAAAAAGAACTCATAGGGCATCAAAAAATTCGTCCACATCGATGTCAATGGGAAAAGTGCCCAGAACGCTGGCAGCATTGCCACGCTGGATGGCAATGCTAATTCGTTGACCAAAGAAAAGCCCAGCCCTCTGGTCACGCGAAGAGTCGACCAGCTGTTTGCTGATATCCCGAACAACTCGATGAGCGCTCGGACCCCATGGCCCCAGTGTTTCAATAAATAATTAATTTCCACATCAATACATTGAAATATAGAGTAATAATCAAACTACGTTTCATTAATAAATTGATATAGTTATGTTGCAAAAAATATTCAAATATCGTGAAAATACCCTTTGAAGTTTTGGTTCTATTTACCCCTGTGTTTCTATTCACCCCATTTGACTCGTAGATGGCGTCTCTATTTATTAATTTAACTAACAGTGCCAGTATACGAGATATCCTGTACTTAGCCATTAGCAATATGGACCTTTGACCCGCCTGCAACGAATATATCCGACAAACACTCTCGCGTTTATTCCGCCAGGGTCACACATCCACGACCAAATACTCCATCTCGTCAGCTCTTCTGTCACCTAAGGGGATTGAAGAGCTAAACGAGATGCGAGTACCCAGACACAAAAAAAAATCTCTCTGTGTTTCCTGATGGCTACAAACCGGGAATCTTTAAATCAAGAGTGAATAGGTTACTTCTAGGTAAGCGCGCTCCATCGTCGACCGTATCGTCGCTTTCCATCAGGTGAGATGGCGGACAAGCGCGAACCTATCAAGAATTAAACAAAAAAGGAAAAAAAACGACCCTGGCGGATTAATTCGACGCAAGCGGTTAGGGTTTAGAGACTCATTGTCTTACAAGATATTAGCAATGCTGTTTTTTGACAGCTGTCATTGGTTGTCACAAATGTGTATTTCTTTGAAGTATTCATAAGTCAGTTCGGCAAATTCGATATATTGGTATATGAAAATTGAATTTTAAAATACGTGTATTTACAACATTTATTGGTATTAAAAAAAATTACTCACAAAATTATTTTGTTAAGCATCTATTTAGGTAACTAAGTGACGACAGTAAAAGGTAATTTTTTAAATATTTTTCCAACTACCCTTCGCACGTACGCTAAGTAGTGCTAAAAATATCCGAACCATCGTCTTGTAGCTCACCCCTAATGTCGATATCCGATTACTCCCCTAAAAGATCGAGTTGTATCGATAATCGAAAAGTCGTTTATCAAGTGCAGAAGAAAGCTAAAACACGTAAAACTAAATGGGCTCAGTTTATGGAGACGATTGAAATTATGTCCAAAGATCACGATTCCAGCGATCCACCTACGCCAGAAAGAGATGGCAGATTTTTAGATTTCTTACGAAAGAAAGAGACGCATTTAGGTCGCAACACAGCCTCTACGTCGTCGATGAGAATGGATAAACAACCGAAAATTAAAAAACAAATGAGTAAAAGTTTGGCTTCAAGCCCTTACAAGCTTGATATTAAAAAATCTCCTATACTTAAATGTTTTGAACTACCAAAAATGCCTACAGGAGATCGGTCTAAAGAAAAACTGTCTCCAACTTCAATTATAGAAGAAAACTTCCTAAAATTCATGTCGACTTTCCCAAAACGTAGATGTTCAACCCCGTTGACTTTCAGTCAGAAAAGAATTAGTGAATTGAGAGAGTCGGGGGTCAAAACTGATTCGGAAAATGATGATGTGTTTATCAAGTCCAAAAGAAGGTTGTATAAAGGTTCAGAAGTTATATGTGATACGCCGGAGAATATTATTATTAAAACTGCGCCATCTGTTGAGAGAGTTAGGGAGTATACGTCTTCGTCTAGTGATGACGCTCAAGAGGAGTATAGGTAGGTTTGAAATTTGTTTTATTTGAAATAATTGACAATTACAATAAAGGAAAAATCCTATTCCAGTATAATAATAATAATACATTATGATAATAAGTGCGTAATGTTGATGATTACTCGCTGAGTCGGTATTTAGGAGTTTCTTAAGAGAACCGAGGACGGTAATTATCAATACTCGCGTGTATTATACGCAGTTTTTCAAGATACTTGTGAAGTAAAATAATTTAATTAACTATTACTGCAACAGTAAAATTTGAAGCATTTTTTTTTTTGTGATATGGCAATAAAAAAATGAATCTGTTTTCTTATACGCGTTCATCTAAAAATGGCGGTTATAGAGTAACTATACTCTGTTTTTTTTTAATAAACGAGTACTAAGTATGTCTCTTACACATTTCCGATATTGACAGAGTGAGATGGGGCATTGGTCGGGGCGGGGCCAACGCCTAGTTCTTGTTTTGATATTGTTAAGGCCGGTTTATATTGAATACCTCTAAAATTTACTGTAGAGAAAATTAAATTATTAGTTTATATTTACACCGGAGTGATCGCATTTTTAGTAAGAAATTGACTTTTATTAATAAAGCACTAGAAAAATCCACTAGCCACTAGAACCAATATTTCGCAATTAAATGGGGGGTTAAAACCACCAGTTTTAGTGGAAAATCTACTAAGTTGGCAACACTGGCCGTACACCGCTAGACTGTTTTGTCTTGATAGTGTGCGCTGTGACGTAGACAAAACAGTCTTGTCACAGACGTCGTAGACAATTCTGTCAAAGACAGTCTTGTCTCAAGCGTGCGCAGGCCATTAGTCTCGACGCATGCAAGTTTATCAGAATACGTTTGTGTGATCCTACAACCTGAACTGATTTTATAGGAAAACTATATATCCTCAACTAATAATAACACCTGATAAGTATTCCGTGATTGACTACGAAAAATTACCATCGGCCAGTTTAAAAGCCAGTAACTTGGAGCGTCGCGACGAGCGGTTCTCGTCGCAGAATGTGTATGTCGCCGGCAAGATTGTGAGAACCGGTGAGGATTGCTTGGTCCCTTGGAGGGTGGTAGTGTAATGGTTTAGTGCTAGCTACGGTAGCCAGTGGGTAGTCATGGTGACCAGTGGTTAGTTATGGTGACCAGTGGTTAGCTAGGGTGACCAGTGGTTAACTACGGTGACCAGCTTTGGTTAGCAGTGGTAATCAGTAGTTAGCGACGGTGACCAGTGGTTAGTTATGGTAACCAGTGGTTAGTTATGGTAACCACTGGTTAGCTATGGTAACCACTGGTTAGCTGTGGTAACCACTGGTTAGCTATGGTAACAAGTGTTTAACGACAGAGCGACACATTACCATCGGCCTATTTGAAAGCTAGTAGTAGACCTGGAGCGTCGCGCGAAAGGTTCACGTTGCAGAATGTTTATGTCGCCGGCAAGATAGTGAGGACTGGCTGCTCCCTTTGAGGGTTGATAGCGTAATGGTGTAGTGCTAGCTACGGTAGCCAGTGGTTAGCTACGGTGACCAGTGGTTAGCGACGGGGACCACTGGTTAGCTACGGTGACCAGTGGTTGGCGACGGTGACCAGTGTAGTGCTAAATATGATTCATTAGTATTTAGGTGGTTTATGCTAGTTAAAACTCTGAATTAATTGACCGTATAATTTATGTCTCACTCCCAAGTGGTTAGCTGCGGTAACGAGTAGTTAGTGACGTGATGGTAACCAGTGGTTAGCTTCGGTAACCAGTAAATAGCGACGGTACTTTATTTAAAACAAGCCACCACACCGCTACAGTTCGCGCGAAAATACAAACCAACTTATCGTGTCCGCTTCGCTTCGTTCGTCGCCGCACCGCACCCACGTGGGATTATTCACATAGGCCACCGCTATAGAATTGTTATTGTTTGTTTATTTATTTATTTAAGACTGACAGAGAGGAAATAAGAACAATAAATATATACTTAGATACATACTTAGAAATAAAGAATGATATTGAGAGAAAAACGAATACAACAAATCAAGAGTGTGATGAATCTACCAACTTCTTGCGAAAGTGTTCTCGTGCTTTGTTTGTTCTATTCGCGCCGCTTCGATTCGCGATCGCGTTCACGTTGTATCTGTTTATAGTATAGTAGTAGGTTGGATACGATTTTTATTTTTATTTCTATAATTTGATTGGGGAGTAGTCTACGCGTGTGAAATGTAGCATCTGGCTAGATAATTAAATAGAATTACTTGTATAAATTATTAAGCTAAAATTTTTTTATTTTTATTTTATTTATAGTTAATTAAAACGGTACACCCACTTACATTAATTAACATAGAATTTTTTAAACTTATAAGATTAAATACAATACTACATATTAACATAGAACAGTGGACACCCTCGCATACTGCCTCTCACAGAACACCAGACAAACACGTCTTATTTTATTCCATTCGTCCGCAAACACATCACATTCAGGGTCAGCATTCAGGAAGCATTTTTAAAGTACGACACACTGGGGATTCAGCTCTAGCGACAGTTCTAGATGGCTGAAGTGCAAATAGATTGTGACGGCGGCTCTGACGGTGTCCAATGTATTTATCTGGCACAAACAGTCGACAGAAGAGGTCGGAAAAAATATGTTTAGTGCTAATCTGCGGTTCAAAGGAAAAAGGGCACATATCTCTTTTAAGACGAAATTAAGTTATTAACATATTTAGAATTAGATAAACTAAGCCAATTTAGTTTCCTTTTATATTTTGTAATCTACGGTCTACGGAGAGCAGTGGTGGCCGAGTGGTAACGGCCCCGACTTACAAGTTGTAGGTCGCGGGTTCAAACCCAGCCAGGCGCATTACTTTGTGTAATTTATTTCATCACCACTGCTCTCAAAACGGTGAAGGAAAACATCGTGAGGAAACCGGCATGTCCTAGAACCAAAAATTCGAAGACATGTGACATCCACCAACCCGCACTGGGCCCGCGTGGTGGTTTACGGCCCGTTCCCTCTCCTAGAGAGGAGGCCTGAGTCCCAACAGTGGGAACATTATAAGGCCGACTATGCTATGCTATGCTAATCTACGGTTACGGTGAACAGTTACTGTCATCAGTGCAACTACGGGTTTTCATCATCTAAATACATGAAAGGAGAAACTGACTGACTGACATATCAACGCACAGCCGAAACTACTGGGACTAAGAGCGTGGAATTTTGCACAAGGCTTCCATTTATGACGTAGCACTAAGAAGGGATTTTTGGAAATTCAAGTTTTAAGGGGGTGAAACAAGGGTCCAAAGTTTGTATGGAGAAACTCACTTTCACGCGAGCGAAGCCGCTGGCAGAAGCTAGTGTGCTATATGGCTAACATAGTCAATCCTCGCTGTAAACGCGAGCACGTCAAAACTCCGTTGATATATAAGTATTGTTATATTATACTTTCCAAACTCAAGTTAGAATAGCAAATAATTTAGTTTCACCCCAAAAAAGTCCAAAATTTTGTGTTTTGTTCAGTTACGCCTATTTTTCTCACGACGCTACGTTACTAGGACTACTAGAGTCAATTAATCCTCATTTATTTTAATTGTATGATCATTTATCTTCATAAAGTTTCATATGCTTTTTATCACTTCGTTTATATATACTAGTCGTTCCTGAAATTCTGTTCAATGTATACAATTCTCAAATCTATTATCTTTCCGATCCCGATTTCTGGCCACAGTAGGCGCGGGCTTGCGGACGGCGAGCAATGGGTGTCTCGTCGTCCGTCCGAGCCCAAGTGGTCGACGGCGTGTAGTGTTCCACGCGCGCAGCAAAACGCTAGGGGCCCAGCAGGGTCGAAGTTTACTAGGTCCATGCGTTGTACGAAAGAGAACTACTGGGTCCTGGAACGAAGACAAAGAAGGAACACACTGACACTATCTCCCGCCTGGCCCAAGAGCGGGGGATGTCATAAGATGATTTTCCCAACGAAAAAAATAAAACAAAAAATATATCTTCACACCAATATTATAAAGTTTTTTTTTGTTTTTAGTATTCCGTACCTCAAAAGATAAAAACGGAACCATTATAGGATCACTTTGTTGTGCGTCTGTCTGTCTGTCAAGACAAAGATAGACAGAGATAAAGATATCTCAGGAACGCGTAGAGGTATCGAGTTGAAAATAAAACCATATTTTTTGTTTCCGAGTTGGTCCCATAGAAATATTGTTATGATCTGATCATGAACTTCGAAGATATGGAACGGAACTCCTCATAGGATTACAGCAGAACCGTCGTAACAAGTAAAATTGCTTTGTTGTTTATACGTGAAGTCGATGACTGACTGAAAGAAGAGGGGGAATATATCGAACTGATTTGATGATGAGGCCTGAAGTTAGGCACCGGAACTCTGTTAGTAATAAATCAATGTAACCTAACCTTGTGCAATTGAAGTCGGTTGTATTTGTTTTTACGAAAAAAAAATGTAAAAAAAAAAACACTAAAAAGTGTAAAATAACTTTAATTTCGGTAGACGATGTTAAATAACAATAGCCTAACATAGGCTATTGAAAAACTCGGGACGATGCAAGGATTCTAACGATACATCAAACATGTAAATCAGTCCAGTCGTTTAGAAGTTATGGTGGAATAAAGAAACTCACATACATACATGAACCCTGAAACACATAACACTCCTTTTTTTGGGCAGTCGTGTAAAAAGTTACCTATTTTAAAAATAACTGACATAAAATTTCCATAGCCGCTTCTGGAATTGGTTGGAATGGATGGAAAGGGCTATGCTCGGAGTTTCCTTGCGTGATCGCATAAAAAATGAAGATATCCGCAGGAGAACCAAGGTCGCCGACATAGCCCGAAGAATCGCCAAACTAAAGTGGCAGTGGGCAGGGCACATTGCTCGTAGAATGGCTGGTCGATGGGGCCGAAAGGTTCTTGAGTGGCGGCCGCGCACCAAGAAACGCAGCGTTGGCGCGGCCTCCCACAAGGTGGAGCGACGACCTGGTGAGAGTTGCGGGAGTGCGGTGGATGCGAGACGCACAGGATCGGTCGTTGTGGAGACGCTTGGGAGAGGCCTATGTCCAACAGTGGACGTCTTTCGGCTGAAATGATGATGATGAGCCGATTCTGATCCGACTTTCAGGATATGTTTTTATTATGTTACATATTGACTGAAAAGTTGAAGGGGAATCGTTTGTCTTGGTATGGTCATGTAAAGAGGAGACATGAAACACATGTTACTAAAAGAGTTATGAGTATACATGTGGATGGGTGGAGAGGGAGAGGGAGGCCAAAGAAAAGATGGATGGATTGTGTGAAGAGTGATATGAAAGAAAAGGAAGTTAGTGATAGTATGACGGTTGATAGAATAGAATGGAAGAAAAAAACGTATTGCGCCGACCCCAAATAAGATGGGACTAGGGCAGGAAGATGATGATGATGATGATGATGATGATTATATATGATAATGATATACTTACCTACATTCTGTGTTAAGTTGGGTGTAAATGTCGCAGAAAACTAGCATTATTCGACAATTGGGTAGTTGACTAATTATTTTAAATTTATTCGTATCTAAAAGTAAATATAATTCTTTGTTTTCAAATTACACCGTACAGCGAAGTGATCGCCATACTATGTTTATATGGAAGTATGACCGACTAGGGCACCTTTAAAGGAACCTAATATGAAGGGAAGACGGGGGCTTCGTTCGGGGCATTTTATCAGCTTATTGGCCTAAGAATTAATTAAAAGTTTTATTAGACATATCGGCTGAAATTCATTCAGCTGCCTGAATATCTATATATATAAAAGGAGAAACTGACTGACTGACATATCAACGCACAACCGAAACTACTGGGACTAGGAACATGAAATTTTGCAACAAGGCTTCCTTTATGATGTAGGCGAGCACTAACAGAGGATTTTCCAAAATTCAGTCACTAACGGGATGATACGGGGGTCTAAAATTTGTATGAAGTAACCTACTTTCACGCGGGTGAAGCCGCGGGCAGAACCTAGTTTTGACATAAAAGAGCATGGCAGTTGAGAGTTCGTCATGCTCACTCAAATGTCTCACTGATGGTGGCGCGTGTGTTGGATCATTCGGTTCCCTTCTAAATGATTGAGCTGAGTAGTGCTGTATACGTGTCATTTCAGAGACTGGTCATTTCTTGGTTGCTGGCATATTTTATTATTTCTATATTTTGAATTGATTTTTTTTGTATATTTATATTGTTCGCACATGATAGAGGCGACATGAAATATATAATCAGATATTTGTAATAACATGATTGAAAAGAGTGTCCATGGAGTTTCTTGCACCTTCTTCTCCATAGAGATCTATGCTTTGGAATGTGCAATCAGCATATTTTTTCTGACTGACTGACTTCTTGACAATTCTAAAATGCCTGTAAATGGTTTATTTGAAATTCATGCTTCGATTCTTCATTCTTGATGCAGCTATTCTCGATGAACCAAGTTTACCGACTTAGCCCGAGGAATCACCAAACTTTCCTATTAAGTTTGGTGATTCCTCGGGCTAAGTCGGATTTTAGAAAAAGGATTCGGTAATTCTCGTATTTGTGACCCGAAATAGGCAGGCAGGTACAGGCAGTAGGCAGGGCACATCGCTCGCAGAACAGATGGTCGATGGGGACGAAAGGGTCTGAAGTGGCGACCACTTACCGGTAGAAGCAGCCTTGGAAGGACTCCTACAAGGTGGACCTTTGAGCTAGAGAGGGTCGCAGGAATCCGAAGGATGCGAGACGCACAGGACCGGTCAATATGGCGACACTTGGGGGAGCCCTATGTCCACCAGCTTTGTTATTAGGCTAGTCTGTTAGCTGAATGCCGTATCAAGGCAGTTAGCTGCGGCATATTATGTAGATAACTCTTTCAAGGAAGTTTAATTTGTTTCATTATCATTCCGGAAACAGTGTAGTATTACATCAAACGTTTGTTTTGTGAAACTAGCATAAAACAGTATTTTAATTTTAAATAAAGTGTTTGTTTTAAGGATAATATGAACTCTGGTAAGTAAATATTGTGGAGATTGTTATGATGCACTTGTTGCGTCGAAGCTCCAAAGCCTTGGGCATCGCCGCCGAGTTGCTAGCCTGTCGGTTTTTTATCGTTTACACACGTACATTTCGGGGAGTGTGCACTGGAATTGCACAATCTAATTCCACCAAGTCCGTTCCATCATCGGACCACTAGACGTACGGCGTTGCGCCACCGGTACATGGTGGACATCCCACCCATACGCACAAAGCGTTTTGAGAACACATTTATTATGCGTACAGCCAAGGAGTGGGATTCCTTGCCAGAGTCTGTCTTTCCTGATAGCTACAACTTAGGGGTCTTCAAGTCAAGAGTGAATAGATTATTTCTAGGCAAGCGTGCTCCGTCGTCGACCACATCATCGCTTACCATCAGGTCAGATGGTGGTCAAACGCGAGCCTATCATTAATAAAAAAAAAAGATTATCAACATCATCAACATCATCATTTCATCTGGAAGACGTCCACTGTTGTAAGTAGGCCTCCTCCAAGTGTCCAACGACTGGTCCGGTGTGCCTCTAGTGGGTTACCGGGACCTTCACCAGGGCCTCAATCAAGTCTGCTATATATTACAATAGTGTCAGAATAGTCTATCATTGATTTCATAATCATTGATTTTGACAAGTTTTAGTAATCTACTAATAACGACTACGAATAGCGACTTTTCAATGGTCAATTACTGACACTACATTGAAAGAAGTGGCATAGAATGGTAGCAAACGAATGTCTGACGTATGTGGTAATCTGCTAAAATTTTGACAGTTCCTTTGATCAGAGACCTACCATTAGAACGTCATTGTGCAGTCATTGCTTTTAATAAGCTCGATGTTTTCATTCTACCACAACTCTATTACGAGACTATTGACCGATCAAGGATCTATCATAGTAAATTAGCAGATTACGAACTTTTAGCAAAATGACAATCGGATCGTGTTGGAATTTACAAAAATAGCAGACTTAGCCTCCTGGTGAGGGACGCGGGAGTCCGATGGATGCGATACGTATAGGACCGGGCATTGTGGAGATGCGCGCAGGGAGGCCTATGTCCAACAGTGGACGTCTTTCAGCTGAAATGATGATAATCATCATCAGCTCGTTCGTCTTTCAGCCGAAAGACGTCCGCTGTTGTACATAGGCCTCCCCCAAGTGTCGCCACAATGAACGGTCCTGTGCGTCTCGCATCCATCGGACTCCCGCAACCGTTACCGCGGGTTCCACACTAGAACCTTTCGTCCCCATCGACCATTCTGTTCTGCGAGCAATGTGCCCTGCCCACTGCCATTTAAGTTTGGCAATTCTTCGGGCTATGTCGGTAACCTTGGTTCTCCTGTGGATATCTTCATTTCTGGTGTGATCGTCCGAGTGTCTTTGCAAGTTTTTGCAATACTTCGATCAGATTGCAAGGGCCTGTCATGTGTGTCTTGCATCTAGTGGATATCTGCGACGCTTAACAAGTCATCGGTGTACCTCGTGGAAGCCTTACATCGCTGCGTCGTCCGGTAAGCGGACGCAACTCTAGAACCCTTCGTCCTCATCGACCATTCTGTTCTGCGAGCAATGTGCCCTGGCGATTCTTCGGGCTATGTCGGTTACCTTGGTTCTCCTGCGGATATCTTCATTTCTGATGCGATCGTCCGAGTGTCTTCGCAAGATTATCCAATACTTCGATCACATTTCAAGGACCGGTCCTCTGTGTCTTGCATCTAGTGAATATATGCGACCCTTAACAAGTCATCGGACTACCTTCTGGAAGCCTTACATCGCTGCTTCGTCGTCCGGTAAGCGGACGCAACTCTAGAACCCTTCGTCCTCATCGACCATTCTGTTCTGCGAGCAATGTGCCCTGGCGATTCTTCGGGCTATGTCGGTTACCTTGGTTCTCCTGCGGATATCTTCATTTCTGATGCGATCGTCCGAGTGTCTTCGCAAGATTATCCAATACTTCGATCACATTTCAAGGACCGGTCCTCTGTGTCTTGCATCTAGTGAATATATGCGACCCTTAACAAGTCATCGGACTACCTTCTGGAAGCCTTACATCGCTGCTTCGTCGTCCGGTAAGCGGACGCAACTCTAGAACCCTTCGTCCTCATCGACCATTCTGTTCTGCGAGCAATGTGCCCTGGCGATTCTTCGGGCTATGTCGGTAACCTTGGTTCTCCTGCGGATATCTTCATTCCTGATGTGATCTTCCGAGTGTCTTCACAAGATTATCCAATACTTCGATCACATTGCAAGGACCGGTCCTCTGTGTCTTGCATCTAGTGGATATTTGCGACCCTTAACAAGTCATCGGTCCACCATGTGGGAGGCCTTACATCGCTGTGTAGTCTGGTACGCGGACGCAACTCTAGAGCCTTTCGACCTGCTATTGTGAGGATTGGAGATTATAAAAATGGTTTAAATCCGTTTTACAGTTCGAGTGTCCTGCTACCAACCGGTTGTTGTGCCTGAATCGGGTAACTTCACGATAGTTAATTACAGACTGTTCTAAGTGGGATACGTACATAATTAGCCTTATAATGTCCCAATATTGGAACTCAGACCTCTCTACACCACTAATTTTTAATCAGCACAAATACTTAAAGGGCTTATTAGAAAAGGTCTTGTTATTATTTAAGTAAAGACTCAATAAGTAATATTCAGAAACAGCAAAGTTATTAGCGTTTGTTTATATCACAAAATGTCACTCAATTTATGGAAATATTGTACAGGCTATTTATTGATTATAAATGGTGATAAAAATTCTTCATATTGTATTGAAAGCAGAGGCCTTATCACGAACTCTTAACGACCTAAACTGAACTGTTAAAGTGATGGAACTATATATGGTGTATAGCTCCATCACTCTTTCTCACTCGCACGCTTGCCCTCCTAGCCAAGTTACAACCGTTTCGTTTCGAATTCCGTTCTCCAATCGGTAACGCCTCGGTTTTAGCAATTGTAGAAAACGATAAGTTGGTAGCCATATTGACGCGCCTCAGTCGACCGCTCGTTCTACAATAACAAAGGATGTAGCGTTGAACATTGTAGAAACGTTAACAATTCATTCTATCATTTTTGAACGATGTTAACTTGCCTACGAATTTTCTATTCGTTTGTTCTGACCACGTGACTTAGCGTTGAGATGATGTCATTCCCATACATTTGATTAGTTTTCGACTAGCGTTAACGATTGCAGATTATCAACTTGTCTAGGGGTGCTGAACACGAACACGTGATTGTAAGGTCCTTCGTCTTAACTCTTTATATCCGACAAACTCTCGCGTTTATTCCGCCAGGGTCGCACATACATGACCAAATACTCCATCTCGTCAGCTCTTCTGTCACCTATGGGGATTGAAGAGCTGAACGAGATGGAGTACCCAGTCATTTGTCATGCTCACGCAAATGTCTCACTGATGGTGGCGCGTGTGTTGGATCATTCGGTTCCCTTCAAAATGGTTGAACTGAGTGGTGCAAATATTCACGTCATGTCCGTGAACGGGCGCTGTCAGTTGAGACTGGTCATCTCTCAGCTGCCAGTTGCTATTTTAATATCTATATTTAGTTTTTACTTTATTTACATTGTTCTCACATGATAGCGACAAGAAACATTAACAGATATATTTGTAATTACAAAACATGATTGAAAAGAGTGTCCATAGTGTTTCTTGCACATTCTTCTCCATAGAGATCTACGCTTTGGAATGTGCTATTAGCATCATATTTTCTGACTCACTGACTTCTTGACATTTCAAAAGTGCCTGTAAATGGTTTAATTGAAATAAAATGCTTTGACTTTACAAACATACGACCCTGGCGGATAGGACGCGAAAACATTTACATAACACTATTTACAAACGTAAACTAAATTTATATAAATGACGACTGAACTGAACCGGGATATAAACGACCTTCGGGCTTGCGTTTGACAGCTGTCATTTATTGATATTGGTAGGTACGACGCCATGACAGTTGGGACAGCGTTTGGGTTTATCTCTGTTCTGTACTACGTAAGAGGATTAATATAATAATATAGTATAATATAGCATAAGCATAAACGGCCTTATAATGTTCCCACTGTTGGGACTCAGGCCTCCTCTCTAAGAGAGGGAATGGGCCGTAATCCACCACGCGGGCCCAGTGCGGGTTGGTGGATGTCACATGTCTTCGAATTTTTGGTCCTAGGACGTGCCGGTTTCCTCACGATGTTTTCCTTCACCGTTTTGAGAGCAGTTGTGATGAAATAAATTACACAAAGTAATGCGCCTGGCTGGGTTTGAACCCGCAACCTACAACTCGTAAGTCGGGGCCGTTACCACTCGGCCACCACTGCTCTCAACCCTCTAGTATAATATAATATTCCACAACTATCACACAACGTCGTCTAGTCTCAAGCTAAGCAGAGCTTGTGTTATGAGTGCTAGACAACTGATAAACATACTTATATATTTCTAAATACGTACATATTATAGATAAATTACACCCAGACACAGAACAAATGATCGTGCTCATCACATAAACATTTGTCCTGGGCGGGTATCGAACCCACGACCGGCATAGCAGTCAGGGCCACTAACCACTACCACTCCACACCATCACGTCACTTGTCATCGTGTCACTTGTCTGTATTTTTCTTTTGTTGTATTTTTACAAGCGACACTAGTGAAAGCGGCTAAACGCAATTATGCGAGCCAAACGTTAAAACGCGATTAGTTTTATTGGTGAATTCCGCCCTCAAAGGTCAGGGGAGCTCTATGAGGGCGCAGTCTGCAGTACGCGTATGTGTGCATTTAACTCTAGCCAGATGTTCAAGGGACTATACGCCTTTTTTAAATATAAACCAGTGCTTGACTGCGATCCCACCTGATGGTTAGCGGAGATCCAATCATTGATGGTCAGGCGCACTAGTTTATTAAGAGCCTATTCACTCCAGCCTTGAAGACACCTAAATTATAGTTGGACGGGAAGACCGCAGCAGGCAAATTGTTTCAGTCCTTCGTTGTACGCGGTATAAACGACGAAGCGAAACGCTTAGTCTGGACCGTTGAAGTTTCAACAACGTAAGGGTGGATACTCGCCGTTCGTCGGGTTGTCCGATGGTAGAAAGTAGATGGTGGAATCAAGTCATGCAATTCCCGCGCACACTCTCCAAAATGTAACCTGTAAAATACCGATAGGCTGGCTACCCTGCGCCTGTGCTCGAGGCTTTGTAGATTGGACTTAACCAAATCTAACACCGGAGTGTGACTTGTTTGCTGGGAGATGGATAGATGTGTGTCGTGAATGTCTAAGGTTTTGTGAGAAGATGGATAAAAAATAAGTTAACATTGATCATTTGTTTTGAGGGATAAAGTGTATGTAATTTCTTTTTATTTCTAAACTAGCTTCTGCCAGCGGCTTCGCCCGCATGAAAGTAGGTTTCTCCTAACAAACTTTGGTAGATATTTATAAGATCTACAATTAATTAGAACATTTTATGGTTCTATTTTTTATAGTTTAAGCAGCGTACGCAAAATAAGTAACTTTTCTGGTTGACTTTTTACACCTTGTGTCCGAAAAACTTAAATATCTTACGGAACCCTATTTTTTTTCAAAATAAAATATAGCCTATGTTACTCGTGGATAATGTAGCTTTCGAATGGTGAAAGAATTTTTAAAATCGGTTCAGTAGTTTTTGAGCCTATTCATTACAAACAAACAAAGTTTTCCTCTTTATAATATTAGTGTAGATTATATTTATGTTAGTTATTTAGTTTTTTTTTCTTCTTCAATGTGTATGGATTTGTTATTAGGGTATTATTGTTTTCACTAATTTTTTTTTTTTTTAGTTTGTAAGTTTCCACTGTACAACGCCTTGGACATTCTCTGTAACGTTGTACAAGTACTTGTAAATAAATAAATAAAATCTGGATCCCCAATTAGCCTCTACGCACGCCTTAATACAATATACCCTTGTTTCCTATATTTCTAAGGATTTATAATGAGCTTGTACCTAATAATTGTGTTATATGGCCTAACAAAGTGCTTCCGTATAGCTCAGGAAGTTGTTATTACAAATTCTATAGGACTTAGCATGAATAATGGCAAATTGTACTCTGCATACGCCAGAAGGTACTTATCAGGTATTTTGTACTAAATAGGTTAATTTAAGGCGTGTAGTCCCTTGGATATGTGGCCGAAATTAAATGCTCACATACACGTGTTTTTTTTTTTTCTGTAGGAAAGTCGTCTTATGACATCTCTCGCTCTTGGGCGGAGCGAGAGATAGTGTCAGACTTTTATTGACTAAAAACCCACTCCTGTTCTTTAGTCGCCTTTCGTATCGGGGCCGAGTCTTCCTTTCAGAATCAGACCCTAGGCTTCGACCCTGCTTGGGCCCCTACGATTTGCTGACATCTCCCTGAGGTGCGCGTGGAACAATACACGCCGTCGACGACTTGGGCTCGGTCCGGACGGTTACCGGACGGTCGGACGGCGGGCTACACATTGCTCGCCATCCGCAAGCCCGCGCCTACGGTGGCTTTCTTCTTAAGTACGAAACCCTAAAAAGTATTATTTATTTGTCCCGATCTAAAATCTTAAATCCCCATTTGTTTTAACATCTGTCCCAGTTTCAATCCAATCGGACCAGGGACCAATAGTCACGACCGTCAGGTTTTGAGGAATACGACGCAAAAATGAGGAGGAGGATCGGGGATACCATGACGTTCAAAGTAAGATTGTTTCATTCTTATTTCAGTGTGGGTAAGAGACAGAGCTATACAGGTTGTCTAGCGCCATCTCTTACCCACACTGGAAGTAAGAATAAAAAATTCTTACTTTAAACATCATGGTACAGGGCCTCAAGTCTGCTATTACAATAGTGTCAGAATGGTCTATCATTGACATCATAATTGTTGATTTTAGATAAGTTTGGTAATCTACTAATAATCTAGTACATAATGACAAATGAATATTTGACGTATGCGGATAATTGCCAAAATTTTGGACAGTTCCTTTGATCAGTGACCTACCATTAGAACGTCATTGTGCAGTCATTGCTTTTAATTTGTTTCGAGACAGCTCGATATCGTCATTCTGCCACAAGATCATTGACCAATCAATGATCGACCATTATGAATTATCAGATTACGAACTTTTAGCAAAATGACAATGGGATCGTGTTGGAACGATGAATTTATAAAAATAGTAGACTTGGGGCCCAGAGGTCCAAGTCTGCTATTTTTATAAATTTGATCCCATTGTCATTTGGCTAAAATTTCGTAATCTGCTAATTCATAATGATCGATCATTGACCGGTCAATGGTCTCGTACTAAAGCTAAAGTTATGGTAGAATGACAATATGTAGCTTATTAAAAGCAATGACTGCGCAATGACGTTCTAATGGTAGGTCACTGATCAAAGGAGCTGTCAAAATTTTAGCAGACTACCGCATACGTCAGATATTCATTTGTCAATCTATACGATATTACCATTCTATGCCACTTCTTTCAATGGAGTGTCAGTGGTTGACCATTGGAAAGTCATAATGACGCCATTATATTAGTAGATTACCAAACTTGTCAAAATCAACAATTATGGCATCAATGATAGACCATTCTGATACTATTGTAATAGCAGACTTGAAGCCCAGGTCAGTATCACGCAAGGAAACTCCGAGTATAGACCTTAAACATTATAATTACTTGCAAAACAGTGTATGAAGTTAGTTTTTAAACAAATATGATTCAACCTTCACAGGATTTGTTACAAAAACATGGCTGCGTTGTTTGTGTTTCAAAGGTCACGTTAGCAAGGTATATTGCTTTGTTGAGTGTTGTTTTTTTTTTGTGTTTTCATTGTATGTACATATACGATAAAAATGAGACCCTATTGCTACACTCCGCTGTCGGTCTGTTTGTTACCAGACTGTATCTCATGAACCGTGATAGTTAAACAATTGAAAGGACTGGAACAATTTACCTGCTGCGGTCTTCCCGTCCAACTATAATTTAGGTGTCTTCAAGGCTAGAGTGAATAGGATCTTAATAAACTATTGCGCCTCATCATCAATGATTGCATCTCCGCTTACCATCAGGTGGGATCGCAGTCAAGCACTGGTTTATATATAAGTTAAAAAAAAAAAACACAGACGATGTATTTTTGTTGCTGTTATACCAAAAAATACTAAAAAAAAAACAATAAAATAAATATTTAAGTGGGGCTCCCATACAACAAACATGTTTTTTTTTTGCCGTTTTTATGGTCCCGTACCTCAAGAGAAAAAAACGGGGAGCCCTTATAGGATCATGTCCGTCCGCCTGTCTATCCGTCATTCAAGACCCTTTATCTCGGGAACGTGAGCATATCAAATTAAAATTAAAACCATATATTTAGGTCTCCGGTCTCATGAAGCTGTGAAAAAATCAGACTTCTGAGTGTACGAAAAAAAAAAAGATACCTACGGCCGTTTATGTCGCTAAAAACGTGTATTTCGACACTCATGGGAATCAAAATTCATAGGGTACATCCCGTTGACCTAGAATCCTAAAACATGGCATTAAGCAAGGTTTCATAGCATAAGTATAGGAAAAAATTTGAAAACTGTAAATTTGTAGTTACGTCACAAAAAATGAAACTGTTTGCATAGGTAAGTTTGTACGGAACCCTCAGTGCGCGATTCCGACTCGTACTTACCCAGTTTTTTTGCTACGGACAGTACGAAGTATCGTGTTACCCAGTAACTGGGTCGTGGAAGTAGGACTTTGAACTGTAGATTAAGAAAAATTGAACATCAAAAAAAAAAGCCAGCATTTTTTTTTGTTTTTGCGAATCACAGCGTCTTAATTATTTTGCTTAAATTTTCTTATATTAAGTGGGACTACAAAGATATTACAACGTCTAAAATTCTAATTGTCTAGCAAAACCTACGCGTTCGTTTGTGTTTCTAAGTTTAAAACTAAAAAAGTAACTTGTTTTAAATTGTTTACTTTAATGTCAAAATTGATTGATTACTAGACTATGATAATTAAAATACATTTATTGAAAACTAGCTTTTGCCTGCGACTTCGTCCGCGTAGAGGTCGAAAATGGTTTTATTAGGTTTTTTGAGATACGAAAATATGAAATATCATTTGTTATCTTCGTCGTGTGTGATAGTCCATTGAATTGTATGGAGAGCGATATTATATCTTAAGATAAAATATTATAGTATGTTAGCCGTGTGCAGGTGCATTATTTGCGGTTGGTACAGTAATCGGGTCTAGGGATCGAACCGCAAAATTAAGTTTGTTTTTTATTGTATATACTTTTCCTGGATAAAAAGTACCCAGTGTGGTGCCCAGGATATTAAAGAATAATTATACCAAGTTTCATCGTAATCGAACCGGTATTTTTTGCGTGATGCCTGAACAAACAGGCAGACAAAAATTTTTTTAATCACATTTTTGGGTTCGGTATCGATCTAGTCCCCTGACATTTATTTTTTTTATTTTTTCAATGTACAGAATTTTCACTTCTACAGATTTATTATAAGTATAGACTAGTTGACCCGGCGAACTTCGTACCGCCTAATAGTAAGGATAACGCCATCTACTGGCATTACCAGAACAGCATAATTCATTTTATAATGACATTTTAATTAGAAATGGTGTTGTAATCGATTTTTTTTTTCGTAAATTTTTCAATTTTTAAAAAATCTTCTTACGACAAATCTCGCTCTTGGGCGGTGCGGGAGATAGTGTCAGACTTTTACTGACTACAAAACCCACTCCTGTTCCTTCTTTGCATTCGTCTCAGGGCCCGGGTAGTAGACTTTGACCCTGCTGGGCCCCTACGATTTGCTGACATCTCCCTACAAACACAATACGCGCCGTCGACGACTTGGGCTCGGTCCGGACGGTTACCGGATGGTCGGACGGCGGGCTATTTTTTCTCACCTCACAGAAAATAAAAACACACGTCAACATTATATTATTCACAACTGAATCATTGAACTAGCGGTTCAATTTTAAACTAATCTTGCATAATATGAACAACAAAAATAAATTGCGAAAACATAACGGATTCGTGACCGTGTAGGTACATGATGTCATATGCTACCTAGCTAATCTGAGGTTACACCTTACAAACAAATGCAAATGCAGAAGTTACAGTCATAATTTTACTTTTAAAAGTAAATTATATAAAGTCCCTTGAAAGAAATTAGTTTGAATGAGTTTACATGTGGATGGATGGAGAGGGAGAGGGAGACCAAAGAAAAGATGGATGGATTGTGTAAAGAGTGATATGAAAGAAAAGAAAGTTAGTGATGATAGCCTGGCGAGTGACAGGGCAGAGTGGAAGAAAAAAACGTGTTGCGCCGACCCCAAATAACACGGGACAAGGGCAGGAAGATGATGATGATATAGTCCCTCGAACATCTGGATCAAATGTTCAAGGGGCTGGGCCCGCTGGCCTTTCAGCCCCTGTGGACCGCCCGGAGGACACGGTGGAGCACACGGTGGAGGTGAGCCCCGCTCGTGCAGAGTAACGCCGTGTCTCCGTGGGGGCGATCTCTCGTGCCGGGCTTTGGTACAGGCCGTGGTCCGGAGCGAGGAGGAGTGGCAGGCGGTCGCTTCCTTCTACGAAACAGTAATGCTAGCAAAGGAGGCGGCCGATCGCGTGAGGCAACGGAGCAGGGTCGAAGCCTACTGGGGCCATGAGTAGTGTGAAAAGGAAACCTGCGGCCCTGGGACGAAGGCAACGAAGGAACAGGAGTGGGTTTTTAGTCAGTAAAAGTCTGACACTATCTCCCGCTCCGCCCAAGTGCGTGATTTGTCATCATCTGATTTGTCATCACCGAGGCCGAGTGGTAACGACCCCGGCTTACGAGTTGTAGGTCGCGGGTTCAAACCCAGCCAGGCGCATTACTTTGTGTAATTTATTTCATCACCACTGCTCTTAAAACGGTGAAGGAAAACATCGTGAGGAAACCGGCATGTCCTAGAACCAAAAATTCGAAGACATGTGACATCCACCAACCCGCACTGGACCCGCGTGGTGGATTACGGACCATTCCTTTTCCTAGAGAGGAGGCCTGAGTCCCAACAGTGGGAACATTATAAGGCCGACTATGCTATAGTATATAGTATAGTATAATCAGCCTTTTAATGTTCCCACTGCTGGGACTCGGGCCTCCTCTTTCTAGGAGAGGGAATGGGCCGTAATCCACCACGCGGACCCAGTGCGGATTGGTGAATGTCACATGTCTTCAAATTTCTGGTTCTAGGACATGCCGGTTTCCTCACGATGTTTTCCGTCACCGTTATGAGAGCAGTGGTGATGAAATAAATCACACAAAGTAATGCGCCTGGCTGGGTTTGAACTCGCGATCGACAACTCGTAAGTCGGGGCCGTTACCACTCGGCCACCACTGCTCTCGACTATGCTATGCTATAATAATATAAAAAATATTGCAAAAGCTATGTGTTAGAAAAAAAAAGTATATATTACAAGTAAGTACTCTTTTGTGTTAAATTGAACTACGTACACTTATTTTGACATGACACTGCACACAAACATAAAATATAAATGTATTATGCAAATTTGCAAATGTTTTTTTTTTTTCATGTAAAGATACGTTCACATAACTGATATTGGTTCTTCACTTTTCATAATTATGTGTTTAGGGTAAAACGGGATCCTATTATTAAGACTCCGCTGTCCGTCCGTCTGTCACCAGGCTGTATCTCATGAACCGTGATAGTAGATAGTATTTTAGTTTTTATTTTCCAATGTAATGAAATTGAATCATGTAATTAACCTATAATTATTAATATTATTAAATAATGTTTTTTTTTTTTTAAATTCCACAACTATCACACGTCGCCGTCTAGTCCCAAGCTAAGCAGAGCTTGTGTTATGGGTACTAGACAACTGATAAACATTCTTATATATTTCTAAATACATGCATATATAGATAAATTATACCCAGATACAGAATTGAAGACACATAACAGAACTGCCATCTGAATCAAGCCCTTGATCCAACTCCCTAACGAGAGCCTCTTCAGATGTTGGTCGAGGCTCTTGGCAATTAAGCCATTGGCCGTCACGACTATCGGCACAATGATTGCTCTATCCACTTCCCACATGTCGACAACCTCGCGAGCTAAGTCAAGATACTTAGTTTGCTTATCTTTCTCAGCTTTCAAGAGGTTCTCGTCATCAGGGATCGCTATATCAACAATCATTGTGCGACGCTCTAGTCGATCTACCACCACTATATCAGGTTTATTGGCAACAATAGTGTAGTCCTGTCAGTGATGATAGATCGATCCCAATATAACGTGATATAGCCATTGTCGAGAACTGGGTCGGGCACATACCTATAGTACGGTACTTCTGATTCTATTATTATTATTATAGTTTGACGGTTGTAGTTTTCACAGATGTTGTACGTCACGCACACTACAAAATTTTTAATCATTTCGATTGGTACAAACATGTTGGAATTCGCAAGTGTTTAGCACTGTTCTCATTCAGATTTTTTAACTCACGTCAATTTAGAACAGACGTTTGTGCGTCATCCAGTCAAACACCTATTTCTTTGGGCTCGAATACTATGGATAACATAAATCGATTGTTAGTGATACTAAATAAGTAATCACGATATACTTACAAAGGCGTGTTCCATGCACTGAGTGCGGGTGGTTTATAATGTAATTTATAAAAATAGCAGACTTGGGCCCCAGGGGTCCAAGTCTGCTATTTTTATAAATTTGTCATTCCAACACGATCCCATTGTTATTTTGCTAAAAGTTCGTAATCTGATAATTCATAATGGTCGATCATTGATTGGTCAATGATCTTGTGGTAGAATGACGATATCGAGCTGTCTCGAAACAAATTAAAAGCAATGACTGCACAATGACGTTCTAATGGTAGGTCACTGATTCATTATGCACGAGATTACCATTCTAAGCCACTTCTTTCAGTGCAGTGTCAGTGGTTGACCATTGGAAAGTCATAATGACGCCATTACATTAGTAGATTACCAAACTTGTCAAAATCAAAAATTACGAAGTCAATGATAGACTATTCTGACACTATTGTAATAGCAGACTTGAGGCCCTGCTCTTATTATTATAACTTTACGGCAAAACAAGCGACGGCCTTATCAACAACGTACACACACCCTAATAAGACAAACTCTACAAACCAATTTTGATATGTACGCCAGTCCGATGTGAAACCTCGAACGGAGCGCTCGTGTTTCGCACAAATTAAATTAGTTTTGTTTACAACGTAAAACTGTGATAAGTGTATGCCATTGTTGGTTTTACTAATTTATTTTTTTAGTATACGATTGGCTTTTGTTTGTTAGAGTGTTAATTTGTTATTGTGTGTGAAGAGAAATTGATTTTTCGAAGTGTTTTTTTTTTATCGTGTCGGATATATTATGCTGAGGTTTTTGTTTTAAAGTGTTTTTTGATTATGAATTTCGCATTTATGAATGGCATTTTTGAGGTATGGTCTTTTTGTGAACGGACTAGATGTCTCCCGTGGTTTTGTTTGGCTGCGTTTTTGTTTACGGCTCTGCTTTTTTTTTTTTGATCGGAGCGTCATGTTATGTCTAATTAATACGAAATCATTATTTTACTTGAAGTGAAAAGAACATATATATTACATTTCTATGTAATAGTTTTTATAATTTCAAAAAAACGTGTTGCGCCGACCCCAAATAACACGGGATAAGGGCAGGAAGATGATGATGATGATGAGTTTTTAAAATTTCAATCGTAAAATTATTTATGTTTTTTACTTTTTTATGATTAATGTTTGATTTGACTGGCCTGTTGGTCTAGTTGTTAGTGGCCCTGACTGCTATGCCGGAGGTCGTGTGTTCGATTCCCACCCAGGAACAAATGTTTGTGTGATGAGCACGATCATTTGTTCTGTGTCTGGGTGTAATTTATCCATAATATGTATGTATTTAGAAATATATATGTATGTTTATCAGTTGTCTAGTACCCATAACACAAGCTCTGCTTAGCTTGGGACTAGACGGCGTTGTGTGATAGTTGTGGAATATATATATTATTAATATAGGTAACTTACTTTTCCTAGTATTATATTTATTACTAGCTTCTGCCAGTGGCTTCGCCCGCGTGAAAGTAGGGTTCTCCTAACAAACTTTGGTAGATATTTATAAGATCTACAATTAATTAGAACATTTTATGGTTCTATCTTTTATAGTTTAGGCAGCGTACGCAAAATAAGTAACTTTTCTGGTTGACTTTTTACACCTTGTGTCCGAAAAACTCAAATATCTTAAGGAACCCTATTTTTGTCCAAAATAAAATATAGCCTATGTTACTCGTGGATAATGTAGCTTTCGAATGGTGAAAGAATTTTTAAAATCGGTCCAGTAGTTTTGGAGCCTATTCATTACAAACAAACAAACAAAGTTTTCCTCTTTATAATATTAGTGTAGATTAGCTTCTGCCAGCGGCTTCGTCTGCGTGAATATTTTTTATTAGGGACGCGAAGTCGGAGTCGAAGACAGTTAAAAAGTAACCTATGTCCATCTTTGAAGTTCAGTCTTCCTCCGTACCATATTTTATCAAAATCGGTTTAGTAGTTTACCCGGGAAAGCGTGACAGACAGACAGACACTTACTTTCGCATTTATAATATTAGTTTTTTTTTTGGTGGTAAAATCATCTCATGACAAATCCCGCTCTTGGGTGGAGCGTGAGATAGTGTCAGACTTACTGACTAAAAAACCATTACAGTTCCGGGTTTCGTTTTCACACTACTCATGGCCCCAGTAGGCTTCGACCCTGCTGGGTGGGCCCCTACGAATAACATTAGTTTGGATGAAGTACTAGCAACACGTCCTAGCTTCGCAATGATGTTAGTAATTTTGTAAATCCTCGGTTTTTCTCTATTTATAATATTCAGTCTAATCACAGCAATATGCATATATTATATATCACGCGCGGGGCCCCCAATTGCGCGGGGCCTTTAGCATTTGCTACTCTTACTACATGGCTAAGGGTGCTTGTAAACGCCAAGAAATTTCACCGTGTTTGCGGCAGATAGGACCAATTTGTCATGCACACGATAAAAAATTTGTCGGATCTAGGCACGAAAATTGATCGTGGTACTTCCTCCCTCCCCCGCCCCCCTACCGCACCATAGCAACTTCACGCGTCGTCTCTAGCGCAGACAAGATTTTATTCTTCATCATCATCATCATCATTTCAGCCGAAAGACGTCCACTGTTGGACATAGGCCTCCCCCAAATGCCGCCACAATGACCGGTCCTGTGCGTCTCGCATCCATCGAATTCCCGCGACCCTCACCAGGTCATCGGTCCACCTTGTGGGAGGCCTTCCAACGCTGCGTTTTCCGGTACGTGGTCGCCATTCCAGAACCCTTCGTCCCCATCGACCATCTGTTCTGCGAGCAATGTGCCCTGCCCACTGCCACTCAAGTTTGGCGATTCTTCGGGCTATGTCCGTAACCTTGGTTCTCCTGCGGATATCCTCATTTCTGACGCGATCACGCAAGGATACTCCGAGCATAGCCCTTTCCATTGCCCTTTGGGTGACTTTGAGCCTTCTTCTTCTGATTTTATTCTTGATCAGCGCCAAAGCAGTGTACACAGTTCGTGTGTAGAAACGACACGGATTCTTGCATAGGCCCGGCGACTTTTCTTAACGTGTACAAGCGGCCTAATCCGCCACTGCTTACAGACAGACATACGCGGAAGGGAACTTGATAATACGTATGGATTTTCAAAGTAAACATCATTTATCATAACCCAGTAACTGAGTAACACTATACCCCATATGTATTCGTAAGCAGACAATACATAACATTATAAATAACAATAACATTAGCTGTCCAATCTGTTAGATTAGGCTATCGCAGTATACTTTTCCAAGATAAGTTAGTGATTGCACACCTGTTTCCACCGTTACTATGTTATAATGCATTATGATAACGCTATCACCGGATACTCGCTGATAGTCTCGTGACTTCATGATCCGGAGCGAGGATGAATGGGTGGCAGTCGCTTCCTACTGCCAAAGTGTAATGCTAATGAAGGAGGCGGCCGCACGTGTGATGTTCCTTGTTTGCCCTTTGCATTCTAGAGTTTCCCTTTCGGAAGTCAACCCATGGCCTCAGCAGGCTTCGACCCTGCTGAGGGCCTACGGTTTTGCTGACGCTCGCGTGGAAAACTATGCGCCGTTAGAGACTCGAGGTCGGTCTGGACGGTTACCGGACGGCGAGCTACCTACTATCACCTCTTGGCTTCATGATCCGGAGCGAGAGTGAATAGGTAGAAGGCCTTCTACTGCCAAGCTGTAATGCTAGCGAAGGAGGCGGCCGCACGCGTGTTGGAACGGACGTTCTCATGCCCCAGTCGCCGGGACCCTGTCTTCCAGCCACCGTAGGCGTGGGCTTGCGAACGTCCGCTTTTGCTAGCATTACAGCTTGGCAGTAAGAGGCGAATGCCACACATTCACCCTTGTTCCGGATCATGAAGTCACGAGCCAAGAGGTGATAGTAGGATATTTTTTCCCTTAAAGGTATGCTTTTTTTTAATTGATATAAACCGGTGCTTGACTGCGACCGACTACGACCTGATGGTAAGCGGAGATGCAATCATTGATGTTTCCAGATTGGACCCATTTTTATCAATTTATTTATTGTATACCAAGACGCAATACAATATTTATAAAAGGAAACCTTATAATAAAAAAAAAAACTGGGCAAGTGCGAGTCGGACTCGCGACCTGCGGGTTCCGTACAATCTTATCTATGTAAACAGTTCAATTCCCGAATGAAGTTTTGCAGATTTTTCCGAATCGTTTTTTTTTGTTGTTACGTAACAACAAATTTACGGTTTTCCGATTTATTCCTATACCTGTGCTATATGAACTTGCTTTATGCAAAATTTTAGGATTATGGGTCTACGGGAAGTACCCTATGAATTTTGATTTTCTCGAGAGTGTCGAAATATACGTTATTGAGACATAAACGGCCGTATCTTTTTGTTTCGTAAACTTAGAAATTTGTTTTTTTCACAGCTTCAAGAGATCGCATACTTGAGTATATGGTTTTAAATTCAACTCAATACCTCCACGCGTTCTCGAGATAAAGGTTCTTGACTGACTGACAGCAAAGTGATCCTATAGGGGTTCCGGTTTTTTCCTTTTGAGGTACGGAACCCTAAAAAACATACAATCGGCAGCCAGGAAGAAATCGCTGATTATTCGCCCTTAGATACTATGTTATGAGCTTATGAAATAACAAACAAAAAAGTAAATATTGCTATATTACATCTATGTATAGTCTAGTTTATAATTTTAATCTAATATTTAAATAAATAAATAAAAAAAATAATATATTACATTAACATATTACATTCGCATTCGTATTATATTACATTTATTTTTTCATTATTATTTTTTTATTTTATTTATTTATTATTATTATTTTTTTATTTTTTTTTATTTTGTATCTATGATTCATTTGTATATCTTTTTTATAGTGCCTTTTTTTACCTTCTCTCTCAATTATTGCACCTACCGCTAGTCTTCTCTGCATCACCCAAAGGTTGACTGGTAGAAAATACCTATGGCATTATGTCCGCCTCTGTACCTTTATGTGCATGAAGTATAAATAAATAAATTATTAATTTACAGTACACCGCAGACTACCCCCCTTTTTCTATTTCAAATTTTTTTCATTTCACCCTAAGGTTGTCTGGTAGATATCGCTGTCAGCGATAAGTCCGCCTTTGTACCCATAGATTTAAGTTAGTGTAAAAGTTTTGTTACTATTTTGGTGTACAATAAAGTTTATTCTATTCTATATTGTTCATCGAATTTCTAGGTGTCTAAAGTGTTGGAATATGACAAAAACAAGTCCATCCTACTTCAACACTATGTATATCTTTCTCTTTCTAACCAATAAATATTGTATTTAATTGGTCTGAGTCCCTTGTCAGCACTTGACTGAATTCCCTAGTATAGTTACAGTTACTGTATTCTTTTAGCCCTGCTTAGAAGCACACGTCTCACGTAATATCACTGAAACACACCTTCCAATATAAAGTAAAGGATTAATAAATAGTTATTATTTCAAATCCTTAAAACCGTGTTTGCTTTGGTGTCCACCTATTAACTCCAACATAAAGTCCATGTTGAATAATATAGTCAGTCGATTTCTTGTGCTCTGTAAGCAGAATTTGCGTAGGATGTAACTTTTGTATGACTACGCAATTTCGGAGAAATTTTAATACGAGTGTTGTTAATTAAAAGGTTTTACTTAATTATATTATTATTGTTCAGTTCTTGTTTTTCTATGTTCATTAAAATTTGATTTGTGGCCGTAACAGACATGATTCATCATCGTTTCAATCGAAAGACGTCCACTGTTGGACATAGGCCTACCCCAAATGTCGCTACAACGATCGGTCCTGTGCGTCTCGCCTCCATCGGATTCCCGCGACCCTCACCATGTCATCGGTCCACCTTGTGGGATGCCTTCCAACGCTGCGTCTTCCGGTACGTGGTCGCCATTCCATCGACCATCAGTTCTGCAAGCAATGTGCCACTTAAGTTTGCGGTCAATACTGAAATATTTAAGGTAAATGGGTTCGAAATCACATTTTTTTTTTATCTTACAGCGATTTAGATCTAATTGATTGCGGTTTACCAAATGTGTGTAGTGGGTTCGTGATACATAGCCTAGTGGTTAAGGCGCCTCTCATGCGTGAGATTGCGGGTTCGAAGTACCAGTGGGAATTTTTCAATTCCAATGTACGAAGACGATTTGCCGGACGATTCAATGACTTGACGACGAGCAATGGGTAGCTCGCCGTCCGGTAACCGTCCGGATCGAGCCCGAGTCGTCGACGGCGCGTAGTGTTCCACGAGCGCCTCAAAGAGACGTCAGCAAAATCGTAGGGGCCCAGTAGGGCCAATGACCACTGGTGTGGTTTTAGTCAGTAAACGTCTGTCACGCTCTCTCACACCACTCTAGAGCGCGAGAAGTCATTTGATGATTTTCCACCTCAAAAAAACCCGTGTTTCTTCAGTTGCCCAGCAGGCCCGATGACCACAGGTGTGGTTTTAGTCAGTAAAAGTCTAACACGCCCTCGCGCTCCACCTTGGAGCGAAAGAAGTCATTGTATCCAAAATAAAACCAGTTGGGAACAGGCTAGACATATTGATATAATTTATTCATAATTTTAATAAACACAAAAATGTTTTTTCAATCTAACATATTAGTGAAGTAGTCAGCGAAGAAATATATTTCTTCGTATTTACTCTCGACTTAAATTAATTTATATATGTTGAAGTAAGTTGTGTTATAACTTGGTTTCCATGTTTATTTATAATTATAAGTTTTCCTTAATTTAACGGGTAAATACTATATCGTTGTTGTGTATGTAAATACAAACTGGAATATAATATATGTATAATATAATATTCCACAACTATCACACAACGCCGTTTAGTCCCAAGCTAAGCAGAGCTTGTGTTATGGGTACTAGACAACTGATAAACATACTTATATATTTCTAAATCCATACATATATAGATAAATTACACCCAGACACAGAACAAATGATCGTGCTCATCACACAAACATTTGTCCTGGGTGGGAATCGAACCCACGACCTCCGGCTTAGCAGTCAGGGCCACTAACCACTAGACCAACAGGCCAGTCAAATATTTTGTATTTTAAATAAATATAAGCGTATTGTATTGGTACATATACATACAATATTAGTTTTAGTAAGCCTAACCCGAAAAATGTCTCTAGTATTTTTATGTAAAGAATCTATGTACAAAATTTCATAACTGTATCAAGAAAAATCCGGTCCAAAATGGTTGTCCGCACAAATACATGGTCACCGGGCCATCCGGGTGACTGAGGGGTAGTTTTGCTTTAGCATCCAGCTGTGCGCTGGCGCCTAATGCCCTGCATGCATAGATGTGTATTTTAATAAAGTACAGATATTATCACATTAACAGATTTTACCTTATAAGAGTGAGATAACATTTTTAATAGGTTTTTCAGGTATCATTTAAGCAAAAATATTTTTTAAATCTTAATTTTTGAATATTAGTCTTATGTGACTTTTTTTAACAATGGTGGCCGAGTGGTAACGGCCCCGACTTACGAGTTGTAGGTCGCGGGTTCAAACCCAGCCAGGCGCATTACTTTGTGTAATTTATTTCATCACCACTGCTCTCAAAACGGTGAAGGAAAACATCGTGAGGAAACCGGCATGTCCTAGAACCAAAAATTCGAAGACATGTGACATCCACCAACCCGCACTGGGCCCGCGTGATGGATTACGGCCCGTTCTCTCTCCTAGAGAGGAGGCCTGAGTCCCAACAGTGGGAACATTATAAGGCCGACTATGCTATGCTATGCTATGCTTATGTGACTCGATTCACAAATTTGAATGAAAAATTTGGGTCTTATTTTCATAAAACAAAAGTTGATGAAAAAGAATCCACAGGGTATGAGAAGTGTTTAGCCCGACCCCTCCCGTCGACCATTTCAATTTGGCACACGATGCACTAAACACCATGTATATAGTATATAAGGGTGCGCTTTATTCCAGTTATAGGTTGAGTGTGTATATACATATTAACTGAGAGAGTGAGTGTCCTTGATAAGGATCAAAATATTACTAAATGTTTGATCAAAAACAAGATTAGAGGAGCTTAAATCAGAACGCCCTACTTTCCTAATCTCTTATCTTAAACAAGTTAATATTAAAGATAAGTTGGTAATTATATTTTAACTCTTCAATCTTTGAAATTCTCGGTGCGAAAAGTCGCTACTGCCGATTGCCTCCACGAGGACACGGCGTTCCACCGTCTAAGCGGGGCACACCTCAACCGTATGCTCCGTTGTGTCTTCCGGCCGGTCCACACAATAGTAACACCATGTCTAATGGGCTGCGGGGATGTTCCAAAGAGTCATCGCAGTCCTGAAATGCAATGGCCATCTGAAGGAACAAGTTTGAGCTTCATTCAGTAAAAACCCGACACTTAAGCTAAAACTACATTACGTACGACGCACACGTGTAATACGCCTGATTTGTACGTAGAACGACGTCGCGTGGCGTGGATCGAGTGTAGCTCTACAAGTCGTGTTGCCATATAAAATGTATGGAGACCGACGCGCCCAGATCGGCTTGTGTGGCACACGTGTGCGCAGTGTAGTTTTAGCTTAAATTTAAAACTACTTTAGATCGACGCACACGTGTAATACGCCTGATTTGGACCTGTACCAAATAATTTCCAGTGTGGGTAAGAGACGGCGAGGAGACAACCTGTATAGCTTTGTCTCTTACCCACACTGAAATAAGAATGAAACAATCTTACTTTGAACGTCATGGTAACCCCGTTGTACGTAGAACGACGTCGCGTGGCGTGGATCAAGTGTAGCTCTACAAGTCTAGTTTCCATATAAAATGTATGGAGAACGACGCGCCCAGATCGGCGTGTGTGGCACACGTGTGAGCAGTGAAGTTATAGCTTAAAGTTAGATCTACATTAGACCGACGCACACGTGTAACACGCCTAATTTGTACGTAGAACGACGTTGCGTGGCGTGGATCTTACAGGTCCTAAACCTGTACCAAATAATTTCCAGTGGGTAAGAGACGGTGAGGAGACAACCTGTATAATTTTGTCTCATACCCACACTGAAATAAGAATGAAACAATCTTACTTTGAACGTCATGGTAACCCCGTTGTACGTAGAACGACGTCACGTGGCGTGGATCAAGTGTAGCTCTACAAGTCTTGTTTCCATATAAAATTTATGGAGTTAGATGTGCCTAGATCGGTGTGTGTGTCACACGTGTGCGCAGTGTAGTTTTAGCTTAAAGTTAAAACTACATTATACTGACGCACACGTGTAACACGCCTGATTTGTACGTAGAACAACGTCACGTGGCGTGGATCAAGTGTAGCTCTACAAGTCTTGTTTCCATATAAAATTTATGGAGACCGACGTGCCTAGATCGGCGTGTGTGGCACACGTGTGCGCAGTGTAGTTTTAGCTTAAAGTTAAAACTACATTATACTGACGCACACGTGTAACACGCCTGATTTGTACGTAGAACGACGTCGCGTGGCGTGGATCAAGTGTAGCTCTACAAGTCTTGTTTCCATATAAAATTTATGGAGACCGACGTGCCTAGATCGGCGTGTGTGGCACACGTGTGGCAGTGTAGTTTTAGCTTAAAGTTAAAACTACATTATACTGACGCACACGTGTAACACGCCTGATTTGTACGTAGAACGACGTCGCGTGGCGTGGATCAAGTGTAGCTCTACAAGTCTTGTTTCCATATAAAATTTATGGAGACCGACGTGCCTAGATCGGCGTGTGTGGCACACGTGTGCGCAGTGTAGTTTTAGCTTAAAGTTAAAACTACATTATACTGACGCACACGTGTAACACGCCTGATTTGTACGTAGAACGACGTCGCGTGGCGTGGATCAAGTGTAGCTCTACAAGTCTTGTTTCCATATAAAATTTATGGAGACCGACGTGCCTAGATCGGCGTGTGTGGCACACGTGTGCGCAGTGTAGTTTTAGCTTAAAGTTAAAACTACATTATACTGACGCACACGTGTAACACGCCTGATTTGTACGTAGAACGACGTCGCGTGGCGTGGATCAAGTGTAGCTCTACAAGTCTTGTTTCCATATAAAATTTATGGAGACCGACGTGCCTAGATCGGCGTGTGTGGCACACGTGTGCGGAGTGTAGTTCTAGCTTAAAGTTAGATCTACATTAGACCGACGCACACGTGTAATACGCCTGATTTGGACCTGTACCAAATAATTTTCAGTGTGGGTAAGAGATGGCACTAGGCAACCTGTATAGCTTTGTCTCATACCCACACTGAAATAAGAATGAAACAATCTTACTTTGAACGTCATGGTAGCCCCGTTGTACGTAGAACGACGTCACGTGGCGTGGATTAAGTGTAGCTCTACAAGTCTTGTTTCCATATAAAATGTATGGAGACCGATGTTCTCAGCAGACTGATTACGTCTCTTGCAAAAGCCAAGCGATAGCAAAAATTGCTCTCTAATCGCAAATTCGTATTACGTATTAGCGAAAACCACACCAAAGCAATCTCGCGACAGTGCTGCCTCTATGAAACAATCTAGTGACCAAAATGTGCATTGTCCTACTTGAATCCCTAGCGCCAATCCGCGTGTGTGGCACACGTGAGCGCAGTGTAGTTCTACCTTTACACTCATAGCATAGCATAGTCGGCCTTATAATGTTCCCACTGTTGGGACTCAGGCCTCCTCTCTATGAGAGGGAATGGACCGTAATCCATCACGCGGGCCCAGTCCGGGTTGGTGGATGTCTAATGTCTTCGAATTTTTGGTTCTAGGACATGCCGGTTTCCTCACGATGTTTTCCTTCACCGTTTTAAGAGCAGTGGTGATGAAATAAATTACACAAAGTAATTAATGCGCCTGGCTGGGTTTGAACCCGCGACCTACAACTCTTTACTCTCGCTCCATCGAAACTGAAGAAGTTATCGATGGAGCGAGAGTAAAGAAGAGAAGAGATGTATTCTCACATAAAAAAAAATGTTTATATATCTTACAATGCCGAGGTTCAATATACGTCCAAGGTTTTTCATATGCCGCTTATAACCTATCAATATAAAAGATACGAACTACTTTTTATAGCCTCTCCGTTTGAAGGTCAATTATGTATGATCATAACACACTTTGCTTCTGTTTTGTCTTATGTTTGTTATGTTGACGACTGGTGCATAGTAATATTACAATGTGTCTCTCGCGACAAGGTTATGGCTGGTAAATAAACAGAAACGGACGCGTAGCTTCATAGACGCGTATTCGTCATTATACGCTTGGTGTACGCCTGCGTGAAGCTTACATACTAAAACTATGAAATTCTAGGAGTTTTTAGCCGAATATCTTCGAGTGAAGTTCACTGTTTTTTTTTGTTAATGATCTAAACCAGTGCTTGACTGCGATCCCACCTGATGGTAAGCGGAGATGCAATCATTGATGGTCAGCCGCACCAGTTTGTTAAGAGCCTATTCACTCTAGCCTTGAAGACACCTAAATTATAGTTGGACGGGAAGACAGCAGCAGGCAAATTGTTCCAGTCCTTTGATGTACGCAGTATAAACGACGAAGCGAAACGCTTAGTCCAGACCGTTGAAGTTTCAACAACGTAAGGGTGGATACTCGCTGTACGTCAGGTTGTCTGATGGTAGAATGGATGGTAGGCGGAATCAAGTCATGCAATTCCCGCGCACACTCTCCAAAATGTAACCTGTAAAAGCACTACTGCAGTCTTTCCGTCCGTTTATAATTTAGATGTCTTCAAGGCTATAGTGAATAGGCTCTTAAGAGTGTCCTTTTTCACTCGCCTATCGTCAATATCGAACAAGATTTTAAAGTTTGTTACTTCATCTAACGCAATCCAACGCGATTTTGACGAAAAGGCAACGCGAAAAAAAAGATATAACGCCTGAAAACTCTGTTAGCATTCGGTAATTTCGTGATTTACTCGAATATTTTACGAAACTTGTTCCAGGAAATACGTGTTTTTTTTTTAAACCCTTAATTAAAAGTTTTTGAAAAGTTTTTGTCAGCATTCAGAATCTTGATTAAATTTGCAAGGCCTCTATTACATTATACAACTGATAAACATACTTATATATTTCTTAATGCATACATATTATAGATAAATTACACCCAGACACAGAACAAATGATCGTGCTCATCACACAAACATTTTTCTCGGGTGGGAATCGAAACTACGATCTCCGGAGGGCCACTAACCACTGACCAACAGGCTAGTCGAAAAAAAAATGACCTCTAACGATTTGACAGTGAAATGAAAATTGTACCAGTTTTATGTCGCATTGATAGTGATCTTATTTCCGCTGTAAACCTTGCAGCGGCTCGCATTCAAGGGCTATGAGATAAGGCTACAATCTTATCACTTGCCAAGCGTAACCAAGCCTTTTTCCTTTACTAAGCCAGTGGCGTAACTATACCATCTGAGGCCCGTGGCGAAATCAATGGATGGGGCCCCAGAAAAATCGTCACGTTGTGATTTAATTTCGATATATTTATAATGATTTATACAGTGCCTTGAGCCCTTACCTCTTCTTGAAAAGTTGAAGGGGAATCGTTTGTCTTGGTATGGTCATGTAAAGAGAAGAGATGAAACGCATGTTACTAAAAGAGTTATGAGTATACATGTGGATGGGTGGGGAGGGAGAGGGAGGCCAAAGAAAAGATGGATGGATTGTGTGAACAGTGATATGAAAGAAAAGGAAGTTAGTGATAGCATGACGGTTGACAGGATAGAATGGAAGAAAAAAACGTGTTGCGCCGACCCCAAATAAGATGGGAGTAGGGCAGGAAGATGGTGATGATGACTGCGATCGTACCAGATGGTAAGCAGTGATGCAATCGTTGATGGTGAATCACGCTAGTTTATATTAAGTGTTGGAATATGACAAAAACAAATCCATCCTACTTCAACACTATGTATATCTTTCTCTTTCTAACCAATAAATATTGTATTTAATTGGTCTGAGTCCCTTGTCAGCACTTGACTGAATTCCCTAGTATAGTTACAGTTACTGTATTTTTTAGCCCTGCTTAGAAGCACACGTCTCACGTAATATTACTGAAACACACCTTCCAATATAAAGTAAAGGATTAATAAATAGTTATTATTTCAAATCCTTAAAACCGTGTTTGCTTTGGTGTCCACCTATTAACCCCAACAGGTTATGGGCCCAGAGCGCTAAGCCAAAGTGCGAATAATATAAAGTGCAAATAAACGAACATTAAATAATAAAAACATTTTTTTTTTATAAAATTGAATAAAAGGGACATTAAACAATTTGATGGTGATAAGTACAGTGTGTGGAAATTTCGAATTCAAAAAAAATTATTAAGTTAATTACCTACTGAACATTGCTGGCGTTGAAGCTCCGGTAGAAACAAGTACCAAGTGACTGAAGAAAAATGCGTGGCGACGCAGCTGTCTTTTAGTAAAAAGTTGCTGAATTTGAATCTGGTTAGAAACATCACGCTAACAAAATATTTTCAAGAATTTGCTGACATCATCATTGAACCTATGGCTGCAGGTGCATAATTAGAATCCGACAAAGTGATCCGCCCTTTTCATGACTCTACCAAACGAGTACGGAGCAGCATTGTCACCGCAATTGAGATACTGACTGAAGACAACAAAGCGTTAACTTTGGAAAACGAGATTGTGAGATCGTGAAATCAAACTTACAAGAGATGTATGTGATCTTAGCCTAAAAGTACTTCAGAATTAAACTTACAAGACCACAGGTCACAAGTCACACCTACAAACAATTCAAGAGATCATCGACAAAAATAAAAGTCAGAACAATTTGGAACCCAAGAAACGTAGCTCTAGCAAAGAGCGAGAGCTGGGGAGATTCGAAGAATTGTGTATAAAAGCGCTATTGAAAACAATGGAGCCAACAATAAAATGGTATAATTGGTTGCTTCAAAAAACCAAACTTATCAAATACTTTTGAATTTGCTTTTATGGCGGGCTGTGATATGATGGCAAAACGAATTTACTTTTATTTGGGATTCTGGAGCAGATCATTTGAAAATCAAGACAAATTGACAGTAAACTTCACTGAGCGTGTGAGGCCAAGAAATGATTTGAAAAGGTTGCTGTATTGGCGTGTTTATTTATACTAGCGACGAAAAATGATCAAGTAACCAGTAATTCGGGTGCACCAGGTATACTACATAATGTGTATTTGTGATGAAGATGGTAAGCCGGTAATAAAGGGTAAGTCATTGAACAATCTATTCAGCGGTAACTGGGTAGTACTTGAAAATGCTTTAAATAGCGAATGTTCGTTAAACAAAGTCACAAATAGTATTTACGAATTATTGTGGAATAAAATAATTGCAAATCAGGAAATAAAATGAATGAAACTATTTTTTATAGTTATAGAATTGATAATTTTGTACCTAACATTGCGTGAATCTTGATTTATATATTGTGACAAATAAACTTGTCTGTCATTTGATAAATTGGAAACAAGAGGTTTGAAACGAGAAGTTGTTTAATCTCAAGTGCACACAGATGTATGCAGTCGTAACAGTTTTTTTTTTGTTCGTCTATTGTAGAGCAAAAACTATGTTGCGATTTTAAGAATAAATCAGATATTTCTCGTAACTTTCGAGATTATGTTGCATAACGTGAAGTTCATTTTGGTCTAAGAATTTTTAAGTTTATGTTGTGATAATGAAAAGGAAATTATATCCAGATATTCGAAAAAGTTCTGAGCTCGAGAAGGTATTGGTCATCCCTAAACAGTGCCGCATACTATGGCTGTAAATGGTATTGCCGAATGTATGATGAACAATGATAGAACGGGTCTATATAAAACAAAAGTTCTGGAATCAGATTGTTCTGGGGAGCACTGAGGTTAGATTATATCTCACCTGATGATGAGTTATGGCAAAATAATTAGCCAAAACCGTACATTTTAAAGTTTTTGATTCTACTGTTTACTAAGTTAGTAAAAGTCTAAAAACGAAATTTGGCAAAGAGGTTGTCAAAGGGAATTTCGTTGATGATGAATCAAATTTAATGGTTATAAGGTGTGGGATGTGGTATATAAAAATGTTTGTGGGAGTCAGAGATGTGAAATGGATGAGATTAAGTTCTTATCAAATAGGCCAATGGAACTTGAGCCTGAATGTGTTATGAGCTATAAATAACATAACTTGGTAACTCTGACTTGATACACCCATTTGAAAGGAGGTGTGGATTTGATAAGAATCAATCAGTTTTTCAGCAAACAAACACAATACAATACCTGGCATAATTGCAAATAAATCTGTTTGAGAAACAGAGGAGAGCTCGAGATTGTCATATCACAATGGAAATAAGTAAACTTTATTTTAAGATCGAGAAACATTACATAGTTCGAGACAAAATGGAAGGATGCAAAACTTATTTTCTGTTTCGTATAATGAATACGATGGTGACAGTATTTTTGATAATATGTTATAACTTAATGTGTGCTGGACAATAAAAAAAATAAATGCTGGTATGATAAGCATTTAAATGAAGAATGTCTTCAGTAATAGATTTAACTAGAAACTTATTGGAAATGATACCTGGAAATCTGATGCTAAAAGGGTAAAAGAAGTATTAATTCGATTAAATCAAATCGATTGTAAATAAGTACAGTTGAAAATTAGTTGTAAAGCGAGTTTAGTGGCTCGCGTTATAGTCACATAAATGTTAAAGAAACTTTTGTATCAGTTGAAGGAATCGCAAGTTTTAGTTAAGCCTTTATGAACCAAGGTAATTTTTGGTTAAGCATAAAGATATAAAAGCATAATTTTTATAAGAAACCTGGATGAAGAAATTTTAGTGTGTGAATATTGCTGAGGGTATTCTGACTGACAATTAATAGTTTGTACATTAATGAAGTCATTATATGGATGTATGTAGTCTGTATACTGTAGGTTCCTAACGTTACAGTGAGCTTAGAAAAAAAAAAAAAGGTGTTTCTATTACTAATCAGCAGACTAGAGCATTTAAGTTTTAATACAGGTCTTGAATTAAGTCTGGTAGTTGCCCAGTTACTGGATTGTGGAAGCAGTCGCTCCATGTAAAATACTAGTATTTAGCTGCATATGGTCAGACTGGAAGCTAGGGAGATGATGATGCATGAAGTCTGGTGCCTGGTCAATGGCTATAAGTTTGCTCACCATTATAAGGTTTGTTATTTATTATATTCGTGTACAATATAGTATATATAAATAAATAAATAAGGGACTTAAATATAACCGATGAAATGTGGGTGTACTATAGGTGCACCTCTGCCTGACCCTTTGGGTAAAAAGGCGTGATGTTTATGCTATGTGATAAAGAACAAAGTTTTACTTAATGTCTATGTTATTGCATTTTAACAACTATGTTATAATGTGTAACGTAGTAGTTGAGTAAAACATAACAATTAACACTTATTAAATCGTTGACTTATAATATACATAAAATGTTTTCTGTGAACCAAAAATAAACCGGTCAGAAAACAAAATTACTTTAGATCAGGAAATGTAAAATAGATAAATAACAGTTCTTGAAAAGTTTAACTTTAGGGATGCTTGAAGGGCAATAAATCTGCCCATACACTCTTTGAAAGTCAAATATGTTGATTACAAAACAATGAGTTCATATGAAATTACAAGAGCTCTTTGTAGAAATCTTATAAGGTGCTTGATGTTGAATCATGCTGAGCTTAATCTTATTTTTCTGTTTACATCTTGAGTTGATAGGCAAACAAAAACTATGTGTTATGGTTCCACTTAGGTACAAGACCCTTTGTCTTGAAATATTTAAAAGGAACTATAAATCTCAAGTTAACTTTTAAACAAAACGATATTAAAATTTTATAAGTGACTGTTTATTGATTGTGACTGGAGTGGTAATGAATAAATATGAACTTTACTGTGGGTAACTTGTTTAAATTATTTAAGCAATGTACAATTTGCTGGCAAGCATTGTGGCAGCAAACAATAACAAGATAGTATACAGTAGTAATGCAAAGAATGGTTTAATGTAAAGCAGCAAAAGATACTGTGATTAAAGTCTTTAGTGACAAGTATAGGCTTCGCTATAACAGATGCAATTTTAATTTATGATAATAATAAAATGGATGCAAAAGCATTGCGAATAATCCTACCAGCCACAAACGAACACATAGATATATCAGGTTGAGAAATATGTTACTAAAATATTTTGTTTCTATAAGTTAACCAGATAGCTGGTATCCTGTGAAATTTCCAATGGTTTGTTATACCTAGATAAGAATGAAATTCGGGGTGACATTGTAAACACATGCAATGTGCATATGGATATATTATTATTTTATGTTAATAATAAGAGCTTGGTTATAATAAGTAGATGAATAAGATTCATAGTTATAATAATCAATTAAATGATTGATTGGTCTGATTAGGTTTTACTGGGTTTCCCTAATCCTGCGCAACGAATGTTGGACCATGATGATATTGTATTCCCAGAAAGAAAAAGGAAGGTGTGTATTTTTATTATTGTATAAAGGCGTTTGGTATAGTATTGTGTAATAGATATTATATCTTGACTAAAGAGAAAAGGATTTATTTTTGAGGGGGGCGTGTTGGAATATGACAAAAACAAATCCATCCTACTTCAACACTATGTATATCTTTCTCTTTCTAACCAATAAATATTGTATTTAATTGGTCTGAGTCCCTTGTCAGCACTTGACTGAATTCCCTAGTATAGTTACAGTTACTGTATTTTTTAGCCCTGCTTAGAAGCACACGTCTCACGTAATATTACTGAAACACACCTTCCAATATAAAGTAAAGGATTAATAAATAGTTATTATTTCAAATCCTTAAAACCGTGTTTGCTTTGGTGTCCACCTATTAACCCCAACATTAAGAGCCTATTCACTCTAGCCTTGAAGACACCTAAATTATAAATCACTGAAGTACTGAAATTAATCTTTATTATTAATAAATTAGCAAGTTTTCTACTACACGAATAGTTTTATATTTCGTCTCTGAAGGTTGGCTACCAAGTGGCCTAGTAAGGTGGGCAAGCTGGCAAAATACTATAAGAAATTGATCATTTTCTTATGAAATGTTTTTTATAAATATTATAATTTAGTTGAATTTTTGTGTGATCTTTCGGTCTTCTCGAATCGATGGCTTTCTTTTCTCTCAAAGTTATTGGGCCCATTAGGTTGCCACGTTCATAGCGGCGTTTGTGGCGTTTTTTAGGTCGTTTAAAGTGCAGGTGTAGGGATACTTTCACTCTAATAAGTGGGCCAATGTCTGACGTACTTGCGCCTTACTGTAATTTATTTTAAGTACTAATTTTTCCCTCTTCTAGAGAGAAGGCCTGAGTCCCAAAAGTGGGAACATTTGTAGCGACATCTATGGCGTCACATAAGAACTAATCCTGCATCGCGCAATCAAAGTTCTCCGTGCGATTAGAACATATAGAACAGCCCGAAATCATCTATCGGGCAGTTGCCCACCAGACATAACACCCGTCGGGCCGGAGGATCTTCCCTTTTCAACGGAGGTTTGCGGGACTTTACTCTCTGTTCCGCATACCTCCAAACATTTTAAGGCCGACTATGCTATGCTACTAATTTTTACTTATTTTTGTTAAAATAATTTTTTCTGAGCTCACAGCCTCTCGGATTCGGGGCCCCACCGGGCTAAGGGCCCGTGGCAAGGCCAGCCTTGACCTTATAGTTACGCCACTGACTAAAGTTATAGGCGGATCGTATTCCATGACATGTCTTTCGCGATTAATAGACTTAAAGAACGTCGGACTGTCGTGCGTAATGCTCTAACTAAAATATTTATTGCTTGTTTTATTGCTCTATAACTAGAGTATTGTTTGTGGGTTCGTACGTTTTCCAGCAGGGTAAAGCTAGAACTACATTAGACTGACGCACACGTGGACCACGCCTGATTTGTACGTCGCGTGGAGTCTAGTTGCCATATAAAATGTATGGAGACCGACGAGCCCAGATCGGCGTGTGTGGCACACGTTTGAGCAGTGTAGCATAGCATAGCATAATCAGCCTTTTAATGTTCCCACTGTTAGGGATTCAGGCCGCCTCTTCCTAGGACAGGGAAAGGGCCGTAATCCACCACGCGGGCCCTGTGCGGTGAATGTCACATGTCTTCGAATTTTTGGTTCTAGGATATGCCGGTTTCCTCACGATGTTTTCCTTCACCGTTTTGAGAGCAGTGGTAATTAAATAAATTACACAAAGTAATGCGCCTAGCTGGGTTTGAACCCGCGACCTACAACTCGTAAGTCGGGGCCGTTACCACTCGGCCACCACCGCTCTCAGCCTTGAGCAGTGTAGTTCTACCTTAATTGAGAGGCGAGCCATGAAGATGATGCTAATGATGCACTTGTCGAGTTAAAACTCCAAAGTCTAGAGCATCGACGACGAGTTGCTAGCCTGTCAGTTTTTAGTCAGTCAGGAGCATATAATAAACTTTTTTTTTGTTTTGCTGTTTTTTTTTTGCTTTGTATGGTACGGAACCCTTTGTGCGCGAGTCCGACTTGCACTTGCTCAGTTTTTTCTTCTAACTTTTTTTTTATTAGGTGGGAAAATCATCTTACGACAAATCCCGATCTTGGGCGGAGCGGGAGATAGTGTCAGACTTTTACTGACTAAAAACCAACTCCTGTTCCTTCTTTGCTTTCGTCCCAGAGCCCCGGGTTTCACTTTCACACTACCCGTGGCCCCAGTGGGCTTCGACCTTGCTGATATCTCCTTGTTCTTCTAACCTTGAGAAAATTGTATACCCTAAGCTCTTTAGGAGAAACTTAGAAAGGTACAAGAATGGATAATACGCATGAAGGCGTCTATTTAAGTACCTAAGATAATAAGGTTTTTTTTGAGGTGGAAAATTATCCAATGACTTCTCACGCTCTAGGGCGGAACGAGAGGCCGGGTCAACTTTTACTGATTAAAATTTACTCCTGTGTTAGTGTGTTCCTTTTTTGTCTTCGTTCCTGAACCCCGGGGTTCTCTTTCGTACAACCCACGGTCCCATCAGTAAACTTCGACCCAGCTGGGTCCCTAGCGCTATGGTTACCGGACGACAGAACGGCGAGCTAGCCATTGCTCGCCGTCCGTAAGCCCACGAAGATAATACAGTTACGGTTTCAGCTGCAAATCGTGTTTCGGTCGGTTACTAGTAATTTATGAGCAGTCTTTAAAATGTCTCTCTCAAACGACATATATATTTATAGGAGACTCGTAACTAAGCTTCAATGTACTTCGTAAATATATGACTTCATTCTGACGTCACATTATGTACGAAGAACGGACGCGAATGATTTAGTAATTATCACTTTGGAATGATAATTGTCATCTTTTTTTTTTCGTAGTTTTTTGTTTTCTATCAGAGGTCGTTTAACCGGTATGTACTGTTTGGTCTATTGACTAAGGCTTTCCACTGCTTACATGTGGATGGATGGAGAGGGGGAGGGAGACCAAAGAAAAGATGGATGGATTGTGTGAAGAGTGATATGAAAGAAAAGGAAGTTAGTGATAGCATGACGAGTGTCAGGGTAGAGTGGAAGAAAATAACGTATTGCGCTGACCCCAAATAACACGGGACAAGGGTAGGAAGATGATGATGCTTACTGTCCATGGCCAACACTGAGAGCAGGTCGCGGGTTTAAAGTTTCAAACCCAGTCAGGCGCATTACTTTGTGTAATTTACTTCATCACCACTGCTCTCAAAACGGTGAAGGAAAACGGTTTCCTCAACCGGCATGTCCTAGAACCAAAAATTCGAAGACATGTGACATTCACCAACACGCACTAGGCCCGCGTTGTGAATTAAGGCCCATTCCCTCTCCTAGAGAGGAGGCCTGAGTCCCACCAGTGGGGACGTTAAAAGGTGATTATGTATACTGACCACGGACGCGTAGCTTCAAAGACGCGTAAACGTCATTATACGTTTGGTGTAAATTATAAGCTTACATACAAGACTGAAACAGTGAAGACGAAGCGTCGACAACCGGCGTTGCGTTGCGTCGACACAATGAGGATCAGTCATGATTTTTGTGGAATATGCAGACTTATAACGTAAATAAAATACAGTAAAAACTGTGAAGAAATTATTTCAATCGGACCAAAAATGACGAAAATACAGCAATTTTAGTGTATTAGTTCCAGAAATGCTCAGTAAATTATTACACATACGATGTACTTAGTAAAAATGAGATTTGCTATTATCGACGGTGAAGTGCCAATAACTCCTAACTGTCGAAGTCAAAAATCTTCTGTCTTAAAAACGTCAGGAGGTAATACTATGAATTGACATGCTGGTTTAGTTAAGAGGTGTTTCCACAATTTAATTTGATCCAGTAGCAACTAATATTCGCTTCAAGAGATTTCACAAAAACATGCAGAAACACACATTTGAATTAAGAGCGCTTAAAAGTAATTATCTCGAAAAATGTCAGAGTTAGAAGGTATTGGCACTTCACCGTCGAAATGTGATTGATCCTCATTCCGTTAAAAATACAAATCCAGTTAAGGCCTCATTTACGGAGACGCGGGGCGTCGCGCGTTGCGTTGAGCGGCGCGGCCCGCACTGAATTCAAATATATGGCGTTGTATGAGTGCGTTTACGGAGAAGCGATTTTAGACGCGTTTGTTTGAATTAGGGCGTTTTTTGCGGCCGAGCCCGCGGATGGCACCGACGCGTCCCACGCGGCGTTTATCGCGGCGGCGCACGATCCAATTTTTCTTCATTCATGCTGCAAGTTGCAACACGTGCGCTCCCATCTCTCGCCAACATAAGACTAGTCGATTTGATTGAGGCGAGCGTGCGCCGCCGCGATGCCCGCCGCGTGCTTCGCTACACGCTAGAGGATTCGCCGCGGGCGCCGCGGCGGGCACCGCCACGCTTCCCGTCTCACTTCTCTATGAACATGGTCGTATATTGCTATAAGTTTGTGTTTACGCGTGCGATGATGCGTGCCGCTTCACGCGCCGCGAGACGCTACGCCACACGCGACGCGAGACGCCCCGCGTCTCCGTAAATGAGGCCTAAGTCTTCAGTTTCTGCCTGCGATGCGGAACCTTAAAAATTTAAAAATGCTCACCCTTTTACACATTCGTACCCCAAATCCGCAATCACAGTATATAAACACGAATTCTAAATATAACGAGTACCTGTTTCATTTAAACGTTAGCTTATCTCCGAGATAAGAGAACATTTGTATGAACAAATATACCAAACAGTCTGTTGTACAATGTACAATCAGACTTTGAATTTATCTGCTGTTATATCACGGTGTTCTATAGTGTTACTGCCGCATTGATTGACTGGCCTGTTGGTCTAGTGGTTAGTGGCCCTGACTGCTATGCCGGAGGTCGTGGGTTTGATTCCCACCCTTGACAAATGTTTGTGCGATGAGCACAATCGTTTGTTCTGTGTCTGGGTGTTATTTATCTTTAATATGTATGTATTTAAGATGGATGTGTGGTGTGACGAGAATGGATAAAGTGAGAAATGAATATATTAGGGGAAGTTTGAAAGTGGCGCCAGTGACTGAAAAGTTGAAAGGGAATCGTTTGTCTTGTTATGGTCATGTAAAGAGGAGGGATGAAACGCATGTTACTAAAAGAGTTATGAGTATACATGTGGATGGATGGAGAGGGAGAGGGAGAAAGAAAAGGAAGTTAGTGATAGCATGACGAGTAACAGGGCAGAGTGGAAGAAAAAAACGTGTTGCGCCGACCCCATATGACACGGGATAAGGGCAGGAAGATGATGATGTATGTATTTAGAAATATTTAAGTATGTTTATCAGTTGTCTAGTACTCATAACACAAGCTCTGCTTAGCTTGGGACTAGACGGCGAAGTGTGATAGTTGTGTGAATACTATATTATTGATAAAATCTATGAAAAAATCCGGATAAGGGCGAGTCGGACTCGCGCACTGAGGGTTCCGTATAAACTTACCTATGAAAACGGTTCAATTCCCGAATTAAGTTAAGTAATTAATTCTAATAATCTCAAACACGGTTAGATTACATTAATTTATTACAGAGTTCAGGTGCCTAACTTCAGGCTTCATCATCAGATCAGTTAGATATATTCCCCCTCTTCTTTCAGTCAGTCATCGACTACACGTATTAACAAAGCAATTTTACTTGTTACGACAGTTCTGCTGTGATCCTATGAGGAGTTCTTGTCCATATCTTCGAAGTTCATGATCAGATCATAACAATATTTTTATGGGACCAACTCGGAAGCATAAACATTATAACAAAAAAAAAAATTCCCTTCTTCTCCTTCTTATCTGACTTCAGAAATTCAATTTCTTTGCTCTGCGCACAATAAAAATCTTCGATCTACAAATAATCGTCTTCTACAATGTCCGACGCACCGCTCTGGGTTTGTCCATTCCTCTTTCTTTGTTCAGGCGATCTCCCTTTGGAATGCGCTCCCTCTGAACATCAGGACGGCAACCAGTCGGTTGTCCTTTAAAGTGAAAGCACGTGAACACTTTCACAAGAAGTTGGTAGATTCATCACACTCTTGATTTGTTGTATTAGTTTTTCTCTCAATACTATTCTTTATTTGTATGTATGTATCTAAGTATATATTTATTATTGTTCTTATTTCCTCTCCGTCAGTCTTCTTTTAAGCTGCACCTGCCATGTTATATCTCTGCACCACCCTAAGGTCGACTGGTAGAAAATGCCTAAGGCATTAAGTCCGCCTTTGTACAATGTTTCATTAGTGCATAAAGTTTAACATAAATAAAATTCAAAATCGGTCCAAGACACAGTCCGGTTAGGCAATCATTCTGATTGTTTCTTAGATTATTCTACAAGCATTTCAGCGTTCTATAGTGTTTAAATTTTATTATCTAACTAGCGACCCTACCCGGCTTCGCACGGGTGCAATGCTGATCATTGTGGGTTGCACCTAAAAGATAGACATATACCATTGCATACTTTTTTGTAGACCTTTTTAAGGTGTACAATACTGTAGTACATTATTTTGATCTATCTCTTAGGGTTCAGCCAGCGTTTGCAATGTAAGCGCAAAACATGTGTTTATTTACGACTAGCTTCTGCCAGCGGCTTCGCCCGCGTGAAAGTAGGTTTCTCCTAACGAACTTTGGTAGATATTTATAAGATCTACAATTATGTAGAACATTTTATGGTTCTATCTTTTATAGTTTAGGCAGCGTACGCAAAATAAGTAACTTTTCTGGTTGACTTTTTACACCTTGTGTTCGAAAAACTCAAATATCTTATTGAACCCTATTATTTTCCAAAATAAAATATAGCTTATGTTACTCGTGAATAATGTAGCTTACGAATGGTGAAAGAATTTTAAAAATCGGTCTAGTAGTTTGTGAGCCTATTCATTACAAACAAACAAACAAAGTTTTCCTCTTTATAATATTAGTGTAGACATCACAATAGAAACCTCTAAAATCATCAGTGTTTCTATACTATATTATGCATGTATTATACATATAAACCTTCCTCTTGAATCACTCTATCCATTAAACAAAACAGCATCAAAATCTGTTAGTAAGCATGGCCGGACCTACTTAATGGCTAAATGGGCTGCAGCCCAGGGCCCCAGGGATACAAGGGGCCCCCAGTTCTCATTAAAAACAATCTACAATGATATACATTTACAAAAACTAAGTGTTCAGTCGGCGGTCTTCTCGCACAGGGCAATATCTTACAGAAAACCACAAGACGAAGTATATTTAGACTATCAAGTTAGCTATATAAAGTAACTAATGATCTCTTGTTCCATTAGGACGACATTTTTACAGTGATCGGTCGTTGTCGAAAAGGTACACTGTAGGAAAAATATAAACTTCTTTTTAACAAAATGCCAATTAATTTGATTATTTAGCTGGGCCCCCAAGTAGTGTAGCCCAGAGTCCAACAATTTCACGATCCGCCTCTGGGTCTAAGCATACATAGGGACAGACAGACACAAAAAGCGACTTTGTTTTATACTATGTAGTGATCTGTAGATTTTTAGTAAATTGTTAAATGTTACATATTTTGCAAGCATTTTAAAGGAGGTCGTGGGTTCGATTCCCACCCAGGACAATCTTATCTTTGTGGTCTGGTTTCCGCACTTAGTCCTTATCGGACCATTGTGCGTGGGCCATGGCGGCCTTTGCTCCAACCAGCCCACCTCATTCCAGAAACAGATGAGGCTCTTCAGTTTGCTCAGGGCGTCCATCTGTGAATTCGGTGCTCCCAAGGTCCGTGTTCTTATCTCGCTGACGGCTGTGCACTTGAGGAGCACATGCGTGTCAGTTTCTTCCGACTCCATGCATCCTCTGCACAGAGGGCTATCTGTGATATTCATTGAGGTAAACGGAACAGAGTGTAAAGTCCCGCAAATCTACATTGAAAAGGGAGGATCCTTCGACCAGGTGTTATGTCTGATGGATGATTTCGGGCTGTTCTATAAGTTCAAATCGCGTGGAGAACTTTAATTCCGGTTCAGAATTAGTTGTTATGTGACGCCATAGATTTCGCTACAGTCATCTTGCCCCTTTTTCCCAGCCTAATGTTCAATGTGTATGGGCTGATGTGACCCGTCCAATACCATTTTAACCTGGCCGCCTTTTTGCCTGCATCTATAATCCCTAATTTCGAGCGCAGCGTGGCATTGCTCACTCTGTCGTCTCTTTCATCATCTTCCTGCTCTTGTCCCGTGTTATTTGGGGTCGGCGCAACACGTTTTTTTCTTCCACTCTGCCCTGTCACTCGTCATGCTATCACTAACTTCCTTTTCTTTCATATCACTCTTCACACAATCCATCCAACTTTTCTTTGGTCTCCCTCTCCCTCTCCATCCATCCACATGTAAACTCATAACTCTTTTGCCTCTCCTCTTCACATGACCATACCAAGACAAACGATTCCCTTTCAACTTTTCAGTCACTGGCGCCACTTTCAAACTTCCCCTAATGTATCCATTTCTCACTTTATCCATTCTCGTCACACCACACATCTATCTTAACATTCTCATCTCCGCTATCTTTTTTCATCAGTCTTTTTCACAGCCCAACATTCTGATCCATACAGTATGACAGGCCTTATCACGGACATGTCTGTCTCTGTCTTGTCTGTCGTCTCTTTGCGATACAAAAAGTTAACATCAGGTATTTATTTCAGACTTTTTGCCGGAATACATTGGTCCCCTCAAAAGTAAAGTTAACCGTTCACACTGGCGCCTAAACCGGAAAAAAAGAAGGGGCCTAATGTTAGCGAAAGCGAAAATGGCCATCAGCAACATGTCGAGCCCACAGATGTCTTAAGTGTCCTGACGGGCCCCCAGGTCCCTAGCGCCTTGGGGGCGCCAAGTGCCCAGAGAGAAACGACCACCCAAAATGTCCCATCCAATCAGACTGACCAGAAAGTACCACGCGTCCAGAAATCTCCAAATAAGCGAGCCCAGATTGTATCCAAAGGTATTGATAGTCCTTCAACTCTTCCGCAACCCTTTTTTGAAGATAGGCATTGTAGAGGCTGAAAAACGCCGTAGGGGACGCCCTGGGCGTTGGAAGTCGCAGCGCGATTCCTGGCTACCGTAGGCACAGGCTTGCTGACGGCGAGCAATGGGTAGTTCGCCGTCATTGCCTGATAGTTGATTTTGGACGGTTGTATTTTTTTTTTCACTATTGTCTACAGGTTATAAAAATATTTGTTCAGTGCGGTAATCGAACCCACGACAAGCACAACAGCCAATATAGCTCAACCACTGCGACAACAGTACCTTTAAATATGTTGATAATGTTCTAATACCGCGATGCATGATTTTGAATTTTACGCCCTCTCGCTCCGCCCTATAAGGGGAGAAGTCATTGGATGATTTTCCAACCTAAAAAAAGTCAAGATACTAGATTTCTTTCATTATTATCATCATCATCATCATTTCAGCTGTAAAACGTCCACTGTTGGACATAGGCCTCCCCCAAGTGTCGCCGTAATGACCGGTCCTGTGCGTCTCGCGTTCATCTTATTTCCGCAACCTTCATCAGGTTAGCGGTCCACCTTGTGGGAGGCCTTCCAATACTGCGTTTTCCGGTACGCGGTCGCCACATAACCATTCGTTCCCATCGACCATCTGTTCTGCGAGCAATGAATGTGCCCTGCCTACTGCCACTTCAGTTTGGCGATGCACAGGACATGCGTCATTTGCTATGCTGTCCATCCTGCACAACCACCTGCAGTTTTCAGGATCTATACGAGGCCAATAACAGAGCCGTAGAGGTTGCCAAATACTGGTCAGAAAAAAATTAGTTAGAGTACATCGACACGAAAAGAAGAAGAAATTTGGCGATTCTTCTAGATTTGCTAACAAGATGTTAAATTATTTTCATGATAATACAATCTCATATAACAATGTCTGCTCTACATTATCTTGATAATTATAAGCATGATAAGATAATTAGAAAATTGTCGTGTCTTATCATCCTTGAGGCGCTGGCGTAATTATTTTATTTAAAAGGACTACAAGTTAAAACCGCGAGTTTTTTACCGACTTCTAAGAGAAGGAGGTTCTATGTTCGGATGATTTTTTTTTTATTGGGAGATGTTTCCAAGTTAGTCCCATAGACATATTGTTATGATCTGATCATGAACTTCGAAGATATTTATTTTTTACTAGCTTTTGCCCGCGACTTCGTCCGCGTAGAAGTCGAAAATGGTTTTATTAGGTTTTTTGAGATACGAAAATATGAAATATTATTTATTATCTTCGTCGCGTGTGATAGTCCATTGAATCGTATGGCAAGCGATATTGTATCTTAAGATAAAATATTATATTATCTTAACCGTGTGCAGCGCCCCTTAGTGAACTCCACTACGGGTGACGTAACCTACGACAAACTTATTATTTACGTTTGGTACAGTAATCGGGTCTAGGGATTGAACCGCAAAATTAAGTTGGTCTTTTATTGTATGTATTTTCCGGGATAAAAAGTACCCAGTGTGATGCCCAAGATATTAAAGAATAATTATACCAAGTTTCATCGTAATCGAACCGGTAGTTTTTGCGTGATGCTTGAACAAACAGACAGAGAGACAAAAATTTTTTTTTATCACACTTTTTGGTTCGGTCTAGTAACAAAATTGCCATGCCATTTATTTTTCTGATATTTTCAATGTACAGAATTTTTACTTCTACAGATTTATTTTATGTATAGATTTTTTTTTTTTTAATTGATATAAACCAGTGCTTGACTGCGATCCCACCTGATGGTAAGCGGAGAAATAATATTATTAATAAATAATAATTTATTTTCCCTTCACAAAATTTTCTTATGCTAGCTTTAAACAATGCTTACAATTTAGTGTTAATTTTATGAGGGACTGGTGCCTGATGTACAACAACCTGTATTACAGGTCACCAGGACCCGCGGTATGCTAGAATGGAACAGAACTCCTCATATGATCACAGCAGAACTGTCGTAACAAGTAAAATTGCTTTGCTTACACGTGTATTCGATGACTGACTGAAAGAAGAGGGGGAATATATTGAACTGATCTGATGATAAAGCCTGAAGTTAGGCACCTGAACTCTGTAATAAATTAATGTAATCTAACCGTGTTTGGGATTATTAGAATTGTCATGAGATGGACTCTGGCTATGAGGTATTTAAGTCCGGCTGAGGGGTACTTTTGGTGGTGGTACCATAACCAAAAAGGTGTAAAATAAATAAAATACAACTGTCTTCTTCAATGTAAAAAAACACACTGGAAATAACTTTAATTTCGGAAGTCAGGGTTAAATAACGAAGAGACAAAACTATTATAGAAACACCGACTTTCGAAATTAAAGTTATTTTACACTTTTCAGTGTTTTTTTTTTACATTGAAGTCGGTTATATTTTTTTGTAAAAAGTTTTTTATATAATGCATAAACGTATATGATCCACTAAAGTAAACAGAATTAGAAAAATATACGAGTATGTTACTCTTCAAAATGAATGCCAGATATACGTGTAACATAAACTAATTTTTAATTGATTCATAAACAGCAAAGTTATTAGCGTTTGTTTATATACCAAAATGTCACTCAAATTATGGATATATTGTATTGTTATTGGTGTATTGATTACTAGCTTCTGCCAGCGGCTTCGCCCGCGTGAAAGTAGGTTTCTTTTAACAAACTTTGGTAGATATTTATAAGATCTACAATTAATTAGAACATTTTATGGTTCTATCTTTTATAGTTTAGGCAGCGTACGCAAAATAAGTAACTTTTCTGGTTGACTTTTTACACCTTGTGTCCGAAAAACTCAAATATCTTACGGAACCCTATTTTTTTCCAAAATAAAATATAGCCTATGTTACTCGTGGATAATGTAGCTTTCGAATGGTGAAAGAATTTTTAAAATCGATCCAGTAGTTTTTGACCCTATTCATTACAAACAAACAAAGTTTTCCTCTTTATAATATTAGTGTAGATGAATGAATAAATGACGATCAAAATGGAAAAACACTGCGCGTAGTAGATTGATTCTGTTATGAATTTACCAATTACGACAAATTTTTGTGGACCATTTTAGGATTTTGTTTTTTTTTTAACTTTTCATTACGGTTACCGGAGGAACGGACGGCGTGCTACCCATTACTCGCCGTCCGCAAGCCTACGCCTACGGTGGCTTTTTTTTTAAGTGTGGAAATCCTCTAATGACTTATCGCGCTCTGGATGGAGTTTCAGACTTTTACTGACTAAAACCACACCTGTCTCCTTCAGTTACCCTTTGCGTTCTAGGACTACGGGTTTCCTTTTTAGAAATTCTCCGCGGTCCTAGCTAGCGGGCATCGGTCCTGCTGGGCCCCTACGGTTTGCTGACATTTTGAGGCGCGCGTGTATCACTACGCGCTGTTGACGACTGGGCTCGGTCCGATCAATTACCGGACGGCCGGACGGCAAGCTACCCATTGCTCGACGTCCGCAAGCCCGCGTCTCGTCGCCTCAGGGAGATGTCAGCAAATCGTAGCGGCCAGCAAGATCGAAGCCTACTGGGGCCACGGGTAGTGTGAAAACGAAACCCGCGGCCCTGGGACGAAGGCAACGAAGGAACAGGAGTGGATTTTTAGTCAGTAAAAGTCTGACACTATCTCCCGCTCTGCCTAAGAGCGGGATTTGTCATTAGATGATTTTCCCACTAAAATTGCTATGGGATGGTGTGACAGACAGACAGACGGATGGATAACAAAGTGATCCTATAAGGGTTCCGTTTTTTCCTTTTGAGGTACGGAACCCTAAAAAGACTTAAGTTGCTTTCCTCGGTTCTACCCGCGTGATATTAGTACTTGTCACCAATATAAATTAGTAGCAGCACGCCCCAACTTCCATCAGAATACGTAAAAATTAGTAGACACTATTAAATATACATGTTTGACTTGACTGCGATCCCACCTGATGGTAAGCAGTGATGCAATCGTTGATGGTGAAGCGCACTAGTTTATTAAGAACCTATTAACTCTAGCCTTGCAATCACTTAGATTATAATCGCATAGGTAGACGCAAGTAGACAAATTGATCCAGTCCTTAGATTTGCATATACAGTGGCGCCGACTCTGTGGGTGCTAGGAGGCTCGAGCACCCATGAGAAATAAACAGTGGGTGCCGAGCACCACTGAGAATAGACATCAAGAAACAGATCAGTAATCGCCTTTTAGGGATGGGCGTTTTTTCATTACTCGACGACTCGTTTAGTGGTTCGGAAGGTCGCTGGTTTGATTCCCGCACCAACCCAAATTTTGTTGATGAAACAGATGTTACTGTTGGGTTTGGGTGTTTGTGGTGCCTTCGTTGTTCCTGGTTTCCATAGTACAAGGGAAAACCTTAGTTTGGAACCAGGACAATGTATGTGATGTTGTCTAAATTTATTCTTTACTAGTTTCTGCCATCGGCTTCGCCCGCATGAAAGAAGGTTTTCTTCATACAAATTTTGGACCCCCGTTTCATCCTTAGGGTGTGAATTTTGAAAAATCCTCTCTTAGTGTTCGTCTACGTCATAAAAGGAAGCTTTGTGTAAAATGTCAGGTTTCTAGTCCCAGTAGTTTCGGCTGTGCGGTGATAAGTCAGTCAGTCAGTTTCTCCTTTTATATATAATAATAATAATAATATTCCACAACTATCACACAACGCCGTCTAGTCCCAAGCTAAGCAGAGCTTGTGTTATGGGTACTAGACAACTGATAAACATACTTATATATTTAAATACATACATATTATAGAAGAATTACACCCAGACACAGAACAAATGATCGTGCTCATCGCATAGACATTTGTCCTGGGTGGAAATCGAACCCACGACCTCCGGCATAGCAGTCAGGGCCACTAACCACTAGACCAACAGGCCAGTCTACATATATATATGGATTATGTTAAAATTTCACGCTCATAGTCTTTGTAGTTTAGACTGTGCGTTGATATGTCAGTCAGTCAGTTTCTCTTTTTATATATATAAATTAACGAAGTAGGCAACGGATGCCAGTTACTGATGCCGGTATCCGTTATCAAAATGTCGATCAGTGTGCATTTCTCTTCTCACACTTCGCCATTTTTTCGAGTCATCAAATGAGCATGAGCACTCATGAGGTTTTCTAAAAGCCTGCGCCCCTGATTCTCGCCGTCGTACGTCGGGTTGTCCGATGGTAGAAAGGTGATGGCGGAATCAAGTCATGTAATCCCTATGCTTACTCTCCAAACTACATCCATATTGTACTTATTAAACCTTTTGAATACCGTAATTTGAGACACAATAGAAAGACAATGAGAGAGCGAACGCCGGCATTCTTTTGGGTAACGTCGTCTTAGAGTGTCGCGTCTTCTCTCTGAGAGGACGCCTGAATCCCAGCAGTGGAAACCTTATAAGGTTTTTTTTTTTATTGGGTGGGAAAATCATCTTATGACAAATCCCGCTCTTGGCCGGAGCGAGAGATAGTGTCGGACTTTTACTGACTAACAACCCTCTCCTGTTCCTTCGTTGCCTTCGTCCCAGGGCCCCGGGTTTCGTTTTCACACTACCCATGGCCCCAGTAGACTTCGACCCTGCTCGGCCCCTACGATTTGCTGACATCTCCCTGAGGCGCGCGCGGAACAATACGCGCCGTCGTCGACTTGGGCTCGCGCGCGCGCTTACGGTGGCAGGAAATCGGGATCGGAATCGAGACGGCGGGCAGGGTGTAAGGACCATTGCCTCACGCGATCGGCCGCCTCCTTTGCTAGCATTAGTGCTTCGCAGAAGGAGGCGACCGCCTGCCACTCCTCCTCGCTCCGGACCATGGCCTGAACCAAGGCCCGGCGCGAGAGATCGCCGCCGCCGATTGCCCCCACGAGGACACGGCGTTGTTCTGCCCAAGCGGGGCACACCACCACCGTGTGCTCTACCGCGTCCTCCGGGCGGTCCACACAGTGGCGACACCCGGGCGTCGTTTCCGCACGAATCCTGTGCAGGAACTTCACGAACTTACCGTGTCCAGTGAGAACCTGCGTCATGCGGAAAGTGAGGACGCCGTGAAGTCTTTCCAACCACAACATTATAAGGTTGATTATACTACATTTCAGGGAGTGTGAATCGAAATTGCACTCTAAGACGACGTTATTATAATGAATAATCTAGTTATTAGAACCCACTGGCCTTACGTTGTGGACCATGACCTCAAACCCAACACGTGTAAGGTTAAACAATCTACTGTGAACATTACAGCTTGTGTTTTAAAGAAATATTGTGTTATCCTTATTCATATCTAGCTTTTTTGACTTGGTTTTAGGGTTCCGTAGCCAAATGGCAAAAAACCCTTATGGATTCGTCATGTCTTTCTGTATGTCCGTCCGTATGTCACAGCCAGTTTTTTTCTGAAATTATAAGAACTATACTGTTGAAACTTGGTAAGTGGATGTATTCTGTGAACCGCATTAAGATTTTCACACAAAAATAGAAAAAAAAAGAATAAATTTTGGGAGTTTCCCATACTTAGAACTGGAACTGAAAAATTGTTTTTCATTAAACCCATACGTATCTATGGATAGGTTTTCAAAAATGATATGAGGTTTCTAATATCATTTTTTTCAAAACTGAATAGTTTGCGCGAGAGACACTTCCAAAGTGGTAAAATGAGTCCCCCCCCTGTACCTAACTTCTAAAATAAAATAAGAGAATGATAAAATTAAAAAAAATATACGATGTACATGCAAACTTCCACCGAAAATTGACGAACGAGATCTACCTAGCAAGTAGTTTTTTTTAATACGTCATAAATCGTAAACCACAATTTGCCTTTCAAGTTTGTACGGAACCCTCAGTGCGCGAGTCTGACTCGCGCCCAGTGGTTTTTTGTTATTGATAAACTCACGTTTGACCACTATTTCATTATGGTAAGCGATGATGTGGTCGACGATGGAGCACGCTCGCCTAGAAGTAACCTATTCACTCTTTATTTATTTATTTATTATATACTTTATTGTACACCATTACATATACAAAAGGAATCTAAAACACATACATACAATGGGCGGCCTTATAGCATTCCGCGATATAGAACAGCCCGAAATCATCTATCGGGCAGTTGCCCACTAGACATAACATCCCGTCTGGCCGGAGGATCCTCCCTTTTCAACTGAGGTTTGCGGGACTTTACTCTCTGTTCTGCATACCTCCAAACATACATATATACATACCTAATTATTGAAAACTACTGACAGAAATATAAATTACGAATATCGATATTCACAGCGACAGGTAATGTGCCCTAACGAGTCTTTTAAAAACAGGCAACGATTGAGCTCGTTCTTTACTTAAGGCTCTAGCTCTCGAGTACTACCATAAAACAGCGATTTTCTGAGGCCTACTCCTCGGTAACGGCTGGGTTAATAGATTTGAAAAAAAAAATATGTATAGGCAGGCCTGGCGCACTTCATATTGTAAGCATAAATCTGTACCTACGCTACGCGACACCTTTCTTAAAGTCAGTTTAGTTGAGTGTCACACGCGTTTGACCTGCCTCTTAACGCGCGCTAACAAAAATTATATTCGAAATCATTATCGAATATGCCATCAAATTTTTATTTCAAATATTTGCGACATTTTTCACGTAAAAAGTCGAATGACTTTAAAGATCTTTCAATACACGTAAGTAAACCTGGTATAGCGGGCATAATAGGTCCCTCGAGGCGTAGACTTAAGGTGCATTTTGAATAGTTACGAGTCTAATCCCTAGTAGGCAAATATGATGAAGGTCACGTCCGTACCGTGCAATGTATTATTAACATTAGTAACGTTATTATTGGGTTGATATTAGCATGTTTTCTTTCGAAGAGTGAAATTTCTGTACCTGTACTATTACTTATTCTGTGCTATGGGTTGCCCATTTAACGGGGACGCACTACAGAATGGGTTTTGGAAACACATAAATAATATTGTGCGTATAGCTAAGGACTGGAATGCTTTACCTAACTGTCCGTTGTCTCTTTTGCCCGTATGTACCATAAGTATATACGAACACAGATAATGGGGATATACTTCCCCAAAACTTTTGCGTATGAGTAGGACGTCCACCATATACCGGTGGAGCAACACCGTATGTCTAGTGGTCTGATGACCATTAGCGGAATAATATCATCATCATCATCATCATTTCAGCTGAAAAACGTCCACTGCTGGACATAGGCCTCCCCCAAGCGACGCCACAACGACCGATCCTGTGCGTCTCGCATCCACCGTACTCCCGCGACTCTCACCAAGGCGTCAGTCCACCTTGTGAGAGGCCTTCCAACGTTACGTTTTCCGGTGCGCGGTCCCCACTCTAGAACCTTTCGGCCCCATCGACCATCCGTTCTACGAGCAATATGCCCTCCTGCGGATATCTTCATTCTTTATGCGATCACGCAAGGAAACTCCGAGTATAGCCCTTTCCATTGCCCCTTGGGCCGATTGTAAGCGAACATGTTTCAGTACCATATGTCATCACTGGCAACACACACAGGTCATAGACTTTCGTCTTGAGACACTGTGATATGTTGGACGAGAAGATACCACGCAGCTTCCCGAACGCTGTCCAGCCGAGTCGGATTCAACGATTGACCTCTTTCTTAAAGATAGAATAATATACATAAGCGTAATTCGTTGTAATATTTACTTACTTCAAACATTACCACCTCAGCATAATTTATTCACAAACAAACTATAAAACTTGTTAGGTAATTACATAAACAGTACAATTTATCAAAATGCCAAATCAACAAATTGTAAATAAAAACTAATTTATAAGTGAAGAACATTAAAAAACAAACGAAAATCGCCACTATGCAAACGAAATAAGAAGCAAACCAATTCGAAGAAAAAATAAATGCAAGAAAAATTGAACTCTCTCGCTAGAACAAGCGAAGAACATACAGAAACAAATGCAAGGAAAAATCACCTCTATTCTCTACATTACAAGAACAGAACTAAAAATGCAAGTACCCATCTTCTAACATCTAAATATGGAAATAGAATCAGATATAATACTGACAGGGAAAATGAAAGACAAGACTGAACGAAGAAGATCAAGCATTTTCTCCCTTCTAAGAAAGAAGAAATTAACACGACAATTTTCAGAACCGGGTATTTTCACCCTCAATCGGAAGTATTCGGCGGATTCCGCCATTCTCTCGGATTTCACGAAAACCGAAGACGGCAGTTACAAAATGTGTTTAGTACAGCAGGCTGATCGTGATCAAAGACATTCGAAAGTGTCTAATGGAGATGCTGGATCAGGTTAGTTTCTACCAAGTTTTTGCAGCGAATTGGATCCATATATCCACTAGGAACCACTGACTTCTTATGTGTATGACGGATCGTCAGGATGCTTCGAGCTATAATCAGCCATCAGGTGGGTCTATGTGTAAACTCTGGGAGCTTCCATGACGCATCGCAAGAACTTGCGAATTCTTTAACTTTACTTTTAGAGAGGAGAGCAGTGGTGGCCGAGTGGTAACGGCCCCGACTTACGAGTTGTAGGTCGCGGGATCAAACCCAGCCAGGCGCATTACTTTGTGTAATTTATTTCATCTCCACTGCTCTCAAAACGGTGAAGGAAAACATCGTGAGGAAACCGGCATGTCTTAGAACCAAAAATTCGAAGACATGTGACGTTCATCAATCCGCACTGGGCCCGCGTGGTGGATTACGGCCCATTCCCTCTCCTAGAGAAAGGAAGCCTGAGTCCCAGCAGTGGGAACATTAAAAGGCTGATTATGCTTCTTTTAGAGAGTCATAGGTACGACCGACGCGCGGGGGTGTGTACCACCCGGAGCGTCGAAAGCAGTTCCCTATCGTTCTACCACACCAAGCTTAGTGTACAATCCACCGAATTACTCAGTTACAGCGCTCCGCCGGTCATCCTGTGACCAACTACAGACTTGGTATATCGCACACCTCGTTAATGGGTGACTCAGACGACATTCCTTTGACTCACGATTGAGCCTCGATCTCGCAGATGCCTCATGCACCGCCCGCCGGCCCTCACCGCACATGGACACGCAATGTGCCCGTTCACTGCACAGCTCAGGCTGATGGCGGACGGCCGGGATAGAGGGACCAGGATTCCCCCGTCTTAAAAGTGAAATGCCTGCACAAATGGACAAACAAGCGCCTCTCGTCCCTATGGCATCCTGCAAAACGCAGACACTAAGAGTCCAACGCCGGGGGAATACACAGTAGCTCAGCACTTGTGTGGGACATCCTCCCACCCTTAGCATTCATGTTAGCAGGACTGCTCCCGCAACGTTTGCAACTGCAACTCTACCACACATCAATGCATAGGAGCCAAGCCGCATTACCCAGAAAACCTGGGATAGCGTGTCCACCCCTATGCTTGCCGTGAGGTACAACTCTTCCCTCTCAACGTTAACGCGATCGTAACATTTACCGCGTTTGGCTCTCTGATTGGTTACGAGTTTGAAGCGGGCCAATCGGAGCGCCGAACGTCTTAAACGTGTCAACTGCGATACCGTAAAACAGGCTCGCGCTAGGCACTCTAGACCGATGCTTTGCCGCACGAAATAACATCGCAGATATTCGCAACGCCATAATCATGGCGGTATGTCTGTAGGTTAAGCTGAGGAGTGGCTGGATAGACGTCACTGTGTCGTCACCTTCAGCATGACACAGTTCCTAATCGGACATAGTAAGTTCGAGAGGTTCCTACACCTGATTCGTGAGGAATTAACGCGTGAGTTTCACCATTGTGTGGACCGCACGGTGAAGCATACAGTGATGGTGTGCCCCGCTTAGGTGGAGCACCGCCGTGTCCTCGTGGGGGCGATCGGTACAAGCCATGGTCCGGAGCGAGGAGGAATGGTGGGCGGTCACCTTCTGCGATGCAGTAATGCTAGCGAAGGAGGCGGCCGCCACACGTGAGGGAACGGACTTCCTCATGCCTCAGCCGCCGGGATCCCGACTCCCGATTTCCAGCCACTGAAGGCAATGGGTAGCTCGCCGTGTGATACGGAGTTGTATCGCATCGCATCGCAGTTTTTTCTGTGATTCCTAAGTGGTCCGTCTCCTCCCGGCATTACCTATGTTAATATATCAATCATTGTTCAACGCAGATGGTATTCGAAGAAATTCCTAATGTATATCAGCACTTGAACAACTCTCAGTACAGTTTATTTTTAAATTCTAAGTACGTAGCATTCAATAAAAATATGCTCGGTAACTGTTTGAGTAGAAGGTGATACGTTATTCGTTTATTCTGCCGTCATAAGAAATAATGCCTTAACTGATAATTAATCAAAAATAAAATAAAAAACTTACGAAAAAAAAATACAACTGACTTCAAAGACAAAAAACACTGAAGAGTGCAAAATAACTTTAATTTCGGAAGTCGGTGTTGAATAACGAAGAATCTATTATAGAAACACCGACCGAAGGGGATGAAGTGAGGGTCTGGACCCTTGTTTCATGCCCTTCGGTCATCCCCTTAAAAGGTAAATTTTGGAAAATCCTTTTTTTTTCTTTGCATATGTCATAGAAGGACCCTCTGTGTAAATATAATTTATCAAAAATAATTTCTCAATAAAAAATAAGGTTAAAACAAATTCACCTCGACCTCTTGATTGACGCTAACGAATTGAAAGTCAATGTCTAGTTCTGTTTCATACCATCGTCGGGCTTATGGCATTATTTGTAAACGAATCACTTCAAAATTAGCCAGGTTTGGTGAGAAGCATCAGATAAAGTAAATGATGACTTGTTTGTTTGTGCCTGTCGGCAGGCAAGGATGGAGGAGCTATAAATGAAGCACAAGGTGCCTCGACTCTGACTGCCAGCCACTGTAAGTGTGGGCTTGTGGACGACGAGCATTGGGTAGCTTACCGTCCGGTAACCGTCCGGACCGAGACTGCGTTGTCGACGGCGCATGCCTTAAAGAAGAGTCAACAAAACGCCAAGGAGGGCCGAAGTCTACTGGGGTCATGGGTCGACTTTTGAATGGGAAACCCGTCCGAAAGACGCCCACTGAAGGACCACCACAAGGTAGGCAAGGACGGGGAGGAGCTATAAATTAAGCACAAGGTGCCTCGACCCTGACTACCAGCCATCGTAAGTGTGGGCCTGCGGACAAAGAGCAATGGGTAGCTTGCCGTTCGGACGTCTGTTTACCGTCCAGACCGAGCCTGAGAAGTCGACGGCACGCGTGGACGCCAAAGAAGGCCGAAGTCTACTAGGGTCTTAGATCGACTTCTGAAAGCGAATCCCGTTCGAAAGACGTCCACTGCAGGACATAGGCCTCCCCCAAATGTCACCACAACGATAATTCCTGTACGTCTTCAGAACCTCCACTTCAGAGCCTTTCGACCCCATCGACCGTCTGTTCTACGAGCAATGTGCCTTGACCACTGCCACTATCTCTCGCGCCGGGCCTTGGCAAAGGCCATGATCCGGAGCGAGGAGGAGTGGCAGACAGTCGCCTCCTTCTGCGAAGCAGTAATGCTAACAAAGGAGGCGGCCGATCGCGTAAGGCAACGGTCCTTACGCTCCAACCGCCTCCGGGATTCCGATCCCGATTTCTGGCCACCGTAGGCGCCAGCTTACGGACGGCGAGCAATGGGTAGTCCGCCGTCCGACCATCCGGTAACCGTCCGAACCTGGCCCAAGTCGTCCACACGTGCCTTAAGCAGATGTCAGCAACCGTTGGTGCCCAGCAGGGTTGGCGTGTTGGGGCCATAGGTGATGCGAAAGAGATCCCCGGGGCCCTGGAAAACTGCCAAAAAAGGAACTAGTCTGGGTTTTTAGTCAGTAAAAGTCTGACAATATCTCTAAAAAAAAAACCTATATACCTTTTAGTTATGCGATGCGCATGAGATCAATAACCTGCAAACGTAAGTCGAAGTAAAGGATATTATGTCGGTCACCGGTGTCCGACATGGCGATTAACGTGTGAAGTATCATAACGTCTTAATAAATCTTCTAAAACGGGTTATATTTGTTATTACAAGACTGATGCAAAAGTTATTTTGTATGCTCTAGAAAAATACCGTAGCCTCGATTTTCTGACTTCAAAGAAAACTGTTAGATTAAGTGTTTGTACCACCTGTAATAACATAAACGGCAATTGTTTTAGTTTGTAAACAATATCTGTTTTTTTTTTCAAAGAAAGAAAATACCTTTTATGACTGACTAGCTTTTGCCCGCGGCTTTGCTCCCGTTAACTGACTAATATATTCTACTGCTCCCAACTCTACCCTATCCTACCCTACTCTACCCCACACTACCCTACTCTACCTCACACTACCCTACTCTACCCCACTCTACCCTACTCTACCCTACTCTACCCCACACTACCCTACTCTACCTCACTCTACCCTACTCTACCCCACTCTACCCTACTCTACCCTACTCTACCCCACACTACCCTACTCTACCTCACACTACCCTACTCTACCCCACTCTACCCTACTCTACCCTACTCTACCCCACACTACCCTACTCTACCCCATTCTACCCTACTCTACCCCACACTACCCTACTCTACCCCACTCTACCCTACTCTACCCTACTCTACCCCACACTACCCTACTCTACCTCACTCTACCCTACTCTACCCCACTCTACCCTACTCTACCATACTCTACCCCACACTACCCTACTCTACCCCATTTTACCCTACTCTACCCCACACTACCCTAGTCTATTCCACTCTACCCTAGTCTACCCCACTCTACCCCACACTACCCTAGCTTGCCGTCCGGCCGTCCGGTAATTGATCGGACCGAGCCCAGTCGTCAACAGCGCGTAGTGATCCACGCGCTACTCAAGGAGATGTCAGCAAACCGTAGGGGCCCAGCAGGACCGATGCCCGCTAACTAGGACCGCGTGGAATTTCTGAAAAGGAAACCCGTAGTCCTAGAACGCAAAGGGCAACTGAAGGACACAGGTGTGGTTTTAGTCAGTAAAAGTCTCACACGCCCTCGCGCTCCGCCCAGAGCGCGAGAAGTCATTAGATGATTTACACACTTAAAAAAAAACCCACACTACCCCACTTTACCCTATTCTACCCCACTCTACCCTACTCTACCGTATATTAATTTAATATACCATTAAACATATCAACCGATCAATTTCAAATTGTCAAATTTTCAACCATAGACAGCATTACGTTTAACTGTCAGTTGCGTTTTTTTATGTCACGTTCCACGGGAAAGGGAAAAAAAGTCCTTTGTCCGTCTCCTAGTTCTAGGCTACTTCCCCACCAAATTTCAGCCAGATCGGATCATCCGTTCGTGAGTTATAAATAGTGTAACTAACACGACTTTCTAATATATCTATAAAATAAATATATATATATATTTAAAGACTAGCAAACCCGGCGAACTCCGTTTCGCCACTAAAAAAGATTTTCCCGCTTTTCTGTTGAAATTTTTCCTGAATTTTTTTTGCTATAAACCTCACGGAGCCCGAGACCTTTCCAACGAATGCAAAACCGTGGAAATCGGTTCGTGCGTTCTGGAGTTATAGCGTCAGGAAGGAAAACCCGACTTATTTTTATATAGTAGATTAGCTTCTGCTAGCGGTTCTGCCCGCGCGAAAGTAGCTTCCTCCACATTGACGAGGTCGGTATGCGAGTGGAGACCTTCTTAAAATAGCGAGGTTCCTTCGTGCTTTAAGAAGCCAGAAGTCAAGAACTTTTAAAATCCGTTCAACATTAAGGGTGTTTTTAATATCGTGCGGTTTTGATCACGCATGCGGGATTACTCCGCACGCGTAACCACCCGCAAATGTCCATTTCATACAAGTATTTATTGTAAAAAAAAGAAGGATAAATAGTCATAGTCATATTAATTTATTCGTAAGGGATTCTTACAAGTCATATACAGAATGTTAGTAGTCACCAAATACTTAGTCACCAAATGATTACATAACGATGTCAAATAAATAAAAGAAAATACAAAAAAAAAAAAAACAAATAAATCGAAGTCAAATCACAAATTAAAATAAAATAAATAAATAAAAATTCTATTAAAAGTCACAATAATTTTCAGTCCAATTATAATATTAATATTCGCGTCAAACTTAAATAATAACATCTTAACGTAACTTAGTATTTTATTTGGCACACGTACACAGATACACACAATGTAGAAACAACATGTAAACACTTAAGATAAAAAAAATAAAATAACTGACATTGTGTCTCGCGCCTGAACCAAATAGGAATAAAATAATAATAATAAGTTGTAATAATAGTAGGTTGTAAAATGATAATAATAGATTGTAATGCGTGGAATACGCTTGGGGGACTTATTTTTTTTTTTGTATTTTTTAATTTTTTGCATGCGGAACAAACCCGCATGCGTGATGAAAACCGCAAGATATTAAAAACATCTTAAGGAAGTTAGAAACCTTAGGAACGTTACGATCGAGCCCAAGTCGACAACAGTACACGTACAAAGGTGATACATAATTGGCATAAGTACTTTTTAATTACGAAAGGAAAAAACGTGATTTCCATACTACAAACAACGCGAACTGTGGCTTACGATGTTCTTCGTTAAAAGGGTTGACACTATTTCAGTTTAAAGTAAACTGTTTAAAAAAAAACGCCAATTTATCTTTTTATAAATCTTTTAACCGCCAACATCGGATATATCCGACAAACACTCGCGTTTATTCCGCCAGGGTCGCACATCCACGACCAAATACTTCATGTCGTCAGTTATTCTGTCACCTATGGGGATTGAAGAGCTAAACGATATGGAGTACCCAGTCGCGAACACACGACCTTGGCGAATGGGACACGTAAACACTCGTCGGGTCAATCCGGCGCAAACGGTTTAATGGGTAAAAAATTTCATAGAAGTATTTAGTATTAAGCACCGTGTGGATACATATGTGTGTAGCAGTGCCTCTTCAGCTGCTAGAAAGTTTAAGCTAACTCTACTGCCAGGGCCTCAAGTCTGCTATTACAATGCTGTCAGAATGGTCTATCATTGACTTCATAATTGTTGATTTTAACAAGTTTGGTAATCTACTAATATAATGGCGTCATTATAACTTTCCAATGGTCAACCACTGACACTCCATTGAAAGAAGTGGCATAGAATGGTAATCTCGTACTTAGTGACAAATGAATATCTGACGTATGCGGATAAATGCCAAAATTTTAACAGTTCCTTTGATCAGTGACCTACCATTAGAACGTCATTGTGCAGTCATTGCTTTTAATTTGTTTCGAGACTGCTCGATATTGTCTTTCTACCACAAGATCATTGACCGATCAATGATCGAACATTATGAATTATCAGATTACAAACTTTTAGCAAAATGACAATAAAATAAAAATAGCAGACTTGGGCCCCAGCTAATAATTCTGAACACCTTGCTAAGATTCTGTAGTATCATCAACTCTTGCTAAGTACACAGTAGCTCAGCTAACTCACACACTCCCTCCTCTCTGTCTACCCTCAGAGCTAGCCGGTGCCGCTTCCGATTCGGATAGTGAGGGATCCCGGAACGGGATGCCGAACGCGCGTCCTTCTGAAATTAAGAAGAAGGAGATTTTAGCAGACATCGAAGCTAATTATGTTCCTGATACAAATTTGGACATTGGTGTGGTAAGTAGATTATTTTTTTTATATGTGACCCTTGTTTGACCAGGTTGTAGCCTACATCTATGGCGTCACATAAGAACTAATACGGCATCGCGCAATCAAAGTTCTCCGCAGAACAGCCAGAACCAACAGAATCATCTATGGGGCAATTGCCTACCAGACACCTACCAGACATAACACCTGTCTGGTTGGAGGATCCTCCCTTTTCAACGGAGATTTGTGGGACTTTACACTCTGTTCCATATACCTCCAAAAGGCTATAGGCCTCTCCCAAGTGTCGTCACAACGACCGATCCTGTGCCTCTCGCATCCATCGGATTTGCGTGACCGTCACAAGGTCGTCGGTCCACTTTACGGGAGGCCTTCCAACACCGCGTCTTCCGGTACGTGGTCGCCACTCCAGAATCCGCCACTACGAGCAATGTGCCTTGCCCTCTGCCACTTAATTTTGGCTTTTCTTCAGGCTTTATCTCACATAACGCCATCTAGTCCCAAACTAGGCAGAGCTGGTGCTATGAGTACCGGACAACTAATAAACATACTTGTATATTTCTAAAAATACATACATATTATAGATAAATTACACCCAGACAATGAACAAATGATCGTGCTCATGATACCAAACATTTATCTTGGGTGGGAACCGAACCCATAGCATTCTCCGGCATAACAGTCAGGGCCACTAACCACTAGACCATCAGGCCAGCCTTAAAACCATGTAAAAGAAACTTACCATGGCCAATCTTTCTGCACTCCCCTCTTTGCCTCTCATAGTACCCATCCCCACGAGTACACCTGCCCTCATTGCATGCCATGTTGTATGGGTCCCTGAGGGCCCCGAAACACTCCTCATTCCTCCGAAGCGTATGCACAGAAACCGTTGGGCAAGCGTCTCAACCCAGTGGGTTCCTACAGAGGGAAAGCGTAGAAAGAGATGGTAGGATAAGAGGGGTCCTTAACATGACGTGTTAAAAAGTTACCCTTTACCAGTTTAGTTTAGGTCGTCAAATGGATTGCGTTAAAAGCTCGTGGTACGGCCTCTGGACGCGTACCGCGAAGACTGGTTTGAGATAGCGTTGGAGAAAAATGTCTGGAGGGACTTGGGCTTTTGCCCAGCCGTGAGGCTGTAAAGGGTATGGAAATAAACAATCAATGACCTTTGAGTACTCGCGCGGTGAGCAATTGCCGTTGAATTTTTAACAAATGTAATATCGAACAGTCTCCTGCACTTCATCATATCAGCACTGCTTCAGTTTCCGTGGCCCTGGATCGCTAAGGACAACTAAAAGAATTAAGGTCGGCTTTGTAAAAGTCTGACACTCTCTCTCGCTACCTAGAGCGGGATAAGTTACATTGTACTGTTTAATCTCAGGTATTCTTAAACTGAGCTGGCACTCATATGGTTATAAAATCAATAATGCTTACTGTAAATACCGCCATCGCAGACAATGGTTTTTATTTTTGGTGGGAAAATCTCGCTCTTGGGCGGAGCGGGAGATAGTGTCAGACTTTTACTGACTAAAAACCCACTCCTGTTCCTTCTTTGCCTTCGTCCTAGGGCCCCGGGTTTCACTATCAAACTACCCTTGAACCGTCGCAGTCTCAGAAAACCCATAAAAAGACAATATAGAACGAACTAGCTATTTAATAATGATCATATCCTCTCTTCTTACTTCTTTTCAGGCCGGAGAGCTCGTAGAAGAAGTAGCAGAAGAGAACAAGTCCCTTCTGTGGTTCCTAGTGAAGCAGGTCCGGCCTGGCATGGACCTCAGCAAGGTGGTCCTTCCCACCTTCATACTGGAGCCTCGCTCCTTCCTCGACAAGTTGTCCGACAACTACTACCACGCCGATATACTGGGGCAGTAAGTACCACATACTATACTTAGTAAAGGAGGTGCGACCTGGCATGGACAGCAGCAAGAACCACATCTTCATACTGGAACCGCCCTTCTTGTCAATCTGTCTGACAACCATCATCATGCCGATATAACTGGGGCAGTGAGTATCACATACGTAGCAGGTACAACCCGGTGTGGACCTCAGCATGGACCACATCTTCATACTGGTGCCGCGCCCCTTCCTTGACAAGCTGGCTGGCAACTATTACCACGCCGATATACTAGGACAGTGAGTACCAGATATTTGTGGACCTCATCAAGGACCACACCTTCATGCTGGAGGCTCCTCTTTCTGGACAAGCTGCCCAGCATCTATTACCACGCGGATATACTGGGGCAATGAGTACCACATACTTGTGGACCTCATCAAGGACAACACCTTCATGCTGGAGGCTCCTCTTCCTGGACAAGCTGTCCGGCAACTATTACCACGCCGATATACTAGGGCAGTGAGTACCACATACTTGTGGATCTCATCAAGGACCACACCTTCATGCTGGAGGCTCCTCTTCCTGGACAAGCTGTCCGGCAACTATTACCACGCCGATATACTAGGGCAGTGAGTACCACATACTTGTGGATCTCATCAAGGACCACACCTTCATGCTGGAGGCTCCTCTTCCTGGACAAGCTGTCCGGCAACTATTACCACGCCGATATACTAGGGCAGTGAGTACCACATACTTGTGGATCTCATCAAGGACCACACCTTCATGCTGGAGGCTCCTCTTCCTGGACAAGCTGTCCGGCAACTATTACCACGCCGATATACTAGGGCAGTGAGTACCACATACTTGTGGATCTCATCAAGGACCACACCTTCATGCTGGAGCCGCGCTCCTTCCTTGTCAAGCTGTCTGGCAACTATTACCACGCGGATGTACTAGGGCAGTGAGTACCACATACTTGTGGATCTCATCAAGGACCACACCTTCATGCTGGAGGCTCCTCTTCCTGGACAAGCTGTCCGGCAACTATTACCACGCCGATATACTAGGGCAGTGAGTACCACATACTTGTGGATCTCATCAAGGACCACACCTTCATGCTGGAGCCGCGCTCCTTCCTTGTCAAGCTGTCTGGCAACTATTACCACGCCGATATACTAGGGCAGTGAGTACCACATACTTGTGGATCTCATCAAGGACCACACCTTCATGCTGGAGGCTCCTCTTCCTGGACAAGCTGTCCGGCAACTATTACCACGCCGATATACTAGGGCAGTGAGTACCACATACTTGTGGATCTCATCAAGGACCACACCTTCATGCTGGAGGCTCCTCTTCCTGGACAAGCTGTCCGGCAACTATTACCACGCCGATATACTAGGGCAGTGAGTACCACATACTTGTGGATCTCATCAAGGACCACACCTTCATGCTGGAGGCTCCTCTTCCTGGACAAGCTGTCCGGCAACTATTACCACGCCGATATACTAGGGCAGTGAGTACCACATACTTGTGGATCTCATCAAGGACCACACCTTCATGCTGGAGGCTCCTCTTCCTGGACAAGCTGTCCGGCAACTATTACCACGCGGATGTACTAGGGCAGTGAGTACCACATACTTGTGGATCTCATCAAGGACCACACCTTCATGCTGGAGGCTCCTCTTCCTGGACAAGCTGTCCAGCAACTATTACCACGCGGATGTACTAGGGCAGTTAGTGTCGCATTCTAAGTAAAGCAGGTGCGACTCAGGGTGGACTTTAGCAAGGTCCCGTCCTTCATATTGGAGCCGCGTTTCTTTCTCAACAAGGTGTCTGAAAATTATTATCACTTCGCGACCTGCAGTGGCCTGTGTGGAAAGCACTAAATCAGTTGCGAACCTACTTGGGTTGCCTGCCGCTGCAAACACAACTTGGCAAAATGGGGTTTTATAGACCCGTCGGATATTCAATGTGAGCGAGGCGCGTGGTTTGAACAGGATCAAAACATGTGCCACATATTAGACTGTCCCAAGTGCCCATACACCTGCACTGCCCATACACCAAGTGTCGCCACAACGAACGGTCCCGTGCGTATCGCATACATCGCATTCCCACGACTACCACCAGGTCATCCGTTCACCTCGTAGGAGGCCTTCCAACGCTGCGTTTTTCGGTACGGCCTTTCGGCCCTAACGGCCATCTGTTCTGCGTGCAATGTGCTCTGCCCATTGCCACTTGAGTTTGGCGATTCTTCGGTGTCGGTGACCTTAGTTCTCCTGCGGATATCTTCATTCCTGATGCGATCACGCAAGGAAACTCCGAGCGTAGCCCTTTCCATTGCCCTTTGGGTGACTGTAAGGCTTCTGACGAGGCCCATTGTAAGCGACCATGTTTCAGTACCATATGTCATCCTGGCAACACGAACTGATCATAGAATTTCGTCTTGTGACACTGTTGTATGTTGAATTGAGACACTGTGTAACATTATTCTTTATTTCTTTTCAGAGCCCAACTCATAGAAGACCCATACCAAAGATTCGTGGCTGTAGTTCGCTGGTACCTCTCCGGCCTCTACCGCAAACCCAAGGGTTTGAAGAAGCCATACAACCCGGTGCTCGGAGAGACCTTCAGATGCTGTTGGAAACACGGATCTGGAGAGTCTTATACTTATTATTTGGCTGAACAGGTAACATATTAGTGTCATTCACAACCCTCTTTTCTTGTCCAAATTCAGAGATATACTTAAAAAGAATCCGGCCGTCCGGTTACCGTCCGGATCGACGAAAGTATAGCATGCAACTCAACATACATTTTCAATGTTTTTCATACAACCGCTCTTACGCGATTATGACGTTATTACACATTTATCATCAGATATTTTAGAAACACAGTATCTTGTGGATATTATATAGGCTTCTATTGAAATCAATTTATAAATTTGTGTAAAAATAATCCAGTAAATATGCTATTTTGCATGAAATTTGACTCTTCATAATTTACTCAAAAATTAAAAAAAAAAACAAAAAAGTATAACAATAAAAATAAAATCGAGATTCTGAATGACGACAATTTTTTTCAAAACACATTTAAGGGTTTAAAAAAGACACGTATTTCCTGGAACAAGTTTTGTAAAATATTCGAGTAAATCACGGAGTTACCGAATGCCAACAGAGTTTTCAGGCGTCATCTCTCTTTTTTCGCGTTGCCTTTTCGTCAAACATCGCGTTTGATTGCGTTAGATGAAGTAACAAGCTTTTAAACCATGCTCGATGTTGACGATAGGCGAGTGGAAAAGGAACTCTTAATATTATATGTTTGTGTTATTTTTCAGGTTTCCCACCACCCTCCGGTTTCCGCTTTCTACGTGACGAATAGAAAAGAGGGTTTCGTCATCGAAGGCAGTCTACTAGCTAGGTCTAAATTCTACGGTGAGTATTTCCCTTTTCACCCGCGTACATAAAATATAGCCTATGTCACTCAGGAATAAAGCAGCTTTCTATTGGTGAAAAAATGTTTACAATCGGACCAGTACTTTCAGAGATTACCACCTACAATCAAAAGGGGTTCCGTATAAACTTGGAAGGTAAATTGCGGTTTACGATTTATGACGTATTAAACAAAAAAACTACTTGCTAGATCTCGTTCAAATTAATTTTCGGTGGAAGTCTGCATGGTAATGTACATCATATATATTTTTTTTAGTTTTATCATTTTGAAAGTGTCTCTCGCGCAAACTATTCAGTTTAGAAAAAAATGATATTAGAAACCTCAATATCATTTTTGAAGACCTATCCATAGATGATAGCGTATGCGTACACGTATGGGTTGGATGAAATTTTTTTTTTAAGTTTCAGAGTTGTAAGAATGAGGAACCCCCAAAATTTTTTTTTTTTTTTTTATAATTTTTGTGTGAAAATCAGAATGCGGTTCACAGAATACATCTACTCACCAAGTTTAAATAGTATAGTTCTTATAGTTTCGGAAAAAAGTGGCTGTGACATACGGACGGACAGACAGACAGACATGACGAATCCATAAGGGTTCAGTTTTTTGCCATTTGGCTACGGAACCCTAAAAAACAAACTACCTCTTTATAATATTAGTGTAAATAATCTTCTTCTATAGTATCTATATAAAACGAGAAACTGACCGATGCCAGAATCTGGTATATTTATATAGAATACTAGCTTCTGCAAGCGGCTTCGCCCGCGTGAATGTAGGCTTCTCCATAAAAATTTTCGACTCTCGTTTCATCCCTTTAGGGGGAGAATTTCGGAAAATCCTCTTAGTGCTCGCCTACTTCATAAAAGGAAACCTTTTGCAAAGTTTCACGCTCCTAGTCCCCGTAGTTTCGGCTGTACGTTGATATGTCAGTCAGTTAGTTTCTCCTTTTATATATAAGGTGTTAAAAAATTAACTTTAAGAATTTCGAGGGGACATTGTACTCGTCATTATGAACAACTTCTACTACGGGACCAAACCGGAAATAGCGAAAAAAAAAATTAGCTGCTCTATAAATTTTGACGAGTTATGCGAACATAAACGTAGGGAAAAGCTGTTTTTTATTTTTTCGCGATTTCACGTTCGGTCCCATAGTAAAAGTTCTTCAGAATGAGGAGTACAATGTCCCCTCGAAATTGTTAAAGTTAATTTTGTGACATCTTATAATATATAGATAGATCAAAGACCAAGTTCGAACAAAGTGCCACAATTTAACCATTTAAAAATATTTCATTTAACTTTTCCCGAATTCTTTCAGGTAATTCAACATCGGCAATACTAGAAGGCATCGCTCGGATCCACTTGTTAAACTGGGGAGAGACGTACATCACGACTGCGCCGTACGCACATTGTAAAGGCATCGTCATTGGAACCCTCAGCATGGAGCTTGGTGGCAAGGTATGGCATAAACCTTAACTATAAGGCGGAGACAACCCTCATGCCCTGCCTTCCGCTGGATCCGCCCTGCCTCATAGCCATAGGTAGCTCACATTTGGGGCCCACGGCTATGGGGCCGTTCAAGCATTATGTAAACAGATTTTTTGCAATGAGGGTTTTCAGGAAAATGCACACCACCACTTAGCCCACAGGTCTGCTACTTTTGAAAACTTACACATGACGTTGACGTCAATTTAACTAATGTCATTAACATAGGCGTTTTGACAGGTGCCTGGACCTGACAACTCAGTGCTGCCACCTGGTGAACATCATTTTAGAAAACCCTCATTATTAACTCCCCTTCTTCCTTGTCAGCAAAAATAAACAAAGTTCTCACCCCTCCCCTCCCCATGCTTACCTAGACATTGGTACAAGCATTTGTAAATGTGTTGGTTTTGTCATTAATTTAATTTAATAAAATTTTATAAATTAACAGTCCTCACGGTGAAGGAAAACATCGTGAGGAAACCGGCATGTTCTAGAACCAAAAATTTGAAGACATGTGACATTCACCAATCCGCACTGGGCCCGCGTGGTGGATTACAGCCCATTCCCTCTCCTAGAGAGGAGGCTTGAGTCCCAACAGTGGGAACATTATAAGGCCGACTATGCTATGCTATGCTAACAGTCCTCAGTCCACGATACACGGCTCCATGACTCTAAATCTTCAATGATATTGGATGTTTGCTGTTCAGTGACGAGTCTGCTCACTTTCTTATGATTTTGGAACATCGACATTGTTCATCATCATCATCTTCCTGCCCTTATCCCGCGTTATTTGGGGTCGGCGCAACACGTTTTTTTCTTCCACTCTGCCCTGTTACTCGTCATGCTATCACTAACTTCCTTTTCTTTCATATCACTCTTCACACAATCCATCCATCTTTTCTTTGGTCTCCCTCTCCCTCTCCATCCATCCACATGTAAACTCATAACTCTTTTAGTAACATGTGTTTCATCTCTCCTCTTTACATGACCATACCAAGACAAACGATTCCCTTTCAACTTTTCAGTCACTGGCGCCACTTTCAAACTTCCTCTAATATATTCATTTCTCACTTTATCCATTCTCGTCACACCACACATCCATCTTAACATTCTCATCTCCGCTACATGCAATCTTTTTTATCATCATCGACATTGTTCTCTTAAAAAATTAAAGAAAATATATATTACTGACGTAATCACCATCAAGATCCCCCATCCCCCATATCATCAAAAATAAGCAAAGCAAAGACCCCCCCCCCCGCCCCCCAACAGTGGTTACGTAATACTTGAATGGTATGGTGTTTCATGATTTTTTTTTTAATTTTCGTTTTTCATTTTACTTTGCTCGCATTCCCGGTACCATTCACGCACAGTGTTCATATACCAAAAAATCACCATAATCGCTTTATATTTAGAGGTTGCAACGCAAATTAGCAGATACGAACTTTTAGCAAAATGACAATAGGATCGTGTTGGAATGTCGAATTTATAAAAATAGCAGACTTGGGCTCCTGTGAGGGTCGCGGGAATACGATGGATGCGAGACGCACAGGATTGTGCGTTGTGGAGACGCGTGTGGGGAGGCCTATGTCCAACCGTGGACGTCTTTCAGCTGAAATGATGATCATCAGTTTGGAGGTAAGCGGAACAGAGAGTAAAGTCCCGCAAACCTCCGTTGAAAAGGGAGGATCCTCCGGCCAGACGGGTGTTAAGTCTGGTGGGCAGCTGCCCGATAGATGATTTGGGGCTTTTCTATGTTCTAATCGCGCGGTGAACTTTGATTGCGCGATGCAGGATCAGTTCTTATGTGACGCCATAGATGTCATCATCATTTCAGCTGAAAGACGTCCACTGCTGGATATAGGCCTCCCCCAAGTGTCGCCATAATGAACGGTCTTGTGCGTCTCGCATTCATCGGACTCCCGCAACCGTTACCAAGTCATAGGTCCACCTTGTAGATGATTGGCCTTGGATGGGCAGGGCACATTGCTCGCAGAACGGATGGCCGTTGGGGCCGAAAGGTTCTGGAATGGCGACCACGTCTCGGAAGACGTAGCGTTGAAAATGATGATGATGGTACATGTTTTTTCTTTTCAGGTGCACATAATGTGTCCGGACACCGGTTACCAAGCGGACGTTGAATTCAAATTAAGAGTGAGTAAAAAAACAATTGTTATTATCAAAGGTCCGGTGTTGTCAGTTGAGACAGATCATCTCTTAGCTGCCAGATGCTTATTTAATATCTCGACATTGGCTTCGTCCTCGTGTAATAGGTTTCTCTATACAAACTTTGGACCCCCCTTTTCATCTCTTTAGGGGGTGAATTTTGGAAAATACTCTCTTAATGATTGCCTATGTCATAAATGGAAGCCTTGTGCAAAATTTCACGCTCCTAGTCCGAGTAGTTTCGGCTGTGCGTTGATATGTCAGTCAGTCAGTCAGTTTCTCCTTTTATTTATATATGTATACACACACTATCCACACTCCATATACATTCACACTCTAACTTACACGTCTAAGAACATACTGCCCGCCCACGTACTCGTAACATTTAGAAGAAAATAAGCAAATTTTAAAATTAATAAATATGCATGTTATATTACTTTTTATTTAAAAATTGATTATGATTATAGTTTTATTATGTTTTTTTTTTGCTTTGATTTTTAATTTTATTCCTTTAATTAATTTTGGTTTTAATTTTAATTAAGATTTCTATTTTCAATAAATTTTTTTTAATATTATTGTTTCCATTTTTATTTTTTAGTGCCATAAATTATTATAATCTAGATATAAGGGGAAGACACTATCTCCTGTAATTCTGTGTACACTACCGCAGGAACTAGGGAATTCATAAAATGCATTTATTATTTATGAATATAAAGATTATTATTGTTAAACATTTTTTTTAAATTATTGATAGGCCTGCTTTTGACCACTATATCACCTGATGGTAAGCGATGATGTGGCCGACGATGGAGCACGCTTGTCTAGAAGTAACCTATTCACTCTTTACTTAAAGACCCCTAGGTTATAGCTATCAAGAAACACAGACAGATTACGTCTTCTAATGTCCTCTTTCTCATTCCACAGTCCTTCTTGGGTGGATCAGATCAAACAAACTCTGTCTCGGGCAGGATCAAACGCGGCAAGGAAACAGTGGCGGTGCTTGAAGGGTACTGGGATGGCAAGATTGATATTAAAGATAAGAAGACTGGGGTAAGCATGTTTTTTTATTACCAGTGATCGGAGTAGGTAGATTGAATTGGGGTCATGGATCGGAGCTTAGTTTTTTTTTTAGGTGGGAAAATCATCTAATGACAAATCCCGCTCTTGGGTGAGCGAGAGATAGTCTCACACTTTTACTGACTAAAAACCCACTCCCGTTGCTTCGTTAGCTTCGTCCCGAGGGTTTCGTTTTCACACTACCCGTGGCCCCAGTAGACTTCGACCCTGCTGGACCCCTACGATTTACTGACATCTCCTTGAGGCGCGCGTGGAACAGTACGCGCCGTCGACGACTTGGGCTCGGTCCGGACGGTCGGACGGCGGGCTACCCATTGTTCGCCGTCCGCATGCCCGCCCCTACGGTGGCCGGAAATCGGGATCGGAATCCCGGCAGCGGTTGGGGCGTGAGGACCGTTGCTTCAAGCGATCGGCCGCCTCCTGAGGCGACCGCCTGCCACTCCTCCTCGCTCCGGAACATGGCCTTTACCAAGGCACATTTGTATTACAATGAGCAATATTTTATTTTTCATTTTTTTTTTTAACGGCAAACCGTCACGATTTGACATAACCCAACGACCAATCAGAACATTATACCTTCCTTTAAATTTTGAATTATATAGTTACACTACCAATATTAACAATGTTTAATTGAATCTGGAAATAATTTCCGGAAAAAATGGCTTATCCATGTTATTCTTTCTGTGTACATTTATGATACAAGTACCAAAAATCAATCTACCTACTCCGATCACTGGTTATGAGTACTAGACAACTGATAAACATACTTATATATTTCTAAATACATACATATTATAGATAAATTACACCCAGACACAGAACAAATGTTCGTGCTCATCATACAAACACTTATCTTGGGTGGGAATCGGACCCACGACCTCCGGCATAGCAGTCAGGACCCGAACAATCACAGGAGTCTCCACGGGGCACTATGCCACTAAGATCACCATCATGCTGTATCCGTGGAATGCAGAGGAGACTATGTTTCACTTGCTGTGCGACTGTGCAGCACTAGGCTCCAAAAGACTAGAGTATCTGGGCCAACCATTTCCAAGACCAGAGGACTACAGGCTCAGCCCGATCAAGGCCATACTGGGACTCATGTAGGAGGTGCACGGACCTAGGGGTTGAGTAGACACGAGGGGCATAGCACAAAAGATCCAGAAGGGTTGAAGTGCTCTGGCCCAGGGCCAACCCCACAACAAGATAAGTCAGGGTCACTCACTAGTTCAACAGGCCAGTCAAGGTTTTTTTTTAACGTGATAATAATCTATATTTTTTTTAATATTCCAGGAAGAATCACTCCTTTTCGACGTAGCCCTTCTAAAAGAAGTGAGGCTCCCTCGCTTTCTAATGAACTTCGACAAACAACAGGAGTTCGAGTCAGCCAGGCTCTGGTCCAAGGTGTCCGAAGCCATCGCCAACGAGGATCAGGTAATCTATAAAACACTAGTTGCTGCCAGCGGCTTCGCCCGCGTGAAAATAGATTTCTCTATACCAATTTTGGAACCCCGTTTCATCCCCTTAGGGGGTGAATTTTAGGAAATCCTCTCTTAGTGCTCGCCTTCGTCGTAAATGGAAGCCTTGTGCAAAATTTCACATTCCTAGTCCCAGTAGTTTCGGCTGTGCGTTGATATGTCAGTCAGCCAGTCTCTCCTTTTATATATAAGGTGTTAAAAAATTAACTTTAAGAATTTCGAGGGGACATTGTACTCCTCATTATGAACAACTTTTACTATGGGACCAAACCTGAAATAGCGAAAAAAAAAACAGCTGCTCCATACATTTTGAAGAGTTATGCGAAAATAAACTTAGGGAACAGCTCATCTGTGTAATTAAAAAAGGGCAAGTGCGAGTCGGACTCGCGCACTGAGGGTTCGGTACAAACTTACCTATGAAAACAGTTCGATTCTCTCTCTTGAGAGGAAGATTTTTCCAATCGCAATTTTTTTTTACTAATTTACAGTTTTCAGATTTTTTCCTATACTTGTGTTATGAGACCTTGCTTCATGCAAAATTTTAGGATTCTAGGTCAACGGGAAGTACCCTATGAAATTTGATCCCTTGAGAGTGTCGAAATACACGTTTTTTGCGATATTAACGGCCGTATCTTTTTTTTCGTTAACTTTAAACTTTCATCTTTTCACAGCTTCAAGGGACCGCAGACCTGAGTATATGGTTTTAATTTCAACTTGATACCCTCACGCGTTCCCGTGATAAAGGGTCTTGACAGACAGATAGACGGACAACAAAGTGATCCTATAAGGGTTCCGCTTTTTCCTTTTGAGATACAGAACTCTAAAAAACTAACATATAATTTACAAATAAATTGTATACATATTATCACTAAAACAATGAATAATATGATCGTTCTCCCTCTTCTAGGTGGCGGCCACGGAGCAGAAGACAATAATAGAAGAAGCGCAGCGTGTCCGCGCGCGGAACCTGATAACACCGTGGGTGCCGCGGCTCTTTCATAAAAACCTGAATCCTACACCACCTGAAGGTGAGATATATTCAAACCCTCCTTCTGCGAAGCAGTAATGCTAGCAAAGGAGGCGGCCGATCGCGTGAGGCAAAGGTCTCACGCCTTGACCGTCGCCGGGATTCCGATCCCGATTTCCGGCCACGACGGCGAGCAATGGGTAAACCGCGCCGTCCGACCGTCCGGACCGAGCCCAAGTCGTCGACGGCGCGTACTGTTCCACGCGCGCCTCAAGGAGATGTCAGCAAATCGTAGGAGCCCAGCAGGGTCGAAGCCTACTGGGGCCACGGGTAGTGTGAAAGCGAAACCCGGGGCCCAAGGACGAAGGCAACGAAGGAACAGGAGTGGGTTTTTTAGTCAGTAAAAGTCTGATACTATCTCCCGTTCCGCCCAAGAGCGGGGATGTCATAAGATGATTTTCCCATCCAATAAAAAAAAAAGAACTCAACATTATTTATTTAATAAACCACCATCCCGGGCGAGGGCAACGTAAGAAGCTAGCTCGGGAAATGAGATTGAGGTATGGGTAGAGAGGGAGGCCAAAGAAAAGATGGATGGATTGTGTGAACAGTGATATGAAAGAAAAGGAAGTTAGTGATAGTATGACTTTTGACAGGATAGAATGAAAGAAAAAAACGTGTTGCGCCGACCCCAAATAAAATGGGACAAGGGCAGGAAGATGATGATGAATTTATTTTTTATTTTTTTGATATTTTCAATGTACAGAATTTTCACTTCTACAGATTTATTATAAGTATGGACAAGTCCGCGGTTATAAGTATGGTCAAGTGGAATGAGAATATCCGCAGGAGAACCAAGGTCACCGACATAGCACGAAGAATCGCCAAACTTAAGTGGCAGTGGGCAGGGCACATTGCTCGCAGAACGGATGGCCGTTGGGGCCGAAAGGTTCTGGAATGGCGACCACGTACCGGAAGACGTAGCGTTGGAAGGCCTCCTACAAGGTGGACCGATGACCTGGTAACGGTTGCGGGAGTACGATGGATGCGAGACGCACAGGACCGTTCATTGTGGCGACACTTGGGGGAGGCCTATGTCCAGCAGTGGACGTCTTTCGGCTGAAATGATGATGATGATGATGATGGACAAGTCCAATAGTAACCTAACACTGTGTAGATAACAACTTATTTTTTTAAAGACTTAATGTTTGTTTTTCTATATATTCCAGGTCTAGTTGATCAAGGATGGGTGTACAATCATTTAAACACATCGTAAGTACATTATAACTACATATATATCTGTCGTACTTCTTACTGTAATATCATTTACTAAATTCTTTCTGAAATTATCCTATTATTAATACTATAAATACTTTTTTTTTTAATTTTTCCTTATTATTATTTTTATCATCTATTTTATTATCTTTATTTTTATTTATTATTATTATTTTATTGTTTTCTTATTATTTATCTTTATTTGTTATTTATTATTTGTATTTTTGGTGTACAATAAAGAATCTATCTATCTATCTAAAATATTATCCTAAGGCAATATACTACTGGGATATAAAATATCTTGTATCCTCTAATGTATCTTCTCCATATATTTTTCCTCTTTACTCTATACAAATCTGTGTGCGCACTATACAGTTTCGACGTCTATGAGTCAATGTCGCAGCCGTATCGTATAATACGCCGTTTTACATATTGGCGCGCCGGATTGAAAATGTCGCCGTTACGGTATGTAGCTACCGCACGGTCAGGCAGATTGTGGTGGCGTTATACATTCTACAAAGCGGTACACAAAAGGGGATTTTACTTTATGAGAAAAAACCTGAAAACATATTATTAAGATAGTAGTTCATAAAATAACAAAATAAATTTTAAAATTGAATTCAAAGTTTTCAGTCTTTTTGATATGTTCTTTATCACCATGAAATAGTAGGCAACTTGTTATTACGTCATTCGGCTGTGTAAACTAAAGTGACAACTGTCACCTGATTGGCCATACTGAGTGAATATCGGCGCATTTGTTTACACAGCCAACTGACGTCAAAGAAGAGATAAAAAAAAACTGAAAACTTTTAATTGAATTTTAAAATTTATTTTGTTGTTTTATGAACTAAAACTAACACGTGAGTGCTTTTTGCTTATGCTATCTTAATAATATATTTTTAGATTTTTTCTCAAATAGAGTAAAATATCTTATTTTACGTCACAATATCCACTAGAAACCAATTTGCGAATAATTAAAACAACCACTGAACTTCACTGAAGAAATTCCACCAAAAACTTCTATAAGAATGTGATTACAAGCTTTTATTTAGTTTCACCTGTCCCGATGTTTGTTTGTAATTAAATCTTGCAAATTAAATTTGATCCACTTCGGGGTCACCGATTGAGATGAAATTTTTCATGCATGTGTAAATCTGTCTGTACCATAAAACTCTGGAATGTGCTTCCCCTTGACATCAAAAAAGCTGAAAGTAAATTTTCCTTCAAGCGTAAAATTCGGAACTACTACTTGAAGTTCTCTCAATCTTAGTTCGGTCTTCGTCATAATTGCTATATTTTAAGTTATCTTAATTAGAATGATTTCTTATGTATCATAGTATTTATTAGTTTATTATATTAGCTTATATACGTATTTTATTATTATAAGCCACTTAATTTAATGATACCTACATTCTATTTCAAAAATATCTGTTATTTATTTATTGTGCACACCTACCACAGTGTTGTCTTTTTAACCGTATGGTTGACTGGTAGAGAATGCCTTGTTGCATTAAGTCCGCCTATGTACCACCACTGTATATGAAGTTTAAATAAATAAATAAATCGAACAAAATGCAAAATCAGATCTGATGATGGAACCGGAAGGTGGCCATAGGAACTCAAATAACAATATCGTGTTTGAGCTTTTTGGAATGGTCTTGATGTGTAGATATTAATTATATAGGTAAATAACGCACTATAAAAGTTTTCTATAAAAAAAAAAAAAACATTGTTATTCCTTTTGACCGGCCTGTTGGTCTAGTGGTTAGTGGCCCTGACTGCTATGCCGGAGGTTTGATTCCCACCTAGGACAAATGTTTGTGTGATGAGCACGATCATTTGTTCTATGTCTGGGTGTAACTTATCTATATATATACGAGTATATATATGTATTTAGAAATATATAAGTATGTTTATCAGTTGTCTAGTACTCATGACACAAGCTCTGCTTAGCTTGGGACTAGACGACGTTGTGTGATAGTTGTGGAATATTATATTATTATATTTTTCTTCAACAGGCCATGGCAGACGGAAGAAATCCTAGAATATGAAGAGGAATTCGTGATAAAAACCCTCAGGGAAGGAGGGTTGCCTGTGAAACCCTCCAGCGAGCTGCGGAGGGAGCTCGGCAGGAGGATGTCGGACTCCGACAGCCATGATGAGCTCGCCAGGCCTAAGACTTCAGCGTCAGTATAGAAAACCTTTTATTTTTAATTATTTTTTCGTTACAACAGGTAATTTCAACGAGTTTTAGATCGCAGTTTCAAAACCAGCCACCCAGGTGCATTACTTTGTGTAATTTATTTCATCACCACTGCTCTCAAAACGGTGAAGGAAAACATCGTGAGGAAACCGGCATGTCCTAGAACCAAAAATTCGAAGACATGTGACATTCACTAACCCGCACTGGGCCCGCGTGGTGGATTATGGCTCATTCCCTCTCCTAGAGAGGAGGCCTGAGTCCCAGCAGTGGGAACATTTATTCTAGCAGATTATTAAAGTTCCGGCATTCTACCTGATCCTTGATAATTCCTTCCTTCCTTGATCCGTTTCATCTGAAGCCCTTTTTCAGGAACCTTACCATGATGTGTTTAAATGTCAGCAAGAAAGAATGATAAGAGGGTTGGAGTTATACACTATACAGGGTTATTTGTAAAACACCGGCAACCTCTCAGCACTATGTTGAGAACATCATAAACAACAATTTTTGTTCTATAACTTTTCAAAATTTATCATATATTGGTTCCTCAGATTTTCATACAAAAATAGGAATATTTAAATAGAACGTTCTAAATGTTACGAAGTCTATGCGAAGCAAGCGATAGTACAATAGCGGAGGGGAGCGGGGAGTGCTCGGGGGGCGGAGGTAGGTACAGCAAGATACAGAGTTGAAATGTGTTAGATAGAACAAAGAAATCTTGAAGGTTTGTTTTTGTTAAATGTATTATGTTTTGTAAAAAGTCATAGAACAAAAGTTGTTGTTTATGATGTAAGTAATATAGTCCTGCAAGGTTGTTGGTGTTTTAAAAATAACCCTGTATAGGGTGACTGGTAATTAGTGACCGATACTTAAACACGTGATTGTACTCATGATTACAAACAACTTTCCCAAAGAAACTTCTTTTTATACTAATTAATTTAATCACAATAACAATACAGCAGCAGCAACAGTCTTTGTATATTATTTTACCGAAACATGTAGGTACATTGCTTACGTCATCGATAACACGGGCGCCGCGCCGCTAACAGCTGACAGGGTTAAGGCGCTCGCGCAAAATTCAAAGTTTCAAACAGCTGTTTTGTTCATCATCATCATCATTTCAGCCAATAGACGTCCACTGCTGGACATAGGCCTCCCCCAAATGTCGCCACAAAGAACGGTCCTGTGCGTCTTGCATCCATCGGATTCCCGCAACCTTCACCAGGTCATCCGTCCACCTTGTAGGGGGCCTTCCAACACTGCGTCTTCCGGTACGCGGTCGCCACTACAGAACCTTTCGGCCCCAACGGCCATCTGTTCTGCGAGCAATGTGTCCTGCCCATTGCCACGTAATTTTGGCAATTCTTCGTGCTATGTCGGTGACCTTGGTTCTCCTGCGGATATCTTCATTTCTGATTCGATAACGCAAGGAAACTCCGAGCATATCCCTTTGAGTGACTTTGAGCTTTCTGATGAGGCCTATTATGAGCGACCACGTTTCGGAACCATATGTCATCACTGGCAACACGCACTGGTCATAGACTTTCGACTTGAGATACTGTGGTATATTGGATGAGAAGATACCGCGCAGCTTTCCGAACGCTGCCCAGCCGAGTTGGATTCGACGGTTGACTGCTGGCTGTTTTGTTACTGTGATTTAACTATTTAGTTTAAAAAAAAAAACTTTCTTTAGGAAAGTTGTTTGTAATAATGAGTACTATCACGTGTTTAAGTATCGGTCACTAATTACCAGTCACCCTATATATAGCTCCATCTCTTATACAGTTCAGTTTAGGTCGTCAAATGGATCGCGTTAAAGGGTCCTTCTTTACTCGCCTATCGTCAACGTCTAGCATGATTTAAAAGCTTGTTGCTACATCTGATGCAATCCAACGCGATGTTTGATGCAAAGGCAACGCGAAAAAAGAGATATAACACATGAAAACTCTGTTAGCATTCGGTAATACCGTGATTTACTCGAATCTCGTTCTAGGAAAGTGTCAGATACACAGCTATCTTGTTCATGATACTGAGGGTTCCGTACAAATTTAACGATGAACAGTTCAATTTCCGAATCGAGTCTCCAAAGATTTTTACGAATCGCAAAAAAGTTTTTTTTTTGTGACGTAACTACAAATTTACAGTTTTCAGATTTTTTCCTATACGTGTGCTATAAGAATTTTCTGTGCTATAGGGTTTCTGGAAAGTACCCTATGATTATTGATTTCCTCGAGAGTGTCGAAATTTACGTTTTTGCGAAATAAACGACCGTATCTTTTTTTCTTTTCGTTAACTCAGCAGTTTGATTTTTTCACAGTTTCAAGGGACCGCAAACTTGAGTATATGGTTTTAAATTTAACCCAATACCTCCACTCACGGGTAGTGTGAAAGCGGAACCCGGGGCCCTGGGACGAAGGCAACGAAGGAACAGGAGTGGGTTTTTAGTCAGTAAGAGTCTGACACTATCTCCCGCTCCGCCCAAGAGCGGGGATGTCATTAGGATGATTTTCCCACACAATAAAAAAAAAAAAAACTCAATACCTCCACTCGTTCCCGAGATAAAGGGTCTTGACAGACAGACAAAGAGACGGACAACAAAGTGATCCTATAAGGGTTCCGTTTTTTTTCCTTTAATAAACATTTATATCAAACGCATTTAAAAGTAGTCGAAAACAGTTTTTTTTGAGTATGTGATGGGCGTAAACTGCCTCTTATCAACCCTACCTACCTTTGAGCATCCCCCTTAAAAGACTTGGTATCCAAGCCTAAAACATTTAAAAAAAGGAGTATGCCTCAGTGACAGCCCCCCATTTGCAGGGCAGCACCTCCGGACAAAGTTAGTCCCCTCAAACCGGATGTTCCCATAGACAAAGTTACCCCCCACAAACCGGACGTTCCCGTAGACAAAGTTGCGTCAGAAACACGTATCGCGCGGCTTTCCAGGTAAGTTCTTGCAATTGTTTAAAATAGTGAGACGAAATATTAGGTCTTTAACCCAGCCGACATCTATTTTTTTGGCCGAAACCGAACCTTCAGTCGGTCTTAATTTTTTAACCGCCTGCGTCGGATATATCCGACAAACACTCTCACGTTTATTCCGCCAGGGTCGCACATCCACGACCAAATACTCGCATCTCGTCAGCTCTTCTGTCACCTATGGGGATTGAAGAGCTAAACGAGATGGAGTACCCAGTCGTGAACACACGACCCTGGCGAATAGGACGCGAAAACACTCGTTGGACCAATCGGGGTTAAAGTATGAAATTGCCGTTTTTTAAAACGGGTTGCTTTGAAGTGCAGATATTACAGAAAATACAAAACACAAAGAAACCAATAAATACCTAGTTTAAAAAAAAAATAACGTACCTTTAATATAAAGTTTATTTGAACTTATAATTCCAAGTCAATCCAAAGTTAAAGCACTTCAAAGCAACCCGTTTTAAAAAACGGCCATTTCATACTTTAACCCCTATTATTAACCCTTTTTAACCGGATTACTCCGACAAGTGTTTTCCACTTACCCTGCTCGGAGTTAGAGTTACTTGGGTTAACTCTACGGTAGCTTCGCCTGGTCGTTTATACCGCGTACATCGAAGGACTCTCCACGCGCGCCTCAAGGAGATGTCAGCAAACAGTAGGGGCCCAGCATGGTCGAAGCTTAACTAGAAGGAACTAGGAGTGGGTTTTAGTCAGTACAAGTCTGACACTCCCTCCGACTCCGCCCAATGGCAAGAGGGATGTCATTGGATGATTACCCACTTAAAAAAAAAGGGTCTAAGTCAAGAATGGATAGGTTTCTTCTAGGCAAGCGTGCTCCATTGTCGCCTCAGTTGAGATAGTGATCAAACACGAGCCTGTCAATAATTAAAAAAAAAAGATTAAAAATGGTTGCGTTCTATAGCTAATTATCATCAGGGTCACACGCATAATAATAAAAGCAATAAGGATACGAAGTCAAAGTCAAAGTTTTTTATTTCACATTGGCCTACATGGGCACTTATAAAACGTCAGAAGCTAGTGCACGCTTCCAAATTGGTCGTTTCCTATGGAGAAGAACCGGCAAGAAACTCCATGGTTACTCTTTAAAAAAAAAAAATGTTGTTACAGTCTATATATATAAAAGAAAGTCGTGTTAGTTACACTATTTATAACTCAAGAACTGCTCAACCGATTTGGCTGAAAATTGGTGGGGAGGTAGTTCAGAACCGACGGACGGACATAGGATACATTTTATCGAGTAGGGTAGAGTAGAGTAGAGTAGGGTAGAGTTGGGTAGAGTAGTAGAATATAGACGGGAGCGAAGCCGCGGGCAAAAGCTAGTATTTTAATATATACGATATACGGTTCACCTATCCCTCCCTTTACCTCTCCCTCTCCATTGAACCTTTCCTCCAGGGTAGAAACGTCGGAGAAACAATCGCCCACGACGTCTAGACTGGTCATCCTGCCAGACAGTCGAAGAACAAGCAGTCTAGAAGCGCGTAGCAGGAATTTCACGTAAGCAGCATTTTCTATCTGCGATGTCTTTAACGCCTCGATGTCCACCGTTGGACATAGGCCTCCGCCAAGTGTCGCCAAAGTGAATGAGCCTGTGCGTCTCGCACCGGATTCCCACAACCTTTACCAGGTCATCGGTCTGTAGCGACATTTATGGCGTCACATAAAAACTAATCCTGCATCGCGCAATCAAAGTTCTCCGCGTGATTAGAACATATAGAACAGCCCGAAATCATCTATCGGGCAGTTGCCCACCAGACATAACACCCGTCTGGTCGGAGGATCCTCCCTTTTCAACGGAGGTTTGCGGGACTTTACTCTCTGTTCCGCCTACCTCCAAACTTTTAGGAGGCCGTCCAACACTGCGTCTTCCGGTACGCGGTCGTCACTCCAGAACCTTTCGGCCCCAACGGCCGTCTGTTAAGAAGTTACGCAGTTAATCGGTCTTTATCTTAGAGCCCGGTTTTTAGTTTATTTATAGTTAATTATTTAAGGGTGTTTTTTTTTTATTATTGTTTCATATTTTAGTGTATTTAAAATTACGGTTAGTTAATTTTGTTAATTAACAGTTCCATAACTAACATTAAATATTTTTTTTACAGGCGAACCCTGAAACAGAGCCTATTTGCCATAGACACGGCTCTAAGAGAGCAGACTTTAGCCATAGAACGACTTACAAGAAACGTAGAAGTGTTAACTGAAGGTCAGAGACAAGCCACGGCCTTTAGACCCCAAAATGTAGGCAGGGTACCAACCTCAAGCCACTCTTGGGACCTCTTCGGTGGATTCGTCCTAGCCATGGTGTTGCAAGCGTTATTAAATTGGATTTTCTACCAAAAAGACTGAAGTGTTGCCACTTTAAAAAAAATTCAATGTGATTGATAGAAAGTTTGAGTATTTTTTAATACTATGGGATAATGAATTTTTGAAGCTTCGTCGGTTATTCGCTTGGCTTTACGCGCGGTTTTACTTCGAGAGGAAATTTTTAAGGTTTGTACTGTTTACCGGGAGGTAAGTCGGTTCAATTCTTTGTTCGAATTCTAAACTAAATGTAATTATAGATATTATATATAGATATTTTGATTTTAATATAAAAATTTCTTCTCGCAGCTAAAATTGTGTCTTAAAAAGCCTTTGAAAAATATAAATTATAATTAAATAAAAATGAATAATTTTCACTGATTATTTCGCAATTTGACCAATTCAAAATCGGAGATTTTGTACATTGCCTACACAGTTGGTCAAAGTGAATAATCGATGTAAATTATTCAATTTCTAAAAAAAAAAACGTTGATAGCGAAAAATAATAAAAATAATAATGAACAATAAGTAATTACTGGACATTTTACGAAGAAAATAATATATATTGTTTGAAAGTTTTAATTTAAATTGAATTGCAGTGTTGCCAGTTTATTTTAGTTTAGCACGTACTTGTACATCGACCAATTATTTAGTTTTAATTGTTTATGATGTGTGATTTTGTAAAGTGGCGGTATTGTGCTTGGAATTAAAGTAAAACTAACTGCCCTATACAGTACCTCGGCTAGTTGACAGAATTGTTTTGGTGCGCTAATTCAAGCATGAGGCGTCTAGTGACTGTAAGGTCGTGGGTTTTTAATTAAAAATTTAATTAAAATCGTTAAATGGTGCCCTAAAAATGGTGACCGCTTTACGTGGAGCAAGAAGAAGTGTCAGACTGTTACTGCGTGAAACTCAACGTCGATGGCTTAGAGTGAAAACCTTGGGTCTGGTTCGTAACACAGAATCTTGTATCACGCAAAATTTTGTTTCGGTACTTGTAGTGCCATCTACGGTATTGAATGCATACCTTGCTTTGCATTGAATGCTTTGCGACTGTCGAAGATCTACGAATGACGGCTTTACGTGTTTTTCGAGGCACGTGGTGTCATTAATGTAGCGGGTAGTTTTTTGAATCGCGCAAATATTGGGTGAATACTAAAAGGTGGACCAGACAGTTGCAATTCAGCGTTCCAAAAGAGGTCACCTTGGTTGGAGGTTGATTTATGTGTTTTGGATTTAATCCACGCGCCAACACGTTCGCAAATTAGTCACTGGTTAGAAAAACGTACCCTCAACCAAGGACGTTGAAGGTCATGGATTACAACTGCTGTCTACCACAAATTGAAACTAGTAAGGTCACCTCTGTTGGGATGTTGGATTGCAACCGTCTGGTCCATGCTTAAGACGTTTCAGCGGGTACTGCTAGAAATTTGCATAGTCAAAATTAGAAAAGCGTATTGAAATTGATGGCCAGTGACAATTCTTCGGCGTCTCTCCGCAGACCATGTCTCGCCTTTCATCTTCTAGCACATGCCCTGTTCACGCAAAGATCTCATGACGGCGTCAGCAGAACTTATTTTTTCCCTAGTCATTACCTCGTGGGAAAAGGTCTCCTCGAAGTCCTTCCAGATTTGGGCGAAAGAACTTAATTTTTTTTTATCAACTTGAAATCTACGAAGTAGTGACAATTCTGTTCACAGAAACATGTGTTTGAGATGGGAAATCATCAATGACTTCAAGAGCGGGAGCTCTTGGATAGAACGAGACATTTGCTGAGTAAAATCCACCTGTGTCCTTCGGTTGCCCTCGTCAAGACCGAATAGTGTACTTCTAGTCAAGCGTGCTCCATCGTCGATCACATCATCGCTTACCATCAGTTGAGAAAATGGTGTAACGCGAGACTATCAATTATAAAAAAACTGCTATTTTAAAATTAACCAATGTACGCACTTCACCCGGTGATTCTTAAGACATGTATCCACGACGCATGATATATGTACGAGCCTATACATTATATAAAAAACAAATCCAGTCTCAGCCACCATTTTGAAATTCGTTTACTTTAGTTCAGCAACCTTCAGGCCTATAAAAACCAACTTGACTGTGACGCCAATATTTTGTTCTGCTGGCAAGCTGTTGACATAAGCCTCTCCAAGTGTCGCCACAACGAAAGATTCTCACCAAGTCATTGGTCCACCTTGTGGGAGGCCTTCCAACGCTGCGTCTTCCGGTATTAATCATAATAATTTAAACTATGTACCCGTTGTATGTGCTAGTTTAAATTATTATGAATTAATTGTTTTAATTACTAAAAATGTGCCTCAAAAACTATCCAAACACACTACCGCCACTATAGACTAACGGGGGATTTTGGAACTAAACTATAAGCGGCTGTTTTAAAAGACATGAGTTTAATTATTTTGTTTAAATTTTAATGTTCAAGTGATATTTCTGGTCTCTGATTGTACTATCGTGTCTTCAGACGAATCTGTTTCCTCATAGCTACAACCTGGAGTATTTAGATCGAGAATGAATAGGTTACTACTTCTAGGCATACTCTCATCTTTTCCATCTACTATGGGATGGGCTTAGCCGAACGATGCCCACTATCGGACATAGGCCTCTCCAAAGTGTTGCCAGAAAGTCCGGTCCTGTCCGTCTCGCATCCATCGGATTTGCGCGACTCTCACCAGATGCACTGGCCACCTTGTGGGAGGCCTTTCAGCGCTGCGTCTTCCGGTACGCGGTCGCCACTCCAGAACCTTTCGGTTCTATCGACCATCTTTTCGGCGGTTAAGACAACTTTGATTCTCCTGTAGATATCATACTAAGAGAGGGAATAAAATAATTCAAATTCGCTCCTGATCTATAAAAATCATAGTTCCATGAAGAAATCAAAATTGTATTTGAGGAATATCTTAAGTTTTCTTGATATAAATACACGATGGTACGAACAAGAGACATTGTTGCCTAAATTTATCCTAATAAGTGATAAAATAAGTAATAAATAAATTCTATAGTAAACGCTTTGGCTGAAGTATTTTAATGTAGAAAGTAAAATTCTGAACAATGTGTGTGAAAGTCGACGCTAGACATAGTTTTAAATATCTTTAAGTCGGGTTACTTTGACCCCGAGGTATAACTATGGCCCAAGCTTATTATGTTCTAAGGTAGCCCGTGGAATTTAAATTTTCTTAAGTATTTTGTGTTTTGCAGGTCAGTATGAGGTTAAATGTCGATTAAAATTTGATTGGTGGTCGTAATACGTATTTAATTACTGAATTATAATGATTAAAATCATCAAAACAACCCTCACAGCTCATCTAAGAGTTCAAACACACGAGCAGCATGTTATCAACGGCAGACATAACTGCAACCGTCAAAAAGGGGGCGGCGGCAGCCGTCGAATGTCAACAGTTGCCGCCGACGCGTGTGTGAGCTCTTACCGTATTGAATGGATATTTTATGAAATAGCCAATCATATTTTAGTCAATATACAACATTGACCTGCAAAATGCTCAAAAAGTTAGAAAATTTTAATTTCGCATGCTATCTTGTGACGTCTCCTCAAATAGGAGGACGGAACTCTGTTTACTGTGTTCCTATTAGTTTTGTTTATTGACTCAAAAAATAATACAGGTAAAAATCTTTTTGAAGCCCTGGCTCCTGAGCTAGGTAGCAACTTGTGTTACAGGAGGTCTTTAACAAGCGGGGTTGAAAGTCATAATGTGTTTTGAGCATAATTGTGCAAAGAAAGCGATATTTTTCTGTGTGCAAAATTTAAATTTGAAACTTTGGGCCCGTGTCTGGAACGAAAATTATAGTAAATGAATGTATTTTCGACTGCATTAGTAAACTTGCGTTACACCGTGAGGCGTCGTTATTTTCGTTTCGGAAACCGAGGGTGAGTTTAGCGTTGGCTTTGAAAATACGATCAAGTTATTGAAGTAAATAAGGGAAAGGGTACAGGAATTCATTTTTAAGAAATATAATTAAAAAAAATGTCCCTACTTATTGTGTATTTTTAAACGCTATGGAATATGAAATTATATTTAGTTTTTTCGTATATCTACCGGTCAAAGTGTATTAACCATTTAACTGCCTACGTTGGATATGGCCGACAAACACTCGCGTTTATTCCGACAGGGTTGCAAATCCATGACCAAATACTCCCAGCTCTTCTGTCTCCTATGGGGATTGAAGAGCTAAACGAGATGGGGTGTACAGTCGCAAACATACAACCCTGGCGAACAGGACTCGACAACACACGTCGGACCAATCCGACGTTGGCGGTTAAAGTAAACAATGATATTAAAATGGCTATTCCACAGCCTAAATATAAACTTTAACCGGTCAATGTTCGAAGTGACACAATTTAATAATTGAAATGCTTGAATATTCCTTTTTAATATACAAAAAAAATATTATGTACTTTGCCCGATAGAGTTGATAATTTTAAAATAAAATAAAAAAATTGTGAATAGAATAATTTTGAAAGTTTAGTGATATTAAAATATTGATCACAATTATGTTTTTCCTAGGGTGAATTGGGCAGTTGTCAATCTAGTTAGTAATTTTTCGTTCTTGTGGATTTTGCTTGCAATTATACAACTTGCAAACAACATATGGGCTTTCCTTTTGGGCGGTCATTGCACCCATTATTTTGAACAACTTTTACTTTGAGAATAATGCAGTTGGTGATTCCCAGAGGTGGTTTTTTTTTACGGTGGGAAAATCATCTTATGACATCCCCCGCTCTTGGGCGGGGCGGGAGATAGTGTCAGACTTTTACTGACTAAAAACCCACTCCTGTTCCTTTGTTGCCTTTCGTACCGGGGCCGAGTCTTCCTTTCAGAATCAGACCCTTGGCCCCAGTAGGCTTCGACCCTGCTGGGCCCCTACAGTTGCTGACATCTCAATGAGGCGCGCGTGGAACAGTACCTACGCGCCGTCGACAACTTGGGCTCGGCCCGGACGGTTACCGGACGGTCGGACGGCGAGCCACCCATTGCTCGCCGCAAGCCCACGCCTACGGTGGCCGGAAATCGGGATCGAAGTTCCGGCGGCGGTTGGGGCGTGAGGACCGTTGCCTCACGCGATCGGCCGCCTCCTTTGCTAGCATTACTGCTTCGCAGAAGGAGGCGACCGCCTGCCACTCCTCCACGCTCCGGACCATGGCCTGTTCCAAGGCCCAGCGCCCAGAGGTGGTAGAAATAGAATAGCGGATTATAAATATAGGTAGGTTCGTATATCTATCTATATATATTTATTTATTATATATATATATATATATATATATATATATATATATATATATATATATATATATATATATAAATAAATGCCACTTTTCGTTGTAATTTTATAACTCAAGAACGGGCTCACCTATCCAAACCAAATGTTTAGGCTTTGTTCGGACTATTTAGTAGATGTTTTATGTGAAATTTGCACAAAATCGGTCGAGCGGTTCTTCATTTATCACATTATTAGGCGGTACGAAGTTCGCCGAGTCAGCTAGTTTGATTATGCGCGCGCGCCTCTGGTCCGTGTCATTTTCGCAGCAGTGCGGTTGGCGGCGCTCTGCACCTTGTCCCCTGCTCCCCGCAAGTCGCTGTCGCACTCCGGTCGTCGCAATGGCACACGGTGCTACTTTTTGTCGCCAAAAAGGCTGAAATCATGACAAAAAAACAGTATATATTTTATTCCACAACTGTCACACAACGTTGTCTAGTCCCAAGCTAAACAGAGCTTGTGCTATGAGTACTAGACAACTGACAAAAATACTTATATATTTCTACATACATACATATTATAGATAAATTACACCCAGACACAGAAGAAATGTTCGTGATCATCACACAAACTATGTCTTGAGAGACTAGACCAATAGGACAGTCGAAATGTATGGAGCAGCGGATTTGCTTTCGTGATGTTTGGGAAATCATCCACTAACTTCTCGCACTCTAGGGCAGAGGGTGAGGGTGTGTCAGACTTTTACTGACTAAAAACCACTTCTAAGTTGCCTTGCGATCTAGGATCCAGGGTTTTCCCTTCAGAAGCGAAAGCCATGGGTTGGCCCCTTTTTTTATTGGGTGGGAAAATCATTTTATGACAAATCCCGCCTTGGTTGAAGCGGGAGATAGTGTCAGACTTTTACTGACTCCTACTCCTTCTTTGCCTTCGTCCCAGAGCCCCGGGTTTCACTTTCACACTACCCATGGATGGGTTGGCCCTACGGTTTTGCTGACATCTAGAGCTGGCTCGGTCCGGACGGTTACCGGACGGCCGGACAGTGAGCTTTTTTCGTGATTTCAGGATTGCATAGTAAAAGTTCTTCATATGGATGTGAACAATGACCCTTTTATAGGAAACCTGCTTCTGTCGTTTCAACGTTGTATATAATTTTTTTTTTATCGTCCCACCGGAAGTGACCTCCGGTATTATACTCCTGTTGTGATCATATCCAAATCAGATACTTTTATTATTGATTTTTTTAATTTTATTTTACACATGATATTTTTTTTTATCTCCATTAAGAAAAATACCAGGTATTGAGTATAAACTAAAAAAAACAATTTCGATAGCTTATAGTGAATACCTCGTAACTGCGAAATACGTAGGCAATGATTATCATAATTATCTTTTCCCCCGAAAGACATCCACTTTTCAACGGTCCTGTGCGTCTCGCATCCTTCGGATTACCGCGACCCTCACCAGGTCATCTGTCCACCTTGTGGGAGGCCGCGCCAACTCTGTCATAAGCACAGATTCGTTGAAGGAGGCATAAAAATACCGAATTAGACTTATTATCATTTTACTGATCTGATGGTGTCCAGCCATGTTACCCACGATTCCAGCTATACCAGAGTCTTCCTTAGAGATACTTTGAGAGGGTGGATCTTGGGAAATTCTCTGTTAGTGCTCGCCTACGTCTTAAGGCCTACGCAGACCGGGACGGCATGGCAAAGAATTTTGTCGCCAGTCAGCACACACTAGCCACTTAGATACATGCTGCGTCACGTCGAAGAATGCCACATCAGCTTCTATTGCCCGATACATATTTCAGTCATAAGTAGCGTTTGATAATGTTGGCGGGCGCTGGCGTCCTTCGGCATGCCGTCGCCTACCGCAGCACGCCACGGCATCCTGCCGCGGGAGCCCGTGACGCGTCTTTCAATACCGTGCGATAATATCCCTTCTGATGCCACGGGATCACTTTAAAGCAAAGGAATTTATGTCGTATATCTATTTAGGTATGGTTGAATGTTCATTGGTAAAAATTTAAATCATTTGCCATGCTGTCCCGGTCTGCGTAGGCCTATAGAAGGAAACCTTGTGCATAATTCTTTTAGTCCCAGCAGTTTCGGGTGAGCGTTAATAGTCAGTTTCTTCTTTTATATATATATAGATAAAATTACCTAAAATTGTATAGCCGAGGTGTTTCACTTTAAAGCCGTGTATGCACGTACGAACACGAACGCGAACATAGTCCGAATCGAGTTCGCGCATAACGGTCGTGAACTTTCATAATGGAAGTGGACGATAGTGAAGTAGCGCAAAGTTTTTTTTTTTGGTATTCGCAACGATTCATGATGAACACCGTCCATAAAGAGCACACTAATAGGATCGCCGCAAACATGTTTGACGGACAGAGTGTTCGATGTTCGTTACTGGTACACACGTGCGAACCAAGTTGTTGCGCATCATGTAACGCAACAAATTTGTTCGTACCTGCGTATGCGGCCATCGATTCATGCAATAATGAGAGCAATAACGTTGATAAACTGCTGATTTTTGAAGTAAAAGCTTGAACACTATTTTGTGGGTGTTGAGTGAGATTGAGTCGTCATGTTCGGGTATGTAACGCTCGTTCGAGTGCACTCGGCTCGAGTCGGCCGAACTTACCCGAACGATTACGATTTATGTAATACTACCCTAGCCTTGTTTTACCAAGTTTTTACTTCCGTCGTGTGGTTTTAAGCACTTCGTTTATTTTTGCGTTTCCCTGGTATTTTTTTGAATTGTGATAAAAATGTCATGTAGATTTTTTAAATCTTTGTCTGTGAGAATATATTTTTTTAAATTAATTATGATTCTGTTTTTCCCATTGCTGGATATTAGAGACTTTTATGCTTGCGGGGTTGATAAAAAATCGAAAATTATTTTTAGTTCTCTTTCCGTTATTACAATTTAATAGGATGTCAGACCAACTCAGTGCGGGTCAGTGGCTGTAACATGTGTTCGAATTTTTGGTTTAAGGTCATGCCGATTTCCTAACGATGTTTGAGAGAAAGAGAGAAAGAAAAAGAGTTTATTCGCGCCGAGCCACTGAACTGCCTAGGTTTTTGAACCTACGACTTACGACACGTAAGTCGGGACTGTTTAACAATAGCACATATTTACTTTTAATTAATTATGTATCAATAAACAACCATGAATTTGATCCCCTTGCAAGCTAAAACTGTTAATACATACATATTTTTGTTAAAAAAAAAACATTTTTCTACCAAAATGTTGCCATTCTCCTAAGTATTATTCCTGTATGTTGTAGATAATTTTGATTTTATTACATTTTTGAGGTTACAGCTTAAGAAATTTAAATTGAATGAGGTTTTAGTTAACTTGTATATGATTAGATAAATATATTTTTTATAAAGTTTCTTAATATTTTATTTTTGAGCCAAAGAATCGTTTTACCGACTTGTCATATATGATACTATGAGAAATAGTTTTTATAAGTAGTGCTCTATGTTTTTATTATCATAATCATTATCAAACATAGAACGAGAAAAATCGCCAAACTAAAGTGGCAGTGGGCAGGGCACATTGCTCGTAGAACGGATGATCGATGGTGCCGAAAACTTGTAGAGTATCGACCGCGCACCGGAAAACGCAGCGTTGGAAGGCCTTCCACAAGGTAGACCGATGACCTAGTGAGAGACGCGGGAGTGCGGTGGATGCGAGACGTACAAAATCGGTCGTTGTGGCGTCGCTTGGGGGAGGCCTATGTCCTTTCAACCGAAATATGTCTACTGCAGACATAGGTTTCCCCTAAATGTTGCCACATCCACCGATTTTGTGCGTCTATTAAGCTTCCAACGCTGCGTCATCGGTACGCAGACGCCACTCCAGATACTTTCGGCCCCAACGACCAGCTGTTCTGGGCTATGTTAGTTCTCGTCTTTTGTAGAAACCTAAAATAAAAAAATTGTCGATGAGGGTAAAAACGAATCTTAACTGAATTTTAATTCAAATATTTGTAATCCTTGAATTCACGCAAAATTCTTAAGCTGGAACCCCCGAAATGATTATTGTATTTTAATAGGATAATAAAATGAGCATGGAATTTTATTCGAAACAATTTATATTTTAAAAAGATTATGTCTTGTAGGTTTGTTGATATTTTTTGTTGTTACTCCAGTGGAATTATATTATTATTTTCACCATTCTTTTGTGTTTTTATTTTCGTTTCTGCTTTTTCTTCGGTTATCTTTATTTTTATTGTTTAGGTTTTACACTTACAATATAAACCACACAAGTGAATAAACTCGTGTAGTTTTTTTCTTTAAGAGACCTTCAATAAGAAATATAACCTGAGAAACGTGGTAACTAGGGGTACGCTCTTTTTTCTTTGAGTATGACAATAACTTCTCTCTCTCTCTTCTTTTGAGTGGAGTGAGAGGGAGTGTTAAACTTTTTCTGACCTACCTGTGTGTTGTGTTCCGTCACCCTTTGCGGCCGTACACGGTCAAGATTCCTCTAGAGGTGCGTGCGGCCGTCTCAGGTCTTTCACTATTTAAGCAACTCAATGAAAGAAAAGGCCACACCCCGTAGCTATCGGAGATCGCCTAGACCTTTTGATTAAAGTTACTAAAATTAATAATGTACCTATAATGGGAAGCAATGTTACAAATTCTCCCTGGGAAATTCCCATTCCAAAATAGCGACACAGGATAGACCATTATACAGGATAAAAATCACAACTGGGATAATAATGGGAAGTAATTACTATTTTCACTAGGAAATTCCCATTCCAAAATAGTGGCGCAGAATAAACAATTCTATACAGGAAAAAAAATCGGGTAAATAAATATTCAGAAGCACTTACAATCTAGTTTTTTAACAGTAAAGGAAGCACAATACAGTTAAGTATAATCTAATGGGAAATTCCCATCTTATGATATTCGCCTTTCTTCCAGAGTATACTTATAAATAATAAAAAATAATTAATTGGGTATGTACCTAAAATGCTAAAAAATGATAAAAGATTGTAAATAACCTTTTATTAAAATTTAATTTTGATGTATTTTTTTTAACTTTGCAGGCGAGACGGTAACAGAAATCAAATGACGATAAAACAAAAAAAAAAATTGTTTTATTTCTATCAATGGCTGATGACGTGGTCAACGGCTGTTGGCGCTTCTGGTAGTGTAGTCATGTCAAGTTATTTTTTTCTTTGTTAAATATGGATATCGTACACGCTTGCAGTTTTTTTTTTATATTGGGCGACTGGTAATTAGTGACCGATACTTAAACACGTGATTGTACTCATGATTACAAACAACTTTCCCAAAGAATTATTTTTTTATTTTCTCATTAGTTTTATCACAAGTAGCTATTTAAATCCGATACATAAACTGATTAAGTACACGGCTGGGTTTGCAAGCCGCGGGTGTTCTATTAGTATTGTAGGTACGGCGGCGTCACGCGGCTAAAAACAGCTGAGCGGTCGCTGGTCGCAGGCGTGCGCTTATTGCAAACAGCCTTAGATTCAAATAGCTGTTTTGTTATTATGATAGAACTAGTGAGTATATAAAAAAAGTTTATTGAGGAAAGTTGTTTGTAATCATGAGTACAATCACGTGTTTAAGTATCGGTCACTAATTACCAGTCACCCTGTATACATTTATTTGTACCCTGTATACATAGCGTTTGAGGCAAGGCAAAGTCGAAGACAGTCGAAATGAAACGTCGCAAAATTAACAAATACAAATTACAATATCGTCACATAATATAATGTCAGTATATAGGGAAAGAACGCTCTTTGAAAATACGAAAATAGTCCAGGCTTTGCCCGCTGGAGGGCCTCGTGCAAGTTTTCCTTAAAAGGTGAACGCAGCCTTAACCGAGCCGAACGAATGGAAAGAAAAGGATTTTAGAATTCTTTATAAGAAATCCTATGAAACCCCGCACACCCGAACGCGACGAATTTATTTTTTGTTGATAAGTTTACGCTTGACCGCTATCTCACCTAATAGAAAGCGACGATGCGGTCGACGATGGAACGCGCTTACCTAGAAGTAATCTATTCACTCTTGACTTAAAGAATCCCGGATTTTAGCCATCAGGAAACACAGATTCCGGCAAGGAATTCCACTCCTTAGCTGTAACCGAATCGTCCGAATCTGGAAGGACTCCAGAATGAAGAATTCCAAAATTCTTTTCTTTCAATTCGTGCGACGCGTCCAACTCGGATAAGTGTGCATTCACCTTTAACCACTGAAGTCGTATTTATCCGACAAATATTTACGTCTGTTTTTCCCCCCCTAGCCAAGTTACAATCGTATCGTTCGCGCCGAACACCTCGAGTAGATCACGCCTCCGATTCCTTTGTTCTGACGTCATCTCAACGCTCAGTCACGTGGTTAGAACAAAGGAATCGGAGGCGTAGCCTACTCGAGGCGTTCGGCGCGAACGAAAAGATTGTAACTCGGCTAGAGGGGCAGGGATGTATATTTACGACAATATGGCTACGCTCGTGCTCATGGGATACATTAAAAAACATCTTTTTTTCAGATTTTTTTCGTTGATGTTTACCGAAAAGTGAGATTTGTATGCAAATTGTATTGCAATAAAACTAGCTTATTATAAATAAATATAAATTGAAGTACCGAAATAAGATAAAGAAATAGAAAGTCGTAATTATAAGAGTTGAAAGACTTCCAAATAATGCAACAATAGTTTTCTATTAGAGAAAGGAATTGTTAAATTAATATTTTTTAATTAAAAATTGAATAAAGAATTGTAAAATTACTATCGTATCCAGTTTTTGGAACTAAAATTATCGCTAAATAAATGTGAAAAATATTTGAAGCAGTAATTTCTTTGTATGGAATTTTAAAAACCCCAAATTTTTTATCGTTACGTCATAAACGCAAAACTGTGCTCTCAGCGCCAACGAGTAACCACCTACGTCGGATATATCCGACAAACACTCTCGCGTTTATTCCGACAGTGTCGCACATTCACGACCAAATACTCCGTCTCGTCAGCTCTTCTGTCACCTATGGGGATTGAAGAGCTAAACGAGATGGAGTACCCAGTCGCAAACACACGACCCTGGTGAATAGGACGCGCAACTACTCGTCGGAACAATCCGACCGGGCGGTTAACACAAATAGTTATAATATTTACTAGCGTTTAAGCCTGTCATGTAGTCGTGACGGTGGCGTACTGGACACAGTTTTGCTTTGTCACGTATATGTCGCCGGAAAATTGGAAACGCCGCGTAAGATTGTAAAATATCACGAGAAATTGTAAACAAACAAATAGTACATTTTGATACAAGTGGAGAAAGTTTGTCATTGCTACTGAGCTGGCATTGTTATGGACCCTTGGGCTGCAGTAACAAATTTCCACTTGTATCAAATGAAGGTTTTTAATACACTTACGAAGACATAAAACAACGGGGGTTGACGCGCGCCTCATGGGGGTCGACGCGCGCCCTGTCTGATACTTATGTAATAAAATTGTGGTGGAGTCGAGCACGTACACTTTTCCGCACTAGTGCGATAAACAGTAAATTGCCTGCGAGTGTAGATGCGAGTGTCAGGCCATCGTAAGTAAATTCATTCTTAGCGAATCAAAATATTCTCAAAGAGATGTCAGCGAAATTGTAAGACGGTGTGCACTAGTGACTTTTGTCAACGTGACTTTAAAGTGTTTGTCACGTCACGTTTCCAAAGTGGAGTGCGCTCACGAAGAGAGACAGTGACAAAACTTTTTGGAAATCGAAGCGTCATTTGCCGATATGGATTTCGAAGAGACGTTCGTTCTCTGTTACTCATGAGACACAGGAAAAAAAGAAGAGAATCCTGGGTACACTCCAAAAAAAAAAAAAAAAAAAAAAAAAAAAAAAAAAAAAAAAAAAAAAAAAAAAAAAAAAAACTCCCTTTGGAGTGACAGGCTACTAAGTGGAAAGTTTTATACTATATATAACTACTATACTATATTAACTTCGAGAACATCCAAATATTTATTTTAGATATTTCCGAATGAGTGTTAGAAGCTTTGATGAATTACTTCGCACTTTAGGACCCGCATTAATATTTGAAAATACAAATGGCGAACGACCGACGACGAGAGTGACAATTTTGTCACCAGCGTACACAAATGTCACCCAGTTGTCACATCGTAACGTGCTCTCCATACACATCCACGAACTTGATAAGAGTGATGAAACAGTCACGGTGACAAAAGTCACCAGTGCGCGCACCGTCTAAAGGCCCAGAAGGGCTGAAGCATATTGGGGCCATGGGTTAACTTTGGGAGAAAAAAGAAACCCGTGATCCTAGAGCGCAAATCGTCCCTTAGCTTACAACACCGCTCAAGTCGAAAATTGGCGGTTTTCACATTTGAATGCCTTTAGATGGCTGACTTGTAGCTGCTCATGTCGCGTCTAACCATTGGTCACATGATATAGATTTCAGCCAATCAGAAGCCATAATTCGAAAAGTAGTGACAGCGAGCAAGTCGGCTGGCCTCTCAACACCGCACAGTTTTTTTCGTTTCCTGTAAAGTTGGTAAAAATGAGTTATGCTGTATTGTTAGCTAAGGGACGAAAAGGCAAAGAATGAACACCGGTGTGGTTTTAGTCAGTAAAAGTCTGACACGCCCTCCCGCTCCTCCCAAAAGAGAAGTCGTTAGATGATTTCTCACCTTAAAAAAAAACGAGTCATAATAAATTAGATAACCAGCCAATTACGCAGACGTAATGGATATTGTTACCATATGAAAAAAACAAAAACAAATGCGCCCACAGTGTTCGGTAAGACTGGAAGAGCGGGTGCGGGACGGACGCGGTGCGGCTATCTCAAACAAGAACTTCATTTGAGTGTCCACACTCGCACTCAGTGAGTACGCGGGCGACGAACAGCAACCCTGTCTCTGCACTCGTGGCGCTCTCCGCACCGCGCTGCCAGTGCGGCCAAGCAAATCGCGCGCGTTCTCGCACTGCGCTGCCAGTGTGGCCGAACATACGGAGTCTTAACTAATTTTGCCCCTAAGGAACAAACTTAATCCTTTTATTTGAGGTGGGAAATCACCGAAGAACTCCTGCTCTGGATAAAGCGAGAGAAAGTGTCAGACTTGTACAGTCAGTGTTCTTTCAGTTGCACTTTGCGTTATGCGTATGCGTATGACCTGTACCATGACATTTAAAGTAAGATTGTTTCATTCTTATTTCCAGTGTGGGTAAGAGATGGCGCTAGACAACCTGTGTAGCTCTGTCTCTTACCCACACTGAAATAAGAATGAAACAATCTTACTTTGAACGTCATGGTAACCCCGCAGTTCACTTGGTCGTAAAATGGATTGCGTTAAAAGCTTGTGATAGCTCTGCTGGTCACATATTGTCAACCTACTTATCCAGATTATTTAAACCCCACAAATCCAGAAACTTAATGGCTAGTTCCTGAGAAATTCGTAATGGATAAACACTGCCTGATCCAGGAATTGAAGGTAGGAAAGCAACTTGTGAGCTGTCCAATTAGGAACTATTGAAGATTGTTTTTCTTCTCAAATATGAACCGCGAAATATAAGATGAATGCTATAAAGTTGTCTTTAAAAGTCAAATTTTCGAAAGCTGCTTTGCAATTAGCGGCTCAATATCGGATACTATAGTAACAAAAAATATATTTGCGGTAACGATATGTATGTATTTACACAACTATACTCATTGAAACCATTATAACTCTAACTTAGGGCGGAATTCACCAACAAAATTAATCGCGTTTTAACCTTTGGCTCCCATAATCGCGTTTAGCCGCTGTCACTAGTGTCACTGGTCTATATTTTTACAAGTGACATTAGTGACAGCGGCTAAACGTGATTATGTGAACCAAACGTTAAAACGCGATTAGTTTTATTGTTGAATACCGCCTTTAGAGACGAGGTACAACGTCAAGTTTTTATAAAATTGTTAAAAAATAAAAGGACCATTTTGACATTTGAGAAATACCCTAGAATGTAACTTGGAACTAAACTGAAGGAAACAATCAAATAATAATTAATTACTTAATGTTTTAAAAACATACATAAAATTTTTTGGAGCGTTAATTAATATGATGAAATATATTGCGAGTATTCTTTTTGCGAATTAAAATATTCCTTTTGACAGACGTGAAAACGGGCCTTTTATTTTTTGACAACTTTAGCTCTTCTATAAGTTAGAGAGTTGTTACGCTACAACTGCTATAGGATGGTGCAGATGACAGCTGTCGGATTCATACAATGTAACTACCTATCCTTTTCTATCATCTTAAAGATGCATATATTCGTCCTGCTGTCATTCTACCTATGCTATGTAGAAAAAGACCTAAATGGTATCAATGAGTACGTCTGCTGTGTAAATATAGAAATGTTGATACCGCAATTATATTTTTGTTACCATACTACCCGTTATTTAGTTGCAACTCGCAAAAAAAAACGTAGGAAAATAAGAATTTCGGGCGTTACTTTTGCAGCATTCATCATAAGCTTGAAAATTATAGTGTACATTGATATTAATGTAAAGAAAACTAAATTTATTTTTAAGCACTTGAATATTTATATGATAATAAAATTTATTAATGATTAATTTTTGTCTTTTATTACTAATTTATTTTATCACCTTTGCTTGCATTACTACTTTGCAAAAGGAGGAGACTACCTATGCCGTTTGAAAGAAAAAAAAAACATTTTATTTAGCGGAACAAGGCGCAAAAGAACTAACAAATTATAAGTATATTAAGTGAGAAAAAAAAAAAAAAAAATATGCGCCACATCCGCGCAAAACGGCCGAACGCTCAGCATAATGCCGTGACCACACGCAAAATGCGATGAGTCTACGGCGCTGGTTTTCAGCGTGGGCCGGTAACGGTATCGAGATAAAGATGTCGGCATGGTATTGTGTGCTAATAGATTTGAATATGATAGATAAATAAAAATAAATTATGGGGAAAGAAAAACAATGATGTGACAAACAAACAATGAATGTGTTTGATCACCCACATTTAAAAAGATAAAGGTGTAAGTGGTAAGTGTGAGTCAGACTTGCGCACTGAGGGTTCCGTACAAACTTACCTCTGAAACAGTTCAATTTCCGAATTGAGTTAAGTACGAAGATTTTTTCGAATCATAAAAAAAGTTATTTTTTTGTGACGTAACCACAAATTTTCAGTTTTAAGACACTACCAAGCTGCTTGCGTCATTCGAGACAGGTGTCGACATGCAGACCCAGATCCTTAACGTCGGAGCTAAATGGAATCACTGTGTTATCAAATAATACAGGTGGAACAGTTAGGCCATCAAGCTTTCTCAAATTATGGGGGCTTCCTACAACGATAGCCTGACATTTTGAGGGGTTAACTGCCACCCCAAAACGGACAGACCGGCTTTTTATTGTTCTTAAATCCTGGTTTAGCTTCTCGATCGCATCCGATATATTGTCAACACCTGACTGACAATAGAGCTGCAAATCGTCGGCTTAGAGATGATACGCATACTGAAGCTCAGTGGTTATAAGATTAATAAAAATAGAAAACAAAAGAGGAGATAAAATACCGCCTTGAGGGACGCCAGCGCCAGTTGTAAGGTCACACCACTGTGATGAAGATTCTCCAGCGCGAACCAACTGCTGACGACCCCGAAGTTAAGAGGAAAACCACTCCAGCACCTCCGAAGAGACCATAAGATAGGACAGGATAGACAAGAGGACATCGTGACTGACGTTATTAAAAGCTTTAGAGAAGTCGATTAACACCAAAGTAGTAACTTAGTGTCTTCCATTCCCCGCCTAATATCGTCAGTCACTTTAAGAAGAGCTGTCACGGTACTGTGCCCGGGCCTGAAACCGGATTGAAATGGGCTGATCTGGGAATTATAGAAAAATGAAGTTGGAGAATTGTTTATGAACACAGGCCTCGAGCACTTTGGAAAGGAAGGGAAGGATGGAAATTGGACGAAAGTATGAATCGATATATTTGCTGCTAAATTCTTCAAGAACGTTAGAATGTGTTACACCCGCATTCTAATGTAAAACAAAAATAAACAACTATGATATTCGAATACGGAAGACTTATTTGGACGAAAGGCTAGGTGATATGGTCAAACGACTATAGTCTTCCCTAAGGTGTAAACAGAAAAAAAAGGTATTACATAACAAAAAAACGAATTTAATCTTTTTTTTTAATTTGACAATACTCTCGGTTCTGAATACATGCCTTTTGGCCCATTAAACCAATAGTACCCTAAATTATTTATTTCTGAGGGATCCCAATGATATCTTTTAGGCATAAAATGTTCTAACCTCCTTCTTCTGGCTTCAGCATGATGTTTCTTCTTAGTTTTTCCACTGGAATGATAGATTCTATTACCTTGCATAAAATATGTATCTTCTATTGGTATAGTTTTACGTTTCGTGTTTTCAGTGGATTCTAAGTGTTTCTTTTTCTTTTTGGACTTTTTTTTAGGAATATCTTCTTCGCTTTTCGAATCTTTATCCTGGTTTTCAGATTTTTCAAAACTTTCTTCTTTTTCAATTTGCATTTCTTCTGAATTTTTTGCTTCTTCTTTCTCATCTGACATTTTACTGTTTGCTTCTACTGAATCAGAGTCTTTTGACTCGTCAGAAGCAGACGAATTCTTTTTCTTTTTCTTCTTCTGATGTCCCTTACTTTCTTTCTTCTTTCCATGATATTCTTCAGAACCGAATTTCGGATCCCTCACCGAATTATGTATGTTATCGACAATTTGAAATCTTTTCATATGCCCTAATGGAATTTGCATTTTTTTATGCTTCCAATCTGTCTCGTCATTGTTTTTATGTTTCTTGCTATATTTCCTCAGATCATCTTTGCATTGCCGTCCAAAGCATAACCTATGCGGTGTTTCAGACAACACTAGGATTTCATTAAGATAATGACCCGTACCCGTTTTAGCTTCATTACTTGATCTCTTAGGCTCACCTATATCAAAATAATCATAAGATATTGGTTTCAACTTAGATCTTAACTCTTTTATTTCGTCGTAGTTATCTAGGTGATAGATTTGTCTACCAAATTGTAAGATAGTCTTTTTAGAACTACGTATTCTTTTTGGTGTAAAGACGGTAATGATTGGTATTTTTATTATTGGTTTTTCTTCTTGACTTTCTTTGTGATCAAGGATTAGGGGTTCATTGTCGAAGTCACGGAGTATCAGGACCCGGGATTCTGTTAGGTGAGCTGTAATTTTAGGAAATTGTATTAATTTATTAGCTGGCCCGGTGAACTTTGTACCGTTAGACAGTCAATGTAGTATGTCTATCGACATAGAAACTGACTGACTGACATATCAACGCACAGCCGAAACTACTGGGACTAGAAACGTGAAATTTTGCACAAGGCGTCCTTTTATGATGTAGGCGAACAGTAAGAAAGGATTTTCCAAAATTCAGCCCCTAACGATATGAAATGAGGGTCTAAAGTTTGTATAGAAAAACCTACTTTCACGCGGGCGAAGCCGCGGGCAGAACCAAATTTTTATATATATAGATATCATATATAAAAATTATGTTCTGCCCGCGGCTTCGCCCGCGTGAAAGTAGGTTTTTCTATACAAACTTTAGACCCTCATTTCATATCGTTAGGGGTTAAAAAATACATAAGTATATATGCGTTTATCAGTTGTCAAGCACAAGCTATTTAGTTATGGTAATAGATGGCGTTGTGTGATAGTTGTGGAATATTATTATTAATGACGAATGTTATAGGTAAACTCACCAAAAACAACTAAAATGCATAGACAACTTAAACTAAGTGACATTTTAACTTTTTAGAAAAACTATCATTTTTTTTAGGAATTAATCAGTCAACCACCAATCATCGATTTTAAAAAGAAATAGAAATTATCGCTTTCTTCCATAATAATGGATTAATAATGGACTTGTTATTGAGTTTCAAGCGTAAAATAAACTGAGGTTTTGCATCAAATTTTAATTGGATTTTAATTAATTGGGAAAGGTAGCCATTTGCAATTATGGACGCGAATAGATACCTGCTATGTTTAACATAATATATGGCTGTTAAACATGGACGTTGACAGAGAAACTTAAAAGAAGCTTAAGAGAAGGCTTGTGAAGGATCATTACTTGTCACTGTGATCATGTCTTCGTTTCATCACTTATTCTCTTGCTTATATATTTATATTTTGTATGTATGTATATGTGTATCTATTTTAGTATTAAGTTTTGTTTACTTTTATATTTGCACCAAGTGCAACCCCATTTTGTGTCCAGGCAATCTCTATCCATTCTGGGTAGCCTGGAAGAAATCGCCGAGTGCGATAAAGCCGGCAATTGTATGTTTTTTGTTGTATTACAATTTCAATATGTAAATTTGTAACTTGGTATGCAATAAAGTATATATAAATTAATAATAATAAATAAACTATCTTACAAAATAATTTCATAATATGATAGAGATAAGTGTTGTACTTGAAGTTAAAATAAAACTAAGCGAATACGTGAACAAAGTATGTAAAACCAACTAAACATTTAACCGCCTACGTCGGATTTATCCGACAAACACTGTCGCGTTTAGTCCACCAGGTTTCCTTTTCCCTTGAGGATTCCAGTCCAATGCCTGTTTAGGTATAGATTTTCTAATAATAGCATTATCATTCATCATCAGGTAAGCATAATCAGCCTTTTAATGTTCCCACTGCTGGGACTCAGGCCTCCTCTCTAGGAGAGGAATGGGCCGTAATCCACCACGCGGGCTCAGTGCGGATTGGTGAATGTCACATGTCTTCGAATTTTTGGTTCTAGGACATGCCGGTTTCCTCACGATGTTTTCCTTCACCGTTTTGAGAGCACAAAGTAATGCTAGCTAGGTTTGAAACCGCGACTCGTATGTCGGGACCGTTACCATTCGGCCACCAGCCCCCTCACCAAATTACAATCGCATCGTTCGCGCCGAACGCCTCGAGTAGGCCACGCCTCCGATTCCTTTATTCTGACGTCATCTTAACGCTCAGCCACGTGGTCAGAACAAAGGAATCAGAGGCGTGGCCTACTCGAGGCGTTCGACGCAAACGAAACTATCGTAACTTGGAGCTATGGAGGCAGGTGTTACCATTACGTGGTGTTCTACCTTTGGCGTATAAACGCAACTGCGGTTTCGAAGCAATCCGATTCGGTTCACGCCAATCCAACCCGACACGGCGGCTATGTTCTACGTGCGCTCGAATTCGCAGCTTTAGCTGCCATTTATATAAAACAAGTTATCGTACCGCAGGAGCTTGTGCGAAAATATCAAACCAACTAATCACGACCGCTTCGCTTCTCACATCGCCGCACCGCACCCACGTGCGATTGGTCACATAAACCGCTACAATTGAGTAGCAATAGTTAGTTCCATTCACTCCGCATCGCTTGGCATTTGCGGTCGCTTTGATTCGCCTACGCAAGGCTCTGTGTTAGGATTTGCCACTCAGCCGCGATCTGCAGTGACTTGAAGCCTAATTACCATGACGGTTAAAATATCAGTCGCGCGATCGAGAAAGAGGGATGCAGCTATACATCCTATATAGCTCCATTCCTCTAACACGTGCACCTGTGCCACACGGTGCCTGTTAGTTGCCCCTTCGTCACGTAGGTACTCCAACGGCTCGATATGCCCCTACAGCCCAGGCGCTCAATCTGCTGAACGCCCTGATTGCTCAGGAAACTAAATCCTACATTTTTTTTTTGGCAGTAAAGAAAAGTTAAATGTTTGTATTAATTTTTTTCTACTATATTATGCATGTTTTGTACTTTTCTCTTGTATAACTCTATTAAAAAAACCAAATCAAAATCCGTTGCGTAGTTTTCAAGATCTAAGCATACATAGGGATAGACAGCGGGAAGCGACTTTGTTTTATACTATGTAGTGACGATACTAATTAATATAGATCCTCTATTCTCCTCTTCCTTCTTTGCCATTTTTCCAGGACAGTATGCTTCGACACTGCTGGGCCCCTACGATTGCTGACATCTCCTTGAGGCGCGCGTGGAACACTACGCACCGTCGACGACTTGAGCTCGGTCCAGACGGTTACCGGACGATCGGACAGCAAGCTACCTATTATTCGCCGTCCGCAAGCCCGCGCCTACGATGACCGGAAATCGGGATCGGAATCCAGGCGGCTGGGGCGCAAAGGCTATTGCCATAACTGCTTCACAGAAGGAGGCGACCGCCTACCACTTCTTCTGGGCTCCGGCCATGGCCTGTACCAAGGCCCGGCGCGAGACATCGCTCCCACAAGGACACGGCGGTGCTCTGCCCAGGCGGAGCACACCTCTACCGTATGCTCCACCGAGACCTCCGGGCGGTCCACACAATGGTGGCACCCGGGCGTTTCTTCCGCACGAATTCAGTGAAGGAAGCTCCCGAACTTATCATGTCCGGTGAGAACCTGCGTCATGCGGAAGGTAAGGACGCCGTGAGGTTTTTCCAGCCACTCCTCAAAGAGGGGACTTACCGCCATAATTATGGCGTGCCCAATCTCAGGAGTAGGTATGTTTCCTTGGATTAGTTTTCTACCATAGCATAGCATAGCATAGTCGGCCTTATAATGTTCCCACTGTTGGGACTCAGGCCTCCTCTCTAGGAGAGAGAATGGAGCGTAATCCACCACGCGGGTCCAGTGCGGGTTGGTGAATGTCACACGTCTTCGAAGTTTAGGTTCTAGGACATGCCGGTTTCCTCACGATGTTTTCCTTCACCGTTTTGAGAGCAGTGTTGATGAAATAAATTACACAAAGTAATGCGCCTGGCTGGGGTTGGACCTGCGACCTACATCTCGTAAGTCGGGGCCGTTACTACTCGGCCACCACTGCTCTCACTGCTTTCTACCATAACCCAGGCTAAAAGGGTGTCAGCAGCTAGTGATAAATAAAACTAAAGGACTAAAATGGGAAAGTTTATTACAAAAGCGAATATAAAATTTATACACAGTAGTCTTAAGTTTATATAATACAGATACACGTCTTAACATTCACCGGACAAAGTGCGTAATGTGGTCAATGTGAAAATAGCTAATTGTGATAGGCTCGCGCTTGACCAGATAATGGTAAACGATGATGTAGTCGACGATGGAGCTCGCTTGCCTAGTAGTAACCTATTCACTCTTGACTGTAAACGCAGATTCCGGAATGGGAATATTTATTTCAAGCTAACAAAATTTTATAATAATAATATGAAACTTTTATGTTTTTTAAAGAATTATAAAAACATGTAAATACTATGTTTGAATAGGAAATAAATAATAATTCTTTATTTTTGGGTAACTAAGGCATAGACAAAATACATAGAGTAATAATAAAGTAATACAAATTAATAACATACAATACACCACGCCTGCAGTGGTGGCGCCATAACCCATTAGGCTGTTTATTTATTTATTTAAACTTCATGTACAGTGGTGGTACATAGGCGGACTTAATGCCACAAAGCATTCTCTACCAGTCAACCATTGGGTTAAAAAGACAACACTGTGGTAGTTGTGCACAATAAATAAATAACAGATATTTTGAAATAGAATGTGGTATCATTAAATTAAGTGGCTATAATAATAAAATACGTATATATGCTATTATAATAAACTAATAAATACTATGATACATAAGAAATCATTCTAATTAAGAGAACTTAAAATATAGCAATTATGACGAAGACCGAATTAAGATTGAGATAACTTCAAGTAGTAGTTCCGACTTTTACGCTTGAAGGAAAATTTACTTTCAGCTTTTTTGATGTCAAGGGGAAGCACATTCCAGAGTTTTATGGTAGAGACTGTGTAAGAATTAGCCATAAACCCAGTACGGTGAGAAGGAATATGAAGAAGAATGTTTTTGGATGCTCGAAGGTTGAGATTATGAGAGCTGCCTAGTAATTTAAAATATTGTTTCAAGTAATCAGGAGCACATGGATCGTTCATAATAGTGAAGAGCGTGCAGAGGGATCTGAGGGATCTCCTGTGGCGGATAGGCAGCCATTTAAGCTGAGAACGGAACGAAGCTGTTACCCTCGGATACTTACGCAATTTGGTAACAAAACGCACCAGAGATCTACGCCACAAACGATGGGTAGACCATTGTGTTTGCAGGCATTTCCATCGATGGCCGAGTCACGGCCGTTACAACTGGCCACGGGACCTTTAGGTAATAAGCACCTCTCTATCATAGGAGTTACAGACAGCCTACTCTGCAGAGCTCGCATGCAGCTGATCTGCTTTTAAGCTGCCCAATGACCGCTGGATACAGGGCAAAGCACTTCAAGAACATTGAGGAGCTGGGATGCACATTTACCCACCCGTACGCAAAATACGCGCTTTAGATGTGGAGTTGTGGTCCTCAGCCTGACATACAATACAATCGATCACATCTGTGATCCCCAGAAAATAAATGCATTTTTTTATTAGATGTAGTTTTTAAGGTTACATTACACATAATACGAAAAATTGTTTATGTAAACAGATTTACTAAGACTGTTTTGAAGATTAACCGGGCAATGTTAGTATTGACCATGTTACGCAAATTGCCCACAAAAATAATATTGAATTTTGTTTTAAATGAATACCTTTAATATCGACTAAATACATGTTTTATTAAGAATTTGACAATAAAATGTACAGAATAAAATACACAGACTTGTTTTAGTTATAATATCAATTTTATGCACGTTTTGAAAAAAGTACACAAGAAACACAGCATTTTTAAAATCACACATTGAGATCAATTAATTATTTAATATGCTTAAATACTAAAATTTCAATAAATAATATTGATGGACAGTACTTAAAATATATATGGCAAAACTAATTAATACATTTACGATAATTTACTAAACACTTGTCAAAATAAATTACTAGAATTCTACAATTAAATATGGCAACACCAAACGCACACACAACCCATTTTTTTCCATTTGCAACACTGACAATAAACTACTGGTCGGATCTTTTCCAAAATTACGACAAAACATGTAAAGTTTTTTTTACTAGAAAAATAGAAAATTATTTTCTTTATATTTTGGTCAAATACAATTTTAATGGACTACTGAATACATCGAACTAAGCATTCTTTACATTGACCAACATTCGTATATGACTTACCCACAATTTCTGAAACGTAAAATTGATGTGACTGATAGTCAAGCATTTAGTTCTGAGATTAGTTGAATGAATTGTCCACAGGCAATCCAACTGATAATGCTTCCTTTTTATTGTATCAAATGAATTTGGTTCATGAACGTAGGCATTATACATTTATATACCTAAGGGGCATTTTCTTTTAACCCTACAGTGCATGGTGTCCCACATAAGAAAAGAATTTCAAATTTCGATTCAAGCGGCATTGTTTAGTGTCAAGTAGATTAGAAAGAAATTTTGGTACGATGTCTTCGAATGAAAATTTAATTACGTACATAATTTTTCTTCGAATCGGACGGAAGTTCGAATACGGTCAACAAGTAGCATATAAATAAACTATTATTTTTTTAAATTAAATTTAATATTTTAGTGTCGAAATAATTTTCTTGATAAAACGAATTAACACCTACATGAAATTACCATTTATTTTTACACGTGAGTCACACAAAAATGCAAACATAAGTATATACCATTGAGTTGCGATTTTATCAAATATTTTTCTGAGGAATAGCATCATATTTACCGAAAACAAAATCATGCACTGTAGGGTTTTCACATCTTGACTGTTGATTAAAATTCAATAAAGCTTTTTAGTTACTAGACATGTAACTACTGTAAATACATTGGGCAAAATATCGAGTCCGTAATTGGCATACGGGCAAACACTTTATTTAATACACCGCTGACAATGACTAGAAAGGTTAACATGCACTTTACCCAAATTTTTCACGATGTTCGTACATTATTAACTAAATTTATCTCTAACATTGACCGGGCAAAGTTGATAATGACACTTTGACCGTAAAATTACATATTTACAACGCTCTATACATCGACTAAATGCATTTTTTATATTATCATAGAAAAGTTCTGATTAGAATTCGTTTTGTACAAAATGTAAAAAAGTTTTTCTAATTTTGTAGTCAAATATAAAAAAAATTCTAGATTTGTTTTTTTTTTATATTTTAAAACCGACTTCATAAATTATGAATTTTCCGAAAACTAGCAAAATTTTCAATACGGTTTCTTTTTAACATGGCAAGACTTTAAATCGTCAAAAATAAAACGAAACTCGTTTTGAAGTCGGTTTATTTTTTTAAGTCTTCAATTTTCTTTTTGTTAAGCTGCAAAATAAATTCTAATCAAGAATAAGTAAGTATATTTTTTTAATTTAAGTAATGTTTCTTTTAAATCTATGGATGTCTTTAAGAAGCTATTCACATATTTTTAATATTGAGTCTTTTTGGATACTTCATTCCAATGAATTTTAATAGGCAACGCACAATTTTTGAGCAAAATGATTGCCCGAAAATCTTCAAATGACAGTAACTTTAGAAGTTAGGTTGAGCAACAGTTGCCCCACAAATTATAGCCGTGTGTTGCTTCAAAAAAAAACAACTCGCACTCAGCGCACAGATTACCTAGCCATAACCATTGTATTTTAACAGTGTAAACTATTGTCAAAAAGTCGAAAGGCCGTAACCAAAACAATACATTTTGGGCTTATTGACAAGTGTTATCACTTATGCAGGCTGTTTGGTGCATTGTGTGGCAAATTATTGTTGTAATTTGGGTCTTATTTTATAGAAAGTCAATGAAAAAAAATCCACAGGGCATGAGAAGTGTTTAGGGGTCTGAAAGGATAGCAGATGACCACTCCCGTCGACCATTTCAATTTGCCACACGACACACTAAAAATCCTGTATAATATCACTTTGTTGAAGTTGCTGTTTGCCTAATAATTTATATTGAATCAATATTAAAAACATATGACAAATAAATAATACATTCTGTGCGCAATTAACTTTGTGAATATATATTTTATTTTTTATATATTTTTTATTTATTTAATACTGTTTCTTTTAATAGGTAAGTATAGGAAACTTAAAACTAGTATGGCTTTTTAGGATGCTTAAATTTAAAAAGTACATTATATATGTATTTAATCATTCGATAATAATAGGTACTGAATAGAATATTTTATTGAAAGGAAAATCACGAAAAAAAATTACCGCGTAGTTGCAACGCAATCGCCACGCAGTTGCGTCGCAATTGCTTCTTAACTTACTGAATGCCAAGAAATCAAGCCAGAACCAATTCAAATGAACTAATACGATAACGCACCGCAAAACTAAGCAAGAATACTTACGTTACTGTAATTCTATTTATTAGTCACAGTTAGTTTCATAATTAAAAGACGATTAATCCTCCAGAACGAATCGATTTGTGAAATTTATTATACTTAATGGTTTAATACATGATCCACAGTATTTACGTAATTGATTCTTAATCAGAAATGGCTTTTGTGAAAAAATGACTGGCCTGTTGGCCTAGTGGTTAGTGGCCCTGACTGCTAAGCCGGAGGTCGTGGGTTCGATTCCCACCCAGGTCAAATGCTTGTGTGATGAGCACGATCGTTTGTTCTGTGTCTGGGTGTAATTTATCTATATATGTATGTATTTAGAAATATATGTTTATCAGTTGTCTAGTACCCATAACACAAGCTCTGCTTAGCTTGGGACTAGACGGCGTTGTGTGATAGTTGTGGAATATTATTATATTATTTTGTGAAAAAATATGAACAATTACTTCTTTTTCTTATCGAATTGATGGTAAACTCGTTAACCTGTTTAGGCCCAGTAGGTAGCTACATTAACTACAGCATCTGTGGCACATGTCACATGTCATGAAGTCCTCTAAAGTGCAAATATATGGGCACTTAGAACACTTCAACGTGTGGCTCATGTTCTGAACAAGGGCACCGCAGTCACATTGAGTATTCGACGGGCCTTTAAATCCCCATTTCACCAAGTTGCGTTTGCAGCAGCCTACCTTGGTGGACAACCGATTTAGTGCTTTCCATGTAGGCCACTGCAATTCAAGTCTAGGTGGCAGATACTTAATCAGAAGTATAATAAATTTCAAGAAGTTGGAAGTTCAGTTTAATAAAATAAAACAAAGCACATCGAACTACATGTCGGTGGTAACGATTTGACGTTGAAATGGCTTATCGCAGTACGGAGCTTCAGTAGAATTAAAAATCAGCTCTACCGTACGTAGCAACTTTCAAGAAATTGCTCCAAACACTCACTTTTTTCACTCATACACTCATTACACATTGAAAGTCTTTTCTTAACATTTCACTACAGTAAAGATACTCAGACACAATGAAATCACTATAGGTAAATAATACCCAAGAGGTATTGATTATCCCGTATTTCTAGTTTCGCAAATACATTGGTATTGAAAAGTGGCTAACAGTTGCTCCACACTCAACTCACAGTTGCGCGACAGTTGAGCTACAGTTGTTCCTAAGCGAGAATGCAAACGACCGCTCTTTCACGACGATGATGACGCGTTTGTGTGTGATTAACGACAGCGGGTTTTGGCTTTCATTTTATAATTTATGGTTTGACTAAGGCTTATAATTGTCCATTATACGTTTGATGTAAGATGCAAGAAGTCGACAGTTTCATAGTTTTGTATGTAAGCTTCACGCAGGCGTACACCAAGCGTATGATGACGAATACGTGTCTATGAAGCTACGTGTCCGTGGACAGTAGGCCTAAGTCACTTTCGTAGCTGCATTTTTCTTCTTGGCTACGAAGTAGGTTGTAATGCAGATTTCAACATCATTTTGGGAGTTGATTTTGAAAGGTATTATGGTATATGCTTCTGTGTCCAAAATTGTGAAGTTTTTTTTTTTAAATTGGGGCATTATATATTATACTACTTATCGATTTTACAGTCGTTTGCGTTCTTTTTTAGCGACACCACAGTTGCTCCACAGTTGCCCTACTGTTGCGCAACTGTGGCGCATCTGTTGCGCCACTCCTCACAAAATACTACACAAAGAGTCTCTAAATTCCTGTGTTTTTAATGTTGTGCTAACGCATTGAAGTACCGTAGCAGATCGCTGTCGGCTCTTTGTACCCATGCCGAGTTTAGTGCTATCGTGTCCAGAGCTGCTGATGCGCCGCGGTAGTCACCAAATAGCTCTTTAAACTGTTGAGAAAAAAGAAATGATTGAGATGATATCTGTGATGGAATTTTACGTCACGGCTGGCAAAGTGGTTGAGCGGAACAAATATTTGCATGACCAGCAGATGTTCCGGCTCTGATCACTTTTTTTTTATTCTTGATAGGTCCGCGCTTCACCGCTATCTCACCTGATGGAAAGCGACGATGCGGTCGACGATGGAGCGCGTTTACCTAGAATTAACCTATTCACTCTTAACTTAAAGATTCCCGGGTTGTAGCCATCAGGAAACACAGATTCCGGCAAGGAATTCCCCTCCTTAGCTGTACGCACAATGATTGTGTTCCCAAAAAGTTTTGTGCGTATAGGCGGGATGTTCACCATGTACCGGTGGCGCATTTCCGTACGCCTGGTGGTCCGATGATGGAACGTGTATGTGAGTTTATGAACGCCCCTGCGATACATGAGTAATTTCTAGTGTGGGGCAAAGATAGAAGATAAAAAAAGCAAAGAAATAACTATTTTAATACAAAGCTGGACTATCTGGACTTTGGACATAGATCTATTAACTTATTTCTATGGCTGGCCTGTTGGTCTAGTGGTTAGTGGCCCTGACTGCTATACCTGAGGTCGTGGTTTCGATTCCCACTCAGGACAAATGTTTGTGTGACGAGCACGATCATTAAATTTGTTCTGTGTCTGGGTGTAATTTATCTATAATATGTATGTATACAGAAATATATAAGTATGTTTATCAGTTGTCTAGTACTCATAACACAAGCTCTGCTTAGCTTGGGACTAGACAGCGTTGTGTGATAGTTGTGGAATATTATTATTATCATTTCTTCTTAAGTTTTATTTTAAATATTAATTTAAATCAACGCCAACGTTAATTTTTATGAAAATTTTAGTTTAAAAAAATACTTAAATAATCAAAATTATTAATTCATAATGTAATCTTGTATTTTAACCTTTAACTAGGGATGCGGAATCAAAAATATTGAGAACGATCCACACACTGTTATCATCAAGTAACAATTAACTGTCTTAGGATCAATCAAGAGCTGCCAAAAACTAGTGACGTACTTGTTATTTTTCCACAATCTAGTCTCAATTGAACACTGGCGAGCCCCAATCGCGCAACAGTTGTTCCACTGTTGCCATACAGTCGCGCAACAGTTACTTACCGAAATATACAAAAACATAGAATCTTACCCGATAGTAATCGTAAGGTTGATGCAGACATCTCGCGGCTGCTTGTAAAGCTGGTGGTGGTAGAACTGGCTGCGGGCGTAAGATACGCCATACACCAGCAGCGCCGCGCCACCTGGTGAATATTTGAAGAAATAAATGAAGTATCGTGTGATTAGGAACAGTTTCACTTGCAAAGGATTTATAAAAGAATGTTATCGAACAACGCAAAAAGTTGACGAGAGGATTATCATTTATATAGTTAGGTTATCTTGATCAGTGGCGAATTAGCCATGTAGCAAGAGTAGCAAATGCTACAGCCCCCACGCTTTCGGGGGCCCCGCGTCTTCGGGGGCCCCGCTCGTACGGGGATCCTGCACTTGAACGCAAAAAAAAAAAAACTAGTCAAAGTATATATAAGGTGTTAAAAAATTAACTTTAAGAATTTCGAGGGGACATTGTACTCCTCATTATGAACAACTTTTACTATAGGACCAAACATGAAATCTCAAAAAAAAATCAGCTTTTCCTTACATTTTGATGAGTTATGCGAGCATAAACGTAGGGAACAGCTGAATTTTTTTTAGCGATATAAGAATCGACAATCGACTGAGTAGGTACAGTCGAGCACGAACCAAACGCTCGAACCGCGCTCATTTGAGGTTTGTAAGTCGGTCCACACTACTAGTACATTTTGACACAAGTGCAGAAAGTTTGTCATTGCGATCGTGGCGGAATTCGCACGAGCCGTAGGCGAGACACCAAGGCCTTTTTTTCGTTGGGGAAGTCATCTTATGACATCTCGCGCTCTTTGGCGGGGCAGGAGATAGTGTCAGACTTTTCTCTCTCTTTGCCTAGCCTTATCCCATTTCAATTGGAATCGGCTCTCCTCGTCATTTTTCACCAGACATTATTTCGGTTCTGGGTCGTCGAGTCATTCACTTGGGCTTTCTTTAGGTCATTGCTAATCACAGACATGCAAGTCAGAAGGTTTACTGAAGTGTCAGACTTTTACTGATTAAAAACCCACTCCTGTTCCTTCGATGTGAATCAGACCCTTGGCCCCAGTAGGCTTCGGCCCTGCTGGGCCCCTAATGGAGCCGAGGGCTGCAGTGACAAATTTCCACGTGTATCAAACGACTGTTTTCAATACACTTACGAAGAAATGAATAAACGGGGGTTGACCGGCGACTTGCTGGGGGGAGAGCACGCACACTTTTCTGCACTAGTGTGGAAAACAGTCTATTGCGTGCCTAAAAGCGGTGGGATAAGAGCGCGTTTTCGAGTAAGTGTATTGAAAACGAATTTGTGCTCGGCTCGTGCTCCGAGTGTAGATCCATCTTTAAAATAAATTAAAAAAATGAAGTTACCTGCACGTCGCAGAAAATAGAGCCGTCACCCACAGCCGCCATTCCCGACTCCGTTGTGCTTCATTCGATAGCGTTGAGAAGGCGAACCTTGAACAAAATTTGCATAGTTAGGACCTGTACCACCACCACCATGACGTTTAAAGTAAGATTGTTTCATTCTTATTTCCAGTGTGGGTAAGAGATGGCGCTAGACAACCTGTATAGCTCTGTCTCTTACCCACACTGAAATAAGAATGAAACAATCTTACTTTGAACGTCATGGTAACCCCGCAAGTTAGGGACGACATCAGTCGCTGGATCCACGGCGCCACTTGCTTTTCGAAGTATGGGGTGTCACACCACCAACTTCAAACTCAAAAGGAACCGGAAAAAAAACGGAACCCTTCTTGGACCACTTCGTTGTCCGTCTGTCTATCAAGACCCTTTATCTCGAGAACACGTGAAGATATCGAGTTGAAATTAAAACCATATACTTCAAGTCTGCAATCCCTTGAAGCTGTGAAAAAATCAAACTTCTAAGTTAGAGAGAAAAAAAGATACGGACGTTTATGTCGCAAAAAACGTATATTTCGACACTCTCAAGGGAATCAAAATTCATAGGGTACTTCCCGTTGACCTAGAATCCTGAAATTTGGCATTAAGTGAGGTCTTATAGCAAAGGTATAGGAAAAATCTGAAAACGGCCAAATTTGTTGTTACGTCACAAAATAAAAACTAAATGGTTTTAATTTTGACTGGCCTGTTGGTCTAGTGGTTAGTGGCCTTGACTGCTATGCTGGAGGTCGTGTGTTCGATTCCCACCCAGAACAAATGTTTGTGTGATGAGCACGATCATTTGTTCTGTGTCTGGGTGTAATTTATCTATAATATGTATATATTTAATTTAGAAATATATAAGTATGTTTATCAGTTGTCTAGTACTCATAACACAAGCTCTGCTTAGCTTGGGACTAGGCGGCGCTGTGTGATAGTTGTGGAATATATTATTATTGCAACTCGTTACCTCCATGCGTTTCCGACATAAAGGGTCTTGACAGACAGACAGATAGCCAACAAAGTGACCATATAAGGGCTCCGTATTTTCCTTTTGAGGCACGAAACCCTAAAAAAAGACCCCATGCTCAATAATCACTCCTGCCACCACGAGGCTAACGAGGAAAGAAAGAAAGAAAATGTTTTTTTTATTGAAGGCAGTTTGCAGCTGTAGTAATCACCACACTTTTATATGGCTTTTATACGCCACACTGGTTAGAAGTAAACTCGAGGCAAGTGCCTGTGTGTGGCATCCATGTACCGCAACTCAGACATTAATGCTTGAGAAGAAGCAGAAAACTTTCTTGAGATTTCTATTTCAAAGGTTGTACACTTTCTTTCCCTACATGTACCTTACCAATTTTCTTTTAGGGATGCTGGGTTTCAACTCGTTAGAGGTGAGAAGGGGCTTCGATCAGCTCGTAGTAGCTTGTAAAATCCTGAGCGGACGTATTGACTGCCCTGAGCTCCATGACCTCTTCTGTCGCCTGTTTGTGCCAGATAAATACATTGGACACCGTCAGAGCCGCCGTCACAATCTATTTGCACTTCAGCCATCTAGAACTGTCGCTAGAGCCGAATCCCCAGTGTGTCGTACTTTAAAAATGCTTAACGCCCTCCTGAATGCTGACCCTGAATGTGATGTGTTTGCGGACGAAAGGAATAAAATAAGACGTGTTTGTCTGGTGTTCTGTGAGAGGCAGTATGCGAGGGTGTCCACTGTTCTATGTTAATATGTAGTATTGTATTTAATCTTATAAGTTTTAAAAATTCTATGTTAATTAATGTAAGTGGGTGTACCGTTTTAATTAACTATAAATAAATAAATAAATATATACCTGTAGAAAAGCCAGTCATCAGTGGGTGAAGCTAGAGCGATCAGTAACGCTCTGTGCGAGTACATCGGCCTGGGCGCGGAGTACGATGCTGTGAGGGCTCGCCAGCAAGCTTGCCAGGCGGGCAAGCCGTGCGTACGGACACCAGCTGTAAAGGCAGCCTGTGAAACCAAAATAGTCAGTTTTTTTTAAACGTTGCCAAGCCTTAACATTTAGTGCTTATTGGGTCATTCAGTTCCCTTCAAAATGGGTGAGCTGAGTGGGGCTGATGCACGAAAAATAATGGCGTTTAACTTAACCTAACCCAAATGATTCACAAAAATTACAAGGGTATCTGGCGCTCGGCTGCCGCTGCCGCGGAACGCTCGCTGCGCTTGCTCACCTTCACGCTTTAATGGTCACTATTCTAACCTAACCCACATCATCGCTTCGTTCACTCGCCATCATGTTCTAATGGTCACTATTTTAACATGACCTAATTCAGGCACGATTATTCCGATCTACGCACGATTAGTCCATTTTCGTACTGGCATTGTACATTATGGAATAAGCTTAGGTTGTTAGGTCACTAGGAAGTATACACGAGTATTATACTTCTCTTGTATACATTGGAAGACCTTGATTATAAAGTGATTTCCAATCTATACGCGACTAGTTTCACACCATAGCATTCTGGCCATGTACAGAATGTAAATACGCTTCTGGGTGCTCCAAAATTACGTCACCTCCTTCCCTGCTTTTCTCTTTTACACACATTATCGGCTCCACATTTGGTATTGTATAGAATACCGGATTATACAGATTGCCGTTAACATATATATAAATAAATAAATACAATAAAAAAAACAATTTCATCTTTCACTGTAGCTATATGTCTTTGGCATTAATACAAGCAACGTACCTCTTGATAAATATCAGGTATAGTTTGGTTCGAGTCGAGCCAAGAGTCAAACAGGTCCACGGCTTGCTTCGTTACTGACGGGTTCTCCCACTCTACGCCCGCTGTTAATAGGGCTCCACTTAACCATCTGCGGACAAAATATTCAGTTATTATTAGAGGCTCTGGTCATGGATTACAACTGATGTCTACTACAGATTAAAATAGCAAGGTCACCTCTGTTGGGACGCTGGGTTGCAACCCGTCTGGGGTTATGGTCCATGCTTAAGACGTTTCAGCGTGTACTGCTAGAAAATGGCATTGTCAAAATTTTTCGTAAATAGCAAGCGTATTGAAATTGATGGCCAGTGACAATTCTTCAGCGTCTCTCTGCAGGCAAGGATCTCATGACTGCGTCAGAAGTACTTATTGTTTTCGCTAGTCATTAACTTGTGGGAAAAGGTCTCCTCGAAGTCCTCCCAGACTTATGGGGAAGGAACTTAATTCAAAAGAAATTTACTATTTTTTACCCTCTTCGAGGAGTGGCTGGAGAGACGTCACGGAGTTCTCATTTTCCGCATGACATAAGTCCTCACTAGATATGGTAAGTTCGGGAGGTTCCAGCACCTGATTCTTTCGGAAGAAACGCCCGGGTGTCACCATTGTGCGGACCACCCGGAGGACACGGTGGAGCATACGGTATAGGTGTGCCCCGCCTGGGCAGAGCACCGCCGTGTCCTCGTGGGCGCGATCGGCGGCAGCGATCTCTCGCGCCGGGCCTTGATAGAGGCCATAGTCCGGAGCGAGGAGGAGTGGCAGGCGGTCGCCTCCTTCTGCGAAGCAGTAATGCTAACAAAGGAGGAAGCCGAACGTGCACGCGCGAGGCAATGACGCTCGCGCCCTAGCCGCCGGTATTCCAATCCCAATTTCCGACCACCGTAGGCGCGGGCTTACGAACGGCGAACAATGGGTAGTTTGCCGTCCGATCGTCCAGTAACCGTCCGAACCGAGCCCAAGTCGTGGACGGCGCGAAGTGTTCCACGCGCGCCTCAAGGAGATGTCAACAACCATAGGGGCCCAGAAGGGTCGAAGCCTACTTGGCCCCCATTGGTGATGCGAAAAAGATCCCGGGACCCTGGAAAAATGGCAAAGAAGGAACAGGAGTAGGTTTTTAGTCAGTAAAAAGTCTGACACTATCTCCTGATCCGCCCAAGAGCAGGGGATGTCATTAGATTATTTTCCCTCCCGAAAAAAAAATTCTTATGTGACTTCATAAAGTAGATATAAAAAACACTTACAGTAGATCCTCCCCAAGTCCTGCCGCTTGAAGCTGTTCCGCAGAGTAGACTAGAACTTGTGAGGGGTGTAGTGTCTTCAGCAGCCGGCTAAGAGGGGGGCCGGAGTGAGACAAGAGCAGCAGCTCCCTCCACCAAGATAGGTGGTTGAGGACTACCCGCCAGGGCGCCCAGTGGGTCTCTGTACTGAGTCGGGCTGAAATGAAGAAAAAGTGGTGTATATTTTTTACAGAGTTTGGGTACGGCGTCCAATCTCTTCAGAAACTCGTCTAGTACATATGAATTATTGATATAGAATAGAACAAAATAGAATAGAACGGAATAGAATAGAATAGAACGGAATAGAATATAATAGATCGGAATAGAATAGAATAGAACGGAATAGAATAGAAAGGAATTGAATAACTTACTAGGTAACACTAGGTAAATAAATCTATGGGTACAAAGGCGGTCTTATCGCTGATAGCGATATCTACCAGACATATTGATATAGAATAGAACAGAATAGAAGATAATAGAATAGAACGGAATAGAATAGAATAGAACGGAATAGAATAGAATAGAACGGAATAGAATATAATAGAACGGAATAGAATATAATAGAACGGAATAGAATAGAATAGAAAGGAATAGAATAACTTACTAGGTAACATTAGGTAAATAAATCTATGGGTACAAAGGCGGTCTTATCGCTGATAGCGATATCTACCAGACATATTGATATAGAATAGAACAGAATAGAAGAGAATAGAATAGAACGGAATAGAATAGAATAGAACGGAATAGAATAGAATAGAATAACTTACTAGGTAACACTAGGTAACTTAAATCTATGGGTACACAGGCGGTCTTTTCGCTGATAGCGATATCTACCAGACAACGTTAGGATGGACTGTAAGAATTTGAAATAGAAAAAGGGGGGTAGACTGCGGTGTACTGCAAATTAATAAAGTAAATATTAGATTAAAATTATAAACTAGACTATACATAGACATAATATAGCCATTATATATAAAAGACAACATATAAACATACAAATATTATAGGTTATACAATTTCATTCAAAGAGATGGAAAAAGAAAAGAACAATAAGGTGGGTTCGTGACGGAAGAATTGAATTTAGGTAGAGGCGGGATAGCAATTAGAGTGAAAGGAAGTGAGCTGCACGTCATCATTTCAGCCAAAAGATGTCCTGCTGGACTTAGGCCTTCCCCAAACGTCGCCGCAACGACTAATCCTAAGCGTTTCTCATCCATCGGATTCCCACAACCCCACCAGGTAACCAAAATTTCAAAAATGTGTTCGATATGGGATTTGACATATGTGAACTCCTGGAAGAGTGCAGACCTGATACTGCGTAAGCGTAAGAGTAAGAGTGCGTAAGAGTGTTAAGCGAGCGTACTGTTATACCCATCCGACTACCCCTTCTGGCTTACCCAGCAGCTTATGCTGCATTCTCGTCAGAGTGCTGACCCATCAGAAAGAAAGAAAGAAAGAAAGAAAATTTCGTCAAACATGGCGCATACCTTAAAAATAAGAACAAACAACAACAACGACTTAAATTTTAAGTGGTAGGATTTGTGTCACATCCGCGCAAAACGGCCGTGTGAGAGAGTGTGCCATTAGTGTAAACAGAGTATGTCATGAACGTGATAGCGTGCCGCGAGAGAGAGAGAGTGTCACTTGATGCCACAATGGTGTCAGTACAACAGTCTCACTGTATTAAAATGTGTAAAGAATGTCACAAGCATCAACATGGAACTCACCAGCGGCCGCTATGGCTCTACTAGCCGGTAACCTCCCGGCCCGGCTTAGTACGAAGGCATCGTCTAGTAGTAACGCCCTCTCTGCTGCGGCTCCACTTGCGTACAACTCTGCAGCGCGTTGAGCCGCTGCTTCTGCAGTCTAGGAAAGAACACAACATAACCTTACTATGATAAGGGTACTTAACTAATTTTGGTAGATTTCGATAATCTATAATTATACATATACTTCTTTGCTGGGAGATGGATAGATGTGTGTCGTGAATGTCTAAGGTTTTGTGAGAAGATGGATAAAAAATAAGTTAACATTGATCATTTGTTTTGAGGGATTATTTCTAAATTATATGGTAGTTATTTAGTTTTTCTTTTTTCTTCTTCTTTAATGTGTATGGATTTGTTATTAGGGTATTACTGTTTTTATTAAATTTATTTTTTTAGTTTGTAAGTTTCTACTGTACAACGCCTTGGACATCCTCTGTAACGTTGTACAAGTACTTGTGAATAAATAAAAATAAATAAAATAAAAGGGGAAACTAACTGACTGACATATCAACGCACAGCCCAAAACTATTGGGATTAGGAACGTGAAATTTTGCACAAGGCTTCCTTTTATGACGTTAATTTATTTTATTTTTCACATTTTAGGAAAGGTTACAGACTAGCTAAATTGCTAATTACAAGCTTTCATTTATATAATGACAAAAAGAATAATTAAAGTTGGTCCCACAATACCCTAAACTGTTAGTCAATCTAAACAAACAATAATAATATAAATTTCAAGTGAAAATAGGTGCTTGTTGCTCAAAAAATGACTTTGCTAAGAGCAACTAGTAACTTAAAAACTAAAGCCTAAAAAATTGAAAACCAAAAAATTATTTGACTATTTTTTTACACATTGAGAGGGTTACCATCATCTTCCTGTCCTTGTCCCATCTTATTTGGCGTCGGCGCAACACGTTTTTTTCTTCCATTCTATCCTGTTAGCCGTCATACTATCACTAACTTCCTTTTCTTTCATATCACTGTTCACACAATCCATTCATCTTTTCTTTGGCTTCCTTCTCCCTGGGTGAGTGAGGGTGAGTATTTTTATATCGCAGGGTAAACTACAAGTGACCTTGTTGTAAATTCGAACAACTTTAATGCAAACAATTGTAATCGGGAGTAATCGGAACGTCGATAAGTCGCTATTGGTCGCTAGGGACAATGGCCGACTGACCAACCAATCGCGAGCTCGTAACGATGCTACCTCGTTCACCGCGTCCCGCTTGATAACTAAAGATACCTAAAAATGAATTCTGCGCATCTAATTTAGATTTTGTGATCTGTAGGTACCTCTCCATCAGTCCTGTCCTGTGGGGCCACTCGGTACAACCCCCTCGCTCCAACATTGTATCTCACCCATTTGTGTTTGCCCAGGTCTGGAATCACCACTGAAAGAGAGAAAACCATTAGAATTACTTAGACAAGTGTTTTTCAATCTTTTTAAGGTTCCGTATCTCAAAAGGAAAAAACGGAACCCTTATAGGATCACTTTGTTGTTCGTCTGTCTATCTGTCTGTCAAGACCCTTTAGGGTATCGCTGTGGAGGTATCGAGTTCAAATAAAACCATATACTCAGGTCGCAAAAAATCAAACTAATGAGTTAACGAAAAAAAAAAGATACGGCCGTTTATGTCGCAAAAAACGTGTATTTCGACACCCTCAAGGGAATCAAAATTCATAGGGTACTTCCCATTGGCCTAGAATCCTGGAATTTGGCATGAAGCGAAGTCTCATAACGCAAGTATAGGAAAAAAATCTGAAAACTGTAAAATTGTAATTACGACAAAAAATTAACTTTGTTTGCGATTCGAAAAATCTTCGTAACTCAATTCAGGAATCGAACTGTTTTCATAATTAAGTTTGTACGGAACCCGCAGTGCGCGAGTCCGACACGAACTTGCCCTGTTTTTATATTTACTTTTCAAAAAAAAACAACATGTAAGTAACTTGTATTATTATATACCTATGTAATATCTACTTTTGGAAAATTGAGGAAAAAAATAGTAGGTGTACATTCATTTTTAAATTTTAGTTATTTAGAAACGTTTGAACATGAATGATTGATACTCAATCCGCCTTTGTACAATGTTTCATTAGTGCATAAAGTTATAAATAAATAAACAAATAAATACTCAGAAATATGAGGTTTGATTTTGTAATTTAGCGCTTATCTATACATATAAAAATCAATGCCACTTTTCGTTGTAACTTTATAACTCAAGAACGGGCTCACCTATCCAAACCAAATGTTTAGGCTTTGTCCGGACTATTTAGTAGATGGTTTATGTGAAGTTTGCACAAAATCGGTCGAGCGGTTCTTCATTTATCACATTATTAGGTGGTACGAAGTTCGCCTAGTCAGCTAGTATAATATACATATAATTGGTTATTTTTTTTGTGCATCTACGAAAGTTACTTTTTTCTCACGCATTGTACAATATCATTCTCAACTTCATTTTATCGAGATCGATCCTGTTTCAGTATTTCACATTACATTATCTAGCTATGCTATAATTGCTATATAGTGCGGGTGACAGCTGTCGGATTCATACAATGTACTTAACTACCTATCTTTTTCTCTCATCTAAAAGATGCATATTTTCATCCTGCTATCATCCTACCCATGCTATGTAAAAAGACCTTAGGAGGCGCTAGAAGTCAATTTGCGAGTAATTAAAACAACGACAACTACACTATTTTAGCCTTAGATACAGTCGGGGACATTTTAACGTACAACGCTCAATCTACATATCATTACAACGTTGTCCAGTGTCCCGCAACTTGCCCACCAACATTCAACGTGATGCGGGACATGTTGACATTTGGGCATGTTGACATTTGGACATGTTGATATTTGGACATGTTGATATTTGGACATGTTGACATTTGGACATGTTGACATTTGGACAAGTTGACAATTGGACATGTTGACATTTGGACATGTTGACATTTGGACATGTTGACATTTGGACATTTTGACAGCTTGCGTGTCAGAGGCTTCAAAATCCTTAAAAAACGAGGTTATTGTTGTAATATTCTGACATTACTTACACATAGGTTACTTACTCTCAGTATCATTCATCCATATCAAGTGCGTGACGTTTTCAGCCCAGCGTGATACCCGTGTTTTGTTATCCGTGTCGTACCTACATAGAAAAAAATATTATTTAAATTTAGGTGTGACATCCAAGCGGGATCGGCCATGACATGATCCCAGTCGTCGTTGGAGGGAAAAAAATTCAATACAATTGCTCCTATCCCTACTGCTTTTACGCAAATTCCTGTTTTCTGCACTAGTGCGGAAAAGTGTGCGAGATGATCCCCAGAAAAATAATAATAATAATACTATCTATTGTAACAGACTGGACGCCAGGGAGCCCCTACAAGTCGCCGGGCTGCTATCGTTTATTTATTTTTTTGTAAGTGTATTGAAAAAAGTCGTTTGATATACGTGGTTTGTCACCGCAGCACTCGGCTCTATAAGACCCTCGCCTGTGGCTCGGGCAAATTCCGCCTCGATCGCCTGGTCGCGATGACAAACTTTATCCACTTGTATCAAAATGTACTATGGTTTTTTTCCTGATACATATGTAGCAGTGTCAAAAAACCAGCCTCAAAAAAAAAACAAGCGAACTTTTTAGTTGTGAACGAACTTTCGTCGGGGTTTTTGACACTGACAACTTTGTTTTTAAATTGAAAAACGTCAAGGTATTTTGACAGCTGTCACTTACCAAGTAGCGTTATGGTAGTTATGTGTGACGTTCTTCCACGCGGTAATATTCTCTTTGTCATCGTCGTCTACGTCTATCGGGCCCACCACGAAAGTGACGGGGATGATCCACTTGTGGGGGGGTGCTTTCGTAGTTTTCGCCACGGGGCGCTTTGTCGTTGGTGGGGGGGCTGTGGTAGTGGTAGAATTGATGTCTTCTTCGGAGTCTGTGAGGTTTTCTGTGAAGAAAATTGAATTGTTATTTTAATCCGCCTAGCGGAAGCTGACTTCCATCATGCGCACGGCGATTACTCGGTAAATGTCAAATCGAAAAACAAATTGGTAGAGCATACCTTATAAAATATTATGCGTTTAATTTTTAGAAAATTTATTCAAGAACGTACTACTACGTATTTACTTTGTACCAACATTTTTTTTTTTTTACTCAGGCGCATCAACATGTCTACCAAGTTCTCGATTTCAACAATTGCTGACACCAAGGCGTTACCGATTGGAGAATGAATTCGAAACGAAACGGTTGTAACTTGGCTAGGGGAGCTGAGAACTGTAGCGGAGAACTAGCTGATAGCTCTCCTATGAAAAATTTCTTATCCATAGGATAAAGGGTACTAACACTAGTTAATAAGTTATGAAAATTAAGTTACTAACACTGTATGGATCTTTTTGTGTCCGAAATAAAATAAATTCTATTCTAATCTAATAAGAGCAGTGGTGGCCGAGTGGTAACTGCCCCGACTTACGAATTGTAAGGTCGCGGGTTCAAACCCAGCCAGGCGCATTACTTTGTGTAATTTATTTCATCACCACTGCTCTCAAAACGGTGAAGGAAAACATCGTGAGGAAACAGGCATGTCCTAGAACCAAAACTTCGAAGACATGTGACATTCACCAATCCATACTGGGCTCGCGTGGTGGATTGTGGCCCATTCCTTTTTCTAGAGAGAGGAGGCCTGAGTCCCAGCAGTAAGAACATAAAAAGGCGGATTATGCTATTATGCTATGCTAATCTAATATTAAGTATTAGAGATTATATATCAATTATGAAAGGAAGTGCTCTTTAAGTTTCTTTTTGAATACACCCAAATTTCATTTTTTTGTCATGTGTGTCGTTTTCGCGGTTTTCGAGAGTGTTGAAGCTGATAGTGCTGTCAAAATGTAAATCCAAGATGGCGGCTGCAACAAATTATCAACTTTTTCATTATGGGTGTCATTTTCATGAGAGAAAGGCCGTCTCGAAGGGAGAGTGGTATGGAAGTCTTAGTAAATTACCCTCGAAGGCTAATTGTACATACGTCTGTACAACTTGAATGACCTTGAAAAACGTTTAATTGTCGTTTTGTACACACGTTTGTATGAATTTTTTTCAGCCGTAAATTTTGGTTTCTATAGCTTTGTTTTTCCTAGAAAAATCCAGAATAAGTTTCATCATTTCAGCCGAAAGAAGTCCACTGCTGGACATAGGCCTCCCCCAAGCGACGCCACAACGACCGATCCTGTGCGTCTCGCATCCACCGCACTCCCGCGACTCTCACCAGGTCGTCGGTCCACCTTGTGGGAGGCCTTCCAACGCTGCGTTTTCCGGTGCTCGGTCGCCATTCTAGAACCTTTCGGCCCCATCGACCGTCCGTTCTACGAGCAATTTTTAATTATTTTTGGTAATTTACGTAAAAATTTGCAATTACGTAATAAAAATACCCTGGGGCGTCCGAGGGGTTAAAAGAGGAAAGATTTCTTACCAGGTTCGTAAAATAATTCATCCAGATCAGCCCTCAGTTCCAGCGTGAGGAGATAATTCACCATCGGAGGCTCTGGGTCAGGAGGCTCAGCGGTCATCAGGAATCTGAGGACAAAGGAATATAGGTCATTAGTATCTGAAATTAAGTTCCTTTGTCCTCTAACACCAAGTTTGTTACGACTGTAGCGACATCTAGCACGCAACTGTATCAAACTGGGTTAAATTTTTAATCTTAGCAAAGATGAAAACTAAATTCAACAAAATAAAGTTTTTATTTTTATTTATTTATTTTCCAACTTATAACTATCTTTACAGTGTAACCTAATGCGATAGAGTATTTTTTGTTTTTTCTGCTTATTTACAAAACATACATACATATATTATTCACACCAGTTTATAACTTATTACGAATAAGGCATTTATTGTAAATTCACTCAGAGAACAACAGAATATGTCTGTGTCACTAGATATGAGTTGAGTTAACTTTTGATGGAGCACAGTTTTTGGGTTTCACAACGATCATAATTTCAATTGTAGGGTAGAAATATACAAGGTGTCTTTGACATCGACTAACAAATGAATACCATGGATTCAGCACATGATTCCGAACCCCCCAGTAGTGGAATTTTTCTTTGTTTTTTTTTTTCTATTTGACTCAAATAGAAAAAAAGAAACAACCAACCAGATTCTTGCGTCTTGGGATAACCACATTCAGTTTTTATATTTTCGTCCAAAGTACAGATACCGGCACGAATCTTGACCGTGTGGCGAAAAAGTGGGGATCGCTCTGCGCATCGTACACATCGGCAAGCCGATTACTATAATAAAAATAATAATAATAAAAACGTTTATTTATCTCCAACAAATTACAACACAGTTTTAGTTTACAGGTAGTTTGACAAGAGATAGAACGTAATATGTGGGAGATCTGGAGTCTAAACTAAGCCTACAAAGATTGCACTCCCCGCCCCCGCGTCTCACTTTATACCACTAAATAGACCCGATATTTCACTTCTGCGCAAGTGGAAGTCAGCGGTCAAGATCCATGTCGGTATCTGTAATTGGTGTTAGGGGCCACAAACCAATATAACAAAGTACCCGCATTTATAAAAAATGTACACTCGTTTAATGCATTCAAGAACCAACTAGCACAATAATTAGGAAATAAATAATTATAAAATATCCACTAAAATACTGAATGCATTGGATGAGTAAAACAAACATACATACGTGGTGGCGAATCCACATTATTTTATTTATTTTATTTTATTATTTTCGGAAAACTTACAGCTAAGATACAGATAGTTGAAAAATATTAAATGAAGGCCAATTACAAGTTTTCACAATTAGTATTAGAGCAAGACAAAAGACAGTAGACAGATAAAAAAAAAGAAGTAAAGACGCTCGGAGCAAGTACATAGATATAATATTATTGACTTTCGAAAAAACTAGTACACACATTTTTTTTAAGTTTAGTGACGCCGGTAGAGAATAAGGTCTAGATCATCGACATTTATAAACTTTGCGTTGTATGCTTTGCTAGCTCTTATCATGTAAGAGTTTTTCCGGTAAAAACACACCCAATTTTGCCAATCAGTTCCGAGCAGTTGGCCGAAATCATTTATGTATATCAGTTTAGCATATGCGAAAAAAAAAATCTCAAATGAGTGATTTTGTGTCTTAAGTCTTAGACATAGGAACTAAAATTCAAAATTCTGCATTGCGCTGTTAGAGTTCTAAGCGTGATTAGGACATAAACAGCCCGCAATCAATTTTCGGGCAGGTGCCCGGATCAGACTCAACACCCGTCTGGTCGGAGGATCCTCTCTTGTCAATGCATGGAGGTTCGCGACATCTTACAATCTATTCCACATATCGCTAAACTTAAACCCTGTCATAAAACACAAAAATTACAAAGAAATAACAGTTAAAAGTAGGTAAGTACAAAGGTGATAAAAGTTATTTCTAAAGAACTCTTTTTCAGTATACTTATTGAAGGAGAGTTGGAGCAAATGACATGTAGATGTCGTGGCCAGATCTTAGAATTGATCACTTCATGATATGGCCAACTAAAACTGGTCAAATCGTATAAACGTTAACATTTGATGATATGCCAATCCTCGTTCGAATTAAATAAATAAATATACAAGTATGTATATGCATATATTAATGTATAGAAAGTGATAAATCATAAATAGATGTTTAGTGTTAAACGAGCCACCGCCGCACCGTCAATACAGTATCGAGGTATCGAGTTGAAATTAAAAACATATACTCAAATCTGCGCTATAAGCTATTTACATAAAGTTCGTGGAAATAAGTAATATAGAGTTAATAATACCTCACGCTGTGCTATATCAACATGATGGCTAATGGCGCCCACCGTGGGACTTTAACAGTCTTCTAAAATATCTTTGATTTTTGCTATCATTTTGTAATAATATACAATATCAATGTTATTTAAAGTCTCACCCGCCCTTTCTTCAGGTCTCCAGCAGCTGATGTGTAGCGCACAACTTGAGAGTATCTAACTACATAGTGGATTCACATATGTAGTTAGATAGTCCCACACTGTGCTATATAGATGAGATGACAATTGGCGCCCACCACGGGACTCCTTCTATCTTCTTTGAAATCGTAGTTTCAAAGCTTTTTTTTTATTTATATTTCCGTATGTGTGCCAAAGACTAAGTAGTTATGGCGAAATAGCCGTTAAGCGAAGTTTAAAGAAAATTTTGTATATTTTGTAGAAAATACGATTTACGTAGTTTCAAAGCTTTTTTTCATTTATATTTCCGTATGTGTGCCAAAGACTACATAGTTATGGCTAAATAGCCGCTTAGCGAAGTTATTATATTCAAGTCTGCGGTCCCTTGAAGCTGTGAAAAAAATGAAAACAAAAACAAATTTCTAACTTAACAAAAAAAAGATACGGCCGTTTATGTTGCAAAACACGTATATTTCGACGCTCTCAAGGGAATCAAAATTCATAGGGTACTTTCCGTTGACCTAGAATCTTGAAATTTGGCATGAAGCAAGGTCTCATAGCACAAGTATAGGAATAAGTCTGAAAACTACAAATTAACAGTTATGTACAAAAAAAAAACTTTTTTTGCGATTCGGAAAACTTTTCCAACTCCATTCGGGAATCGAATTGTTTTCATAGGTAAGTTCGTACGGAACCCCCAGTGCGCGAGTCCGATTCGAACGAAGACAAATTCGTACAATCAAAAGTCAAAAGGTTTTTTATCTTACATAGGCCTACATGGGCACTTGTACAACGTCAGAAGCTAGTGCACGGTTCCAAATTAGTTGTTTCCTATGGAGAAAAAAACAGAAAGAAACTCCATGGTTACTCTTTTAAAAAAAATTGGTGTTCTTACAATATTTCAATATTACAGTATTCTCACATTCACATTATACAAAAAAGACGCTATATAAATAAAAAGCAAGAAAAATAAATAATTACAATTACTAATTTTTCTATTCAATAGACAATGGTATTACGAAACTAAATATTTATTATTATGATGATGCTAGACAATTTATAAAAGTTATTAATGTCAGTCGTATGAACGAGAAAGAGGGATGGCGCTATAAACCCAACATAGCTCCATCCCATTAACGGCTCAGCTTAGGTCGTAAACTGGATTGCGTTTGGACTGCTAAATAGGTAGAGTATATTGTGGCGTCTAAAGAGGTCACATGCTGTTAACTTGCAAACTGGCAAGGTAATGATAATGACACCTTTTTAAAGTTTATGTTTTAAATAGAAATGCGTGTACATATTTTGATAGTAAGAAAAATTTGATTGTTTTAGAATGTCAAAGAAGTAAAAATCTGTGATCGGATGAATGATTTTATAAGTGTTAAAAATATAGTGCTTCAAGCAATATAAAACTAATAATTGAACTAGAGGCGTTTCATTGCGTCTCCTCCCCCGACAATATTTACCTAAAGTTCGTGGAAATAAGTAATATAGAGTTAATAATACCTCACGCTGTGCTATATCAACGCGATGACTAATGGCGCCCACTGTGGGACTTTTGCAGTCTTCTAAAATATCTTCGATTTTTGCTATCATTTTGTTATAATATACAATATTAACATTATTTAAAGTCTCACCCGCCCTTTCTTCAGGTCTCCAGCAGCTGATGTTTAGCGCACAACTTGAGAGTATCTAACTAAATAGTGGATTCACATATGTAGTTAGATAGTCCCACGCTGTGCTATACAGATGACATAACTAATGGCGCCCACCGCGGGACTCCTATCTTCTGTAAAATCGCGGTTTCAAAGCTTTTTTTCAGTTATATTTCGGTGTGTGCCAAAGACTTAGTAGTTATGGCGAAATAGCCATTAAACGAAATTTAAAGAAAATTTTGTTTGTTTAATTTTTCACTAAGTAAGTGATATAGGAGGGTAACACATATAACCACGAAAATCCTCACCCGTGTCTTCATCAGGTCTTCAACAGCAGATGAGTAGTACACAACTTGAGAGTATCTAACTAAATAGTGGATTCACATATGTAGTTAGATAGTCCCACACTGTTATATAGATGAGATGACAATTGGCGCCCACCACGGGAATCCACTTATCTTCTGTACAATCGTAGTTTCAACGCTTTTTTTTTTCTTTTGTGTTTCCATATGTGTGCCAAAGACTAAGTAGTTATGGTTAAATAGCCGTTAAGCGAAGTTTAAAGAAAATTTTGTTTGGTTCAGTTGTACCTAATCCATAAAGGAGGTAATTTTTCACTAAGTAAGTGATATAGAAGGGTAACACATATAACCACGAAAATTCTCACCCGTGTCTTCATCAGGTCTTCAACAGCAGATGAGTAGTGCACAACTTGAGAGTATCTAACTAAATAGTGGATTCACATATGTAGTTAGATAGTCCCACACTGTGCTATATTGATGCGATGACTATTGGCGCCCACCACGGGACACCTCCTATTTTCTTTAAAATCGTAGTTTCAAAGCTTTTTTTATGTATATTTCCATATGTGTGCCAAAAACTAAATAGTTATGGCTAAATAGCCGTTAAGCGAAGTTTAAAGAAAATTTTGTTTGGTTCAATTGTACCTAATCCATAAAGGAGGTAATTTTTCACTAAGTAAGTGATATAGAAGGGTAACACATATAACCACGAAAATTCTCACCCGTGTCTTCATCAGGTCTTCAACAGCAGATGAGTAGTGCACAACTTGAGAGTATCTAACTACAAAGTGGATTCACATATGTAGTTAGATAGTCCCACACTGTGCTATATTGATGCGATGACTATTGGCGCCCACCACGGGACACCTCCTATTTTCTTTAAAATCGTAGTTTAAAAGCTTTTTTTATGTATATTTCCATATGTGTGCCAAAGACTAAATAGTAATGGTTAAATAGCCGTGAAGCGAATTTTAAAGAAAATTTAGTTTGGTTCAAGGAGGTAATTTTTCACTAAGTAAGTGATATAGGAGGGTAACACATATAACCACGAAAATTCTCACCCGTGTCTTCATTAGGTCTTCAACAGCAGATGAGTAGTGCACAACTTGAGAATATCTAACTAAATAGTGAATTCACATATGTAGTTAGATAGTCCCACCCTGTGTTATATTGATGCGATGACTATTGGCGCCCATAGCGCTAAACGCGGGACTTATTCTGTCTTCTGTGTAATCTTCGTTTCTTGACTTTTGTTATTTATGGCCATCAATGGGTTTAATAATTTTAGTAAATATATAAAAACAAAAAAAAAAACTGGATTTTTAGCTCTGAGTAATGTTTTCTATTAAAATTAATGAGGTAAAACACCCATGAATATTATTTGTTATTGTTATAGGTACTCGTATTTACACAAATAAAAACATAAGAAAATAAAAAAGTGTTTCTGTAAGATACCACGAAAGGCTACAACAATAAAAAAAAAACATTCTTAACGCTAACTTAAACATGAATTTATCCTTAATAATACACTTGGAAGAGCAGTTTCACACATAGATTTTAAATTCCATAAAATGTATCACTATAAACCATTTCAGACGCCCACACTTCATTATCATTAATGCGAAAAATAATGGCGCCCAGAGTGGGACTCCTTCTATTCTGTATAATCGTGGTTCCAAGGCTTTTTCTTGCTTTATATTTAGCTATAAGGCATAAAGTCTATAAATCATAAAAATAATATTCTCACCCATCTTTTCTTCAGGTTTTCAGCAGCTGATGATTAGTGCAAAACTTGGGAGTATCTAACTACATAGTGGTTTCACATATGTAGTCAGATAGTCCCACACTATGCTATATTGACACGATGACTGATGGCGCCCACCACGGGACTCTTGTATAATCTTCGACTCTTGATTTCTCGTCATTCTTTGTGTTCTTCAATGGATATTATCATTTAAGCAAAAATTAAAAATCACCATAAAGCGTTGTAAGTGGTTACACATTTATTCTCTACCTTAATTTCCAATTTCTCTAAATTACAATACCAACATTTCGGGTGGGCGCCATTAGTCAACGCGTCGAGTTGAGTAATGGCGCCCAACATGGGTCTTCTCCTATACTCTGTAAAATCGTGGTTCCAAGGCTTTTTCTTGCTTTATATTTCGTTAAGTAAATAGTTAAAACTAAATGGCTATAAGGTATAAAGTCCATAAATCATAAAATTAATATTCTCACCCGCCTTTTCTTCAGGTTTTCAGCAGCTGATGATTAGTGCAAAACTTGAGAGTATCTAACTACATAGTGGATTCACATATGTAGTCAGATAGTCCCACACTATGCTATGTTGACACGATGACTAATGGCGCCCACCACGGGACTCTTGTATAATCTTCGACTCTTGATTTCTCGTCATTCTTTGTGTTCTTCAATGGGTATTATCATTTAAGCAGTGATTAAAAATCACCATAAAGCGTTGTAAGTGGTTACACATTTATTCTCTACCTTAATATCCAATTTCTCTAAATTACAATACCAACATTTCCGGTGGGCGCCATTAGTCAACGCGTCGAGTTGACTAATGGCGCCCAACATGGGTCTTCTCCTATCCTCTGTTAAATCGTGGTTTCAAGGTATTTTCTTGCTTTATAATTCGGTATGTAAATAGTTATAAATAAATAACTATAAAGCATAAAGTCTATAAATCATAAAATTTATATTCTCACCCGCCTTTTCTTCAGGTTTTCAGCAGCTGATGATTAGTGCAAAACTTGAGAGTATCTAACTACATAGTGGATTCACATATGTAGTCAGATAGTCCCACACTGTGCTATATTGACACGATGACTAATGGCGCCCAACGCGGAACTCCTTCGGTTTTTTGTATGATAATCTTCTTTTCTTGACTCTTTTTTCGGCTATTTCATTAGTTAAGAAAATACATTAAAAATAATCTGTAAGAAATGGCTATACACTGAATTTGTCTTAATGTCTAAATAATACGTTAAAAATAATATGTAAAAAAAATATTTATATACTTATCTGTTTACATTTCAGCTTTAAATAATGATTTCTATTAAAATAGACGAGTTTAAATAAACTTTGCCTTAATAATATAATAATCTATCACAAAAAAAGATGAAAATATCAACAACCCAAAAAAGAACTAACAGAAGACGTCAGCTGAATTCCAAAAAAACCTCTGATACAATATACTTGTTAGTCTTTTCCTTCCATTTTGTTACGATGTAGTGTAATTAGAAAGAAAATATATTACCAATATTCTCACCCGTCTCTTCTTCATGGCTTCAGCAGCTGATGATTAGCGCACAACTTGAGAGTATCTAACTAAATAGTGGATTCACATATGTAGTTAGATAGTCCCACACTGTGCTATATAGATGAGATGACAATTGGCGCCCACCACGGGACTCCTCCTATCTTCTTTAAAATCGTAGTTTCAAAGCTTTTTTCATTTATATTTCCGTACATGTGCCAAAGACTATGTAGTTATAGCTAAATAGCCATTAAGCAAAGTTTAAAAAACTGTTTGGTTCAGTTGTAAATAATCATTAAAGGAGGTAATTTTTCACTAAGTAAGTGATATAGGAGGGTAACACATAAAACCACGAAAATTCTCACCCGTGTCTTCATCAGGTCTTCAAGAGCAGATGAGTAGTGCACAACTTGAGAGTATCTAACTAAATAGTGGATTCACATATGTAGTTAGATAGTCCCACACTGTGCTATATTGACACGATGACTAATGGCGCCCAACGCGGGACTCCTTCTGTTTTTGTATGATAATCTTCGTTGTGTAATGAGATGACTATTGGCGCCCACCGCGGGACTCCACCGATCTTCTGTAAAATCGCGGTTTCGAGCTTTTTCTTCCTATGTGTTTCCGTATACCCATACCAAAGACCAAATAGTTATGGTTTTCAGCAACCGATGATTAGTGCACAGCTTGAGAGTATCTAACTACAAAGTGGATTCACATATGTAGTTAGATAGTCCCACACTGTGCTATATAGATGAGATGACAATTGGCGCCCACCATGGGACTCCTTCTATCTTCTGTAAAATCGTAGTTTCAAGTTTTTTCTTCCTTTGTGTTGCCGTATACCCATACGAAAGACCAAATAGTTATGGTTACATGACTTTAAGCGAATTTTAAAGAATGTTTTGTTTCATTTAATTGCACTTAATTCATAACAGAGGTAATTTCACTAAGCAAGTATTATAAGAAGGTTAAAACTTAAGAGGCGAAAATTATTTTCTATTTTTACATTTGTATCGCAGGGCATCTCTTCTTCAGGTTTTCAGCAGCCGATGATTGGTGCACAGCTTGAGAGTATCTAACTACAAAGTGGATTCACATATGTAGTTAGATAGTCCCACACTGTGCTATATAGATGAGATGACAATTGGCGCCCACCGCGGGATTCTCCCTATCTTCTGTAAAATCGCGGTTACAAGCTTTTTCTTTCTATGTGTTTCCGTATACCCATAACAAAGACCATATAGTTATGGTTCGTGGCTTTAAGCAACTTTTAAAGAATATTTTGTTTCATTTAGTTGTTCTCAATCTGTAAAAGAGGTAATTTCACCAAGCAAGTAATATAAGGTTAAGCATACAATCATAAAAATTCTCACCCATTTATTCTTCAGACCTTCAGCGTCTGATGATTCGTGCAAAACTTGAGAGGCGAAAATCATTTTCTATTTTCACATTTGTATCGCAGGGCATCTCTTCTTCAGGTTTTCAGCAGCCGATGATTGGTGCACAGCTTGAGAGTATCTAACTACAAAGTGGATTCACATATGTAGTTAGATAGTCCCACACTGTGTTATATTGACGCGATGATTATTGGCGCCCACCGCGGGACTCCTCCTATGTTCTGTAAAATCGCGGTTTCGAGCTTTTTCTTCCTATGTGTTTCCGTATACCCATAACAAAGACCATATAGTTATGGTTCGTGGCTTTAAGCGACTTTTAAAGAATATTTTGTTTCATTTAGTTGTTCTCAATCTGTAAAAGAGGTAATTTCACCAAGCAAGTAATATAAGGTTAAGCATACAATCATAAAAATACTCACCTATTTCTTCTTCAGGCCTTCAGCGTCTGATGGTTCGTTCAAAACTTGAGAGGCGAAAATTATTTTCTATTTTTACATTTGTATCGCAGGGCATCTCTTCTTCTGGTTTTCAGCAGCCGATGATTGGTGCACAGCTTGAGAGTATCTAACTACAAAGTGGATTCACATATGTAGTTAGATAGTCCCACACTGTGCTTTATAGATGAGATGGCTATTGGCGCCCACCACGGGACTCCTCCTATCTTCTGTAAAATCGTAGTTTCAAGTTTTTTCTTCCTTTGTGTTGCCGTTTACTCATACCAAATACGAAATAGTTAAGTATAAATAGCTTTAAGCGACTTTTAAAGAATATTTTGTTTCATTTAGTTGTACTTAATCCGTTACAAAGGTAATTCCACCAAGCAAGCGATATAAGAAGGTTAAGCATACAATCATAAAAATACTCACCTATTTCTTCTTCAGGCCTTCAGCGTCTGATGATTCGTGCAAAACTTGAGAGGCGAAAATTGTTTTCTATTTTTACATTTGTATCGCAGGGCATCTCTTCTTCAGGTTTTCAACAGCCGATGATTGATGCACAGCTTGAGAGTATCTAACTACAAAGTGGATTCACATATGTAGTTAGATAGTCCCACACTGTGTTATATTGACGCGATGATTATTGGCGCCCACCGCGGGACTCCTCCTATGTTCTGTAAAATCGTGGTTTCGAGCTTTTTCTTTCTATGTGTTTCCGTATACCCATACCAAAGACCAAATAGTTATGGTTAAATGGCTTTAAGCGACTTTTAAAGAATATTTTGTTTCATTTAGTTGTACTTAATCGGTAACAAAGGTTATTTCACTAAGCAAGTGATATAAGAAGGTTAAGCATACAATCATAAAAATACTCACCCATTTCTTCTTCAGGCCTTCAGCGTCTGATGGTTCGTTCAAAACTTGAGAGGCGAAAATTATTTTCTATTTTTACATTTGTATCGCAGGGCATCTCTTCTTCAGGTATTAAGCAACCGATGATTAGTGCACAGCTTGAGAGTATCTAACTACAAAGTGGATTCACATATGTAGTTAGATAGTCCCACACTGTGCTATATAGATGCGACGACTAATGGCGCCCAACGCGGGACTCCTGTCTTCAACGTCTTGGTGAATTCTCAATTTATTAACTTTTTGTTCCTGTTTTTACGTTAACATACTTAAAACTAAGATACAATTATGTGGTGGGTTCGACGAAAGCATAGTTGAACATATCGTTATTAGAATGATCTAGCATGGTGAATATACGAAGTATTAAAACTTTCAGTAAGTTAGCACCTCAACTGCATGATTTTTTTTATTATAGGTCATTTACAATGTTTCCGTTTCAGTAAATCGCTACAAATGACAGAGACAAAATATGCAAAGGCCGACACACAGTACACTATAATATTTCAGATGAAATTAAAATATTATAATAACTTAATCTACCATAAAATTCAGACACGATAATAATAAAAAAGAAATTGAGATCTTGAAAAAGACATATTAACTTAGTTATAATAATGACATATCCTAACTTTTAGTCAGTCATTATGAACACCGTAATAATGAAAATATTGTAAAAAATAACAGAGTTTTTAAAAAGTGTAACCGTGCAGTTAGAGAAACACAGTATTAGGCCTACTTTCCAAGGACGCGTAGCTTCATAGACGCGTAGATATTCGTCATAATACGCTAGGTATACGCCTGCGTGAAGCTCAGATACAAAACTATGAAAGTGGCAACGTCACGACGGCACGACGTCGCAGCTTCGTCGACGCCAAGCGTATAATCGTCTTATTAAAATAAATAACCCAAAATAAGCCTTTGTACGATTGAGATAATAAACACAACGAAATTCGCCAAATGAGTTTTTTAGTTCTACCCAAGACAAGAACTAAGCTTGGTAAAACAATGTTTACCTATGCAGGCACCGTCCGGACCGAGCCCAAATCGCTGGGAGCTATGGGTTAAGTGAAAATGAACCCCGGGGCCCGGAAACGCAAGACAAAGAAGAAACAAACGAGTGGGTTGTAGTCAGTAAAAGTCTGACACACACTAAAAAAAAAAACCTACGGAGGCGAAGATGTTTTTTAATAAACTACCTTCAACCGATAAAAATATAAGCTCCTTGTATTCAACGTACAACTTGTTCGACATGTAGTCGAAATATATTAAGAATACTTCACTAGCGAGTAAGTACGTAAATGCATTATAGAAGTACCAGTTTATACAAATTTTTGTCATGTAACTGACTGTAGTTTTCTATGATAATAAATTGCTTTTAACACAATTATGTGGAGAATAATTAGATAGGAAACAGCCAATTGAAACTGTGCACCAGCTTCTGACGTTTTGTAAGTGCTCATGGATAAATAATGACGTAAATTAACTGTATTAACTTTCACTCAATTCAATTGCAAATGTAATGAAACATAAAGACCTACCTCTCTTGTTTCAGCAACACGTCATTGCCGAGAGAAGAGGCACACAGCAAAGGGTATCCAGGTCGCTCGCACCAGCCGTCCCATGCCGCGCCGCTCACTCCGTCGTCTGTGCCATCTCGTTCTAACGCGCGCCAGAGGTCTCTGGGTTGGAAGAGATAGCAATAGTCTATAATAATAATAATAAAATGAATCAAGGATGCCGATCACCATAGAAGTTCTATCCAGGGACTCTGTTTTGTAGGCGATGACTGGGTAACGAGCAATAAACAAACTATTCCAGATCACACAACTGATTTATTATGATGCAAGCTTTAGGTATTCACTTCACACAACGAGCCGTGTGACAGTCCCCGACACTAGACGTTGTTCACACGGCTGACGACAGAGGAAAGAGCACCGCACCTCTTTGCGGTCGGCACCTTTATCTGCTCGGTTTGTGCAAACGTCAGCGCGGATTCTGTCAAAGTGACATGTGCCACTTTTCACCTAGCTCGTTCATTCATTCTCAAGCTTCCGTACTATTGACTTCACCGACATATATTATACAATAATATATACAATAATACATTATACAATAATATAAATATAAAATAATAATATATTTTTTCGTTGAAACTAGTTTCATCGTACAACAGAATAAAAGTTAAAAAATAATAGTTCCTGGAATAATGAGTATGACTCATCAGTAAGATTATGTGTTTTTTGCGTTATGAAATAAATAAAAATTGACAAAGACGTCACTTCTTGGCAAAAAGTGTACGATGTAAGTGAGTGTGACGTCACGTGACCTTTTCTTTTTCGCACGCGAACGGGATTTCAAACTACAGAGTAAATCTTAAGCTATATTTACCGCCAAATACTTGCATGGAACTCAAAGTAGCCTAGCTAATTCGAAAAAACGAAATACCGTCTTACTCGCACACGAAGGGTTTCCGTAGTCCCCTAGAGCCCCCTTAAATATTTATTTTATTCTGTTTTTATTATTTATTGTTATAGCAGCAACAGGAATAGTGAAAATTTCAACTGTCTAGCTGTCACGGTTCATGAGATACAAGTTTGGTGACAAAAAGACGGACAGTGAAGTCTTAGTGATAGGGTGCCGTTTTTATCCTTTGAGTACGGAACCTTAAAAATTAAAGTAGTTTATAAAAGATTCCTTGAAATAACTCACCTTGCATCAGCACTAGCAAAGCGATGATCGCGCAACAGACGCGCGAGTGCGGCGCGACCAGCCGCTTCGCCCGCTGCTTCGATAGCCATGCTGACTATAGCAGCTCCCTAGAAACAGCAGATTTGGTAAAATCACATCGAAGGATTAGAAAAATTTGCCTGCTGCGGTCTTTTGACCAAATATAATTTAGGTGTCTTCAAGGCTAAAGTGAATAGGCTCTTAATAAACTAGTGTGATTTACCAACACCGATTGCATCACTGCTTACCAACAGATGGGATCGCAAATTTCAAAAATTAAATAATGATAATAATCTTTATTTAATATTTTACACAATATTGTTACATGTATTAGCTATATGTAAACTATCAATATTTAAGGACTAACGGAAAATAGACTTCAACCTAGAATTATGTATAATTAGCGACTTGCCCGAGCTAGGTTTATAAAACCTGTATTACCTCAGTTTAATTTAGTAGTTAAATAATAGTAAATATCATCAATTTTGTTACCTTGTGTAGAGACAGTTCATCAGTAGCTGCTTCAATGTCAGCTCTTTCTAATCTTGGTGATGCGACCGCTCTTACGGAGTTACTAGAGTCCAGCCTGAAATTAAAATATTTATCAATTTCTTGCTAGCCGTATAGATAGCGGCACGAATCTTGAACGCTCGGCGAAAGAGCTGGGATCGCTTTGCGCATCGTACACATCGGCGAGCCAATCACTGTACAAGGATTGCATTCCCCGCCCCGCATCTCTTTTCATACCATTAAAGAGACCGGATATTTCACTTCTGCGTGCTTCTGCGTAAGTAGGAATGTAGAAGTCAGCGCTCAAGATCCGTACCGTGTCTGTACTTATTGGAGAATACCTACCGAAAAAATATTTATGTTGTTTAATTTTCCAAAGTATAAGCCACAAAAAATGCAAGAAACCCTGTGTATAGAAAAACACTGTTTCAAAAATGATCACTACCAACACCAACACTGTGCTAATTTCGTACACCCCTAAAAAAATTGAAAAAAGAAAATCCTTTTTTTCTTTCTTATTCACATACTGTTTTTGTATCTATATACTGAAAGTTTCAAATCAATTCCCTTGTAGTTGTTTTTTGGGCATTAATGCATTAAACGAAAAAAAAGCATGCTTTGTCTTAATCCAAGACACACTTGCATTTATAATATTAAGTCCCACGTTGGGCGCCAATATTTCACTACTGGCCTATATTTTTTCGAACAAGTTGGGTCTAACCGGATGCAAAAGAATGGTAATGTTTTACGTGGAGCTATTATCTGACCACTACAACCTAATCACTAGGCAACTCGACACTCTTAGATAAGACACGATCGTCATTCTTCCAAGTATCTAAATTGTTCGTCAATACTAGTTGGGCGCCATTATGATTAATGGTACTCTAAATGAGACATCAAAAAAAAAAAAATAGAATGCCTCCGAATACCAGTTCTTATTTATGGAGCAACTACTATCTACTACTATAAGGATTCCATCCAGTTACTGACAACCACACTTTTAGATTAGTTGGGCGCCACAATTAAATTAAATTAAATTCATTTATTTCAGATACTACATAGCCAATATAAGAAATAATTCAAATTTACATTTAAAAGATTATTACAAAATTCAAGAAATTAAATATATTGCAAAATACAACATAATGTAACATACAGCGGTTAATGGCGCCCAACATGGGACAATTAAAATGACTTCTATAGAGTCTTCTTCTAAAGTCTATGAGCACAGTTGTACTCACCTCAGAGCCGGTAGCACATGATCTAGAAGTAGTGCATCAGCTGGGGGCTGCGCGTCGGTGTGCGGTGGAGACGGGGCCTTCTCCGCTAGCACTGACGTTAGAGCTTCCAGCAGCCATTGGGAAGACCACCAACGAGGAGATACTGTACCGCCGAACCACTGACATAAAATATTAATATGTATTTCAAATATCAAAATAGTTTTGGTACAAAGATATGAGCCCACTAGTGACACTGTTTACTTAAATACATTTCCCAGTCACAGTAATCCATAAGTGTTTCTTGCTATCACTAACTTCCTTTTTTTTCATATCACTCTTCACACAATCCATCCATCTTTTCTTTGGCCTCCTTCTCCCTCTCCACCCATCCACATGTATGCTCATGACTCTTTTAGTAACGTGCGTTTCATCCCTCCTCTTTACATGGCCATACCAAGACAAACGATTTCCTTTCAACTTTTCAGTCACTGGCGCCACGTTCAAACTACCTCTAATATATTCATTTCTCACTTTATCCATTCTCGTCACACCACACATCCATCTCAACATTTTCATCTCCGCTATATGCAATCTTTTTGCATCAGTCTTTTTCACAGCCCAACATTCTGATCCATACAGTATGGCAGGTCTTATCACGGATTTGTAGATTTTGCCCTTCAACTTGTAAGTGTTAAACAAATAACCCTATATAATCTTTTTTTGGAGGAAACTCACTTGTTGCGCCAGTAATCTTGCTATGGTCTTGGTATCCGAGAGAGTTGTAGGCGACAGTGTAATCAGTCCCCAGCCTTCTGAGTAAGGATTGCCGCCTTCTACGACCACGATGTCTGCAATAAAATAAAAACCAAGTCAGTACAGTAACGGGTTTGGTCGAATTCAATTATGCAATTCCGACACACTCCCCGATAAGGCTTGAATGAGGCGAAATGGCGACTTAAGTTTGAACGTTTTTTAAGGTTCCGTAGCTCAAAAGGAAAAAACGGAACCCTTATAGGATCACTTTGTTGTCCGTCTGTCTGTCTGTCTGTCAAGACCCTTTATCTAAAAAAAACGTGGAGGTATCGAGTTGAAATTAAAACTGTATACTCAAATCTGCGGTCGCTTGAAGTTGTGAAAAAATCAAACTTCTAAGGTAACGGATTAAAAAGATACGGCCGTTTATGTCGCAAAAAACGTATATTTCAACACTCTGAAGAGAATCAAAATTCATAGGGTACTTTTAGTTGACCTACAGTTCTGAAATTTGGCATGAAGCAAGGTCTCATAGTGAAAACGGTAAATTTGTAGTTACGTCACAAAGAAATAACTATTTTTGCGATTCGGAAAATCTTCGTAACTCAATTCGGGAATTGAACTGTTTTCATAGGTAAATTTGTGAGTCAGACTCGCACTTGACCAGTTTATTTTTTTAAACAAGTTATCCTGAGTTTAGGCAAATAATATGGGAATCGACGCACTGCACTGGTCGCGCATTGGTATTGGAATTTACACACACAAACATCCAAATATGTTACATGTAACATATTCGGGTATACATAAAAAACAAAAAAAAAACGAGTTTGTGTAGGAACACATGTGTAGGAATGCAGGAGCATTAAGGGCGGATTTCACCAATAAAACTAATCGCGTTTTAACGTTTGGCTCGCATAATCGCGTTTAGCCGCTGTCACTAGTGTCACTCGTTAAAATACAACAAAAGAAAAATACAGACAAGTGACACTAGTGACAACGGCTAAAACGCGCTTAGTTTTATTCACAGTTTAAAACAAAGATTATAAATGTTAATTAAATCTAAGTAATTACTTACCGAATTTTGGAAGAGGGTACGATGTGTTTAGCTCGAAAGAAAAGTGTTGAAGCGTCTTTTGCACCCATTCCAGAAGAGGTCTGCAGACAATGAAACACAATTTGTTTAAGTAAATAATAAATGCTCGACGTAGGCAGTGCTATTTAGGGAGTAAACGTCTTGAAAGTTAGTGTTATTATTTATTTACTTAAACTTCATATACAGTAGTGGTACATAGACGGACTTAATGCAACAAGGCATTCTCTACCAGTCAGCCTTTGGGTGAAAAAAGACAACACTATGGTAGGTGTGCCCAATAAATCAAAAATGGATACTTCAAAATAGAATGTAGTATCATTATAATTTGCTCATAATAATGAAATACATTTAAATGCTAAAATTACGAATCAATAAATATCATGATGAATAAATCAAAAGAATTTAAAATATAACAATTATAACGAAGAGCGAACTAAGGTTGAGAGGACTTCAAGTAGTAGTTCTGAATTTTAAGCTTGAGGGAAAATTTAGTCATACTGTCCACAGATGCGTAGCTTCATACAAGCATATTCGTTATTCTGCGCTTGGTGTACGCCTGCTTACATTTAAGCTTCACGCAGGTTCACACCAAGCGTATAATGACGGATACGCTTGTATGAAGCTACGCATCTATGGACAGTATGCCTAAATTTTCTTAAATCGTAATAAGTATTCCGATTTAAGCTGGATTTGATTTAATAATAAAATAAAAAATATATAAAAATAATCTAACAATGTTTAATCTGTTTTTTTTTAACATGTAAAATTCACTTGTATAAAGAAAATTATCTTTAAACGAGAAAAACATGTATCATAAAAATAAATAAAACAATAATACTTCTTGAGATTCAGAAAGCATATCCACGTTAAGATCATCATCAAAACGTTCACTGTTGGACACAGGCCTCTCCCCAAGTGTCGCCCCAACTATCGATCCTGTGCGTCTCGCATCCATAGCGGTCCGGCGATCCTCACTAGGTCATCGATCCACCTTGTGGGAGGCCTTCCAATGCAGGCTGCATCTTCCGGTAAATGGTCGCCACTATAGAACTTTTCGGCCACGTCGACCACCTGTTCTGCGAGCAATGTGCCCTGCCCACTGCCACTTAAGTTTGGCGATTCTTTTCGGCAAAGAACAATGATAAGATAACATTCTTAAATCCCGAGAACAATACCACCACTAAATAAGTAATTAATTACACAAAAGAATTGATAAACGTTACTGATAACTTTCAACCAGAAACCTACAAGTATTCTCATTTAAATTACGTACCTCAATAGCGAGACCACTAGCTACCCATCCGCCATTTTGTGCGTATTCACTTCCACAAATAATCATAGTGTTTTTTTCGAAATTGACGACTGTAACTACAATGAAAAGGTAACAGACTACGCCATCTTCTATAGAAAAACGATCGAAACACTTTTTAAGTTGATACTAGCTCTCTAAGCTATCCTAAATAATTTTAATGTAATTCACAATCACTAGACACGCTAACACGAGCGGCAGATTTTTCCTTTTAGGGCGGGTCAATAGTGCATTCGGATATCATCGTAGATAGTTCGGTTATGTTCGGCTTCGCCTCGGCAAGTCCTATACTGACGTATGACTGTTGCACTTCGTGTATTTCCGTTAGACTTCGGTTGCATTCGAGTTCACTGACTTGTACCCCGATGGCACTTACGAGTAACCTAATTTACCAGAGGAACCAGTTTAAAATTTTTATTAATATTTTTTTCATAGCAAGCTTTTATAGGGCGTTATATATGTACTTATAAAATGAATACTCATCAAGACCATTCCAAAAAGTTCAAACACGATAGGGTTTTCTCACTTCCTATGGCCATCTTCCGATTCCATCATCAGATCAGCTCCATGTCATAATAATTTTGCATTGTCATTTGATTCACACATGCATGCAAAATTTCAACTCAATTGGTAACCCCGAAGTGGATCAAATTTAATTTGCAAGATTTGATTACAAACAAACATCGGGACAGGTGAAACTAAATAAAAACTTGTAAATAGGGGTGGACTGTGCGACAAAACAGGACATGGTCTACCTATGTTCCAAATTTCATCCAAACCCGTTCAGCCGTTACAGCGTGAAAAAGTAACAAACATACACATTCACAAACTTTCATACTTGATAATATTAATGTGGTGTGTGTACCAAATAAACATTTCAACTTTCTTTCTTTCTTTCTACCAATTATCCGCGTGGTTAATCCCAAAAATTTTACCATTTTGTACTCAGCTGCATTTGGTTAGACTTGAAGGCAACCCCAACATATTTTAGGTGTTTTTAATATCGCGCGTGACAAAAACGCATGCGGAGTTGCCCCGCATGCGTAACCCCTGCAAATGTCCATTTCATACAAATATTTGCATTTTGAAACTTTATGCATGCGAGGCAATCTCGCATGCGTGATAAAATCCGTACGATATAAAAAACGCCCTTGGGAAAAGGCGACGCATATGACTTATTGGCGCCCAACATGTCCCATGTTGGGCGCCAATGCTGCAATGCTGTCATCAATTAAAATGACCTTATTAATGATTATTATGAACAATAACTTACCCAGATTCATCCAAAATAACTTGCTGATCACTGTACAAGCTGATCTCCGGGGGCAACTGCTCTTCCTCAGGTGGTTCCGAAGTGCCTTCGGGTATGATCGTGGATGCTTCGGTAATGTTCGGTGTGGCTTCGGTGGGTAGTTCGGGCGCCGCTCGACGTTGTAGGCGACAGACGGCTAAAGATATCATGTGGGGTGGCATTGGAGGTGTTACTGCGAATTCATCTTGTAGCTGTAGGAAAAAAATTAAATCTGAATCTATAAAGAAAATTAACAGTGTTGTGATCTGAAAATGAGAAGTTTTAAAGTTGTCTCACTGAAGGCGGCGCGTGTGTTGGTTCATTCGGTTCCCTTCAAAATGGTTGAGCTGAGTGGTGCTGAATACACGTCATGTCCGTGAACGGGCGCTGTCGGTTAAGACACTGGTCATTTCTTAACTGCCAGTGGCTTATTTTAATTTTTTATGTTTGGTTTTTTTTTAATTTTTAAAAAAGACTGTTAAGTAGTATTCTCGATGAGAAATAGCGATCCTGCTCTAAAATCTGTTGTTTATATATTGTCAGAATAACGGTCACGTCCTGTATTATTATACCGATTCCTCGATGATTTAGTATTGTAGTCTTGGTTTTTTTTCTGAATGATCAAAGTTTTACTGAATTGTCTTAACCGCCGGGACACCAGACTCTGAACTGAATGGAATTCCTGAATTATACAAATTGCCGGTAACATATACAAAGTGTCTTTGACATCGACGCACAAACGAATACCATGGATCCAGTACATGATTCTGGAATTGGAAGCTGTAGTACGCTACAGTAGCTGTGTGGGTCTGACAGCCTAATCTAAATCCCTGCCGGATTCCGTGTTCCCTGATAGCTACAACCTAGTCTTTAAGTTAAGAGTGAATAGGTTTAACCAGGCAAGCATGCTCCATCATCGGCCACATCATCGCTTACTATCACGTGAGATAGTGGTCAACAAATACGAGCCTATCTACACTAATATTATAAAGAGGTGAAGTTTTTTTTTTTTTAATTGTATGAAATCTCTGAAAGTTGTTATTGGTCCGATTGCTAAAATTTTTTCACCGATAGAAAGCTGCATAATTCTTGAGTGACATAGGCTATATTTTACGTACGCAGGCGAAGCCGCGGGCAAAAGCTAGTCAATAATAAAAAAAAAACAATCGATATAGTGGGTATTTAAATTGTATTTAAAACACTTACTAGTCGATGTCCCAAATAGAATCCAGCTTCCTCCGTCGCTACTATCGGCATATTTGTTAAGGATACGTGGAATCTGTGAAAAAAATAAAACCATGATTAAAGCGAGCAGTGTCGCTATTGCAACTTTAACGGTGTGCATGTAGTCGTGTCGGTGGAAAACTTTAATGTATTATTACGTAGCAAAATGAGTGCGAAGCGCGGCGAGCCGCGACATAGAACTTTTGTATAGGACCGCGCGGGCGCCCGCTTAATGCAGCGACGGCCCTTAGACATTTTTATTGTTTTTTATCAAGGATGGCCCACTCCAGTTGTTGAGGCACCCGCCTCTAAAGCATGAGGTTGGGCGTTGACGTTGGTCATCCATCACGACCGCTCTAAAGCTTTACCCTTCACCTCACTCCATGTCAATCAGATGGCAGTCGCTTCTGACGGCTTCTTCCGGACAGCCACGCTTTCTTTTCCGTTGAGGATTCCAGTCCAACTCCTGTCTATGTATATGATCGGAATCCCTCCTAAGCATGTGACCAATCCATCTTCACTTACGACGTTTGATCAGAGCCTCAAGTCTGCTATTACAATAGTATCTGACGTATGCGGTAATCTGCCAAAATTTTGACAGTTCCTTTGATCCTACCTACCATTAGAACGACGTTGTGCAGTCATTGCTTTTAATAAGCTCGATATTGTCATTCTACCACAACTCTATTACGAGACCATTGACCGATCAATGATCGATCATTATAAATTACAAACTTTTAGCAATATGACAATGGGATCGTGTTGGAATGACGAATTTTTAAAAATAGCAGACTTGGGCCCCAGGTGGTTAATCCGACGTTCGTGGCATTTCTTCACCAGCTCTACGTTAGAGATGGCCCTTAAATTCCTGTCGGTTACTTATATATAGGATAATTAGTTCCTTACCTGTCTCTGACGATGGTAATCTTGAAGGTAGCTCTAAAATGTGGTTCATCCAAGCACGGGAACGCTGAACGGGCGTGAGTCAACCAGAAGCGGGATACGGCGCAGCGACTGTGGATAAAAAAAAAACAATATTCACGTGTCACGCTTAATCATAGCGACTTAACATAAAAAGAGGGTCTCATAGAGGGAATCCTAAACACTCAACAAACTCAAAAAGAGGGAAAATTGGACCTTAAGTCCAATTTTCCCTCTTTTTGAGTTAGGTCTCTTTTTTATGGTGCGTTATTGTTTATGATATTAAGATGGTATTTTTCGTACGCAAGTTTTTTAGGTGGAAAATTTTCCAAAGACTTCTCCTGCTCTAGCGTGAGGTCGTGTCTATGTTCCATTTTTCCATTCCAGTAGGTAAAATAGAAGATTTTTACTTTTCTTAAATGGCGCTGGTAACGGAACAAGTTAATATTTTCTTTACCCCTTTTATTTATTTATTTTCAGTGGGAAATCATATGATAACCCCTCCCACTCTGGAGCGAAAGAAATTGTCAAAGTTCTACTGACTAAAATCGGATCATAATGATGTTGGTAATACATAAATATGTATAATCCGATGGAAACGAGATAATAATAATAATATTCCCTACTATCACACAACGTTGTCTAGTCTCAAGCTAAGCAGAGCTTGTGTTATGAGTACTAGACAACTGATAAACATACTTATATATTTCTAAATATATACATATTATAGATAATGTACACCCAGACATAGAACAAATGATCGTGCTCATCACACAAAAGTTTGTCCTGGGCGGGAATCGAACCCACGACCTCTGGCATAGCAGTCAGGGCCACTGACCGCTAGACCAACAGGCCAGTCAGATAGATACACATGACCGGTCGTTTTGGCGACAGTTAGAGTAGGACTATGTCCAGCAGTAGACGTCTTCCAGCTGAAATGATAGTGATCCCATATTAATGGTACTATACTAACTGTCTATGCGTTCCAGTTAAGAAGAATCCTCGTTGCTTGTCACTTCGCTCCAGTTTTGTAATGAATCGAAGACTTAGAGTGTAGTTGTACTTGCGACGTAGTTTTTCCTGCAAAAGATGACTGACTTCAGATAGTGACCTCGCCTGCTATGGGAAATTGGGTAAATAGTGGCTAATTACACAGCTCCTTGTTCCATGTAAAATACTGATATTTGGCCGCATCTGGTGACAGTGGACTGGAAACCTTGAACAGCTCTCGTTTTATCACATTCATGTCTCAGAAATTGAAGACTTCGAAGGTCTACTTTGAAGACTAATTGGATTGGTCCCATGTTGGGCGCCATTTCGGTTTTGGCACCCAACCTGGGAACAATCCACTAATAATTACTATCAACTCAGGAACCCGAAAATTTGGCACCAGTCTTGATCAAATAGACAGTAGCTCAATGTATGGCCAAGCTGATTGACTCACCTTGAACTCAATGTAACTTTGATCAGCCTGAGGGTACTCCAAAGTCTTCGCGACCTTGGGTCCTAGCGAACCGCCTGACTTGAAAAGCGCTCGCTCCGTCACGTTCATATCTCGCACGTTGAGGACTACGAATATTGTGTCGCGGTCTACTTTGAAATCTATTGATACTTCGCCTGTAAAGAAGAAAGATATCCATGAATGTCATAACAAAGAACAACTTAAAAGTTAATGGAAGAAACAAGAATATCTTTGTTGCGCACAGCACGCGGTGCGCGTTTAGGTGGGGAACCGTTAAGTGAAAAACAGTTAAACAGTTCAGTTTCGAGAGCCTTCTGCATGACATCGAGTGCGCAGCTTCGCGCGGAGGCAGTTTCGACACGACCGTCAGAGAAGGCGTTGCAATGCTGCACTATGCATATTCGTTGTCTCTTTCTAATCTTTGCACCGTTGCACTGTTCACCGCAATGTTGTTGCACAAGGGTTCTCGATATCAATCATTACTCAGTATTAATTATAATTAAATATCAATATTTTCGCTACATACGTAACAATCTAATTATGTCACCTCTCAATTCTCCAGTTGTCAAGTTGGGGTGCAGCCACAAACTGTAATGTTTGGGTATAATGAAAGTTGGAAGACGAGCACCACGCCATGGGAAGACTGCTCCATTACTTGCTATCCGTTCCCTGGGGAAAAAAAATTACACGTAATCCAGTCAATCTGGTATTCGTTTCCGTTTTAAGACAGAGGAACAGATAAAATCGGGAAAAATCTGTAACTCTTTGGGGAATACGACCATTATGATGTGTTTCATGTAATGTAAATACGTATCGAACTGAAAAATATTTAAGAAAATATATAAATAGGGAAATACATAGTATAATACATATATCAATACAATCACAATGTTAGATCCAGCCCGTCCCTTGCTGTCCTCTTCCAGCGACACCCTAACCTGAGTTCCGTACCCCACGATTGTGTAGTCACTTTGTAAGTCCTGGCTGAAGGCTTTGATTTGATAAGATCGCCACAGACAAATCCAATTAAGCAAACGACCACCTCAGGTTGACATCCAAGAAGCCACTCATATAAAACCAGTACACTCACTTGTTAGAAGCGGCAACACTTGCTTCAGAGTCCGTTGGTGGTTGTCCTGGTATTAAAGTAGACTCTCCAGCACATGGGCAGTCTGTAACAAAAGTAATGCCTTTATTCATCATTTCAATAAAAAAAGTACGATCAAGGTGTTTGCTATCAGATGATCAAGAAGTATAAAAAGCACACGATGGTCCGATATGTCCCATTTGGGCGGCAGTAAAGAAAACACGGCATACAAGGACCTGGCCAGATACAATTGGAAAATGCTAATCGGACGAAGAAATTCCGAAAAAGCAGATGATCTAGATTTTATTATTATAAATGTTCAACCATTGACTCACTGGCTAACTTGAGCCGAGTCCCATTTGGGCGCCAAGTATGAGATCATTTTATACTATGGAAATAGCCTTGGTTAGACAACCGAAACTCATAAAAAACAACAATCATAACATGTAAACGAAAACCCGCTCCTATCCCTATCACTTTTAGGCCAGCAATGTTGTGTATTTGGCACTAGTGCGGAATAGAGCAGCGACCAGTGCACACCACATTTTTTTACATTTATTGGTTCTTCCCCTGCGAGCTATTTGTCACAATAATTTATAAACAATGTTTACACACTTCTTAATTAATCATTTATGAGTATGTTGAAAAACGTCATTTCACAAAACGTCCTCACTTTCGGCTTGCACATGAATTTCACCCCGATTATATTGACATTACTTAGTACTTTGATCTAAAATAACTTACCTGGTTGTGGAGTAGCATAAACCACGATCAGTGCAGTCGCAAACATAGCAGAGAAAAGCACTGCAGTGAGGCATAGCGCTCTCCGCTGTGAACACACTGCCACTGGGGCATCGCGGAGCTCACGGGCTTCGCGTGCTTTGTCCGTGTCTGAGAATAGAATGAGATGGTTAATTGGATATTACTACACATATATCAAGTTTTTTTTTCAATACACTTACTCGAAAACTCGCTCTTATCCCTACCGCTAACAGGCACAAAAATGACTGTTTGCCACTGTACACTTCTAGTGCGGAAAAGTACACGTCGCACTCTCGCCACAATTTATTATATTTGACGGACTGGACGCAACGCAGCCCCCACGAGTCACCGGGCAACCTCCGTTGATTTATTTATTTGTAAGCATATTGTAAAACGTCATTAGATACACGTGGTTTGTCACTGCAGCATTCGGCTCCGTAACACTTTCAGCTTTAAAGAAAACTCCCCAAAATTCACCCCCGAAGGGGATGAAAAGGGGTCAAAAGTTTGTATAGGGAAACCCACATACAGGCGAAGCCGCAGGCAGGAGATAGTTTAGTATAATCAAAGTGTGTAAAAATTATTGCTTACCAGCCAAAAACGCGACATCGTCTAAATCCTGGTCCACCATATTACGCCAAGCAGCTGCTAAAAGAAAACAATTTCATACTGTAATGGTTTGTAATGTAAATGAGGAGCTTGTGGCTAAAATAATGACAACGTGAAAAGTGTTTGTGAAAGACGAGCAATAGGTAGTTCGCCGTCCGGCCGTCTGATAACCATCGTCGACAACGCAAATTGTACCACGGGTGCCTCAAATGGATGTCAGCAAAACCGTAGAGGCCCAGCAGAAATTTTGTGCAGATCCAAAATTGCAACTTGTGTACAATAGGTACTAATTTAATTATCAGTAAGTACGCGCACAACCCAGCCGACACGTCCTCACCGTAAGAGCGACAGAAAAAGAATGATCCAGAGACGCTCTATCAAGTCGCACGCCGTATTTTATATACAATTTTTTTTTTTTTTTTATATAAACCAGTGCTTGCCTGCGATCCCACCTGATTGTAAGCAGAGATGCAATCATTGATGGTGAGGCGCACTAGTTTATTGGAGCCTATTCACTCTAGCTTTGAAGACACCTAAATTATAGTTGGACGGGAAGACCGCAGCGGGCAAATTGTTCCAGTCCTTCAATGTACGCGGTATAAACGACGAAGCGAAACGCTTAGACCGGACCATTAAAGTTTTAACAACGTAAGGGTGGATACTCGCCGTACGTCGGGTTGTCCGATGGTAGAAAGGATATGGAGGAATCAAGTCATGTAATTCCCGCGCACACTCTCCAAAATGTAACCTGTAAAATAGCGATGGGCTGGCTACCCTGCGCCTGTGCTCGAGGCTTTGTAGATTGGACTTAACCAAATCTGGATCCCCAATTAGCCTCTTAGCACACCTTTCCACTGAGTCAGGTATATGCAATAGTCACCATAACTCTTCTTGATCATCATCATCATTTCAGCCGATAGACGTCCACTGCTGGACATAGGCCTCTCCCGAGAACTCCCAAATCCTCCCAAAGAACGATCCTGTGCGTCTTGCATCCATCGGATTCCCGCAATTTTCACCAGGTCGTCGGTCCACCTTGTAGAGGGCCTTCCAACACGCATCTTTCGGCCCCAACGGCCATCTGTTCTGCGAGCAATGTGCCCTGCCCATTGCCACTTAAAATACTTACTAATACTTCTTGATATACTTCGACAAATATACTAAATGCGCGTACCTTTAGCAGAACCGTTCCTGTCGGCCTTGTACTTGCCGATGGGCTCCATTTGTATACCGTCCATCTCACGCCGACAGCGGCATGCCGACGATCACCTGAGAACAAACGCAGAAATGTATTATAAAGACGAAAGTTTGTGAATGTGTGAAAATTATCTAATGAATTCTTCCACTCTTGGGCGGAGTGGGGAGGGGTGTCAGACTTTTACTGACTAAAACCCACTCCTGTACTTCTTTGCCTTCGCTCTAAGGGCCCAAGGTTCTCCCGGGTAAGTTTCGACCTTACTGGGCCCTCCTATAGTTTGCTGATATTTCTTTAAAGCGCGGAACACTACGCGCTGTCGAAGACTCGAGCTCAGGTCGGACATTACTCGCCAAACGCAAGCCCACGCCTACTGTGTGTGAATATGTGAGTATACTTATTAAGCTGATAGTAACACAGTGGCGCCCGACGTGGGACTTTTGAAATGGTCACATTTTCATAATAATATTACACTAATATTATAAAGACGGAAGTTAGTGAGTGTGTGTGTGTATGTTTGTGAACAGATTTCAATAAAACTTGGTACAGAGGTAGATTATGTCCTGCACACACAATCAGCAGCACATAGAATCCTTTTGTCCCGGGATTATGTTCCTGTGATTATTGTAATGAGTAATTTATAATGGCCAATAGCACTTTTTGCCTATCTTAAGAATCGAACCCAAGACCCCACTAAAAAATAAAAATTACTCGTTTTAGTATCGTAGACGATAAAATATCGATATTTATTTCCTATACCCGATATTCATTAAAAACAAAACTATTGTTTTTCTTTTAACTTCACGCAGTTTGTGAATTTAGCTACACTAGCTAAATGTCAAGTTAAAGAAGTATGGTAAGTCCCCTCTTTGAGGCGTGGTTGGAAAGACCTCACGGCGTCCTCACATTCTGCATGACGCAGGTCCTCACCGGACACGGTAAGTTCGGGAGGTTCCTGCACCGGATTCGTGCGGAAACGACGCCCGGGTGTCGCCACTGTGTGGCCCACCCGGAGGACACGGTGGAGCACACGGTGGAGGTGTGCCCCGCTTGGGCAGAGCAACGCCGTGTCCTCGTGGGGGCAATCGGCGGCGGCGATCTCTCGCGCCGGGCCTTGGTTCAGGCCATGCTCCGGAGCGAGGAGGACTGGCAGGCGGTCGCCTCCTTCTGCGAAGCAGTAATGCTAGCTAAGGAGGCGGCCGATCGCGTGAGGCAACGGTCCTTACGCTCCAACCGCCGCCGGGATTCCGATCCCGATTTCCGGCCACCGTAGGCGCGGGCTTGCAGACGCCGAGCAATGGGTGGCTCGCCGTCTGACCGTCCGGTAACCGTCCGGACCGAGCCCAAGTCGTCGACGGCGCGTATTGTTCCACGCGCGCCTCAAGGAGATGTCAGCAAATCGTAGGGGCCCAGCAGGGTCGAAGCCTACTGGGGCAACGGGTAGTGTGAAAGCGGAACCCGGAGCCCTGGGACGAAGGCAACGAAGGAACAGGAGTGGGTTTTTAGTCAGTAAGAGTCTGACACTATCTCCCGCTCCACCCAAGAGCGGGGATGTCATTAGGATGATTTTCCCACCAAATAAAAAAAAAAAAAAGTTAAAAAAGTATTTAATTTTTATTTATTTATTTATTAAAACTTTATGCACTAGTAATAAACACTGTACAAAGGCGGACTTAATGCCTTAGGCAAATATAGTTACAGCAAATAGCAAATATAGTAATATAGTTTTTCATACGGTAGTAGTACATTCTAATGTTTTTGCAGTATAAGCATAATGTGGTGTTCCTCATTCTGTCGGCTCTTTTGACACCCAGAATGCTGCACTCCATTGCTCGTTGGCAAACCCCAAGGTGAACCTTTATGACTCGGTGAGCGACCATGTGGGTTACCATGACGTTTAAAGTAAGATTGTTTTATTCTTATTCCATTGTGGGTAAGAGATGGCGCTAGACAACCTGTATAGCTCTGTCTCTTACCCACACTGAAATAAGAATGAAACAATCTTACTTTGAACGTCATGGTAACCCACCATGTCTGAGCACCGCAGGTTAGGATGGGCAGGAAATACATATCGTGAGGTACTTCAATAAAATTCTCAGCTCCATTTTACCATTTCATTCTACATATTTATCCAGTTGTGTAGACACTTGAGATACAAAGTACAAAATCCATTAAGAATAAATTTTCGAATACCTACATAATTAAAACAACCAACTTCACTCCAAAAAAAATCCCGCCAAAAAAACGAACAAAATTTAAAAATTCCGCGCCACTTTTTTACAACGAGAACAAACTCAAACTTTTACAAAAAAAAAAGTGACGAACGAAAAATTCCATTCAGTCTCACATTGAAAAAGTTCAAAGCGGCTGCCAAGTGCTCTATGGAAGCAGGAGTCGCAAATAATCGAGTAATTACTCCCCACTCTAGTTTGTCTGTGGTTCTAGTTTGCACACATCATTTCCTGCTAAACGTCGTACCTAGTTTCGGTACGGGAAAAAAAACATGGCTCCCCTATGTTTCTTTTTGTTCGACGTTGGTGTCTGAAGAGGAAAATGAGTGAAACTTGAGATACTAAACGTTTTGCCTCGTTGACTGTCGTTTATACAGCGTATATCGAAAGACTGGAACACTTTGCGTGCTGCGGTCTTCCCCTCCGATTATAATTTAGGTGTCTTCAAGGCTAGAGTGAATAGGCTCTTAATAAACTAGTGCGCCTCACCATCAATGATTGCATCACTGCTTACATCAGGTGGGATCGCAGTCAAGCTCATATTTATAAGAAAAAAAATAGTGTGTTTACGTAGAATTTTGATTATAACCTTTTTTTACATTGGAAAATCATCAATTCCATGGTTTCCTTTTTGGAAGTTAAACCCATGGCCCCAGTAGGCTTTAGCCCTGCTGGGCTTCTACGGTTTTGCTGACATCACCATCGGATTATTTACCTTATTTCGCTATTTTGAATGGATTAAAAAAGCAGTGGTGGCTGAGTGGTAACGGCCCCGACTCACGAGTTGTAGGTTGCGGGTTCAAACCTACTCTGTCGCATTACTTTGTCTAATTTATTTCATCACTAATGCTCTCAAAACGGTGAAGAAAAACATCGTGTGGAAACCGGCATGTCCCACCAACCCGCACTGGGCCCGCGTGGTAGATTACGGCCCGTTCCCTCTCCTAGAGAGGAAGGCCTTAGTCCCAACAGTGGGAACATTATAAGGCCGACTATGCTACGCTATGCTAGATTGTCTGAGAGCTATTGATTTATTTATTTATCCTCACATCGAAACGCCTTGAAGCAATTGCACCAATGGAGCAGAATTAGTCCAGAATCTGCTACTTTCCAACATCGTGAGCGCAGTGGAATGGTAATTATCAAAGGAGCGGCGCGGCGGAGGGTCACGTCGCTCGCTTACGCTACATCAGGTCATCGCTCCTCCAGGATTCCACATGTATCAAATCCCATATCGAACACATTTTGAATTGCCAAAGCTCTTTCGATGAGTTTTTACAAAAAAAAAATTGATTTAAATTCAAAAATACGGAAAATTTTGATATGCATGATCGATAACCATCATTCACGGCTTCTCAAAGTTAAGGTAATCATAAGCAATGATTACCCCATAATGTTTCGACAGCTGCTGGATAATTACAAGCTTGAACCCTCTGCCATGCAAGGGTAGGACGGCCCGACTGTATAATGTGCAGTGTGGATAAGGAAATTGCGATTCGCAAAGCGATAACACTTGCACGATGGTGCATGTCGAAATGCCAAGGCCTTAGTTATAAAATAAAAATTATTATGTAAAACATTTTGCAAACGCTTAAGTACTAAAATTTTATAAATTCAAGAGAGAAAGAAATAGTACTTACATTAAGATATAAGTATGTAATATTAGTGATTACCGTCGAGGCGGTATTTAGACCCGAGCCGTGGTGAGGGTCTTAAGAGAACCAAGAACGTTATGTTTCGAATTATATTTTATGAGTCTTCATAGTCCAAATAAAGGAGCCAGTTCCTTAGTACTGTTGGTTTATATTTTTAATTAGTCATTTCGTACATACGTAAGATTTTATTGAATTTGTTGTAAACATAGAGAACATGGAAATTATAAAAACGTTGAGCTAGCCTCGAATAAGTAAAGATGGATGAACAAAATGTATGCTTTCGACTCTGTTTTATACTTTTGACTAGTAGAGGATGGCTATGTTGTCTACCATTTTTGACAGCTTTAATGATTAAAATAGATAGATAACCTTCTAAACGCCGACGTCGGATATATTCGACAAACAGCCTCGCGTTTGTTCCGCCAGGGTCGCACATCCACGACCAAATACATCAGCTCTTCTGTCACCTATGGGGATTGAAGAGCTAAACGAGATGGAGTACCCAGTCGCAAACACACCACTCTGGCGAATAGGATGCGAAAACACTCGTCGAATCAATCCGACGTGGGCGGTTAGGTAAATGAATATTATCGATTTTTTTTTATCTGAACAGTTTATCAATAAACACAGAAAAATAGAATTCTAACTGTGAAAACAATATCAAAATTGGTAGTAAAGCAAACGAGATATAACAATTTTTAACAAATATATCTGTCTCTCTCGCCAAGACGCCATTTTTTATGGCTGCCGTACGGTTGTCATGGCCTTTGACGATACCATTCTTCTCTTTCTTATTAGCAGCTTTGAAACTTTATTACTTCGTTGTTGATGAAGATATTTTAATTTCTTTTTCATATTTTTTTTAACAGAGCTAATAACAATTAAAAATGCATAGAAAAATATTTACACGACTTACCAGTCGAATATAATGAAACCATTTTAAATTGTTACCAACAATATGTGCCAGTATTCTGGCAAAAAAAAAACATTAATTCATTTTGTAAAATAATGGCTTAAAACTTAGACAATAAAACAAAATTATTTTTTAAATTCTTAACAAAAACAAACTGCCATTAAAAAGTCTAAAGAGGCGATGGTATGAAAGTCATCCAGCCTCCCCTCTAGTGCACGCAATGCGTTAACAACGACGCTATTACGCACCCCTCTATTTTCCCGCGCTCTTTACTTGTAGGCACGATTCCCCCGTGCCCCATTAAACGATCACCCTAGTCTAAAGGAGTCTTTATGTTTTTATAGTTGAGGCAGGGTTGATGAAGTAAAATAAAAATTAACTGACATTTATACCATTTAAAAAAAAAAAAATGACAGATGTCAAACTTAACTTAGGCGGCAATCCAGTCCAATCCTCGATTAATGTCCTCTATCGGTACCTTTTTTAAAAAAATATTTTGATAGATGTCAAACTTAACTTAGGCGGCAATCCAGTCCAATCATCAATTATACCTTTTTTTTAAAAATATTTTGACAGATGTCAAACTTAACTTCGGCGGCAATCCTGTCCAAACAATTAATGTTCTCTATCGGTTTTTGGCGGGATTTTGTCAAGCGAAGTTCGGTGTCTGTTCTAATTATTCGCAAATTGATTCCTAGTAGATATTGTGATATAAAATTGGTGTTGTTTTATATCTCAAGTGTCTACAAAGCGTTCCAAATAAGAATAGGATCGAATTTTACGCCATGTTGTTACGTCATAGCTGTCAAATCGAAAAATTGGGTAGGGTGAGCAAAGCAAGATTTTTTTTTAAATAATATTTATTTACGAATCATGAACGGAAAAAGTTTAATCAGACTTCAATTTTGCTAATCTCTGCGTCACTGTGTGAAGTTTCTGAGTAATAGCAAATGGAAGAAGAAGGCGAATTGTTCCTAACATTAAAAATAAGAAAGTAGTTTTTTTTTAACTAATTATGACTTAATTATTATATAATGCTAGTTTAGATTAAACAATAACGTTTTGACTTCACCTAGATTTAACTAAGACTTGGTAATACAATGCAAAAATAAACCGTTACACTTCTTCTTCCTGCCCTTAGTCCATATTACTTGGGGTCGGCGCAACACGTTTTTTTCTTCCATTCTGTCCTGTCACCCGCACACTATCACTAATTCCCTTTTCTTTCATATCACTCCTCACACAACCCATTCATCTTTTCTTTGACCTCCCTCTCCCCCTCCATCAATTTACATCATCATATCAGCTGAAAGACGTCCACTTTTGGACATAGGCCTCCCCCAAGTGTCGCCATAATGACCGGTCCTGTGCGTCTCGCATACATCGGATTCCCGCGACCCTCATCAGGTGATCGGTCAACCTTGTGGGAGGCCTTCCAACGCTGCGTCTTCCGGTAGATGGTCGCCATTCCAGAACCTTTCGTCTCCATCGACCATCTGTTCTACGAGCATATGTGTCATATCAAGTATCATCGCTTCTAAAGTGGTTGCCCATACGTCAGCGCAGAGAGCAACGGGCGCTCACTACGTTGTTTTCATTTCTCAATTCTCCCATTTCCCCTAGTTATTTAGCCCCTCACTTTCAAAACATTTGCGCCAACCACAATAAAAATCAACGCTCATCTCATAACCGTCTTCTACTATGTCCTACTCATCGCACTGACTTTCTTCACTGTTCTTTCTTTGTTCAGGCTATTTCTCTGTGGAATGCGCTCCCCCAAGAGGTCAGGATGGTTACAAACCGATTAGGATTCAAGATTGAGGTTCGCGAGCATATTCGTAAGAAGTTGGCAGTAGTATCAGCACAACGTTAATAATAATAATAATAAAAAGGAGCGCTTCTTTGGCCGCCTGAAGAAGGTATTAAACAGCCTTCTGTCAGGCGGAAATAAGGTGCGCGCCTTCAACGGTTGGGTCATGCCAGTTTTAATGTACTCTTTTGGCATACTCAAATGGACTCAAACCGAACTAGACGCTCTGGATAGGCGGGTCCGTACATTGCTGACCGCAAATCGGATGCATCACCCACGATCATCGGTGATGAGACTGTACATCTCGCGGAAGTGTGGAGGTCGAGGCTTTTTGAACGCAAAGACTCTGCACAACCGCGAGGTGTGCAGCCTCAGAGAATATTTTCTTAAAACCGATGTGGGTATGCACCGAGATGTGGTCGCAGTGGACAAAGGACTCACCCCGTTATCCATGGCTAAAGAGGACTGGCGCAAACCTGTAGTACTGACTACTGATGACCGCAAGGAAATATGGAAAGGCAAGGAGCTCCACGGGCGCTTTTACCGGGCTCTTCATGAGCCTGATGTAGATTTCTTGGCGTCCGTGGCCTGGCTACGTTTCAGCGACCTCTTCGGAGAAACTGAAGGTTTTGTCTGTGCGATTATGGATGAAGTTATCTTAACGAACAACTACCGGAGATATATAATGAAGGACGGGACGGTTGACATGTGTCGGGCATGCCACCGTCCGGGTGAGTCTATCAGAGATATTATCTCTGGTTGTTCTCGTTTGGCTAACGGCGAGTATTTGCACAGACATAACCAAGTAGCCAGGATTATTCACCAGCAACTTGCTTTGAAATACAACCTAGTGGATTCTGAGGTACCGTATTACAAGTATGTGCCCGACCCAGTTCTCGAAAATGACCATGTCACGTTGTACTGGGATCGGTCTATCATCACTGACAGGACTATTGTAGCCAATAAGCCGGATATAGTGGTGATAGACCGATTAGCGCGCCGTGCAATGATAGTCGATGTCACCATCCCACATGACGAGAATCTCGTGAAAGCTGAGAAAGAGAAACAAATCAAATATCTCGACTTAGCACACGAGGTTGTCGACATGTGGGATGTGGACTCGGCTGTCATTGTTCCGATTGTCGTGACCACCAATGGCCTTATAGCCAAAAGCTTCGACGACCATCTGTCGAAGCTGTCGTTGCGCGGCTGGATCAAGGGCCTGATACAGAAGGCAGTACTCCTAGATACGGCTCGCATTGTGAGGAGGTTCCTGTCTCTGGAGCCCTAACCACCGGTAACTTGGACCCTGCTCCCGTTACCAGAGGACTACTATTTTTTATATTTTTAAATGTTTTTTGTAAATTATTTTTTTAAGAAATATTTAAAAATGTAAATTATATGTAAATAAGAAGAATAAAGAGAATAATAATAATAATAATAATTTATTTCCAAAACTTCAAAATACATTACATCAATGTGGTTTCAACCCCTGAACTAGGACAACCTGTATGACAGGGGTTGAGGTATCTCCGATTACAATGATCCGATATGTGTAGACTGTGCGTCAAAAGAAATAAATTACAGAAAAATAAAAATAAAAATTAATTAATAATAACAAAATTAAGATAATTGCTAAAAGCTCACAGCAAAGTTTATATTATTAAGGAATAGCGATAGTGTGTGTGTGGGTATTTGTGTCTGTATATGTGTGGGTGTATGTGTATTTGTGTGTGTGTGTGTGTGTGTGTGTGTGTGTGTTGAGATGTAGGTATGTGGTGTGTATGTGCAATAGTCGTGTCAGTCACTAGGTTAGATTACTGATTAGGGTTTCAGTGTCATCGTAGCTAAAATTTTCCAGCCAGAGTAATATTTCCTTTTTAATCTGGAAGTTACTCACATTCTTGACTGGTTTATACTGGCTAATTTTGGTGTAGAGGCGAGGCGCTAAGCTGATATAGTGCTTTCGGGCAAATTGGCTCCTTACTCGTGGAGCAGGATATCTGTCTGATCTTTTATTTTGAATAGTCAAGTAGGGGACCTTAAGTCGGTGATATCTCCGTAGACACTCGTAAATAAATATTTTTCTTACGCTTAGCACTCGTGATTGCTCATACACTAAACTGGTAGGAGTTCTGAAGTTAAGTGACAGTAGGACCTTCAGATCTGCACGCTGCGAACGCTCTATTTCTAACATGTGGGATTTGCCGGCGCCACCCCATGCACAGATACCATAGCCCAGGATGCAATGACACAGTGCTTTATACGTTTGTATCAGAAGTTTCTCATTGGCAACCTGTCTCAGGGTTTTGAAAATGAAGATTAGTTTGCGTGTTTTTTTTGCTGTGACTGAGATGTGTTGATTCCACTTCAAGTTTTCATCGATGGTAACACCGAGGTATTTTATGTTGTTCACTCTTTCAAGCTTAGGGCAAGCACACGTAGCGTGAATACATGAACCTCTGTTACAAGGGAACGAGTGGATTGGCACCTCAAAGTCTGAGCTGAGGCTACCTGACCTTGTAATACTAAAGCACAGGTATTTAGTTTTACTTGCGTTTACGGATAGAAGGCTGTCTTCGAGCCAGGCTGTTACTCTAGCAAGCCCTCGTTGGCTGACCTGTGCCAAGCTCTCCCAAGATGTGTTGTGGAAAAGGAGGACTGTGTCATCAGCAAACATAGTTATTTCGGCTTGATGGATTGGAAGATCACATAGTCGGTTAATGTATACCAGGAAAAGTGTTGGGGCTAAAGTACTTCCCTGGGGAACACCGAAAGAGCATAAAGCCTCGTCACTCATCTGCCCCTCAATGCGGACTCTTTGGTGTCGGCCAGTCAGGTAGCTCATAAACCAATCCTGGGGTACACCTCTTACGCCGACGCCCTCCAATCGACTCAGTAAGATGGGAATTGACACAGTGTCGAAGGCTTTTTGAAGATCGAGGAAAATGCCGACGCATTTGTCACCTCTATCCAGACAGTTCGTGATTGCCGTGGTAAGCCTTAAAACCGCATCATTTGTAGAACGTCCTGCTCTGAACCCGTATTGTTTATCGGATAGCAGGTTGTTTTTTTCGAGGTATTCTATGAGACGCCGGTTTGCTAGTTTTTCCATGACTTTTGCGAGAGTACTTAAGAGAGATATTGGTCTATAGTTGGTTAGTTTTGAATTATCGCCGGCCTTAAAGATGGGAGATACTACAGCTTTTTTAAAAGCGGAAGGAAATATACCCTGCATGAAGCTCATATTGCAGAGGTGTGCCAAGGGTGTAGCAAGTTTATGCTTGTATTTTTTTAATATGGCTACATTTATGTTATCCCAACCTGGAGCACTACCATTCTTAAGGCCAGTGATCACCTGAATAACCTCTATCTCATCTGTTGGTCCCAGTGTCATCGAGTTCAGAGGGCTGTTTGTCTTCGCACTGAGTTTCACTAGTGTGTCTTCGACTACGTTTAATTTGTTAAGCGTTATACTAGCCAGTTCTTTCCCTATTGACGTAAAATATTTATTAACTTCGTTTAAAGAGTTCTGCGTGTTATCTTCTAGTTTCAGAAGTTCCGAGGCACTTTTAGCGTCATTATTCACAAAGCACATTTCTTTAATGATATTCCATGCTCCTTTGATATTGTGATGGTTCTTCTCCAATTCTGTTCGATAGTATGAATTCTTTAAAGATTGGATAATTTTGTTGCAAGTGTTCCTATACTTAGTGTATTGTATTCGTAAATCTTCGTTGTTAAGGGACTTTTTTTGATTAAGGTGCATTTTGTCTCTTTTCCTGATACATTTAACAACACCTGCCGTCATCCAAGGTTTTAGTGGCTGTTTCTTTTTGGAAATTGTTTTTGTAGTGGAGTTCTTAGTGATCAAGTTCTGAAGCACTCTTATTAGGTAGTTTGCAGCATCTTCTACGCTTTGGACGTTAAAAAAGAGTTCCCAATTGATGTTGCCAAGGTCATTTTCTAATTGAATGTAGTCGATTGTGGTTTTGCAGTGCTTCGTACAGGTTCTCACGGTGTTCAACTTCTCCATACATAGCAGAACTGGACTGTGATCTGTAAGCGACTCAAACACGAAAGTTTTGACTCTATTATGTGTTTTAATCATCAAGTGGTCAAGGCAATTATCAAGCCTCGTTGGCTTATCAATTCCCTGCTTTAGACCGTGTGAGGCTAGCATGTTTAAATAATCGGAAGTGTATCCACTTGGGTTTTCGGACAACGTATTTATATTTATGTCCCCCGTAACGATAATATTTTCACAGTGTGTATCGAGGAGTAAATCATTAAGAGAATTAATATAGTTGGTTGGATTCGTGAAACAAGGAGGTCTATACGAAGCAATGACTGTCATTTTGTTGACTTCGACCACGAGACAGTTACCGTCCACAATTAAGTACTCCTGGACTCTCACGTTTCCGAGGTTCTCTTTCACATAAACAACTACACCATCATTCTGGTTGTGGCTGCGTTGTGTACTATATTGTAAGTAACCGTTTATATTTTCAATCTGCGAGCTGCTATCAGTCCAGCATTCTGTCAAAACTATGATGTCAATAACTATGTCAATTTTGGCTAGGAATACGATTAGAGAATCAAAATTTTTATTGATGCTACGGATGTTTACAGCCAGAACTGTAAAAACGTCCTTATCTGACGCTGGGTTGATAAATACCTTACTTGTTGTGATGTCTTCAATACTAGAGCACTCAATATTGCCACTATTCTCTATATCGTTAATAATATTAACGTTTTCTGGGTGGAATTTTGTTTTTTTTTGTTACAAGGAATATTCTCATGGAATTAAGAAAAACTAATGTTATCCCATTACAGGTAAACCTGGCTTTGTCCAAAGAATAACCACTAAGATTTGGTATTTTAGCTTGTGATTGACGTGTGAGTATAAATGTCAGGGTGGTGCCAAGTAAAGTATGTGTGTAGATAAAGTGATTATGTGTTGAAGCTATCCTTATTGAATTGAGCTGGAGTGAATATTTGAAAGCAAGATAATGCAATGTTGACATAAAATATACAGAAACGGTGGCATGGCATTTATAACTAACAGGATGAATAATATACAATACCATTGGAAGAGACACAGCAGAGAGAAAACAAAAACTTAGATTTAGTCACAGTGGTTTTTTAAGATCGACTAGGGTTTCTTCATTCTGAATGCGGCATGCTGCGTCACCTTCTTTCTTCCGTATGTATACTTGTCCGTGGGCTGTCCAGCAAAATTTCTAGCCATTTTCCTTTGCATACGCGCGTGCCAAGGCGTACAGACGCTTGGTACTCGAGCTGAGATTTTCTGAGATGTAAATAGGTAAGGGAGGACCATCCATGTTGATTTTCTGTGTAGTAGGTAGCTCGTTGTGGTTCTTTTTATAGGATTTTATTGAGTTTATGATATCCTCCTTTTTAAGCACTGAAGTAAGTTCCACGATAATGGTGTTATTAGATGGGCCTTTGGAGTTAACACGAAAGATGTCTCTTATTTCTGCTTTAGCGATTGGAGTGCTTACACAAGTACCAATGTTTTGGACTATATTTATGAGATCATTCTTGGTTTCTCGGTGCTTTTTGGGTACGTTGCGTACCTCAATGCTTCCTGAACGCGCATTCTTTTCTAAGGATTCCACCTTGCTCTCAAGTTGCTTAATATAACTAAACGCTTCTTTGCGTTCTTTGTCTATGAATGTTAGCTTGGCCTTTACTTCGTCATACATTGCTGACATGAATTGAACATTCTTATTAAGTTCTTCGTTTTGGTTTTTGATTTCCGATATAGTAACATGTAGGGAAAGAAGTTTTTGTTCCTGTTCCAAACTTGTTTTAGAGAGCAATTCTTTCATTTCGTCTAGTTTTGCGGATAGTTCGTCTGCGCCGCCGTTCACCCATTTACGTTTCGAGCTCTGTGACTTTTGAGATTTTTGACGACAAGTAATATTTTCGTCACTCTCATCATCGACAGGAGCTGTCAGATTGAGTAGACACTGACGCAGGCGGGGATCGATGCATCGTACTTAATTGAAACCCGCAGAAACTTCACAAAAAGTATTTTGCTCGGCTGGATTTGAACTTGCGCCTCATCGATACTATCGAGACTCGGGCAGCGTCTTACGCCGTTGAGCCACCGCCGTATTAATTCTTAGTGTTGAAAAATCTTACTAGTTCGGTTGACTGCTGGATCCGGCCAATGATCGTTGGTGATATTTTTGATTTTAATTTTGCAAACACCCGCTTTTGAAAACACGAACCAAAACTGATTCTACTTTTTATAAAAGTTATCACTTTGAATTGTTGTTTAAACTAGTTTATAATTGATTGTACTATTATGATTATATGCACTACACTAATGTTTGCAGTTTAGTGACGAGATATGATGAAAGTTAGCTTATTTTGCGGGATTTTATATTTTAAAACAATTTTTTAAGCTTAGCGGCAGCAGAATACGTCTTTATCACGGTGCCGTCACCGGGTAGATAGAGTTAATGTTTCTCTGTTTGTCGATTTGGACCACTTTATGTTTTTTTTTTTAATTATATATATTTAGTTCGTAAAATTAAGTATATTATGTAATATATATTATATTTATTGTATTGTATCTGTGATTAATTTGTATATCTTTTTATATTAACCTTTTTTTTTTTCTCTCTTATTGCACCTACCACTATTCTTCTCTGCATCACCCAAAGGTTGACTGGTAGAAAATGCCTAAGGCATTAAGTCCGCCTCTGACCTTTGTGCATAAAGTGTTAAATAAATAAATAAATATGTGCCCTGCCCACTGCCACTTAAGTTTGGCGATTCTTCGGGCTATGTCTGTAACCTTGGTTGTCCTGCAGATATCTTCATTTCTCGCGATCACGCAAGGAAACTCCGAGCATAGATAACCCTTTCCATTGCCCTTTGAGTGACTTTAGCCTTCTAATAAGGCCCATTGTGAGCGACCACGTTTCAGAGCCATATGTCATTACTGGCAACACGCACTGGTCATAGACATTCGTCTTGAGACACTATGGCATTGCATGAGAAGACACCGCGCAGCTTCCGGAACGCTGCCCAACCGATACGACGATGGACCTCTTTCATGAAGTTAGACCTACCCAACCAGACCGTCTCTCCCAGGTAATCCACAACTTCGAGTCTAGAACCTCCGATCTTGATAGGAGTGGGTGCTACATGGATGTTTACCATGACTTTAGTTTTGTCCATGTTTATTTTAAGTCCCACTCTTTGAGAAGCTTTACTGAGGTCACCGAGCATTGTACTGAGCTCTCCTCCTGAGATCAATTTACATGTATACTCAGAACTCTTTTAGTAACAAGAAAACCGTTACTAATACGAAAATAAGTTTTCTTTGCAAACCGTAATTTTCAATCAACATTTGACAGATCGAGGTTATTGACTTTCCTATTCTTATTTGGAACGCAACTGGACAATATTTGGAATCATTGAAACAGGGGCCCAAGTCTGCTATTTTTATAAATTCGTCATTCCAACACGATCCCATTGTCATTTTGCTAAAAATTCATAATCTGATAATCCATAATGGTCGATCATTGATCGGTCAATGATCTTGTGGTAGAATGACAATATCGACCTGTCTCGAAACAAAAAAAAAAGCACTCACTCGGACAATGATCAAGGAAACTGACAAAATTTTGGCAATTATCCGCATACGCCAAATATTCATTTGTCATTATTGACGAGACTACCATTCTATGCCATTTTTTTCAATGGAGTGTCACTGGTTAACCATTGGAAAGTCATAATGACGCCATTATATTAGTAGATTACCAAACTAGGTCAAAATCAACAATTATGAAATCAATGATAGACCATTCTGACACTATTGTAATAGCAGACTTGAGGCCAAGGTGCGATATCGATATATGGAGCTGAGAACAGTGTAACAGAGTTGAGAGCAGTGGTGGCCGAGTGGTAACGACCCCGACTTACGATTTGTAGGTCGCGTGTACAAACCCCGCCAGGCGTATTACTTTGTGTAATTTATTTCATCACCACTGCTCTTAATGATAAATGATATTTGTTTTGTAAGTAGGTTTAAAAAAAGACTTTTACACGTCAATTTTTTTTGTCATTTTAAACTAGATGAGGCCGGTGTTTCCTAGCTGACTACCCTGAGAAGAAACACCGAAACAAACTCAGGGGTCAAAATCTCTTTTAAAGTCCATACAGTTAATATGTAATGGTCAAATCACATGAGAACTGTGCAGATTTGTCTGAGATGGTCTTTTGAAGAAAGAACCATACAGATTTGAGTGGACCTGTCCAGTCAGTGCAAGCATTTGTCAGTATTCGTAAAGCTCAACCCAGGACTACTAAGGAGCTCAACGACTTGACGAACAATACAAAGGAAAGGACATTTGGCTTAAAACGGTGAAGGAAAACATCGTGAGGAAACCGGCATGTCCTAGAACCAAAAATTCGAAGACATGTGACATTCATCAACCCGCACTGGGTCCGCGTGCTGGATTACGGCCCATTCCCTTTCCTAGAGAGAGGAGACCTGAGTCCCAACAGTGGGAACATTAAAAGGCTGATTATGCTATGCTATTTTTTTTTCCGGTGGGAAAATCATCTTATGACATCCCCCGCTCTTGGGCGGGGCGGGAGATAGTGTCAGACTTTTACTGACTGAAAACCCACTCCTGTTCCTTCGTTGCCTTTCGTACCAGGGCCGAGTCTTCCTTTCAGAATCAGACCCTTGGCCCCAGTAGACTTTGATCCTCCTGGGCCTCTACGTTTGCTGACATCTCCTTGAGGTGCGCGTGGAATAGGACGCGCCGTCGACAACTTGGGCTCGGTCCGGACGGTTACCGGACGGTCGGACGGCGAGCCACCCATTGCTTGCCGTCCGCAAGCCCGCGCCTACGGTGGCCGGAAGTCGGGATCGGAGTCCCGGCGGCGGTTGGGGCGTGAGGACCGTTGCCTTACGCGATCGGCCACCTCCTTTGCTAGCGATTATGCTATGCTATGGAGTTGAAAATGTTATCATAGTATTGACGACCACAGCGAAGCTTGCCGAGAAGGCCGACTCATTACATTTTCTGCCAAATAGGTATTGCAAAAACATTAAAATGTATTACATGCGCATTCTAATTAAAAACAAAGTGACTGTATACCGAATCAAAATCAAAAAACTTTCTAAAATTGAACACTGGGTAACGGCATTAAGAGGGTCCTTTTCCACTCGCCTATCGTCAACATCGAGCATGGTTTGAAAGCTTGTTACTTCATCTAACGCAATCCAACGCGATGTTTGACGAAAAAGCAACGCGAAAATAGAGAGATAACGCCTGAAAACTCTGTTAGCATTCGGTAATTCCGTGTTTTACTCGAATATTTTACAAAACTTGATCCAGGAAATACGTATTTTTTTTTAAACCCTTGAAAGTTTTTGAAAAATACTGTCGTCATTCAGAATCTTGATTAAATTTGCAAGGCTTCTATTGTTCAACTTTTTTAATTTTTGAGTAAAATATAAAGTGTCAAAGTTCATGCAAAATAGCAGATTTTCAGAGGTCTTTACTGGATTAGTTATACATAAATTTATAAATTGATTTCAATAGAATCCTAGATAATATCCACAAGATACTGTGTTTCCAAAATATTTAATGAAAAATGTGTAATAACGTCATAATCGCGTAAGCGGTATATGTAGGTAGGTAAACGGTTGTATGAAAAACAGTGAAAATTTATGTCGAGTTGGATGCCCCTAGCAGTGCGAAGAGGATTCCGTACAAACTTACCTATAAAAATAGTTCAATTTCCATGTATGTAACATATATGGTATATATCGAACCTATCCAGAATAAAAAAAAAATTAAAAAAAATATATGCTAAAATATTAAAGTAATAAATACTATGATAAATATATATTTAAGAGAACTCAAAATACTAATAAACTTAAATTAAAAGATAATTACATTTTATAATTCCTGTATTTATTACAATTGCTAACATTCTAATGCTAATTATAAGGAACATAAAAACTAATAAATATTAATAACGTAATAGGAATATATACAAGCTAAAAATAATAATATTTACAAACGGGTAGAAAAAGAAGTTATTGGGCATCAAAAAATTCATCCACATCGATATCAATAGGAAAAGTGCCCAGAACGCTGGCAGCATTGCCACGTTGGATAGCAATGCTGATTCTTTGTCCAAAGAAAAGCCCCGCCCTCTGGTCATGCGAAGAGTCGACCAGTTGTTTACTGATGTCACGAACAACTCGATGGATAGATAATTAACTTTTCGAATACCGTAATTAGAGACACAATAGAAAAACAATGAGAGAACGAACGTTCAAGCGAACGAGCGTTCGCTTGGAGTGTAATGAATAAAGAAACTAAAAAAAATCAATATGATATTACATTATTCTTCGAGTAGATAAGTGATTTTCGATATAAATAAGGACCTCCCATTTACCTAACGCTCCTGAAAAGTGTTGCACGAGCTTGTACGAACTTCCACGAATCATTTTAAAATTACGTAGAATCAAATTTTGAAATCCTTCGTAAGGTATTTTCAATTTCCTTGTGACGACTAGACGGGAAATTGACAATTTTTGAACCATTTCCTTTTCCATACGTAGCTTGCAGGTGAAATTAAAATAGGTGGAGTACCTGTTAGGGTTGCCACCCGCACTATATTGTATATGTATACAATATTATTTTTAGTTTATGTGAAACCCAAAACACGTGTCAAGTATTTTTATGTAAAGAATCTATGTATAAAATTTCATAACTGTATCATGAAAAATAACAAAGCTATAAGCTTGTCCGCACAAATACATGGTCACAGGGCCATCAGAATAGATTGACTGAGAGGTTGTTTTGTTCCCACAACCAGTTGTGCGCTGTTGCCTAATGCCCGCTATGACCATCTGTGACCTGCAGTGACCTATGTTGTACTTATTTTTTGTGACGTAACAACAAATTTTCTGTTTTCAGATTTATTCCCATATCTATACTATATGACCTTGCTTTATGCCAAACTTCAGGATTCTGGGCCAACGGGAAGTACCCTATGAATTTTGATTCCTTTGATAGTGTCGAAATGCACGTTTTTTGTGACATAAACGGCCGTATCTTTTTTGTTTGTTAACTCAGAAGTTTGATTTTTTCACAGCTTCAAGGGATCGCAGATCTTAATGTATGGTTTAAATTTCAATTCGATACCTCCACGCGTTTCCGAGATAAAGGGTCTTGACAGACAGACAGACAGACAAACGGACAACAAAGTGATCCTATAAGGGTTCCGTGTTTTCCTTTTGAGGAACGGAACCCCAAAAAAACGTAGTTCTGATTTTATAAACAGACACTTCAATTTTATTTATATCTTTAGAAGATGTCTATATTTATATACCTACATAACCCAGGCTAAAGACACTTCAGGGACCCAGGTAGGTAGGGACCGCATTGCAAGAAAACATTCCGGTATGATTCGAAAAAATTCCCATAATAGAATTTGAAGGGTTGTCCAATATTAAGGGTCATGCATTTGGTAATCATCTGCCGAAAATTTTCGGAATTCGGTGTTAAATAAAAAACAAACAATACGGCCGTTTATGACTCAAAAAACGTATATTTCGACACTCTCGAGGTAATCAAAATTCATTGGGTACTTTCCGTTGACCCAGAATCCTTCAAATTTTGTATAAAGCAAGGAAGGTCTTATAGCACAGGTATAGGAAGAAATCTGAAAACTGTTAATTGTAACAAAAAAAATATTTTGCGATTCGGAAAAATCTTCGTGACTCCATTCGGGAATTGAACTGTTTACATAGGTAAGTTTGTACGGAACCCTCAGGGCGCGAGTCCGACTCGCACTTGTCCAATTTTTTTTTAGTATTTGTTGTTATAGCGGCAACAGAAATACATCATCTGAAAATTTCAACTGTCTAGCTCTCACGGTTAAATACAGTCTGGTGATTGACAAACAGATAGTGGAGTCTTAGTAATAATAAAGTCCGGATTTTACCCATTGGGTACAGAACCCTAAAAAAAAACAAGCTACGCACACACAGTATTCTATATAATTATATAAAAGGAGAAACTGACTGACTGACATATCAACGCACAGCCGAAGAAATTTTGTACAAGGTTTCCTTTTATGATTTAGGCGAGAACTAAGGAGTTTTTAAAAATTAAACTTTTAAGTGTCCTTTTTCACTCTCTTATCGTCAACATCGAGCATGGTTTAAAAGCTTGTTACTTCATCTAACGCAATCCAACGCGATGTTTGACAAAAAGGCAACGCGAAAAAAAGAGAGTTAATGTCTGAAAACTCTGTTAGCATTCGGTAATTCCGTGATTTACTCGAATATTTTACAAAACTTGTTCCAGGAAATACTTACGTGTTTTTTTTTAAACCCCTATAAGTTTTTGAAAAAAATTGCCGTCATTCAAAATCTTGATTAGAATATAAACCTTGAGTAATGGGATATCAAAAACAACACGTTGTTTAAGTACGTTTATCAGTTGTCTAGTACTCATAACACAAGCTCTGCTTAGCTTGAGACTAGACGGCGTTGTGTGATAATTGTGAATTATTATTATCATTAATTGATATTCGATTATTTGGAATTCAATTTGGCACAGTACACTCACAAACAGGTTGGTATTAATTAAACCGAAATACCAAGCTTTTGTGTGTAGGTGGCTTCCTAGAAAAACACAAGCCGGGTACTTTTCCGAGCGGAAAATTCCGCAGACGGAATTACGCTACCGTGGGCAGGGCAGAGACAATTAAGGTAAGCTTTTTATTTATTTATTTGCTTCTCTACGAAATCACTCTCGCTTCTCTATGACTTTGTCAGTCATTAATGTGACGGAAACGTAGCGTTCTCTAATTATTATAATACTAGCTGTAACACGCGACTTCATTCGCGGCCGCTTTCGCATCACCCATGGCCCCAGTAGGTTTCGATCCTGCTGGGCCCCTACGGTTGCTGACATCTTCTTGAGGCGCGCGTGGAACACTACTCGCCGTCGGCAACTTGGGTTGGTCCGGACGGTTACCGGACGATCGGACGGCGAGCTACCCATTGTTCGCCGTACTGAAGCCCGCGCCTACGGTGGCCGAAAATCGGGATCGGAATCCCGGCAGCTGAGGCGCGAAGGCCATTGCCTCGCACGTTTTTTTTTTTAATTCTTGATAGGTTCGCGCTTGACCACTATTTCTCCTGATGAAAATGCTTCGCAGAAGGAGGCGAGGACGAGTCCCAGGTACTTCATCGTCGACTCGACGCCGCCGCCGATGTGAACTCCTCTCACCGTTATTTGGGAACCCAGGGGTGGCACGTTCCGAGGGCCGTGAAAAAACATGGACTTGAACTTGTGCAGTGCCACCTCGAGTCCCAACTGCTGGATCCTGTCCACGACTGTCGCAACCCCACGTGTCACTAGTTATGCATAAGATAGCTGTGTATCCAAAATATCTAGAGAGAAAGATATGTAATGACATGATCACGTAAGAGCGGTTGTTTGAAAATGTACCTCGAAGTGAAAGTGGAGAAAGTTCGTCATTGCGACCGAGGTGGAATTTGCCCAAGCCGCAGGCGAGGGTGTTATGACCCCCAGTGCTGTAGTGACAAATGACTCGTGGGGGTCGCTCAGCACCCAGCTTGATACGATAAATACAATAAATTGGGCGAGGCGAGCTCGCTCACTTTTCCGCACTAGTGCGGAAAACAGTAAATTGCGTGCCTAATAACGATAGGGATAGAATCTGGTTTCCGAGTAAGTGTATTGAAAAATATATTATGCTATGTACCTATATATTTTTGCTCTCATTACTTAAGGTAATGCGCTTAACATAAATAAATACAAAATTGACATCAGAAAGCTTTTAGGAAAATTTTCTTGTCTATTTTTATCATTACTTAGTAATATAGGACAAACCTTGACATTAAAGCGCAAGTACGTTCTTTATTTGATGAAGGTACGCTCTGGGTACCTTTATAATGAATATTGACGGGAGATAGCGTCGGTCGGACATTTAGGTACCTACGGAAAGCGTAGGTAGGCATACCTGCTTTATTTACTCTCGTATTCTACAGCTAAAACTAAATAAAATGCTTCTCGGTAGATCTTAAATGACGTACAATACAACAATCTCTTAATTAAAACATATTTTGTTACTCAAAGTAATGAATAAATGCAACAAAAACGAATTGAAATAAAACTGCGAAGGAAAAATTCGGCGTCCATTTTGCGAAAAATATCTACCTACATTTTTGACAGGCAAAGGTAATCTCAATTATACATCCTGTAACATCAACATTCGAAATGAAAATCACAGTTCTAAAATCAAAACGCAATAAAAAAAAAACAATTTAAAAAATCGAACACTCACCGATCGGTTTTCCGCGGGAAATGTCAGAAACAACACTTTCTTTTCTCACAATTCACTAGAATATTCTTTTGTCCAATATTTTTATTTAACACAAACAAAATATTGAACGTTTTCGCTCACGTTGTCTCACCACGAGGGGCGACGGAAAAATAATGCCAGAGAAAATCGATTAGACCGGCAGGAGCCTTGCGAGGGAGCGAGATGGGTATACGTGAAAATGCCCGTGTTAGAAAGAGAGAGAGAAACGGCGATTGTGTGCATGGGGTGTTCGGCTTTTGTCGTGGTGTGAGTAGATCCCGGTAAATAGGGTTCATTTATGAAGGGGTACTATCGTTTTTGTGAATTGCTCTTTCGAGTTTTTAATGAAGGAAGATTTTCTTGTGTGATTTAGTGTCGAAAAGGATAGCCATCGCTAGGGATGTCAAAAATTCTACCTTATCCATTATTGATTCAAAATCAAAAATCAAAATCAAAAGCATTTTATTTCAAATAAACCATTTACAGGCACTTTTGAATCGTCAAGAAGTAAGTCAGTCAGAAAAAATGATGCACACACATTCCAAAGCGTAAATCTCTATGGAGAAGAATGTGCAAGGAACTCCATGGGCACCCCGTCCGGACGGTCGGACGGCGAGCTACCCATTGCTCGCCGTCCGCAAGCCCGCGCCTGCGGTGGCCGGAAATCGAGATCGGAATCCCGGCGACTGTAGCGCGAGGACCATTGCTTCGCGCGTGTTTCCGCCTCCTTTGCTAGCATTACTGCTTCGAAGAAGGAGTCGACCACCTGTCACTCCTCCTCGCTCCGGAAAATGGCCTGTATCAAGGCCCGGCGCGAGATATCGCTATCAAAATGTACCTACTATTCTATTTGAATTTTTGAATAAAATCTATATATATAAAAGAAAGTCGTGTTAGTTACACTATTTATAACTCAAGAACTGCTCAACCGATTTTGCTGAAAATTGGTGGGGAGGTAGTTCAGAACCGACGGACGGACATAGGATACATTTTATCGAGTAGGGTAGATTAGGGTAGAGTAGGATAGAGTAGGGTAGAGTAGGGTAGAGTAGGGTAGAGTAGGGTAGAGTAGGGTAGAGTTGGGTAGAGTAGGGTAGAGTAGGGTAGAGTAGGGTAGAGTAGGGTAGAGTAGGGTAGAGTAGGGTAGAGTAGGATAGAGTAGGGTAGAGTTGGGTAGAGTAGTAGAATATAGACGGGAGCGAAGCCGCGGGCAAAAGCTAGTTACTTATAAAAACAAATCATCATCATCTTCCTGCTCTTGTCCCATCTTATTTAGGGTCGGCGCAACACGTTTTTTTCTTCCATTCTGCCCTGTCACACGTCAAGCTATCACTAACTTCCTTTTCTTTCATATCACTCTTCACACAATCCATCCATCTTTTCTTTGGCCTCCCTCTCCATCCATCCACATGTAAACTCATAACTCTTTCAGTAACATGCGTTTCATCCCTCCTCTTCACATGACCATACCAAGACAAACGATTCCCTTTCAACTTTTCACTCACTGGCGCCACTTTCAAACTTCCCCTAATATATTCATTTCTCACTTTATCCATTCCATATAAAAACAAATAAAAAAAAAAAATACCTATTCAACTACGCAATTTTTCCTTCACCTCTCCCGTTTCTCACTGAATTTCTCACCCACAAGTCACTGTACCATCATACAATAGTTTCCCGTCTGTAGTGTTGTCATTTTGTCTCTATATGGAGCAGTAGGGTTGCAATGAGTGCATCACTAGGTACCTACTCTACATTTTTTTTTTTGTTAATGTTTTTGGCTTGGATATAGTCCTTTAAGACATGTCTTAGTAATGAATAGTTTATTTGTTTACCATTAGAATATTAATGTACACATTCTAATGTTGTTGTAGTATTTGGCCAGCTACGTAGGTAATAATTTCGACTGGCCTGTTGGTCTAGTTAGTGGCCCTGACTGCTATGCCGGAGGTCGTGGGTTCGATTCCCACCCAGGACAAATATTTGTGTGATGAGCACGATCATTTGTTCTGTGTCTGGGTGTAATTTATCTATGGTACTTTTATTACAATTGCTCTAACATTCTAATACTAATTATAAGAAACACAAAAACTATAGAATATATACAAACTAAAAATAATAATATTTACAAACGGGTAGAAAAAGAAATTATTGGGCATCAAAAAATTATCTATTATATGTATGTATTTAGAAATATATTTAGTATGTTTATCAGTTGTCTAGTACTCATAACACAAGCTCTGCTTAGCTTGGTACTAGACGGCGTTGTGTGATAGTAGTAAAAAAAAATATGATTTTATTCATTAAAAAAACCGGCCAAGAGCATGTCGGCGCTCAGTGTAGGGTTCCATAGTTTCTTGTCCGTCACAATAAGTGCCTCCACTTAAAAGAATAAAATATGTAAACTAATTAAAAAAAAATGCTTGCATAAAGCTAAATTACAAACTTAGGTCAGAAATTATTTTGTACAACTATTCAAAAACCGTTTAACCCATCAAGTTCGAAATAATTTTCCTAGAAAATCTTTTTATAGTGCTATTTTTGAGAATTTTTTTCACATTTTCTAAACTTATGTTTAAAAAGTTAGAGGGGGGGACATATTTTTTTTCATTTTTGGAGCGATTATTTCCGAAAATATTAAAATTATCAAAAAATTATTTTAGTAAACTCCTATTCATTTTTAAATACCTATCCAAAAATATATTTCTTCCCTTCACTCCTCACTTTACTTGTAGGGGGGTACTCTAATAAAACATTTTTTCCACTTTTTATTTAATACTTTGTCGGCGTGCATATTGGTACCAAATTTCAGCTTTCTAGTGCTAACGGTCACTAACATTATCCGCGGACAGACGGACAGACAGACAGACGGGTATAAGGGTTCCTAGTTGACTACGGAACCCTAAAAACCTTAACTAATTACAACTATATTGTATACACTAAGGGCAAAAACTACTAACTAAAACATGGCGTCATAAAACTCCTTCGCATCGCTGCCGACTGGAAATGTGCCCAAAAGGCTGGCGGCATTGCCACGTTGTATGGCAATACTTAATCTCTGACCGAGGTAAAAGCCAGCCCTTGGGTCACGCGAAGTGTCAACTAAGCGTTTGGATAATTCTTTAAAAAGCGTATGAGCACTCGGACCCCACGGTCCAAGAGTTTCAACCCCAAACGGCTCAAAAATATAATTGCCGACAAGGTTGTTATATTTCGTCCGCTTGAGGTTCTCCGCAGCCGCAGCGGCAGCACCAGCACAGCACGAAGAGCTAGGAAGATGGGATGGTGCAAGAGTGTCGACACAGGTAGCGTCCCACAGTAAAGGCCTACTCATCTTCTACGGAAATAAAGACATACCGTCCAGTCTCTTACCATCGTCACGTGCCAGGCCATGAGGTTCCAAAAAAGCCGGAACGCCGACGGTGACATAAGGGCTCGTCGGATCATGTCGTTAATATTCACGTGCCGTGCTATCCGTCCCGCGCTTCGACTGCATGACAGGCCGTGGAGACCGAGGCTTTTGACAACTTCGCCACAGTGGCAGTGATGATAAAAACAGGGGCCCAAGTTTGCTATTTTTATAAATTCGTCATTCCAACACGATCACATTATCATTTTGCTTAAAGTTCGTAATCTGCTAATTCATAATGATCGATCATTGATCGGTCAATGGTCTCGTAATAGAGTTGTGGTCGAATGACAATATCGAGCTTATTAAAAGCAATGACTGCACAATGACATTTTGATGGTAAGTCACTGATCAAAGGAACTGTCAAAATTTTAGCAGATTACCGCATAAGTCAGACATTCATTTGTCAATATATACGAGATTACCATTCTGTGCCACTTCTTTCAATAAAGTGACAGTGGTTGACCATTGGAAAGTCATAATGACGCCATTATATTAGTAGATTACCAAACTTGTCAAAATCAATAATTATGAAATCAATGATAAACCATTCTGACATTATTGTAATAGCAGACTTGAGACCCAGCAAGGAGCGTTCAGGCGTAGGGTAACAACATTTGGCGTTAAATGTATCAAGTCAACCTTCTCGGCAAACTTCGCTGCGGTAGTCAACACTACAATAAAATTCTCAGCTCCATTTTACCGAGATCGCGCCTGTTTCAATGATTCCACATATTGTCCAGTTGCGCAGACACTTGAGATACAAAACTACACCAATTTTACATCACAATATCCACTAGGAATCAATTTTCGAATAATTAAAACTGACAATGAACGTCACTCGAAGAAATACCGCCAAAATCTTCACCTAATCTACATCGCCCGGGCCTTGGTTCAGGCCATGGCCCGGAGCGAGGAGGAGTGGCAGGCGGTCGCCTCCTTCTGCGAACCAGTAATGCTAGCAAAGGAAGTGGCCGATCGCGTAAGACTAGACGGCGTTGTGTGATGGTTGTTGAATATTATATTAATGTTCTGGGTCTGGATGTCTTCTTCTGGATGTCTGGATATATAAGTGAGTTTACATGATTATGAACACGCCCACAATACAGGAGTAAATCCGAGTGTTTAGGACAATGATTTGTTTAAAAAATTAAAACTGGACAAGTGCGAATTGGACTCGCGCACTGAGGGTTCCGTACAAACTACAATTCCTGAATGGAGTCTCGAAGATTTTTCCGAATTGCAAAAAAGATAATTTTTTTGTGACAACAAATTTACTGTTTCCAGATTTATTCCTGTACCTATGCTATAAGATCTTGCTTCATGCCAAATTTCAGGATTCTGGATCAACGGGAAGTAGGTACCCTATGAATTTTGATTCCCTTTAGAGTGTCGAAATGTAGGTTTTTTGTGACATAAACGGCCGTTTCTTTTTGTTTCGGTACCTAACTTAGAAGTTTCAGGGGACGGCAGACCTGAATATATGGTTTTAATTTCAACTTTAAACTTCAACGCGTTCCCGAGGGTCTAGACAGACAGACAGACAGACGTATGGACAACAAAGTGATCCTATAAGGGTCCCGGTTTTTCCTTTTGAAGTACGGAACCCTATAAAATAATATCATTAGTTGTCCGACTCGGAAATCGAACCCAGTAGCGCGAGCGAGACGGAACGGAATGCGGTCAATCCTCCTGCGAAGCAGTAATGCTAGCAAAGAAGACGGCCGCACGCGTGAGGGAACGGACACCTTCACACCAAAGCTGCCGCGACAGGAGACATCCCGGGCGTTGGGAATCGTAGGGATATCCGGCCAACGCAGGCGCTTGCGGATGACGAGCAATGTGTAGCTCGCCGTCCGGTCGTCGACACGCGTGCCTCTAAGACATGTCAGCAAAACTTTAAGGGGCCCAGCAGGGGCGATGCCTGCTAATTTCGGAAAAGGGAAACCGCTGTAAAGGCGCCGTCCTGCTGTAGGGTGGTGCGAGAGGGCGTGTCAGACTTGTACTGACTAATAATAGAAAAATCACACGTAAGACCTTTAGTTGCTCTCTGCGTTCTGGGACCACAAGTTTCCTTTTCAGAAATTTCTTGTGACTCTTTATACACACACATATTTTCCCTATAGAACGTTTACAATTTAAGATACAATATCGCTCGCCACACAATTCAGTGGACTATCACACACGACGAAGATAATAAATAATATTTCATATTTTCGTATCTCAAAAAAACCTAATAAAACCATTTTCGACTTCTACGCGGACGAAGTCGCGGGCAAAAGCTAGTACTTGATATCATCGCTGTCGAACACAATATCAGAGTTCGAGCTTTTTTTCTCAATTAATCATCTTATGACAAATCCCGCTCTTGGCCGGAGCGAGAGATAGTGTCAGACTTTTACTGACTAAAAACCCACTCCTGTTCTTTCGTTGCCTTCGTCCCAGGGCCCCGGGTTTCGTTTTCACACTACCCATGGCCCCAGTAGGCTTCGACCCTGCTGGGTACTCTACGCTTTGCTGACATCTCCTTGAGGCGCGCGTGGAACAGTACGCGCCGTTGACGACTTGGGCTCGGTCCGGGCGGTTACCGGACGGTCGGACGGCGAGCTACCCATTGCTTGCCGTCCGCAAGCCCGCGCCTACGGTGGCCAGAAATCGGGATCGGAATCCTGGCAGCGGTCGGAGCTCGAGCTCGCGACTAGTTCAATCTTAAGATTGCGTCATTTCCCGAAAAAAAAAGGTTTTTCTTTCTTTCACACAATGATGTAATAAAATATAACACATGGATTGATACCGAAGTTTTCTTGGGCGGTTGGACCCACAGTACGATAAGTCAGCGTCAAAATGTAACCCCTATTTTCTTCTACGCATTGAGGGTTAGGGCAAATCGCGTTAAGTGTGCAAACAGTGGTGCTCAAACTTTACTTATGAATACAGACGATAATTTTGCGATTCTTTTTGGTGTTTTAATAATAATAATTTGTAGTGCCTTACTACAGGTATGAGCCCGACCCAGTTCTTGATAACGGTCATATCACTTTGTACTGGGATAGGTCCATCATCACTGACAGGACTATTGTAGCCAATAAGCCTTATATAGTGGTGGTGGACCGAAACGAGAGGCGTGCAATGATTGTTGACATTTCCGTTCCACATGACGAGAACCTCGTGAAAGCCGAGAAAGATAAACAAATTAAGTATATTGACTTGGCTCGCGTAGTTGTCGACATGTGGGATGTGAACTCAGCGATCATTGTACCGATAGTCGTGTCGGGCAATGGCTTAATAGTCAAGAGCCTCGACCAACACCTTAGGAGGCTCGCGTTAGGCGGCTGGATCAAGGGCTTGATTCAGAAAGCGGTACTCCTGGACACGGCTCGTATTGTTAGGAGGTTCCTTTCTCTGGAGCCCTGACCGCCGGTAGCTTGGACTCTGTTCCCGATACAGGTGGGGTACTATTTTTTATATGTTTAAATGTTTTTTTTTTGTATCATTTTGTTTAAGAAAAATATTTAAAAATGTAATTAATATGTGTTTAAAGTGAATAAAGAAGATCATAATAATTTCTTTATTCAGATGATGAATGAACCATAATGGTTAGTAACAATTTGAACTTTTAGACTATGTTAGTAGGTACAAAATACAATGACAAAAAATAAATTTTATTTCACAATTTTATAAAATAATTTAAAATTTTAAAATTGAATAGTTTAAAATTTAATCATTTATAATTGAATTGAATAATTTAAAATTTAATATAATAAATAATAATAAGAAATTTAATCATTTTATTTTTATGTACTTAAACGTTTTGTAAAAGCGAGAATCTTCTGCAACGACATTACTCAATTGGATATTTGCCTGTGTTTATTTTTGTAAAAAAAATATTTCATTTTTATAAACTGTTTGTTATGTAGAAACCTACTAGAAGTACTACTAGAATAAGAGTTTTGATATATAAATTCTATTACTTAATAAAAGACTATTTAGACGCCAATTCTATAATATATAATTACAGCTTCAGAAAATTGCACATTACCCGACTTATTTTGATGATCTTGAATTTTATTGACATTTGCACTAATATGACATAATAACTTAGTCTTTTTGACGTTTTATTGAAACTAATTTTGTATTTAATTTGTAAAGATATGCATATACCTATTGATATTGACTTTTATAATGTTATAGAGTTTACATAATGAAGTTGCACATTATCCGACCTATATTGATAATCCTGAATTGTATTTGACATAAGCATTAATATGACATGAAACTTAATCTCTGACATTTATTGAAACTAATTTCACTTGATTTGTAATGATATGCATGTGCCTATTATTATTATTGACTTTTACAAGTGGAGAAAATTTATCATTGCAACCGAGGCAGAAATCGCCCGAGCCGTAGGCGAGGATTTTATTATATTTTTCGTATCAGGCTGAGCCCAGACTGATTCGATAAATGTAATAAAATTGTGGCGTGGTGAGCACGCGCACTTTTCCGCACTAGTACCAAAAACGGTAAATTGCGTGCCTATAAGCGGTAGGAATAATAGCAAAATCGAAAACCCGCTCGTAAGTGTGTTGAAAAATGTTATTTTGATAATTATAAACAGACATTTGATTTTTTTTTTTATTTATGTACCAGTGCTTGACTGCGATCCCACCTGATGGTAAGCGGAGATGCAATCATTGATGGTCAGGCGCACTAGTTTATTAAGAGTCTATTCGCTATAGCCTTGAAGACACCTAAATTATAGTTGGACGGGAAGATCGCAGCAGGCAAATTTTTCCAGTCCTTCGATGTACGCGGTATAAACGACGAAGCGAAATGCTTAGTCCAGACCGTTGTAGTTTCAACAACGTAAGGGTGGATACTCGCTGTTCGTCGGGTTGTCCGATGTTAGAAAGGAGATGGCGGAATCAAGTCATGCAATTCCCGCGCACACTCTCCAAAATGTAACCTGTAAAATACCGATAGGCTGGCTACCCTGTGCCGGTGCTCGAGGCTTTATTTATATTTATGTAGTAGATACTAGCTTCTGCCAGCGGCTTCGCCCGCGTGAAAGTAGGTTTCTCCTAACAAACTTTGGTAGATATTTATAAGATCTACAATTATTTAGAACATTTTATGGTTCTATCTTTTATAGTTTAGGCAGCGTACGCAAAATAAGTAACTTTTCTGGTTGACTTTTTACACCTTGTGCCCGAAAAACACAAATATCTTACGGAACCCTATTTTTTTCCAAAATAAAATATAGCCTATGTTAGGAGTGGATAATGTAGCTTTCGAATGGTGAAAGAATTTTTAAAATCGGTCCAGTAGTTTTTGAGCCTATTCATTACAAACAAACAAACAAAGTTTTCCTCTTTTAATATTAGTGTAGATTAACGAGCATGTAGAATTTAATTGTATGTGTATACATATAATTATAAGTTCTAGTCTATAAGACTAGAACTTTGCCAGCGACTTTTCGTTCACGAGAATATTTTTATAAAAACTTCATCATTGCAATGACACGGCTGTGTCGGGTCGGATTAGATGGTAGATTGAGAATCTCTGTCTATCGTATGTATCTATACAAGTCGACATAAACAGTTTAGTTGTGTTAGTTTTGCTCAGCAGAGCGTGACTCTGAGGAATGAACATTCTTTTTAACAGACAAGGTTTGGGAAAATAAAAAAAACTTTTTACAAAAAAAAAGTATGACATAAAACAAATAAAAATAACCGACTTCATTAAAAAAAAAAAACAAAAAGGATCAAAATAACTTTAATTTCGGAAGTCGCAAAGAAGGATCAGGAGTGGGTTTTTAGTCAGTAAAAGTCTTACACTGACTTTCGCACCGCCCAATAGCGGCATTTATCATTAGATGATTACCACACTTAAAAAAAAAACTTTCTTTATATACAATATTAGTATAGATTTTAATTAGAATTTGTTCAAGTTTCAAGATATTAACCCAAGAAAAAAGAATCTTCCATACAATATTTAAGCCCCTAAAATTATTCTTTTGGGGGTAGATTTGAAAAACAAATAATTGCAAACTTATATTATTTACTATTTGTGCTAAGATTCAAGTACAGTGGACCCCCGGTAGTCCGACAAACATTTTACAGGGCAGTGTCGAACTATCGAATTTGTCGGATTATAGAGTACTGCCTAAGACCCCCTATAGTCCGGAATTTTTTACAAAAGAGTACCTTGTAATCCGACAAATTACAGATCTAATGATAAGATTCTTTATATTATATATAATGTACTCTGAAGTACAAATCATACTTCATTATGAATGTCAAATTTAGTAAATTAAACAACTCAATAGAGAGCTTACGTTTTATTATAAAATTAACGTTATTAATGCTATAGAACTTACAAAAATATGCAATAACTTTACATTAGGAAATAATTGTGTACAAACAAATGTACATATTAAACTATGGTAAACAAATTATCTATTAGGGAAACTGGTTATTATTTATTTGTAATTAATTGTGCGTCTATTTAGGCAGAAATAATATGTTTTCTTTCTTTCTTTTTTCATAAGAAGACATGGCTTAAAGGACTTAGTATCCAAGCCAAAAACATTAACAAAAAAAAATGTTAGTGTTTTAAAAATACCCCCAAAAAAATCTTAAAACATTTAATTCTAAAAACCATTTTACTTACCCTTTCTCACGAGAGTAATCGTACCCTAGCGACCTTCTTTAGGGCCAAAACCATTAATTTTTCAAAAGGTCATTTGTGTACCTAAATATATTACAAGGTGTGAGCCCTATATTTTGAGTTTAAAGGTGAGAATAACTTATTTCCTACCTGTTTACAAATGGACAGGACTAAGTGTATTTTTATTATTATTATGTGTATGACCACTTATGTGAATCGTTTGTCTTGGTATGGTCATGTAAAGAGGAGAGATGAAACGCATGTTACTAAAAGAGTTATGAGTATACATGTGGATGGGTGGAGAGGGAGAGGGAGACCAAAGAAAAGATGGATGGATTGTGTGAACAGTGATATGAAAGAAAAGGAAGTTAGTGATAGTATGACGGTTGACGGGATAGAATGGAAGAAAAAAACGTGTTGCGCCGACCACAAATAAGATGGGACAAGGGCAGGAAGATGATGATGATGAACAATTATCTCACCTGATAGTAAAGGGGTGAGCAAACGGTTGCGAACGAGCGTTCCAACCAAGGTGACCTTGGTTTATGTGTTTGGTTTGTGTTGCGGCTACATGGATGTAAACCACGCGCCAACACGTTCGGTGGTTGGAAAAACTCACCTCCAAACCAAGGGAATCGAAGGTCATGGATTACAACTGCTGTCTACACGGATTGAAACTAGCAAGGTCACCTTGGTTAGGATACTGGTTTGCAACCATTTGGTCACCCCAACCTTTTGAGTAGCGTAATTAGAGACACAATAGAAAGACAATGACCGAATGGGTTTAATGAATTAAGCGAAGATGTGGCCGACGATGGAGCACGCTTGCCTAGAAGTAACCTATTCACTATTGACTTAAAGACCCCTTGATTGTAGCTATCAGGAAACACAGACTCCGGCAGGGAATTTCACTCCTTAGCTGTACGCACAATGAATGTGTTCCCAAAACGCTTTGTAGGTACTTATTCGTTTGTCTGTCAATCTACTTTTAAAGTCGATCGAATAAAAAGCATGTATGTCAATCTACTTTTAAAGTCGATCGAATAAAAAAAGCATGTCTGGCGAATAAAAAAAGTCGATCGAATAAAAAAAGCATACTGTAAATGTAAACAAATGGATGTGTGGAGAGTGAGAGGGAGGCCAAAGAAAAGATGGATGGATTGTGTGAACAGTGATATAAAAGAAAAGGAAGTTAGTGATAGTATGACAGCTGACAGGATAGAATGGAAGAAAAAAACGTGTTGCGCCGACCCCAAATAAGATGGGACAAGGGCAGGAAGATGATGACTGTAAATGTAAATAAATGCCGATCAAAACTATTCTGTGAAAATTTCATGTAACTGGTGACAAAAAAATGGTTATTTATTATCAGTTATTTACCATGATTGTCTTTTTTTTTGTTCAGGTCTTTCTTGTGCAGTAAATTCGTCTGAAAATGGGTCCAAGTCCTACAGAGGCTACAAATGTCAATGGACTAAGCGTGAGGACGTGCACGGTGAGTTTTTGGCGTAATTTTAGCGAGTAAAATTCAGTAGCCGTTTTAACTACCGTAAAACGGGGTAAATAGGAACGTAGGGGTAAATAGGAACAAAACTTTGCTTAGGTTTTTCAAATTGCTATATATTTATATTATTGATTTCTATCAAAGCATCCGTTTTTATCACAATTGATGAATAAATAGGAGTACTTAAATGCTGGGAAAAATTGTTAATTAACGCGAAGATCCCCTTCAAACTTTTGTTCCAATTTACCCCTGCGTTCCTATTTACCCCGTTTGACTGTATTCGAAAATTGATTCTTATGAATATTGTGCAAACTCAAGTGGCAGTGGGCTGGGCACATTGCTCGCAGAACAGATAGTCGATAGGGACGAAAGGTTCTGGAGTGGCGAACACGTACCGGAACACGCAGCGTTGGAAGGCCTTGAATTAAATGGACGGATGACCTTGTGAGGGTCGCGGGAATGCGATGGATGGGAGACGCACAGGACCGGTCATTATGGCGACATTTGGGGAAGCCTATGCCCAGCAGTGGACGTCTTTCGGCTGAAATGATGATGATGATGAATTGGTGTAATTTTGTACCTCAAGGGCTCAAGTTAATGTTGTGCACAACTTGTAAATAAATGGGGAATTATTGAACCAAATGCCCTCAAGCTACGTGTCCGTGTAAAGTACGCCATATTCGATACTTTTGCTGCCAAATACAACAAAAACTTTACAACGCTTGAATGTTAGGTACACCCGTATTGTAATAGTAAGCCAAGTATAGGTACCGGCACGGATCTTGAGCGCTGACTTCTACAGTTCTACTTGCACAGAAGCACGCAGAAGTGAAGTATCGGGTCTCTTTAGTGGTATGAAGAGAGATGCGGGGGCGGGGAGTGATATCCTTGTACAGTGATTGGCTTTCGATTTGTACGGATTGGATATTGTACGATGCGCAAAACGATCTTCGCTCTTTTGCCGAGCGCTCAAGATTCGTGCCGCTATCTGTACCTAACTGTACTTTTTTTTTCGGTGGAAAAATCATCTTATGACATTCCCCGGGCGGAGCGGGAGCTATTGTCAGACTTTTACTGACTAAAAACCCACTCCTGTTCCATCGTTGCCTTTTCGTACCAGGGCCGAGTCTTCCTTTCAGAATCAGACCCTTGACCCCAGTAGGTACCTAACTGTACTTAGTCTTGACTTATAGATTTTACTTACCAGGTCATAGAATCCCAAAGAAAAAAAACTAGGCAAGTGCTAGCTGGACTCGCGCACTGAGGGTTCCGTACAAACCTATGTAAACAGTTCAATTCCTGAATGCAGTTTCGAAGATTTTTCCGAATCGCAAAAAAAAAAATTGTGACGTAACAACAAATTTGCTGTTTTCAAATTGATTCCTTTAGTGATCTTTAAGACTTTGCTTTATGTCAAATTTCATGATTCTGATTCTTCAATGAGAGCTACCGTATAAATTTTGATTCCCTTGAGAGTGTCGAAATGTACGTTTTTTGCGACATAAACGACCGTATCTATTTTTTTTTGTTAACTTAGAAGTTTGATTTTTTCGCAGCTTCAAGGGACCGCAGACCTGAGTATATGGTTTTAATTTCAACTCGATAACTCCACGCGTTTCAGAGATAAAGGGTCTTTACAGACAGACAGACAACAAAGTGATCCTATTAGGGTTCCGTTTTTTCCTTTTGAGGTAGGAGTCGTGTTTTATTTTTTAGGGTTCCGTATCCAAAGGGATGAAGGCAAAGAAGGAACAAGAGTGGGTTTTTAGTCAGTGAAAGTCTGACACTATCTCCCGCTCCGCCCGAGAGCGGGATTTGTCATATTAGATGATTTTCCCAACTAAAAAAAAGGGTAAAACGAGACCCTATTACTAAGACTCCGCTGTCCGTTAGTCTGTCTGTCCGTCTGTCATCAGGCTGTATCTCATCAACCGTGATAGTTAGTTTAAATTTTCACAGATGATGTATTTCTGTTGTCGATATAACATTAAATAGGTATTAAAAAACAAAATAAAGTAAATATTTAAGTCAGCTAGTTTTTAAATATAATTATAGATAGAAGGGGCCGTTCCCATTAGCATGAAACGTACCGACAGGAACCGAAAAAAAAATTGGTAAAAAATTTTTCAAGGAACGCAAACTTTCTTGACGATTATAATATAGCCTTATGTTACTCATTGAAGATGTAGCTTTCTAATGGTGAAAGAATTTTAAAATTGGTTTAGTAATTTTTGAGTTAAATCGTAATATACAAACGAAAAAAAAAAAACAAAACAAAAGTCTTTCCTCTTTATAATAATAGTTTAAATAATAAATTCTACATTAATAGGTTCTACACCGTAATTAACAATTACAAAAATAATAAGACTCAATTCTTTTCTTTCATATTCAAAATTTCTAAACGACGCTTTAGTTATCAGTCATCTGTGATAGCACTGACAGCTGATAGTCGAGGTAGGCTGGAACCGATAAAATTAGAAACCTGTTTCAGTTCCAAGAAAATAACAGTTTCAAAATCCTATTCCAAAATAACACCTGTTCCATTGAAACCAAAGACTCGTTTATTGCAACAGATTCATAAATATTACCTACTTTCATTCAATATCATCAATCATCATAATTTGAGCCGAAGGACGCCCACTGTTGCACATAACCCCTCCCCCAAGTGTCGCCATAATGACCAGTTCTGTGCACATCAATCGGATTCCTTCAGCCTTCGGTTCTTCTTCACCTTCATACTTTCATTTAGTATATTACTTCAACAGATGCTATCTCTTTCTATTACAATATACCAGAGGAAAAGAGAGCTTGTTCCAAGAAACAGATGCAGTCTCTTTTTATAATAATAAGTGGGAAGAGAATGGAGCATGTCATTTGAAACTGTTCCTGGTCAGTTTTGTTTACAGTATCTCTTTCTAACGAATAAACATCCATAAGCTTGATAGAAAGAGCTAATGGGTTGTTTGTGGAACAAGCTAAACAGGCAGCAAACTTTTATTTCGATTCTGAGATATCTGTTTCATGTTGTTACTTTGAAATACCTGTTCTTTTTTTAACTGTTTCGACTGGCTGGTATATAGGTGATTCCGAGATGTTTTAACAATCGATAGAATCGAAGTCGTTAAAAAAAAACATTTAGTCGACCATGGATTCGCCGGTCTACAAAATAATTGAGATGTTTTTCGATTGTTTCGAGTCAACGAAAATGACCGCTAGTTTCTCACTCACCGAGTCTCACGATGTTCTGTCTCTGCGCTAGTCATCTAGCCGATGTGCGTGTTAGTTAAGGGCCTATTACACTACGCGTTATTCAGACAGTCTAAGTCTATGTATTTCTATGTATCTCATCGTTCTGTTCCTTTACACGACATTGTCGTAAGTTGCTCTATTTCTTGTGTACGATACATACAGAGGCGGATCGTGAAATTGTTGGACTCTGGGCTAACACTACTTGGGGGTCCACCTAAGTAATCAAATTAATTGGCATTTTGTTAAAAATAAGTAATATATTTCCTAAAGTGTACCTTTTCGACAACAACCGATCACTATAGAAATGGCGTCCTAATGGAACAAGAGATCATGAGTTACTAGAGCTAACTTGAAAGTCTAAATATACTTCGTCTTGTGGTTTTCTATAAGAGATTGCCCTGTGCGAGAAGACCGCCGATTGAATACTTAGTTTTTGTAAATACTTATCCGGTCCACATTATGAAGTGTACAATAAAGTTAATAATAAATAAATACTTTGATCATAGGTCGAACGTGAACACCAACGTTGAGCGGTTGTAAACCGTTGACCCGCCCATATTAGTAGCGATATCAATGACCATAATTAAACAGTAGCACTCTATTTGTTTTGAAAGTTTTGTCAAATAGATTAAGCCGTATTGTAGATTGTTTTTAATGAGACCTGGGGGCCCCTTGTATCCCTGAGGCCTTGGGCTGCAGCCCATTTAGCCATTAAGTAGATCCGGCCATGGATACATAGACTAAGACCTGTACCATGACGTTTAAAGTAAGAATGTTTCATTCTAATTTCCAGTGTGGGTAAGAGATGGCGCTAGAAAACCAGTATAGCTCTGTCTCTTATCCACACTGAAATAAGAACCAAACAATCTTACTTTGAACGTCATGGTAACCTCACAGGATTGTCTGAATAACGCGTAGTATAATAGGCCCTTTAGAGCGCCAATCGCAATAACAAACCGAGTTAAAGTCGAAACAATCGAAAACCATCGATTTGTTCGAATAATTGTTTTAAGTCTCTCACCATCGCGCATCGCTAGCTGACCTCAGTCATTTTTGTTTATGTCAAATGTCAATGTCAATTTGTCTGAATCTGAATTTGTCTTTGTCATTGTCAGTCATTCCGAAAGCGTTCTTTGGTTGTCTTGTTGTTTGGGTTAGTGACGGAAAACAAACTCTTGTTTCAACACATTTCTTTAGAAAATTAGTGAAACAATATAACAACAACCTCCTAAAATGGCTGTAAGTATACTTTTAATCTCTAAAAATCGCCCAAAACGCGAACCATGAAGCCGGTAAACTGAAACATAACCTCACGCTCGTGTTTTTTTTTCAACTTCATTAATCGATTAATAAATTTCTAATTCCTTTTTTAAATTCTAGTCGATAGCGGCGGCGCAAGTCCAGGAGGTTCGTTCTATAACTCGGATCGAACGTATTGGGGCACATTCACATATTCGAGGTTTAGGACTAGATGACTCCCTGGAGCCTAGGGCGGTGTCCCAGGGCATGGTGGGGCAGAAGATGGCTAGAAAAGCCGCTGGAGTCATCTTACAGATGATTCGAGAAGGTATGTGTTGAATTAATTTGGTTGCCATGGTTACGGGTAGCTTGGATGAATAACAGTTTTGTTTTATTATTATTTACAACTATTAATTGTAGCACCTTGGTTCTTATCAATGACAATAAATATATACTACCAATAGACAGGACATAGCGAACAAAATCATTATCTGATACTTTTTATCTAGTGGTCAAAAGTCGCTCAGTCTAGTATGACACCCCTACACGTTAAGACGTGTTTGTATCCGCTCTATGCTCTAAAAGAAAATAATTTTCTGAGAAAATATGCTGTGCTGTGCATTACGCTATTGCAAATCTTGTTATGATAAAATGTCTGGACCTAACTTCGGTTTATTTTCGTAAATATTTTTGGTATTTATGCAGTAATTAATTGGAATTCAATAATTTTTATAAATAGTTCCAGAATATAGTCATGCTCCTGAAAACCTGATTGCATGAGGAGCTAGCACCAATTTGGACATATAATTGAGTACTGTGCCATAGCATAATATTATTACATAGCAACACATAGCGCATTGCATAGCATTATATTATTTAGACTGTTTTAGTGTAGTCTTATATAAGTGTAAGTTTAAATAATATTTAGTTTTAAGTATATTTAAATATGTCTAGAGACTCACTAACCCCACAGACAAACCACTGCAACGGTTTTGTGGGGCTTTGCTTATAAGTTACTCACCTTTTTGAAATAAAGATAAATAAATAATAATAATAGCATAGAATAATCAGCCTTTTAATTTTCCGACGGCTGTGACTAGGGAATAGGCCGTAATCCACCAAGCGGACATGTGAGATTCACCTGAATCTCATGTGTCTTCGAAGTTTTGATAATAAGTCCGAACTCTATAATATACCTCCTTTGAAATGAGATATACTCTATGACTTCTAATAAAAGTTGGCAACCCTAATCTCAGCAGTCCATTTCCACTAACCTTATCATATTGTGTTTTTGTAGGTAAAATAGCAGGGCGAGCAGTACTGTTAGCTGGTCAGCCAGGTACAGGCAAGACAGCTATCGCCATGGGTCTGGCGCAGGCTTTGGGACCTGATACTCCTTTTACTAGCATGGCTGGTAAGTGACAATTTTTCTGTATATCAACGGTGAAGTGCCAATACCTTCTAACTGACATTTTTCGATAAAATTACTTTTAAGTGCTTATATTTTAAATGCGTGTTTCCGCATGCTTCGTAAAATATCCGAAGCGGATATTTAGTTGCAACTGCATCAAATTAATTTGTGGAAACAAACACCTAACTAAACCAACGTGTCAATTTATAGTATTACTTCCTAACAATTTTTGGACAGATAATTTTGACTTCCGACAGTTAGGAGTTATTGGTACTTCACCGTCGATATGTATTTATAAGTTTTTGATATCATAACGCTGCGTTTTTTTTTTTATTCTTGATAGGTTCGCGCTTGACCGCTATCTCACCTGATGGAAAGCGACAATGCGTTCGACGATGGAGCGCGCTTACCTAGAAGTAACCTATTCGTTCTTGACTTAAAGATTCCCGGGTTGTAGCCATCAGGGAACACAGATTCCGGCAAGGAATTCCACTCCTTAGCTGTACGCACAATGAATGTGTTCCCAAAACGTTTTTGCATATAGGCGGGATGTCCACCATGTACCGGTGGCGCATTGCCGTACGCCTGGTGGTCCGATGATGGAACGATGGAAGGTTCTGGTTCTCAGCCCTCATCTTTATATATAATTCTTCTGTACATGAGTTTGTCATCTAACTCCTCCTAAACGGCTGGACCGATTTGGATGAAATTCTTTGTGTATATTTGAGTAGGTCCCTGTATGGTTTGAAAATACAATTGAACTTGATTGTCATGGTTCCAGGTTCTGAAATTTTCTCTTTGGAAATGAGCAAAACTGAAGCTCTCACACAGGCCATCAGGAAGTCCATTGGCATAAGGATCAAGTAAGTTTTATTTGTATGTGACATTAGTTCCTAGAAACCTTCATCTTGCAACCAACTCGACATTTCTACCATTATGTGTGCATTTAATTCCCGTCAGATGTTTCGAGGGTCGAAAATATGAATATGAAAAATATATGAAAATATATGACAAATATTATTATTCACTTTATTTGTTTAATATACCTATAAATTACATTTTTAAATATTTTTTAACAAGATCATTTAAAAAAAAAAACATTTAAAAATATAAAAAATAGTAATCCGCCGGTGTCGGGAGCAGGGTCCAAGCTACCGGTGGTTAGGGCTCCAGAGACAGGAACCTCCTCACAATGCGAGCCGTCTCGCTTTCTATATCAGGCCCTTGATCCAACCTAGCAACGACAGCTTCGACAGATGGTCGTCGAAGCTTTTGGCTATAAGGCCATTGGCGGTCACGACAATCAGCACAATGATAGCCGAGTCCACATTCCTCATGTCGACAACCTCGTGTGCTAAGTCGAGATATTTGATTTGTTTCTCTTTCTCAGCTTTCACGAGATTCTCGTCATGCGGGATGGTGACATCGACTATCATTGCGCGGCGCGCTAATCGGTCTATCACCACTATATCCGGCTTATTGGCTACAATAGTCCGGTCAGTAATGATAGACCGATCCCAGTACAACGTGACATGGTCATTTTCGAGAACTGGGTCGGGCACATACTTGTAATACGGTACCTCAGAATCCACTAGGTTGTACTTCAAAGCAAGTTGCTGGTGAATAATCCTGGCTACTTGGTTATGTCTGTGTAAATACTCGCCGTTAGCCAAACGAGAACAACCAGAAATAATATGTCTGATGGATTCACCCGGACGGTGGCAAGCCCGACACACGTCAACCGTCAAAAAAAAAAAATTATTATTGTCTCGATAATATTAAATCGTGTCCGTGAGCAGTGTCTATGTGTGCGTTGCTCGAGCGCGCTTTGTATGTAGATTGACTTCTGTACCTATTTATTTTGTGACTAGGATCCGGTTAACTATCGCGGGGATCATTAGGTAATATCATTCATCATTTATCGCTGGTCGAAAAGAAATTGCGAATTTCGACTCTATTTTACTAGACGGAAGGAACAAATTCCCCAAAGTCGTAGGTATACGTAATTGATATTGCTTACCCTTTGAAATGCAGTTTCTACGTTGGAACTCTTAATACGAAAAAAAAAAAAGTTTTTATTAGCTTTAATGGTTATAACAACTGCGAGATTAAAGAAAATACAAAACCACAAAGAATTCAATAAATACCTACAGTACGGCCGTTTTAATTTGGCGGCCCTGAAGTTTGCGCAGAAGGCTGCGCACGAACGTTTTTTAGGAACAAAATGGTGGCATGAGGCGACGTGCGCGGGGTGGAGGTGTAAGCTAGAGATTGACTCTATGTAAACACAATCGACCCTTTATTCAATCAAATATCGCAATCGATTTTTATCGATTTGGAATTTATTGATTTTTGTTTATATGACATATTGAACGAAATAGATTTACAAACATAGTAAATGTTGTCGTTAGTAAACGAGATTTCGACTTTAATAATAAAAAAACTAATAATATTATACATATTTTCTTGGTTGAAAGATATGATTTAGTTAAATATCAGTTAATTATAAACGACTACTACAATAACGACTGTTTGAGAATATTTTAAACCTCCTTATAAAATTTAATAAAATATATTTTTATAATTAGATTTCAATCGATTTGAAAAATAATCGATTAAACAACACCCTCAGACACGCATATTGGACATCCCTTTTTCTTTACTCCGTAAAACTTCGTGCATAATCGGCAATGCTCGGGACGCGGTAATGTGTCTCAGTCACACGTTAGCATTGGTGTCGTGTTCGTGTCGCTGTCTCTGTCTTGAGCACAGGCGGTGACAAAAGTTTTCGCTGGTTTTTATTAATACATTGTTAAGTTTTTTGTGTAGTGTTAGGTTTGTTTCTTTAATTCATAAGTTATTTTTGTAGCTTTCTGTCTGAAACTGTTTTAATATTTATTTTATTTGTACTTGGTCCCTGTATTAGTAAAATTTTATTCGTATTTAGGTTTTAAAAAAATAACGTCAATAACAGTTTTTTTTACGACTGTACATGCGCTAAAGTTCGCAGAGCCTATGTTCACGGGCGCCAAGTTAGAACGGCCGTATTATAATTTCGGAAAAAGAATAACATACCTTTAATATAAAGTTTATTTGAACTTATAATTCCAAGTCAATCCAAAGATATAACACTTCAAAGCAACCCGTTTAAAAAAAACGGCAATTAAACACTAAAAACAAACTCGTGGTGGCCGAGTGCCAACGCTCCCGACTTACGAGTTGTAGGTCGCGGGTTCAAACCCAGCCAGGCGCATTACTTTGTGTAATTTATTTCATCACCACTGTTCTCAAAACGGTGAAGGAAAACATCGTGAGGAAACCGGCATGTCTTAGAATCAAAAATTCGAAGACATGTGACATCCACCAACCCGCACTGGGCCCGCGTGGTGGATTACGGCCCGTTCCCTCTCCTAGAGAGGAGGCCTGAGTCCCAACAGTGGGAACATTATAAGGCCGACTATGCTTACTAAAAAACAGAATAAAATAAGTATTTAAGGGGGGTCCCATACAATAAACGTGATGTTTTTTTTTTTTTGCTTGTTTTTTTGCTACTGACGGCACGGAACCCTTCGTGCGTGAGTCCCACTCGCACTTGGCCAGTTTTGTTAGGTATTCCTGTGGGTGGCTCGCTGTCCGACCGTCCGGTAACCGTTCGGACCGAGCCCAAGTCGTCGACGGCGCGTACTGTTCCACGCGCGCCTCAAGGAGATGTCAGCAAATCGTAGGGGCCCAGCAGGGTCGAAGCGTACTGGGGCCACGGGTAGTGTGAAAGCGAAACCCGGGGCCCTGGGACAAAGGCAACGAAGGAACAGGAGTGAGTTTTTAGTCAGTAAAAGTCTGACACTATCTCCCGTTCCGCCCAAGAGCAGGATTTGTCATAAGATGATTTTCCCACCCAATAAAAAAAAAACCTTCTAAACCTGCCTTTATTATTTTCAGGGAAGAATCCGAGATAATCGAAGGGGAGGTAGTGGAAGTGGTCGTAGAAAGGGCAGCGGGAGGTGGTGGAGCTCGGGTGGGTCGGCTGACGCTCAAGACTACCGATATGGAGACCAACTACGATATGGGGGCCAAGATGATTGATTCACTGCTCAAAGAGAAGGTAAGTCGTTAGTTTTGATATGTTTGATGAAGATGACAGGTTTTTACCTCTTGTCAAAATCAATGAATATCATATAATTAGTATAGTTGGACGTCATTGAGTGTCTTAAAGTGCAATTAATGAGTTTGATATGTTTGATGAAGATGACAAGTTTTTACCTCTTGTCAAAATCAATGAATATCATAATAATTAGTATAGTTGAACGTCATTGAGTGTCTTAAAGTGCGGTTAATGAGTTTGATATGTTTGATGAAAATTACAAGTTTTCACCTCTTGTCAAAATCAATGAATATCATATAATTAGTATAGTTGGACGTCATTGAGTGTCTTAAAGTGCAGTTAATGAGTTTGATAACGCACGTTTATAAAACGCGCGTCGACGGCGCCTTTAAAAAACGTGGTGTGCACAGGTCCATATGTACCACGACTGTACATAAAGTTTAAATAAATTATTTGTTCAACAGGTACAAGCTGGCGATGTGATAACTATTGATAAGGCGACCGGCAAGATCAACAAATTGGGAAGAAGCTTCGCCCGAGCCAGGGACTATGACGCTACTGGTAAGATGTTACGGAGGTTCGATTCCGATTCTGAAAGATCGGAAGTTCCGATTCATTTTTCCCCTCTGAATCCGATTTTAGTTCCGTTATAGGCCAATGCAAACTATTGGCATGATTTACTTTTTTCTTTTTGCTAGAAATGAAACCTAGGTTATATTTTAGAAGCCAGTACGAGGAATCAATAGCAAAAAGAACCAGGTCTTTAAACCGTAACCGAACGAAGATACGCATAGAAGCATTGCTAGTATATTTTTGTCAGGCGTTACCTATTTTCGTTATATTATAATGAAATGGAAATATGACACGTAATATTTTAAAGTTTCCATTGATTAAATAGATTAAATTGGTAATTACTGTTCCACACGCAGTTTTTCATCACTAAAACTAGTAAAAAAAAGTAAGTAATAAACGAAACGAAAAGATACGCGTTAGTGTTGTGATATGAATCTTTAACAATGGTAAATTTAAAATTTCAGACAATACTTTTATTTAAGAAAAATAACGCCTGATAACAAACTATAACAATATACTAAATTAATAGTCTCTAAATTTGTTTGGTTACGGCTGGTAGACATAATTCTTTTTGCTATTGATTTATCATACAGTCCTTTAAGATATGGCCTAGGTTTCACTTTTGGCGAAACGAAAAAAAAATACATTTCAGCAATGTATGGCAAAAGCTTCATTCCCCTTTGGTACACATATGTAACTTGGATGACAATACATTAATATGGTACTGTGAAGCTGGTCTGATGATGGAGTTGGATGGTGGCCATAGGACCTACTAAGCGCGACTAGATAACCTCATCGTGTTTGAGCTCTTTGGAATGGTCTTGACGAGTACTATAAGCTTGTTATAAAAAATACTTTTTTTAAAATTGATATAAACCAGTGCTTGACTGCGATCCCACCTGATGGTAAGCAGTGATGCAATCATTGATGGTGAAGCGCACTAGTTTATTAAGAGCCTATTCACTCTAGCCTTGAAGACACTTGGTAGAAAGGAGATAGCGGAATCAAGTCACGCAATTCCCGCGCACACTCTCCAAAATGCAACCTGTAAAATACCGATAGGCTGGCTACCCTGCGCCTGTGCTCGAGGCTTTGTAGATTGGACTTAACCAAATCTGGATCCCCAATTAGCCTCTTCGCACGCCTTTCCACTGAGTCCAAAGCTGCCAGATGGCATTTTGCAGCACCAGCTCATATGTTCTCCATTAAAAACTTCATATAGTGTAGAAGTGGAATTTATTTTTGTTCACAGGCCAGCAAGCTCGCTTCGTGCAATGCCCGGAAGGTGAACTACAGAAGCGCAAAGAAGTAGTCCACACGGTGACTCTGCATGAGATCGATGTCATCAACTCCAGGACTCACGGCTTCCTGGCACTCTTCTCTGGTAAGTGCTTCCATATTTTGTTTAAGCTGTTCCACTTTTAACTGACCTGTTGGTGTAGTGGTTAGTGGCCCTCACTGCTATGCCGCAGGTCGTGGGTTCGATTCCCTCTTAGGACAAATGATTGTGTGATGAGCACGATCATTTGTTCTGTGTCTGGGTGTAATTTATCTATAATATGTATGTATTTAGAAATATATAAGTATGTTTATCAGTTGTCTAGTACTCATAACACAAGCTCTGCTTAGCTTGGGACTAGACGGCGTTGTGTGACAGTCGTGGACAGTACAGTAAAATTTCTACTTAGACATGAATAAATATAAAATTACACCATCGATATGGTAACGGCCCCGACTTACGAGTTCCAGGTCGAGGGTTCACACCCAGCCAGGCGCATTACTATGTGTAATTTATTTCATCACCACTGCTCTCAAAGCGGTGAAGGAAAACATCGTGAGGAAACCGGCATGTTCTAGAACCAAAAATTCGAAGACATGAGAAACCACCAACCCGCACTGGGCCCGCGTGGTGGATTACGGCCCATTCCCTCTCCTAGAGAGGACGCCTGAGTCCCAGCAGTGAGAAGGCGGAATATGCTATGCTATATGCTACCATCAATATTGTGGTTACAGGGCCATACAGAAATGTTTGACGGGCCACATGCGGGCCGCAGGTTGTACAGCTGATATAGATAAACAATTTCTTTAAACCTAATTACAGGTGATACCGGTGAAATAAAATCGGAGGTTCGCGAACAAATCAACAGTAAGGTGGCTGAGTGGCGCGAGGAGGGGAAGGCTGAGATGATACCGGGTGTGCTGTTTATTGACGAAGTAAGTTATAACTTGAAAACGTCTTTAAACTAGGGTATATCCATGTACTTATTCATTTAATACTAGCTTCTGCCAGCGGCTTCGCCCGCGTGAAAGTAGGTTTCTTCTGAAAAACTTTGGTAGATATTTATAAGATCTACAATTATTTAGAACATTTTATGGTTCTATCTTTTATAGTTTAGGCAGCGTACGCAAAATAAGTAACTTTTCTGGTTGACTTTTTACACCTTGTGTCCGAAAAACTCAAATATCTTACGGAACCCTGTTTTTTTCCAAAATAAAATATAGCCTATGTTACTCGTGGATAATGTAGCTTTCGAATGGTGAAAGAATTTTTAAAATCGGTCCTGTAGTTTTTGAGCCTATTCATTACAAACAAACAAAGTTTTCCTCTTTATAATATTAGTGTAGATTTTTTACCGGACCAGTACTTTCAGAGATTACTTCCTACAAACATCAGCAATGTAGGGGCAATGTAGGGGCCCAGCTGAGTCGAAGCCTACTGGGGCCAAGGGTCTGATTCTCCCCGGTACGAAAGGCAACGAAGAAACAGGAGTGGGTTTTTAGTCAGTTAAAGTCTGACACTATCTCCCGCTTCGCCCAAGAGCGGAGGGGGATGTCATAAGATGATTTTCCCACCGGAAAAAATATTTTCACATGGTTGAAACCTTAGGTTTTCAGTAGCGCCTAATGTGCTTTGAATTCCTGTGTACTTGTGGAGACTCCCCTTGGGGTCCCTGGATAGCTACCAGGTGAGAAAGGGAACTAAAAATAAGAGTTACTTGATTTTTTTTATGGCTGATTTTTATATATGTTTTGTAGAATATTGCCGTTTGCAGTGCGTGCATTGCAGTGCGTGTTGCCAGTAATGACATATGGCTCTGAAACGTGGTCGCTTACAATGGGCCTCATCAGAAAACTCAAAGTCACCCAAAGGGCAATGGAAAGGGCTATGAATGTCACCGACATAGCACGAAGAATCGCCAAACTTAAGTGGCAATGGGCAGGGCACATTGCTCGCAGAACGGATGGCCGTTGGGGCCGAAAGGTTCTGGAATGGCGACCACGTACCGGAAGACGTAGCGTTGGAAGGCCTCCTGCAAGGTGGAGCGATGACCTAGTAACGGTTGCGGGAGTACGATGGATGCGAGACGCACAGGACCGTTCATTGTGGCGACACTTGGGGGAGGCCTATGTCCAGCAGTGGACGTCTTTCGGCTGAAGTGATGATGATGATGATGATGATGATGATATCATAAGTAGCAGACACTTTCCAACCAAAACTTTACTTTAGGTATTCTAAGCACATGAGACGCTACTGAGAACCTTAGGACCTTCGCCCACGGTGAATTTTTGTAGCAATGCTGTAGTGCGTTCGCATCGATACTGTCGCGCATAAAATACAGCCTGGAGGCTGATAAACGGACAGTCAAGTCTTGTAATAGGATCTCGTTTTCACCTAAAAGGTAAAAACGAGATGGGGTTCCCTTTCTACCATCGGACAACCCGACGTACGGCGAGTATCCACCCTTACGCTGTTGAAACTTCAACGGTCCAGACTAAGCGTTTCGCTTCGTCGTTTATACCGCGTACATCGAAGGACTGGAACAATTTGCCTGCTGTGGTCTTCCCGTCCAACTATAATTTAGGTGTATTCAAGGCTAGAGTGAATAGGCTCTTAATAAACTAGTGCGCCTGACCATCAATGATTGCATCTCCGCTTACCATCAGGTGGGATCGCAGTCAAGCACTGGTTAAGGTACGGAACCCTAAAAAGAACCACAACATTTAAAGGTGGGAACACGTGGGCCACGTACGCCGATCTGGGCGCGTTGGTCTCCATACATTTTAAATGGCAACTAGACTTGTAGAGCTACATTAGATCCACGCCACGCGACCCGATTTAAAACTATAAATCAGGCGTGCCCCACGTGTGCGTCGGTTCCATGTAGTTTCCGCTTAAAACATGTACATATAATATCTTTCCAGGCTCACATGCTAGACATCGAATGCTTCTCGTACCTCAACCGAGCCCTGGAGTCGGAGACAGCTCCCGTGGTCATCATGGCCACCAACCGCGGCATCACGCGCATCAGAGGCACCAACTACCGCTCCCCGCACGGCATACCTCTGGACCTGCTGGATAGGATGATCATCGTGCCCACCTCGCCTTACACGCATCAGGAACTGAGGGAGATACTCAACATCAGGTAAGGTTATAGGCTCAAGCAGTGTAGGTCCCCTCTTTGAGGAGTGGCTGGAAAGACGTCATGGCGTCCTCATCTGCGTCATGCGGAAGGTAAGGACGCCACCATGTCTGGTGACCATTGTGATGACCGCTCGGAGGATACGGTGGAGCAGACGGACGCACTTCCAGCGTCCCGCTTGGGCGGAGATGTGCCCCGTTATGGCGGAGGTGTGTCCCGCTTGGGCGGTGGTGTGTCCCGCTTGGGCGCAGGTGTGCCTAGTTTGGGCGAAGTTGTGCTTCGCTTGGGCGGAGTACCGCCGGGTCCTTTGTGGGACGATCGGTGGTGGCGACTTCTCGATGGACCTGCTGGATAGGATGATCATCGTGCCCGCCTCGCCTTACACCCATCAGGAGCTGAGGGAGATACTCAACATCAGGTATGATATGGCTCAAGCAGTGCAGGTCCCCTCTTTGAGGAATGGCTGGAAAGACGTCATGGCGTCCTCACCTGCGTCATGCGGAAGGTAAGGACGCCACCATGTTCGGTCACCATTGTGATGACCGCGTGGAGGATACGGTGGAGCAGATCGTGGAGGTGCGCCCCGCTTGGGCGGTGATGCGCCCCGCTTGGGCGGAGGTGTGACCCGCTTTGCGGTGGTTTGCCCCGCTTGAGCGGAAGTGTCTCCCGCTTGGGCGGAGCACCGCTGTGTCTTTGTGGGACGAGCGGCGGCGGCGATATCTCGCGCCGGGCCTTGGTTCAGGCCATGGTCCGGAGTGAGAAGGAGTGGCAGGCGGTCGCCTCCTTCTGCGAAGCAGTAATGCTAACAAAGGAGGCGGCCGATCGCGTGAGGCAACGGTCCTTACGCTCCAACCGCCGCCGGGATTCCGGCCACCGTAGGCGCGGGCTTGCGGACGGCGACCAATGGGTAGCCCGCCGTCCGATCTTCCGGTAAACGTCCAGACCGAGCCCAAGTCGTCGACGGCGCGTATTTTTCCACTCGCGCCTCAGAGAGATGTCAGCAAATAGTAGGGGCCCAGCAGGGTCGAAGCCTACTGGGGCCATGGGTAGTATTAAAACGAAACCCGGGGCCCTGGGACGAAGGCAACGAAGGTACAGGAGTGGGTTTTTAGTCAGTAAAAGTCTAGCACTATCTCTCGCCCGCCCAAGAGCGGGATTTGTCATAAGATAATATTCCCACCCAATAAAAAACCATAGTCGTTCACTTCTTTTATTCAAATTTCAAGATGTGGACATTGGAGTGGGCTACATGTTGGTGCATCTAGATTTAAGGAAATTTTTTGTATTTTCTCTAGCATGCAACTGTTTTTTGTCCCCAATAAAATAAAATAAAAAAAATATTTTTCAGATGCGAAGAAGAAGACTGCCAGATGTCAAGCGACGCCCTCACAGTGCTGACGCGTATAGCCACGGAGACATCTCTCCGTTACGCCATACAACTTATTACTACTGCTTCGCTCGTAGCCAAGCGTAGGAAGGCTACTGAGGTATGAACATCATTCTAGTTAACAAGCTTACTTCATCATCATCATCATCATTTCAGCCGAAAGACGTCCACTGCTGGACATAGGCCTCCCCCAAGTGCCGCCACAATGAACGGTCCTGTGCGTCTCGCAACCGTTACCAGGTCATCAACAAGCTTACTTACCGCTCAAAAAATTTTTTCGAACACTCCCTTTTTTTTGTAGGTGGGAAAATCATCCAATGACATCCCCAGCTCTTGGGCGGAGCGAGAGAGCGTGTCAGACTTTTACTGACTGAAAACCCACTCCTGTTCCTTCGTTGCCTTTCGCACCAGGGCCGAGTCTTCCTTTCAGAATCAGACCCTTGGCCCCAGTAGGCTTCGACTCTGCTGAGCAAATCGCAGGGGCCCAGCAGAGTCGAAGCCTACTGGGGCCATGAGTGATGCGAAAGAGATTCTCGGGGCCCTGGAACAATTGCAAAGAAGAAACAGGAGTTAGTTTTTAGTCAGTAAAAGTCTGACACTATCTCTCGCTCCGCCCAAGAGCGAGGGATGTCATAAGATGATTTTCCCACCAAAAAAAAATGCTTATCACATTAAGTTCATTCGAAAAGATTTGTTATGATTTGAGGTTAACATGTTGTTTCAAATTTTGTGATGCTGCAAATATGAAATACAAGTTTTGTGATAGAAAAATATTAAAATGTAAAATCATGTCACTTGTATTGCCATTTTATATCCATTCGATCAATATATTATTTCCTTGCGAATATTCTTTACGTCACTATTGCAGACTGATTTCGATACTAAAATCTTGATTTTGTCACCAGGTCGGCATGGAAGATATCAAGAAGGTGTACTCCCTCTTCCTTGACGAGCACCGTTCGGAGCAGTTCTTGAAAGAGTACCAAGACGAATTTATGTTCAACGATGGTTCTGGAGGTAGGTTACTGATATTTAAGCAAGGGTCTTCAAGGCTAGAGTGAATAAGGCATAGCATAGTCGGCCTTATAATGTTCCCACTGTTGGGACTCAGGCCTCAGGCCAGGAGAGGGAATGGGCCGTAATCCACCACGCGGGCCCAGTGCGGGGGTGCAGGGGATGTCACATGTCCTCGAATTTTTGGTTCTAGGACATGCCGGTTTCCTCACGATGTTTTCCTTCACCGTTTTGAGAGCAGTGAGAAAAAATTTGGATATTACAAACCTATTTGTGTGGATATCCAAACGCAAACTGACTGATGCGATACGCAATTCGCCTCCTCTCTTTCTAACTAAGCGAAACATTGTGGAAATAAAAAGGCCTTGGCGAATATATCTCGATTTCGGCTAGATTTCAGCCCCCCTAGCCAAGTTATGATCGTTTCGTTCGCGTCGAAGGCCTCGAGTCGGTCACGCCTCCGATTCCTTTGTTCTAACCTCATGACAACGCTCAGTCACGTGGTCAGAACAAAGGAATCGGAGCCGTGGCCTACTCGACGCGTTCGACGCAAACGAAACGATCGTAACTTGGCTAGGGGGGCATATTTTAGTTTCGCGTTTGGTTTGGTTTTCGTGAAATCGGTTGAATACATTTTAATATAACTTTTAAATATATTATTATTATAATTTTATGTTTTTTGTTTTTTGTTTCAGACGCACCCCAACTGATGGAAGTGTCGCAGTGACTGATTTCTCAATGAGACCAAATAAACTGCTATAAGTTTATTAATTTTAATTAAAATGTCATTTTGGTTCTACAAGAAGTCGTAATTTTAATTTTGTAATATGTAAGTTTATAATAAATGTCTAAGGCGTGCCATACACGGACTTGAAGCTGTCAGCATGGCCTGCTTCAAGCTGCGATTGTATACTGAACTACAGTCTTCTATGTACGTAGACACATACATGAAACCGCTTGAGCAGCTGTGTATGTTTCAGGCGGTTGGCAGCGTAGTGAAATTTCATCCTAGCCAAGTTACGATCGTTTCGTTTGCGTCGAACGCCTTGAGTAGGCCACGCCTCCGATTCCTTTGTTCTGACGTCATCTCAACGCTCAGTCACGTGGTCAGAACAAAGGAATCGGAGGCGTGGCCCACCGAGGCGTTCGACGCAAACGAAACGATCGTAACTTGCTTAGGGGGCAGACATATGTCGTGGCCAGATCTTAGAATTGATCACTTCTATGATAGCAAAAGGTCGAGGATTGAAATATCATCAAACTTTAACGTTTAAAACGATCTGGCCAGTTTTACTTGGCCATATCATGAAGTGGCCAATTTCTAAGATTTGGCCACGACAGGTATACTGACTTCTGCTCTATTGCAATATTGGATGAACCCACAATTTTCTATTTTCACGCCGCCGCCTTCGTCGTCCTAACAAAAGTAGCAGTATTAGAGCTTCGTCAAAATCCGTGTTGCAACTGCTGGAGTCATCATCATTCCAGCCGGAAGACGTCCAATGTTGGACATAGGTCTCCCCCAAGTGTCACTATGAAAGGTCTTGTGCGTCTCGCATCCATCGGATTCCCGCAATCCACACCAGGTCATCAGTCCACCTTGTAGGAGGCCTTCAAACGCTACGTCTTTCGGTACGCTGTTGCCACTATAGAACCTTTCGGCCCCAACGGCCATCTGTTCTGCGAGCTATGCTGGAGTCTGGCATGAACTACTCCAACACTTATGACTGGCAGCTTCAAGCTGTTGACTTTGACTGCAAGAGCGGTCCCTGTATGTTGATCACTGTCCGTGTATGGCCGACCTAATACTAAATGTAATCTTGTTGTTTTTTTTTATGATACCAAGTAGATAGGTCCTCTTATGTATTTATTACTAGGTGTCCCGGCGACCTTCATAGCAATTAATGTAGTATATCTTTGGATATAGTCATCCGATTGCGATGATACAAAGCCTAAGTAATATATCAAGTTACACACAGGTTTAATGTATAGATAAATAAATTATAAATATATGTGTATAGATAGCTAATTATGAACATCGATATCGTTCATTTTACTTTGTGTGCAAAATTAAACTTCTACAGGCTTATTATATGTAATGTGTAATTGTTTATATATTTATTACTAGCTTTTGCTCGCGATTTCGTCCGAGTAGAAATCGAAAATGGTTTTATTAAGTTTTTTGAGATACGAAAATGTGAAATATTATTTATTATCTTCGACGTGTGTGATAGTCCATTGAATTGTATGGCGAGCGATATTGTATCTTAAGATAAAATATTGTAGTATCTTAGCCGTGTGCAGCGCTCCTTAGTGAACTCCACTGCGGGTGACGTAACCTACGACAAACTTATTATTTGCGGTTCGTACAGTAATCGGGTCTAGGGATCGAATCGAAAAATTAAGTTTGTTTTTTATTGTATTTACTTTTCCGGGATAAAAAGTACCCAGTGTGGTGCCCAGAATTTTAAAGAATAATTATACCAAGTTTCATTGTAATCGAACCGGTAGTTTTTGCGTGATGCCTGAACAAACAGACAGACAAAAATAGTTTTAATCACATTTTTGGGTTCGGTGTCGGTCTAGTACCATTAATTCATCAACACCCCCTACCATTTATTTTTTTGATATTTTCAATGTACAGAATTTTCACTTCTACAGATTTGTTATAAGTATAGATATACTTTTATTATACACCATTTCTTCATCACTAAAACACATACATACAATGGGCGGCCTTATCGCATTCCGCGATATCTTCCAGGCAACTTGAAATGTACAGTAATTGCCTGAGGCTTAACACGATCCATTTGACGACCTAAACTGAACTGTAAGAGATGGAGCTATATAGGCTGTAAAGCTTCATCCTTCTCTCTCTCTCTTACTCGCTCGCATCCTTGACTTTTCAACACATGTTATTAAGGTCCGCTCCATTATTATCTAAATCTATATAGGGTGACTGGTAATTAGTGACCGATACTTAAACACGTGATTGTACTCATGATTACAAACAACTTTCCCAAAGAAACTTTTTTATATACTAATTAGTTCAATCACAATTACCAAACAGCTGTTTGAAACATTGAATATCGCACGCGCCTTCGCCCGATCAGTTGTTAGCGACGCCGCGCCCGCGTTATTGATGACGTAAGCAATGTACCTGCATGTTTCGGTCAAATAATATCCAGACTAGTACTTTTGGTACTTTACGAAAGCGCGCTACGATACAATAAATTTTATTAGTGTAAAAAAGAGTTTCTTTGGGAAAGTTATTTGTAATCATGACTACAATCACGTGTTTAAGTATCGGTCACTAATTACCAGTCACTCTATACATATAATAAATCTGTAGAATTTTTTAGCTGTGCGCGATGATATTGATAACTTTTATACATTAAAATTGTGTGTAATTTAGTTAAATTACTTTGGCTTTGTTTCATCGCAATCGGTTGACTATATCGAAAGATATACTAGAACTACATTACTGTTAAGCGGTAAGGAGTTCGCTGGGTCAGCTAGTATAGTATATTACAATAGATACGCAGATACATACATATGCTCAAGACCGGCCTTCAACATCTGGATTCATTTGGCCTTATTCTCCAAACAAAAGAAACTACTATTTTTTTACTTTCTACTAAAACTATTAATTGGGTGAAAAGTTGCAACATTTTTCATAATTTTTTTTTTCGAACTTTAAACTAGTGCCGTCTAAAACAAAACTAAAAATTATCTTATAAGTGAAGAGGTTTTATAAAATATTAAATTAAAGAAGCTTTATTACGTAGTAAATTAACGTTTATTATTATAATCTTCAATGTTTTTGACATTACATTATCTGTTTTTTCCTCTCTGCAATACAGGTTGCCACTCGACTAAAAACCTGAAAAGGTAATCGACTAAACCTTACTCATTTGACATTGACATTTTGACTTCCCTACCCTAACCACAATCGATTTTTCGACGTTCTGTAGTGCGTATTTTTGGTGTCTTTTTTCCGAGCTAAATTATCAGTAAAAATCAAAATGTTCGCTGCTAGGAAGCTTTTCACAGCCAACGCTCAGCTCCTCAAGAATGTGGCTCAGCATAGGAACATGAGCGTAATCGCTACTCCTGCCAGGAACAAGATTTCCAAAGGCGTAAGTACATTTATGTATTTTTTGACTGTTTATCCTTGTATTTCATCATATTTATTTAATGTACACGTTCTAGGAGAGCTTTTCCTGTTATTTACGTATGATACAAGCCATACAGGACATAAAAAAATCATTTTCAAATTACGTAATTCTATACGAAAAGATAGGTTAACTATTGTAATAGTATCATGTCAATTTAATGCTCATAATATTATAAATTTGCCTTAATTTATAGTTTACTTTATACTAAATGTATCATGCATATAATTAATCATGGTAGTACATTTATTTGAATCATTTTCTTAGTGATTTTCACATTTAAAACTATGTTTGTTATCTTATTGGAGCTATCAATAATCTTATGATAATACGCTTAACGTTATCTATCTAGTGTTAGGTTATGCTTAATCAATGGTCTAAAAGGACACATAAATGCGTAACTTAAATAGAAAGAGTGTCCATGGAGTTTCACATTCTTTTCCATAGAGATTTAGGCTTTGGAATGTGCAATGAGAATTTTTTTTTTTTTTTATTGACTGACTTCTTGACAAAAGTCACTGTAAATGGTTTATTTGAAATAAATGGTTTGGTTATTGATTCTAAATGTTGCTTTTTTTTCTGTTTACCTTAGGAAAGGCTATAGTTGTTCGACTATATCGCCTAGTCTTTCGTCCATGTTTTCTTGCATAATAAGTCTTCCATAATAGTTGTTTCTTTTTGTTTTATATTAGAATGCGTTACACCCGCATTCTAATGTTTTTTGAAGTATTTTGCAGCAAATATACTGAATTAATAATAATAATAATAATAATAAAGTTTATTTCGGACAAATATCCATATTTTGTTAGTAGTACAAATTGCTTAAAAACCTATGTTAGTAAATACCATTAACGAAAATAATAAAAATGTTGCTTAAATATGCAGGCTCAGTTACACATTTCACTCTGTCTAACAAGAACCCGCATGAAAGCCTGCATTATTTTTGAGTCGAGTTTGTCAGCGACTACCTTCAGGATGCTATTAGTACTGCCCCGCACTCTGCGCAGTAAGGAGGCGGTTCTCTTGCGTATAATGGCATGAAAACCATCAACGCGAGCCTCCGCAAACATGCTAGATGCACTACAGAAACGGGGCAGCCCCATCAACATCCTGAAACCGTTATTATATTGAACGCGCAGGGCACTGAGCGATCTCTGTGTATAACTAATCCACAGGCTGCTCGTGTAGAAGGTTTGGCAGTACGCCTTAAAAAGTGAAATCTTAACATGCTCGTTGCAACGAGCAAACCTACGAGCCAGCATATTATTCTTAACCGCCAGTGCCCTGCGTTCCCTTTCTATGTCCATTTGGTCATCAAGATCTTCGGTAACATAGTGTCCCAAGTATTTAAAATAATTTACCCGCTTCAGTTCCACGCCATTTAGCTTTATTTTGGGCACACTAGATGGGCTTTTATTCGAAGACTTAAAAACCAAATACTCACTTTTCATGCAGTTGTACAAAAGACCGTGGTTTTGGGCATAATTCTCACAAATATGTATGAGCTGCCTCAACGCACTGACAGCTGGGCTCAACAGCACCATGTCGTCAGCATAACTGATATTATTAATACATACATTATCGATCGAGCAGCCAATGCGCGTGCTGCTGAGCTCAACCATCAGCTCGTTCATATACAGGTTAAAGAGCTTGGGAGATGTCAACCCACCTTGTCTTGTCCCGCACTCCAACCCGTACACGTCAGAGAGGCTGCCTGCCCATCTCACATTATTTGTCTGATTAGCATACCAATAGTGAAAGAGGCGCTGCACCTGCGTATGCACTTCCGTTTTCTTAAGCTTTTTCCACAGCAAGTCATAAGAAACTAGGTCAAATGCTTTTGACAGGTCGAGAAAACATGCATACACAGGTGTACCTCTCCGGGTATAGTACTGGACAGTGTGCTTAAGACTCAGGATGGCGCTTTCAGTAGAAAGTCCAGGCCGAAACCCGAACTGGGCATCATGAATATTGAGATGTTTTTCCAGCTCTGAATCAAGCACAGCATCCAGCACCTTGGCCACTACTGTTGCTAACGATATAGGTCTGTAATTGCCTTTATCCGATAAGTCACCCGTTTTATTTTTTACAATTGGTACCACAATAGTTCGCATGAGGTCAACGGGTAAGTATGAATGACTGAGACACAATGTGTAAAACATTGCCAGAACGCGTGGTAAATGGACTCCAGCATACTTTAGATGTTCGATACTGAGCCCATCATGACCAGGTGACTTACCCCGGGTCATCTTTTTGATTATGCCTGACACTTGTTTAACAGACACATTAAACAAGTCACCAGCCACGATAGGATCAGCATCTGGCATCATCTTTGAAGGGCCAAGTGGTGAACTTAACCCAAAGTGTTCCCTAAACAAGTCGGCTATGCTCTTACTGTCACTCACACCTCCCACACTCACAGGGATGCCAGGCTTAGTATTTAACTTGTTCGTTGCCTTCCAAAATTCACCAAAATTCTTTGATGAATGGTGATCAGCAATTATGTTCATTTTAATTTGTTCGCTATTGTCTTGACACCATTTCAATTTCTTTTTAAAAACTTTCCTACTTTCCCTCATTTCTTCATACAAACGACCCTCTCTTGGTCTATTATACCAAACCCAATTAAGAAATTTAAGCCTGGCATCCATATGTGCCCCACGCACATGTCTATTCCACCCTATCACAGGCCGCTTTGTATCTGATTTGGTTGAGAAATTGTTACAACTACTGTGGATAGATGCGTCTTTTAAAGTGTTTATTATCTCATTATACATTATGTTTAGTAAATTCTTATGATTCATATTATTACAAATATTAAAACTACACTGCCTAAATTCTTCAGGAAAATCTATTACTTTAAGTTTATTATTACAAAATTCTCTATATTTGTCTATTTGTTCATTACTTCTATTACCCCAAAAAACGTTATTGCACCTACTGTCATCTGTTTTTAAATTAGTTTTGCTTATAATTAGATTTAAATCGCACTGAATAACAAGCGGCAAGTGATCTGACCAGTACGTCTCGTATTTAATGGTAACATTGTTTATTGTTTGCCACGCGGAATGACTTACAATGCAGTGATCGAGCCACCGAGTACAACCATGTACATCACTTATAAACGTATAGTTTTTTGTTACATTGCCTAATATACTAATATCAGCACATATCCATTGCTGGTCCGCGCATAGGTTATCTAGCTCTTTACCAAATAGTTCCCCTGGGTGCGCATTAAAGTCGCCTAGCACGTATACAGCTTCTATAGAACTACTTTCAACTATGGCACATACCTCGCTAAAACAATCCGAAAATTCGGGTAAATGATCCACCGCGTCCGTCGGCATGTACACACTAAACACTAAAATGCCTCGATCACCAGCCATAGCTTTTATCGCACTAATACGAGGATTTTTACACTTAATCACTGACACTTCGCTGAAACTGTTTTTGCGCCACAATATCGCAACTCCGCCAAAAGGCCTTCCCCTCAGAAGGCCCGCAGAAGTATCAACCGCCGATGAGCCGGTGTATGCAAAATCTGTATGTATTGTGCCGAGTACTGGTATGTCGTGTGGTAGCAACCAAGTTTCTTGTAGTGCTACGATGTCCGCTATCTCACACAATCCTCTCACGCAGTCAATGGATCTTTTAACTGACTTGCAGTTAAAACTAATAAACGTAGACGTATTTGAAATCACTTGTACACCCATTGTTATTGTTTCATAGCGCCACTGTTCTGATTACTAAAAACTTTATCGTTACTATTTGTTTTGTTCAAATACACAAAACGGCGAAATGACACACCTTCTGGCCATAGGTTGTCATTTAAAAACAATGCGAGCTTGTGGTGTGGTACAAGTATTTTATATGCATTGTAATTTTTCTCTTTTCTCATTTTTATTTTCTTAAGAACAACTGATGTTTGCGTCTTAGATAAAATGTATTCACCGATATCTTTCTCTGATGTCTGTTTATTCACATTCGTAATGAAGAGTGGAATTTGTATATCAGCTGCTCTGAATTTATTATTCGGTTCCAGCATGGCTTTCCCTTTGCTTCCTAGAAAACGTGATTTTATTTTATTTCTTTGCACTAATGTCCATTCGTTCTCATTTTCGTTATTTTGTGATTTCTTCTTATCGCTACCGCTATGCGCTTGTGGCACAGACCGACCCGGAGTACTGCACTCGATCGTTTTCTTATCATGCGCCGGCACCGATACAACTATGGTGGGAGGTTCGATACGCACAGGTAACCCTTCCGAGACAGGATTAGATTCACGTATTTCGCTATCAGGCGACAACAAATCTTGTGTAGGAATTATTTCACAATCAGCTGATGTTGCACAGTCTGCCTTCTCAAAAAAGTGGGGTAGACCCATTGGCCCGCTGTCCAAACATATACTCGTTGTACTTCTACCTCCTCTTTTGCAATTTATGTTTTGTGGAATATTCCGCGGTTGATGTTCGTTATTTGATAGTTCTTTTTTGAATTCTTCGAACTGATCATTAGTCACATAACATTCTTTTACCGTACGTAGCTCGCTTTGTAACAATATGAGGTCTTTTAAGAGTCTAGTCACATCTATGTGGTCAAAAGTGACCGGCGGTAGCTTGTGGAGTTCTCGTGCGACGAATATCGGGACTTCTTCTGGATCCACCTCTTTCATCAATGTTATGACATCATATAGATCTCTCTTCGATTTGCCGTCCCTTTTGCGTGAAATTTTGCGCTTCGACGTAGTGATCGACTCGAACAACAGACTTTTCGCGGCTTCGATATCTTCAGATGAGAAAGTCGTAATACACAATCTCACTAGACCTTCTTCATCCATCACCTGCATCTTGTTTTGGATGAAAGCTAACAGTTCACAAATCACTATATTGCAGTTATTGCACTTAATTACTTGCGACGTCATTTTCGACTACGAAAGTCAATGACACGACCGCGCGGTAGGAACGCGCGCGATGATGGCGATGATGTGTAATTAGCCTTCTCAGCAAACTTTGCTGACGTAGCTAAAACTACAATAAAATTCTCAGCTCCATTTTACAGAGATCACACCTATTTCGATGATTCCACATATTATTCCAGACACTTGAGATACAAAACTACACCAATTTTATATCACAATATCCACATGGAAAAAATTTGCAAATAATTAAAACAGCCACTGAACTACACTCGAAGAAATCCTGCCAAAAACTCACTAAATGTTGAAATGAATCTGTGTAATTAATGTTTTTTTTTTTTAAGTAATCATACAGTATTGAATGCTTAAATGCATCTAACTTGCTTTTTCACTTATGATCTAGCAATAATTGACGGGAGTTTGGTGGAATTGGTGGGATTTCTTTGAGTGAAAATCAGTGGCTGTTATAATTATTCGCAAATTGATTCCTAGTAGATACTGTGGTATAAAATTCATGTAATTTTATATCTTAAGTGTCTGCGCAACTGAACAATATGTGGAATCATTGAAATAGGTGCGATCTCGGTAAAATGGAGCTGAGAATTTTATTGTAGTTTTGGCTACCTCAGCGAAGTAGGCTGAGAAGCCTGTATTGATACATTTGCTGCCAAATACTAAAAAAACATTAGAATGTGTTGCACCCGCATTCTAATGTAAAACATAAAGAAAAAACTATGATATTCAAATACAAAAAACATTATTACAAGAAAATATGGACGAAACACTAGGCAATATGATCAAATGACTATAGCCTTCCCTAAGGGGTAAAAACTAAAAAGAATAATTGAGGAAAGACATGTCCAACGGCAGGAACAAACAACAATAAATATCCTACACTTTCGGTACCATGAGACAACCAATAATTTGTTTTATGTGCTCACAACCAACCTCCCGTGTTGTTGTTATACATAACCTTTGTTGACTTGTGTTCATACACAAGACAAAGCAAGCAAGTCCTAATGGGCCCCGGGCACTGTTGGTCTAGTGGTTACTGACCCAGTCCTACTAATCCTAGTCAGAGTCACTAACCACTAGCTATGCCGAAGGTTGTGGGTTCGATTCCCAACCAGGAAAAACATTTGTGTGATAAGCATGATTGTTTGTTCTGTGTCGGTGTAATTTATCTATATATGTATGTATTTAGAAATATATAAGTATGTTTATCAGTTGTCTAGTACTCATAACACAAGCTCTGCTTAGCTTAGGACTAGACGGCGTTGTGTGATGATTGTGGTATATTATTATATTATGATTCCATTCATTTTCTATCTAAATATATATTGTTTAGATTTTTAAATATTTCTGAAAATAAAAATATATTAAAAAAATAATACATATTATTGTACTAGGAATTACTAATGTATTGTGGATGTTCTAACTTGTAAATTCACAGACACAAGACACTAAGTCCCGGGACACCCTATCTAGGCTATATTCGTTCCGTGCGGGAACTGAACCCGTAATACGCAGTGTAGCAGTCAATTGCTCAGCCACTGCACGCCAACCATATTATTATTACATATAATATCATATCACTGAAATTTTTTTTTTTTACAAAATTTTGTGGTACATTTGAAAAACTTGTCAAAAATTAAAATATGAATTAATATAATATACACACAACTGTCACACAACGCCGTCCAGTCTCAAGCTAAGCAGAGCTTGTGTTATGAGTACTAGACAACTGAAAAACATACTTAAATATTTCTAAATACATACATATTATAAATAAATTACACCCAGACACAGAACACATGATTGTACTCATCACACAAACATTGTCCTGGGTGGGAATCGAACCCACGACCTCTGGCATAGCAGTCAGGGCCACTAACCACTAGACCAACAGGCCAGTCCAATAACAATTATAAAAATAATTATAAATTTTCTTTTTGTATTATTTTATTTTTTAATTAAATTTAAAAATATTGGTGAAATCTATATTAGAAGGTTAGGGTCAGGAATAAGTCAACCTCTTCCATTCCTGAAGTAGAATTCAGCCGAACATAGAACTTCCTCCTTTTTGAAATTGGTTAAAAACGTGTGGACCCAAGTAGATGTCTCCAACATAAAATTCTTCTTGTTTTCCAGGAGATGTTCTTCCTAATCAGCGCAATGGTGGTCGGCTGGTCCATCGTCCCCACCTGGGTGCTGGTCAACATCAAGAACTACAGGAACAAGGAATAAGTGGATGGTCAACCTTAGACAATTGTGTGTAGATACTGTGTGATAACAGTTATGTATTATGTTAAGTAAAGAGTTAATTTAACTGTGTGGAGTTTTATTTAAACTGTACAATGGAGAAGTTCCAATTTTTTTAACCGACTTCTAAAAAAGGAGGAGGTTCTCAATTCGGATGTTTGTATTTTTTTTATGTTTGTTCGTCGCTTGCCAACCGATTTGAAAAATTCTTTTTTTTTTATAAAATAATTATGGAAAATCTATGTCATATAACCACATCGGTCGTGTGTCGTGGCCATCATCACTTTTTGTGTGGGTCTCTACCGGTTGCATTTCGGGGAGTGTGCGTTGAAATTGCATAACCTAATTCCGCCTAGCCCCTTCCGTCATCGGACCACCAGGCGTACGGCAATGCGCCACCGGTACATGGTGGACATCCCACCTATACGCACAAAACGTTTTGGGAACACATTCATTGTGCGTACAGCTAAGGAGTGGAATTCCTTGCCGGAATCTGTGTTTCCTGATGGCTACAACCCGGGAATCTTTAAGTCAAGAGCGAATAGGTAACTTCTAGGTAAGCGCGTTCCATCGTCGACCGCATCGTCGCTTTCCATCAGGTGAGATAGCGGTCAAGCGTGAACCTATCAAAAATAAAAAAAATCACTTCATAATGTGACCGTGCATGTCATGAAATGGTACTGTTTCAGTTAAATGCATGATTGTTTCATGTTATAGTCAAATACATGGCTAATTACATCGTAAAATAGTTATGTTGTCCACCGGTAGAGAAGAGACCACCGAGACACGAGACACCGGAAAGAGGTCTGTTCCTCAATGTATTCCTGTTTTCTACTAAAAAATACGCCTTTGTTCCATCAAATAATAATAGTGCACTAAAATATATTTCCTGGATGGTTAAAAAAAATAACCACAAAGGAGATGACTGTGTTCACTCGCTCACTAGACCCCGCCATCCCCTTCTAACCTAACCTATTCAAGTTGTGTCGGGGTGCCCTAAGTCGCTTGATGTACCATTGGGGCCGAGACACACCGGAATGGCAGCGGCTGGCTAAGCTAGCCAGCCTGGGCGGCCTCGCGACCTGTTTAAGTGATACTGGTCTTTTATGTATGCAGATAAAGTATAAAATTATTTCACGCTAAAAGTGCTCGCCACGTCGCTGTCGGCCGCTGCCATTCCGGTGTGGCTCGGCCCTTATGGTTGCTATCCGTCCGGGTTTCCCCGGGTTTGTCCTAGAGGTGAGATATACTAGGTAGAATGCGTACTGAGTCTTAAAAGTACGCGTCCGCCGAAATACTTATTCCAAAAACTAGGGCCACGAGTATTTAGGCGTCTCGAGTTTATTGACATTTCCTTATCTAGCGAGTCTTCGTACGTAGAAGTAATATCGAAACGATTAAGTAATGGAAGTATTTTCGGTTTAATAAGCTTAGGACTGATAGCTTTTTTTTTATAAAAAATATAGAAACTCAAAGAAAAGCTGGCGTATAAAGGTTTCAATTCGTTTTATTTACAAAATGAATTTCTAATCATTTAGGTTCATATTTACAGGATAATTATTATTTTTTGCTTTATTATGTTTTTTTTTGGTTTATATGTTATTATTTTTTTATTGTTTTCTTTTTTAAATAGTGTTTCCTGTACGTTTCTTACACCTTATCATGTTCATCCAATAGGTAGTCCATCAAGTATTTACGCATCAGACGCCGTACGCCTAAATACTCGAGACGCGTTTATGTGGTGCGCACGGAATAAGTCTTTGCGCGTCCAGCCACAGACCTATTCCAAAAACCTGTTCCAGTATATACGTTTCATCTCTAGTTTGTCCTAGTTTAAAGAGCGTCCGGGGGTAGGGCGGTCTTATTTGTAGTCCGGGTATAAAAAAAACAGGTTTGACATTTCCTCTACCCTGACATGGAGGAGTCATAGGTACATACATAACAAAAAAAGTTTGTGCAAGATGCAATATTTCGTTTTTTGTACGAAAATAAATAAAAAGATGATTTATGATAATTTGAACTATTTTTATTATTTTGTGCAAGTTTAAAATAAAAATTTATTTAATAAAATGTCTAGGTTGGGTGTTCAAAAAGCTGGGATTTTATGCTTTCTGCAGGGTTACCATGCCCATGACGTTCAAAGTAAGACTGTTTCATTCTTATTTCAGTGTGGGTAAGAGACAGAGCTATACAGGTTGTCTAGCGCCATCTCTTACCCACACTGGAAATAAGAATGAAACAATTTTACTTTAAACGTCATGGTACTGGTTCTGTTCTGGTTGCCAGATTTCAAAGATGGCAACCCTATGTACAATCAATAAGTATTGATGCACAGAAATCCTTCACCAGCCACTAGGCCATCACAACAAATTCAATAAAACAATCCAAATAAAAAAAACCTATCCATTTATTTATCACAAAATATAAAACAATTCATTTTTTAAATTACATTATTGTTTATTGATAACCTAACCATAGCACAACAACACTAATTCCCGCCAAAACTGGATGCGCTGTGAACAAGATGGCCGCTCCCCGAGCTATAGGAGCGCATTCTCTTTGCAGCCACAGGTACTCATCTGTGAAGTTTCGTGCTAGAAAGATGGGGCCCAGCGTGTCTAGCACGCGCTTGTGGTAATCGTTGAGGTATTGGATCTGAAAAGAAAATGCTGTTTTAATATGATGTTATTACCGACAGAAATTCGGTAACAGAGACCATTATTAACACTCGGCCGCCCACATAAATTATTTTATTGCAAGCCAATATGATTGTTTAAAACTTTTCTCCGCAGGCCATGGCGGTCGGCGTTTTAAATGTTAAACCAAACCTGAAATCGCGAAAAAAAAATCAACTGTTCCCTACGTTTATGTTCGCATAACTCGTCAAAATGTATGGAGCAGCTGATTTTTTTTTCGCTTTTTCAGGTTTGGTCCCATAGTAAAAGTTGTTCATAATGAGAAGTACAATGTCCCCTCGAAATTCTTATAGTTAATTTTTTAACACCTTATATATTTTTTTATAATTTAAGGACTCCGTCAAATATTTTACCTTCCAACAGCGTTCCGTTGGAAAAAAGTTTGAGAACCGTTGTGCTAGTGCAACAATTTTCATTTCAAAACCAGTTTGACACACACAAGACATTTGTGACTTAGGTACCTCAAAATCAGTGAGTAAGTCGATATCCAAGCATGCTGTCTGATGCGGAGCTAGGGAGATGGTCCTGAAACCCACTGCGCCACGACCAGCGAAGTCTCCAACCAAATCTTGAGCCTGTAGGGAGAGTTACAACAGTTTAGGTGAGATCAAAACATAACATGTGTGTGCAAGCTATTATTATAATGAAAAAAACTTTTTATAAAAAAAATATAACCGACTTCACTAAAAAAAAACACTAAAACGATCAAAATAACTTTAATTTCGGAAGTCGGTGTTTCTCGGTATTATTTGTATCTTATTTAACACCGACTTCCGAAATTAAAGTTTTTTTGATCGTTTTAGTGGTTTTTTTTAGTGAAGTCGGTTATTTTTTTTTTTGTAAAAAGTTTTTTATTTCACACTTTTTAGTTGTGATACACTTATAAACAGACTGCCTATTTAAGCCCAAACACGGCTAGGATACATTGATTAGTTACAGAGTTCCTGTGCCTACCCTCCGGCTCCATCATCATCATCAGACCACTTCGATTATACCATTTTCAACGTTACTATTCAGAACCATTCATTTATGTGTATTATCATAGTCGCTTAAATATCTTCATTGTGATATCTACGCGAGTATGAAATTTTGTTGACCATTTCTGGTCTTCTTCATCAGCTCCACTTCATCAAATGTTACTTTTTGACTGTAAATGCTTAAGTTCTCGATATTTGAAGATATAGCCTATAATATTTGAAGAGTTCCCTCAATTTCGCCAAGATTCCATCATCAGATCCCGTCTTGGTGACAATGGGACCATTTGGGAAGTATACCCTTTCCAACAAAAAAATAATTTTTCAAATCGGTTGGCAAGCGACGGAGTTATGCGCGAACAAACATAAAAAAAAAATACAAACATCCGAATTGAGAAACTGCTCCTTTTTTAGAAGTCGGTTAATAAAATTAAGTTAAATCAGTGCAAATGATCATTTTATTTACCCATAATTTCTTAATAAGTTGACAATGTTTTTATTTTAAATATTCTTAATTAGTAAACTAAATCAATGAATCTTTTTCTATAACTATTTTGTTAAGGATTCTAATTACTGTTTTGTATTTTTTGTTTATTAATTCTATTAGAACTGTGGAAGTTGTCAAGCTTCGAAATTGACTCTGAAAGTAAAATTAAAGAACTATTTACATATGTGAATATAGTTCACAAGCATGCTATTAATTTAAATAAAATCCTGCTTAACTATTTAGACAAGAATATTTCCTAATGCTTCTCATCCAATATACCAGTGTCTCAAGACGAAAGTCTATGACCAGTGCGTGTTGCCAGTGATGACATATGGTTCCGAAACGTGGTCGCTCACAGTGGGCCTCATCAGAAGGCTCAAAGTCGCCCAAAGGGCAATGGAAAGGGCTATGCTCGGAGTTTCCTTGCGTGATCGAAAAATAGATATGAAGATATCCGCAGGAGAACCAAGGTTGCCGACATAGCACGGAGTTTCGCCAAACTTAAGTGGCAATGGGCACGGCACATTGCTCGCAGAACGGATGGCCGTTGGGGCCGAAAGGTTCTGGAGTGGCGACCGCGTACCGGAAGACGCAGTGTTGGAAGGCCCCCTACAAGTGGACCGATGACCTGGTGAAGGTTGGGGGAATCCGATGGATGCGAGACGCACAGGACCGTTCTTTGTGGCGACATTTGGGGGAGGCCTATGTCCAGCAGTGGACGTCTATCGGCTGAAATGATGATGATGATGATGATTTCCTAATGTTATTGGTAAATCACATGAATGTACAATAAATCATTAATGGATTTAAACGGGATAGAAAATCATGGTTTTTGGGCCAAATAGCGCGTAATTTGGAGTGAACGCTCTTAACCACCCGCACCGTATTGGTCCGACTAGGTAGAATAATTTCGTGTCCAATTCGCCAGGATCGTATGTTTGCGACTGGGTACTCCATCTCGTTTAGCTCTTCAATCCCCATAGGTGACAGAAGAGCTGACGAGATGCGAGTATTTGGTCGTGGATGTGCGACCCTGGCGGAATAAACGCGAGAGTGTTTGTCGGATATATCCGACGTAGGAGCATAAAGGGTTTAAAAAAAAAGCTCTACTAAGGTCATCGAGCATTGTAATGAGGGCCTCTACAATCTCAGCCATTCATCATCATCTTCCTGCCCTTGTCCCGTGTTATTTGGGGTCGGTGCAACACGTTTTTTTCTTCCACTCTGCCCTGTCACTCGTCATGCTATCACTAACTTCCTTTTCTTTCATATCACTCTTCACACAATCCATCCATCTTTTCTTTGGTCTCCCTCTCCCTCCTCTCCTCCCCTCTCCACAATCTCAGCCATGACTACTATATCGTCAGCTAATCTAAGATGGTTACTTACACGTATATGATCAGCTGTCTCGGACATTTCTATAGTTTCCACCAGATCTTCGTGACGGATACCATATTCATTCACTTCGTAATAACCGGGTTCTGTAAAAAATATTAAGGATTATTTACATATATGCTATGTACATTCTGAAGAACACTTAACCAGCAATTTTTTTGTGTAAACTTATTTCTAAAGATCAAAGCCGTTTGAAAGGAGTAGGGAAAACAAGCGAAAAAAATCTCATGTTGTTAATTTTTTTTTTGTCTTATGTATTCGTCATACGAAAAAATCATATGTTGATAATTTTGTACATCATCATCATCATCATTTCAGCCGATAAACGTCTACTGCTGGACATAGGCCTCCCCCAAATGTCGCCACAATTAATGATCCTGTGCGTCTCGCATCCATGGGATTTCTGCAACTGTTGACGTTTAAACGATCTGGCCAGTTTAACTTGGCCATATCATGAAGTGATCAATTTCTATGATCTGGCCACGACATATATGTACCTAGATAACTTCTCTCGCACTGAATGGAGCCAGACGAAGGACACGGTGAAGCATAGAGATGAAACCAAAAAAAAAGCCTACTCCTTCAGTTGTCCTTTGCGTTCCAGGGCCACGCGTTCAATTGAGTATTTTGGGGTAACCTGCAGGTTAAAGTTAACTCACCATTACTATAAATCATGTTGGGAGCGATGCCAGGGTCATCAGCGGTGGGGCCGCTCAGGATCCAGATGGGGCCCTCGTGGACGTTCAGGAAGTGGCCCACTCCATGTCCTGTGCCGTGACCGTAGTTCAGGCCTACATCCCAGAGTGCTTTACGCGCCAGGACTTCTATTACGTTACCCTGGAGGCAGACAGACATGACAATGAATACACTAGCATAATCAACCTTCTAATGTTCCCACTGCTGGGAGTCAGGCCTCCTCTCTAAGATAGGGAATGGGCCGTAATACAGCACGTGGGCCCAGTGCGGGTTGGTGAATGTCACATGTCTTCGAATTTTTGATTTCAAGGACTTAACTACCAGATTCAAGAAAAAAGAAAAAAATAAAAATTGGATTTTATTTATCTATATGTATCGAATATACTTTTCATATATTGTATTTTGTAAAAAAAAACAGCCACTTCACTCTTGGGCCGTGGGGCCCGAGTGCTCATACCCTTTTTAAAGAACTATCCAAACGCTTAGTTGACACTTCGCGTGACCCAAGGGCTGGCTTTTACCTCGGTCAGAGATAAAGCATTGCCATACAACGTGGTAATGCCGCCAGCCTTTTGGGCACACTTCCAGTCGACAGCGATGCGGAGGAGTTTTATGACGCCATATTTTAGTTAGGAGTAGCCGCCTAAGTGTTTTTGTATATAATTTTGTATATATATAAATAAAATATGTAGTAAAATCTTCAATTTTATTTATATTTATTTCGCAGCCATATCGTACAACATACAGATACACACATATAATCGCAATACTGCGCATATAATGCAGCTTACTTTATTTCAGCCAAATTGTAATCTGGCTGAACGTGAGGTAGCCGCATTACAATCCAGCGACATTTTACAATCCGACGCGCCATTTTATAATACGGCTAGGGATAAGAAAGGACTTACCATTATTCCTCTTGGTAGTACAGTGGTAGCTAGACTGATCTGACCCTTCATTACTCTTGTGAACGTCATTCGTTGCGCATCAGTAGGGTTGCCGCTCATGTGACGAGTGCGAGTGATGTCTGTGGTGCCTTCACTGTGGAATGAGACGTAATATTAGACAAAAAAAAATCTTATTCAATACACTTACTAGAAAAACCGCTTTTTAACCGACTTCTAAAAAAGGAGGAGGTTCTCAATTCGGATGTTTGTATTTTTTTTTTGTTTGTTCGCGCATAACTTCGTCGCTTGCCAACCGATTTGAAAAATTCTTTGTTTGTTGGAAAGGGTATACTTCCCAAATGGTCCCATAGTCACTAAATCGGGATCTGATGATGGAATCTTGGCGAAATCGAGGGAACTCCTCAAATATTATAGGCAACAATATAGTGATTTTGGTATTTTCATTGATAACTTAAGCATTTACAGTCAAAAAGTAACATTTGATGAAGTGGAACTGATGAAGAAGACCAGATATGGTCAATGGAACTTCTTACTCGCATAGATATCAAAATAAAGATAGTTGAGCGTCTATGACAATACAAATAAATGAATGGTTTTGAATAGTTACGTTGAAAATGGTATCATCGAAGTGATCTGATGATGATGATGGAGCCGGAAGGTAGACACTGGAACTCCATAATTAATCAAGGTTACCCAGCTGTGTTTGGGCTTATTAGAATTGTCATGTGATGCACTTTGGATATAAGGTACTATCAAATTGATCTGATGATGGAGCTGGAAGGTTGAAGATAGACACAGGAATTTCATAATAAAACAATGTAACCTAGCAGTGTTTGGGTTAATTGGAATTATCATGAGGAATAGGCATTCTGTTTATAAGTGTATCGCAACTAAAAAGTGTGAAATAAAAAACTTTTTACAAAAAAAAAAAACCGACTTCACTAAAAAAAACACTAAAAGGATCAAAATAACTTTAATTTCGGAAGTCGGTGTTAAATAAGATACAAATAATACCGAGAAACACCGACTTCTGAAATTAAAGCACGCTTTTAAGCACGCAATTTACTGTTTTTCGCACTAGTGCGGTAAAGTACGCAAGCTCGTCCCCGCCACAATTTATTGTGTGAATCGTATCAGATTGGACGCTTTTTTTAAAAAAAAAAGTCTCTTACTCATCTAATGACTTAACTCCCGCTCTGGGCATGTCAGACTAAAATCACACCTGTGTCCTTCAGTTACCCTTTGCGTTCTAGGACTACGGGTTTCCTTTTAAGAAATTCCCCGCGGTCCTAGCGGTCATCGGCTGCTGGGCCCCTACGGTTTGCTGACATCTCCTTGAGGAGCGCGTGTATCACTACGCGCTGTTGACGACTGGGCTCGGTCCGGTCAATTACCGGACGGCCGGACGGCAAGCTACCCATTGGTTGGACGCTGAGCTACCCCCACATGAAGTCGCACATCAACCCCCCTTTATTTCTTATTAAGTGAATTCAAAAAAGTCGTTTGATACACGTAAAAATTTGTCACTGCAGCACCCGGCTACATAACACCCTTGCCTGCTGCTGCACCTGCTGAATGGGCTGTATGGTTATACGATTTTCGCGACATTAACGACCGTATTTTTTTTTTCTCATTAACTTAGAAGCTTGATTTTTTCACAGCTTCAAGGGACCGCAGACTTGAGTTGGTTTTAATTTCAACTCGATACCTCCACGCGTTCCCGAGTTAAAGGGTCTTCAATTCTTAATTCTTTATTGTACACAAAAACATACATAGTACACGGAGATAATACAGTTTATGTACAATCATCATCATCATCATCATTTCAGCCGAAAGACGTCCACTGCTGGACATAGGCCTCCCCCAAGTGCCGCCACAATGAACGGTCCTGTGCGTCTCGCATCCATCGTACTCCCGCAACCGTTACCAGGTTATCGGCCCACCTTGTAGGAGGCCTTCCAACGCTACGTCTTCCGGTACGTGGTCGCCATTCCAGAACCTTTCGTCCCCAACGGCCATCCGTTCTGCGAGCAATGTGCCCTGCCCATTGCCACTTAAGTTTGGCGATTCTTCGTGCTATGTCGGTGACCTTGGTTCTCCTGCGGATATCCTCATTCCTGATTCGATCACGCAAGGAAACTCCGAGCATAGCCCTTTCCATTGCCCTTTGGGTGACTTTGAGTCTTCTGATAAGGCCCATTGTAAGCGACCACGTTTCAGAGCCATATGTCATCACTGGCAACACGCACTGGTCATAGACTTTCGTCTTGAGACACTGTGGTATATTGGACGAGAAGATACCGCGCAGCTTCCCGAACGCTGCCCAGCCAAGTCGGATTCGACGATTGATCTCTTTCTCGAAGTTAGACCTTCCCAATTGGACCGTCTGTCCCAGGTAAACGTAGTCGTCCACAACTTCGAGAGTAGAGTCCCCGATTTTGATAGGAGTGGGAGCTACATGGCTGTTTACCATGACTTTGGTTTTATCCATGTTCATTTTAAGTCCCACTCTTTCGGAAGCTCTGCTGAGGTCACCAAGCATTGTACTGAGCTCCTCCGTAGTCTCAGCCATGATTATGTACAAAGGCGAGCTTAACTCAACAATGAGTTTTCTCCCAGCAAACCTTTGAGTTACAGAGTGAGAACACATTCGAGGGTAGGAACCAGTGCACAATATATTCTTGACAGAAAGACAGACAGACGGACGGACAACAAAGTGATCCGTTTGAGGTACGGAACCCTAAAAATAAATGATTGTTACTCAAACAATTTTTTTTTTCTTTTCTTTACATGGCTCCAATTCCTCCACTCCCCCCCCCCCCCCCCCCTACTTACAAGTATTGCCCCCCTGAGTCCACAAGCAGCATATCATCAGGTCGGATGAGTCGTTGCGGGCCCTCTCTCTTAGGACTGTAGTGTATGATGGCGCCATTCTCACCAGCTCCTGCGATTGTGGAGAATGAGGGGCCCATGAATTTGTCTTCTTGACTGAAAAATAATATGGTAAATATGAGTTTTATATATATATATATTTTAATTGATATAAACCAGTGCTTGACTGCGATCCCACCTGATGGTAAGCAGAGATGCAATCATTGATGGTCAGGCGCACTAGTTTATTAAGAGCCTATTCATTCTGGCCTTGAAGACACCTAAATTATAGTTGGACGGGAAGACCGCAGCAGGCAAATTGTTCCAGTCCTTCGATGTACGCGGTATAAACGACGAAGCGAAACGCTTAGTCCGGACCGTTGAAGTTTCAACAACGTAAGGGTGGATACTCGGATATTGGTAAGCTAGCACTTTTTTCGTAACACTGTGCGACTCAGTGAAGCTAGCAATGCTTTTTTTTTATTCTTGATAGGTTCGCGTAAGACCGCTACCTCACCTGATGGAAAGCGACGATGCGGTCGACGATGGAACGCGCTTACCTAGAAGTAACCTATTCACTCTTGACTTAAAAATTCCCGGGTTGTAGCTATCAGGAAACACAGATTCCGACAAGAAATTCCACTCCTTAGCTGTACGCACAATGAATGTGTTCCCAAAACGTTTTGTGCGTATAGGTGGGATGTCCACCATGTACCGGTGGCGCATTGCCGTACACCTGGTGGTATGATGATGGAACGTGCTAGGCGGAATTAGGTTATGCAATTCCGACGCACAATCCCCGAAATGCAACCGGTAAAAAACCGACAGGCTAGCAACTCGGCGATTTTTGTTTAATCTTACCTTCTGAAGTGCTCCATCTGATCTGACAGGTCTATTTCAGAGACTTGAAGTCCCGCAGCGACCTGGCGTTCTACCCAGTGCAAGGACCGGACTACAGCCACGCCATCCTTTATGTGGGCTTCACGGAAACCCTGGTTATAAGAAAGCACGAGTCATTATATTTTACAGTTAAGCTTTACGAAGTGACGACGAGCAATGGGTAGCTCGCCGTCTGACAGTCCGGTAACCGTCTAGACCGAGCCAAAGTCGTCGACGGCGCGTACTGTACCACGCGCGCCTCAGGAAGTTGTCAGCAAACCGTAGGGGCCCAGCAAGGTCGAAGCCTACTGGGGCCATGGCTAGTGTGAAAACGAAACCCGGGGCCCTGGAACGAAGGCAACGAAGGAACAGGAGTGGGTTTTTAGTCAGTAAAAGTCTGACACTATCTCTCGCTCCGCCCAAGGGCGGGATTTATCATAAGATGATTTTTCCACACAATAAAAAAAAAAAATTAGTATGGAAATTTTACCCACCAAAGTCCAGAAAACTGATCTTTGTCATATGATAGCTTTTTAACTGTATTTTTAAAACGACTAGATTCAACGCGCGCCGTCGACGACTTGGGCTCGGTCCGGACGGTTAACGGACGGTGGGTTGTTTTTAGTGTACAAGGAGCATTATGAAGTCAAGGAAATTAAAAAAATTAAGTGGATATACCGCTTTATTGAACCAAAAAAAATATAAATTGTCTCCCGTCACTAATTAAAGAGCTTGTAACTAAAAATGTTCAGCGCCATCTAGCGAGTAAAAGACCACGACTGAGCTCGTACATTTCAACTTATAGTATCTCGTACCTACCCTGAGTTCCACTTCATTCTTCACGCATTTCTTCAGAGCAACTGGAGAAATTGATGTTGAGAGAATACGCGCTGGTCCTTCCTGAAAATTATACAAAAGTTTCTGTTTACTATTCTGTTATATTCTATTCCATTCTATTCAATTTTATTCCGTTCTATTCTGTTCTATTCCGTTCTATTCCGTTCTGTTCCGTTCTATTCCGTTATATTCCGATCTATTCCTTTCTATTCCGTTCTATTTCATTCCATTCCATTCTATTACATTCTATTCTATTACATTCCATTCTATTACATTCCATTCTATTACATTCCATTCTATTCCATTCTACTCCATTCCATTCCATTCTAATCTATTCTATTCTAGAGTGCAACTGCCCTTTTGACCTCTGACTACCAAAATGAGACTTGGTAAGAAGACTTTTTTACCCGACTCCAAGAAGGGTTATGTTTTTCGCGCGTATCTTGTATGTATGAACGTATGTATGTATGTTATATTCTTTATTACCTCATATCTTCCAAACCGCTGAATGGATTTACAAAATTAAGATATCGTTAGATTCGTCTTGATAATCCAAGTGTTCTTAGATAGGTGACGTTAAAAAAAACCTAACATAACGACTGTGACACACTCTAAAGTAGAGTAAAAAAAAAAAAATACTTGGTACTTACTTCAATTGCTAACAAAACTGCGTGGCTAGCTTCGTTGGATACCCAAATTCTCCCTTCTTCGCCCAATTCAATCTGAAAAATAAAAAGAAATTAGGCATTCTTTTCTTCTATTAAATTAAGTATTTATACTAAACTAGAACTATGTACATATAATAAAAACACACAAAGTACACCCAGGCGTCAAAGTACTCCTCCACATCGCTGCCATCCGGAAATGTGCCTAGAAGGCTGGCAGCATTGCACAATTGAATGGCTATGCTAATTCGACCTGGGAATCGAACCTAAGAACCCACGATCAGCAGTCGCGCTTTCCACACTAATATTATAAAGGAGAAACCATTTGTTCAGCGAGCAATATAAATGCTTGATGAGACTGAATGGTTCTAAAAGGGCGAACGCCTGCCGGAAGATGCAATGCCTGAAGGCCTGTTTTTTTTTTAGTTGGGCATACATCCGTGGCTGGTAGTCGTGGTCGGAATCTCGGCGGCTGGGGCGTGAAGAAGTTCATTCCCTCACACGTGCGGCCTTCTTTTTCGCTAGCATTACTGCTTCGCTGCAAGAGACGACCTGCCATTCCTCCTTGCTCTGGCATGGAGTTAGGGCCCAACGCGAGAATTCGCTACCACTGATTGCCTCCACGAGGACACGACGGTGTTCCACTATGTCCTCAGGGTGGTCCACACAATGGTGACACGAGGGCGTTTCTTCCGCCTGAATCTGATGCCTCCCGAACTTGCCATGTCCGGTGAGGACCTGTGTCATGTGGAAGATAAGGCAGTGTTGTCACTCCAGCCACTTCTCAAAGAGTGGACTTACTGCCGTGATTATGGCGTGCCCAAATGCCTGGAGCAGTGCCACAGGGTGGACAATGCACCTGATGAGGAGCGCGGGAATCCGATGGATGCGATACGCATCAGACCGGTAGTTGTGGCGATACTTGGGAGGCCTATGTCACAACAACACATCTGAACAACAATTTGCCTGCTGCGGTCTTCCCGTCCAATTATAATTTAGGTGTCTTCAAGACTAGAGTGAATAGGCCTCTTAATAAACTAGTGCACTTCATCATCAACGATTGCATCACTGCTTACCATCAAGTGGGATCACAGTCAAGTACAGGTTTATATCGATTAAAAAAAATACTTTTGTTACTTACCGATAATTCCTTGAGATAGTCAAAAATATCTGCATAAGGTTTTGCCTCTACAACTGTCTGTTCCGAAGCAAAATGAGCATTGATGTCACTAGCTAGCACTCCATCATGCCAAAACAGAATCACTCGACCAAAATTAGGCTGAAAAAAAAATCGAAAGGGTTTTTAGAGTCAATTTTTTTCAAGCGACAGTTCATAGCGCGGTGTTCTACCGCCCCTACGTAGGCGATTTAAAGCGAAGCGGCGCGAATGGAACCAAAAACTGACACTCTATTCCAGTGGCCTATTTATTATTTATTTATTTATTTATCCATTGCTTGCTATACTTACATTATGCACCAAAGCGTATAGCAAGTCAACAAACCAAAAATCTATGAACTAAAAAATTTTATACAAACATTTATCATTTCTTTACTGCTGTAAAAAAATATGTCAAATTTAGGTTCTTGAGCAATCAGGGCGTTCAGCAGATTGAGCGCCTGGGCTGTAGGGGCATATCGAGCCGTTAGAGTACGTGATGGAGGGGCAACGAACAGGCTCCATATGGCACAACCTATGTGTCTTATGTGTCACCAACCGCACGTTGGTGCGGTGCGGCGACGAGCGAAGCGTAGCGGTCACAAACAGTTTGTTTGATATTTTCGCGCGACTCCTGCCGTGTAGTGACTTGTTTTAAATAAATGGCGGCTGAAGCGGCAACTTCACGCGCACGTAGAACAAGGACGCCGCGTCGCGTTGAATTGCCCACGTAGGACCCCGAACAGAACAACGTCTGTTAGGTCAGCTAGTCTATACTTAAAATAAATCTGTAGAAGTGAATATTCTGTACATAGAAAATATCAAAAAAATAAATGGCAGGGGGTGTTACTAGACCGACACCGAAACCAAAAATGTGATTAAAAAATTTTTGTCTGTCTGTCTGTTTGTTCAGGCATCACGCTAAAACTACCGGTTCGATTATGATGAAACTTGGTATAATTATTCTTTAATATCCTGGGCATCACACTGGGAACTTTTTATCCCGAAAAGTATATACAAAAAAAAAAAACAAACTTAATTTTGCGGTTCGATTCCTAGACCCGATTACTGTACCAACCGCAAATAATAAGTTTGTCGTAGGTTACGTCACCCGCAGTGGAGTTCACTAAGGGGCGCTACACACGGCTAAGTAATATTTCATATTTTCGTATCTCAAAAAACCTAATAAAACCATTTTCGACTTCTACGCGGACGAAGTCGCGGGCAAAAGCTAGTTATAAATAAATACAGATACTCCTGAACTAATTAAAATAATGGTATTTAATAGAGGAATTTGAAATAGATTAAAGGGGATAATTCTAGTTGGAGGTCAAATAGCTCCAATTTCGATATGAGGGGCAAGGCTTCTATGAAAAAATGCTCAAAAAAAAAAAGAAATAAAAAAAAGTAACTTACAGCAAGAGGGTTTATCCTAATAATGAGATACGAAAAGAATACAGGGTTAAACGGAATATCTGATCCACGGACGTTGAGAGTATCTGAAAAAGAAAGAAAAAAAAATTGTCAATCATCATCATCGAGGCCAACCAGCAGGCTTAAGGCCCTGCCTCCCGAGCAGTGCCATAAAACATTGACAGGTCCATAGGTTTGAAAAAAATATATGTTTAATTTATTTATTTAATGCTTTATGCACACAAAAGTACAAAGGCGGACTTAATGCCTTGGGCATTTTCTACCATTCAACCTTTGGGTGATGCAAAGAAAAGTAGTGGTAGGTGCAATAAAAGAGAGAGAAAAAGGCGAATACAGGATTAGATTTACTTATCGACCATACAAAAGATATACTAGCTGTATTACATCTATGTATAGTCTAGTTTATAATTTTAATCTAATATTTACTTTATTAATTTGTAGTACACCCCCCTTTTTCTATTTCAAATTCTTACATTCCACCAAAGACTACTGTATACCTTTTATGTCGCAAAAACGAAAATTTCGATACTCTCAAAGGAAATAAAATTCATGGGGTACTTTCCGTTGACCTAGAATCCTGAAATTTGGCATAAATTAAGGTCGTACAGTATAGATATAGGAATAAATCTGAAAACAGAAAATTTGTTGTTAAGTCACAAAAAAAAACTTTTTTTGTGATTCGAAAAATTCTTCGACTCCATTCGGGAATACAAAAAGTCACATAGTTAAGTTTGTACTGGTTTGTACGGAACCCTCAGTGCGCGAGTCCAACTCGCACTTGCCCAGTTTTTTCTTTACTTAGATACCTTTTTTGATACAAAAATAAATTATCTGTGCAAACCATATTTTTCAAGTACCAAACATTTAGTTAGGACTCCAGATACAGGAACCTCCACCTCGAGCTGTTTCGAGGCTGTGCCTTCTGTATCAGGTCCTTGATCCATCCACACAACGATAGCTTCGTCATATGGTCCTCGAGGCTTTTGGCCATCAGGCCGTTGGCGGTCACGACAATCGGCACAATGACAGCTGAGTCCTCATTATTTTATTATTAATGCCTTCTACTCTCCATTTTTTTCATCAATTTTTAATCATTAATTATTTTTTTCACATCTAAGTATATCTATACTTATAATAAATCTGTAGAAGTGAAAATTCTGTACATTGAAAATATAAAAAAAATAAATGGCATGGTGTTACTAGACCGACACCGAACCCAAAAATTTGATTAAAAAAATTTTTGTCTCTCTGTCTGTCTGTTTGTTCAAGCATCACGCAAAACCTACCGGTTCGATTACGATGACACTTGATATAATTATTCTTTAATATCCTGGGCACCACACTGGGTACTTTTTATCCCGGAAAAGTATATACAATAAAAAATAAACTTAATTTTGCGGTTCGATCCCTAGACCCAATTACTGTACCAACCGCAAATAATAAGTTTGTCATAGGTTACGTCACCCGCAGTGGAGTTCACTAAGGGGCGCTGCTTAATATTTTATCTTAAGATACAATATCGCTCGCCATACAATTCAATGGACTATCACACACGACGAAATTAATAAATAATATTTCATATTTTCGTATCTCAAAACTCCTAATAAAACCATTTTGGACTTCTACGCGGCCGAAGTCGCGGGCAAAAGCTAGTTTAAAATATTGGTAGAATACTTACAAGCGATATCATCCAGAGCTGTTAGGAGAAGCACAGAGGCGCCCCTAGTGGCCATTTCTTGAAGTAATTCCCAAATCTTCCTAATCGATTGCTGACCTGTGGGTAAATAAAAAACAAAATTGGAACTGATCAGATTATTGTATAGCGCAACATTTGTCTAAAACTAAAAAGTCACACGTCAATATACAACCCGCCCCTGATCGTTCCCGGTGCAAAAGTGCCCATAATACTGGCCGCATTACCTCGCTGAATAGCGATGGCCATCCTTTGCACCAAGAACGACCCGGACCGGGAGTCACCCGTTGCCTCCCCGAGGCTACGGCCTAAATCCCCCACAAAACACTTTGCCTCCGTACTCCAACTGCCCAGAGTCTCCACAGCAACAGGCACAAAATGGTAAAGTTGAGCCAAGGAAGCGTACTTCAGCCTTTTTTTAAAGCAGGCGTCTTCAGCGGCGGCAGAAGCATTGTGCATGGTGCGACTCAGGTGACTGGATTGGAACTTATTACATCCCTATTTTAAATGTGTATGTATGTTACCGGCAATCTGTATAATCCGGTATTGTATAGAATGCCTAAAACGTGTAGGTAATGTATTAAATATTATTTATTTTACATTTTGGTCTTGACAGACAGACAAACAACAAAGTGATCCAATATTTTGACTGGCCTGTTGGTCTAGTCGTTAGTGGCCCTGACTGCTATGCCGGAGGTCGTGGGTTCGATTCCCACCCAGGACCATGTTTGTGTAATGATCACGATCATTTGTTCTATTTCTGGGTGTAATTTATCTTTAATATGTATGTATTTAGAAATATATAAGTATGTTTATCAGTTGTCTAGTACTCATAACACAAGCTCTGCTTAGCTTGGGACTAGACGGCGTTGTGTGATGGTTGTGTGAATATTTACATTATTATTATTATTTTCTCTAGATATTCTACACAATACCGAATGCGCAGTCGGTAATGTGTGTAAAAGACGAGAGCAGGGAAGGAGGTGACGTGATTTTAGGGCAACCGACACGGAGTGGTTAGGTTAGAAGACAGAAATATGAAAGAGCTCCTATTCAATTATTTATTGCTATTTACATATATTTTATTAGATCTTAAAATTAGTTAAACAAGTACACGTGGACCTTGTCTGGCACAGTAATTTATTGTAAGCAAATTACTTCAACCAACCAACCCGCACTGGGCCCGCGTGGTGGATTACGACCCATTCCCTCTCCTAAAGAGGAGACCTGAGTCCCAACAGTGGGAACATTATAAGGCCGACTATGCTATGCTAAATTACATCATCTTACTAGCTAGAAAAAATTTCAATTTTACTTTTATTATGTACTTAGGTTCTATTTCTGCCCCTGGGGTTTAAAATAAGGCTCCCTATATCCGGGTAGTTATAAGAAAAATAACTTAAACTAAATTCCTTCCCTGCTCTCGTCTTTTATATTATTATTATTCATTTATTTCAGACATTATCATGTCGCATTATGCATAATCGCGTTTAGCCGCTGTCACTAGTGTCACTTGTAAAAATACAACAAAAGAAAAATACAGACAAGTGACACTAGTGACAGCGGCTAAACGCGATTATGCGAGCCCAACGTTAAAACGCGATTAGTTTTATTGGTGAAATCCGACCTAAGCGTTTAGTAGCTTACCTGTATACTGCACTGGTAAAGGTATCAAGTCATTGTGTGTTCTGTCTGGTGGTCCATCGTTGAGCCTCCTTCGAGCCAAGTCCACCAGGTTCTCATATATCGCTTCCAGCGTCACATTAACACTTCCTAATGCTGTCTGAAAACAAATTAAATTGAATATTATTTTCTGAAATGACGTACACCAGGAGGCGACACTGGTACGTTAGGTCCATGCACTTCCAAGGCTGCGCGATTGTTCAGATGCCACGTGAGGTAGCCGCATTACATAGTCATAGCATAGTCGGCCTTATAATGTTCCCACTGCTGGGACGCAGGCCTCCTCTCTAGGAGAGGGACGTAATAGTGGGCCGTAATCCACCACGCGGCCCCAGTGCGGGTTGGTGGATGTCACATGTCTTCGAATTTTTGGTTCTAGAACATGCCGGTTTCCTCACGATGTTTTCCTTCACCGTTTTGAGAGCAGTGGTGATAAAATAGATTACACAAAGTAATGCGCCTGGCTGGGTTTGAAACCCGCGACCTACAACTCGTAAGTCGGGGCCGTTACCACTCAGCCACCAATGTTCCCATTACATTACAGCGTTGTTTTACAATCCGGCGCGCCAATTTGTAATGTGGCGTTTTTTACAATATGGCTGCGACATATACAAGACAAAGCACGACGACTACATGTCATACGTTTATGAATAATTTATTTATTTATTTATTTAAACTTCATGTACAGTGGTGGTACATAGGCGGACTTAATGCCACAAAGCATTCTCTACCAGTCAACCATTGGGTTAAAAAGACAACACTGTGGTAATAATGCTCATAAATCTTCTCCCGCTCTGGGTGTTGTGACGAAGGTCAAGATTCCACTGACTAAAATCCAGATCCAAACTATGTTCTACTACATTAGAGCAAAGGCAAAGAAGGAATAGGAGTGGGTTTCAGACAGTAAATGTCTGACACGCTCTGCCCGAGACCAGGAGAAGTCATCAGATGATTTCCCACACAAAAAAAACCTGTGTTCTTTCATTACCCCTTTGCTTCATCAAATGAATAACTGATGGTAGACTTACTTCTAAGGTACGCCAGGAACTCCTCGTATACGTGGTGGGGTCCACCGCTACAACAGTTGTTTCAGGCATGTTGGCAACTAGCCAGTCTTGAAGAGATAGGTCCACTCCTGCAGACAAAATAAATTAAATAACAGAAACAAGTCATTTCAAGCAGTCTGTCCTGCATTCAAAAATGAGGTTAGAGTGAACTCTAATGACGTCAGCAGGGTAGATACTTTTTTGTTTTTTAGTTGGGAAAATCATCTAATGACAAATCCCGCCCTTGGGTTAAGCGGGAGATAGTGTCAGACTTTTACTGACTAAAAACCCACTCCTGTTCCTTCTTTGCCTTCGTCCCAGGGCCCCGGGTTTCGTTTTCACACTACCCATGGCCCCAGTAGGCTTCGACCCTGCTGGGCCCCTACGATTTGCTGACATCTCCCTGAGGCGTGCGTGGAACAATACGCGCCGTCGACGACTTCATCCCGGGGCCCGGGGCTTCGCTTTCACACTACCCGTGGCCCCAGGGTCTACCCGTGGCCCCAGAGGGTAGAGACTCTACGCTCGCATTTTTGAACGCGAACGTAGAGTTCAACTGTCAATGTCAAGCAACTGTCATTTATGGCCGCTTACACCAACTTACCCTGCTCGGAGTTAGAGTTAGTTGGGTTAACTCTAGGGTAGCTACTCGAGTTATAAAAGAACGACCCTGGGTTGCAACTCCAAGCATTTTTGAACGGTTAGAATAGCGATTCTACTCTAATCTGGTTATTTTTGAACGCAGGGCGGATTAGGCGCGTGTTGCTCTTTATTATTGCGATTCACTGTTCCGAAAGATTGGAACATTAGTAATGTTTTAAATGGATCATCTGGAACACCAGAACGCTCTTTACTTTGCGTACCTGGTCGCGCTACCTGCGAGTGAAAGACTTGAGAAAGACAAAATCAAGAGCCGCCACCAGACCGAAAGATGCCCACTGCTGGATATAGGCCAATCCCAAGTGTCACCACATCGACCAGTCCTGTGCGTCTCGCATCCATCGAATTCCCGTGACCCTCACCAGGTCATAGGTCCGGTACGCAGTTGCCACTCCAGAACTTTTTTGGCACAATTGACCATCTGTTCTGCCAGCAATTTACCCAGCCCACTGCCACTTATGTTTGACGATTCTTGGACTCTGTCGGTAACCTTGGTTCTCCTGCAGATATCTTTATTCCTGATCAGATCACGCAAGAAAACTCCGAGCCTAGCCCTCTCCAGCCAGCTTCCCTTTGGGTGACTTTAAAACCTTCTGATGAGGTCCATTGTGAGCGATCACGTTTTGCACCTACCTCCCTCATGAGCGTCCACATCGACTTCCACCTCAAACTGCGTCCAGTATCGAACTTTATTACTGGTCACTGAAACTGCGCCTCATGACTCGAGGAGCCATTGTAGTTTTAACCCATCGAACTGTTTATAGGGTTCATTTTTTACCTTGCCTCATCAGCGTCCAGAGAGTGCCATCGACCTCCACCTCGAACTGGGTCCAATAACACGCATCAATCCACACTAGCGCCTCGTCTGCTGTCGAGGAGCCAATTCATTGTAATTTGAACCCACTAAAACTGTGTCTAGGTCTTATTTTACCTTGCTTCATCAGCGTCCACAGGGTGCTATCGACCTCCACTTCGAACTGCGTCCAGTATCTTGCATCAGTCCACACTAGAGCTTTATTAGCGGTCACTAGAGCAGTGCCTGATGAGCCTCGCAGTCCGGACAGCCATTCACGACGGGCGTCGGCTGGGGAGATGTATTGAGACTGGAAAAGGAATGGTTTCTGATAAGTTTTCTTAAGATTCATCAATCAACCTTGTAATGTTCCCACTGCTGGGACTCAGGCCTCCTCTCTAGGAGAGGGAATGGGCTGTAATCCACCACGCGGGCCCAGTGCGGGTTGGTGAATGTCACATGTCTTTGAATTTTTGGTTCTAGGACATGCCGGTTTCCTCACGATGTTTTCCTTCGCCGTTTTGAGAGCAGTGGTGATGAAATAAATTACACAAAGTAATGCACCTGGCTGGGTTTGCACCCGCGACCTACAACTCGTAAGTCGGGGCCGTTAGCACTCGGCCACCACTGCTCTGGTAGTACAGGGTACAGAGTATGTAATTTATAGAAAAAAACTGATGAAGAAAGATTACATTTAGCAGATATGAGAATGATAAGATGGATGTGTGGCTGCGGAATAACGAGAATGGATAAAGATGATGAAATTCGATCGTGTATGGAGTACTGCCCCCCTAGACAAGTTACAACCGTTTCGTTTCGATTCTCTTTTCGTCGATCGCCTCGAGTCGGCCACGCCTCCGATTCCTTTGTTCTGACGTCATCTCAACGCTCAGTCACGTGGAGAATGGAAGGAAAAAAAAGTGTTGCACCGACCCCAAGAAGCATGAGACCAGTTCAGGAAGATAGTCATTTTTTTTTTAGGTAGGAAGTCATCCAATGTCTTCCTTCGCTCTAGGGTGAATCGGGAGGGCGTGTCAATCATTTACTGACTAAAACCACACCTATGACCTTCAGTTGTCCTTTGCGATCCAGGGTGGATTGACCTGAACACGAACACAAGAAAAAGAAATCTGGGCAAGTGCGAGTCGGACTCGCGCACTGAGGGTTCAGTACAAACTCACCTATGTAAATAGTTCAATTCCTGAATGTGTCTCTGAAGATTTTTCTGAATCGCAAAATAAGTTTTTTTTTGTGACGTAACCAAAAATGTTTAAATTTCTGTTTTTTTTTTATACCTGTGCTATAAGACCTCGCTTTATGCCAAATTTCAGGATTCTATGTCAACTGGAAGTACCCTATGAATTTTGAATCCCTTGAGTATCGAAATATACGTTTTTTTCGACATATACGGCTGTATTATTTTTTGTCGATTAACTTAGAAGTTTGATTTTTTCACAGCTTCAAGGGACCGCAGACCTGAGTATATGATTTAAATTACACTCGATACCTCCACGCGTTCCCAAGATAGACAGACGGACAACAAAGTGATCCTATAAAGGTTGCGTTCTTTCCTTTTAAGGTACGGAACCCTAAAAAATATTTAAGCTACTCACATTATGAGCGTCAGCAGTAGGCACGATATACGCGTCCACCCTCATATCATCCATCACAGCCCGCATTGCTCTCAGGCGGTCGGCAGCCGTCTCCCGGCTCATCTTATTGGTTGGGATGTCGCTCACTGTGGATAGAATTAAGGGAAAATCACCTTTAAGCCTTTGACCACCCGCATCGAATTGATCCGACAAGTGTTTCCGTGTACTATACGCCAGGGTCGCGTGTTTGTGACTGGTCACTCTATCGTTTAGCCCTTCAAAAAGCTTTTAGACTCCGAACAAGACATGTCATCCATAATACGACTTCTTCCGATTCCGATCCTTAATCGACTGGCCTGTTGGTCTAGTGGTTAGTGTCCCTGACTGCTATGCCAGAGGTCGAGGGTTCGTTTCCCACCCAGGACAAATGTTTGTGTGATGAGCAGGAGCATTTGTTCTGTGTCTGGGTGTAATTTATCTATAATATGTATGTATTTAGAAATATATAAGTATGTTTATCAGTTGTCTAGTACTCAAACCACAAGCTCTGCTTAGCTTGGGACTTAACGGCGTTGTGTGATAGTTGTGTGAATAAACAACCACAAAACTATTTCGTACTGTTCGCAGACGCGTATAATAGCTTCAGAGACGCGACACGACGGCACGACGGAGCCACTTCGTTGCCAGAGTTTCATAGTTTAGTATGTAAGCTTCACGCAGGCGTACACCCAGCTTATAATGACGAATACGCGTCTATGAAGCTACGCGTCCGTGGACATCAGAAGGATTAAGTAAAGCACCTGCCTGGGGTTCAACCAACGTGATACCAGTGGTAACTCAGGGTTGTTATTACTGTCAGACTCAGTCGAATCACACATTTTACGATGACGAGCTGCACATTGCTCGCCATCCGCATTGCTTACGGTGGCCGGGAATCGCACTGCGGCTCTTGACTTCCAGGGCATCTCCTGCGGCGGTCTACGGAGCGTGAGGATGGTCACTCCTTTACGCTTTCTGTTCGCGTTGGGTACTGATTCTTAAATGGAATTGACTGCTCCTCAGTCCTCATATTCTCTCGCTCCGTACCTGGTCTAAATAGAAGCTGAACAGGATCGAGAACAATTATTATCTTATTATCAATGAGGCACCGGTACAACCCCTGAGTCTGAAGCGTGACCGGCTTGATAGGGAAGTGTGAAAAACGGGGGTTTTATTTCTCAGTAGGAAGTGCCCTTATGAGGCTCCTTTTCACTTGCCAATCGTCAGAATCGAGCATGATTTGAAAGCTTGTTGCTTCAACTAACGCAATCCAAAGCGAGACAAAAAAAGAGAGATAACGCCTGAAAAATCTGTTTGGCATTCGGTAATTCCGTGATTTACTCGAATACTTCACAAAACTTGTTCTTGTTGTGTTGTTGTTTTTTTTAAACACTTAAAAGTTTTTCAGAAACATTGTTGTTATTCAGAATCTCGATTAAATGTGCAAGGCTTCTATTGATGTACTTTTTTATATTTTTAATTGAGTACATTATAGAGAGCCAAAGTTCACGTAAAATAGCAGATTTTCAGAGGTCTCTACTAGGTTAGTTTTACACAAATTTATGTGTTGTTTTCTATAGAAGCCTAGATAATATCCACAAGATAGCTGTGTATCCAAAATATCTAGAGAAAGATGTGTAATAACATCATAATCACGTAAGAGCAGTTGTATGAAAATGTGCCTTGAAGAGGACGCTCATGGTTCGCGTTAAGAGCTGGTGGACCGGACGGGGTCAAGAACCACTACAACTTATATATAGTGTAGTGCGATCCCACCTGATGGTAAGCAGTGATGCAATCGTTGACGGTGAAGCACACTAGTTTATTAAGAGCCTACTCAATACTCTAGCTTCGAAGACACCTAAATTATAATTGGACGGGAAGCCCGCATTTTTCGTCGTGTCCCGTGTCGGTCTAGAAGAGTCAAAATTACTTACCAAAGATGGGTGCATCAGGTTCAGCGGAATTAAAATATGGTATATGGCCAAACGCCACATTTATAACCAATCTGAAAGGCAAAGATAACATTTGAGAAATGGCTTATCTATATATATAAAAGGGGAAACTGACAGACTGACATATCAACGCACAGCCGAAACTACTGGGAGTAGGAGCGTGAAATTTTGCACAAGGTTTTCTTTTATGATGTTTTTTTTTCCGGTCGGAAAATCATCTTATGACATCCCCCGCTCTTGGGCGTGGCGGGAGATTGTGTCAGACTTTTACTGACTAAAACCACTCCTGTTCCCTCGTTGCCTTTCGTACCGGAGCCGAGTCTTCCTTTCAGAATCAGACCCTTGGCCCAAGTAGGCTTCAACCCCGCTGGGCCCCTACAGTTGCTGACATCTCCTTGAGGTGCGCGTGAAACAGAACGCGACGTCGACGACTTGGGCTCGGTCCGGACGGTTACCGGACGGTTGGACGGCGAACCACCCATTGCTCGCCGTCCGCAAGCCCGCGCCTACGGTGGCCGGAAATCGGGATCGGAGTCCCGGCGGCGGTTGGGGCGTGAGGACCGTTGCCTCACGCGATCTTTTATGATGTAGTCGCCTGCACTAAGAAAGGATTTTTCAAAATCCAGTCCCTAAAGGGATGAAGCGGGGGTCCAAATTTTATATGGAGAAACCTACATTCACGCGAGTGAAGCTGCGGGCAGAAGCTGGTGCCTTATAAAAGCACTAGTATTGTCGCTTTCCGCTCATGATAATAGAAATTATCTCAAAGGAACATATTCCCGTGATAAAATAGTAGATACCTACATAATCTAGCGGTATCTAGGAGGATAAAGCAGTGTCTTAAATTCGTGGACTGCATGTTGAATTCCGAACCAAACGAAGGTTGCTAAGTTTTAATCCCAAACGCTAGTGAGGGATAATAAACACCCGAGCACTGCGAGGGTGTTAATATAGAAACCTGAGTGAATTGAGGAATTCAAGCCGCCCAAGACAAAGAGCTTTATCCCCGTGTTGGATACTCTACTTTTTACACCTACTGTGAGTGTTCGGGGTTGGATTGAGATAGAGATAAAAGATGAAAGACAGTTTAAGATCAATAAATTGACTATATTAATCTGTTTCCACAAATATAGGATTAAGATTAATTTATACTAGGATGAATGGTGAAAGATATGGGATTATGAGCCACGCGCACGGTATGTCTCCGAATTGCGTACTGAACTGTTGCGGTGTAAATGCAATAATATAAATGATGGAAATGTACCGAGCGGGTGGCGCAATAATGATGACCCAGGCAAATGTACTGTACGGTGGTTGACCCGTACAGTGAGATAATTAAAAAACAATATACTGAAACAAATTATTATTAGAGAAATATAAGTATCATTTACAAGTTAATGATAACTTAAGTATTTTATATGGTATTCCAGGACATGTTCTACCCATGTACTTTAAGTTTCCGATAAGGACTAACAGCCCGTTAACAACCTAGCCGCTGTGAGCGGTAGCTAAGCATGGGCGGCGAGCGTTCAGATAAAAATATGAAAATGAAGCACACCACGAGAGGCCACTCATAGCGAAAACGCACGCGATTACCGATGCCGCCCCGCTCGCCGCGCCGCTCGCCGCTAAGACCAAAGTCATTACTAGGCCGTAAGCCTAGGCCGACAGCGAGTTGTGTTCCAAGCGCGTCTCAAAGAGATGATAACTAAATTAACGCGGTCTGTTAGGGTCGATGCATGTCAAGGCTGCGTATAGTTCGAAAGTGAAGATTACCGTGGCGAAAACAAAAGGAACACTGTGGCTAATTATTAGTCAAAGTCTGAAAGTCCCTCTTGCCCCACCCAAGAAATCATTTGAAGAATTCTCATGTAAATGAAAGGAAAAATACGTCGCATTAACCTTTATTTTCCTTCGAGAAAGAGGTCAATAATCGAATCCGACTCGGCTGGGCAGCGTTCGGGAAGCTGCGCGGTATCTTCTCGTCCAATATACCACAGTGTCTTAATACGAAGGTCTATGACCAGTGCGTGTTGCCAGGAACGACATATGACTTAAAGATATGCGGGATTGCCATGACGTTCAAAGTAAGATTGTTTCATTCTTATTTCAGTGTGGGTAAGAGACAGAGCTATACAGGTTATCTAGCGCCATCACTTACCCACACTGGAACTAAGAATGAAACAATCTTACTTTAAACGTCATGGTACAGGTCATGGTCGCTTACAATGGGCCTCATCAGAAGGCTTAGTCACCCAAACGTCAGGCAATAAGAATCACCAAACAGTAGCATTGGACATTGCACATTGCTCGCAGAACAGATGGTCGATGAGGATGAAAGGTTCTTGAGTGACGATCACGTACCGGAAGACGCAGCGTTGGAAGGCCTCCCACAAGGTTGACTGATGACCTAGTGGCCGGGAATGATGGATACGAGACGCACAGGACGGGTCGTTATGGTGATATTTGGGCTAGAACTATGTCCAACAGTAGATGGCGTTCAACTAAAATGTTGGTGATTATTAACCTTTATAGTAATTAAGTAAATTGACCAGTCACCTGAGTCGCACCATGCACAATGCTTCTGCCGCCGCTGAAGACGCCTGCTTTAAAAAAAGGCTGAAGTACGCTTCCTTGGCTCAGCTTTACCATTTTGTGCCTGTTGCTGTGGAGACTCTGGGCAGTTGGAGTACGGAGGCAAAGTGTTTTGTGGGGGATTTAGGCCGTAGGCTCGGGGAGGCAACTGGTGAATCCCGGTCCGGGTCGTTCTTGGTGGAAAGGATGGCCATCGCTATTCAGCGAGGTAATGCGGCCAGTATTATGGGAACTTTTGCACCGGGAACGATCAGGAGCGGGTTGTATATTGACGTGTGACTTTTTAGTTTTAGACAAATGTTGCGCTATACAATAATCTATTCAGTTTATGTTAATCTTAAGTTTATTAAAATTATATCTACTAAAACCTATTAAGTAAATAAACATATACTTACATGAAACATCCCGCAACCACCCAACCGTGTATGCCCGCCATTTTTCACTGAATGATACAAAATATAGTACCTTATCAAATCTTATCCAGGAGCATTGCAGTGTTATCTCAAACAATTGCCGATAATTGTGGATTAGATTGTTATTTTAATCCATAGTACACGATATTGAATGTATCCTTGATAATAATTTGTCAAAATACGGACTGTTTCTTTGACCCATCGTTAGGTACGTCTTAAGAATACAATTCTATCAATAACAGTCGAGGTCTCTAAAAACTGTTTGCTCATTACTATTGTTTGTAGTAGTGGACTATGTTGTCATCATCATAATCTTCCTGCCCTTATCCCGTATTATTTGGGGTCGGCGCAACACGTTTTTTTCTTCCACTCTGCCCTGTTACTCGTCATGCTATCACTAACTTCCTTTTCTTTCATATCACTCTTCACACAATCCATCCATCTTTTCTTTGGTCTCCCTCTTCCTCTCCATACATCTACATGTAAACTCATAACTCTTTTAGTAACATGCGTTTCATCCCTCCTCTTCACATGACCATACCAAGACAAACGATTCCCTTTCAACTTTTCAACAGTCACTGGCGCCACTTTCAAACTTCCCCTAATATATTAATTTCTCACTTTATCCATTCTCGTCACACCACACATCCATCTTAACATTCTCATCTCCGCTACATGCAATCTTTTTTCATCCGTCTTTTTCACAGCCCAACATTCTGATCCATACAGTATGACAGGCCTTATCACGGACTCTGTTTTATAAATAAATTATTATTATTAAGTTTGCGAGTTTTTAGAAGCTGCGGTTAAGTGCGTGATGAGTTCTTAAAAACTGCGCTTCGATAGCTTCTCAGCTGTCGTAGGCAAAAAGAGTTCGTCTCTTCTTGCCAGATTGCGTAGCAGTAGCAACAGCTTCCTAAATGTAATCACATTTAAGTAACTGAAAGATATGATGAGAGCCTCATAGTGAAGCATCTTATCAAAATAACATTAAGTACCTTTAGTAGTTTCGTACTAACTTAGATTATAAGCTAAAATTGTAACTAACATCGAATATTCTGTTTAGTGTATTTTTAGTTCTAAGTTAGATTTAATTTACTTGTTTATTTTTTGTTGTAAGTACACTTATAGTTCCTCAAATGTAAAATTTCTTTCTCACTCTTATGGTTTGCTGTAAGAAAACCCAGTTGTGGTTTAAGCTCGCACATCAACTGTCCTATTTTTATTGTCTGTATAAAATTGTGTGTATTGCAGCCAAGTTACAATCGTTTCGTTCACGCCGAACGCCTCGAGTAGGCCACGCCTCCGATTCCTTTGTTCTGACGTCATCTCAACGCTCAGTCACGTGGTCAGAACAAAGGAATCGGAGGCGTGGCCTACTCGAGGCGTTCGGCGCGAACGAAAAGATTGTAACTTGGCTTATATAGCTTCATTTAAGTCGTAAAATGGATCGCATTAAGAGCTTATAGTAAGGCCTCGGCTCAAAATTATAACACGTGAGTAATATTGATATTTATTTAATCGATTACTTTATTGATATTGCTTTGACTGATAAAATTAATAACAAGATATTTTTCGATACAGTTCCTCGTAAACTGGCTCTTATCGCACTACGATGAGGTTAAATATGCAATGTAGGATGTAGGTATATCACCGTCGTATTTTTTTTTTCATTTCAATGAGGGTTTTATTTTTTCTGATTTCGTCACAGATAACAATAAACCATGATGATCAGGGGCGCCTCAGTGTGAGAGTCGGACTCGCACTTCATCATCATCATCATTTCAGCCGATAGACGTCCACTGCTGGACATAGGCCTCCCCCAAATGTCGCCACAATGAACGGTCCTGTGCGTCTCGCATCCATCGGATTCCCGCAACCTTCACCGGCTCATCGGTCCACCTTGTACGGGGCCTTCCAACACTGCGTCTTCCAGTACGTGGTCGCCACTCCACTACGCGACTCGCACTTGCCCAGTTTATTTTTCTACTGAAGTCGGTTTTTCTTTTTTTTTGTAACAAGTTTTTTATTTTACAATTTTTTGTTTTTTTTTTTTTCCGGCGGGAAAATCATCTTATGACATCCCCCGCTCTTGGGCGGGGCGGGAGATAGTGTCAGACTTTTACTGACTAAAAACCCACTTCTGTTCCTTCGTTGCCTTTCGTACCAGGGCCGAGTCTTCCTTTCAGAATCAGACCCTTGGCCCCAGTAGGCTTCGACCCTGCTGGGCCCTTACAGTTGCTGACATCTCCTTGAGGCGCGCGTGGAACAATACGCGCCGTCGGTAACTTGGGCTCGGTCCGGACGGTTACCGGACGGTCGGACGGCGAGCCACCCATTGCTCGCCGTCCGCGAGCCCGCGCCTACGGTGGCCGGTAATCGGGATCGGAGTCCCGGCGGCGGTTGGGGTGTGAAGACCGCTGCCTCACGCGATCGGCCGCCTCCTTTGCTAGCATTACTGCTTCGCAGAAGGAGGCGACCGCCTGCCACTCCTCCTCGCTCCGGAGCATGGCCTGAACCAAGGCCCGGCGCGAGAGATCGGCGCCGCCGATCGCCCCCACGAGGACACGGCGTTGCTCTGCCCAAGCGGGGCACACCTCCACCGTGTGCTCTACCGTGTCCTCCGGGCGGTCCACACAGTGGCGACACCCGGGCGTCGTTTCCGTACAATTTTTTTTTTAGTTGCGATACACTTACAATCCTATGCCTACTTCTCGTGAAAATTCTAATTAACCCTAACACTGCTAGGTTACACTGTTTTATTACTATGTCTACCTTCCACTTTCCGGCTCCATCATCAGATCAGTTCGATAGTACCTTATAGCCAAAGTGTATCTCATGACAATTCTAATAAGCCCAAACACGGCTAGGATACAATGATTAATTATAGAGTTCCTGTGCCTACCTTCCGGCTCCATCATCAGATCAGTTCGATAGTACCTTATAGCCAAAGTGCATCTCATGACAATTCTAATAAATTCAAACACGGCTGGGTTACATTGATTAATTACTGAGTTCGAGTGCCTACCTTCCGGCTCCATTATCATCATCAGATCACTTCAATGATACCATTTTTAATGTAACTTTTCAGAACCATTCATTTATTTGTATTGTCATAGTCACTTAGCTATCTTTATTGTGATATCTATGTGAGTATGAAGTTCCGTTGACCATTTCTGGTCTTCTTCATCATTCCACTTCATCAAATGTTACTTTTTGACTATAAATGCTTAAGTTCTCGATTAAAATACCAAAATCATTATATGGCCTTTAATATTTGAGGAGTTCAAATCTGTCCATAAACGACGGAGTTAGGTAAGACACATAAAAAAAAAAACGAATTGATAACCTCCTCCTTTTTTTTAAGTCGATTAAAATTTTTTTTTTTTTTGTGTGTTGTTTGTCGACACAGTGCAGGAAGCGTTAGAAGGCCTCCTACTAGGTGGACCGAAGACCTGTACCCCGAGTGTGAGTTTGTTGTCGCTTCACGAAATACGTGACGAATACGTTAAGCGAGCTAACTAACTTACGAGAGTATTTAAAAACAGTCTGAGTGTGAGTTGCAATACTGTATACGAACGGTTTCGCGTATCGTCACTTGCCCGAAAGTATTTGAAACGTTTTGTTATTTTTTTAATGTTGCCCATATGGAACTTATGCGACTAAAATTAAAACTTTGCCGATGTCATATTATCAAGCGTTACGCGTATCCTCTATAATTTAGACGTATATATTTTTTTTATGAATGAGATATTCCCATTTCGTTTTAACGTGCAGTGAGTAAGGGAGATGTGAAATAAGTTATCAGTGGCGTCAAATTCAAGTGGCCAGAGTCTGGCTCGCACTAAGTACATAAAATTCCAGCCTTCAAAAGTTCAAAGTTTCTCGTACTTTTGTGTTTCGTGTGTGCTTTATTTCAATTATTTAATTTTTCATAACAAAGACGAGTCCATCACAGTTTGCAATGCTAGTTAACTTCATAGAACAGTAAGTAAAAACTTTGTAATTATAAACACAGCTATTAAAATTGTTTTAGGTAGTTCTTTTGAAAATAAAATACTTTTTTTCTAAATTTTCAGACACGGTGACTTAAACCAATTAAATAAAAACGCAAGACGTAGAATTCAGACGATCCAAGATTGGGAACGCCTAACTTTGTTAAATAGTGATCCCACTGGCGAAACCAAGAACACCGAGAAATTAAAGAAGGTATGTACCTACCTAGCTCAGTATAAAATCCTGTTGTGTACATACAATTTTGGTTAATATCATATAAGTAGGTATATCCAAATACTACTTACCTAGGATATTTTCAAATTTGCCCGTACTTACCTTGACAATACTAAAATGGTAATGTTGTCTTTCAGAAGTTTGGAGTGATTTGAAAAATAACACTAAGAAAAAGGCAGCCAGAATAAACAAGGCTGCTTGTGGTACTGGTGAAGAGGCTGCACTTAATTTACAGCTGACTGATTAAGAACAATGGGTCCTCAATATTATTTTACCTCGGGCAGCCACAAATTTAACAGGTGTAAGGGATGCAGGCTTTTCTGAGGTTTGTGGTGATGCTTTCATATTATTTTTTACTAACTAATAATGATAAAATATTTTTTTCTGGTTTTTCACCAGACTATTAAAACTTTTAAAACATTTCAGAACCAAATTGACAGTTCCAAACGAACTGTAACTCTGTCACCAACACCACCTGTGCGCGCTGCTAGTCATGTGGTTACTGAAGAAAGTATACAACCTATCAGATTGAATGTGCAACAGGGCAGTTTCTGAACTGTGATGAGCAACGGAGAAGTTTTTTTAGAAAAAAAAAAAATGTAGATGACATTAATTTAGAGAGGGGAAGGGAGCTTGAATTGGAAACTCAAAAGAAATGGCAAGATGTTGCATTGCTTGCCGTGGATGCAATACATTGGTAATTGATTTAAATTATGCAGAGATCAATGATCTTATGTTATGATTTTACATTGTGCACAGCAGCATCTTGTATGTTGTTTTATTATTTCGTGTAGGCCTACATGGGCACTTATAAAACGTCTGAAGCTAGTGCACGGTTGAAATTGGTTGTTTCCAATGGAGAAGAGAATAAGCGGCAAGATCCCCCTTGGTTACTTTTTTTTTAAATAATAGTTTTACAGTATTTCTACATTACATATTAATTTATTATTACATATCAATGAGTATTATATTAATTTATATATATATGCGAGTGTTTGTGTTAATTTATTAATAAAATAAATGTGTGTATAATGAAGAATGTTTTATTTAATAAATGACAATTTTATTTTTTAGAAGTGTTTAATTATTGTAGTAGTTAATATCTATTTTAGTGTAGAATACTCCGAAAAAAGAAGGCGCAATTCAGTTAAAAATGTTTTATTTCACATAGGCCTATACTAGGGCCCTTCCCTTATAAAACGTCAGAAGCAAGTGCACGGTTTGTGCCCTGCTTGGGCAGAGCACCGCTATGTCCTCGTGGGGACGATCGGCGGCAACGATCTCTCGCGCCGGGCCTTGGTACATACAGGCTATGGTCCGAAGTGAGGAGTGGCAGGCGGTCCAAAGTAGGAGATAGCACGTACACGTGCGAGGGAGCGGCCCTCACGCCCCAGCCGTCGAGATCCCAATCCCAATATCCGGCCACCGCAGGCACGGGCTTGCGGGAGGCGAGCAATGAGTAGCTCCGCCCAAGAGCGGGAGATTTCATTGGATGACTTTCCCATCAACCAAAAAAGTGCACGGTTTGAATCGTTCGTCTCCTAAGAATACAAACCGACAAGAAACTCCAAGGTAACTCTTTTTAAAAAATTGATTGATTTTAGAATATTTTCACATTAAAATATTAATAGGATATGTATACTAGTCGACATAGTACCAAATAAGTAAAATAATAAAAAAGTGGATTAAAATATAAAATAATCTACAAATGTGTGATTGTTCTCACATTTACTCATATAAATGAGCCTTATCTTATTAATGAATGATATAATTATATAAAAAAGAATCAGTAATTAAATTACACCAGTCATTATCATTTCCCACGCGATTTTTTTTTTTTTTCGAAATACAATTTACTATAAAAATACACCCAAATATTACGAACGTAACTAATATAAACAACAATTCACCTCGCACATACCAAGTGAGTAACTTTACTACAAAGTTTACGTTTACAAACGCATGGACGTCGGTTCAAGACGTCAAATTTTAACTCACACTCGCAATAATTCGCAAAATGTTCTCCGAAACTCTACTATGAACGTCACGTTTAAAAACGCAACTTTTTTAGTACCGTAAAAAAATCTCACACTCGCTGTTTTGGTTTACGATACTTTCCGCCAGGGGCGCTTTTTGCGTTTTCATACATCTAACACTCGATACGGAAACGCGTTAGTAGCGTTTTCTATGTAACAAAACTCACACTCGAGGTACTGGTGAGGGTTGCGTGTATCCGATGGATGCGAGACGCACAAAATCGTTCGTTGTGGCGACCATCGGGAAAGGCCTATGTCCAACAGTGGACGTCTTTTGACTGAAATAATGATGATGATGAAATAAGTTAGTTTTGTAACCCTAGTAGGGTTAAAAAAAACATTCAATTGATTTATCCATTTATTTTCACAATAAAATATTACAAAATATCACCGTATTATATATACTTAAGACATTTCAAATACATATATTAATAGTTCCTGTTATTATTTAAATTAGAAAAATATCCTAAGGGAAACATTCTCTTGGGATTAAGTTTCATATACACCCCTATTTCTTAATTAGTACAAAAAAAATAGGGCTCTAGTCGTACCCGTTACTGATCATATTTTTGTAGTCAAAAGTAAAAAAAAAACGAAATCCCTCAAATTGTCCACGAAAATTAGTCCTAATTGGTAAATTCATAATAGAATCAATCATTCATAACAATTGCTATTAGAAAATACTACGCACAGTGTTTTTCCATTTTGATCGTCATTTATTCATTCATAATCAATAGCCTGTACAATATGTCCAAATATTGAGTGACATTATGGGATATAAACAAACGCTAATAACTTTGCTGTTTATGAATATTATTTATTGAGACTTTACTTAAATAATAACAAGACCTTTTCTAATAAGCCCTTTAAGTATTTGTACTAATTAAAAATTAGTGGTGTATATTATTTCAGAACATGGTCTACTCGCAGTGACGGGCGTTTCATAAAGTCACAAAGACACTAAGGTCTTTTTTACATAGCAATAGCTGACTCGGCGAACTTCGTACCGCCTAATAATGTGATAAATGAAGAACCGCTCGACCGATTTTGTGCAAACTTCACATAAACCATCTACTAAATAGTCCGAACAAAGCCTAAACATTTGGTTTGGATAGGTGAGCCCGTTCTTGAGTTATAAAATTACAACGAAAAGTGGTATTGATTTTTATATATATTAGATGGGTAGGATGACAGTAGGACGAAAATATACATCTTTAAGATGAGAGAAAAGAATAGGTAACTACATGGATGAATCTGACAGCTGTCACCCGCACCATACTATAGCAATTGTAGCTACCCGTGCGAAAAATTATATCATACATTCGTATCTCCATCGTTCTTGTAAAATAACAAACAAAAAACAGAAACAATTAGGCATTACACTCATTTTTTAAAAGTGTCTCATTTAGATTCTTTAGTGCTAATAAAACACTAAAAAAACACCACATTTTTATTCAGTCGCTAAGTACCCTAAAAATGCATTTAAAATTTACATTTTCAAATTTCACGCGTAATTTGACGAAAATGCAGAATGCAGTGGACGCCATATTTAATCTGTGATCGTGACATCAGTAAGCTGTGTAAGCAAATTCGCTAATATTCACTCAGTATGGCTGAGCAGTTGACAGTTGACAGCTGTCACTTTAGTTTACACAGCCGAATGACGTAATAACATGGTGGCTACTATTTTAAAGTGATAAAGAACAGATTAAAAAAAAACTGAAAACAAATTGAATTTTAACATTTATTTTGTTGTTTTATGAAATAAAAAGTTACACTGCTTTTTGCCTAAGCTATCTTAATAATATATTTTTATATTTTTTCGAATATAGTTTTTTTATTCTCCCTATTATACTTACAGACTAAGTATTCATTATCTATGCGCGACGCCTTTTCCCAACTATGTCGGGGTCGGCTTGCAGTCTTAACGGTTTCAGCCGAATACCCGTGTTTTACACGGAGGAACTGCCTGTCAGAGCCAGAACCGAGCTACTGTGCAATAAAATACCCTGTTTTTTGCGGGGTCGAGTTTGCTAGGGTGAGCCTGGGATATTGTGGGTTTGAATCTAGTAGTTCGCAGAGGTGAGTGTAAGAGATTCCGGGGACGTGTTCATGAGCTTATGGGGCGAGTTTAAGAGCTTATGGGGTGAGTTTAAGTGCTTATGGGGTGAGTTTAAGTGCTGACGGGGTGAGTTTTTGAGCTTATGGTGTGAGTTTAAGTGCTTATGGGGTGAGTTTAAGAGCTTTTAGGGTGAGTTTTTTTGCTTTTCCTCTAATGGGGTGATATTAGGAGCTTCTAGAGGCGAGATTAGCAGCTAATAGGGCAGTGTTAGAAGCTTGAGGGGCAAAATTACGAACTTATGAGGGTGAAAATTGGAGCTTCTAAAGGTGAGATGAGGAAGTTATGGAGAAAAGATCACGAGCTTCTGGAGGCGAGATCAGGAGTTTCTGGAGGCGAAATTGGAAGCTTATGAGGAAGAAATAAGTTTGTGGGAGGCGAGATTAGCAGCTTAAGGGGGCGAGATTACGAGCTTTTGGGGGCGTGATTTACCAATCCCGCTTATGGGGGCGACTTTGCGAGTTTTCCAGATCAAATTTGTCGGGAGTTTGTCGGGTTAAGAAGTTAGCGGGGGTGAGCCTGGTAGTTAATACAGTTGAAAGTGGAGGTTCTCACGAGCAAGATTTGAGAGTTTGTGGTGTATTTATATCTCGCCATTCTACCTGCCCTAATTAGTAAACTGGGAAGGTACTATCCACATCAAAGGCCCACGCGTGCAGCCCACCGATCATGTCCTTCACTTTGTGGCGATGTTCTTCTGGGAGCACGTCAAGTACCATCTTAGCTGCCAGCTGTGAATCGTTGCCTCGACGGCAGATGAAAATTACTGCAACAAAGAAAACAATTAAGATATAAGAACATCATCTACCTTTTCCCAACTAGTGTTTTTTTTGATGTGGGAAGTCATCCAATTACTTCAGTGCGTGTCAGACTTTTAGTGACTAAAAGCCACTCCTATGTTCCTTCTTTGCCTTCGTTCCAGAGCCCCGGAGTTCTCTTTCGCACAACCCGTGGCCCCAGTAGGCTTCGACCCTGCTGGGCCCTTACGGCTTCGCTGACAATTCTTTGAGGCGCGCGTGGAACACTACACGCCGTCGAAGATTTAAGCTCGGTCCGGGCGGTTACTGGACGGCCACAGAACTTCCTAACTTTTTTTTTTGTATGTGAGAAAATCCAATGACATCCCCCGCTCAGGAGACACATGGAATCTGGGCCTACTTACCACTTGCGGAATATTGCTCTACACGGCGCATTTAGTCTCTCCAGAGCAGTGCTAATCAGTGCATCGACGGGCTTGTTTTTTTTACCAACTATGTGACACATTTGGAACTCTGGATCCCCTGACCACCCGCAGGACTCTTCTCTAAACAACGCGATAGTCGCTGCAGAGCGGCGCCACTTAGTGCACCGACGGGCCAGCTGTTTATTTATTTATTTAAACTTGATGTACAGTAGTGGTACATAGGCGGACTTAATGCAACAAGGCATTCTCTACCAGTCAAACTTTGGGTTAAAAAGACAACACTGTGGTAGGCTTGCACAATAAACAAATAACTGATAATACAAAAAGAAAATAATATAATAAAAATAAATTATTTATAATAATAAAATATACATATATATGCTAAAATTATAAACTAATAAATACTAGCTGTTTGTGTTAACTCTGTGACAAGTATGGAACTCTGGACCCACTCACCACTCGCAGGATTCTACTCCACACACCGCAGTACCCACTCTAGAGCGACCCTACTCAGTGCATCGACGGGCCAATTATTTACGCCAATTCTGTGACACATATGGAACTCTCAACCTACTCACCACTCGCAGGACTCTTCTCCACACAGTTTAATAGTCGCTCCAGAGCAGCCCCACCCAGTGCATCAATGGGCCAGTTGTTTGCACCGACTATATGACACATATGGAACTCGGAGTCGGCACGCACGTCTACTATGTAGACCGGTTCTTTCTGTTTCAGGAGTTGGGAGACCTCTGGTGCTGATATGCGGTTGCATTGTGGGAGGATCTTGAGATCCAAATCCTGAAGGAGAAAATTGAAGTTACATATCGTCCCTTAGCTAACAACACCGCATAAAGTCATTTTTACCAATTTTACGGTAAACGAAAAAAACTGTGCGGTGTTGAGAGGCCAGCCGACTTGCACTACTTTTCGAATTATGGCTTCTGATTGGCTGAAATATATATCATGTGACCAATGGTTAGACGCACAATGAGCAGCTCCATCTAAAGGCATTCAAATGTGATAACCGCCAATTTTCGACTTGAGCGGTGTTGTAAGCTAAGGGACGATATAGGGTAGTCTTGCAGGAATTACGCAAAACTATGTTCTAAGTGAACAAGCTTGCAATTTAAAATCTTTTCTAGTTCAACTTTCTTTTATAAGTTAAGGAGTACATACTTATTGCTGTCGCTACCTACAATAATAATAATATTTCACAACTTTTACACAACGCCATCTAGTCCCAAACTAAGCAAAGCTTGTGCTATGAGTACTAGACAACTGATCAACTTATATATTTGTAAATTTATATTAATAATAAATTACACCCAGACACAGAACAAATGATCGTGCTCATCACAAAAAAAATTGTCTTGGGTAGGAATCGAACCCACGACCTCCGGCTTAGCAGTCAGGGCCACTAACCAAACCAACAAGCCAGTCAAACCTATTTGTATGCATCATGTCGTGTTTGTATTGTTTCCTAATTTTCTATTAGTACTAGTTCCCCTAGCCAAGTTACGACCGTTTCGTTTTGTTTCTCTTGCGTCGAACGCCTCGAGTAGGCCAAGCCTCCGATTCGTTTGTTCTGATGTCATCTCAACGCTCAGTCACGTGGTCACCCTTACGTTGTTGAAACTTCAACGGTCCGGACTAAGCGTTTCGCTTCATCTGCCTGCTGCGGTCTTTCCGTCCAACTAAAATTTAGGTGTCTTCAAGGCTAGAGTGAATAGGTAGGGGAGTGAATAAACTAGTGCGCCTCACCATCAATGATTGCATCTCTGCTTACCATCAGGTGGGATCGCAGTCAAGCACTGGTTTATATTAATTTAAAAAAAAAACATAGGAGCCAAAGTTCGAAATACTTTTATATACCAGTAAAGAAATGATCAATGTTCGTATAATTTTTTTTTGTTCATAGATTTTTTCATAGGTAAAAAAAAAATATTTCGCGTTTGATTTTACGCACATTTTCTTGCGTGTTTGTCTGTCGATAATACGGCTTCTATTAGATACACCAAATACAAGTTATGTATAATGAAATAAAACAACGATAATGTTTACAAAGTATATAATATTAAATTAACATTAAAATATCCGTGATTACTAGCGGCCCATCATCGAGAATCATTTCCAAATTTTACGCCGTAGAAGGCAGTCATGCGAACGGTGGTGTGTTTGCCTGCAAAGTCGATTATCTCGAAAAGTACTAAGGTACGTAATTTTCTTGTTCGGGTACTATTTAGTACCAATTAAGTAGCAACTTAATTCCGCCATTTTTTTTAGAGAGCAGTGGTCTCCGAGTGGTAACGGCCCCGACTTACGATTTGTATATCACCGGTACGAACCCAACCAGGCGCATTACTTTGTGTAATTTATTTCATCACCACTGCTCTCAAAACGGTAAAGGAAAACATAGTGAGGAAACCGCCATGTCCTGGAACCAAAAATTCGAAGACATGTGACTTCCACCAACCCGCACTGGGCCCGCGTGGTGGATTACGGCCCATTCCCTCTCCTAGAGAGGAGGCCTGAGTCCCAGCAGTGGGAACATTAAAAGGCTGATTATGCTTATGCTAATTCCGCCATCATCTTTCTACTCCGGACAACCCGACGTACGGCGAGTATCCACCCTTACGTTGTTATACACCTCTACGGTCCGAACTAAGCGTTTTGCCTCATCATTTATACCGCGTACATCGAAGGATTGGAACAATTTGCCTGCTGCGGTCTTTCCATCCAATTATAATTTAGGTGTCTTCAAGGCTAGAGTGAAGGCTCTTAATAAACTAGTGCGCCTCACCATCAACGATTACATCACTGCTTACCATTACCTGAGATCGCAGTCAAGCACATTTTATATAATTTAAAAAGATATATTTACTAAATTTGGAATCGATTGGCTATGATAGGCCGACCACCGGTCACAATGGGCCTCATCAGAAGGCTCAAAGTCACCCAAAGGGCAATGGAAAGGGCTATGCTCGGAGTTTCCTTGCGTGATCGAATCAGGAATGAGGATATCGGCAAGAGAACCAAGGTTGAACATAGCACGAAGAATCGCCAAACTTAATTGGCAATGGGCAGGGCACATTGCTCGCAGAACAGATGGCCGTTGGAGCTGAAAGGTTCTGGAGTGGCGACCACGTACCGAAAGACGCAGTGTTGGAAGGCCCCCTACAAGGTGGATCGATGACCTGGTGAAGGTTGCGGGAATCCGATGGATGCGAAACGCACAGGACCATTGTGGCGACATTTGGGGGAGGCCTATGTCCAGCAGTGGACGTCTATCGGCTGTAATGATGATGATGATGATAGGCCGACTATAGTCACGGACATCATTAAAATAAGAACACTTAAATAAATAATAATACAATTGATCAGACCATAATTTAAAAAAACTTTTTACAAAAAAAAAATACAACCGACTTTGTAAAAAAAAAAAACATCAAAAAAGCACAAAATAACTTTAATTTCGGAAGTCGGTGTTTCTATAATACTTTTGTCTCTTCGTTATTTAAATTACCGCTCAGCTAACCATCATCAGATCAGCTCGATGGTACCTTAAAGCCAGAGTGCATCTCATGACAATTGTAATGATTCCAAACACGGTTAGATTACATTGATTTATTACAGAGTTCCGGTGTCTACTTTCCAGCTTCGTCATCAGATCAATTCGATACATGCCCTCCCCCCTTCTTTCAGTCAGTCATCGACTACACGTATACACAAAGCCATTTTACTTGTTACGACGGTTCTGCTGTGATCCTATGAGGAGTTCCGTTCCATATCTTCGAAGATCCTCATCAGATCATAACAATATTTCTATGGGACCAACTCGGAAGCATAACCAATAATCGGTTCACGAATCAAAGCCATATACAGGGTGTCTGACATCGACGCACAAACGAGTGCCATGGATCCAGTACATGATTCTTGACCCCCCAGTGGTACGGCGCGTATTGTTCCACGCGCGCCTCAGGGAGATGTCAGCAAATCGTAGGGGCCCAGCAGGGTCGAAGCCTACTGGGGCCATGGGTAGTGTGAAAACGAAACCCGGGGCCCTGGAACGAAGGCAACGAAGGAACAGGAGTGGTTTTTAGTCAGTAAAAGTCTGACACTATCTCTCGCTCCGCCCAAGAGCGGGATCTGTAATAAGATGATTTTCCCACCCAATAAAAAAAAACCCCCTAGTGGTAGTATTTTTCATCGGTTTCTTCCTAATCTTTTTTTTTAATCTTTACGCTTTTTAATTCATACTGTATAAAATCGTTATAGTAACATTTTTAGTGAAAAAAATGAATGAATTACTTTTAAAATTAAAAATGTCATCGGGATTGATTAGAATAACGATTTTATCTATCCCGATGACTTTTTTATTAATTAATTTTTAATTAATTTTTTTTTTCTTTTTACTAAAAATATCACTTGGACTTGGTCAGAATAACGATTTTACACAATTTAAATTTAAAATAGTACAATTTTTTTTTAATCAGGAAAAAGACGACGAAAAATTCCACCACTAAGGGATCCGGGCCTTGGTACAGGCCATGGTTCGTAGCGAGGAGGAGTGGCAGGCGGTCGCCTCCTTCTGCGAAGCAGTAATGCTAGCAAAGGAGGCGGCCGATCGCGTGAGGCAACGGTCCTCAGGCCCCAATCGCCGCCGGGGTTCCGATCCCGATTTCCGGCCACCGTAGGCGTGGGCTTGCGGACGGCGAGCAATGAGTGGCTCGCTGTCTGACCGTCCAGTAACCGTCAGGACCGAGCCCAAGTCGATGACGGCGCGTATTGTTCCACGCGCGCTTCAGGAAGATGTCAGCAAATCGTAGGGGCCCAAAAGGGTCGAAGCTTACTGGGGTACCTACTGGGGTGTTTGCCATAAGATGATTTTCTCATCTACAAAAAGAAACCAGTGGGGGTCTACAATCATGTACTAGATCCATGGTACCTATTCGTTTGTGCGTCGATGTGAAAGACACCGTGTATACATAATTTTTTAAGGTTTAATTATTAATTTAATAATTCAAGGAAGAAAATTATGTCTGTTCCACATCATCTTGTCCCATCGTATTTGGGGTCGGCGCAACACGTTTTTTTCTTCCATTCTATCCTGTCAACCGTCATACTATCACTAACTTCCTTTTCTTTCATGTCACTGTTCACACAATTCATCCATTTTTTCTTTGGCCTCCCTCTCCACCCATCCACATGTATACTCATAACTCTTTTAGTAACATGCGTTTCATCTCTCCTCTTCACATGACCATACCAAGACAAACGATTCCCTTTCAACTTTTCAGTCACTGGCGCCACTTTCAAACTTGCTCTAATATACTCATTACTCACTCTATCCATTCTCGTCACACCACACATCCATCTCAACATTCTCATCTCCGCTATAAGCCATTATAGTGAATACCTCGTAACTGTGAAATACGTAACTTTTCAGAAGGCACAAAAAACCAAACTAGACTTTTAATATCATGTAATTATAATGGGCTTCTACGTGTTTTATTCAAATATTTAAAACTATTCATTTGTTTTCAAAAGCTTGTTTCTCTTGTTTTTCTTTTTTTCCACAAGTTTTGACGCGCCATTGCGAAGTTATCACACTAAACTGACTCGAGCAAAGTATGCATTCAACATCGTAGATGGCGGTACGTGTATCAAAGCCTCGAGCACAGGCGCAGGGTAGCCAGTCTATCGGTATTTTACAGGTTACATTTTGGAGAGTGTGCGCGGGAATTGCATGACTTGATTCCGCCATTTTCTTTCTACCATCGTACAACCCAACGAACAGCGAGTATCCACCCTTACGTTGTTGAAACTTCAACGGTCCGGACTAAGCGTTTCGCTTCGTCGTTTATACCGCGTACATCGAAGAACTGGAACAATTTGCCAGCTGCGGTCTTCCCGTCCAACTATAATTTAGGGGTCTTCAAGGCTAGAGTGAATAGGCTCTTAATAAACTAGTGCGCCTGACTATCAATGATTGCATCGCCGCTTACCATCAGGTGGGATCGCAGTCAAGCACTGGTTTATATGAATTAAAAAAAAAAACAGAATTTTGCGTTATACAAGATTGTGTTACGAGCTTTTCTTTTCAGAAATATAATAAAACAAAAATTACCTAAAATTGCATACCCAAGGTTTTTACTCTAAGCTAATAATGGCACAATAACTTATGAAGGCCACTGTTCATTTATGCTACCAACCTCATAATAATAACCATCACATTTATCGTTCTGAAATCCAAAATTCATATTATTATGTTGCCTAACTAAATCACAAACATCTCTTTCATGTTTCGGTTTAAAAATCCTCAAATTTTTCTTCGTCAACACTTTCGCGAACGTTTTCCTTGAAGCTGGATTGACACCCTTCTCATTCATTTCTTTAACATAAATATTATAAAGTTGAAATTGATTTTTGACATTTAAATCTATATATCTAATATTGGAGTTAGTCGTACAATATTGACATTTCGAATACATTTTTGGTAAGTTTTCTATGTACTCGACCACGTTTTGCGACTTTAATGGCACTTTAGGAGACCTGGGTTTCAATTCTTTAACCAACCAACATCTAACCATGGCTTCTTTTATGCCTAAGGTATTTAAAAAGGTCACTCTACAAACTGAGACCTTTTCTGAATTAAAAATCAAATGGTACAGTTTAGAATCCCCTTTTCTTGAAGCAGTTCCCTTATGACAAGTTCTTCTGCGTTTAACTGGTACAGAATCTATCAAAGATCGGACTAATTTCTTCTTTTCTGTCCATTCTAGCTGCCAGAATTGTTGGAAGATCTGTCTTCTGTCTGTTTCTGTCAGCTTCTTACAGTAGCGTGTATTACTCTTTGAACAGAATTCTGATTTACAAGCAGGGCCTATTCTTCTTTCGGATTTTGGAACGTCTTGGACCCATGTCTTTTTATCTCCTTCTGTTGTGGTTCGGAAACCGAAGTAGCTCTGTCCTGTCATTCGTTTCTTCTTCTCTTGCTGTCTTCGTTCTGATTTTAGACGAGTTTCTTGTTTCTTCTGTGGGAGAAGAATAGAGGTAGTATATTTATGTGTAATAATTAATTTGGAAATGATATTGAGACGAAATGGGCTTCTTTTTTAAACAAATAAATCGTGTGAAAAAATGAGACGACAATTCAATTTCGCCATGTTACAGATACCGGCACGGATCTTGAGCGCTGACTTGTACAGTTCTACTTGCGCAGAAGCACGCAGAAGTGAAATATCGGGTCTCTTTAGTGGTATGAAAAGAGACGCGGGGGCGGGGAGTGCAATCCTTGTACAGTGATTTGCTCGCTGATGTGTACGATGCGCAAAGCGATCCCCGCTCTTTCGCCGAGCGCTCAAGATTCGTGCCGCTATCTGTGTAATTTTTCTCAAAAATATTTTAAAAAAGGTCACAAATTGGACACCTCCGACAGTAAGTACAACACAGGCATTGGCATTAGGCGCCAGCACACAGCTGGGTGCGGGAACAAAACAATTCCTCAGCCGCCCAGATGACCCGGTGACCATGTATTTATGCGGACAAACGGGTATCATAACAAGCTTATAACTTTGTGATATTTCATGATACAGTTATGAAATTTTGTATATTCTTTACATAAAAATACTAGACACGTGTTTTGGGTTTCGCATAATTATACTAAAACTAGTGTTGTACACGGTTCCAATTGGTTGTTTCCTATGGAGAAGTACCGGCAAGAAAACTCCATGACAACTCCTTTAAAAAAAATTATTGATATTAAAATATTTCCATATTTTGGTATGAGGTCAACATTGTACCCAAAAGCACAAAAAAAAAAACGATCGGATCAAAATAGAAGGTAATCTATAAATCCGCGGAGGCTGCAGTGTTCTCACATTCATACCATAAAGAGGCTATCTAATATATAAAATTCTCGTGTCACAGTTTTCGTTGCCATACTCCTCTGAAACGGCTTGACCGATTCTCATGAAATTTCGTGTGCATATTGGGTAGGTCTGAGAATCGGACATCTATTTTTTTTCAATTTTAGATAAAAAAAATTTTTATATACATAGCAAAACAACGTTTGCTGGGTCAGCTAGTAATCTATAAAAATGAGTCTCTGACGACTGGACCAATTCTTTTTTGTTAGGGTTCCGTAGCCAAATGGCAAAAAACGGAACCCTTATAGATTCGTCATGTCTGTTTGTCCGTCCGTATGTCACAGCCACTCTTTTCCGAAACCATAAGGACTATACTGTTGAAACTTGGTAAGTAGATGTATTCTGTAAACCTCATTAAGATTTTCACAGAAAAATAGAAAACAAAACAGTAAATTTTGGGGGTTCCCCATACTTAAACTGTGAAATGAAAATTAATTTTTTTTTTTTCCATCAAACCCATACGTGATAAGTCTTCAAAAATGATATTGAGGTTTCTAATATCATTTTTTTCTAAACTGAATAATTTGCGCGAGAGACACTTCCAAAGTGGTAAAATGTGTGTCCCCCCCCCTCTGTAACTTCTAAAATAAGAGACTGATAAAACTAAAAAAATATATGATGTACATTACTATGCAAACTTCCACCAAAAATTGGTTTGAACGAGATCTAGTAAGTAGTTTTTTTAATACGTCATAAATCGTAAACCGCAATTTACCTTTCATTCAATCAACTCAAATATTAAAATTTATATATTCATCATCATCTTCCTGCCCTTGTCCCATCTTATTTGGGGTCGGCGTAACACGTTTTTTTCTTCCATTCTATCCTGTCAAAAAATTTATATCATCATCTTCCTGCCCTTATCCCGTATTATTCGGGGTCGGCGCAACACGTCGTCAAAAAATTTATATATTAAAATTTATATATTAATAAAAAAAAATACACTATTATTAAAACATCGATCAAAGTTACAACGAACTACAAGAACTTTTATATTATGTTACTTGCTTCTACGGAACCCTTCATGGGCGAGTCCGACTCGCACTTGGCCGCTTTTGTGTTTGTTATTGTTAGATGGTTCTAGTAGAAAAAAAAAACTAAGAAAATTGTGCAGAAAATTAAAAAAGACTGGGTAAGTGCGAGTACTTATGTAAACAGTTCAATTCCCTAATGGAGTCTCGAAGATTTTTCCGAATCGCAATTTTTTTTTGTTGTGACCTACCAACAACTTTACAATTTTCAGATTGTTTCCTATACTTATGTTATGAGACCTGGCTTCATGCCAAATTTAAGGATTCTAGTTAACGGGAAGTACCCTATGAATTTTGAGAGTGTCGAAATATACGTTTCTTGCGACATAAACGGCCGTATCTTTTTCCCCGTTAACTTAGAAGTTTGATTTTTTTCACAGCATCAAGGGACCGCAGACTTGACTATGTGATTTAATTTCAACTCGATACCTTCACGCGTTCCCGAGATAAATGGTCTTGACAGACAGACAGAGGAACGGATAAAAAAGTGATCCTATAAGGGTTCCATTTTTTCCTTTTGAGGTACGAAACTGTTGGTGTGCTTATTATAAAAAAATAAATATCAATAAATGAGATGTTTACAATAAATAATAAATTACTAATGAAGCTAAGATGGCTGAAGTCGCGGCAGACCACGAAAGAGACGGCGAGACGACTTAAATCTTTCGAAGTCACGGACCCAGCAAATAGGACGGACAACACTAGACTAGACATTTAAAAAAATTTTTTGACTATCCGTTCAAGCGATTTTGACTTCTATTCCGTAAACACACAAAGCCATAACTGCCAAAATATGAGCTGATGCTGCAAAATGCCACCTAACAGCTTTGGACTCAAAGTCAAAGTCAAGTCAAAGTCAAAGATTTTTATTTCACATAGGCCTACATGGGCACTTATAAAACGTCAGAAGCTAGTGCTCGGTTCCAAATTGGTCGTTTCCTATGGAGAAGAACCGGCAAGAAACTCCATGGTTACTCTTTTAAAAAAGAATTTGTTGATACAATTTTTTTCTGTTTACAATATATTGGATTTATTATGTAAGGACAGTGTAGACTGGTCAATAAAGTACAATAAAAATAATCATAATAAAAAGGAACCTAAGAATTCGCGGAGTCTACAGTGTTCTCACATTCACATTATAAAAAAGAGGCTATATAAATAAAAGCAAGTTAAATAAATAATTACAATTATTAATAAATAACACGTTAACAATATAAATAATAATAAATAAATAAAAAAAAATAAATAAAAATTGCACTCAGGCAAGACGCAAAGAGGCTAATTGGTGATTCAGATCTGGTTAGTCCAATGTACAAAGCCTTGAGCACAGGCTTAGCGTAGCCAGCCTTTCGGTGTTTTACAGGATGCATATTGGAGAGTGTGCACAGAAATTGCATGGCTTGATTACAGCATCTTATTTCTACCATCAGACAACCCGACGAACAGCGAGTTTCCACCCTTACGTTGTTATACACCTCTACTGTCCGAACTAAGCGTTTCGCCTCGTCTTGAGAGCAGTGGTGATGAAATATACAAAAATCGTGCACTACCTTCTGACGTTTTAAAGTACCCATGAAAGCAAATGTGAAAAAAAAAGAATTGATTTGTGAGTTGGTCTGGCTGATTGTTTCTTGCTCCGAAACGGCTGGACTGATTTTGACGAGACTTTCACTGGTTGATAGCGAATGTAATAAGGGGTATCTTAGGCTATTTTCATTTTAGAAAAAGAATTAGGGTACCGCGTTAAAAAAAACTTCTAGGCATAGCATAGCATATAGCATAGTCGGCCTTATAATGTTCCCACTGCTGGGACTCAGGCCTCCTCTCTAGGAGGGAATGGGCCGTAATCCACCACGCGAGCCCAGTGCGGGTTCGTGGATGTCACATGTCTTCGAATTTTAGGTTCTAGGACATGCCGGTTTCCTCACGATGTTTTCCTTCACCGTTTTGAGAGCAGTGGTGATGAAATAAATTACACAAAGTAATACGCCTGGTTGGGTTTGAACCCGCGACCTACAACTCGTAAGTCGGGGCCGTTACCACTCGGCCACCACTGCTCTCAAACTCGGCCGCCACTGCTCTCTAGGCATTGTAACCTAATGAGACTACTAGCTAGTATAATATAAAATCAGTAGCTTGATCCGCGTAGCTCCACTTAAATATTTATTTTAGTCTGTTTTTAGTATTTGTTGTTATAGCGGCAACCGAAATACATCATCTGTGAAAATTTCAACTGTCTAGCTATCACGGTTCATGAGATACAGCCTGGTGACAGACAGACGGACGGACAGCGGAGTCTTAGAAATAGGGTCCGCTTTGGATACGGAACTCTAAAAATGGCGGTGGAAGTACGGGGGTGGAAAAGACTTTACGATCTATTTACGCTGAAATTGCGAAAAAAAAATGTGCTGCTCCATACATTTTGACGAGTTATGTGAACATAAACGTAGGGAACAGTTGATTTTTTTTCACGATTTCAGATTTGGTCGCATAGTAAAAGTTGTTCATAATGAGGAGTACAATGTCCCCTCGAAATTCTTTAAGTTAATTTTTAAACACCTTATATATTAGAAGATCATATTATACAGGGTGTAAGGGACAGGGTTCCGCAAAATTTAAGGGCTTGCTCAGAAGATTTTTTGGTTCTAGAAAAAAAAATCTTGTGCTTCCACATGTTGTTCAGTTTCGTCTACTGAGCAAGGCATTAAAATTTGCGATGACGTGTCCTTTACACCCTGTATTAGGCCAATGTATTCAAAATCGTATATAATAAAATCAAAAAGAAGCCCATTTCAATATAAAAATTAAAATTTCAACACCGCGAATGTTACAATATAATAATAATAAATATTAACAAAATAAAATAATAAACAAAATTATATTAAAAATAAAAACAATTAATTTTGAATGTTAACTTACCTTGAACATTCGCAGTTTTGATTTTCTTTAACACACTTTTTATTTCAATTGTTTAAAAATATTTTTCAACACACTCGCTCAGAAAGTAAGGCTTGATATCCACGGAGCTTCAACGACAAGACGGCACGAAGTTGTCTCTCCGTCGATAGAGTTTCGTAGTATAGTATGTAAGCTTCACGCACGCGTACACCAAGCGTATAATGACGGATACGCGTCTATGAAGCTATGCGTCCGTGGACAGGAGGCCATAGTTTAGTATGTGAGCTTCACGCAGGCGTACACCAAGCGTATAATGACGAATACGCGTCTATGAAGCTACGCGTCCGTGGATAGTCGGCCATAGTTTTGTATGTGAGATTCACGCAGGCGTACACCAAGCGTATAGTGACGAATACGCGTCTATGAAGCTGCGCGTCCGTGGACAGTAGGCCATAGTTTTGTATGTAAGCTTCACGCAAGCGTACACCAAGCGTATAATGACGAAGACGCGTCTATGAAGCTGCGCGTCCGTGGAGAGTAGACCATAGTTTTCTACGTAAGCTTCACGCAGGCGTATACCAAGCGTATAATGACGAATACGCGTCTATGAAACTACGCGTCCGTGGATAGTCGGCCATAGTTTTGTATGTGAGATTCACGCAGGCGTACACCAAGCGTATAGTGACGAATACGCGTCTATGAAGCTGCGCGTTCGTGGACAGTAGGCCATAGTTGAGTATGTAAGCTTCACGCAGGCGTACACCAAGCGTATAATGACGAATACGCGTCTATGAAGCTGCGCGACCGTGGACAGTAGGCCATAGTTTTGTATGTGAGCTTTACGCAGGCGTACACCAAGCGTATAATGACGAATACGCGTCTATGAAGCTACGCGTCCGTGGACAGGAGGCCTGAGTTTTGTATGTGAGCTTCACGCAGGCGTACGCTAAGCGTATAATGACGGATACGCGTCTATGAAGCTAGACATCCATGGATAGTAAGCCATAGTTTTATACGTAAGCTTCACGCAGGCGTACACCAAGCATATAATGACGAAAACGTGTCTATGAAGCTACGCGGCCGTGGACAGTAGACCATAGTTTTCTACGAAAGCTTCACGCAGGCGTACACCAAGCGTATAATGACGAAAAGCGTCTATGAAGCTACGCGGCCGTGGTCAGTAAGCCATAGTTTAGTATGTAAGCTTCACGCAGGCGTACACCAAGCGTATAATGACGAATACGCGTCTATGAAGCTACGCAGCCGTGGACAGTAGGTCATAGTTTAGTATGTAATCTTCACGCAGGCGTACACCAGGTTTATAATGATGAATACGCGTCTATGAAGCTACGCGTCCGTGGATAGTAGGCCATAGTTTTGTATGTAAGCTTCACGCAGGCGTACACCAAGCGTATAATGACGATTACGCGTCTATGAAGCTACGCGTCCGTAGACAGTAGGCTATAGTTTTGTATATAAGCTTCACGCAGGAGTACACCAGGCGTATAATGAAGAATACGCGTCTATGAAGCTGCGCGTCCTCGGATAGTAGGCCTTTGGTCGTACTTTACTTGCACCGTACAGATATACATAATGGCGCTTGTAACCAAACTGTGATATTTTGATTACCATTACGCACTAGTGCGATAAAGTAGTAAAAACCTCTTTGATCTCAAAAAAGAGTTTTAATACGATATATAGTGTCTAACTTGCTTTTTTCGAATAAATAATATTCCACAACTTTCACACAACGCCATCTAGTCCCAAACTAAGCAGAGCTTGTGTTATGAGCACTAGACAACTGATAAACATTTTTATACATTTCTAAATACATACATATTACAGATAAATTACACCCAGACACAGCTTTCCAACGCTACATCTTCCGGTCGCCATTCCAGAACCTTAATTATAATATCCCGCCTGGACGCGATCTGCAGTGGCCTGTATCATCATCATCATCTTCCTGCCCTTGTCCCATCTTATTTGGGGTCGGCGCAACACGTTTTCGTTTTCGTTTCGTTTCGTTTTCTGCAGTGGCGGTATGGAAGGCACTAAATCGGTTGCGAACCCAGGTAGGCTGCTGCAAACACAACTTGGCAAAATGGGGTTTTATAGACCCGTCGGATACTCAATTTGAGTGCGGTGCTCCTGTTCAAAACATGAGCCACATGTTGGAATGCCCCAAGTGTCCGTATACCTGCACTTTGGAGGATTTGATGAGTGCTACCGATGCTGCTATTAATGTAGCCACCTATTGGGCCCAAACAGTATGACGAGTTTACCATCGAATCGAGAAGAAGAAGAATTATAATATTAGTGTAGATATATATATAAATATGTATGTGTTTACCTTATCATTTGCAGGTGCCATGCAGTACGCTTCGTAGTCCACAAGATGCGTGATAGTGGGGTTGTCTGAACACGCTGCGCACATGGCGTTGCGTTTGCGCAGGCGCACTGAAGCAAACAAATGACGATTATTATGAAATAGCCCCCACATAGGGGCCATTCAAGGCTTACGTATGCACTACAGGGGGGTGGGGTGGTCTTTGCTTTGCTTATTTTTGATGACATGGGTATCTAGATGGTGATTACATCATCAGTATATTTTTTTTTAGTTTTTTTGAGAGAACAATGTCGATGTTCCAAAATCAAAAGAAATTGAGCAGACACACATCTTATCTTATCTTGTTGTGGGGATTGCTCTGGGCCAGACCCTTCTGGATCTTTTGTGCTCTTCCCCTCCTGTCTATTGCCCTAGCCCTCCGTGCACCTTCTTCATGAGTCCCAGTATGGCTTTGATGGATATGAGCCTGTAGTTCTCTGGTCTTGGACACACATCACTAAACAGCAAACATCCAATGTCATTGAAGATTTAGAGTCATGGATTCGTGTATCATGGGCTGAAGAATGTTAATTTGAATTAATATGTCAATATTTTAAGGTCACTGGAACCCACGGATGCCCCTCAAGTTGAAGGGTAAAATCTACAAGTCCGTAATAAGACCTGTCATACTGTATGGATCAGAATGTTGGGCTGTGAAAATGATTTCATGTAGCAGAGTTTTTTTTTTCTTGCGTATGTCTTCCAATGACATCCCTCGCTCTTGCGCGGAGCGAGAGATAGTGTCTGACTTTTACTGTATAAAAACCCACTCCTGTTCCTTCGTTGCCTTCCGTACCAGGGCCGACTCTTCTTTTCAGAATCAGACTCTTGGCCCCAGCAGGGTCGAAGCATCTTCCATGAGGCGCGCGTGGAACACTACGCGCCGTCGACGACTTGGCCTCGGTCCGGACGGTAAACGGATGGTCGGACGGCGAGCCACCCATTGGTCGCCGTCCGCAAGCCCGCGCCTACGGTGGCCGGAAATCGGGAACTGATTCCCGGCGGCTGGGGTGTGAGGGCCTTTGCCTCGCGCGTGCACGTGCGACCTCCTCCTTTGCTAACATTACTGCTTCGTAGAAGGAGGCGACCGCCTGCCACTTCTCCTCGCTCCGGACCATGGCCTGCAACCCCTAGCCAAGTTATTAAGTCACGTGGTCAGAACAAACGAATAGAAAATTCGTAGCCAAGTTCACATCGTTCAAAATGATAGAATGAATTGTTATCGTTTCTACAATGTTCAACACTACATGCTTTGTTATTGTAGAACGAGCGGCCGACTCAGGCGCGTCAACATGGCTACCAACTTATCGTTTTCTATAATTGCTGACACCGAGGCGTTGCCAATTGGAAAACGGAATTCGAAACGGTTGTAACTTGGCTAGGGGGGCTGTACGCGCGTCCGGCGCGAGAGATCGCCGCCGCCTCACGCCCCCACGAGGACACGGCGGTGCTCTGCCCAGGCGGGGCACACCTCTAGGCCTTACCGACTAGGGCATGCTCACTTGGTTTGCACACTATATTAAATCAAGGAAATGGACTTTACGTATACTTAAGCACTATAGTTAGAGACATCATCATTTATTTATTTATTTTTATTTTAAACTTCATGCAAAATAAAGTACAAAGGCGGACTTAATGCCTTAGGCATTCTCTACCACTCAACCTAGGGTGGTAAAGAGACAATATGGTAGGTGCATAAAAAGAAAATTTTACACGACCAACAAGATTTAAAAAAAAAACATATACATATAATTAAAATGCACATACATATATATTTAATATAATACATATATATATTCACACAACTATCACACAACGCCGTCTAGTCCCAAACTAAGCAGAGCTTGTGTTATGAGTGTTAGACAATTGATAACCATACTTAAATATTTCTTAATACATACATATTATAGATAAATTATAGTATTAGTTATTATTATTACTATATTTTATTAGTTATTATTATTACTATATTTTATTATTTATTATTATTATATTTTATTGTTTTTATTTATATATTAATATAAAGTAAAGAAAGAAGTTTTGAGACGATTCTACTATTGATAGAGCAAATGATTCCGCACCTTCCGCTTAAATGCATACCGACTTTCTCATCGAAGCGCATTCCAAGGATGGACTGTATATAGAAGGAAGAATGGACAAAATCACAAGTATGATAAGGACAGAGCAGTAGGAGTTTGTTAGAAGAACGCAGATTCCTTGCGTGTGAAGAACAAAGGTACTGAAAGCCCACATCATCATGCATCATGTCCCTAACCTTTTCCCAACCACCAGATGCGGCTCAATTCCCGTGGGTTACATGGAGCTACTGCCAACCAGACCTTCTCTCTTTCACGTTAAGGCACTCACCAGTCTTGGCCACCATGTCTTCAGCATCGAAGATGAACATCCTCTCCACCAATAGCTTGTCTGGAGACATGTCCAGGATGTACTTGAGGGCTTCCATCGCTTGAAGAGTACCTGATTGAAAAGTAATGATAATTTTAACTAATATATAAAAATTTAAACACCTACCATAATGTCTTAGCACGAAGAATCGCCAAACTTAAGAAGCCATGGGCAGGGCACATTGCTCGCAGAACAGATGGCCGTTGGGGCCGAAAGGTTCTGGAGTGGCGACTGTGTACCAGAAGACGCAGTGTTGGAAGGCCCCCTACAAGATGGACCGATGACCTGGTGAAGGTTGCGGGAATCCGACCGTTCTTTGTGGCGACATTTGGGGGAGGCCTATGTCCAGCAGTAGACGTCTATCGGCTGAAATGATGATGATGATGACCATAACATCTTAAAATGTCACCCTATATAGCTCCATGCCTTTAACAGTTCAGTTTAGGTCGTTAAAATGGATCACGTTATGAGCTCATCTATATTTATAATCTGTAGAAGTGAACAATTCTGTACATTGAAAATATCAAAATAATAAATGGCAGGGGGTGTTACTAGACCGACACCGAACCCAAAAATGTGATTAAAGAAAATTTTTGTCTGTCTGTCTGTTTGTTCAGGCATCACGCAAAAACTACCGGTTCGATTACGATGAAACTTGGTATAATTATTCTTTAATATCCTGGGCACCACACCGGGTACTTTTTATCCCGGAAAAGTATATACAAGAAAAAACAAACCTAATTTTGCAGTTCGATCCCTAGACCCGATTACTGTACCAACCGCAAATAATAAGTTTGTCGTAAGTTACGTCATTCGCAGTGGAGTTCACTAAGGGGCGCTGCACACGGCTAAGAAAGATACTATAATATTTTATCTTAAGATACAATATCGCTCGCCATACAATTCAATGGACTATCACACACGGCGAAGATAATAAATAATATTTCATATTTTCGTATCTCAAAAAACCTAATAAAACCATTTTCGACTTCTACGCGGACGAAATCGCGGGCAAAAGCTAGTGGTACATAAATTCAAAATACCTGCCAGAATGGATAAATGTTCAACAAATTCTGTTTCATAAAGTAGAATTGGTTTGTAGATTGTAGAAAGGAAGCCATTTTATTTTTTTATATTAAACTTTTTTCGGTCATTATTCGTAGATAAATTTAATTTAAAAAAAAAATTTTACTCACGCTGCCCAATTTCTTCGATTTGACAGCTATGATGTCATGGCGCAAAATCGATCCTATTCCTGTTTGAAATGCCTGATTTATAGAACAATGAAACAGTACCAATAACACCAGGAACCGGTCCAGCAACTCCATGAGCTGAACACGACCCAACTGCATCAGGTGAGGGTGGAGTAGGAAACACGCAGCGGTAGCAAGGACCCCTGAACGTTACACCCTGAGGAAAAACAAGACCGTTTGGGGTGAAGATTAGATATTGTTTTAAACATTGTATACATACAGTAGCATGCAAGATTGAGATTTGTTGTTTGAGACCAGTCATGTTTAGCACACACACATACAGCACAATGTTGTCTTTTTTAACCCAAAGGTTGTATATCTAATGGTCAAATCATATGAGAACCATGCAGATTTGTCTGAGATGGTCTTTTGAAGAAAGAACCACACAGATTTGAGTGGACCAGTCCAGTCAGTGCAAGCATTTGTCAGTATTCGTAAAGCTCAACCCAGGACTACTAAGGAGCTCAACGACTTGACGAACAATACCAAGGAAAAGACATTTGGGTAGGCCGCAAAATATACTCAAATTGCCAGACATACGTTAAAATTACTGAAAAGGAAAAAAAAGGCAATCAACATTGTTCTCACGTTCACAATACGAAAAGTAAATATATAATTTACAAAATGTAATTTACTTAATAAAGTAAATATTGATGTCAAAAATAAAAATAAATAAAGTCAAATTGCAAAATAAAAATAATCTACAATATCAAATTGTAAAATAATAATAATAATAAAGAGCACAATTGAAAACAAAAGAGAAAAATAAGACAACAGTTGTAGTGCGTACTGGAGCAGGTCAATCCCAAGCCTTTTCGTCCTCAACATAGTCCTTTATAGAGTAAAAAGCCTTTTGACAAAGTTTTCGCTTTACAAATGTTTTGAATTTTGTTCTCATACATACACCATTCAGATAAAAATATATAGTAATATATAATAATATATAGTATATATAGTAATAGGTATATCTCTCACCTTCTCACTGGAATGAGTATCACTTCGATATCCGTACACAGTTAGTTGGCCCTCCATCTTGAGAGCACTGCCCGATATCAGAGGACGCTGGAATGTAACAAAACATTTCTTTCATCATCATCATCATTTCAGCCGAAAGACGTCCACTGCTGGACATAGGCCTCCCCCAAGTGTCGCCACAATGAACGGTCCTGTGCGTCTCGCATCCATCGTACTTCCGCAACCGTTACCAGAACCGTTCCGGATGGCCGTTGGGGCCGAAAGGTTCTGGAACGGCGACCACGTACCGGAAGACGTAGCGTTGGAAGGCCTCCTGCAAGGTGGAGCGATGACCTGGTAACATTTCTTTAAAGGGATGTAATTCAACATACATTTTCACTGTTTATCATACAAGCGCTCTTACACGATTATGACGTTATTTCACATTTTTCATTAAATATTTTGGAAACACAGTATCTTGTGGAAATTATCTACTTGGACCCTGCTGGGCCCCTACGGATGCTGACATCTTCTTGAGGCGCGCGTGGAACAGTACGCGCCGTCGACGACTTGGGCCCGGTCCGGAAGGTTACCGGACGATCGGACGGCGATTTTGCTAGCCGTCCGCAAGCCCGCGCCTACGGTGGCCGGAAATCGGGATCGAAATCCCGGCGGCGATTAGGGCGTGAGGACCGTTGCCTCACGCGATCGGCCGCATCCTTTGCTAGCATTACTGCTTCGCAGAAGGCGGCGACCGCCTGCCACTCCTCCTCGCTCCGAAGGGCCGCTACGATTGCTGACATCTCCTTGAGGCGCGCGTGGAACAGTACACGCAGTCGACGACTTGGGCCCGGTCCGGAAGGTTACCGGACGATGGGACGGCGAGCCACCCATTGCTCGCCGTCCGCAAGCCCGCGCTTACGGTGGCCGGGAATCGGGATCGGAATCCCTTTGCCTCACGCGATCGGCCGCCTCCTTTGCTAGCATTATTGCTTCGCAGAAGGAGGCGACCGCCTGCCACTCCTCCTCTAGATCGCTGCCGCCGATCTCCCCTACGAGGACACGGCAGTGCTCTGCCCAGAGTAGACTGTTTTAAAGAGTACAATACTGTAGTACATTATTTTGATCTATCTCGTAGGGTTCAGCCAGCGTTTGCAATGTAAGCGCAAAAAAAATGTGTTTATTTACAACATCACATTAGAAACCTCTAAAATTATCATTTTTTCTCTCCTCTATTATGCATGTATTATAAAAATAACTCTTTCTATTTAAAAAAAACACATCAAAATCCGTTGCGACGTTTTTAAGATCTAAGCAGACATAGGGACAGACAGCGGGAAGATACTTTGTTTTATACTATGTAGTGACAAGATCTAAGCAGACATAGGGACAGACAGCGGGAAGATACTTTGTTTTATACTATGTAGTGACAAGATCTAAGCAGACATAGGGACAGACAGCGGGAAGATACTTTGTTTTATACTATGTAGTGACAAGATCTAAGCAGACATAGGGACAGACAGCGGGAAGATACTTTGTTTTATACTATGTAGTGACAAGATCTAAGCAGACATAGGGACAGACAGCGGGAAGATACTTTGTTTTATACTATGCAGTGACAAGATCTAAGCAGACATAGGGACAGACAGCGGGAAGATACTTTGTTTTATACTATGTAGTGACAAGATCTAAGCAGACATAGGGACAGACAGCAGGAAGATACTTTGTTTTATACTATGTAGTGACAAGATCTAAGCAGACATAGGGACAGACAGCGGGAAGATACTTTGTTTTATACTATGTAGTGACAAGATCTAAGCAGACATAGGGACAGACAGCGGGAAGCGATCATGTAGTGATAAGTTTCACATTTTCGTACTTACCTTGGAAAGACAGCTAAGGTCGCTAAGCAAGTATCTTGTAGGCACGTTGTCCGTACAATCCAGTATCACGTCGTAACTAGACGCTATTTCTAACGCGTTCTTTGAATCTAATTGCACGTTGTAAGGCGTTATTTTTATACGTGAGTTTATACTAGAAAAAAAAAGAAGAAAATAAGTAATAATAATAATATTCCACAACTATCACACAACGCCGTCTAGCCCCAAGCTAAGCAGAGCTTGTGTTATGAGTACTAGACAACTGATAAACATACTTATTTATTTCTAAATACATACATATTATAGATAAATTACACCCAGACACAAAACAAATGATCTCATCACACAAACATTTGTCCTGGGTGGGAATCGAACCCAAGACCTTCGGCATAGCAGTCAGGGCCACTAACCACTAAACCAACAGGCCAGTCAAATGTCAGTATTGAGTTGCACTAATTCAACAAACGTTTTGTCGTCTCAACTCTGAATTTCGTCGGCAGATGGCGTTAAGGAGGCGAAGTAGTGTCAACATAAGTTAAGCGATGAAAGCTTGTTATAAAAAAAAGTTTTTCATCAATAACAAACTTTTTACAAAAAAATATAACCGACTTCACTAAAAAAAAACACTAAAAGGATCAAAATAACTTTAATTTCGGAAGTCGGTGTTCCGTTGACCATTTCTGGTCTTCTTCATCAGTTCCACTTCATCAAATGTTACTTTTTGACTGTAAATGCTTAAGTTCTCGATGAACATACCAAAATCACTATATGGTTGCCTATAATCTTTGAGGAGTTCCCTCGATTTCGCCAAGATTCCACCATCAGATCCTGACTTGGTGACTATGGGACCATTCGGAAAGCCCTTTCCAACAAATAAAGAATTTTTCAAATCGGTTGGTAAGCGACGAAGTTATGTGCGAACAAACATAAAAAAAAATACAAACATCCGAATTGAGAACCTCCTCCTTTTTTAGAAGTCGGTTAAAAACTTATTTTTAACCGATTTAAAAAATAAGGAGGATGTTATCAATTCGGTTGTATTATTTTTAAATGTTTGTGACCTCAGAACTCCGTCGTTTATGGACCGATTTGGATTTTTTTCCCCCTTTTAGGATATGCTTCCATTCAAAATCCAGTTTTGATGATTTGATTTATGAAGAATCGAGGGAGTCCTCAAATATTATAGGCAACCATATAGTGATTTTAGTATTTTCGTCTAGAGCTTTTTTTTGGTCCTTTATTTATTTAATACTTCATGACATTCATCACATAAAGGTACAGAGGCGGACTTAATGCCTGGGCATTAAGTCTTTTCTTTTTTTTTTGTCGTTCTTTTTATCCTTTTACTGAAGTCAGTTTTTTTTTTTTGTAAAAAGTTTTTATAACCAGTGGCGTAAAAATGCCAACCATATAGGCAACCATATAGTGATTTTTGTATTTTCGTCGAGATGTATTTTTATTTTTTTTTTGTGTTTTTTTTAGTGAAGCCGGCAATTTTTTTTTTTGTAAAAAGTTTTTATAACCAGTGGCGTAAAAATGCTATCGGAGGCCCATGGCAAAAACCATTGACTAGGGCCACCCGGGGCCACAGTAGGCCAGTGGCCTGTGGCATTTTGCCAGCCTTGCCACCCTATAGTTAAGCCACTGTCTGTAACATACCTCCTCAATGTAGCAGCCGCTGACTCAGCTTTGCTGGTATTCTCGTCCTGTTCAAAGTGTAGAATCTGTCGATGTATGTTTGTTAATTCTACTACATCGTAATCTATGATCCCGATTTCACCTGCAACGGAGAATAATAGGCATGAACATAGCCTAGCTTAATCAACCTTATAATGTCCCCACTGCTGGGATTCAGCCCTCCTCTCTAGGAGGGAGAATGGGCCGTAATCCCTGGGATGTGATTATACCCAGTGTGGATTAGAATAGAATAGAATATATTTATTGTAAAACATGAGTGTACATCAAATAATATGTGCAAGGTCTTAAAAATAATAGGCAGATCTGCATGTTTTTCCATTAATGACGTACAATAATAACATGATTTTTTGGTCTAGAAAAAAAAAAACCAAAAAGTTTGTATTTGACTCTACACAATAAAATAAAAAGAATAACTTAATCCAAAATAAAAATAAAAATTAGGGAGAATACATTACATATGCCAAAATTTCATACATAACTGCGAAAAATTTAGTAATTGTGAAAAACTGATAACAAGTCCTAGAAATTAAGAAATCCATTTAATTAATTACGCTCATTATCGATATAATGTCTTCGAATTTTTGATTCCCTAGGACATGCCGGTTTCCTCACGATTTTTGCTATCACTGAGTCGGGGGAATAAGTAAGGAACCTAGGTAGGCCATAGATTGATATACAAAAAAAAACTAACTTCATACTCATTCATTCGTTCATATTCATTGAAACTATTAGGTATTAACTATTAGGTACTTCTGCACATTGCGGTCCCTGGACTCAATGACGCTCATCTTTAAAATATGTATAGATTCTTTTAATGAAGTTAAAAGGTTAAAAGACAATTTTTTAACTTATTTTTTACTTTCTTTTTGTGTCAGGGGTTTCTTTTTAATTTTTAATTATATTTTCTATTAAATTCTGAAACCTATTCTAGAAATGCAACATCTTTAGAAGTATATTTTAGAAGCCAGTCCGTTAGCTATTAAAAACTCATGCGATCTCCTTTTGATATCACACTACAACCTGGGGATCTTTAAATCAAGAGTGAATAGGTTAGGCCTCTAGTGTCTATAATGTTCTACAGTGTAAAACAACTTACCGACGCCAGCAGCCGATAGGTACATAGCAGCAGGACAGCCGAGGCTTCCAGCTTCTAATACGAGGACTTTGGCCTCCAAAGTCTATAATGTTCTACAGCGTGAAATAATTTACCAACGACAGCCGCAGCTAGATACACAGTAGCAGAACAGCCGAGGCCTCCAGTTCCTACTATGACGACTTTGGCCTCCAGCGTCTATAATGATCTACAGAATGTAACAAAATACCAACGCCAGCCGCAGCGAGCTACATAGCAGCAGAACATCCGAGGCCTCCAGTTCCTACTATGACGACTTTGGCGTCCAGCGTCTATAATGATCTACAGAATGTAACAACTTACCAACAACGAGGTACATAGCAGCAGAACAGCCGAGGCCTCCAGCTCCTACTACGAGGACTTTGTCCTCCAGTGTCTATAATGTTCTACAAGATGTAACAACTTACCAATGCCAGCCGCAGCTAGGTACATAGCAGCAGGACAGCCGAGGCCTCCAGCTCCCACTATGAGGACTTTGGCTTCACAAATGCGACTCTGGCCTTTTACTCCTATGTTGCGGAGTAGGATCTGACGGCTGTACCTGTTTAGAGGGTATTTTTTTTAATGTTCATATGGCATATTTTTAGTTCTTGAGCAAGATGGTATCTGATGAGGATGGAGGACTCAAGATTTCAGAAATCTAGTTGAAGCACGAGTCGGGTAATAATAATAATAATCTTTATTTCGGATAATAACTTGTACGTTAAATAAGATAAAAAACATAAACGTATGGGGACGCCGCCAGCTTGTGGACGACGAGCAATGGGTAGCTCGCTGTACGGCGCTTAGTGTTTCAAGCGCGCCCCGAAAAATGACAACAAATCGTAGCCCAACAGAGCGATAATAATTGTGAAACATTGTATTGTTGACTAACACATTACTCCACCACCCAGGAGGGGTGGTGGAGTAATTCTTTTTTTTATTTTTTATGAGTTGGAAAATTATTCAACGACTTCTCCCGTACTAGGGTGGAGTGAGAAGGCGTGTCAAGCTTATACTGACTAAATCCACTTCTGTCCTTCAGTTGCCCTTTCCCTTCTAGCATCACTTTTCAGAAATTCCCGTGGCCCTAATGGGCATAGGCACTGCTGGGCCCCTACGGTTTTGTGAAACACTACGCGCCGGCAACGGGCTCCTCGGGCTCCGTCCTTACCGGACGGCCGGTCGGCGAGCTACCCGTTGCTCGTCGCCCGCAAACCCGCGCCTACGTTGGAAGCATGAAGCTGTTGTCCACTCCTCTCAGACGTACCTTTCTATAGCCCATTTTGGTAGCTGTCCACATTTGACCAAAGGCTCTGGACCAGCGGCAGCCGCTGGTAGTCCACTAGTTAAATCCCTATATTCTGGTTGAGCCTGAAAGTAAAAATAACCTTATCTATATTTATAAAAGGAGGAACTAACTGACTGACATATCAACGCCTGCTTCTTTCTACCACCAGACAACCCGACGTACGGCGAGTATCCACCCTTACGTTGTTGAAACTTCAACGGTCCGGACTAAGCGTTTCGCTTAGTCGTTTATACCGCGTACATCGAAAGACTGGAACAATTCGCCTGCTGCGGTCTTCCCGTCCAACTATAATTTAGGTGTCTTCAAGGCTAGAGTGAATAGGCTCTTAATAAACTAGTGCGCCTCACCATCAATGATTGCATCTCTGCTTACCATCAAGTAGGATCGCACTGGTTTAAATTAATTTTAAAAAAAAAGTTGACACTACTGGGACTAGGAGTTAAATTTTGCACAAAGTTTCTTTTTGTGACGTAGGCGAGCACTAAGAGAGGATTTTCCAAAATTCAGCCCTTAACAGGATGAAACAGGGATCTAAAATTTGTATGGAGAAACCTACATTCACGCGGGCGAAGCCGCTGGCAGAAGCTAGTTTTATACAAGGTGTTAAAAAATTAACTTTAAGAATTTCGAGTGGACATTGTACTCCTCATTATGAACAACTTTTACTATGGGACCAAACCTGAAATAGCGAAAAAAAAATCAGTTGTTCCCTACGTTTATGTTCGCATAACTCATCAAAATGTATGGAACAGCTGATTATTTTTCGCGATTTCAGGTTTGGTCCCATAGTAAAAGTTGTTCATAATGAGGAGTACAATGTCCCCTCGAAATTCTTAAAGTTAATTTTTTAACACCTTATATAAAAGAAAATTTTTTTGAATCATTCAGATTCAAAAGAATTTATTTATTCAGTTTGCACACTTTTATCACCTGTTTAAATTGTTGATTTTATAAATATTCAACTTGAATGGTTCTCTTCTGTACCACATACATTCCAATTTATAAAATAATTTGTCTGATGAAAATGCACGCTGCTCAACATTGGCTTGCAATTTTCCTATACCATTTTCTATTTAGGCTATAATGATATAATAACAACACAATATTGTGGGGCTGGTAGTATATAGTATTCTAAGCATACTAAAAGTTGAACTAGCTAGCTAAACTAGTTTTTCGGTGGGAAAATGGGCCAATTAATAATAATAATAATGTAATATAATATTCCACAACTATCACACAACGCCGTCTAGTCCCAAGCTAAGCAGAGCTTGTGTTATGGGTACTAGACAACTGATAAACATACTTATATATTTCTAAATACATACATAAATACATAAATTACACCCAGACACAGAACAAATGATCGTGCTCATCACACAAACATTTGTCCTGGGTGGGAATCGAACCCGACCTCCGGCATAGCAGTCAGGGCCACTAACCACTAAAACAACAGGCCAGTCAACTACCAATTACATCCCCCTTTTTCGATCCCTCTTTGGCGGAACGTGAGATAGTGTCAGACTTTTACCGACTAAAAACCCAATCCTGTTCCTTCTTTGCCTTCGTTTCAGAGCCACGGGGTTCTCTTTCGCATCACCTGTGGCCCCAGTAGGCTTCGACCCTGCTGGGCCCCCACGGTTATGCTGACATCGTTCTCCTTGAGGCGCGCGTCGAACACTACGCGCCGTGCTACTCTGGTGATGGGGATGATCGCTAAAGTTGTCTAAAAATAAAAGGCCCTTAAGGAATACTTAAATACGCAAAAAGAATATTCGCAATTCCATTCTATTACATATAGGCATGGTTTCCGCACTTAGTCCTATGTGGACCATTGTGTGTGGGCCATGGCGGCCAAAACCTTAGGTGAGCTCATTCCAACCAGCCCAAAACCAGATTAGGCGTCTTAGGTTTTTCAGGGCATCAATAAGGGAGTTCAGGGATCCTACGGTTTGTGTGTGTATTTCAGTAACACCTGTGCAGTCTAGGAGTACATGCGCAATTGTCTCCTCCCCCTCCAAACACGCTCTGCACAGGGGACTGTCTGTGATGCCTATTGTGGAGGTGCTTATTCAGTGTGAATACTCACAATATATTCCATCAAATTATTTGATATGCCAAAAAATGAATATTTTTTTTAAAACAATTTATTTAATTAATTATTATACATGTGGATGGGTGGAGAGGGAGAGGGAGGCCAAAGAAAAGATGGATGGATTGTGTGAACAGTGACATGAAAGAAAAGGAAGTTAGTGATAGTATGACGGTTGACAGGATAGAATGGAAGAAAAAAACGTGTTGCGCCGACCCCAAATAAGATGGGACAAGGGCAGGAAGATGATGAATTATTATATCACAGGAGTCTTGACGGGGCACTATACCACCAACAAACAGACAATCCATCCATCTTTTATTTGGCCTCCCTCTTCCTCTCCATACATTCACATGTATACTCATAACTCTTTTAGTACCTAACATGTGTTTTCACTTCTTCACTAACCTTACAAAGGCAAACCAATTCCTTTCAACTTTTCAGTCACTAGTGTGACACACTCGCTGACACCCGGCAGGGACATCCCATGGTTTGAAAATTTTATACCCAGACTTCAAATAAGACCCCACCCGGACGCTTAAAGAATGCCCTTTAAACTAGGGCAAATCTATATCCAAGACCAGAGGACTACAGGCTCAGCCCTATCAAACCCATACTGGGACTCATGAAGAAGGTGCACGGAGGGCTAGGGGTTGAGTAGACAGGAGGGGAACAGCACAAAAGATCCAGAAAGATCGAACTGCTCTGGCCCAGGGCCAGCCCCACAACAAGATAAGACAAGATAAAATAAGGACAAATCCAGAGAAACCAGTACGGATGGAAACCCTATTTGAACTGCAACATTTTGGCTGTGCGGTCCTAAATATGTAATACAAGCTGTCTCCTGCAGTTTCACGCGGTCTTTGGTTACACAGTTCCACTTTTATTTTTTTAAATGATATAAACCAGTGCGATCCCACCTGATGGTAAGCGGAGATGCAATCATTGATGGTCAGGCGCACTAGTTTATTAAGAGCCTATTCACTCTAGCCTTGAAGACACCTATATTATAGTTGGACGGGAAGACCGCAGCAGGCAAATTGTTCCAGTCCTTCGATGTACGCGGTATAAACGACGAAGCGAAATGCTTAGTCTGGACCGTCCACTTGTGTGAGTCGTAGCGTCATGTTACTTAGCCTATACCATTCTTATTGAATCTGGCTTTCCCATACAAAAAGATTTTTTCCCATGCAACTTGTAGTTCCAGAGTCAAACACGCAAAAAAACTGTTTAGTGTTACTATTTTACTATAGATTACCCCAGTATAGTCACCAGTATCGTATACGATGATATTTTTAATTTATTCGGAGAAAATTACTTACGTCGACCAAATCTCGCCGAATTCTCTCCATTTCTAACTCTTTTTCCTTTAAAGTTTTCCGCAATTCTTTGATTTCATTCTCTAATTTAATCAGCTGCTCCATTTCGGACGATATTAAAACTGTATTCTTATATTTATGGTGAATAAAGTTGTAATTTTCGCTTAATTTTAATTCTACTTCGAAAATAAACAATGTTTGATAACTCGTTGCAGCACAGCATAAAATAAAAACTTTGCATAAGAGTGAAATAGTCGTGTGTTTCGTTGCATGTGTGAAAGTTACCACAACACAATCTATGCTATATCTAAAAGTTATTACAACTTTGAGGGTATGGAACGCTAAAATTAATTTTGAAGTTTCTAGTGATGCAACAGGTGATCAATAGTCGATAAATTGATACGATTGAGCCATAAATGACATTTTGACAGATGAGAAAACTGAAAAATTATCGGTTATTGTAAATGCTACGAGCTCGTGATTTAAGTAATAAAAACCGTGCGGGTTAAGCAAAGCTTGTGGTTCTATAAATGGGTGACCATCTATAGACCTATCCACTCACTATATCGAGATTCATCCGGATCTAAGAAAGCATGTTATGCCATTGGTCCCGGTAGTAATTTGAAGATCTTCAACTGTCGCGTCTTTACGAATGGTCAGAAGTATGGAAATCTGACATCAGGTTTGCCAAGGGGTATTGTGTTACTCAATTACTGAGTTGTAGAGGTCATCGGGGTTACCATGACGTTCAAAGTAAGATTGTTTCATTCTTATTTCAGTGTGGCTAAGAGACAGAGCTATACAGGTTGTCTAGCGCCATCTCTTACCCACACTGGAAATAAGAATGAAACAATCTTACTTTGAACGTCATGGTACAGGTCCAGATAGGCGGTCGCTCCACATACAATACTTATTGGTACTCAGCAGCATTTGGTTAGACTGATAGTCTACCCCATGGAGGGCGGAAGGAAAGTTTTTTTTTATTATAGGGATAACAAACAGCAGTATACAATACAATAATATCGCCACTTAGTCAATAGAAGTAACATATACAGTACTAACGATTTTTTTTTTGTGTGTGTGGCCTCTCGCAGGTCATCCTAGCAGGTTCTGCTTAACCGGTCTTGCCTGTGGCGGCCTCGATTATAGAATCAAAGCCTCCAGCCAGGGCTTACTTAAACTAACTTAAAAACTAAGCGACTACACGCTAAGGGCACCCCCTGTGGGGTACGGACCTCGGCTTAGGGCGTCACTATGCGGCAAGGGACGAGCTAGATCAAATTGTATTATTATTATCGGGGAATTTTTATACTACAGGCTCAGCGACGCGGGCTGGCTCGAGCAAGGGACGGGGAGGACGTTTACGGGATTGCCGCGGCGGGCCTCGGCGGCGAGGACGGAAGGACGGCGGTCTGTATGGTCTGCGAATTGTACTTGTTACAGTACTAACGACGTGATCCACAGGTATTTATATAAAATAGCTGGCTGTTAAAAGACAATATCGAATAAATTTAATTGTCAGGAAGAAAAAGAGGGATACAAATAAAAAAAAAAGGAAATGTAATTTAGCTCTATATGGACTTCGAAGGCAGTTAAGCGATTAACAGAGCCAACATGCATATCCTCATTGACTACTGTTGGACTTTTAAGATGTTATAGATTTCTTTTTTAAACGATGACTAAAGCTAGGACTACATTAGACCGACGCACACGTGTAACACGCCTGATTTGTACGTAGAACGACGTCGCGTGGCGTGGATCAAGTGTAGCTCTACAAGTCTAGTTGCCATATAAAATGGATGGAGACCAACGTTGGCCCACGTTTGCGCAGTGTAGTTCTAGCTTTACTGAACAAAATTGTTTATTATAAGCTTATAAGTGTCAACCTAGCGACGCAGTGGTCAGCGAGCTCCCAAATTAGTACGACAAAAAGGGGCAGCGAATAATTGTTTTGAACGGGAGACACGCTCATGTGCTGTGCGAGGGACCAGGTAACACAAACTATTTACCAGATTAGTACAAGCAAACCTAATTGTTGTTAATTATTCTTAGATTAAATACCTATAGATGTAGCCATCTTGTGGCCACACATGAGACAGCACTATAAAAATTCGATTAGGTTATTACGTAAACTTTTTCTTAAATATGACTTCTGAATTACACTAAAAACTTAATTATTGCAGTCTATTTTTCATACATACACTAAAATTATTACTTCAATTGCCGAAATCATTCTAAAAACATAAAAATTGACTCGAATCGACCTCTCAGTGACAGTGACAGGCCTTCGTTTGGCTAACTTTTTAAAGTTCGCTAAGAAAACCCGGCCACGTCAAATGAGACAGACCAAGTTATGTTTCATCTCAATTTTCTTACTTATTTTGCTGCTTCTCAATTCCTGAAATGAAATAACAATTAATTAAAAGTAGTTGTTACTTCAGTTTTGACAGCTTACAAAACTGGGTAGCCACACTATAACGGGAAAGCCCCGTATTCTCTATGCCATAGAGATTTTCACGTCATCTATAGACAATCAGAATCCGGTTTTCCCCTAATCATAAATGTAGGTTATCTATTTATCGAAGGAGTATGCTGTAAAATTGTAATACTTTTTTGACAACAGTGGTCTCATAGTCTCAAACAAAGTGTATGTTTGTAGTTTTATCATCAGACAATGTTACATTATTGTAGTGAAACTGTAAGTAAACTTAAATATAAGTATTAAAATACTTTGAAGACAAAATAATGTTTCTTAGAAACATGTATCATTTATAGCTTTATAATGTATTCATATTACAGAATGTCTTGATAAAGTAAAACTTGTGTTAACTAGGTATTAAAAATTGAACTCCCTCACGACTTATGCGAATAGGGTCACGACGGTCGTTTACCAAGGTTATTTTTAACCGACTTCTAAAAAAGGAGGAGGTTCTCAATTCGGATGTTTGTATTTTTTTATTTTTGTTCGCGCATAACTTCGTCGCTTGCCAACCGATTTGAAAAATTATTTGTTTGTTGGAAAGGGTATACTTCGCAAATGGTCCCATAGTCACCAAGTCGGGATCTGAGGGTGGAATCTTGGCGAAATCGAGGGAACTCCTCAAATATTATAGGCAACCATATAGTGATTTTTGTATTTTTATCGAGAACTTAAACATTTACAGTCAAAAAGTAACATTTGATGTTTGTATATAAGTGTATCGCAACTAAAAAGCATGAAATAAAAAACTTCTCGGTATTATTTGTATCTTATTTAACACCGACTTCCGAAATTAAAGTTATTTTGAACCTTTTAGTGTTTTTTTAGTGAAGTTGTTTTTTTTTCTGTAAAAAGTTTTTTATATTAATGCAATTCAATTAAAATAAGTTAATGATCCGTTATAATTAGGGATGATAACTCTTATAATAAGACGGGGATGTTTTAGGCGGGATTTTTTCAAATGGAGTTCAGTGGTTGTTTTAAGGATTTGCTAATTGATTCGGTTAATTCCTAGTGTATACGTGAGAAGTCATTAAATCTATGCCTAATATTTTAATATTTAGTAACTCTGTCAGTCTGTTATGCTTTCACGGTTAAACTACTGAATCGATTTTGATCAAATTTGGTATGGAGGAAGCTAGAACTTTAAGTAAGTCATAGGCTACTTTTTATCAGTCTTGGACATTGACTCCGCCTCCACAATAACCTACATTCAAGCAGATGAAGCCGCTGGCTTAAGCTAGTAACTCTTTTTTTTTTTTTTTTTTTTTTTTTTAATTGATATAAACCAGTGCTTGACTGCGATCCCACCTGATGGTAAGTGGAGATGGTAACTCATAACCAGGACCTGTTCCAAGACGTTTAAAGTATGATTGTTTCATTCTTATTTCCAGTGTGGGTAAGAGATGGCGCTAGACAACCTGTATAGCTCTGTCTCTTACCCACACTGAAATAAGAATGAAACAATCTTACTTTGAACGTCATGGTAACCCCGAAGGGGTCGGAATTAGGTAGAGTTACTTGCATCGAAATGTTGATATTAATCCACCTCCCCTATGCCGCGTATGCTAACGATGCTCAACGCACTCCTGGAGACCAACCCTGGATTGGATTTGTTTGCTGATGAATAGAAGACAATATTATTAGAAAGTTTGCGATTCTGTGAGAAGACAGAGTGGAAGGATTATATTAATAATAAATGAAATAATATGGATCTTCCCGGGATTTCTAATGAAAAATCCCGTGTGGCCAACAATATTACAAATAAATAATAATAAAAACCTTCAGAGATAGATAAGACAAATAAAACAAAGATAATTGACATCCAATTTTTATGAGTAATTTTCATTGATAAAGATCTCTCTACGTCAACTGAGGTGAGGTTAACAAATTTATACACTTCCTCCTCGTCATTAATACAGGACGAATTTTTTTTTTGCTATATTTCTGATAGTGTCTTAAAAAAAATACTGCTCTTTAAAATTCATCTCGGGATTTGAGGCATATCCACTTTATTCTTTCGTTGTATGAAATCCGTATGGAGAGGGAGACCAAAGAAAAGATGGATGGATTGTGTGAAGAGTGATATGAAACAAAAAAAGTTAGGGTTAGCATGACGAGTGACAGGGCAGAGTGGAAGAAAAAAACGTGTTGCGCTGACCCCAAATAACACGGAACAAGGGCAGGAAGATGATGATGATGATGATGTATGATATCCGTATAAGTACATGTAAAACTCTACCTAATTCCGACCTCTGATCATAGCTCTAGGTGGAGTGACGAGTGTCAGCCTTTTACCGACTGAAATTCACCCGTGTTCCTTCATTGCCTTTTAAGTTCTAGGGCCGCAACGACGGCCCCGCAGAAGTTATCAATTTAAGTCTCTAAGGGAAGTTTTTGGCGATTTTACATAATAACATAATCAGCCTTTTAATGTTCCCACTGCTGGGACTCAGGCCTCTTCTCTAGGAGAGTGATTGGCCCGTAATCCATCATGCGGGCCCAGTGCGGGTTGGTGGATGTCACATGTCTTCGAATTTTTGGTTTTGGGACATGCCGGTTTCCTCACGATGTTTTCCTTCGCCGTTTTTAGAGCAGTGGTGATGAAATAAATTACACAAAGTAATGCGCCTGGCTGGGTTTGACCCCGTGACTTTAAACTCGTAAGTCGGGGCCGTTACCACTCGGTCGTCACTGCTCTCATTTCTGATTTTTCTGGTGGATATTGTAATGTAAAGCTGGTGCAGTTTTGTATATCAAGTATCTTTGAAAGGCCTGTTGGTCTAATGGTTAATGGCCCTGACTGCTATGCTGGAGGTTGTGGGTTCGATTCCCAACCAGGACAAATGTTTGTGTAATGAGCACGATCATTTGTTCTGTGTCTGGATGTATTTTATCTATAATATGTATGTATTTGAAACTTAAGTGGCAATGGGCAGGGCACATTGCTCGCAGAACGGATGGCCGTTGGGGCCGAAAGGTTCTGGAATGGCGACCACGTACCGGAAGACGTAGCGTTGGAAGGCCTCCTACAAGGTGGACCGATGACCTGGTGACGGTTGCGGGAGTACGATGGATGCGAGACGCACGGGACCGTTCATTGTGGCGACACTTGGGGGAGGGCTATGTCCAGCAGTCTTTTGGCTGAAATGATGAATGATGATGATGATGTATGTATTTAGAAATATGTATGTTTATCAGTTGTCTAGTACTCATAACACAAGCTCTGCTTAGCTTGGGACTAGACGGCGTTGTGTGATAGTTGTGGAATATTATTATTTTTATCTCACTATCTGGAATCTTTGAATGAAACAGGCGCGCACTTGATGAAATGGAGCTGGGAAATTTATTGTAGACTAGCTTTTGCCCGCGACTTCGTCCGTGTACAAGTCGAAAATGGTTTTATTAGGTTTTTTGAGATACGAAAATATGAAATATAATAGAGGCAGTTTCCGTTATGCGGCATCCAAAATTTGGAATAACCTACCACCGCCTATTAGAGAAATAAAAACGATAGGTACTTTTAGAAAACGTTTACGGCAGTTTTTGATTGATGCGCAGCGGAAACTGGACCTGACCAACTTAAATGTTTCATTAATATGATATACAGGCTAATGTTTCAGTTGAGCGTCTTCGGTTTTGTGTGTATCCATGGGAAATGTTGCATAATAATACAAAGGCTGATACATAGCTACAATATGTGGGTGTTTGAGATTCCTTGGACACGGTATCCCGTACAGCTGCCTCGTTTCCTTGTGTCCGAGGCTCGGAAGTGCAGACGTGTCGTGCACGACACCAACGTTCACTTGAAGACCTGTGGGAAACGAAGGATGCGTTATGAAGTTTTTTGGGTATTGTTGTGGTATTTAGTTGTTTAGTCAATTGCGTTTGTGTTTACCCCATGTGTCTGGCCCTTGCAACCGGTAGGTAGGTACTTGCGTTCGGTGCCTGCCTCGCCCTTCAACCTCCTTTTATTCCCATGAATATTCTTTTTGGTGGCATTATGTACCCGCAACTGCATAAACAAAAATATACATATTTTAATTTAATTCTAATATAACTACTGTACTTGATTCTTGCTAGGGATAAGCGACACTTACCTTTTGCCATTTATATCTTCATAAATTTCACTATTTTAGTTTCACTTTACTGACAAGTTCAAACTACACATAATAATCTGATCGAGAAATATATATACTTTTTTTATTTATTTTTTATTTCTTCAAATACCCGAACTCAATCACTTTTTGTTTTTCGCTGGTTTGCTACTTGTCTGCCGCGCTCAGCCGCTAAATGCATAGTAAATGTAACTGTCACTGTATTGACGGTGCGGCGGTGGCTCGAGACCGGTTAAATTTTAATCGTATTATAGTTAGAAGTTGGCGATATTTACTCATATTATATACCTACACACTTAACACTAAACATCTATTTATGATTTATGACTTTCTATATATTAATATATGAATATATATATTTTTACTTGTATATTTATTTATTTAATTCCCATATTTATGAGAAACTGATTTTCATCCGTATCAGCACTCTAAGGTTCAGTTGAAAACCAGCGTCAGGCAACTGCTGCGTAGTTGTCTGGCATTATGCTGAACTGGACCTATTTGGCGTATCCGTGAGACATATTTTTTTTTTCTCTTTTTATTGTTAATTTTATTTCTTCTTATTTTTATATTATATTTTTAGTTGTAAATTATTTTGCCAAATAAACATATTTTCTTTCTTCTTTCTTTCTTTCTAAATATTATTTATTATCTTCGTCGTGTCCATTGAATTGTATGGCGAGCGATATTGTATCTTAAGATAAAATATTATAGTATCTTAGCCGTGTGCGGCGCCCCTTAGTGAACTCCACTGCGGGTGACGTAACCTACGACAAACTTATTATTTAGGTTTGGTACAGTAATCGAGTCTAGGGATCAAACCGCAAAATTAAGTTTGTTTTTTATTGTATATACTTTTCCGGGATAAAAAGTACCCAGTGTGGTGCCCAGGATATTAAATAATAATTATACCAAGTTTAATCGTAATCGAACCGGTAGTTTTTGCGTGATGCCTGAACAAACAGACAGACAAAAAAATTTTTAATCACATTTTTTGGTTCGGTGTCGGTCTAGTAACATTATGCCATTTATTTTTTTGATATTTTCAATGTACAGAATTTTCACTTCTACAGATTTATTATAAGTATAGATAGTACTGATTACCTCAGCGAGGCTTGCTGATAAGACTACATAACATAAATCTCGATACATTTAGGTACTGCCAATTACTGCAAAATCTTTAGAATGTGTTTTCTTTTAGGAGAAGGAAAAAAAATCCATTCAAGTGCGAGTCAGACTTGCACACCAAGGATTCCGTACAAAACGGTTTTTGGACTTTTTAGGGTTCCGTACCTCAAAAGGAAAAGACGGAACCCTTATAGGATCACTTTGTTGTCCGTCCGTCTGTCTGTCTGTCAAAACCCTTTACCTCGAGAACGCGTGGAGGTATCGAGTTGAAATTAAAACCATACTTAGGTCTGTAGTCTCTTGAAGCTGTGAAAAAATCAAACTTCTAAATTAACGAAAAAAAAGATACAGCCGTTTATGTCGCAAAAAACGTGTATTTTGACTCTTAGGGAAATCAAAATTCATAGGGTACTTCCCGTTGACCTAGAATCTTGAAATTTGGCATGAAGCAAGGTATTATAGCATAAGTATAGGAAAAAGTCTGAATACTGTGACCTTGTAGTTACGTCACAAATAAAAACATTTTTTGCGTTTCGGAAAATCTTCGTAACTTAATTCGGGAATTGAACTGTTTTTATAGGTAAGTTTGTACAGAACCCCCAGAGCGCAAGTCCGTCTCGCACTTGGCCGGTTTTTCTTTTAGTTCTCTTACATGGCTTCTTGCTAAATATAAAAACTATTTAGTTCATTAAATTATGTATATATTATATTTACCTATATTGTATTGTATCTGTGATTCATTTGTATATCTTTTTTATATTGCCCTTTTTTTCTTCTCTCTCTGTTATTGCACCTACCACTATTCTTCTCTGCATCACCCAAAGGTCGACTGGTAGAAAATGCCTAAGGCATTAAGTCCGCCACAAGTACATTTATGTGCATGAACTATAAATAAATATGTAGCGACATCTATGGCATCACATAAGAACTAATCCTGCATCGCGCAATCAAAGTTCTCCGCGCGATTAGAACATATAGAACAGCCCGAAATCATCTATCGGGCAGTTGCCCATTAGACATAACACCCGTCTGGCCGGAGGATCCTCCCTTTTCAACGGACGTTTGCGGGACCTACCTCCAAAAATAAATAAAAACTGGCCAAGTGCATATTAAAATCGAGCAAAAAATTCGCTGACAAAATAACATTTCTTGTATGAGAACAGAGGGATAAAGCTATACACCCTGTCTTGCTCCATTACTTTAACAGTTCAATTTAGGTCGTCAAATGGATCGCGTTAGGAGCTCGTGCTAGGGCATCTGAAATAAAACTTTTATTATTTGATAAAACGTTTATTTATATAAGTTCATTATATACTCTTACAGTTAAATAAAACACAAATTGTACTCAGTAATAAATGTTTAAGTACAGTCGACCGCACGCGCTTCAATAAACTAAATAGTGTTTCAATTAGAGATGAAACGGATATCCGGTATTTATCCGGTCTTGTTTTGACTATCCGACCGGATACCGGATAGTGATTCAGTATCTGGTGTCCGGCCGGATAATAATGAGATTTGTCTTGTGGGAAAATAATGAGACTTGTTTAAACTTTATGATCCGGAATCCGGCCGGATACTGAATTACTAACCGGTATCCGGCCGGATTTCGGATCATAAAGTTCAAACAAGTCTCATTATTTTCCCACAAGACAAATCATATCACAATAGAGTATGGACACCGTTTATTTTTATAATTGCACGTCAAAAAGGTTGGTTTTTGATGTTAATTAGTTTAGTATTAAAAATTAACAACTGGCAAATTGTAATGAAGGAATACCAAATTTTCCACATTTTTTGTTAAGAGGCGACTACACTTGGCTTCGTAAACTAGACCAGTTACTAAAATAGCCTTTCGCTGTAAGTGCTACCGCCATGTGCTAAAAAATAAATTCTAGCAAATCAAATTAACCGCGTCATGAAACGCGATGCTGAATATTCGGTAGCCGGATATCCGGCCTCATAGCTTGTCGAATATCCGGTATCCGGCCAAATAATTGTCCGTTTCATATCTAGTTTCAATAAAATAAGAGGTCAGCTTTTACTGGTTTTACTACCAGTGACGTGCGGTCTACTGTACCTTACATTAGTCAAAGGAGGAGGAAAATTCTGGGCCCACCGTCCAATAGCTATGTGTGTTACATCGTTGGATAGGTATTTTTGAGCTGCATAAAAGTTACTATGATATAGTCGCATGGCAAAGTCGGCCTTATAATGTTCCCACTGTTGGGACTCAGGCCTCCTCTCTAGGAGAGGGAATGGGCCATAATCCACCACACGGGCCCAGTGCGGGTTGGTGGATGTCACATGTCTTCGAATTTTTGGTTCTATGACATGCCGGTTTTCTCACGATGTTTTCCTTCACCGTTTTGAGAGCAGTGGTGATGAAATAAATTACACAAAGTAATGCGCCTGGCTGGGTTTGAACCCGCGACCTATAACTCGTAAGTCGGGGCCGTTGCTTCGCACCAAGTTCCAAATCTTAGTCCGTTCAGAGTGATTCAAATGCTTATTTTTAACAAATAAAAAATTGATAATATAGCTCATTTTTTCACTCGCTTTTTTATAAGGGCAGGAAATAAAGTACAGTGTAATTTGAATACTTCAATTATATGGTTGCCCATATAATTTGATGTCCCCGTACAAAAAAAAAGCTACTTTACCTCACGCGTGTCACCTTTACCACGCATTCCCATCTTTTAGTTTTGGAACTTGATGCCATAATGACTTTTATTCAGTTTAAAAAATACCTATCCAATGTCCAACGAAGTAACACACATCGATATTGGAAGGTGAGCCCATGATTTGCATCTTCCTTTAGCACCAATATTATTTCAGTCAAATGACGTCCACTGCTGGATATTGAGTAACTCGAACGCGCTTTTTACTAACAGTATGGGATACTTAAAGAAATGCCTAAACTGCTGGATATTGAGAAAGCCGAACGCGCTTTTTACTAACAATAGGGGATACTTAAAGAAATGCCTAAACTGCTGGATATTGAGTAAGGCAAATGCGCTTTTTACTGACACTATGGGATACTTAAAGAAATGCCTAAACTGCTGGATATTGAGTATGGCAAATGCGCTTTTTACTGACACTATGGGATACTTAAAGAAATGCCTAAACTGCTGGATATTGAGAAAGCCGAACGCGCTTTTTACTAACAATAGGGGATACTTAAATAAATGCCTAAACTGCTGGATATTGAGTAAGGCAAATGCGCTTTTTACTGACACTATGGGATACCTAAAGAAATGCCTAAACTGCTGGATATTGAGAAAGCCGAACGCGCTTTTTACTAACAATAGGGGATACTTAAAGAAATGCCTAAACTGCTGGATATTTAGTAAAGCAAATGCGCTTTTTACTAACACTAGCGGATACTTAAAGAAATACCTAAACTGCTAGATATTGAGTAAGGCAAACGCGCTTTTTACTGACACTATAGAATACTTAAAGAAATGCCTAAATTGCTGGATATTGAGTAAACCGAACGCGCTTTTTACCGACACTATAGGATACTTAAAGAAATGCCTTAACTGCTGGATATTGAGTAAGGCAAACGCGCTTTTTACTGACATTAGGAGATACTTAAAGAAATGCCTAAACTGCTGGATATTGAGTAATCCAAACGCTCTTTTTGCTAACACTATGAGATACTTAAAGAAATGCCTAAGGCCTATTATAGACTCTTCACAATACGCCAGACAGCTTGACCGGTCTACACTGTCCTCTCATTCCTACCAATATTGTAAAAAGGAAATAATGTAAAATCAATCATTTTTAAGGTTCCGTACCTCAAAAGGAAAAAAACGGAATCCTTATAGGATCACTTTGTTGTCCGTCCGTCTGTCTGTAAAGACTCTTTGTCTCGAGAACAAGGTAGGTATCAAGTTGAAATTAAAACCATATACTCAGGTCTGCGGTCCCTTGAATCTATCAAAGTTCTGAGTTTATGAAGAAAAAAGTTACGGCAGTTTAAATTAGCTATTTAGATTAAACAATAACGTTGTACTTCACCAAGATTTAACTAAGACTCAGTAATACAAAGCAAAAAAAAAAACCGTTATTAATATGCAAATACTTTTTTTTGCACACCGTACTTCTCAATCAATTTGACAGGTCGAGCTTATTGGCTTTCCTATTCTTATTTGGAACGCATAGTATAGGTATCTTGGCCTGTTTTTTTCCCTGCGGGGCCCACCCTAATGCGCGTGGCCCCAAGCATTTGCTACTCTTGTTAGGTGGTTAATCCGGCCATGGCCAGGGTAGTCCTAAGGCAGTCGTCTAGGTTTCGCCCAGTGTTACTGAAATCGGTTATAGGTCCAGCAGTGGACGCCTAGAGATCGTCCCAACAACTTATCCTAAATATTTTTCTATAATAAATTGTGATCGATATAAAAATAGCTACCTACAAGTACTCCAGCCGAAATAAGATTAGACATTTAAACAAGCCTTTGTTACTGTCCGTTCAACCGGTTTTGATTTCTATTCCGTAGGCATAAGGATGGCAATAAATGCAAAAAAGTGGTAACAATACCAACAATTTACTGCTGTCTGTTAGGGCGAACATGTTGGCTCGCAGGTTTGCTCGATGTACTACTGAAGTTAAAGCAACATTGTTCAGAGCATATTGTACATCGCTTTACACAAGCAGCCTGTGGATCTCATACACGCGCAGATAATACAACGCCCTGCGTGTACAATATAATAATGCGTTCAGGGTGCTGATGAGGCTGCCACGATTCTGTAGCGCATCGGGGATGTTCGCAGAGTCGCAAGTTGACTGCTTTTATACGACTTGGTGCGCAGGGTTCGTGCCAGCGCCAACGGCATCCTGAAGGCATTCGCACAGAGGTTTGATTGCCGGTACTTGAACCATTGCTGTGTGATGCATGTACTGAGCAATCGGAGTTTGTAAGTGTAAAGTGTGTGTATATTATGTGTGTGCATTGTTTTTATATGTTGTGTGTGTAAGAAAATTATTATTGATGTTGTATGATCCATGTTGGTCGAAACAAATTATATTATTATTATTATATTATTACTGCAACCGCCATTTGTATGCTACCGACGCAATAGAAGTCAAAATCGATTGAACGGAAAGTAAAAATGGTTAGTTAGAATGGCTTATCTTATTGCGACTGGAGTATATCTTTACATATCAAAAAACATTTTGGTTATATAAAATTTAATAAAAGAGTAACCTCTATAAAAATATTATCAATTATACTACTTCTCCCGTCATCCATTTCAATTTAGCTTAGAAGACAATGGGCTTTCGTGTTGCAAAGCGATGTCCAGGGCCCGTACCATGACATGTTTACGTCAGGCATGCAAGCAAGAAAAAGGAATGGAACTATATAACCTATATAGATCTATACCTTTAACAGTTCAGTTTAGGTCGTCAAATAAATCGCCTTAAGAGCTCATGGTAGGCGTCTATACAAAGTGCGATGCGACACAATTCGCAAATTCTTGCGATGCGTCATTCGAACTTAGCATAGCTGTTGTGTCTAGGCCAACAAAATATTTAAACATCAATATTGACTTAAGCATCAGTATGTACCACAAAGTTCGAAGCTGTACAGACATCGACGGTCAAATCAGGTGGGTGTACAACACATATGCCCTGAAGCTGGCTCACGAGTATGCTTCGCTTGCGTCGGATTGGTCCGACAACTATTTCGTGTCCTTTTCGCCAGGGTCGCGCGTTTGCGACTGGGTACTCCATCTCATTTGGCTCTTCAATCCTCATAGGTGACAGAAGAGCTGACGAGATGCGAGTATTTGGTCGTGGATGTGTGACCCTGGCGGAATATACGCGAATGTTTGACGGATATATCCGACGTAAGCAGCTAAAGAGTTGCATCAACAATACAATCCCTTTTTTCGTTTAACACTATTAAAAGGCTATTTCGTGAAAGAGATAGATAAACTAGTGCTTGACTGTGATCCCACCTGATGGTAAGCAGTGATGCAATCGTTGATGGTGAAGCGCCCATTCACTCTAGCCTTGAAGACACCTAAATAATAATCGGACGGGAAAACCGCAGCAAATATAGTGTTCCAGACCTGCGATGTACGCGGTTTAAGCGACGAGGTTAAACACTTAGCCCGGACTGCAGAAATATCAGCAATTTAAGGATGGACACATGCCGTACGTCGTATACTAGTTTTTCTTTCGTTCTCGCTGATATTTACGCGTCAAATTTGGCTTTAAGCACAAAATCTTTGAACATCTGACTCTGTCTCAGAGCTTTCAATCGTTCCTTATTACAATCTTCCATCAGGACTACAGGAGACAGTTTCCCATAATCAGTTCTGGATGTAGCTGCTACATGTTCTTCAACTTTTTGAGCTGTTGAAAGTTTTCCGCAGTTAAGGCATGGTTTATCTGTGGTATGAACACGGATATCTTTAGATATTTTGTTAATGCAAAGTCGAGCTTCCTCTGGTATGCGTGTATTGTTGTAATTTATCGAATGTATTCCTGAATTCCTATCGTTATTTGGCGCTTTAATTGGTAGCTCTTTCTGAGTAGGTATGACTTGAGCTTTCGGCTTTGGCTTGCTACTTGAAACTACGTTTGCGTTAGTCGTTTCTTCAGCTTTGTCTGGTTTAGCACCTGTATCTAAGATTAGCCTCCTTTTCTGGTTTTCTTTTTCATGTATTAACGCCAATCTAGCGTCTAAACGAGCCATTATTTGTGGCAGAACTACAGTTTTCTCATAAAAGTCTGGTCCTTTAGTGAAATTAGCTGTCTGGCTTTCAGGTTTTTGTAAACGTTTCTTTTTATAGACCTTTTCGTCTTTCTGTATGGCTCGTACTACGAAATTCGTTGAAGAGTTGTTTACCATGTATGTTTCAGAAGGTCGAGGTAGGTTTTCATTAATTCCGCTTTCGAATTTAGAACCTTTTGCTATGCCGTTGACCGAATATAAACGTGACAATTCTGGAATAACATCACATTCCTTTAATTTACGGTTCTCTTGTTCTTTCGACTCGCTTTCTTTAACCTTAGGGCTTGAGTTATGCTTAGGTGCATCATTAACACTGCCAAGAACAAGTTTTTCTAAATTTTTCTGAGTTAAAACTTCATAGATTACATCTTCTGGATCCGAATCAGGTTCGGTGAACACTTTCGGCACTAAAACTCTAGGTTTTTTTTCAAGAAAATCTTGTTTAGTTACGGTTTCTTTCTCTGGCTGCGCTATGTTTGTCCAATCTACTTTCTGTCCCGACTCTAGCATGTCAAAAAATTTATTAAAACCAGCGTCAAACACGTTCGAATCACTCAAAGTTGTATCGGATGTATCAACGTCGTCTGTAACATCTTTCTTTGTAATATGTTGCGGTGTCACAAAAATATTCTGGTATAGATCAACTAAATCGAAATCGCGATTTTTGTCAAGGAACGCCGGGTGCAAATCCGAGTCCTGAAACCCTGAGTCCCGTGAGCAATCGTCGATATCTATAAGTTTATCGACTGTCGCGGCATCACTATTTATGGCGCCATTTTTTTGTGGTTCCAAAATCTCGTAGACGTTAAAGTTTTTTAGTAGGTTTGGTGGAATCTTTATGTCAGTTTCTTTTGAAGTATGGCGCTGCATGTTTGTTGCTTTACCTGAAAAAGGGAGAAATAATCTTACAAAGAATTTTAAACTGTCTTTTAACTGGCTTACTGGTCTAGTGGTTAGTGGCCCAGACTGCCATGCCAGAGGTCATGGGTTTTATCTCCACCTAGGACAAATGTTTGTGTGATGAGCACGATCATTTGTTCTGTGTCTTGGTGTAATTTATCTATAAGTATGATCAGCCTTTCAATGTTCCCACTGCTGGGACTCAGGCCTCCTCTCTAGGAGAGGGAATGGGCCGTAATCCACCACGCGGGCCCAGTGCGGGTTGGTGAATGTCACATGTCTTCGAATTTTTTGTTCTAGGACATGCCGGTTTCCTCACGATGTTTTCCTTCACCGTTTTGAGAGCAGAGGTGATGAAATAAATTACACGAAGTAATGCGCCTGGCTGGGTTTGAAACCGCGATCTACAACTCGTAAGTCGGAGCCGTTACCACTCGGCCACCACTGCTTCCCCTATAATCCTTGATCTATAATATGTAAGAATTTAGAAATATATATACTATGTTTATCAGTTGTCTAGTACTCATAGCACAATCTCTGCTTGGTTTGGGACTAGACGGCGTCGTGTGATAGTTGTGGAAAAAAAAAACCATGTTAGCGGCGAGTCTTACTAACAATCCTGCCTGGGTTTGGAAATCATCCAATGACTTGGACGGTGATTTGTTCTATCTAGGTGTAATTTATCTATAGTTTAGAAATACCAATATCAATATACCACAGTGTCGCAAGACAATGTGATGACATATGGCTCCGAAACGTGGTCGCTTACAACAAGGCTTAAAGTTACTCAAAGGGCAATGGAAAGGGCTATGCTCGGAGTTTCCTTGCGTGATCGCGTCAGAAATGAGGATATCCGCAGGAGAACCAAGGTTACGGACATAGCCCGAAGAATCGCCAAACTTAAGTGGCAGTGGGCAGGGCACATTGCTCGCAGAACAGATGGTCGATGGGGACGAAAGGTTCTGGAATGGCGACCGCGTACCGGAAGACGCAGCGTTGGAAGGCCTCCCACAAGGTGGACCGATGAATCCGATGGATGCGAGACGCACAGGACCGGTCATTGTGGCGGCATTTGGGGGAGGCCTATGTCCAACAATGGACGTCTTTCGGCTGAAATGATGATGATGATGATAGAAATACATATATAAGTATGTTTATGAATTGTTTGGTACTCATAGCACAATCTCTACGTAGTTAGGCTAGGTGGCATTGTGTGATAGTTGTGGGATGTATTATTATTTCGTATATGTACTATTTATAACATTTTTAAATATTTTCAACACACATATTAAATAAAACATTAAATAATTTACTATTGTTAAATTATTTTGATTCAAGAAGAACTCTTTGGTGAAGGGTTTTTTTCTTTGGTAAATGATATTTATTTTGTAAGTAGGTTTAAAAAAAACTTTTACAAGTCAATTTTTTTTTTCGTCATTTTAAACTAGATGAGGCCGTTTTTTTTTAAATAATAATTTTTGTAATCTATTTTTGGAGAGAATTGGGCTGGTTGGAATGAGCCCACCTAAGGTTATGTCTGCCATGGGCCACGTACAATGGTTCGCATAGGACTAAGTGCGGAAACCATACCTAAATAGACAGATAGATAGATCTATATATATATATAACAGGAGAAACTGACTGACATATCAACGCACAGCCGAAACTACTGGGACTTAGAACGTGAAATTTTGTACATAGTTTCCTTTTATGATGTAGGCGAGCACTAAAAGAGGATTTTCCAAAATTCACTTCCCAAAGGGTTGAAATGGGGGTCCAAATTTTGTATGGAAAAGCCTACTTTCATGCAAGCAAAGCCGCTGGCAGAAGTTAGTCATTTATAATAATATCTTAATAGGAACTATTTAAATAGATTGGTAGTTGTATAAATATATCATGTTTTATTAGAAAGGTATTGACATTAATACTTTTTAATGGGGATAAAAATAATGATCACCAAAAAGAACTTATAGAATAGAATAGAATAGAATAGTATTTATTTGATGCAGGCAATACACAAAACAACACAAGAAAAAAAAAAAAGTACAGGATTACAATATAGTTGCGCTGAGCGTGCCCGAACCGAAAGGGTCGCCAACTCAGCAATTGCTGGGCGCCAGACACCCAGCGCTGATTTTCAGCTGGCACCCCGCAGTGACGCACAGGTGATGGTAAATAAAATATAATATATTACATAAATCTACATAAATATAATTTTCTTTCATTATGGATAAGCTTGCACATTTGATTGATGATAAGCGAGGATGTAGACCACAATGGAGGATGCTTGCCGAGAAGGATATATATTCACACTTGACTTAAAGACTCCTAGGTTATAGCTAACAGAAAACACAGACTCCGGTAGGGAATTCGACTCCTTAGCTGTACACACAATGAGTGTATTCCGAATATTTTGTGCTAATGGGTGGGACATCCACCATTTTCTGGTGGCACATTGCCGTAAATCTGGTGGTCTGATGATCGTTTTTTTTATAATGACACAGAAATCAGGCGAGGCTCTCAAACAAGCAGGGCTCTATCATAGCATAGCATCAGCCTTATAATGTTCCCACTGTTGGGATTCAGGCCTCCTCTCTAGGAGAGGGAATGGGCCATAATCCACCACGCGGGCCCAGTGCGGGTTGGTGGGCTCTATCAACCTATACAATAATTTACTTTAATAGGATAAAATGTTACATATCGAAACATCATCTACACTTAATATTTTAGAGAGGTAAAGTTTGTTTTTTTGTTTGTAGGAGGTAATCTATGAATGTACTGGTCCAATTGCTAAAATTTTTACCGATAGAAAGCTGCTTTATTCCTGAGTGACATAGGCTATACGTTATGTACCCGGGCGAAGCCACAAGCAAAAGCTAGTTTTATATGTTAGGTTACGGCTAAATACTGTTAAATTTTTTGGGGTAATTTTTAGGTAATTTGGAGTTGTTGGTTGCGATACGTTGAAAAAAAAAGAAGTTGTAAAATATTTTATTCAAATTTCATACTAACAGTGGAGCAGTGGTGGCCGAGTGAGGAGCAGTGGTGGCCGAGTGAGGAGCAGTGGTGGCCGAGTGAGGAGCAGTGGTGGCCGAGTGAGGAGCAGTGGTGGCCGAGCGAGGAGCAGTGGTGGCCGAGTGGTAACGGCCCCGACTTACGAGTTGTAGGTCATGGGTTCAAACCCAGCCAGGTGCATTACTTTGTGTAATTTATTTCATCACCACTGCTCTCAAAACGGTGAAGGATAACATCGTGAGGAAACCGGCATGTCCTAGAACCAAAAATTCGAAGACATGTGACATCCACCAATCCGCACTGGGCCCGCGTGGTGGATTACGGCCCATTCCCTCTCCTAGAGAGGAGGCCTGAGTCCCAGCAGTGGGAACATTATAAGGCCGACTATGCTATGCATACTAACATAGGAATGTAATTTAAGTGATAATCTATTAATTTTGGCAACATACAAGTAATTTTTTGGCATTACATTTTACTCATATTAATAATAATCTGGTGGTTAGTTGAATAAAAGCCCTTTTTAATAAGGAGAGACTAAAACCATTTCTGTAGACAACGCAACTTGTCGCATACAATGTTCTTTTCATAAAGGAATAATAAATTCAAGTTTCCAATCCTAGATTTTTCTAAAAATAACCATTATATTCTTGATTATAAATATTTGGTAAACAATAATATTTTTAAGTGGTTTGTTTACAAGCAGGACAAATATTCTTATATTAATTTTAAGATAATATTCTTACCATCAAAATGTGCATCAAATTCACTGATAAGTTCGCGAAGAAAACGTCAAAAACTTTCTTTGGTGACAATTTTTTTTTTTACTTTGGATACTCTGGTACGCCGAGTTACTCTGTCTAAATTACGAAAATTAAAATAATTCAGGCACTTTGGCTTCCAGCTTCAACCTCTTCTAATTATAGAACTCAATGTAAGATTAGAAAAACAAAACAAAAGGTAGCATTGTATTACAAACGTGCGGGGTGGTATACCCAAACAAGCTGTCAAATAAATATTATAAGTGCCTTCCTAGACGTTTTAAGACAACCGCGATTTTTAAATTTTGAAGGCATTGCATTTATTGATTGCACTATACATATTACAATTGCAATATATTATAATGCTATTTCATTAAATCGTCCGCGTGAATGTTGGTTATTGCGGACGAGAAGTCAAAGTCTAAGACCGATAAAAAATCCTATGTCCATCCTTGGAATACAGGCTTCCTCTGTACCAAATTTCATCAAAATCGCTTCAGTAATTTAACCGTGAACACGTAACAGACAGACAGACCGACAGAATTACTTTCACATTTGTATTATACGCCTGTGTTGGCCAGGGCCTTACGTTCACTTATAACTGTGCTTTTGCTTCATATCTTCCCTGCGCTTACGTATCACTGGCTTATCACTGGCCGTTCTTATTACGCATCATTGACTTTTAAGAGTTGGTGGGCTTAGTCAATGTGGCTGAGCTACTGATTCCTTTCGATTATTTATTTAATCTTCATGCAACATAAAGTACAAAGGCGGACTTAATGCCTTAGGCATTCTCTACCAGTCAACCTAGGGTAGTGAAGAGACAATGTGGTAGGTGCTTAAAAAGAAAAGGTTATTTATAAAACAAGAGTAAAAAGTATACATATTATAATTAAAGTACACGTACATAAATATTTAATAAAATATATAATTATATCAATATAAAGTAAGGACAGAAGATTTTGAGACGATTCTGCTATGCTGTAAATATAGCTCTAGTGTGAAAATTATATAATTATGTATATATATTATGTATGGCTAAACTGTACTATACTGGACAACGAGTTTTACACTCATAATTTTTTATTGAAAAGGTTTATGTCTAAAAAGTAATTATACAAAGTCTCAATGTTAGGAAACATATAGTTTTTGAGAAAAAAAATGATGAAAATCGATAATTTTTCGTAATATTTGACGCCATTTTGACAGATTTCGTTCACTTTTTACCTTGTTTGTAGTATTATGATAAAGGTATTATTTCATACAGCCACAATGAATATTTACAAAACGCAAGTTTACTTTAATTTACATTAAAAATGACGAATAATGAAGCCAAATGACATATTATACATAATTAATTGAATTTAGCTTGTCCAATGCTAAAATATTAATACTTATCTGAAAAACATGAAAGTATATGGTAGGTGGTAGGTTAGGTTAGGGTTATTTTTTTTTAAACCACTCAGAAAACTGTATCTTAGTGTACAAATATTTTTATACAATAGGTTAGGGTTATTTTTTTTTAACCACCCAGAAAAACTATATTTCAGTGCACAAAAATTTTTTTACAATGGTAGAGTGCTCTCCAACACAACAAAATTTATATTTTTCATTTTTAAATACATGAAAGTATACAATTGCTACTGTGGGGGGTTAGGTTAGGGTTATTTTTTTTTAAACCACCCAGAAAACTATTTCAGTGCACAAATATTTTTATACAATGGTTGAGCGCTCTTCGACAACAAAATTTATTTTTTTCATTTTTAAATACATGAAAGTATACAATTGCTACTTTGGGGGGATGGTACATGGGGAGGGGTTGACCCTTCCCCCTAAAACCCCCAAATCTCCCCCAAAAATGCATAAAAAGTACAATATTTTGATCCTAACCTCAAAATTTCAATCTTTTATATCTCCAAAAGTATGCGTTTCCTAGATTCGGGAGGGGGTTCAGGGGGGATGGAACACCCCCCCCCTCCCCCTCAACCCCAAAAATCCCATTATTTCGTTGTCCAGTATAGTACAGTTTTACCGAAGAAATTTCTTTTAGAAATAAGCAGTACCTTTGTACAATTTTTATAACAATGTATCTTTTTTGTATTTATGTGTGTACATAAATTATAAAATAAATTTTATTCTGACTCCAGATCAGAAGGTTGCGTGTTCATATCACTTCGGGGTCACCAGTTTGGAGAGGAACAGAGAGTAAAGTCCCACAAACCTTCGTTAAAAAGGGAGGATCCTCTGACCAGACGGGATGTTATGTCTGGTAGGCAATTGCCCGATAGATGATTTCAGGCTGTTCTATATGTTCTAATCGCGCGGAGAACTTTGATTGTGCGATGCAGGATTAGTTCTTATGTGACGCCATAGATGTCGCTACAAATTAAAAAGTTACAAAATGTATGTCAAACAGTTAAGCTGGAGTTTCCAATCCAACCTTTTACCATAATTATTTGCCTCTCCATACTACTTCAAAATCGCTTTTACCTATCTCTTATCCTTTCTTTCTGTCGTATATGTGTGTAAGGATAAAATTATACGGAGCTAATGACATGTGCCAAATGATAACGACTAGCCACGAGATAATCATTTTGATTACATTCTGGCACTGCTACCTGAGAGCAGTGGTGGCCGAGTGGTAACGGTTCCGACTTACGAGTTGTAGGTTATGGGTTCAAACCCAGCCAGGCGCATTACTTTGTGTAATTTATTTCATCACCACTGCTCTCAAAACGGTGAAGGAAAACATCGAAGATATGTGATATTCGCGCACTGTGCCCGCGTGGTGTATTACGGCCCATTCCCTCTCCTAGAGAGGAGGCCTGAGTTCAAGCATTTTTATTATCTTCCAGGTCCTTGTACGAAGGCAAGAAACGATCTGTCTACGTAACCCGCGCCTCTCGAGTGCAGGTGGTGGCCTTCGAGCTGAAGATACTGACAGACCTTGGCACGGTGGCAGCTCAAGCTTTTGAGGATGTCCATGACTGGGTTGCTGAACTTGAGACGAAGGAGGTATTATTGTTATTACTTATAATCATTTTTATTTTTAGGGTTCCATGCAACCAAAGGAAAAAACGGAACCCTTATAGGATCATTTTGTTGTCCGTCCGTGTCTGTCTGTTTGTCTGTCTGTCAAAATCCTTTACTCGGGAACGCGTGAAGGTATTGAGTCCCAGCAGTGAGAACATTAAAAGGCTGATTATGATATACTGCTACCTCAGGCACTAAGCCCTTTTTTTTCTAAATAAAAATCCAACTTATTTATTGAATTGCTTTGCTGCCTCCCTTGTGTCAGTTGCTCACTCACCATCTATCTGATGGTTCCTTGGTTCCACTTTTTCGTGCGACGCATCGTGTGGAACGACTCTTACTTTCCTTGAATTTTGTCGGGGAAGTCCATAAAATCTAATTGTTATAATCTGTTCTTTTAGGGTTTCTAGCAAAAAAAATAGTTTTTTTTTATTGTTTATTAAATATTATCCTTGGGTCCATGAAGGCGTACAACAGCCCTACAATGTGAATCTAAATTAATTAATAAATAAATTAGGTCACGTAAGTTCATTTAATGTATATTTAATTATATTTCTATCACCAAAATGAGTACATTAAATTATAAAATTACTGTGAAAAAAAAAGTTTTCTTACTGTTTGTAGATATTGAATTGACAAAAAGTACTCATCCATTCAATAGAATATCAAACAGCCATCCGCATTCAATATTGCATCGCCGTCGTTAACTTAAGGAACTCGGACACCTTACACGAGCGGGGTTACCATGACGTTCAAAGTAAGATTGTTTCATTCTTATTTCGGTGTGGGTAAGAGACAGAGCTAAACAGGTTGTCTAGCGCCATCTCTTACCCACACTGGAAATAAGAATGAAACAATCTTACTTTACACTTCATGGTACAGGTCCTGACCACAGAGTACTTTGTAATATACTGAAATTTTTGACCTAGCAACACAAACATTTTGGATTTTAGCAAAAAAATAGAGTGACACTGACAATAAAATTGACGTTTCAGATTCGCAATTTCGCATTTTGTGAGGTTTGCGTTTTGCGATCCCGGTCGCGAAGCTTTCGTAAAATATTTTGTTTGTTACTATAAAATAACGAATAAATTATTTGCTACTACAACTATACGCTAAAAATATTTCGGTTTAACACTTTAGACCAATAAAAATCGGCCGTATTTGGCTTAAATCATTTTATTGGACTGAAAATGTCACCGTAAATATGAGTCGGCGTTTTAGGATCATATTTCAGCGTTCTAACAACAATTTGTTGGATTGTTTCCTAAGAAACGAAGTGTTGTGTTCGTGTTTCATCATTTAGTAGCCGTTGAGTGTGTCAGTTGTGAGTATTCCGATAATTTTTATGCCCAATTGAATTTCTTGCTAACCGCATTACTTTTACTGTAAGGGTTAATTTTAATGATTTTTAATCAACTTATGAGGTAACTACAGTAATCAGCATTAACTGGACATGTAAGTCTACTAATAAATTACATTTAAAGTAATATCCTAATAAGATTCTTATTATAATATTGTCTTTACAAACCTCTCACACATTTATGAGTATACAAAACATTTATTTTCCTTTGTCTCCTTTTTAAAAATGGTTCCCCACACTAGGAATAAGTCCTGTATCGTGGGTATGTTCACAAACATGTAAGACGTCTAGAAACGGAACACTTATCTTTAGGTCATACAACAATTTGTCCCTTGCGGGAATGGAGCCTGCAATACACAGTACAGCAATCAATCGCTACGTAATTGGCGTCACACCCTGCTGACACTCCTTCTCTTGCCATCTAGAGTGGAAGAAGTTATAAATTGATTTAATTTTATTTATATATTAGGGTATACCCTCTCCAAAGAAAAAAAAACACCATCTACTGAGAGGTTATTCCATGTTCATAATACACTCTTATTGGTTGCAGAGCAACCACAATTTATATTTTCTTGAAATTATACCAACCCTTGCTTATCTTATCTTGTAGTGGGGCTGGCCCTAGGCCAGAGCCTTCTGGATCTTTTGTGCTGTTCCCCTCCTGTCTACTCAACCCCTAGCCCTCCGTGCACCTTCTTCATGACTCCCGGCATGGCCTTGATGGGGCTGAGCCTGTAGTCCTCTGGTCTTGGATATGGTTGGCCCAGATACTCTATTTTTTTGGAGCTTAGTGCTGCACAGTCGCACAGTAAGTGTAGCATATTCTCCTCTGCATCTCCACAGATCCTGCAAGATGGTCGCTTGCTAGTCCCATGTTGTGGAGCTGTTTGTTGGTGGTATAGTGCCCTGCAAAGACTCCTGTAATTGTCCAGAGCTGTGATCTGCTGTACCTCCATAGTTTTTGGGTCCAGGCCTTATCTATGTAATTGAGATACCAACCCTTTGATACTCTATCCTTTTTATAAGCAGACTAGATTCTGTCAGTGGCTTTGCTCGCTTTTTTTTTTTGTTTGTGCCAGTGCTTGACTGCGATCCCACCTGATGGTAAGCGGAGATGCAATCATTGATGGTCAGGCGCACTAGTTTATTAAGAGCCTATTCACTCTAGCCTTGAAGACACCTAAATTATAGTTGGACGGGAAGACCGCAGCAGGCAAATTGTTCCAGTCCTTCGATGTACGCGGTATAAACGACGAAGCGAAACGCTTAGTCCGGACCGTTGAAGTTTCAACAACATAAGGGTGGATACTCGCTGTTCGTCGGGTTGTCCGATGGTGGAAAGGAGATGGCGGAATCAAGTCATGCAATTCCCACGCACACTCTCCAAAATGTAACCTGTAAAATACTGATAGGCTGGCTCTAAATTAGAATAATATCCCATTCTCTATACAAACTTTGGACGCCCAATTCATCTCCTTAATACTTGTTCATGTTGGAGTATACGATAGCGGGTGCGGTTGTGAAGATGTGGCGAATTCGTGTTCACATTGGCCGCGAGGCGTTTGAGTGGGTGTGATGTGTTGTCAGAGTTAGAAAAAATGGACTACAATCTTTTATTGTTAACCGAAAATTCATACCTAAAGTGGGAGATGATAAAAAATAGAATTGGTGTGCACAAAATTAATAAAGAGAGAAAAAAGTATGTTGAGTTCTAGGGTGAACAGTACTAATAAGCTCTTCTGTTAAATGATATTTATTTTGTAAGTTAAAAAAACACTTTTACATGTCAATTTTTTTTCGTCATTTTAAACTAGATGAGGCCGGTGTTTCCTAGCTGACGACCCTGAGAAGAAACACCGAAACAAACTCAGGGGTCAAAGTCTCTTAAAGCCCATACAGTAATATGTAATGGTCAAATCACATGAGAACCATGCAGATTTGTCTGAGATGGTCTTTTGAAGAAAGAACCATACAGATTTGGATTGATTTGGATCTATCCTCTGTATTGAAAGACATAATGAAAACATGAAAACTTGCTACCATTTCTAGCGACAAGTTCATACTGTTTGAACTTACTGTTAGGGGGTTTTTTTTTTTTATTGGGTGGGAAAATCATCTTATGACAAAACCCGCTCTTGGGCGGAGCGGGAGATAGTGTCAGACTCTTACTGACTAAAAACCCACTCCTGTTCCTTCGTTGCCTTCGTCCCAGGGCCCCGGGTTTCGCTTTCACACTACCCGTGGCCCCAGTAGGCTTCGACCCTGCTGGGCCCCTACGATTTGCTGACATCTCCTTGAGGCGCGCGTGGAACAAAACGCGCCGTCGACGACTTGGGCTCGGTCCGGACGGTTACCGGACGGTCAGACGGCGAGCCACCCATTGCTCGCCGTCTACAAGCCCGCGCCTACGGTGGCCGGAAATCGAGATCGGAATCCCGGCGGCGGTTGGAGCGTAAGGACCGTTGCCTCACGCGATCGGCCGCCTCCTTTGCTAGCATTACTGCTTCGCAGAAGGAGGCGACCGCCTGCCACTCCTCCTCGCTCCGGACCATGGCCTGAACCAAGGCCCGGCGCGAGAGATCGCCGCCGCTGATTGCCCCCACGAGGACACGGCATTGCTCTGCCCAAGCGGGGCACACCTCCACCGTGTGCACTACCGTGTCCTCCGGGTGGGCCACACAGTGGCGACACCCGGGCGTCGTTTCCGCACGAATCCGGTGCAGGAACCTCCCGAACTTACCATGTCCGGTGAGAACCTGCGTCATGCGGAATGTGAGGACGCCGTGAGGTCTTTCCAACCACGCCTCAAAGAGGGGACTTACCGCCATAATTGTGGCGTGCCCATACTGTTAGGGGGTTAATTTTTGATAATTCTTTTTTAGCTCATGCTTATGTCATAACTATCTACCCTTCCGTTCAAATCGATTGTTTGAGCCGTGTCTTGATAGATCTGTCAGACAGTCAGTAATATAAATAGACTAGCACTTTGTCAGTGACTTTATTCAATAGAATGTTTTCATAATAACTTAAAAACAGTATAACAATGGCTTAAAGTGAATACCTCGTAACTGTGAAATACGTAACTCTTCAGGAGGCACAAAAAACCAAACTAGACCTTTAATATCATTTAATTATAATGGGCTTCTACGTGTTTTATTCAAAGCTAGTCTTTTGCCCGCGGCTTCGCTCCCGTCTATATTCTACTACTCTACCCAACTCTACCTTACTCTACCCAACTCTACCCAACTCTACCCAACTCTACCCTACTCTACCCTAGTCTAGCCTACTCTACCCTACTCTACCCTGCTCTACCCTACTCTACCCTACTCTACCCTACTCTACCCTAGTCTACCCTACTCTACCCTACTCTACCCTACTCTACCCTACTCTACCCTACTCTACCCTACTCTACCCTACTCTACCCTACTCTACCCTACTCTACCCTACCCTAATCTACCCTACTCGATAAAATGTATCCTATGTCCGTCCGTCGGTTCTGAACTACCTCCCCACCAATTTTCAGCTAAATCGGTTGAGCAGTTCTTGAGTTATAAATAGTGTAACTAACACGACTTTCTTTTATATATATAGATTTAAAACTATTGATTTATTTCAAACGCTCGTTTCTCTTTTGTTTTCCCACAAGTGTTGACGCGCCATAGCGAAGTTATCACACCAAACTGACTCGAGCAAAGTATGCATTCAACATCGTAGATGGCGCTACGAGTATCAAATCAAAATTTTGCGTGATACAAGATTATGTGTTACGAGCTTTTCTTTTCAGAAATATAATAAAACAAAAATGACCTAAAATTGCATACCCGAGGTTTTCACTCTAAGCCATCAATAATGGTATTTTGGTAGTTATGAAAAATAAATAAGAAAGCTTTTTTTATTTACTTCGGTTACTGTTTATGCTTTAGGCTGTTTATTTTTACCTCTTTAAAAGTTAAATTTTACCAACCCACCCCCCCTCTTTTTTAACCCATATGGATGTCACTTATCCGAATTAAAGATTTTTTATTTTAATTTTTTTATTTAATGCTCGCCTACATCATAAAAGGAAGCCTTGTGCAAAATTTCACGTTCCTAGACCCACAAGTTTTGTATGTGTGTTAATGTGTCAGTCAGTCGGTTTCTCCTATTATTATATACTCGTAGATAAGTTAACTGGAACTTATTAGTAAATAAACTAGTTGGGTACTATGGGGCTGTGAACACCAAGTTTTAAACGCGCCATTGACGCGCGTTTGTAGCGAGCAGCCTGTAGACCCATCCCTAAAAGGCAATTACTGATCTATTTCTTGATGTCTATTCTCAGGGGTGTTCAGCACCCACTGTTTATTTCTCATGGGTGCTCGAGCCCCCAAGCACCGATGAAGTCGGCGCCCTTGAATACACATAGAAGTTTTACAGCTGTATCCGAACTACACTTCTGGACACATCTATTGGCCCACCTTGTATTTTCAGTTTCGTTTGGTCCTAGCTAAAATTTTATATTAGGTCGAGCAAAAAGTTTTTATGCAGTTTTGAACCTGGCACATTCACAATTTCATTCAATAGTCTTTTTTTGAATTTCGAACACAGAATTTAAAGAAACAAAAGACAATTTGGAGCCTGTTTGTTGATATCAAACAATCGAATACTAAGAAAACTTGGTTTTATTGGTTTATTTGGATTTAATTCTTGAAAAAGTGTTTGATATCTTTGGTTTTGCAACAAACATTACTTATTCTTAACATTAAGGTGAGGTTCTATCAATAATCTATGGATACTTCACCTGAAGTCGCCGCCCAAGCTGTGGCACTTATTCAGGCCGGACACAGCCAAAGAAACGTGAGTGCTCAACTTAATTTAAGTCGATCTGCGGTCCGAAATGTTTATCGGAGGTACCTAGAGACTGGCGGCTTTGTTCGTCGCCAAGGAAGGCCACGATCTCGGGTCACAACTGAAAGGCAGGATCGATTCATCGTGACGACCAGCTTGAGAAATCGTCACCTTACCTCCATTGAGATACAAAACCAACTTCGCGACTTCCACGGAGTATCTGTGAGCACTCGAACTGTTCGGAGAAGGTTAAAAGAACGCGATATGGTACCACACAAGCCAGCTAATGGGCCCAAACTAACGCGAGCCCACCGAACAGCGCGCCTTCATTTCGCACGCAGTCATTTAAATTGGACACAGCAAGATTGGAGCCGTGTACTCTTTTCTGATGAGTCTAAAATTGTGTTACATGGCAATGATGGAAGGAAGAAGGTCTACCGACGTAAGGGAGAGCGTTTCGCACAATGCTGCTTTGAAGAGAGGGTTGCTTATGGCGGTGGCTCATGGACTGTCTGGGGCGGTATATCCGCGAGCGGCAAAACTCAACTTGAGGTTGTTACAGGACCACGGCTGCCAACATTTAATGCTGAAAGGTACATTCGTGAGTGCTTAGAACCTCACGTGATACCATACGCGGACTATGTGGGCCCAAATTTCCTTTTTATGCATGATAATGCAAGAGCCCATGCGGCCGGCATCGTCAGGGAATATCTTCGGGATGTGAACATCACAGTTATGGACTGGCCAGCCAGAAGCCCAGACATGAACCCCATTGAGCACATGTGGGACGAGCTAAAAAGACGTATTAGGGCTCGTCAGCCAGTTGCCCAGACGATGCAGGAGTTGAAAACTGCCATAGAAGAGGAATGGGAGATGATTCTCAAAATTTCATAGAGCGGTTGATAAACTCTATGCCTAATCGTATGAGAGCTGTGGTAGATGCCCATGGAGGCAACACGCGTTATTAAATTAAACCTTTATTTGATAAAACATGTTTTTTATTCAAAAATCAATTGCCTTTAACAAGGCGCATATCCGACTTGTTAGGCGTAGCTCCATGTCGTATGGTATTCTGAATTCAAATTTAAAACAATACGATCGAAAAAGATGGTAAAATGTATCAGGTTTAAAACTGCATCAACAGTTTTTGTTCAATCTAGCAATCATATTTCGGTAGGGGCCATCGAAACCTAAACTCTAAGGTGGGCCAATAGATGTGTCCAGAAGTGTATAATATGTGTATAATTGCTATCTATCTTGATATGGTTTGAAGCTGCCCAGTGTCATCATAAGTGAGATTTTGTTGGTATTCCATTACCTTTCTCTTGCAACAATCTGATATATGTTCAGAGGCGTAGAGTGGACTAATTTAGACGTGGACGAAGGCGCATCAGCCTTTTTAGGGTTCCGTAGCCAAATGGCAAAAAATCGGAACCTTTATGGACTCGTCATGTCTGTCTGTCTGTCTGTCCGTATGTCACAGGCACTTTTTCCGAAACTATAAGAACTATAATGTTGAACCTTGGTAAGTTGATGTATTCTGTGAACCGCATTAAGATTTTCACACAAAAACATTAAAAAAAAAAATATTTTCCCCATACTTAGAACTGAAACTCAATTTTTTTTCCCCAAATCTATTTGTGTGGGGTATCTATGGATAGGTCTTCAAAAATGATATTAAGGTTTCTGTTATAATTTTTTTCTAAATTGAATAGTTTGCGCGAGAGACACTTCAAAATTGCTAAAATGTGTATCCCCCTGTAATTTCTAAAATTAAGAAAATGATAAAACTAAAAAAAAATGATGTACATTACCATGCCAACTTCCACCGAAAATTGGTTTGAACGAGATCTAAGTAGTTTTTTTTAATACATCATAAATCGTAAACCGCAATTTACCTTTCAAGTTTGTACGGAACTGTCAGTGCGCGAGTCCGACTCGCACTTATCCAGTTTTTCTTTCATAAATTCGAAAACGAGACAGCAACTGTCGCAACCCAGTGTTCGACCACATCGTCGCTTACCATCAGGTCAAGGTAATGGTCAAACTCGAGCCTATAAATTATAAAACTACACCCTCGCGAGACCCCTTTGGGTGCGGGGTCATGGCCGTGGGTCCATTTCGCCCACGCCTAGCTACGCTACTGTATATGTTAGTTTTATAGCATTGTTCCAGTCCGTCATGATGGAAGGCTGTTGCTCTCGCTTCACGGCGGCTGAAGGCGGAGCCCGACTCGCCGCAGCCGCTGCCACGAAGAACATCCTCGCCGTGGAGTACGCCAGCTTCATTCCTGTAAGGTTGCTGTATGAGAAGGCCTATCAGATACGAGGGTGAGTCGTCTTTTTATTCGCCTGCGTCCGAAGGAGGGATATGTTTATTGAGTGTGTTTATGACAGTGTGTTGCAACAGAACTCTGCTTCTGCAGAAGTTCCGCAAGAGAAGAGAGTAGAGTTTTTTCACGTCCGTTTCCGTTTCTGGTTCCGCAAACTTTATAACAGAACTCTTAACAAAAGAATACAACGAGGAGCGCTGGGGTGGGGGGCCCGTAGACGACTGGACATGACGGAAAAAATATCGACACTATTCGGGTGTTGAACTATTTACATAATTAAGTTTGTACGGAACCCTCAGTGCGCGAGTCCGACTCGCACTTGCCTGGTTTTTTTTTATAATTTTGATTTTACATTCGAAATATTACCGAGTGGGTTACCATGAAGTTCAAAGTAAGATTGTTTCATTCTTATTTCAGTGTGGGTAAGAGACAGAGCTATACAGGTTGTCTAGCGCCATCTCTTACCCACACTGGAAGTAAGAAAGAAACAATCTTACTTTGAACGTCATGGTAACCCACCAAATCTTTGTTACTGTCCGTTCAACCGATTTTGTGATCTATTCCGTAGACATAAGGATGGCATTTAGAACAAAAAAAATGGTTACATGCCAACTTCCACAACCAATTTACTGCAGACTCCTTTTATCATTCTACTAACGCAATAAAAGTCAAAATCGTTTGTACGGACAGTAAAAAATGTTTTGTTTATTAGGAGCAGTTGGGAGCAGTGGTGGCCTAGTGGTAACGGCCCCGACTTACGAGTTGTAGGTCGCGGTTGCAAACCCAGCCAGGCGCATTACTTTGTGTAATTTATTTCATTACCACTGCTCTCAAAACGGTGACGGAAAACATCGTGAGGAAACCGGCATGTCCTAGAACCAAAAATTCGAAGACATGTGACATTCACCAATCCGTACTGGACCCGCGTGGTGGATTACGGCCCATTCCCACTCCTTAAGAGGAGGCCTGAGTCCCAGCATTTTTATTATCTTCCAGGTCCTTGTACGAAGGCAAGAAACGATCTGTCTACGTAACCCGCGCCTCTCGAGTGCAGGTGGTGGCCTTCGAGCTGAAGATACTGACAGACCTTGGCACGGTGGCAGCTCAAGCTTTTGAGGATGTCTATGACTGGGTTGCTGAACTTGAGACGAAGGAGGTACTCGTATTATTGTTATTACTAATAATAATTTTTATTTTTAGGGTTCCGTGTAACCAAAGGAAAAAAAACGGAACTCTTATAGGATCACTCTGTTGTCCGTCCGTCTGTCTGTCTGTCAAGACCCTTTACTCGGGAACGCGTGGTGGTATTGAGTTGAAATTAAAACCATATACTCAGGTCTGCGGTCCCTTGAAGCTGTGAAAAAATCAAACTTCAAAGTTAATGGAAAAAGAAGATACGGCCGTTTATGTCGCAAAAAACGTGAATTTCGACACTCTCAAGGAAATCAAAATTATAGGGTACTTCCCGTTGGCCTAGAATCCTGAAATTTGGCATGAAGCAAGGTATCATAGCATAGCAAAAATCGCAGCATAGGAAAAAATCTAAAAACTGACATTTGTAGTTACGTCACAATTTTTTTTTTCATTTCTTAAAAATCTTCGTAACTTAATTCGGGAATAAAACACTCAGGGCACGAGTCCGGCTCGCACTTGCCCGGTTTTTTATATCTTACCTCCGATTCTAGCAAGTTTCTCGGACTTTCCTTGCGTGATCGCAACAGGAATGAAGATATTCACAAGAGAAGCAAGGTTACCGATTTAGCCCAAAGAATCGCAAAATTTAAGTGGCAGTGAGCAGGGCACATTGCTCGCAGAACAGATGGCCGTTGGGGCCGAAATGTTCTGGAGTGGCGACCGCGTACTAGAAGACGCAATGTTGGCCTCACACAAGGTGGACCGATGACCTGGTGAGGATCGCGGGAATCCGATAGATGCGAGACGCACAGGACAGGTCGTTGTAGCGACGCTTGGGGGAGGCCTATGTCCAGCAGTGGACGTCTTTCTAAGCGGAATTTCGAATGAAGTTTAGTGGCTGTTTTAATTATTCGCAAATTGATTCCTAGTGGATATTGTGCTGTAAAATTGGTGTAGTTTTGTATCTCAAGTGTCTGCGCAACTGGACAATATGTGGAATCATTGAAACAGGCGCGATCTCGGTAAAGTGGAACTGAGAATTTTGGATGTGAGACGCACAGGACAGATGTCTTTTGTCTTGGTATGGTCATGTAAAGAGGAGAGATGAAACGCATGTTACTAAAAGAGTTATGAGTTTACATGTGGATGGATGGAGAGGGAGAGGGAGACCAAAGAAAAGATGGATGGATTGTGTGAAGAGTGATGTGAAAGAAAAGGAAGTTAGTGATAGCATGACGGTTGACAGGATAGAATGGAAGAAAAAAACGTGTTGCGCTGACCCCAAATCAGATGGGACAAGGGCAGGAAGATGATAAGACGCACAGGGCAGTTGGGGGAGTTCTGCGTCCAGTAGTGGAAGTCTTTCGGATTTATGGGGATGGGGGTATTTCCGACTAACTTTATACATAGTTGATAGCCTGGCTTGCTGGTCTAGTGGTTAGTGGTCCTGACTGCTATGTCGGAGGTCGTGGGTTCGGTTCCCACCCAGGACAAATGTTTGTGTGATGAGCACGAACATTTTTTCTGTCTGGATGTAATTTATCTATAACATGTATGTATGTAGAAATATATAAGTATGTTTATCAGTTGTCTAGTACTCATAGCACAAGCTCTGCTTAGCTTGGGACTAGACGGCGTTGTGTGAATATTATTATTATATTATTCGTAAGAAGTTGGCAGTAGTATCATCACAACGTTAATGTTTCTCGGTTTGTCGTTTGGGACCAATTCATTTTTTATTTATCTATTTTTTTCATTAAATTATGTCTAAATTATATTTACCTATATTGTATTGTATCTGTGATTCATTTCTATATAACCTTTTTTTCTCTTTCTCTTTTATTGCACCTACCACTATTCTTCTCTGCATCACCCAAAGGTTGACTGGTAGAAAATGCCTAAGGAAGGTCAAGTCCGCCTCTGTACCATTATGTGCATGAAGTATGTAATAAATAAATATTATTAGTTATTTTCCTTGTTCATTCCAGGTAGTGATCTGCACATCATCAGTTTTGAAACGGATCCTGGAAGAAGAGCTGCTGACCATGAGTAACCTCAACGTGCTCATAGTAGACAGCTGTCACCTGATATATAGAGATGAAGATTTGAAATATGTGAGTACAATTCTTTATAATTTTTTATGTATTTTCTCTATAATTCTTTACAGTTGCGGAAGTCCGATGGATGCGAGAAGCACAGGACCGTTCATTGTGGCGACACTTGGGGGAGGCCTATGTCCAACAGTGGACGTCTTTCGGCTGAAATGATGATTATGAATTCTTTATCAGCAAGGCGTGATAAAATTACATTAGTTTTGTTTTTTTTTCTAGTTGGGCTATCATCTGATGACATCTCGCTCCTTTGGGTGGAGCGGGAGGGCGTGTCAGACTTTCACTGACTAAAACCCACTCTTTTGTTTTTCTTTGCCTTGCGTTCCAGAGCCCCGGGGTTTATTTCCACTTAACCCATTGCCCCAGTAGGCTTCGACCCTGCTGGGCCCCTACGATTTGCTGACGTCTTCCTCAGGCGCGCGTGGAACAGTACACGCCGTCAACGACTTGGGCTCGGACCGGATGGTTAAAAAAAAATTAATGGTTTAAAAAAAAAACACATTTCCTGGAACAAGTTTTGTAAAATATTCGAGTAAATCACGGAATTACCGAATGCTAACAGAGTTTTCAGGCGTTATCTCTCGTTTTTCGCTTTGCCTTTTCGTCGAACATCGCGTTGGATTGCGTCAGATGAAGTAACAAGCTTTTAAACCATGCTCGATGTTGATGATAGGCGAGAGGAAAAACTTTTTACAAAAAAAAAAAATAACCGACTTCACTAAAAAGATCAAAATAACTTTAATTTCGGAAGTCGGTGTTTATCGGTATTGTTTGTTTCTTATTTTACACCGACTTCCGAAATTTATTTTGAGTCTTTTAAGGTGATTGCTACGGGTTGTTCGTGGCCATTTTCCCGCTAGATGGCGCTGAAGTCAACATTTTCAGTTTTATTTTGTTTTGAGTGTAATTGAAAAAATATTAAGTCACAGAAATAGTACAGCGTAAATCGGACATTCCACTTTATCGAAGTTAGTCAAATTATAGTCTCAAAACCCATCTGATTCGCCATTTTTCGAAATACTAATATCTAACTCTGCTTATAGTATCGTTTACACACACATAGACACGAACGACTACTTTAAAATCTAACAAAATTACCACTAGATGGCGTGTATTTAAAAGTTATAAGCCTGGTTTCTGTAGAAATTATAATTATGTCTGGGGGAGTACCTGTTATGATTATATTATAAAAATAAAAGGCGGTATTTCAGGTGTAAACTATTTAATTGACCTCTAATTTTGTGAATCAAATGAATGTCAAGAATGCATAAGACAGTTTTATTTTATTACCTTTTATTACATTATTTAAAATAACATATATTACAACTAACAATTATTACAAGTAATTATAGAGACATAAATGCTTGATACATGACCATTTACTAAAAAACAATCTTTTTCAAAATTAATTACACACCAGTACAAAACAAACGCAAGAAACTCTATTTCATAAACAAGACAACAAATTTAAAACACAAATTAGAATAAGAGATTGCAACCAAGAAGGTGGAAAAATGTTTGATAATATCTAAGCATCCATAATCACATTTTTATTCTTGTAAAACTTAAACATAACTAACAAATGGTTATACATATCTGCTAAAGTATTGTTTTAATTGTAAAGGAAATAAAAAAGCAACAAAGTTCTTTACATTCACTCTATGATTGTAAACATTGATAATGTAGATTCTAAACATACAATTAAAACAATCATTTGATCCTGAAGTTCTTGTCCGGAAAACCACCACTTAACAGCTGCTGCGAAAGAAAATGACTATACTTAGTATATTTTGTGTGTAACTTTTTATGTGGATGTTGAAGAACAATTTTCCACAAGAAAAAATTAATATAGATTGAAATTTATGGAAATTATGAAATAAATAAAAAAGAGTAATAATTTAGTGTACCTTTCATATCTATACATTTCACATTTTTTTGACCATGGTTCAAAATGATTTCTGGCAGAATACAGTATTTCAAAAAGTCTAATGGCTTTGGCATCATATTGCTAATAAATTCATTATCTCGACAAACTTCTATAACTGTCTAAGGTTCATTGACTGAAATAAAACATTTGAAGTAGCATTTATCCATGTTACTGACACGCATTCGTCCTTGAACCTGAAATAAATTTAATATTATAGTAAGAGTAATTATCATGCTAAAATATAGTGGACATGCAATAGAATTATAAATTTTATTAATTCTGCTAACCATTCTTCACACCATATTCTCAATTGTAGTTCATCAACATCAATTGGATCACTCGGTTCAGGTCCATAATTCTTGTCGTTTGTGTTTTTTTCTCTTCAAACAAAAAATTGTTTGAGTGTTGACAAATCTTATCGTATTCTGCTCTGTTCCTTTCGCTCTATGTATTTTTTTAAATGTGTTCCTGGACTCTGTGTGGTCTGCTTTTTCCATGCAGTCTTATACCATTTGTGTCCAGTAGCAAGCGATAGCCCTGAAAATAAAATATAATTTTACTAGAAAATATGAAAAAAATAGATAGAAATTATATCTATGTTATGTACAATATAAGTATAAGGAAACAGTACTGATAAACATAACATTTCTTTTTGGTTCCAACTTCTGTTTGTTCTAATAGAAAAGTAAATGTTTATAGTATTTACCTGCCACATGAACACGTTGGTACGATCCCCCTTTACCTAGATTAATTCGTTTTCCTCAGCTGATTTTATTTATTACGCTCATAAAGTTTTCTGCCACATTTGTCGTCTCATTTGACAAAAGGCTTGCCTTCAAGGCAATTTTTTCATTGGTGGCATAAATCAGTGCCCACACTTCTGGAGCATCCTTTTTTTAGATCTTCTACGAAGTTTCCTTCCTTGTTTTCAGTTCCATTGACATTGCAATAATAGTCCTTGCAGTTCAGTCACTATATAATCGTTTGAATGCGCTTTTCACTCTTTTTGACAATTTACGGACGCCTGAATATTCGTGGCGTTTGGTACGCTATCTTTCTCGCAGCATCAGACAGTAGGAACCAAGATGTAAACCTAAACTGAAATACACAAAAACAAATGATATATACAAGACAATATGTTAGGTACTTTTATAAATTCGGAATTCGTTCGAAATGCAATCTCATGTCATGCAAAGTAATGTCCGTAGATAATACAGAATATTACAAATATTGACGTTCCAAATTACGTTCAAAATTACAGCAGTAAAATTTTACTTACCCAAATAATTTTGATATAATATTGATTGACAATTAAGAAAATAATATCTAGTGGGGATAAATCCCTGCAGAACAACCATAAATAATAAATCATAATCCATAATTATATGTAACGGAATGCACATTATGACGCGATATAGTTTTACTTGGTACATACCAAGTAAAACTAATGTTTGTTTGTCCATCGATAACTATTTGTATTACTAATCTGAAAAAAGAATATGACAGGAAATATATATATTTAAAGCGACTTATAAATTTGATTTACATATGATAGATAATATATTATAAAGTAAAAAAAAAATTATATACTTGATATTAATTAAGTATAACTTCACGAATCAGTTAATAATATCGATTGGTGATTTCTATGAGAAGATTTTAGTTTGTAATAAATAGCCAGCTAAACTCACGGGCCGACTTGCTAATACCACCGAAAGATTGGTACCTACTTTTATTTTAAAATAAAATTGCGTCTATGCAACTTTTACTACAATACATTGCTATAATTACATTAAATTGGAATGAAATACATACAAGAAATATTTGTTCGAATCTATGAAAATGCATAAAATTCAAAACATACAAGAAATTCCGCGCGTAAAACCTATCACTGCACAAGCCTAGAGCTTCAAAATGTATTTTATTACAAGTCAACCGAATTATCGAATCGAACGAAGTTTGGCAACGGTTTTTCTTAGAAACATTACGGGTCAAAGGGTCAAGTAGGAAGGAACTAGGAAGTACGGCAACGTCGCGTTTTGTTTCTCGTAGGTTTCGTTTGACGAAATTGTTGCTAGTAACAATAATAATAACTAACGCTAACAATATTTGACAACAACAATGTTTTATGTTTTCGTTTATGATAGTTAGTTTTACGTTATTATAATGCTTTTTTTAATGGAAACCATTATTATAAATTTAGTAAAGATTTTTCAAATTTACAATATCGGTTGCACGCCATCTAGCGTTAAGTATTATAATCTATCGCATTCATGGCGGCAAGCTTGGTTGTCAAATCGCACTCACACTAGTAAACAAAATGTCTAATTTTGCCCGGTTTTCTAGACTGTTTTTCTCAATATATAAAGCAAATTATTTACCAAAAAGGTGCATGCGGAACTATTTCATTGTAGAAAAGTGATAAAGTGATTCGTTTTGAGCAAAAAGTGTCTATGTACGGAGTATAGTTCGAACGAAAAATGTATGAACAGGCCAGCGGAACATTCACCTTAATAAAGTTATTTTGAGTCTTTTAGTGTTTTTTTTTTATTGAAATCGGTTATTTTTAACTATCTTCATTGTAATATCTATGTGAGTATGAAGTTCCGTTGACCATTTCTGGTCTTCTTCATCAGTTCCACTTCATCAAATGGTACTTTTTGGCTGTAAACGCTTAAGTTGTTGATGAAAATACCAAAATCACTATATGGTTGCCTGTAATATTTGAAGAGTTTCCTCGATTCCTCATGGATCTTATCATCAAAACTGGATTTTGAAAAAAATAGGACCAATCTGGGGCCCTAGTCTGCTATTTTTATAAATTCGTCATTCCAACACGATCCCATTGTCATTTTGCTAAAACTTCGTAATCTGATAATTCATAATGATCGATCAATGATCGGTCAATGGTCTCGTACTAGAGTTGTGGTAGAATGACAATATCGAACTTATTAAAAGCAATGACTGCACAATGACGTTCTAATGGTAGGTCACCGATCAAAAGAACTGTCAAAATTTTAGCAGATTACCGCATACGTCAGATATTCATTTGTCAATATGTACGAGATTACCATTCTATGCCACTTCTTTCAATAGAGTGTCAGTGGTTGACCTTTGGAAAGTCATAATGACGCCATTATATTAGTAGATTACCAAACTTGTCAAAATCAACAATTATGAAATCAAAAAGAGACCATTCTGACACTATTGTAATAGCTGACTTGAGGCCCTGGAAGCGTGTCCTATAAAGGGAAAAAAAAATTGCAGATCGGTCCATTAACAACGGAGTTCTGATTACAACCGAATTGATAACCTCCTCCTTTTTTTTTGAAGTCGGTTAAAAAGACCCTCTTAAGCCTTCTGATGCGAAAAATTCTAACTTTTATTATTACTTTTTATTCCACAGATAATGAAAGCCTACAAGCAATGTCCCCAGGACAGCCAGCCAACGATCCTAGCACTTACCTACCCACTTTTCAACTCGAACAAAAAAGACGATACAAAAGACGAAAATCCACCGCGAGAGAAAGAGACAGAAGATGAAGATCGTGTAAGGAAGAAAGAGACACAAGATCCTCAAACGGCTTTGTTGAGAAAGAAAGAGGGGGCAGATAAGTCTGCGGAGGAGAAAGAAATGGATGATTTATCAGGTCAGGAGGAGTTTATCTATGGCTGGCCTGTTGGTCTAGTGGTTAGTGACCCTGACTGCTATGCCGGAGGTCGTGGGTTCGATTCCCACCCAGGACAAATGTTTGTGTGATGAGCACGATCATTTGTTCTATGTCTGGGTGTAATTTATCTATAATATGTATGTATTTAGAAATATATAAGTATGTTTATCAGTTGTCTAGTACTCACAACACAAGCTCTGCTTAGCTTGGGACTAGACGGCGTTGTGTGATAGTTGTGGAATATTATTATTATATTATTATCTTATTACTAGCTTCTGCCAGCGACTTCGCCCGCGTGAAATTAGGTTCTCCATACATCAAACAATCATCTAATGACACATCCCGCTCTTGGGCGTAGCGGGAGATAATATCAGACTTTTACTGACTAAAAACCCACTCCTGTTCCTTCTTTGCCTTCATCCCAGGGCCCCGGGCTTCGCTTTCACACTATCCGTGGCCCCAGTAGGCTTCGACCCTGCTGGGCCCCTACAATTTACTGATGTCTCCCTGAGGCGCGCGTGGATCAGTACGCACCGTCGTCGACTTGGCCTCGGTCCGGACGGTTACCGGACGGTCGGACGGCCAGTCACCTATTACTCGCCGTCCGCAAGCTCGCGCCTACGATGGCCGGAATTCATCCCCTTAGGAGGTGAATTTCGTAAAATCCGTTCTTAGCGGATGTCTACTCCCTATAAGGAACCTACCTGCCAAATTTAAAGTTTGTAGGTATTATAGTTTCTGAGATTTCGTGATTAATCAGTGAGTGGTATTTCGCTTTTTTATATATATAGATTGAAGGTACTCCATTCGCGTTCAGAGTAGCCATTTAAAAAAAACCCAAAAACTAAAGTCAAAATCATCTTCACAAAACATCACCTTCTGCAAAAGAAAATAAAAAAAGATTACAGACCACATAGTGTCTGTATATGTATATGTATCTGTGTGACGCTCATCTTTTTTTAGGGTTCCGTACCTCAAAAGGAAAACACGGAACCCTTATAGGATCATTTTGTTGTCCCTCTGTGTTTCTGTCAAGACTGTTAGCTTGTAGCGACATCTATGGCGTCACATAGGAACTAATCCTGCAACGCGCAATCAAAGTTCTCCGTGCGATTAGAACATATAGAACAGCCCGAAATCATCTATCGGGCAGTTGCCCACCAGACATAACACCCGTCTGGCTGGAGGATCCTCCCTTTTCAACGGAGGTTTGCGGGACTATACGATCTGTTCCACATACCTCCAAAGAAAAGTTTGTGCGAAATCCTCAGTGCGCGAGTCCGACTCGCACCTGCTCAGTGTTTTTGTTGTTAAAACCAACTTATTCAAATAAATATAATTAATGTTCCAGGTGCATTACCACGTATGACAGTAACAAAATACGAAGAGATGGGCCTTTATGAGAACGTTGATGATTTTGATATGTACGAAAAGCTGGAGTGGAAGATCGAAGAGCTAGAACAAGAGCTGTGCTGTCAGATGGACCTGGCTGAGGATATCGATGGAGGAAAGAGGTGAGCATAGATAATAGGGTTATTTCACTAATTTTTTTAAAGTGTCAAATCACTAACAATTTTTATTCAGTCGCTTATTTCAGTCGCAATGCATTTCAAATTTACATTTTCAAATATCGCGCGTAATTTGACGAAGATGCAGAACGCAGTGGACGCCATATTTGCTCTGTGGTCGTGACGTCAGTTGGCTGTGTAAGCAAATAAGCAATGGCGCTGTTATCAATATAAACTTTAAATAAATTAAAATAAATTACTAATATAATAACAATATAGAGTAATAATAATATAATATAATCAATAATATAGGAATGAAAATGTAAAATGTAACTATATGGACCTAATACGTCTGAAATAAAAAGATTTTTTTTGTTTTATTCACTCGGTGTGGCCGATCAGTTGACAGCTGTCACTTTAGTTTACACAGCCAAATGACGTAATATCATGGTGGCTATTTCATGATAAAGAACGGATAAAAAAAACTTATTCTTTATTGTACACAAAATTTTATACGATCAATAAAAAATAGGACAGTTGATGTACATAGGCGAGCTTAACCCACAACTGGGTTTTCTAACTTAAAAATTAGAATTGAATAAAAAAAAATATTTTGTTATTTTATGACCTAAAACTGACACTTGCCGACTGCTTTTTGCCTAAGCTGTCTTAATAATATATTTTTAGATTTTTTTCTCATATAGAGTAAAATACGTACAATTTTTGACCAATATCTCACCTGATGGTAAGCGATGGTGTGGCGACGATGGAGCACGCTTGCCTTGAAGTAATCTATTCACTCTTGACTTAAAGATCTTCAGGTTGTAGTTATCGAGAAACACCACTGACCTCTATTATTTACCATTGGATAGGCTGTTCCATATGTTTGACAGCTAATTTGTTGTGCTTATTTGAAGCGCCATTAGCGAGCGTCCAGAGAACTAATTTTGACGTATAATACATATGGCTGCCGAGAAATTTACAGTACTCTGAAGTATTTTTGAATTTTGAATTAATTTCGTTTGAGTACCTTATTATATCTGCATCACGAATTATATAAAACCTATGAAAAATGAGGTCATGTGTATATTGTAAATGGCGCGACATTATTAATATTAGTACCGTAGACTATCGCTACGGTCGGCAGCGTCAAAATGGCGAATATCAAACGGGCACAAAAGCACTTTGACGGACGCTAGTCCAGTGTGGTAATAAGTGGAGGTCAGTGGGGGTAGATCGCGGGTTCAAACCCAGCCAGGCGCATTAATTTGTGTAATTTATTTCATCACCACTGCTCTCAAAACGGTGAAGGAAAACATCGTGAGGAAACCGGCATGTTCTAGAACAAAAAATTCGAAGACATGTGACATCCACCAACTCGCACTGGGCCCGCGTGGTGGATTACGGCCCATTCCCTCTCTTAGAGAGGAGGACTGAGTCCCAACAGTGGGAACATTATAAGGCCGACTATGCTATGCAGTGGGAAACACAGACTCCGGCAAGGAATTCCACTCCTTAGCTGTACGCACAATTAATGTGTTTCCTGCAATTTTTGTGCGTATAGGTGAGATGTCCACCATGTAATGGTGGCGCATCGCTCTATGTGTAGTGGTCCGATGATGGAACGGGCTAGGCGGAATTAGGTTATGCAATTCCGACGCACACTCCCCGAAATGCAACCGTTAGAAAACCGACAGGCTAGCAAATCGGCGTCGATGCTCAAGACTTTGAAGACTCAACGAGTGCATCATTGCCAGTGATCCTCCTTGCTCGCCTCTCTTTTGAGCTGATGGTTTTAATTCATTTTTCTTGTTTTTTAATGATATAAACTAATGCTTGAATGTGATCCCACCTGATGGTATGCAGTGATGCAATCGTTGATGATGAAGCGCACTAGTTTATTAAGAGCAGCGCTTCACGTCGTCGTTTATGCCGCGTACATCGAAGGACTGGAACAATTTGCCTGCTGCGGTCTTCCCGTCCTATAATTTAGGTGTCTTCAAGGCTAGAGTGAATAGGCTCTTAATAAACTAGTGCGCCTCACCATCTATGATTGCATCACTGCTTACCGTCAGGTGGGATCGCAGTTAAGCGTTTAGTTTATATCACTAAAAAAGAGTGAATAGGTTACTTCTAGGTAAGCGCGCTTCATCGTCGACCGCATCGTCGCTTTCCATCAGGCAGATAGCGGTCAAGTGCGAACCTATCGAGATAAAAAGAAATATATATAGGGTGACTGGTAATTAGTGACCGATACTTAAACACGTGATTGTAATTATGATCACAAACAACTTTCCCAAAGAAACTTTTTTATTTTTTGATCTAGTAGTTAACAACCGAAACCTGGGTACATACACTGATTACGTACACCGCTGGGTTTGCAAGCCGCGTGGGTGTTCTATCACTATTGCAGGTACGACGGCATCACGCGGCTAACAGCTGAGCGGTCGCTTGTCACAGGCGCGCGCGTATACAGCTTTAGATTCAAACAGCTGTTTTGTTATTGTGATAAAACTATTGAGAATATAAAAAAAGTTTCTTTGGAAAAGTTGTTTGTAATCATGAGTACAATCACGTGTTTAAGTATCGGTCACTAATTACCAGTCACCCTATATATTCTTCCATTTTGTTTCCAGAATATCTTCATCAGCGAAACCACGGGAGCTTATAATCGAATATTCAGCGCGCCCCTCCGACGAGCAGCTACCCCCCATATACTTAGAGCTGGAGAAATACATGAGAGACACTGTGCAAGACGCTTTGGACTTCATCGAGGACCATCGGTGAGTTTTAACCTACCGTTTTTAGGGTTCCGTGCTCTACCTAAAGGGTAAATACGGGACCGAGACCCCCGCGGTCCGTTATTTCTTTTAAATGTTTTTATAGATAATGGTACGGAACCCTTGGTGCGCGAGTCCGACTCGCACTTGCTCGGTTTTTTTTATGTGTGTAAAACAGATAATAAAAACAGAAAACTTTGAATTGAATTTTAAAATTTATTTTGTTACTAGCTTTTGCCAGAGACTTCGTCCGCGTAGAAGTCGAAATGGTTTTATTAGGTTTTTTGCGATACGAAAATATGAAATATTATTTATTATCTTCGTCGTATGTGATAGTCCATTGAATTGTATGGCGAGCGATATTGTATCTTAAGATAAAATAGTATAGTATCTTAACCGTATGCAGCGTGTAGTGAACTCCACTGCGGGTGACGTAACTTACGACAAACTTATTATTGTAATCGGGTCTAGGGATCGAACTGCAAAATTAAGTTTGTTTTTTATTGTATATACTTTTCCGGGATGAAAAGTATCCAGTGTGGTGCCCAGAATATTAAAGAATAATTATACCAAATTTCAATGTAATCGAACCGGTAGTTTTTGCGTGATGCCTGAACAAACAGACAGACAAAAATTGTTTTTAATGACATTTTTGGGTCAGGTGTCGGTCTAGTAACACCATGCCATTTATTTTTTTGATATTTTCAGTGTACAGAATTTTCACTTCTACAGATTTATTATAAGTATAGATTTTATGAATTAAAACTAACACTTACCGACTGCATTTTACCTAAGTATCTTATTAACATATTTTTAGATTTTTTTCTCATATAAAAGTAAAATACCCTATTATGGCAAAGACCGAACTAAGGTTGAAAGGACTTCAAATAGAATTTCCGAATTTTACGCTAGAATAAAAATTTACTTTCAGCTTTATTTTCTTTTTGATTACAGACATGATCCTACAGAGATCTACGGAGACGAGATGTACGACGAATTCATGAGCATTCCACACCCCACCATCGACCCTAAGAATATATTTAAACAGTTTTTATATGTTTTGGACCAATTGGGTAAGTTACCTGAATATAAACACATCATTTCAGCCGATAGACGTCCACTGCTGGACATAGGCCTCCCCCAAATGTCGCCACAAAGAACGGTCCTGTGCGTCTCGCATCCATTTGATTCCCGCAACCTTCACCAGGTCATCGGTCCACCTTGTAGGGGGCCTTCCAACACTGCGTCTTCCGGTACGCGGTCGCCATCTAGATAGACGTCCACTGAAAGAAAATATAAAGAAAATATGTTTATTTGGCACACCATGATACATTAATCAACAAATACAAATTGATTTCCAAACTAAAAAAAAAATTAGGAGATATAAAATTGACAATAAACATGGCCGGATCTACTTAATGGCTAAATGGGCTGCGGCCCAGGGCCCCAGGGATATAAGGGGCCCCCAGTTCTCATTAAAAACAATCTACAATACGGCTTAATCTATTTGACAAAACTTGTTTCAAAACAAATAGAGTACTACTGTTTAATTTTGATATCGCTACTAATATGGGCGGGTCAATGGTTTACAGCCGCTCAACGTTGGTGTTCACGTTCGACCTGTAATCAAAGTATTTATTTATTATTTACTTTATTGTACACCTCATAATGTGGACAGGATAAACATTTACAAAAACTAAGTGTTCAATCGGCGGTCTTCTCGCACAGGGCAATCTCTTACAGAAAACCACAAGACGAAGTACCTATATTTAGACTTTCAAGTTAGCTATAGTAACTCATGATCTCTTGTTCCATTAGGACGGTGATCGGTCTGTTACATCCCTAGAATGGACCCTTAAATGCCTAGTCAGCACCATATCATCATTCCCTTATAGATTGAATGCATGAGTCAGGCGGTAAGATCAGTTCGGGTTGAGACTCCTACCGGATAGGTCGCAAGTCAGAATATTGACCAAGTTTCCCTACTAATTTCGTGGTAACTGTGATTTTCACTCAATATAACAATTAACTTGAAACAATAGTTTTTTTAAAAAGGGATTTCCAAATCGTGTCCTAACAGGTCGATGTCGTAAAGGTACACTTTAGGAAAAATATAAACTTATTTTGGTGGGTGGGCCCCCAAGTAGTGTTAGCCCAGAGACCAACAATTTCAGGTTCCGCCTCTGACAATAACAATATGTCTCATGGCTGCGCCAAATAGGTCCAGTTCAGCATAATGCCAGACAACTACGCAGCAGTTGCCTGACGCTGATTTCAACTGAACCTTAGAGTGTAGGTACGGATAAAAATCAGTTTTTTATATGGCAATTAAATAATTGCTGGATATAGGCCTCCCCCAAATGTCGCCACAATTAACGGTCCTGTGCGTCTCGCATCCGTCGGATTCCTGCAACCTTCACCAGGTCATCGGTGTACCTTGTAGGAAGCTTTCCAACATTGCGTCTTCCGGTACGTGGTCACCACTCCACGGCCATCCGTTCTACGATGAATGTGCTCTGCCCAGTGCCACTTAAGTTCGACGATTCTTCGGGCTATGTCGGCGACCTTGGTTCTCCTGCAGATATCTTCATTCTTTATGCGATCACGCAAGGAAACTCCGAGCATAGCCCTTTCCATTGCCCTTTGGATGACTTTAAGCCTTCTGATGAGGCCCATTGTAAGCGACCAGCTGGGCAGCGTTCGGGAAGCTGCACGGTATCTTCTCCCAGTGTCTCAAGACGAAACGATGATTTGGAGGTAGGCGGAACAGAGTGTAAAGTCCCGCAAACCTCCGTTGAAAAGGGAGGGTCTTCCGACCAGACGGGTGTTATGTCAGGTGGGCAGCTGCCCGGCAGATGATTTCGGGCTGTTCTATATGTTCTAATCACGCGGAGAACTTTGATTGCGCGATGCAGGATTAGTTCCTATGGGACGCCATAGACGTCGCTACAGTGACATATGGCACTGAAACATGGTCGCTTACAATGGGCCTCATCAGATGGCTTACAGTCCTTAGATTTATGTTAAAGAAATTATTTGGATACTATCCATTTTTATATTCGACAAAATTTTTGCTCGGAATGTTAAAATTTAACTCTCTAGAAGTAAGGCGCAATTACTTTTTGCTTATATTCGCTTGTCGAGTTCTTCGGGGCGAATCTGATTGTCCTGAATTAGTAGCTCAGCTGGTGAGGTTGTTGGTTCCTCTCGTACCTAAACAACACCTAAGGCCGCGAACACATCGATTGTTAGCTTGAAGCGACATCTCTGGCGTCACATAAGATAGATATTCTTTATTGTACACCAAAAATACAATTTACATTAATAGGGTGTCACAATGGGCGGTCTTATCGCTAAAAGCGATTTTTTACAGACAACCTTTGTATGGATTTGACAGAGAAGGAGAAAAAAAGATACGCAGGTGTGGTGTACTATTTACATATTATTGTATATATGTAAATAGTACACCACACCATAAACTAATAAATTGCATATAATACAAATAATATATATATATATATATAATTATGAAAGCAAAGAAATAATAAACTTAATGACGACGTTTAAGAGGAAAGGTAGTGAATGACGACGTTTAAGAGGAAAGGTAGTGATCCTTAACGATATTTTTAAAAATTGTGAGTGTTTGAGCCTGCCTTACCGACACGGGCAAAGCATTCCACAGCCGCACTGCTTGAACTGTAAACGACTTGTCATTAAATTTGGTGGAATGGCTTGGCATCTCGAGCCCCAAGTTTTCAGATAAGAACTAACCATCATCGCGCAATCAAAGTTCTCCGCGCGATTTGAACATATAGAACAGCCCGAAATCATCTATCGGGCAGTTGCCCACCAGACATAACACCCGTCTGGCCGGAGGATCCTCCCTTTTCAACGGAGATTTGCGGGACTTTACTCTCAGTTCCATATACTTCTAAAAGCTGATCTTTTATCGCAGACAGTGTCACGAGCTAACTCGCCGCTCGTTCGGGCGCTTTCTGTGCTCTTCTGACTCTAACACTGGAGTTAGATAGATAGATAGATATTCTTTATTGTACACCAAAAATACAATTTACTTTAGGAAATTAACATTAATAGGGTGTCACAGGTACACATTGTAGGGTGACAACCTTTGAGTTAGGAGTTGAAAGAGGAGTGTGACTTGTTTACTGCCCTGCGTCCAAAAATGAGGTTGGGGTTTACTCTAATGACGTCATCAGGGTAGATACTCTACGCTCGCATTTTTGAACGCGAACTTAGAGTTCAACTGTCAATGCCAAGTAATTAGAAAGAAAGAAAGAAAACACGTTTATTTGGCACACACACACACAGGTACACACAATGAAATAACAATTACAATATATAAACTTAAATACTAAAACTTAAAAAATACATCAACATTGTGTGTAATTGTCATTTACGGCCGCTTACCAACCTACCCTTTTTTTTTTTGTTGCCGGGTGGAAAATCCTCATGGATGTCCTTCGCCTGGGCGAAGGGGTCTGTCAGACTCTTACTGACTAAAAACGACCCCGGTGTTCCCTCCCACACTTGGACCGGGGATCGTGGGAGCTGATACTCTATCCATGATCCCCAGCTAGTGCCGGCCCGCCTCCCCCACATCCCCGCGGGCCACCTCAGGCCCGCGGGGATGTGTCCTCCCCCGCGACATCACTTAGGAGCACGCGTGGAACCAACCTACCCTGCTCGGAGTTAGAGTTAGTTGGGTTAACTCTAGGGTAGCTACTCGAGAAATGACCTTGGGTTGCAACTCGAAGCATTTTTGAACGGTTAGAGTAACGACTTTACCCTACTCTGGTTATTTTTGAACGCAGGGCAGGGAGATGGATAGATGTGTGTCGTGAATGTCTAAGGTTTTGTGAGAAGATGGATGAAAAATAAGTAAACATTGTTTTGTGGGATATATTATTTTAGTGGTAATGTATATGTGAGAGCAGTGAAGAGTTGTAGGTCGCGGGTTCAAAACCAGCCACGCGCATTACTTTGTGTAATTTATTTCATCACCACTGCTCTCAAAACGGTGAAGGAAAACATCGTGAGGAAACCGGCATGTCCTAGAACTAAAAAATCGAAGACATGTGACATCCCCTGCACCCGCACTGGGCTCGCGTGGTGGATTACGCCCCATTCCCTCTCCTAGAGAGGAGGCCTGAGTCCCAGCATTGGGAACATTATAAGGCCGACTATGCTATGATAGGTTCATTGGGAACATTATAAGGCCGACTATGCTATGATAGGTTTTTTTTCTTTACAGTGTATGGTTTTGTTATTAGGTTATTATTGTTTTGACATCCTTCTTAACGTTGTACAAGTGGTTGTAAATAAATAAATATATAAATTGCGAACCCTTTTCGACTATAATTTTTCCTTCTTCTCAGGACCATACGCAGCCGACAAAGCGGCTGTCTGCCTACTCACAAGGCTAGAAAAATTAAAAATCAAAATACCATACGAAAGACATTTTATTTTAATGTGCCTCTGTACCACGGTCTTCATAAAAATACGCTGTTATGCTGAATTATTGTTTGAGAAAATTGAAGATGAATGGGAACGAATAAAGACATTCTCGTCACCAAAAATCATGAGATTCGCCGAAATCCTAGAGAAATTTAAACCTCCGGATACTAAAAGTCAGATACTTAGACATGATAGTGCCAATATCCAGACGGATACTAAAGATGACAACGAAACTGGTGCTGTGTGTGAACCTGTTAATAAAGAAAGCATTAAAAAAATGTTGAATGACATCGAAGAATGTGATTTCACAAGTTTAGGCAATAAAATACAAGATAAAGTTAATACTTACGAATCTAATTTAAAAGATTTGGACTCGCCCACCGATGATATCTCTGTTAGCAGCACTATCAATCCGGATACTCCAAGTCGGACGGATACTGAGAACTTAATTGAAAGTAGCCCTGATATTCCTAATACCCCATCGAATAATGCTGTAAGTGAGACGGATATTACAGAGAAGGCTGAATACTCAACAAGGAAGACGGATACTCAAATAGATACTCGTGTTAGCGGTATGGATTGTCGTGGCAATGAAATTATCGTGCAACAAAGAGGTCTGATAGGATTCACAAGACGTTCTGGATATAGACTGAGGTAATGTATTGTTTATTACTATTTTTGCCTGGCCTGTTGGTCTAGTGGTTAGTGGCCCTGACTGCTATTCCAGAGGTCGTGGGTTCGATTCCCACCCAGGACAAATGTTTGTGTGATGAGCATGATAATTTGTTCTGTCTGGGTGTAATTTATCTATAATATGTATTTAGAAATATATAAGTATGTTTATCAGTTGTCTAGGACTTATAACACAAGCTCTGCTTAGCTTGGGACTAGACGGCGTTGTGTGATAGTTGTGGAATATTATATTATTATATTATTACTATTTATCTTAGGACCCTATGGTCCTGGACCTTTGGAAGGCGTACGAGGGGCCGAAGCCAACTCGCAGAGGCCTCTAGTACACTTTTAATGAAACGTGGTACCAACCGACGATTATCCCTGTACGTGGTTTACGTGTTTAAGCAGTGGTGGCCGAGTGGTAACGGCCCGACTTACGAGTTGTACGTCGCAGGTTCAAGCCCAGCCAGACGCATTACTTTGTGTAATTATTTCATCACCACTGCTCTCAAAACGGTGAAGGAAAACATCGTGAGGAAACCGACTTGTCCTAGAAACAAAAATTGAAGACATATGACATTTGCTAATCCGCACTGGGCCCGCGTGGTAGATTATGGCCTATTCCCTTTCTTAGACAGGAGGCCTGAGTCCCAACAGTGGGAGCATTATAAGGCCGACTATGCTAAAGTATCGATTTATTTCCTAAAAAAATACAATATTTATCTTACAGAGGTAGAACGCGTTTACAAAGAAACAACGCGGCTAGAGCGTTACAGATGCAACAGAATCCAGACGCGTTGTGTGGCATCGTCTATATGAAGGAACCGCTCATTGCGAAGATCATGTTCGCCATAATGGTGGTAAGCGAATATTTTGCAGCCTTTTTTTTGAAGTGTTAGATCACCGTGGGCGTGCGGACGACGAGCAATGGGTAGACCGACCCTGAGTCGTCGACGGCGCCAGTGTTCCACGCGTGCCTCAAAGAAATGTCAGCAAATCGTAGGGCCCCAGTAGGGTCGAAGCCTATTGGGGCCATGGGTCGACTTCTGGAACTGAAGGAACGTAGACTGACTGGCCTGTTGGTCTAGTGGTTAGTGGCCCTGGCTGCTATGCCGGAGGTCGTGGGTTCGATTCCCACCCAGGACAAATGTTAGTGTAATGAGCATAATCATTTGTTCTGTGTCTGGGTGTAATTTATCTATAATATGTATGTATTTAGAAATATTTAAGTATGTTTATCAGTTGTGTAGTACTCATAACACAAGCTCTGCTTAGCTTGGAGCTAGACGGCGTTGTGTGAATATTATTATTATTGTAGGATTGGTTTTAGTCAAAGGAGAAAAAATCATTAGGTGATTTCCCATCTCAACAAAAAGAGGTCATCCAACTAACTTCTCTTGTTTCGGGTGGAGTAGTATTGTCAGATTTTTACTGACTAGCCAGAGACGCCCCGGGCGTCCGGATTCGCAAGCTGATTATCGGCCAATATAGGCGTGGGTTTGCGACGGCGAGCAATGGTCCGGCCGTCAGAAGCTTTTAACTCCATCGACCATCTGATGATGACGCTGTCCGTACCGACTAAACAATTTTTTTTTTCAAGTAATAACTTTTTCCACAGGATATGTCTCGATGCAACGAGCGCCTCAGTTACATTTCCGCTCAATACTGTGCTACGGAAACTCCTGCGGATCCCGGCACTGAACCGCGGGAATGTCAGCGACAGGGAAAGCGACAGGAGGATGTGTTGAAGAAGTGAGTACCACATAGTAGATATGGTTTCCTAAAACTTCTCCTTAGTGCTCGCCTACGTTATAAAAGGAAGGCTTGTGCTTGTGCAAAATTTCACGTTCCTTGTGCCAGTAATTTCGGCTGTGTGTTGATATGTGTCTTGTGGCTTTCGCTACGTCCCCGTCAGGGGGCGTGGCAGGCGGTGTCAGGGCTTTGCCCTCTGACCGCGGAGTCCAACCGGGGCCCGTTGCAACGGACCCGTCGTTGTGTTGCCTAGTTAGGCTCAGCGGTAGTAGAGCATGTGGCTCTAGTTGATATGTGAGTCGGTTAGTTTCTCCTTTTATATCAGACTAGCTGACCCGGCGAACTTTGTACCGCCTAATAATAAGTATAACGCCATCTACTGGTATTATTAGAACCAGTGTTTCGATTTCAGCTCTGCTGCGTGTTAGGAGACTGAAGATTGCTTGAAATGATAAGCGACACCAGAATTGCTTTTAACTTTGAATATATTACATGAAAAATGGATGAATTGTATGTATGGTATAGTGCGTGCGAAGCAAGGTGGATTTGGAAGAAGACGTTGATGTGTAGCTCGGTGGTGATTGGTCGATGGCATGCGTGGGCGACCAATTGCTGTGAGGTAGATGGCAAATCCAGTCGTTAAGGCGATGTCTGAACAATCAGCATAATTCATTTTAAAATTACATTTTAATTAGAGATGGTTTTGTTGTATTCGGTTTTTTTTTTTCGCGAATTTTTCATATTTTCTCACTGTTTAAACCTGCCCTGGACTGTCACGAATATTTCAAGACTAAAATAGGCTAAATCGGTCCAGCCATTCTTGAGTTTTAGCGAGACTAACGAACAGCTATTCATTTATATATATATGGAAGATAAATGCTTTCGAAACGAATCAAGGAATCGAGTATTTGCCTGTGCTTATTTTTGTACAATATTACTAAACAACAAGTAATACTAAAAAGCAATTTCTTTCTGGAAACGGCTTCGAAATCAGTTATTAAACGAAGCAATTAGCATTCTAAATATTGGTTTGAGAAAGAGTGGGGGCGTGGTGGGAACATCTCGCTGTCTCTTTTGAGCACACGTAACCTGATGGCGGTGACGTCACATTTCAGTATGTACAATGTGCATCCTTATAGTGATGCAACGGAAGTGTCTTAACGGAAGTGGAAACGGAAACAGGTGCGGAAGTGGAAGTGTTAATACTATGAATAAAAAACACAATTTAATTTTTTTAAACAATAGAAGGTTAACGTTGTAATCAAGTCACGAGGCGCGGTGATGCGTAAAATGAACCAAAAAAAAATAATAATAAAGAAACTCGATGTCGAATGTGTCCAGTTATCCACGCACCTCCCACCCCCGCGATCCTCGTTGTATTCTTCCGATTAGAGTTCAGAAGAGAAACAGAAGCAAAAAAGCTTGCGGAACTTCTGCCAAAGTGGAAGCGGAAGCAGAGTTCTGTTGCTACACTAATCCTTATACTGTTATTTGCCATTTACCCTTTTCATCAGATTCGAAAGGTTACTAAAAACAAATAAAAACAATAAAAAAGATATCCAGTCAAGTACCCAATTCTATTACTGTTGTTTTTTCACAGGTTCCGAATGCACGAGTGTAATCTGTTGTTAGCAACTTCAGCGTTAGAAGAAGGCATCGACTTACCTCGATGTAACCTCGTTTTGAGATGGGATGTACCGGTTTCGTGAGTATTGTTTTTTTTTTAATTAGTTTTAGGCTCGCCATTGACCGCTATCTCCCCTAATATTAAATGATGCAAGTATGTAATGAGCAATAATGAAGCAATGATGTATTTAATGAGTGCAAAATGTTAATTTTTAAAGCTAAACTAATTAAGAAATCTTTAAGTCAAGAGTGAATAGGTTACTTCTAGGTATTCGCGTTCCATCGTCGACCGCATCGTCGCTTTCCATCAGGTGAGATGGCGGTCAAGCGCGAATCTATCGAGAATAAAAAAATAAAAATAAGAAAACAAACATTTTTGACGTGCGATTATAGAAATAAACGGTGTCCATAACCTATTGTGATATGATTTGCCTTGTGTAAAATAATGAGATTTGCTTTAATTTTATGATCCGGAATCCGGCCGGATACTGAATTACTATCTGATATCCGGCCGGATAGTCAAAACATGGCCGAACAGGCTGGATACCGGATAATAATCATAATAATCATAATCATAATCATTTATTTTGTTTGTAAAACATAGGTATTACAGAGGGTGGTATAAAATTCGCAGTGCGCTATGTTTTGCCGAATATCGGCATACAAACTTAAAGTACCTACATAAATTTCAGCATGCAGCTAGTAACAAAAAAATTTAAAATCATAATCTAATGTCAAACAATTAAGTAGTACTTTCAAAAAAGAAAATAAAAAAAAAATAATAATAATTATAAAACAGAAAAATCGAACAGAATGTCAAAACAAAACAATTGAAATGTCACAGAAATTAAATAGAATGTCAAAAAATTAAATAGAATGTCAAAAAAGTTAAATACAATGTCAAAAAATTTAAATACAATGTCAAAAAATTTAATACAATGTCAAAAAACTTAAATAGAAATGTCAAAAATAATTAAATAGGATGTCAAAAAATAAAAATTACATTAAAATAGTAAATGATGTCAACAAAATTATTAATGTAATCGTGTAGGCAAACCAGTCAAACAATTGTGTCATTGAGAAATTCGGTGACACTGTAGTATGCTTTTTGAGCTAGAAATATCGTTAACTTACTTTTTAATGCATTGTTATTTAACAATTTCCACTCTTTTGGCAATTTGTTAACTATAGTTGGAGCCATACACATGACATTCTTACGCATAAAAGCCGTTTTAGCGCTTGGTGTGTAGAGTTTGGTATTATCGCGTCTATTACGTGAATTTTTTTCTGTTAGTTACTGGATATCCGTTTCATCTCTAATATACATATCGAAAAAAAAATCGTTTCTGGGAGATTTTTAGATCTCGCTTCATTAGCGTCTTCACAGACCAGGGGCCTTACTATGAAGTGTTCAAATGTCAACCGTGCGAGCGAGAAAGAGGGATGGAGTTATAGTTCAGTGTTTAGGTCGTCAAATAGATCGCGTTAAGAGCTCGTGGTAAGGCCTCAGTAGTTTTACAAGCGTTTTAGATCTCGAAACGTGGGTTATATTATTTCGATTATGTTTTCCCTGCAGCTATCGCTCCTACGGCCTCTGCCGCGGCCGAGCTCGAGCGACTAGATCGACTGCAGCGCTTCTGTGCAGCAACAATGCTGAAACAACAGAGATGTTACTTCACAACGTTGCAACGTATAGAGAGCTGGACCAGGTGAGATCATCATCATCGTCATCATTTCAGCCTAAAGACATGGTACGTCCATGTCTTTCTCGACTCTCGACACCTGCTTGAAGCTTACATATTAAACTATGAAACTCTGTGGACGAAGCGACCCGATGCAGGCTTCGCGACACCTGCCGTACCATGTTCGATTAACATTCAAAACCAAAGTTCGAAAGCTAATTCGTAAGAGGTTGGCAGTAGTGTCATCACAGCGTTAATGTTTTCAAATTGTCGATTTGAACCAATTGTTTGACTTTATTGTTGTAGATATATATGTAGATAGTTTGTTAATTTGTGTATGTATTGTATAATTGTATGAGATTTATGGTTTATTAATATATCTATTCTTGCACCTATTCGCCTTTTCTCTCTATATATCTCTATTGCACCTACCACTATTTATCTCTGCTTCACCCTAATGTTGATTGGTAGATAATGCTTAAGGCATTAAGTCCGCCGCTGTACGTTTGTGCATAAAGTATTAAATAAATAAATAAATGTCATACATTGACAAGTACATCAAGCGAAAGCACGTTTTTATTTTTAGTAAGTATGGCGGAAATGTCTTCGTCATCCGACGGTATTGTCACAAATGATTGAAAACCTACGCGTGTAATACGCCTCGTGGACAGGGTTCAGTACGCTGCGCTGGTCAAGCTGTCTAGCGTGTTTTTAATGCGTCTATGAAGCTTCTGTGGACATTAGGACTAAAACTGCAAAGTCTTACATCAGGGTACATATACAACAGGCCGAAATCATCTATCATTTTGGGAACACATTCATTGTGCGTACAGCTAAGGAGTGGAATTCCTTGCCGGAATCTGTGTTTCCTGATAGCTACAACCCGGGAATCTTGTAAGTCATGAGTGAATAGGTTACTTCTAGGTAAGCGCGCTTTATTGCCGACCGCATCGTCGCTTTCCATCAGGTGACATAGCGGTCAAGCGCGAACCTATGAAGAATAATAAAAAACTATCAGGCAGTTGCCAACACCACTGTTGGACATAAGCTCCCCCAAGTTTCACCACAATAAATGGTCCTGTGCGTCCCGCATCTGTAGGATTCCCGCTACTCTCACTAGGTCAACTGCTGTTACATAATTACATGTTTGTGAACGCACCTACGATACAGGAGTAAATCTTAGTGTGGAGCATCATTATGTTAAAAATCAAAATTAACTATTCAATGCATAGTTTTTTTTATATCTGGCCGGTTACTGAGTAGTAGCTCAATATCCGACCTGATTATGCGTAGAGGACTCACATAGATGTATATTTTAACCCCTATTGTGTTCTGCCAGATACCGAATAATAAGCTACAATCCGAAAACTGGCTGGTGGCTAGATAACAGGTAGTTGATTAATGGCCGGCTAGATACCAAATTATTGCCGAATACTGAAAATAAATACATTATATATACTTTCAGACACTGAAGTTATTAAAAGACCTAGAGTTTAAACATTTAAAGATGAAAGAAACACCTTCCAATTATCGGACACCTTGCAAAATTCTAATATCGATCCGGATACTAAATAGTACATCAATATCTGGCTAGATAACGGATATTTGATTAATATCCGGCAAATGATTATCAAATAATGCACTATTTTTTTTTTAAATTTATATGCTAGTGCTTGACTGCAATCCCACCTGATGGTAAGCAGAGATGCAATCATTGATGGTCAGGCGCACTAGTTTCAACAACGTAAGGGTGGATACTCGCCGTTCGTCGGGTTGTCCGATGGTAGAGAGGACATGGCGGAATCAAGTCATGCAATTCCCGCGCACACTCTAAAAAAAGGAAATAACACAAATAAAATATGACTGAGATTCTTGTTTTTTGTTTTTTTGCCTTTTTTGTAACCTAGCTCAGATAAACACAATAATTCTTTATCTATTGTAGTTGTGTTATGCTAGTAGACTATCAGGCTACTGAATGACCTACACTTCCTCTATTACAGATTATAAGCAGAAAATGCGGTTGTGGTATACAGGACGAACCACCCCAAGTTGAAGAAGACCACGCTGATGCCTTCACAAACTTCATCAAACCTTATTCCCCTACCGACAACATTACTAACGTTAACACAAACAAAAATACTGAAAAAATTAATTTCGATGATACTGCGAAGGGCAAAGATGGTATTGTCACTAAACCTGACTCAGTTAATGACAATGTCACTAACATGAAAGCCAAAAAGAGAAAGAAATCTAAAAATAAAAACAAAGATGATATAAAAGACACTGCTACTGACAAAAATAGTGAAAAACTCGTTAAGGATGTTAGTAAAAAAGCTGAAGAAGAAAATAGTGAAATAAATAAAGATATATGTGTAGATAATGGTACTAGTAACAATGATAATAAAATAGGAATCAGTGAAGGAAATAACAATAAAGAAACGGAGAATAATAATTTAGAAGGTAATGATAATAGAAGAAATATTAAAAATAAAAGCATTGACGAAGCATTGGGTATAGTTACTAACACAATTAACGATGTTAGTGACGTAATGAACACAGTTAGTGAGGCTATAAAAAAAGATGGAATTGATGATCTCATACACCAAATGGAAGATCTAACGGCCGTTGGTGGTTTTAAAGTAGAAGTTATACAACAGAATAGCGAAACAGGTGAAATTGAAGTGAATATTGATAAGAAAGTCAAAGAAAATGATTCTATTGAAGTCAATATCAATGAAATGGATGCTAAAGACGAAAATCAGGATAAAATACAAAATTCCAAAGATAATATTGATAAAAATCAAGACTGTAATAACGAAATAAGTAGTCAAAACATTGAAAATAAATCGGATGCTACAAAACTATTGAGTGTTGATGATTTGAAGGTTCTTGATGCTCAAAAAGAAACTGTTGGTAGTGATAAAAATATTCAAAACTTGAACATTTCTTCCAATATTTTAGAACAATTCGCTACAGATGATACTAAAAATATTGATACACAAAATATATCAAACGAAGTGTCTCTCGTAGAAACAGAAAATGACATTCAACATTCAATTGTGAATCTTGATCCTCAAAAAGAACTTTCTAAAGATAGTGTTGCCTGTGATAAATGCTTTAATGTCAAAATCAATGGTGTATGTTTGTGTTCGAATGTAGATTTATACTATCTGCTATTGGCTAAAAGCAATGTGAGTGGCAGTGAAAACAAGAAGAGTGTAATTGACTGTGATACCTCAGCGAGCGTGGACCTAAGTACGGCTATTGCATTGATTAATAGGTGAGTTTATTGATATTCATTGTGTATAGCTAAGGAGTGGAATTGTTTGCCGGAGTCTGTGTTTCCTGATCAGTGGCGGGGTAAGATAAATAAATCTTATGTGGGCAAGGTACATTTTCGAGGCCTTCTGGTGGCGTAAGTAACGGTCCTATGTGTTTCGCATCCATCGGCAACTTTCTGCAACCCTCACCAAGTCATTGGTCCACCTTGTAGAAGGCCTTCCAACGTTGCTTAAGTGGCAATGGGCAGGGCACATTGCTCGCAGAACAGATGGCCGTTGGGACCGAAAGGACGTGGAGTGACGACCGCGTACCGGAAGACGCAGCGTGGATAGGTTGTTTTAATTACCATCCCTACACTAAATAATAACAGTACATTTTTTGTCTCACGCTAAAATGATTAAAAACCAAGAATACTCAGGCTGAAATAGAAAATTACTAGAGACAAGGCTTTTAAGTAATATAGTTTCAAGTCAGGTGCGAGGCCCCCGGACCGCGAGGCCGTAGGCGTTGGCCCACGTCGCCCACGCCTTGCGCCGCCTCTGTTCCTGATAGCTACAACCTAGGGGTCTTTAAGTCAAGAGTGAATAGGTTACTTCTAGGCAAGCGTGGTCTATCGTTGACCACACCATCGCTTTCCAGTGGCGAGATAGTGGTTTAGCATGAGCCTATTGATAAATAGAAAAAAATATATTTGACTATGTCTAGCCCGAATCCTTGTTTCTTCTGTGATGTACACAAAGAATAATAATTTTCTTTGTCTAGTCCCAAGCTAAGCAGAGCTTGTGTTATGAGTACTAGACAACTGATAAACATACTTTGCGGACGGCGAGCAATGGGTGGCTCGCCATCCGACCGCCCGGTAACCGTCCGGACCGAGCCCAAGTCGTCGACGGCGCGTACTGTTCCACGCACGCCTCCATGAGATGTCAGCAATTCTAGGGGCCCAACAGGGTCGAAGCCTACTGGGGCCACGGGTAGTGTGAAAGTGAAACCCGGAGCCCTGGGACGACGAAGGCAAAGAAGGAACAGGAGTGGGTTTTTAGTCAGTAAAAGTCTGACACTCTCTCCCGCTCCGCCCAAGATTATTTTATTACGGGATTTGTCAATTTCACGTTCCGAGTTCCAGTAGTTTGACTGTGGCGTGTGAGGCTGTGCGTTGATATGTCAGTCAGTCAGTTTCTCCTTTTATATATATAGATTATAAGCATATACTATACCGCTCACCATGCAATATATCGGCACATCTACATTTTTCTTAGTTTACAAAAACTAGCATCAAACATTGTACAAATCTCTAAAATGAAGTTCTGAGTTCATTTTATATCATTGTTAATATAAATTGTGATGTTGACTAATAGTATAGACCATAATAGATATAATTAAGGATATAAATAATCCACTTTTAAACACTTAGGCTGTTAAAACTCAATTTCGCATTTATTGTAGATGTGCCAATATTTTACTGAGTGGGCGATATGTTATGAATCTGGCTCTATAAATACCATACAGAAATATTTCTTTCATTCACTATCTCACCTGATATAGCGCCAAAACTAAGATACAAGATGTTGCTCGAAAAGCTGCCACTCTGAAGTGGGATTGGGCCGGACATGTCTGCCGCATGTCGGATGAGCGGTGGGCTAAAAGAGCCACTTATTGGGTCCCACTAAACGCATGGCGACACCGCGGCAGACCAAGGCGAAGGTGGAGAGATGAACTGGATAAATACCAAAAGGACTGGCCCGCAATGGCCGAAGACAGACTTGTGTGGAAAAGGGAAAGGGAGGCCTTTGCTCAGCAGTGGGACATAAATGGGCTATAAATAATAATATAATAAATAATAATAATAATATCTCACCTGATGGTAAGCGATGACGAGGTCGACGATAGGGCTTGCTTGCCTATCAGTAACCTATTCACTCTCGACTGAAAGATCCAGTAGCCAAATCATATTTAACATACAACTTGACACTAATTAATGCATGACACTAAAGAAAATTTGAATTTCGCCGGCTACCCTTTTTTTTTTTTATTTTTTTTTTTTTATTTGGTGGGACAATCATCCTAATGGCATCCCCGCTCTTGGGCGGAGCGGGGGATAGTAACAGACTCTTACTGACTAAAAACCCACTCCTGTTCCTTCGTTGATATCTCCTTGAGGCGTGCGTGGAACAATACGCGCCGTCGACGACTTGGGCTCGGTCCGGACGGTTACCGGACGGTCAGACGGGGAGCCTTGAACATCCCCCCTAAAAATATCCTGTTTTCTCCTCAGGTATTGTGGCAAACTACCTTCCGACACTTTCACCCGTCTGGCGCCCCAATGGTGGATGGAAGAAGTGCAACTCCCGATCTCAGGGTCACAGGAGACCAAGACAGCTTACATCTGCACGTTACGCCTGCCTCTGAACTGTCCCGTCAAATACAATATAGTGGTGAGTACCTCAGAATCCTTATAGGATCGCTTTGTTGTCCATCTGTCTGTCAGTCAAGACCCTTTATCTCGGAAACGCCTGGAGGCATCGAGTTGAAATTAAAACCATATATTTAGGTTCAGGTCTGCGGTCCCTTGAAGCTGTGAAAAAATTAAAAGTTCTGAGTTAACAAAAAACAAAAAAGTCACGGCCGTTTATGTCACAAAAAACGTGCATTTCGACACTATTAAGGGAATCAAAATTCATAGGGTACTTGCCTTTGAGCTAGAAAGAAGGATGGTTAATTTGAACTAGGAAAAAAAAGTGTTGTTACCGAAATGAGACTGTCATCATAACATTATAATAATATCGATGTAATTATCGGATGGCATCAGTTTATTTTTAAAAGCAGGAGAAAAATAGATATTCAATTAAATAAAAAAAAAATATAAGAATGCTTGATATCTTATTTACGCATTCGTAATGTTAACATTCTTAGATAAGTCCATACTTTTTCTAAAGTCGATATCGATTTAATTTCCAAATCGAAATTGTGAAATTGTTGAATATGTTTCATCAAGTTTCATTTTACTTATTTTATATGGTCCAAACATGTTAGGAGAATGACCATTGACCACCAGAGCGTGGAGGAATGGCAGGCATCCGCCTCCTTCTGCGAAACTGTAATGCGAGCGAAGGAGGTGTAGGCGCGGGCATGCGGACGACAAGCAATAGGTAGCTCGGCATCCGGTAACCGTCCGGACCTAACTCAAGTCGTCTCAAAGAGATGTCTCACCTCAAAAAAAAAGCATTGCCGACCCCATTTACCAGCTAGCTTGAAGACGACGAGTATTAGGTAGCTCGGCGTCCGGTAACCATCCGGACTAATCGCGTTCTTCCCTTTCCAGGGTCACCCGATGCCAACAAGGGTGCTAGCCAGAAGGATGGTGGCGTTACAAGCTTGCAGGATACTGCACAAGTCCGGGGAGCTGGATAATCAGTTGATGCCAATAGGTGAGTTTCTTTATTGTAAAAAAAATATGGTGGATATCGCACTCCATACGCACATAATTTTTAGGACTTCTTTGTGTGTATATCTAGTCCGTGACAGTGAGTCTGTGTTTCCTGATGGTTACAACCGAAATTCAATTTTTTTTTGCATTTTACGGGCCAGTGTCAAAGTTGTATGATGGTTAAAATATAGTTGGCGGCCGTAATACGTGTTTATTTAGTTCCCTTAACACTATTGAATGGCTAATTCGTGAAAAAGTCATTCAATAGGGTAAGCCTAGGCGTGTGTAACTCTTTACTGTAACGACTCACTGTTCCGAAACATTTTAGTGTTCCGGAAGATTGGAACAGCTGTAATATTTAAAATGCATCATTTGGAACAATTGGAACACTGACACACTCTTTACTTTAAGTGCCCAGCAGTATTTTTAAAATTCAAATTAAAATGTAAATAGTGTAAATATAATTAATGATCTGAACTAAAAACATCTGCTTTAAATTATTTTCAAATTAATATTCAATTAAATAAAACTGTTGGTGTATATGACCCAACGTTACTGATTCATAACATTTAGTGTCTGTGTTTGTATCTTTTGAGCCGATGTTCCAAATGTTCCGTTTGTATCTTGTGAACCGATGTTTGAAATGTTCCGTTTGTATCTTTTGAACCGATGTTCCAAATGTTCCTAATTATACAAATGTGATTCAGATGCAGATGTTTCAATCGCAAAGATGACACACTTTTCCCACGCCTAGGCAAGACAAACTGAGATCCTTCTCAACTGAGAAGGATATATTATTCTGACAGTGGTTTTGATTAGGCGGCGATTATTTTTACATTGGCCAGGAGGTTGGCCTCCTGCCACCAGGAGGCCAGTTGACCTCCTGGTCAGTTCAAAATAATTTGCGCCACACGTCACTTCAACCGAGAATCCCATCCGATTTTTTTTATTTTTTTTATACTGCTATGATCGTCTTATCACACAAACATTTGTCTTGGGTAGGAATAGAACCCACGACCTCCGGCATAGCAGTTAGGGCCACTAACCACTAGATCAACCGGCCGATCAAAAATTTTGTTAGATTACAACGTGTTTTTTTTTTAGATTTTGGCAAGGGCCTAACTGCTGGTGCGTTACCATGACGTTTAAAGTAAGATTGTTTCATTCTTATTTCCAGTGTGGGTAAGAGATGGCGCTAGACAACCTGTATAGCTCTGTCTCTTAACCACACTGAAATAAGAATGAAACAAATTTACTTTGAACGTCATGGTAACTCTTCTGGTCATTTTTATTTGTTGTCAGGTAAAGAGAACTTTAAAGCGGTAGAATTAGATGCAGTCAATACGATGTGTGCCTACATCGGCGGTGACACCGACGCGAACGACTCCGCGCGCCCTGGCTCTACGAAGAGACGGCAGTATTACTACAAAAGGGTGAGCATTTACTTTTAACGGACTTCAAAAACGACTGCCGCGGTATTGCAGTGTCTCCGGCATGTTTGCCGAGGCCAACGTTAACAGTTTTGCAATAAAAATGCGTAAGCGCACGTCGACCTTGACTCGCATGCGAACTAGTTCCAACAGCATGCGAACGGACCAGTGGGATTCTCCGATGCTTGAGCGCAGGATACGACTGCACGCAGTGAAATACCATGTTGTATGCGTTCTGGTGTCGGATTCTCCTAAAATCTGTTTTATTTTGTTTTGTTTTATTTTGTTTCATGTCATTTGTTTTGTTTACTAATATTAGCTATAATATTATTATCTTCAAAAATTTGGCATAAAGCAAGTTCATATAGTATAGATGTAGGAATAAATCTGAAAACAGAAATCTGTTGTTATGTCACAAAAAAAGGACTTAAAATATATAAAACTACCGACCCGCCTCGGCTTCGCACGGGTGCGATGCTGGTACCACCACAACCTCTATGTCCCTGCATAAATCTTTAATATCTTCGAAAATAATTATGTAAATTACATGCTGTAAATGGCCATATTGATCTATATTAAATGCACCATTTATTTAGGGTACTTAATTGGATAAGGATTAATGCTGTATTGCTTAAAATCGTAAATAAGCCAATATTTCTCGTAAAAAGTAAAGTATAAAAAATGGACATATAACATCGCGGACTTTTATGTAGATGTTTTTTTAAGGTTTACAATACTGTAGTACATTATTTTGATGTATCTCGTAGGGTTCAGCCAGCGTTTACAATGTAAGCGCAAAAAAGTGTGTTTATTTACGACATCACATTAGAAACCTCTAAAATTATCAGTGTTTTTCTACTAAATATTGCATGTATTATACATATAAACCTTCCTCTTGAATCACTATATCTATTAAAAAAGCATACATAGGGACAGACAGACAGACGGAAGATACTTTGTTTTATACTATGTAGTGTTACCGCGTCCGACTCGATATTTGTGTTTTCAATACACTTTCTCAAAAAATGGCTCTTATCGCATTACAATTAGGTTCAACTTGCAATGTATATCACCCTCGCGTTTCTTTTTTCCGCAAAATGTTTTTTGTTTTACAGACAGCTTGGGCCTTCACCGACTGCCAGCCAGTAATAGACACGACTGACGCGGAGATATATCCTGGACAGGATCCGGATACCATTGACATTGAGAGTGACACCGAGGCTCCGAAGAAGGAGGGGAAATCTAAAGAGAGGGTCAAGGATGCTAAAGTTAAGGAGGGCACTGGTGAGAGTATATTTATTTGTTTTATTATACTCCAATCGCATGAAGATTAGTCTTCTTCGCAGGCGGCATTTATTTATTTATATTATTTTTTATTTTATTTATTTATTTATATATTTACAAGTACTTGTTCAACGTTACAGAGGATGTCCAAGGCGTTGTACAGTAGAAACTTACAAACTAAAAAAATAAATTTAATAAAAACAATAATACCCTAATAACAAATCCTATACACATTGAAGAAGAAGAGAAAAAACTAACTAACTAACATATAATTTAGAAATAAAAAGAAAATACATATACTTTATCCCTCAAAACAAATGATCAATGTTAACTTAATTTTTTTAATCCATCTTCTCACAAAACCTTAGACATTCACGACACACATCTATCCATCTCCCAGCAAACAAGGAGGATGAAGGATTTATGAGGATCGTCAACATTACATGCACTGGGAATTTACAGGATCATTATAAAACTCAATTCAAGTGCTGCAACACTTAGAGACAATCACAAAATTAACATAAAACATTTGATTTTAAAACACATAAGATTAGTTAATTATCATTGCATAAGATGTCAAGGAGAAAAATAATAATTAGAATTATCAGTAATAATAACCCAAAAATACAGAACAAGAACAAGAATTGATAATTACATTACATTATAGAAATTTATTATGCGCCATTTATTATGCGTACAGCCAAGGAATGGAGTTCCTTGCCGGAGTCTGTGTTTTCTGATAGCTACAACTTGGGGGTCTTTAAGTCAAGAGTGAATAGGTTACTTCTAGACAAGCGTGCTCCATCGTCGACCACATCATCGCTTACCATCAGGTGAGATGGTGGTCAAACGCGAGCCTATCATTGATAAAAAAAAAAGAAATACATAAATGTCTAATTGAATTAAACTAAATTAAGTTAAAATTAAAAAAGAATAAAATAAAAATTAAATTAAAAATACATGCTATATGTCCAACAGTAGACGTCCTTCGGCTGCAATGATGATGAATATTATTGACCTTTCTCTTTTTCTTTTTGTTCACAGTCAAAAAACGCAACATGCTGTACGCCATTGTATCGAAATTGTGGTGCGCCTTACCAGAGCGTTACAACACTCGCGGCAGGAAACTCCACGCGCCTCAGCTAGCTAGCCAAGCGATTGGCATCCTTATGTCCCGCCACGAGCCTGACAAGTAAGTCGAATTTTGCATGACAGTGTCTGTCTGGCTTCCCCGACAGTCGGGAGTAGCAGAGCGATCTCCGACCATCGTAGGCACGGGCTTGCGGACGACGAGCAATGAGCAGCTCGCTGTCTGACCATCATGTAAGTACCGAGCCCGAGATGTCGTGGACGCGTATTTACTTAGGTTACTTTACGCTCCACGCTTTTACTTTTTTTCTGATCTTATGCTCTTATTTATGGGGAAAGTGGTGTGACTAGTATTTAGAGCAAGTTTGCGGACGACGAGCAATAGGTAGCTCGTCGTCCGGCTGTCCGGTAACCGTCCGGATCGCGCTCGATTCGTCGACGGCGCCTACTGTTCCCCACGCGCCTCACGTAGATGTCAGCAAACCGTAGGGGCCCAGCAGGGTCGAAGCCTACAGGGGCCATGGGTTGACTTCCGTAACGGAAACCTATGGTCCTGGAACGCAAAGCAAAGAAGGAACATAGGTGTGGTTTTAGTCAATAAAAGTCTGACATGCCCTCTCGCTCCGGCCTAGAACGTGAGAAGTCATTGAATGATTTCCCTCCTAAAAAAAATAACACAAAAAAAATACGTCACAATAAATTAAATATAGCATAGCGGAGACGGCCTTATAATGTTCCCACTGTTGGGACTCAGGCCTCCTCTCTAGGAGAGGGAATGGGCTGTAATCCACCACGCGGGCCCAGTGCGGGTGCAGGGGATGTCACATGTCTTCGAATTTTTGGTTCTAGTTCGATGTTTTGCTTCACCGTTTTTGAGAGCAGTGGTGATGAAATAAATTACACAAAGATATGCGCCTGGTTGGGTTTGAATTCGCGACCTACAACTTGTAAGTCGGGGCCGTTACCACTCGGCCACCACTGCTCTCACAATCCAATATGGCTGACAATTATTTAAAATATATATATTTTTAAATTAAATATATAAATATATTTAAAATATTTTTTTTTTGGCTTAAATAAGCCAATAAGCTAGATATAGTATCTGGCTTATTGTTAATTAATATTATCTTTATGTTGTTCAGCTTGCAGATCCCATCGTTCCCTGTATACACTAGATCGGGTGAAGTCAGGGTTTCTGTGGAACATGTGCCAGACGCTGATGTGAGAATGTCGCCGCGACGAGCTAAACTTGTTAGGAGGTAAGAGTCTCTCCAAAAACTAGTTTTTAGGGTTCCGTACGTCAAAAGGAAAATACGGAACCCTTATCTATACTTATAATAAATCTGTAGAAGTGAAAATTCTGTACATTGAAAATACAAAAAAAATAAATGGCAGGGGGTGTTACTAGACCGACACCGAACCCAAAAATGTGATTAAAAAAATTTTTGTTTGTCTGTCTGTTTGTTCAGGCATCACGCAAAAACTACCGGTTTGATTACGATGAAACTTGGTATAATTATTCTTTAATATCCTGGGCACCACACTGGGCACTTTTTATTCCGGAAAAGTATATACAATAAAAAACAAACTTAATTTTGCGGTTTGATCCCGATTACTGTACCAACCACAAATAATAAGTTTGTCGTAGGTTACGTCACCCGTAGTGGAGTTCACTAAGGGGCGCTGCACACGGCTAAGATACTATAATATTTTATCTTAAGATACAATATCGCTCGCCATACAATTCAATGGACTATCACACACGACGAAGATAATAAATAATATTTCATATTTTCGTATCTCAAAAAACCTAATAAAACCATTTTCGACTTCTACGCGGATGAAGTCGCGGGTAAAAGCTAGTAATATAATATTCACACAACGCCGTCTAGTCCCAAGCTAAGCAGAGCTTGTGTTATGAGTACTAGACAACTGATAAACATACTTATATATTTCTAAATAAATACATATTATACATAAATTACACCCAGACATAGAACAAATGATTGTGCTCATCACACAAACATTAACCTGGGTGGGAATCGAACCCAAGACCTCTTGCATAGCAGTCGGGGCCACTAACCACTAGACCAACAGGCCGGTCAAAATATAGGATAACTTTGTTGTCCGTCTGTCTGTCTGTCGGTTTGTCAAGACCCTTTACCTCGAGAACGCGTGGAGGTATCGAGTTGAAATTAAAACCATATACTCAGGTCTGCAGTCCCTTGAAGCTGTGAACCAGTGTGATCAAAATAAAATTTGATTAATGGGGAAAAAAATATCTTGAATTTTTTTGTTGAATGTAAATGGAAGAATAATAAAAATTAAAATACATATTACTAGAGCAATTACTCCTCCTAATTTATTTGGAATTGAACGTGAAATTGCATAAGCAAATAAAAAAATATCATTCCTGAAATTTGGCATAAAGCAAGGTCTTATAGCACAGGTACAGGAATAATCTGAAAACAGTAAATTTATTATTAAATAAAAAATTTAAAAAATTGCTTTTCGGAATCTTTAAGACTCCGTTCGGAAATTGAACTAATTACATAGGTAAGTTTGTACGAAACCCTCCTTCAATTGTTTTCTTATGTTGTTTGATACTTATCAGCCCCTCGCCAGCAGAGTAGCCAGTAAGCAATTATTTACCTGAAATAGTTTTAATATATGAAAAAATTCTTTAGCACGTTCACTGCCACCACAATTTTTTTGAAGTTCATAGCGATGCGGCCCTATAAAGCCACGAAATATCACTGTAACATTTAGGACACGCCTGGCGTGTTCAAGGCGTAGTTATAGAAATTCGCAAGAACACACTAGGCGTGTCGCCGGCATTGGACGTGTTAAAAATATAATTTATATTTTTGATTCATAGTATTAACACTTCCTGGGCTGTGACGGATGAAAAAAGATTGCATGTAGCGGAGATGAGAATGTTGAGATGGATGTGTGGTGTGACGAGAATGGATAAAGTGAGAAATGAATATATTAGAGAAAGTTTGAAAGTGGCGCCAGTGACTGAGAAGTTGAAGGGGAATCGTTTGTCTTGGTATGGTCATGTGAAGAGGAGGGATGAAACAGATGTTACTAAAAGAGTTATGAGTATACATGTGGATGGGTGGAGAGGGAGAGGGAGGCCAAAGAAAAGATGGATGGATTGTATGAACAGTGATATGAAAGGAAGGGAAGTTAGCGATAGCATGACGGTTGACAGGATAGAATGGGAGAAAAAAACGTGTTGCGCCGACCCCAAATAAGATGGAACAAGGGCAGGAAGATGATGATGATGACATAAAGGGCTTATGAGAAAAGGTCTTGTTATTAATTAAGTAAAGTCTCATAAACAGCAAAGTTATTAGCGTTTGTTTAAATCTCAAAATGTCACTCAATTTATGGAAATATTATACAGACTATGTATACATATGGATGAATGAATAAATCAAAATGTAAAAACATCGCAAGTAGTATCAATTATGAATTTACTATTTATGACAAATTTTCGCGGAAAATTTTGGAATTTCGTTTTTTTTTTTATTTTTGACTACATAAATATGATCAGTAATGAGTACAGATAGAGACCATTTTTTTTGTACTAATTTAAAAAAAAGTGGTGTACAATACGTTCCAAATAAGAATAGGATCGATTGCCATGTTGTGACGTAACGTCAAACTGTCAAATCGCAAGAAATTGGGCAAAATTGAAGAACTTGGAGATGAGCAAGATTGAAGAACTGGATTCTGATTAAACTATTTTCGTTCACAGTTCATAAATAAATTGAATTTTAAAAATTTTTGTTTTGCTTACCATAATAATTGTTCGATTTGACAGTATGACGTGACGTCACAACATGGCAATCGATCCTATTTGGAACGCATTGTACATACAGGACACTGAAAAAATTACTGGTTGGTTTTTATTTCAGGTTCATGCGTTTCGTGTTCGCTGACGTACTGAGGGTCCGTCGTCGCGGTATGAAGCTGCAGAGCGAGGGGTCTACACACAATAACTATTACATTGTGCCTACCGTTAAAAGTAAGTTGTATTAATACTAGCTGACACGGCAGACTTTGTTCTACTGTATAAATTAACTAAGAAAAAAATGGGGGGGTGACCTAATTTCAGACCCACCAAATATGGCTTTTTTTTTCGGTGGGAAATTCATCTTATGACATCTCCTGCTCTTGGGCGGAGCGAAAGATAGTGTCAGACTTTTACTGACTAAAAACCCACTACTGTTCCTTCGTTGCCTTTCGTACCGGGGCCGAGTCTTCCTTTCAGAATCAGACCCTTGGCCCCAGTAGGCTTCGACCCTTCTGGGCCCCTACAGTTGCTGACATCTCCTTGAGGCGCGCGTGAGACAGTATGCGCCGTCGACGACTTGGTCTCGGTCCAAACGGTTACCGGACGGTCGGACGGCGAGCTACCCAATGCTCGCCATCCGCAAGCCTGAGCCTGCTATGGCCGGCAATCAGGATCGGAATCCCGGCGGCGGTTGGGGCGTGAGGACCGTTGGCTTACGCGATCACTAAATATGACTTGCGGACGGCGAGCAATAATATAACATTTCACAACTATCACACAATGCCGTCTAGTCTCAAGCTAAGCAGAGCTTGTGTTATGAGTACTAGACAACTGATAAACATACTTATATATTTCTAAATACATACATATTATAGATAAATTACACCCAGACACAAAACAAATGATTGTACTCATCACACAAACATTTGTCCTGGATGGGAATCGAATCCACGACCTCCGGCATAGCAGTCGAGGCCACTAACTACTAGACCAACACGCCAGCCAGCAATGGTTAGCCCACCGTCCGACCGTCCGGTAGCCGTCCAGACCGAGCCCAAGTCGTTGACGGCGCATAGTGTTCCACGCGCACCTCAAGGAGATGCCAACAAAACCGTAGGGGCCCAGCAGGGTCGAAGCCTACTGGGGCCATAGGTAGTGTGAAAACGAAATCCGGGCCCTGGGACGAAAGCAACGAAGGAACATGAGTGGGAATATGACTCCCGCTCCGCCCAAGAGCGGTATTTGTCATTAGATGATTTTCCCACCTAAAAAAAAGGCATTAAGTCCGCACTTGTACAGTGTCTATTACTAGTGTATACAATTTTAATAAATAAATAAAATTGACATGTAAAAGTGTTATTGAAAACCTATCTACAAAATAAGTAAAAAAACCATTTACCATCAGAACACCCACCCATCATTTTCCAAACCTCGCTAACGTACTTCACCTCATTCCAGCAACCACCCAAGACGGATCAACGAACATAGACATTGATTGGGCGTTCCTAGAACTGATCTACCAACACACAGAAGAAAAGAAACTCTCCGATATCGAAAAGCCGATCATTTGGACGGAACCATCCGAAGATGAGAAGGGTGACAAAGACGGGAATAGGAAACGAAAGGGAAGGAAAAGGATGGCGAATCCGCTGTTGAAGAAAGGGGAGGTTTTTGTGTTTGATGCGGAGAAGTATAGGGAAGCTGTCGTGACGCCGTGGTATAGGAACCAAGATCAGCCGCAGGTTAGTTTTGTATATCTGTCGCTGCCAGATCTTAGAAATTAAACACTTCATGATATGGTCAAGTAAAACTGGCCAGATCGTTTTAAACGTTAAAGTTTGATAATATTTCAATCCTAGTTTGACCTATTTTCTTTAGACCTCATCATCTTCCTGCCCTTGTCCCATCTTATTTGGGGTCGGCGTCAACACGTTTTTTTCTTCCATTCTATCCTGTCAACCGTCATACTATCACTAACTTCCTTTTCTTTCATATTACTGTTCACACAATCCATCCATCTTTTCTTTGGCCTCCCTCTCCCTCTCCACCCATCCACATGTATACTCATAACTCTTTTGGTAACATGCGTTTCATCCCTCCTCTTCACATGACCATACCAAGACAAACGATTCCCTTTCAATTTTTCAGTCACTGGCGTCACTTTCAAACTTCCCCTAATATACTCATTTCTCACTTTATCCATTCTCGTCACACCACACATCCATCTCAACATTCTCATCTCCGCTACATGCAATCTTTTTTCATCCGTCTTTTTCACAGCCCAACATTCTGATCCATACAGTATGACAAATCTTATCACGGACTTGTAGATTTTACCCTTCAACTTGGGGGGGCATCCGTGGGTCACAAATTGTTCCAGTGACCTGTCGCCATTTCATCCATCCTGAATTGATCAGATGTGATACGTCTCGGTCTACCTCGCCATCTCCTATTTTCTTTAGACCTATTATCATAGAAATCCTACATCAATGATATCGCCAAACGAGGATTGAAATGTCATCAAACTTTAACGTTTAAACGATCTGGCCTGTTTTAGTTGGCCATATCATGAAGTGATCAATACGGTATTTTACTCTATATAAGAACCAAAAAGGTTCATAATGAAAAGAATATTAAACATTTTTTTCCAGTTTTTCTTAGTGGCAGAGATCTGCTGGAATCTGACTCCCGACTCTTCATTCCCGTCCGCTTCACACCAGAGCTTCCGTGACTACTACAGTACCAAGTACGGCGTGAGCCTCACTCAGAGAGACCAGCCTCTGTTGGACGTCGACCACACCAGTGCTAGGCTGAACTTACTGACTCCGAGGTAAGAAATTACGCTACCCCGTAACCTTCTCTAGCTACCCTCCCCCATTACCGTTCGTAATCACCCTCCTAACGTGACCCTCCCCAATTCACCTTCCTCATATTACTCTAACACAGTCACTCGCTATTCATCACTCTAACCTTTTCACCCTGCATTGGTAATCCTCCCAAGTCACCATCCCCACGTCATGCTCCCCACGTCACTTTTCCCATGTCACCCTATCCACGTCACTTATCCCACGTCATTCTCACTACGGCACCCGCCCGACGTTATCCTCCCAAGTCACCATCCCTACGTCATCCTAACCTACGTCACCCTCCCCACGTCATTTTCCCTGCGTCACCCTCCCCATATCAACCTCCCCACGTTATCCTCCCAAGTCACCATCCCTACGTCATCCTACCCTACGTCACCCTCCCCACGTCATTTTCCCTGCGTCACCCTCCCCATATCAACCTCCCCACGTTATCCTCCCAAGTCACCATCCTCACGTCATACTCCCCACGTCACTTTCTCATGTCACCCAACCCACGTCACTTATCCCACGTCATTCTCCCTACGTCACCCTCCCCATATCAACCTCCCAACGTTATCCTCCTAAGTCACCATCCCCACTACATCCTTCCCACATCACCCTACCCCAGGTCACCCTCCCCATAGCATCTTTCCCACTTCACCCTCCCCAATTCACCTTCCCCACGTTACTCTATCACAGTCACCCGCTATCCATCACTCTACCCTCTTCACCCTTCATCGTTAATCCTCCTTCAGCAATCTTCCACCTGTCTGTTCCGCACATCACCCTCCCCACATTATCCTCTCCACGTCATCCTTCATCTGGCATCCTTCCTCAATCATTTTCCGCCTATCAACCTTCCCTTTTCCCGCCTCCCCGTCCCGCTACCTGTCTTCCGCGTCACACCAGAGCTTCGATGACTACTACAGCATGAAGTACAGAGTCAGTCTCACTCGGGGAGAGCAGACGCTGTTGGACGTCAACCACATCAGTTCTAGGCTGAACTTACTAACTCCAAGGTAAGAAATTGATAAAAAAAAAGGAAAAGGCCTGTCACCCACCACACGTCATTTTTCCCATGTCACACTCCCCACGTCACATTCCCCCTACGTCACCCTCCCCACGTTATCCTCCCAAGTCACCATCCCCACGTCACCCTATCCTACGTCACCCCCATAGCTCCTTTCCCACGTCACCCTCCCCACATTATTCTCCCTATGTCACTCTCCCCATATCAACCTCCCCACGTCACCCTACTACCCTATGTCACGATTTTGAATACGCGTCTATGAAGCTACGCGGCCGTGGAAAGTTAAGCAATATGTTAGATATTATATTTTACTTACCCCAATCGTGTCCTCCCTCTTCAACAGATACGTAAACCGTAAGGGCGTTGCTTTGCCCGTCTCGTCAGAGCGCACACGACGCGCGAAGCGAGACCGGTTAGATCAGAAGCAGATTCTGATACCGGAGTTATGCAGAGTGCATCCCTTCGCCGCTCCACTGTGGTTCGCGACAGTGGCGCTACCTTGTGTCCTGTATAGGTAAGTTACTATATGAGAAGTTTATTTATTTATTTATTTAAACTTCATGTACAGTGGTGGTACATAGGCGGACTTAATGCCACAAAGCATTCTCTACCAGTCAACCATTGGGTTAAAAAGACAACACTGTGGTAGGTGTGCACAATAAATAAATAACAGATATTTTTGAAATAGAATGTAGTATCATTAAATTAAGTGGCTTATAACAATAAAATACGTATATATGCTAATATAATAAACTAATAAATACTATGATACATAAGAAATCATTCTAAATAAGAGAACTTAAAATATAGCAATTATGACGAAGACCGAACTAAGATTGAGAGAACTTCAAGTAGTAGTTCCGAATTTTACGCTTGAAGGAAAAATTACTCTCAGCTTACAAAGCAAGAACTGCTGCTTGCTTGGCTTTAGAAGTTACAGAATTTTTTGAGTGCACTTCAGTAGCTTGTGTCGGATTGGAACGACGAGTGTTTTCGTGTTTTTGCGACTGGGTACTCCATCTCGTTTAGCTCTTCAAACCCCATTGGTGACAGAGGAGCTGACGAGTTTGTTTATTTTTTTTTAGGTGAGAAAATTATCTAATGAGAAATCTCGCTCTTCGGTGGAGCGGGATAGTGTCGGACTTTTACTGACTAAAAACCCACTCCTGTTCCTTCGTTGCCTTTCGTACCAGGGCTGACTTTTCCTTTCAGAATCAGACCCTTGGCCCCAGTAGGCTTCGATCCTGCTGGGCCCCTACGGTTTGCTGACATCTTCTTGAGGCGCTTGTGGATGGACGGCGAGCTACCCATCGCAGCCCGCAAGCCCGCGTCTACGGTGGCGGTTGAAGCATGAGGACCGTTGTCCCACGCGGTCGGACGCCTCCTTTGCTAGGATTATTGCTTCGCAGAAGGAGGCGACCGCCTGCCACTCCTCCTCGCTCCGGACCATGGCCTGTACGCGCGCCCGGCGCGAGAGATCACTGCCGCCTCACGCCCCCACGACGACACGGCGTTGCTCTGCCCACGCGGGGCACACCTCCACCGTGTGCTCCATCGTGTCCTCCGGGAGAGCTGACGAGATGGAGTATTTGGTTGTGGATGTGCGACCCTAGCGAAATAAACGCGAGAGTGTTTTTCGGATATATTTGGTCCGTAGGCCGTTAAAAAGTTAATTATTTTTCGTTAAAGGTTATTTAGATTTTTTTTAGTTATTAAATTGGTGTGTAGAGGCGACTATGCGATTCTTATATGAATCGCATAGTAATTCTTGTCACGTAACGACGTACCAGCTCGCTAACCCCAGTGTTTCGTCAACAGGATCAATGCGCTTCTGATAGCTGATGAGATCCGCCGAGCAGTTGCTATAGACGTTGGTCTAGGTATCCCTAAGATCAATGATAAGTTCACGCCGAAGTTCCAATGGCCACCTTTAGACTTCGGGTGGAGTTTGGCTGAGGTATGTTCATCTTTTTACATTATACAAGATTTTTATTTATTTATCGTTTATTTCAAATTCCCATAGAGATATAATAAATTAGATCAGATAAATTCATCATCATCATCATCATCTTCCTGCCCTTGTCCCGTGTTACTTGGGGTCGGCGCAACACGTTTTTTTCTTCCATTCTACCCTGTCAGAAGTCATGCTATCACTAACCAGATAAATTACTAAAATATAATTATAATAATATAATATATATTATTATTGCTAGATCAGATAAATTATTAAAATTATTATTGATATATTATTGTATTTTATTGAATGACTGAATTAACTTGCAACGTTTGTATGTACTTAGAATAGAATATAATAAACTTTATTGTACACCAAAATAGTTACAAAAACTTTTAGACTAACTTAAATCTATGGGTACAAAGGCGGTCTTATCGCTGACAGCGATATCTACCAGACAACCCTTAGGGTGGAATGTAAGAATTTGAAATAGAAAAAAGGGGGGTATTCTAAATAACCACGAAGAGGATGGCAGGGTCTGTGTTCGCTCTCTTCGCTCACTCACTAAACCCCACCATCCCCTTCTAACCTAACCTGTAATAGTCAGAGTCCAAGCCTCGAGCTCGCTTTGCTCGCTCTTGCATCTTAAGTTCTCTGTGCCTTTTCACTGGGTGCATGAGTTTTCTCATAAAATAAATTTGTCAAATAACACATTATAAAATAAAAGTTTATCTATTGATCTATTTGTAAAGTGAATTATTTTGAAAACTTGATGTTGCATTGTGGTAAAATGGCAAATTAAGTTATTCCCAATTGTTGCTTTTCAAATAAAGTAAATAATTTTTGGGTGAACTGACAGGATACTGTGTTTTGAGGTGATTCAAGTTATATCCTAATGTTAAAATTGATTACAGGTGTTAAGCCAAGATTCTGAAAAACACGAGAAACGGAAAGAAGACGATGATTCGAGGAAAGAAATCGAAGACAATAAACTAAGGTGAGGCACTAGCTATTGGTACCATTGCTGGCGGTTGAGCGATCTCCTCTTACCGCTCGCCGCCCCTCGCTTAGCTACGGCTCACAACGGCAAGGTCGTGAACGGGCTGTTACACGATGTCCGTCGTGAGGTTCAACGCGATCGCGGTTGAAAGAAAGAAAGAAAGAAAGAAAGAAAGAAAAACGTTTATTTGAAGCGAAGCGATCCGATATGGTTCGCGTGAATTCAACGCGATACGGCTGCTTGGTCCTATCTGCCATTAATATAACACAAGTCACTCCCTCCTAACAGTTTGCGCAAAAATATCAAACCAACTGATCGCGACCGCTTCGCTTTGCTCATCACAACACCGCACCCACGTACGGTTGGTCACGTAGGCCACCGTAACAGAGTATTAAATTGTTTGTTCCAATCGCGCCGCATCGCTTCACAATCGCGTTTAATAGCCTACATATAAAGATATCAGCAGTACCATAATATTGTTGTTCCAGAGGAAAAGAAGAGATAGTAAATACGCCAGAAGGAGAAGAGAACAGCATAGAACAGAAGTCAGGCACAGAAGTTAAAGAGAAGACAATCAACGAGATCTTGCAGGAGAAGGAAGAAGCGGCGGCAGAGGCTGCTGTAAGTGTTTATTTTTTTCTGGCTTTGCGAAAGCATTACCCGATCAAAAAGTTAAATCACATCTTCGTATGAATAGTTAGATTGTTTAGAATAGCATAGTCGGCCTTATAATGTTCCCACTGCTGGGACTCAGGCCTCCTCTCTAGGGGAGGGAATGGACCGTAATCCACCACGCGGGCCCAGTGCGGGTATTTTTGGTTCTAGGACATGCCGGTTTCCTCACGATGTTATTTTGTTTACCATTATTATAATATGGATGTGCACATTCTAATGTTTCTGTAGTATTTGGCAGTAAATGTATCGAGCAGGCGAACTCGATACATCATCATCATCATTATCATTTCAGCCGAAAGACGTCCACTGTTGGACGTAGGCCTCCCATCCGTCGTAGGTCTCGCATCCATCGGATTCCTACGACTCTCACCAGGTCATCGAACGCTGCGTCTTCCGATACGTGGTCGCCATTCCAGAACCTTTCGCGTCGGAAATGAGGATATCCGCAGGAGAACCAAGGTTACGGACATAGCCCGAAGAATCGCCGAACTAAAGTGGCAGTGGGCACATTGCTCGTAGAACGGATGGCCGAAAGGTAGAGTGGCGACCGCGCACCGGAAAACGCAGCGGTGGAAGGCCTCCCACAAGGCGGACCGATAACCGGTGAGAGTCGCGGGAGTGCGGTGGATGCAAGACGCACAGGATCGGTCGTTGTAGCGTCGCTTGGGGGAGGCCTATGTCCAACAGTGGACGTCTCCTGCTGAAATGATGATGAATTCAAATGTATACATATATATATATTTTTTTTGAAGTAATTTATTAGAACTTTATTTAATTTGGCTTTTAATTTATTATCATTATGTTCCACTTGACTGTTTGTATTCTTATTACTATTTTTATTTTAAAGACATGACTATAATATTATATGACATTTTATTATACATTTGCATGCGAACATAGGTTGAATATGGTGAAACTGTACCTGTGCAAAAATAGCAAAAATCGGAATCGACACGGACATTGGATAGATTAGATTAGAAGGTTAAGTAGGGAGCTCCGCTCCCCTCCCGCCTTAGCCTGTTTATTTTTTTTTTGGTACGTTGGTTTGCAACCGTATAATAATAATAATATAATTTATTTCGACTAACATGGATCATACAACATAATAATAATTTTCTTACACACACAACAACATATAAAAACAATGCACACACAACATATGAAAGCAATACACACTAAACATTAAAAAAACACAGTTGGTACACACATAATATACACACACTTCACACTTACAAACTCAGTCTTTTTTTTTAAATTGTTATAAACCAGTGCTTGAGTGCGATCCAGCCTGATGGTAAGCGGAGATGCAATCGTTGATGGTCAGGCGCACTAGTTTATTAAGAGCCTATTCACTCTAGCCTTGAAGACACCCAAATTATAGTTGGACGGGAAGACTGCAGCAGGTAAATTGTTCCAGTCCTTCGATGTACGCGGTATAAACGACGAAGCGAAACGTTTAGTCCGGACCGTTGAAGTTTCAACAACGTAAGGGTGGATACTTATCGTTCGTCGGTTTGTCCGATGGTAGAAAGGAGATGGCGGAATCAAGTCATGCAATTCCCGCGCACACTCTCCAAAATGTAACCGATTGCACAGTACATGCATCATACGGCAATGGTTCAAGTCAATCAAACCTCTGTGCGAATGCCTTTAGGATGCCATTGGCGCTGGCACGAATCCTGCGCACCAAGGACCCCCTATATGGTATGGTCACCCCCAGTGGCGGCTGGTGGGTCATAGAAGTGGTGGTGCACTTTACCAGCTTATTAAGTATTCGAATTCACAGGTCCAAAAAAAAGCATTATGGAAGCGCAATATACCTACTAATTTGGTTATGTAGACTGTATTTGCGAAATTAGTTAATCAGATAATTGCGTGAAACCTTTATTAGCTTATTCGTTAAATTTTATTATATTGGTTTTGTAAACAGAATCTAATTGGTTACGAATATCTACGGCGCCCAACACAAACAAATTTTGTAGATATACTTGCGATGCATCATGTATTTTTTTTTCACTTACATGCGTTAAATCACCAATTCCTGATTTCTCCCAAATCAATTCACTGCCAAAAACAATACAAGGAAAACAAAACAAAGTATTGAGCTGCTCACATCCACACAGCCATTTCTTTTTAATGTACATTTCACTTTTAAAACTCCGCGTAAATGTTTTGTTTTTGGATTTACACTCCTGTTTCAAATTAAGACATGGTCAAGGTGGCCCCGCCAATTTAAAATCTGATTTTTATTTATTACACACTACCACAACACAGTATAATACGTAAAATGTAAACAAACACAAAATTACAAACAAAAGTGGTTGGCAACCCTTCATCGCAGACGCGCGTGGCGTCTGCGATGAAGGGTTGCCAACCATACTTCATAATTACGTATTTTACTTTATTTTCGGTAAATATATTTTATACTTTTACATAAAAATAAAGTTTATGAGAATACTCTATTTAAAATCTATACTGTAATACATAAAAAGAAACACTAATATGAATATTTACTGAACTATTTATCGAGGCTTCTACCTTGAAACACGAATACGTTTCCAAAAATGTAAAAATACCTCATGGAAAACTGTTAGTGTATTTAAGCAGCACATAATTTTAAGAGAAAAAACCAATACATAAATAAAATTTTGAAAAATACTTTCTTTCAAATACATTTTTCCTACTAAAAAAATATGATACGTTATTTTTATTAAAAAATGGCAACCCTATCGCGATGTGGCAGTGAGTGAGCCGGCCGGCTCGGGCGATTTTCGTAACACCTCGTGTGCTCTCGGTAACCTTCGGCTCGCTCGAGCGGGAGCGAGAATATTTTGCAGTACATTTTCTACTAAACTATCTCTGTCTCACGCGCCAGGCGTCTTAGTTCGTGTTTCATAGAAGTTGTATGAGCAGTCGCCGTGCGCTTTGCCTAGCGCACGAGAAATTCTCGTTACTGCAAAAATAAACCTTAACACTTATAGTAAAGAGTTGAAATGGTTTCGTCATAATTTTGCTTTTTTAGAATAATGAACAGAAAGTTAAACAGATAGGTACATTATGAATTTTATGATTTTTCTGAACTACCAGGAACTCGTGCGCCGAACTACCAGGAGTTCGGCGCACGAGTGCACTTAACGTACAGCCGCCCCTGGTCACCCCTTTAGCATCTATTTTCTTGTTCCAGTTTGAGATTGGAACATGGAGCAATGAAATGGCGTCGTCAATACCTGAACACTCGGAGTATGATGACTTGAAGGAGCCCTTACCTCCTAATCTGACGTTTTGTACTTCAGCCTCAGGTACGTGATATCTTATTTTTTTTTTTATATTCATATAAACCAGTGCTTGACTGCGATCCCACCCGATGGTAAGCGGAGATGCAATCATTGATGGTCAGGCGCACTAGTTTATTAAGAGCCTATTCATTCTAGCCTTGAAGACACCTAAATTATAGTTGGACGGGAAGATCGCAGCAGGCAAATTGTTCCAGTCCTTCGATGTACGCGTTATAAACGACGAAGCGAAACGCTTAGTCCGGACCGTTGAGGATATCTGTACATTTATATATCTTCTTTATACACCACTAATTTTTAATTAGTACAAATACTTAAAGGGCTTATTAGAAAAGGTCTTGTTACTATTTAAGTAAAGTCTCAATAAATAATATTCATAAACAGCAAAGTTATTAGCGTTTGTTTATATCCCAAAATGTTACTCAATTTATGGAAATATTGTACAGGCTGTTGATTATAAATGAATTTTTGATTCAATTATGAAGTTACCAATTATGAAAAATTTTCGTGGACATTTTTGAGATGTCGTTTATTTGTTTACTTTTGACTAAGCAAATAAGATCAGTAACGTTTAAATATATTATTCTTCTATACGTGTGTTTGTCAACCGGTGGTCTCCGTGGCTAACCGCACGTGGGTGCGGTGCGGCGACAAGCGAAGCGAAGTGGTCGCGCTCAGTTGCTTTGATATTTTCGCGCTCGTACAGTGCGATCATTTGTTTTATATAAATGGCGAAAGAACAGAGCCGCCACGTCGCGTTGAATTATCGTAAACCGCATCGGTTCGCTTCCAAATCGCATCCACGTCAAATTGCCCACGTAGGACGCATTAAACTCTACGCTTTTAACGTTTCTATCATACTGTAGGTGGTACAAATTGGTGCGACCCTATCGCTCGCCCCAAGTTCAGCACATACAACCCCAACAAGAATTTCTCTATGGCGGATAGCGACGATTCGTTTATGTCTAGGTGAGTAGATTTTTTTTTTGTTATACGAGTTAGAGAGGGCGGCTATTTTTCGACTACATTTGTTATCTTGGGTATACCTGTTAAAACAATTGTATGTGTTAATAAATAATAAATAAATCTTAATATATAATGTTTTCCAGCGATCTAGACTCAGATGACACGGATCTAGACTTCGATGGCAGTGATGAGGATGCGGACATTTGTGGATTCAGTGGCGGCAAGAATACTAACAGTGAGTAACTAAATTACTTATTCTACGAGTACATACAGTACGGCCGACGTAACTTGGCGGGCCTGTAGGCTCTGCGAACTGTAGTGCATGTACACTCGTAAAAAAATCTGTTATTGGCATTAATTTTTTTAAATAGATTTGGCTAATTTTAGTCTAGAAATATTCGATAGTTCAGGGAAGGTTCAAATGGTGAGAAATCATCATCTTCCTGCCCTTGTCCCATCTTATTTGGAGTCGGCGCAACACGTTTTTTCCTTCCATTCTATCCTGTCAACCGTCATGCTATCACTAACTTCCTTTTCTTTCATATCACTGTTCACACAATCCATCCATCTTTTCTTTGGCCTCCCTCTCCCTCTCCACCCATCCACATGTATACTCATAACTCTTTTAGAAACATGTGTTTCATCTCTCCTCTTTAAATGACCATACGAAGACAAACGATTCCCCTTCAACATAGAAATATTGTAATATAATTTTTTTTTAAAAGAGTAACCATGGAGTTTCTTGCCGGTTCTTCTCCATAGGAAACGACCAATTTGGAACCGTGCACTAGCTTCTGACGTTTTATAAGTGCCCATGTAGGCCTATGTGAAATAAAAAACCTTTGACCTTGACCTTGAGCTAGTAACTAATATTTTTTTCTTCTTTAACCCTCTAGCATCAATGGGCGTCCGGATAGAGTACAAGACAGCCCACGAAGCCGAGGCGTTCGATATAGAAAGAACGAAGAAGGTGAACCCTGCACCCTTGCCGGATGACCACGACGATGCTAATGATCGGGCTGCGCATGACGAATTGATCAGGCAGGGGAGCGCACCGCAAGAGGTGAGTTTATCATCAGCCCCTTTTTTAGGGTTCTGTACCTCAAAAAGACCAAACTGAACCCATATAGCATCACTTTGTTGTCCGTCTGTCTGTATGTCAAGACCCTTTATCTCGGGAACGTGAGGAGGTATCGAGTTGAAATTATAACTATATACTCAAGTCTGCGGTCCCTTGAAGCTGTATAAAAATCAAACTTCTAAGTTAACGAAAAAAGAAGATACGGCCGTTTATGTCGCAAAAAATGTATATTTCGACACTCTCAAAGGAATTAAAATTTATAGGGTACTTCCAGTTGACCCAGAAATCCTGAAATTTGGCATGAAGCAAGGTCTTATAGCTGCACAGACCAAGGAATAAATCTTACTTATTAAGACACCAAAAAAAAAAGTTATTTGCGATTCGGAGAAATCTCGGGAATTGAACCATTTATATAGATAAGTTTGTACGGAACCCTCAGTGCACGAGTCTGACTCGCACTTGCCCAGTTTTTTTTAGATGGGAAATCATCCAATGACTTCTCTCACTCTTGGGCGGAGTGTGAGGGCGTGTCAGAATTTTACTGACGAAAATCCTCTCCTATGCCTTACGTTCCAGGGCACCGGGGTTCACTTTCGCCCATGAGAGAGATCCCCGGGGCTCTGGAAAAATGGCAAAGAAGGAACAGGAGTGGGTTTTTAGACAGTAAAAGTCTGACACTATCTCCCGCTCGCCCAAGAGCGGGGAATGTCATAAGATGATTTTCAAACCCAAAAAAAAAAAATGTATAGATGAAGCATTTGCCTGATTACAATAAAACTTATATATCTATTCTATTCTTCCACAGTTCATCGACAAATTCCGCGCCTCAGTCTCCCACCATAAACAAGAAATCATCGAAAAGAACCACCTTATAACCAAAGAGGATTACATCACGGAAATCTTACCAGAGACAAAAGACTCTTACCACAGCACAGTCATCTGCAAAACAAGCGAAGAAGAAGCCATAAACGAGCTATTTCCTTTCGGTAAAGAAGAATTAAAAATCATTAACGGTCAAATTGACGTAGAAAGCATAGAGAAGAATAAAAGAGTGTTGCTAGATGAAATAAAGAAAAAAATGTCGCCAGACGAAATAAAAAAAATGAATTGTTTTTCAATGAAAGATATCAATATTGATGATAAAAATTATGTCAATGAAAAGGTGGTTAATGTGGGCTTTGATACTAAAGAGGGGTATGAGACGATATCTAAGGGCGATGGGGAGTTTGAGCCATACTATGCCGACTTTAGTCCTCTACCATCCTATTTGAGTGGGAAGGACTTTGATTTTGATTACCAGCCGACTTTGGAAGGACATCCGGGGCCAAGCCCTAGTGTTATATTGCAGGTGAGAACTTTCTGATTTATTACTAGAGGCCGGACTTAGGTAGAGTTATTTATGTACTTGCATCGAAATGTTGATGATGTGTGGCTAACAATATTATAAATATATAATAATTTACATACTATTTTTAGTATTTTACTTTGAAAAAGATCTCTCTACGTCAACTGAAGTGAGTTTAACAAATTTATACACTTTCTCCTTTCGTCATTAAATGCACGAAGAATTTTTTTTCTGCTATAATTCTGATAGTCATAAAAAAAATCTGATTTTCAAATTAATCTCGGGATGAAATCAGTGTAAATACATTAATAACTATACCTAATTCCGACCTCTGTTTATTACTAACAGCTGACAGTAGCTTCACTCGCGTGTAAATAGAAAATTGTCCAAAGGGAAAAACCGGCCTCATCTAGTTTAAATTGACGTGTAAAAGTGTTTTTAGGGTTCCGTACGTCAAAAGGAAAAAACAGCACCCTTATAGAATCACTTTGTTCTCGGTCTGTCTGTCTGTCAAGATCCTTTATCTCGAGAACCCGTGGAGGTATTGAGTTGAAATTAAAACCATAAACTGAAGTCTGCGGTCCCTGGAAACTGTGAGAAAATCAAAATTCTAAATTAACTAAAGAAAAAGATACGACCTTTTATGTCGTAAACAACGTATATTTCGACACTCTCAAGGAATCAAAATTCATAGGGTTACTTCCCGTTGATCTAGAATCCTGAAATTTGGCTAAAAGCAAATTCTTATAGCATAAGTAGAGAAATAAATCTGAAAACAGTAAATTTGTTGTTACGTCATAAAAAAAAGCTATTTGGAAAAAACATCGAAACTCGGGAATTGAACTATTTACATAACAGGTAAGTTTGTACGGAACCCCTTAGGGCGCGAGTCTGACTCGCACATATCTGGCACTATTTCAAGACCAAAATAAGCTTAATCGGTCCAGCCGTTTTTGAGTTTTACCGAGACTAACGAACAGCTATTCATTTTTATATATATAGATTTTTCTGTGCAGGCCCTAACGATGTCAAACGCAAACGATGGCATCAACTTGGAGCGTTTAGAAACGATCGGCGACAGTTTCCTGAAATTCGCTATAACCGCCTACTTGTACTGCGCACACCCCACCGTACACGAAGGAAAGCTCAGCCACATGAGGAGCAAGCAGGTTTGATATAATATTTATTAATACTAAACAACAGTTAGTTAAAAACCTTCTACTTACTACCCCTACCGCTTTTCGGCACGCAATTTACTGTTTTTCGCACTAGTGAGGAAAAGTTCGCCATCTCGCCCCCGCCACATTTTATTACATGTATCTTATCAGGTTACCGCGTAGGCCTTACTAGTTGCTGGGCAGCCCCCTTCGTAAGTATATTTATATTACTGACATTTGCAACATCCTCGCCTGCGGCTCAGGCATCTGCGGCTACGGATCACAGTATATACCGCGCACCGGAAAACGCAGCGTTGGAAGGCCTCCCACAAGGTGGGCCGACGAACTGGTGAGAGTCGCGGGAACACAGTGGATGCGAGACACACAGGATCAGTCGTAGTAGCGACTATTTCCAAAAGTGGACGTCATCTGAAATGATGATGATGATGATGATATACTGCGATATAAAAAATGTATATATATACATATTTATACCGCGTACGTCGAAGGACTGGATCAATTTGCCTGCTGCGGTATTCCTGTCCAACTATAATTTAGGTGTCTTCAAGGCTAGAGTGAATAGGCTCTTAATAAACTAGTGCGCCTGATCATCAAAGATTGCATCTCCGCTTACCATCAGGTGGGATCGCAGTCAAGCACACGAAAAAATGATTTTTATTAAAAACTTGTTTGTTATATTATAGGTGTCAAATTTAAACCTGTACCGCTTGGGGCGTAACAAACGGCTCGGGGCGCGCATGATAGCGTCCAAGTTTGAACCCCATGACAACTGGTTGCCGCCCTGCCACAAACCCCCGCCGACGTTACACCCGAGGATCAATGTGAGTGATGAACAGTGATCGAAGTAGGTAGATTGATTTTTGGTACTTGTATCATAAATGTACACATAAAGAATAACATGGATCTCTGTTTGAAATTATTATTTTGATCCTGGTTGACTTACTTTTTATTTCCATTTGACAAAAAAACACCTATGTAGTACATAGGTGTTTTTTTGCTATACCCATGTTTTTTTTTTTTTAATCTACATTTTTAGTTGGAGTTTTTATTCCTATGGATACGTCAACTCCATCATGCCTTATACAAACTACTTGACACCCAACATTGCTTTTAATTAGACTTAACTAGGTGGAGGATCTTAATCGATGTGGTACACCAACTCGCAAAACTTTTTTGCTACATCTGACTTTGGTTGCGCTAAAATGGATTGAATCAGACCAACCTGTGATATATTTAAATTAAATTCATCGATTAAAATTCTCCTTTCCACTTGGTTCTTGACACAATCCATCAGCAAATGATGAACATCTTCAACTACATTGCATATACCCATGTTTGCAGAATAAATGATTATGATTATGGATAAGTCATTTTTCCGGAAATTAATTCCGGTATTTCCGGATTTTGATTCAAAATTTTAATGAAGGTATAATGTTCTGATTGGTCGTTGGGTTGTGTCAAATCGTGACTGTGTACCGTTAAAAAAAATTATGAAGAATATAATATTACTCATTTTAATACAATTCCTACCGGTTCTATGGTCGGTTCCGGCTCTTCGGCGGAATGTCCATATTAATATATAAGGTGTTAAAAAATTAGCTTTAATAACTTCGCGGTTCGCGGTTTCAGGTTTGGTCCTATAGTAAAAGTTGTTTATAATGAGGAGTACAATGTCCCCTCGAAATTCTTAAAGTATGTATATCTGTTTCGGATCAATGACCCCAATTCAATCTACCTACTCCGATCTCTAGTGATGAATTAAACTTTTTTATTATGATTATTTTTATTGTACATTTGGATAGGTACAATATTGACTGGTCTATACAGTTCTTAATATCTATTAATACTGTTCAATAAATCGTAATAATTAAAGATCGTATTTTCTGGCAAATAAATCATATTATTATTATTATTATTATTACTGTAATATGTAAATATTGTAACATCAACCTTTTTTTTTCAAAAGAGTAACTATGGAGTTTCTTGCCGGTTCCAATTTGGAACCGTGCACTAGCTTCTGACGTTTTATAAGTTCTCATGTAGGCCTATGTGAAATAAAAATATTTGAATTTTTGTATGCAACAGTATTATATGAACGCGTCGAACGAATCGATAGAAAAGAATTTTAGAATTCTTCATTCTGAAGTCCTTCCACATAAAAAATTGTTTGAATTTATCTCGAAAAAAAAATGTTGTGCACACCTGCTTCTATGAACCTCTTTTGTCTAATGCAGAAGTGAATGGAGCATAAGTGATTATGACGTTATTACACTCTTGCTCTAGATATTTTGGAAATACTGATATCTTGTGGATATTATCTTGGTTTCTATTGAAATCAAATAATAAATTTGTGTAAAACTATTGGTGTGTTGTGTTTGCAGGGCGAAGGGAAGGATATAATGCAGCATCTGGAAACTCCACTGGACTCAGCTGGTTGCTTCATACCTTATAATTTGATCACTCAACACAGTATACCAGGTAAGATTTGAACGGGTGTGTTGCATAATTCAGAAAAGTGTAACCTCGAATAACACGTTCCCGTAAGTTCACGAATCCGAAACACTTAACAACGAATGCACGTTACCACGAAAAACTTAACGCCGTAGCCATGCGATCTCGAATTACATGATTCAGAAAACTGTAATATCGAATAACACGACCCCGTATGTTTACTAATAGGAAACTCTTCACAACGAATGCACGCTGCTATGAGAGACCTTACGCCACAGTCATGGAATCTCGAATAACCAAGTCTCTAATTCACCAATTCGAGTCAGTTAACAACAAATGCGCGCTTCTACGAATAATTGAAAAAACATGACTAGGACTGTGGCGTAAGGTTTATCGTAGCAGCGTGCAAGTTTGGAACTAGATGGTGATGTGTAATATTAATATTAATGTATTTTTTTTATTTGTCACCAGATAAATCAATTGCCGACTGCGTGGAAGCCCTAATCGGCGCTTACCTCCTAGAATGTGGCCCCCGCGGAGCCCTATTATTCATGTCGTGGCTCGGGATCAGGGTGCTTCCCTGCCACCATGTTAAGCTGCATCCAGACCATCCCTACGTCATCCGCGCCAAGGATAAAGAGAACGAGGTAAGAAAATGACTTATGATTTACCTATTTTCAATTTATCGACTTTGAATTTATTGATTATTTATTAAAAGTTGACCGATTTTCAATTTTCGACTATTTAATTTACCAATGATCAATTTACCGTTTATCAAAAGTTGACCGATTTTCGTCTTTCAATGTACTGATTATCAAAAGATGACCGATTTTATAGATTTTTTGACTTTCAATTGACTGACTTCCAATCTTTGAACTTAAAAGTTACCAATGATCAATTTACCGACATACAATTAAAAATCGAAATCCAAAATACTATTTTTATATCGCTCCTCACACAATGCATCAATCTTTTTTTGGCCACTCTCTCCGTCCATGTGTATACTCATCTCTCTCATATCATCCCACCAAGAGCCAAAATCACAGATTTAATGCTAACTGCAGTGGTCAATCTGGAAATTTCTTAACCGACTGCGGACCCAGGTTGGCCGCTGTAAAAATAATCTGACCAAGTGGGGTTTCCTCGACCCATCCCTAACACAGTGGCAGTGTGGAGCGGCTGCACAGGTCATGCGTTACCTGCTTTGCTGCCCATCCTGCACAAAAACTTACACTTTTTAGGATTTTTTTCTATTATATAGCTAAAGCTCTCCGATTGTAAAATTTCTTGTGCAAAGGGTAATAGGTACCAAAACTAGCTGTTTTAGGGTTCCGTACCTCAAAAGGAAAAACGGTACCTTATAGGATCAGTTTGTTGTCCTTCTGTCTCTCTGTCAAGACCCTTTGTCTCAGGAACGCGTGGAGGTATCGAACTGAAATTAAAACCGTATTATTCAGGTCTGCGGTCCCATGAAGCTGAAAATCAAATTTATGAATTGACGAAAAAGAAAAGATACGGCCGTTTAAAAACGTGTATTTCGACATTCTCACGGGAATCAGAATTCATAGGGTACTTCTCGTTGACCTAGAATCTTAAAATTTGGCATGAAGCGATCACGTGAGGCAACGGTCCTCACGCCCCAGCCGCCGCCGGGATTCCTATCGTGATTTCCGGCCACCGTAGGCGCGGGCTTGCGGACGGCGAGCAACGGGTGACGCGCCGTCCGACCGTCCGGTCGAAGCCTGCTGGGGCCACGGCTAGTGTGAAAGTGAAACCCGGGGCCTTGGGCACGCCACAATTATGGCGGTAAGTCCCCTCTTTGAGGCGTGGTTGGAAAGACCTCACGGCGTCCTCACATTCCGCATGACGCAGGTCCTCACCGGACACGGTAAGTTCGGGAGGTTCCTGCACCGGATTCGTGCGGAAACGACGCCCGGGTGTCGCCACTGTGTGGCCCACCCGGAGGACACGGTAGAGCACACGGTGTAGGTGTGCCCCGCTTGGGCAGAGCAACGCCGTGTTCTCGTGGGGGCAATCGGCGGCGGCGATCTCTCGCGCCGGGCCTTGGTTCAGGCCATGCTCCGGAGCGAGGAGGAGTGGCAAGCGGTCGCCTCCTTCTGCGAAGCAGTAATGCTAGCTAAGGAGGCGGCCGATCGCGTGAGGCAACGGTCCTTACGCTCCAACCTCCAACCGCCGCCGGGATTCCGATCCCAATTTCCGGCCACCGTAGGCGCGGGTTTGCAGACGCTGAGCAATGGGTGGCTCGCCGTCTGACCGTTCGGTAACCGTTCGGACCGAGCCCAAGTCGTCGACGGCGCGTTTTGTTCCACGCGCGCCTCAAGGAGATGTCAGCAAATCGTAGGGGCCCAGCAGGGTCGAAGCCTACTGGGGCCACGGGTAGTGTGAAAGCGGAACCCGGGGCCCTGGGACGAAGGCAACGAAGGAACAGGAGTGGGTTTTTAGTCAGTAAGAGTCTTGACACTATCTCCCGTTCCGCCCAAGATTATTATTTATTTACGGGAATTGTAAATAGATGATTTTCCCACCTAAAAAAAAACCCCTAAGGGGGTAAAACGGGGGTTGGAAGTTTGTATGAAGAAACCAACAATCGCGCGGGCGAAGACGCTGGCAGAAGCTAGTGAATCTATACTTATAATAAATCTGTAGAAGTGAAAATTCTGTATATTGAAAATATCAAAAAAATAAATGGCATGGTGTTACTAGACCGACACCGAACCCAAAAAGGTGATTAAAAATTTTTTTGTCTGTCTATTTGTTATGGCATCACGCAAAAACTACCGGTTAGATTACGATGAAACTTGGTATAATTATTCTTTAATATCCTGGGCACCACACTGGGTACTTTTTATACCGGAATAGTATATACAATAGAAATCAAACTTAATTTTGCGGTTCGATCCCTAGACCCGATTACTGTACCGTAAATAATAAGTTTGTCGTAGGTTACGTCACCCGCGGTGGAGTTCACTAAGGGGCGCTGCACACGGCTAAGATACTATAATATTTTATCTGAAGATACAATATCGCTCGCCATACAATTCAATGGACGGATCACACACGACGAAGATAATAAATAATAATTCATTTTTTCGTATCTCAAAAAACCTAATAAAACCATTTTCGACTTCTGCACGGGCGAAGTCGCGGGCAAAAGCTATTAAATAAATAAATTTAATCTGAGTCCATCGAAATGAAAAGAAGGAGAAGACAGACCTAACCTTCAATTCCGGCCACCGAAGGCGCGGGCTTGCGGACGGCGAGCAATGGGTGGCTCGCCGTCTGATTGTCCGGTAACCGTCCGGACCGGGCCCAAGTCGTCGACGTCGCGTACTGTTCCACGCGTGCCTCAAGGAGATGTCAGCAACCGTAGGGGCCATGGGTGATGCGAAAGAGATCCCTGGGGCCCTGGAAAAAAAAAATGCCAGAGAAGGAACAGGAGTGGATTTTTAGTCAGTAAAAGTCTGACACTATCCCCCGCTCCGCTCAAGAGCGGGGATGTCATAAGATGATTTTCCCACCAGAAAAAAAAAAAGACCTAACCTTCAAACCGTTGTCACAGCCAACCACCACGCCATCTTCACCGGACCGCAAGCGTACCTCATCATCGTCATCATCCTGTTCCGAAGACGAGGCTCCTCAGCAGGAGATGTTCCCTGAAGAGGACTGGTCTTGGCCAGCCAGAGCTGTGGGATCCTTGCAGCCTTATAAAGATGCGCAGGGACAATGGATGCAAGTAAGTATCGTCTCACTGGCCTGTTGGTCTAGTGGTTAGTAGCCCTGACTGCTATGCCGGAGGTCGTGGCTTCGATTTCCACCCAGGACAAATGTTTGTGTGATGAGCATGATCATTTGTTCTGTGTCTGGGTGTAATTTATCTAAAATATGTATGTATTTAGAAATATATAAGTATGTTTATCAGTTGTCTAGTACCCATAACACAAGCTCTGCTTAGCTTGAGACTAGACGGGGTTGTGTGAAAGTTGTAAAAAAAAAATACTTTTTAAACTGAAAATATCATCAGGATTGATTAGATAACTTTTTAATTAATTTTATTTTTTCATTTTCCTTTTTATCATTGGGGTTGGTTAGAATAACGTTTTTACACCGTTAAAATTAAAGTTTTTAATTACGAAAAAGTCAACGAAAAATTCCACCACCTGGGGGTCCAGAATCATGTACTGGATCCATGGTATTCGTCTGTGTGCCGATGTCAAAGACACCCTGTACAAACATTATTATTATTCGAAATAACACTTTTCTTATTTTTTCTTTAGTCTGTATTTGGAGAGTTGAAAGCGCCACCATCGCCCCTTCTCCGGTATATTGACGACCCTGAAGGAGAACTTAATCAAATGCTGTCAGGTGAGTCTTAATCTAATTCCGCCTAGCCCGTTCCATCATCGGACCACCAGGCGTACGACAACGCGCCACCGGTACATGGTGGACATCCCACCTATACGCACAAAACGTTTTGGGAACACATTCATTGTGCGTACAGCTAAGGAGTGGAATTCCTTGCCGGAATGTCTGTTTCCTGATAGCTACAACCCGGAAATCTTTAAGTCAAGAGTGAATAGGTTACTTCTAGGTAAGCGCGTTCCATCGTCGACCGCATCGTCGCTTCCCATCAGGTGAGATGGCGGCCAAGCGCGAACCTATCAAGAACAAAAAAAAAAGGGGACCTTCCCGGTCACTAGACGGCTAGTGTCAGTCTTGGCTCTTAGGTCTACTGACCACGGACTAGTTTCATCGACGAGTATTCATAACTGTACGTGGTTATGTACTGTGTGTATATAAGGTGTTAAAAAATTAACTTTAAGAATTTCGAGGGGACATTGTACTCCTCATTATGAACAACTTTTACTATGGGACCAAACCTGATATAGCGAAAAAAAAAAAACAGCTGCTCCATACATTTTGGGCACGCCACAATTATGGCGGTAAGTCCCCTCTTTGAGGCGTGGTTGGAAAGACCTCACGGCGTCCTCACCTTCCGCATGACGCAGGTTCTCACCGGACACGGTAAGTTCGGGAGGTTCCTGCACCGGATTCGTGCGACGCCCGGGTGTCGCCACTGTGTGGACCGCCCGGAGGAAACGGTAGAGCACACGGTGGAGGTGTGCCCCGCTTGGGCAGAGCAACGCCGTGTCCTCGTGGGGGCAATCGGCGGCGGCGATCTCTCGCGCCGGGCCTTAGTTCAGGCCATGGTCCGGAGCGAGGAGGAGTGGCAAGCGGTCGCCTCCTTCTGCGAAGCAGTCATGCTAGCTAAGGAGGCGGCCGATCGCGTGAGGCAACGGTCCTTACGCTCCAACCACCGCCGGGATTCCGATCCCGATTTCCGGCCACCGTAGGCGCGGGCTTGTAGACGGCGAGCAATGGGTGGCTCGCCGTCTGACCGTCCGGTAACCGTCCGGTCCGAGCCCAGGTCGTCGACGGCGCGTATTGTTCCACGCGCGCCTCAAGGAGATGTCAGCAAATCGTAGGGGCCCAGCAGGGTCGAAGCCTACTGGGGCCACGGGTAGTGTGAAAGCGGAACCCGGGGCCCTGGGACGAAGGCAACGAAGGAACAGGAGTGGGTTTTTAGTCAGTAAGAGTCTGACACTATCTCCCGCTCCGCCCAAGAGCGGGGATGTCATTAGAATGATTTTCCCACCCAATAAAAAAAAAAAAAAAGCTGCTCCATACATTTTGACGAGTTATGCGAACATAAACGTAGGGAACAGCTGATTTTTTTTTTTCGCTATTTCAGGTTTGGTCCCGTAGTATTGCCAAACCTACCTTTACCTTTGGTCCCATATCTGTCGGTCACGACAATCGGCACAATGATAGCCGAGTCCACATTCCACATGTCGGCAACCTCGTGTCGATATATTTGATTATTATATTATTATTATTTCCTTTATTTGTTCAGTATATATATAAGTTACATTTATGAAAATATTTTTTTAAAACAAAACTCATTAAAAAAAAAAAAATATAAAAAAATAGTAGCCCACTGGCATCGGGAACAGGGTCCAAGCTACCGGTGGTCAGGGCTCCTGAGAGAGGAACCTCCTAACTATACAAGCCGTGTCCAGGAGTACCACTTTCTGAATCAAGCCCTTGATCCAGCCGCCTAACGTGAACCTCCTAAGATGAGTGTGATGTGATGGTCGAGGTTTTTGGCTATTAAGCCATTGGCCGTCACGACTATCGGCACAATGATTGCTCTATCCACTTCCCACATGTCGACAACCTCGCGAGCTAAGTCAAGATACTTAGTTTGCTTATCTTTCTCAGCTTTCACGAGGTTCTCGTCATGAGGGACCGCTATATCAACAATCATTGTGCGACGCTCTAGTCGATCTACCACCACTATATCAGGTTTATTGGCAACAATAGTCCTGTCAGTGATGATAGATCGATCCCAATATAACGTGATATTGCCATTGTCGAGAACTGGGTCGGGCACATACCTATAGTACGGTACTTCTGATTCCACAAGATTGTATTTAAGAGCAAGTTGCTTGTGGATAATTCTGGCTACGAGGTTGTGTCTATGCAAATATTCTCCGTTAGCTAGATGAGAACACCCAGAAATAATGTGTCGGATTGATTCCCCGGGTCGGTGGCATGCCCGACAGATGTCAACCGTACCGTCCTTCACAATGTATTTCCGATAGTTATTCGTCATCATAACTTCGTCCATTATCGCACAGACAAAACCTTCGGTTTCCCCGAAGAGATCACCAAAACGTAGCCAGGATATGGACGCTAAAAGATCTACATCGGGTCCATGTAAGGCCCGGTAAAAACGCCCGTGGAGCTCCTTGTTCTGCCATACTTCCTTGCGTTCATTAGTGTCTAGTACTACAGGCTTGCGCCAGTTCTCGTTAGCCAAGGAGAGCGGGGTGAGGCCCTTGTCCTTTATTATTATTATTATAGTTTTAAATCAAAATTCATTTTCTCCCACAGGTTACGACGCCTTAGAGGCGACACTACAATATCGCTTCAAAGACCGTTCCCTCCTACTACAAGCGTTGACGCACGCGTCACATCACAGCAACCGACTTACCGATTGCTATCAACGACTCGAGTTCCTAGGAGACGCTATACTAGGTAATATATACTTCTACACTAATATTTTATTTATTTATGTATACACAAATACTTAAAGGCAAAGGGCAATGGAAAGGGCTATGCTCGGAGTTTCCTTGCGTAATCGATTCAGAAATGAAGATATCCGCAGGAGAACCAAGGTTGCCGACATAGCACGAAGAATCGCCAAACTAAAGTGGCAGTGGGCAGGGCACATTGCTCGCAGAACGGACGGTCGATGGGGCCGAAAGGTTCTAGAATGGCGACCGCGCACCGGAAAACGCAGCGTTGGAAGGCCTCCCACAAGGTGGACCGACGACCTGGTGAGAGTCGCGGGAGTGCGGTGGATGCGAGACGCACAGGATCGGTCGTTGTGGCGTCGCTTGGGGGAGGCCTATGTCCAGCAGTGGACTTCTTTCGGCTGAAATGATGAAACACTTAATAATGTAATGAACCAATACAGATGGAGCACAAAGGTACTGCTTATTTCAAATGAAATTTCTTCCAGCAGACCTACTACAGGAGAGTTGGATGAGAGATGATGTTGGTTGATTTTTATCTATATTATATTGCAAATTAATTACTATGTTTTTCTTCTTTTTTTTTTTTTTTTTGGGATTTGTACCTGTAATGATAATGATTTTTATCAATTGTGTTATTTTTTTTTCTAAATATTATATTGTAATATAATAATGACTCTGCGCGTGTTGGTTTTGACTGTTAGTGCAGAGAGTATACAAATAAATTAGAATATTAAAAATCTATCTATATATATAAAAATCAATGCCACTTTTCGTTGTAATTTTTTAACTCAAGAACGGGCTCACCTATCCAAACCAAATGTTTAGGCTTTGTTCGGACTATTTAGTAGATGGTTTATGTGAAGTTTGCACAAAAACGGTCGAGCGGTTCTTCATTTATCACATTATTGGGCGGTACGAAGTTCACCGAGTCAGCTAGTTTTGTATAAAAATAAACACAGCATAGCGTAGTCGACCTTATAATGTTCCCACTGTTGGGACTCAGGTCTCTTCTATAGGAGAGGGAATGGGCCGTAACCCACCACACGGGCCCAGTGCGGGTTGGTGAATGTCACATGTCTTCGGACTTTTGGTCCTAGGACATGCCGGTTTCCTCGCGATGTTTTCTTTTACTGGAATAGTGCATCTGGCTGGGTTTGAACCCGCGACCTATTTAACCTCATATGTCGTGGCCGTTACCACCTTTTTTTTTTAAATTGGCACAAGCAGGTACCCAATTCTTGTTGTATTATTTCAGATTACCTAATAACACGTCACCTTTACGAAGACCCGCGGCGTCACTCGCCGGGCGCCCTCACGGATCTGCGTTCAGCATTGGTCAACAATACTATTTTCGCCACGCTAGCTGCTAGGCATGGCTTTCATAAGTAAGTAGACATTTTTGACGGTAGAGATGGCGCAGTGGTTGAGCGATTACAGGGAAGCGTGGCGTAGGTTCGATGCCCGTACGCATCAAATATTATACTGTTGAGAAATTTAAAACTGACAAATTGTAAATTAATCAACCTTTTATTAATATATAAAACATAAGCATAATCAGCCTTTTAATGTTCCTACTGCTGGGACTCAGGCCTCCTCTCTAGGAGAGGGAATGGACCGTAATCCACCACGCGGGCCCAGTGCGGGTGCAGGGGATGTCACATGTCTTCGTATTTTTGGTTCTAGGACATGCCGGTTTCCTCACGATGTTTTCCTTCACCGTTTTGAGAGCAGTGGTAATGAAATAGATTACACAAAGTAATGGCTGGGTTTGAACCCGCGACCTATAACTCGTAAGTCGAGGCCGTTACCGCTCTGCCACCACTGCTCTCTTTATTAATATACCTCAACGTAAATATGAAACAAATAAATGACTAACACTACATTTCTTAAATGATTAAAATTAATAAATGAATGTATGAATTGATAATTATTTAATTTAATTTAAAACAAGATGTAATTAATTATTAACAAGGTTTAGCATAATTTAATAAATTGTAATGATAATATTAATTAGAATCGATATAATGTCATGTAATTTAATAATTTTATATGTAAAATTTGCAGTGCCCTTACAGGGTGCATGTTTTAATACTGTGACATGAAATTTAAATGCATGCTTATTAACCAGTGTTTTACATGTCAGTAAATAAATAAATAAATAAAAATAAATATTTGTGGGACTTACAAGATTGTGGTTCTGGGTCTGGATGTCTTGTCTATGTATGAATTTACATGAGAGAACGGATGGTCGATGGGGCCGAAAGGTTCTGAAGCAGCGTTAGTGTGGCCTCACACGCGGTGGACCGATAACCTGGTGAGGGTCGCGGGAATCCGATGGATGCGAGGCGATCGATGGCGACACGCGCGTGGAGGGGAATTACATCACAAAATTTATTAAATTACACTAAATAGATTTTTAGGGTTCCGTACCTCAAACGAAAAAAACGGAACCCCTGTGTAGTGTGTGTCTGTGTGTGTGTGTGTGTGTGTGTGTGTGTGTGTGTGTCTGTGTGTGTCTGTGTGTGTGTGTCTGTGTGTGTGTGTGTGTGTCTGGGTGTGTGTGTGGCTGTGTGTGTGTGTGTGTCTGTGTGTGTGTATGTGTGTATGTGTCTGTGTGTGTGTGTCTTTGTGTGTGTCTGTGTGTGTATGTGTCTGTGTGTGTATGTGTGTGTGTGTGTGTTAGTAACCTTAAAAAAAGCTAGGGTAGACTTAATCGGTTGCGAATACTCGTGTTTTACATAGAACGACTTCCTATCAGAACTCCATTTTTTTTTATTGAGTTAATAATTTATTCTTTCTTCTACAGATATTTCAGGCACATGTCGCCAGGATTAAATGAAGTTCTCACTAAATATGTCAAGATACAAGAAGAAAATGGACATTCTATAAGTGAAGAGGTAAGTTTCACCAATCTATTTTCAACACACTTGCTCAGAAAGTGACTCTTATTGCACTACACTTAGGTATATAATGGCACTCGTTACCAAAATGACATTTTGATTACCATTACGCATAATATTATGTAGTTAAAACCTTTTTGTTCAACTTCTTTGTTCTTATATACATATATTACATACTTGTATCATAATGTACTATCTATTTTTACAACATTGTTTTTAGTATATGCGAAACCTGAATGTGGTTTGTTTAGAATCAGTAACTGAATCGATTCCAATATTTTTTACACCATGTTGTAATTTATTCCAAAAATGTTAAAAAAAAACTGGGCAAGGGCGAATCGGATTCGTGCACTGAGGGTTCCGTACAAACTTGAAAGGTAAATTACGGTTTATGATGTATTAAAAAAAAACTACTTACTAGATCTCGTTCAAACCAGTAATGTACATCATGTATTTTTTTTTAGTTTTATCATTCTCTTATTTTAGAATTTACAGGGGGGAGGGGACACACATTTTACCATTTTGGAAGTGTCTCTCGCGCAAACTATTCAGGTTAGAAAAAAATGTTATTAGAAACCTCAATATCATTTTTGAAGACCTATCCATAGGTATATCCACACGTAAGGGTTTGATGAAAAAAAATTTTTGAGTTACAGTTCTAAGTATGGGGAACCCCCAAAATTAATTGTCTTTTTTTTTTGTGTGAAAATCTTAATGTTCGGTTCACGGTTCACAGAATACATCTACTTACCAAGTTTCAACAGTATAGTTCTTATAGTTTCGGAAAAAAGTGGCTGTGACATATGGACGGACATATAGACAGACATGACGAATCCATAAGGGTTCTTTTTTGCCATTTGGCTACGAAACCCTAAAAAGGTCACAAGTTAGACACCACCGACACTAAGTACAACACAGGTCACAGCAGGTTATAGCTGACAATAGACACTAGCGCACAGCTGAATGCGGGAGAAAAACAACCCCTCAGTCACCCGGGTGGCCCCGTGACCATGTATTTCTGCGGCCAACTATAACTTGGTGAATTTTCATAATACAGTTATGAAATTTTGTACATAGATTCTTTACATAAAACTACTAGACACGTGTTTCGGGTTTCGCATAATTATACTAAAATTAATGTTGTTCAAAAGGAGAAACTGACTGACATATCAACGCACAGCCGAAATTACCGGGACTAGGAGCGTGAAATTTTGCACAAGGTTTCCTTTTATGACGTAGGTGAGCACTAAGAGAGGATTTTCCAAAATTCGTCACCTAAGGGGATGAAACAGGGTTCCAAAGTGTGTATGGAGAAATCTACGATAATGTAGGCGAACCTTAATTGCTTTTAATAATAATTTCAGTGCTCTAATTATATAATTATATATATTAATAATTTTATAATTGACAGGCCTGTTGGTCTAGTGGTTAGTGGCCCTGACTGTTATGCTGGAGGTCGTGGGTTCAATTCCCACTCAGGACAAATGTTTGTGTAATGAGCATGATATTATCATCATTTCTTCTTTATCAAAATACAGACATTTCTTGCCTAGTTTGGGGTCCAAATGGTCTCAACTAAATATATGTACTGGCTAAACTAAAAGATACAACAGTTTTGTACACAAAATTCTGTCCACAGTCTATACTTACTATGTACCTACATATATAACACGAAATTGTTTAGCTCTTATGTTTTAATTGGATGTTTTTGGATCAAGTAAATTTATTATATTATATTATTTATTATATTTCTGATGTGATCACACAAGGAAACTCCGAGGTCGTGGAGTCCGATGGATGCGAGACGCACAGGACCAGTTGTTGTGGCGACGCTTGAGGGAGGCCTATGTCCAAAATTATGATGAAATTGACATATATAGACTCATAACTGTATATATATTAAATATTTATTCAACTCCATTAAAATGATCTATTGTATTTTTGTAGCACTATTTAATCCAAGAAGATGAAATGGAGCAAGCTGAAGATGTAGAAGTGCCAAAAGCCTTAGGAGACCTGTTCGAGAGTGTGGCTGGAGCTATATTCTTAGATTCAGGTATTTTATCATTAACTAGTTGGCCCCCGCCGTTTTACCCGCGTCTTCTGGCTGGCCGTACGAGCGGGGCGGCTTCGCTCGTGTGCCCGCCGATTCGTCGAAAAATTTGCAGTGCGGCGCTGTAATGCATCGTGTGTCCCGACCCTTAGTGCTCAGCCAGACTGGCAGCGCGGTGCGGGGAGCGGTGCGAGTGCGGGAGTTCACGCGTTGTGCCTGTTCAAAGTCGAGCCATCATAACAACGCACGCCGTTAGCGAGAACTAGTTTTCGACTGGCCTGTTGGTCTAGTGGTTAGTGGACCTGACTGCTATGCCGGAGGTCGTGGGTTCGATTCCCACCCAGGACAAATGTTTGTGTAATGAGCACGATCGTTTGTTCTGTGTCTGGGTGTAATTTATCTATAACATGTATGTATTTAGAAATATATAAGTATGTTTATCAGTTGTCTAGTACTCATAACACAAGCTCTGCTTAGCTTGGGACTAGACGGCGTTGTGTGGTAGGGTAGTTGTGAATATTATTAGTTTGAGATGCGCGTAGTAGCCGCTCGCTGCCCGCGCTTTCACTGCGTCCACTATGCGTCGCTATGAACTCATGATGGCATGAGTAGCCCGCGCGCGTCCCGCGTCTCGCGACCGCACGTGCCCTCTATGGACACTCCAAACAAGATCTTATGTTTGAATTTTTCGCGCCGCGCCCGCGTTTGCAGTCTAGCTGAACACTTATGTCAATGCTCTGCATCCGTAGGTTATACCTGGGTATCCTATTTATTATTTATCTGTATATATAAAAGCGAAATACCACTCATTGATTAATCACGAAATCTCAGAAACTATAACACCTACAAACTTAAAATTTGGCAGGTAGGTTCCTTATAGAGTGTTGACATCCGCTAAGAACGGATTTTCCGAAATTCATCCCCTAAGGGAACGAAACGGGGCTCCAAAGTTTGTATGGATAAACCTACTTTCGCGCGTGCGAAGCCACTGAAAGAAGCTAGTCTTCTATGTAAGCCACTTTCTGGATGCTTATAAAAAAATATACAGGCTAAGGCGGAGCGGAGCTCCCGCCTTAACCTTCTAATCTAACCTATTTTACGAAACTCCACCCCTAAGGGGATAAAACGGGATTTGAAGTTTGTATAGAGAAACCAACTTTTACGCGGGCGAAGCTAGTGGTTTAATATTTACTCCAGTATGAATACGCCTTTACTTTGCAGTTAGTTGCACTGATGATGTCTTTATTTTGCGAATACACTATAGATAACATCATCATCTTCCTGCCCTTGTCCCTTGTTATTCGTGGTCGGCGCAACACGTTTTTTTTCTTCCACTCTGTCCTGTCAACCGTCATACTATCACTAACTACCTTTTCTTTCATATCACTCTTCACACAATCCATCCATCTTTTCTTTGGCCTCCCTCTCCCTCTCCACCCATCCACATGTAAACTCATAACTCTTTTAGTAACATGCGTCTCATCCCTCCTCTTCACATGACCATACCAAGACAAACGATTCCCTTAGAATACACTATAGATATAAATAAATAAATTTAAATTCTTGATGTAGTAAGGTTGTGGAACTCTCTTCCGCCTCCAATTCCCATCAAAATGGTTGAGCTGAGTGGTACAGCCATTTTTTTAAGTTAAATATTTGTGTAAGTAAATTTATATATATGTAAAAATTAACCCCTATTTCTCCCGGTCTCGCTATAACTTAAAAACGGCTGGACCGATTTTAATAAATAATTCTTTTTTTGTTTTGTTCATCAGCGTTCATTGAGGGTTGTAGGGTAGGTAGGTAGCGTAGGGCAGGTAACTAGGTGGGGTAGAGTAGGGTAGGGTAAAGTTGGGTATAGTAGAATCAAGTCAAGTCAAAAGATTTTTATTTCACATAGGCCTACATGGGTACTTATAAAACGTCAGAAGCTAGTGCACGGTTCCAAATTGGTCGTTTCCTATAGAGAAGAACCGGCAAGAAACTCCATGGTTACTCTTTAAAAAAAAAAAATGATGTTACAATATTTCTATACTACAGAATAAGTAGATATTATGTAAGGACAATGTAGACTAGTCAATATTGTACTAAAAAGTACAATAAAAATAATCATAATAAAAAGTAACCTAAGAATTCGCGGAGTCTACAGTTCTCACATTCACATTATAAAACAGGGTCTATATAAATAAAAGAAAGTAAAATAAATAATTACAATCATTAATAAATTATACGTTGACAAAATAAATAATAATAAAAATAAAATATTGCAAGAGCGCAATGTGTTCGAAAGAAAAGAAGTATATATTACAACAAATTTGGAGCAGTTAATAGATACATTTACACAATATTAAGAGCTACCAGGGGGCCACATGTGCAGAAGCAGTCATTGCCAAACAAGCATGAATAGAATAGTCAGTTGACGAGAGCGAAGCCGCAGGTAAAAGATAGTAAATTATAAAGTAAATTTATTCCTGTCCACAGGAATGTCCCTAGGCGCAGTGTGGAAGTCGTACGTGAACCTGATGGGCGCCGAATTGGAAGCGTTTAGTGCAGCCGCTCCCAAGTCACCCGTCAGGGAGCTACTGGAAGCTGAGCCCGATACCGCTAAGTTTGGGTGAGTTTTTATTTCAATAGGAACTTAGATTAAATCCACAAGATAATCTGTGTATTCCGGTCAATTTAGACATCCGAGGTTACAAAATTTCGCATCCAACTGAAAATTGGTACCTCTTTGTTCTTTGCTTTTTTACCACAAACAGATGACAAAGCACACAGAAGGCAAATTATTATTTAGTTTCATTTACTTTATACGTTGGTTTTTTTTCCAACCCGCACTGGGCCCGCGTGGTGGATTACGGCCCATTCCCTCTCCTAGAGAGGAGACCTGAGTCCCAGCAGTGGGAACATTGAAAGGTCGACTACGCTATGCTGTGTTTATTTTTATACAATACTAGCTGACTCGGCGAACTTCGTACCGCCTAATAATGTGATAAATGAAGAACCACTCGACCGATTTTGTGCAAACTTCACATAAACCATCTACTAAATAGTCCGAACAAAGCCTAAACATTTGGTTTGGATAGGTGAGCCCGTTCTTGAGTTATAAAATTACAACGAAAAGTGGCATTGATTTTTATATATATAGAAGATAGATTTTTAATATTCTAACTTATTTCACTTTTCACTTTATACTTATAGGTACAGTTATCGGCACGGATCTTGAGCGGTGATTGTTAATTGCGCAGAAAGGTAAAATGTTAGGAATTTCTTTGTAGGGGTGTTACAAATCTTTGAAATTTTCGTCTTTGCTACAATATGCATACCTTCCGGTAGAAATTCTCTAAAAGATAATGAAAACCGTATGAAAATCTGTTGCATGGTTAATAAGTAAACGGAAAAACAGACAGAGAAACAGACGACTTTGTTTTATACCATTTAAGGTTTTTTTTTACCTTTTACCAACTACCATCCTACCATCAACTAGAATTAAGAAGATATCAAGTAAAAGAAAAAATAAAATAAAATAGGTGTACATTTTTTTTTTGCCATAAATGTACGATGCGCTAAGCAATCCCCCCCACTCTTTCGCCCAGCACTCAAGATCCGTGCCGATACCTGTACAGTTGGGTAGACGTTACAATATCTATAAATTTTACCAACTACTACTTCTAAATACTTTTTTCTTTTTTTCTCCTCTGTCAAATCCATCCAAAGGTTGTCTGTAAAAAATCGCTTTTAGCGATAAGACCGCCCATTGTGACACCCTATTAATGTTAATTTCCTAATGTAAATTGTATTTTTGGTGGACAATAAAGAATATCTATCTATCTATTTTATTCTTGTTACAGAAAACCGGAGCGCCTTGCCGACGGTCGTCGTGTCCGCGTGTGTGTGGAAGTGTTCGGGCGCGGCACCTTCAAGGGCGTCGGCCGTAACTACCGCATCGCTAAAGGCACCGCTGCGAGGTGTGCTCTAAGGCACCTTAAGGTAAGACAAACCTCACGGCGTCCTCACCTTCCGCATAACGCAGCTTCTCACCGAACATGGTTAGTTCGGGAAGTTCCTGCGGCAACGATCTCTCGCGCCGGGCCTTGGTACAGGCCATGGTCCGAAGCGGAGTGGCAGACGGTCGCCTCCTTCTGCGAAGCAGTAATGCTAGCTAAGGAGGAGGCTGCACGAGCACGCGCGAGGAAGCTCTCGCCCCAGCCGCCGGACCCCAATCCCGATGCAAGGACTTGCGTCCGCGCCTACGGTGGCCGGAAAGCAATGGACGGCGAGCAATGGGTAGCTCCTCGTCTAAACGTCAGGTAACCGTCTGGACCGAGCCCAAGTCGTCGACGGCGCGAACTGTTCCACGCGCGCCTCAATGAGATGTCAGCAAACCGTACGGCCTAGCAGGGCCGATACCCGCTAGCTAGGACCGCGGAGAATTTATGAAAAGGAAACCCGTAGTCCTAGAACGCAAAGGGCAACTGAAGGACACAGGTGTGGTTTTAGTCAGTAAAAGTCCTCAGCGCGAGAAGTCATTAGATGATTTCTACACTTAAAAAAAAAGTCCTTTAAGCCATGTCTTCGTATGAATAGTTCATAAGTTTACCATTAGAATACGGGTGCAACACATTCTAATGTTTTTGTAGTATTTGGCAGCAAATATATCAAGTCAACCTTCTCGGCAAACTTCGCTGAGGTAGTCAACACTACAATAAAATTCTCAGCTCCATTTTATCGAGATCGCGCCTGTTTCAATGATTCCATACATTGTTCAGTTGCGCAGACACTTGAGATACAAAACTACACCAATTTTACATCACAATATCCACTAGGAATCAATTTGCGAATAATTAAAAAACTTTTTACAAAAAGGAACTTCACTAGAAAAAAATACTAAAAGGATCAAAATAACTTTAATTTCGGAAGTCGGTGTTACTCAGTAGTATTTGTATCTTATTTAACACCGACTTCCGAAATTAAAGTTATTTTGATCGTCAACCATATGGTTGCCTATAATATTTGAGGAGCTCACTCGATTTTGCCAAGATTCCATCATCAGATCCCAACTTGGTGACTATGGGACCATTTGGAAAGTATATCCTTTCCAACAAACAAAGAATTTTTCAAATCGGTTGGCAAGCAACGAAGTTATGCCCGAACAAACATAAAAAAAATACAAACATCCAAATTGAGAACATCCTCCTTTTTTAGAAGTCGGTTAAAAACAGACACTGAACTTCACTTGAAGAAATCCTGCCAAAAACTCTTATTTTCTTTCTATATTTTTAATGCTTTTCGTTTTTTTTTTTGTTCTAGGGAGCAGCTCGAGCTGATCATTGAGCTCGTGGTAATTACTGAGCTCAAGTTGATCAGAGCGATCAGTGCGGTCAGATCGATCAGCCACGTTAAAGGACTGGTAAATGCTTAGTTTAAGTTATAATTGTGAACATGTACAGAGAATTATGCACCTCAATAATGTTAAACAGTTTGAATGATTTATTTTGTTAAACAAAACATGTGTGTTTGAAAAAAATAAGCCTATAGCTTACTGTCTATGTAGTGGCGTAGCTAGGCGTGGGCGAAGCGGCTCCTTGCTCACGGCCTCGCGCAAACGAGGGCTACTATTTCAGTCAGATGGTAAGCGACAAAGTTGCTGAAAACAGGGCTGCGACAGTCGCTGTCTTGTTTTCAAATTGTTGAAAAAAAAGCCTCGCTGATGCACCTTCGCCCACGTCTAAATTAGTCCACGTTACGTCTCTGTGTTTACGGAAGCCTAGCTTCATAGACGCGTATTCGTCATTAGAAAAAAGAAAAAGAAAAGAAAGAAAATTATTTTATTTGGCACGCATGAATACACATGTAGTGACATCTATGGCGTCACATAAGAACTAATCCTGCATCGCGCAAGCAAAGTTCTCCGCGCGATTAGAACATATAGAACAGCCCGAAATCATCTTCGGGCAGCTGCCTACCAGACATAACATCCCGTCTGGCTGGAGGATCCTCCCTTTTCAACGGAGGTTTGCGGGACTTTACTCTCTGTTCCGCCTACCTCTAAACTGGTGACCCTCGACAAAGAACGTCAGCGCAGCCTTCGTGCAGCCACTACTTCGTGACGTCATCATCACTTCCTCAAGCTTTCGAGCAGCGAGCCATACAGCCAGCACCCACGGCTTTAAAGGGTATCCTGACCACCAGCATGCCTACCTGGTCATACCTGGTCATCACCCTCAGCCTCGTCAGCGACCTTGGCGAAGCACACTGCACCTTCGGCCAGTCACATGAAGAGCAACGCAGAACCACTCCTGGTCGACGCAAGCAGTCAAGCCACTACGTCGCACAGCACAGCTCCGACTCACTGGAGCCTGCAGCATCACCCCGACTCACTGGGGCATCATCCCGACTCACTGGGACAGCACCACCCCGACTCACTGGGGCATCACCGCAGACAGTTCCGACTCACCGAGAACTATGCGGCATTCGGTTCCGACTCACTGGAAACAACCTACCACTGGCCTGGCACGCATCAAGAAGCATCAAGAACCATCGATCTCCGATCTCCGGAGGGGAGTGATGTAGCGACATCTATGGCGTCACATAAGAACTAATCCTGCATCGCGCAAGCAAAGTTCTCCGCGCGATTAGAACATATAGAACAGCCCGAAATCATCTATCGGGCAGTTGCAGCCCCCCAGACATAACACCCGTCTGGCCGGAGGATCCTCCCTTTTCAACGGAGGTTTGCGGGACTTTACTCTCTGTTCCACATACCTCCAAACACACACTGTAAAAAACAAAATTCAATACAACTAAGAAAAAACACTGACAAGAAACAACAAAACAAAACACAAACAAAACGCTAATTGTCATAATACGCTTGGTGTACGTCTGCTCACAGCTTACATACAAAACTATGAAACTAACGACGAAGCGGCAACGTCGTGCCGCTACAGGGTCGAATACTCGTCTATGAAGCTATGCGGCCGTGCACAGTAAGCCATAGTTTAGTATGTAAGCTTCACGCAGGCGTACACCAAGCGTATAATGACGAATACGCGTTTATGAAGCTACGCGTCCGTGGACAGTAGGCCATAGTTTTGTACGTAAGCTTCACGCAGGCGTACACCAAGCGTATAATGACGAATACGCGTCTATGAAGCTACGCGGCTGTGGACAGTAGGCCATAGTTTTATATGTAAGCTTTCACGTAGTCGTATACCACGCGTATAATGACGAATACGCGTCTATGAAGCTACGCGTCCGTGGGCAGTAAGCTTTAGAAAAAATGGACCGTGTATACTTTTAGTAACCAGGCAGCTAAGTGTTCCAGGTCTGAGCGTCTTGTGTATGTCAGTTTTTGTTTGTGAGCGCACAAATGATAAAGGATTATTCCTAGTGTGAAACAAAACTTATAAAAAGAAAAGATAACAAGAAAGAGAAAGAATTTAGGTTACCTTTGAATCGCTGAATTGTGAATTTGAAGTCGATATCAAATTCTATTTTAACTGTAGCGACATCTAAAAAAAAAAAAAAGGATGAAGGCAACGAAGGAACAGGAGTGGGTTTTTAGTCAGTAAAAGTCTGACACTCTCTCCCGCTCCGCCCAAGAGCGGGATTTGTCATAAGATGATTTTCCCACCTAAAAAAAAAAAAAACTGTAGCGCCATAGATGTATGGCGTCAAATAAGAACTAATCCTAAATAAGAACTAATACTAAATTAAAGTTCTCTGCGCGATTTGAAATCATCAATCAGTGTGATGTCTGGTGGGCAACTGCCCACCAGACATCACACCCGTCTAGTCGGAGGATCCTCCCTTTTCAATGGAGATTTGCGGGGCTTTATACTCTCAGTTCCGCATACCTCTGTAGCGAGATCTATGGCGTCACATAAGAACTAATCCTGCATCGCGCAATTAAAGTTCTCCGCGCGATTTGAAATCATCTATCGGGCAGTTGCCCACCAGACATCACACCCGTCTGGTCGCAAGATCCTCCCTATTCAATGGAGATTTGCGGGGCTTTACTCTCAGTTCCGCATACCTCTGTAGCGACATCTATGGCTTCACATAAGAACTAATCCTGCATCGCGCAATTAAAGTTCTCCGCGCGATTAGAATATATAGAACAGCCCGAAATCATCTATCGGGCAGTTGCCCACCAGACATAACACCCGTCTGGTCGGAGCATCCTCTCTTTTCAATTGAGAGATGCGCAGGACTTTACTCTCTGTTCCGTATACCTCCAAATAACTCTGTTTTCGTGTCCTATTCGCCGGGGTGGTATGTTTGCGACTGGGTAATCCATCTCGTTTAGCTCTTCAATCCCTATAGGTGACAGACGAGCTGACGAGATTGAGTATTTGGTCGTGGATGTGCGACCCTGGCGGAATAAACGCGAGAGTGTTTGTCGGATATATCTAAAGTAGGCTGTTAAAAAGGTTATAACCATTGATCGGAGTAGGTAGATAGTAATATGGACATAGCATAGCATAGTCGACCTTATAATGTTCCCACTGTTGAGACTCAGGCCTGCTCTCTAGGAGAGGGAATGGGCCGTAATCCACCACGCGGGCCCAGTGCGGGTGCAGGGAATGTCACATGTCTTCGAATTTTCGGTTCTAGGACATGCCGGTTTCCTCACGATGTTTTCCTTCACCGTTTTGAGAGCAGTGGTGATGAAATAAATTACACAAAGTAATGCGCCTGGCTGGGTTTGAACCCGCAACCTATAATTTGTAAAGCGGAGCCGTTACCACTCGGCCACCGTTACACACATTCCTCCGGAACTTAGGTAGGAATTGTATTAAAATGAGCAATATTATATTCTTCATATTTTTTTTTTAACGGCGCACAGTCACGATTTGACACAACCCAACGACCAATCAGAACATTAAAACTTAAAATTTTAAATTTAGTAGTAATAATATCACTACCAAAATTAACAATATTTAATTGAATCTTGAAATACCGGAATTACTTTCTGGAAAAATAGATAGATAGATAAAAAGTTTATTTGTTGCAACACAAAACGCACACAAAGGCACAATTAAATTATACAGAATCAAGCACTTACACAGCAACAAACAATAATAAAAAAGCAAATGACAAAATTTTTACATAGCTGTGAGCAGTATAATAAATACATGCAAAAACAAAATAAAGAAAAAATTAAAAAATTCTAGATAATTATACAAAGTGTGTGTGTTATGGAGTGGGTACTTTTTTTTGTTTTTAAATTGGGAAATCATCCAAATGACTTATCTGGGTGGAGCGGGAGGCCGCTCTGTATCCCTCGTACAGCTCTGCCTCTATGGCCTCCGCATCCGGCGGGCGGATGCGGCGATGGGGTGGGTACTTAGAAAAAGGAACACAGATAAAAATGGCGTATCCATTTTATTCTTTCTGTGTACATTTATGATACAAGTACCAAAAATCAATCTACATACTCCGATCACTGGTTATAAATCTAGAATTGGACTGGTTTTCATGATACTGAACTTGAAATTCACAATTCAGGGACTGGTTTAATGTTTTAACTCGCGTATATATTGGAACCTAAGTTCGGAGCAACAACTTTGAGTAAATTTTGTATAAGGTTAATGCTCCAGGACAGCCCGCGATATTTTTTATTGACACAAACCACTTACCATTAGGTGGGCTTGAGTGCAAGTCGTCGACGGCGCGTATTGTTCCACGCGCGCCTCAAGGAGATGTCAGCAAATCGTAGGGGCCCAGCAGGATCGAAGCCTACTGGGGCCATGGGTAGTGTGAAAACGAAACCCGGGGCCCTGGAACGAAGGCAACGATGGAACAGGAGTGGGTTTCTATCTTCCGCTCCGCCCAAAAGCGGGACTTGTTATAAGATGATTTTCCCACCCAATAAAAAAAAAACCACCTGATGGTAAGCGGTGATGCAATGGTTGATGTTGAAGCGCACTAGTTTATTAAGAGCCTATTCACTCTAGCCTTGAAGACAGCTAAATTATAATCAGACGGGAAGACCGCGGCAGGATTACGTAGTAGATGGAGCACGCTTGCCTAGAAATAACCTATTCACTCTTGAAAAATCATACTAAATTGCTGATAATAATGGAATCTGTTCTTAGCTTGCTTAGATTATTAATATTAAAATGAGATACTTCCAAAAATGTATTCTTATATTTAAGGATGTAAGTGAATGAGCCAAAATAATGACAAGGAACTCAAAATAATTTTTAAGTTTTAATTTTATTATGTAATTGTGGTTTAATATGGTTTATAAACCATTGTTTTTAGTATATGCGAAGCTTGAATTTAATTTGTTCGGAATCAGTAACTGAATCGAGTCCAATCATTTTTACTTCATGTCATATTTTTTCCCAAAAATATTTAAAAAAGGTGAAAAGTTGGACATTACGGATATGAAGTAGAATATAAGTCATGGCAGTTCATAGCGGGCATAAAGCGGCAGAGCAAAACAACCCCTCAGTCGCCCGGATGGCCCGGTGACCATATATTTGTGCGGACAACCAGGTAACTTAACAAGCTTATAACTTTGTGATTTTTCATGTTACAGTTTTGTGTTTTGTTCCAAATGTTCCGTATGTATCTTTTGAGCCGATGTTCCAAATGTTCCGTTTGTATCTTTTGAGCCGATGTTCCAAATGTTCCGTTTGTATCTTGTGAGCCTATGTTCCAAATGTTCCGTTTGTATCTTGTGAGCCGATGTTCCAAATGTTCCGTTTGTATCTTGTGAGCCGATGTTCCAAATGTTCCGTTTGTATCTTGTGAGCCGATGTTTCAAATGTTCCGTTTGTATCTTGTGAGCCGATATTTCAAATGTTCATTTGTATCTTTTGAGCCGATGTTCCAAATGTTCCGTTTGTATCTTGTGAGCCGACGTTCCAAATGTTCCCTTTGTATCTTGTGAGCCGATGTTCCAAATGATCCGTTTGTATCTTGTGAGCCGATGTTCCTAATGATACATATCACTGTTTCGGAATATTTCAGTGATTCAGATGCAAATGTTCCAATCGCAAAGATGACACAATTTTTCCACGTCTACAACCCACTTACTGGCCAACATTCTATTCAGTCGGTCTGATTAACTTGCGTCTGACTTCGATATAATTTGATATTGATAAATAAGCCATATTAAACCACGAAATTAATGTCAGCACAGCTATTTTAATCTTTAGTGAAGTAGAATAAGCCAATATGATGACTCCAATGAAATGTACTAAACATTTTTTTTAAATTTTATATCTAGTTTTTAATATTTTTTACTCGATTATCTGCAATACTCAACCATTATGGAATGCTTTGATATCATCATCGTCATCATTTCAGCTGAAAGACGTCCACTGTTGGACATAGGCCTCCCCAAGCGTCGCCACAACGACCGATCCTGTGCGTCTCGCATCTACCGCATTCCCGCGACTCTCACCAGGTCGTCGGTCCACGCTGCGTTTTCCGTTGTGCGGTCACCACTCTAGAACCTTGTGGCCCGATCGAATATCCGTTCTAGGAGCAATTTGCCCTGCCCACTGCCACTTAAGTTTGGCGATTCTTCGGGCTATGTCGGCGACCTTGGTTTTCCTGCGAATATCCTCATTCCTGATTCGATCACGCAAGGAAACTCCGAGCATAGCCCTTTCCATTGCACTTTGGGTGACTTTGCGCCTTCTGATGAGGCCCATTGTAAGCGACCACGTTTCAGTGCCATATGTCATCACTGGCAACACGCACTGGTCATAGACTTTCGCCTTGAGACACTGTGGTATATTGGACGAGAAGATACCGCGCAGCTTCCCGAACGCTGCCCAGCCAAGTCGGATTCGACGATTGATCTCTTTCTCGAAGTAAGACCTACCCAACTGGACCGTCTGTCCCACGTCGTCTATTACTAATGTGGGGGAAGTTATTAACCCTTTAAGTACCTACATCACACTTACTCAGTGGTCGTGACGACATTTACTCAGTGGTCGTGACGTTAGTAGGCTGTGTAAACGAATACGCTGATATTCACTCAGTATGGCCGATCAGTTGACAGTTGACAGCTGTCACTTTAGTTTACACAGCCGAATGACGTAATAACATGGTGGCTACTATTTCATGGTGATAAAGAACAGATAAAAAACTGAAATCTTTGAGTTGAATTTTAAAATTTATTTTGTTGTTTTATGAACTAAAACTAACACTTACTTACTACTTTTTGCCTAAACTATCTTAAAATTCCCTATTGTGTTGAGTATTGCAGACTTATTTTAATATACTTCTTTTTTGTATTGTAATGTGATTCACCTGTGAAAATGTTAAGAAATAAAAGCATTTCACTCTACGAATGTGATTTGATAGGAAAGAGACAAAATATATATGTTTCGCACAACGCAAGGCATAAAAACACTAAATGGTACAAACGGAGCAAAAACAAAAAGCAAAAATATAATAGTGTGAATCATGGCTGTGTCGAATTAGGCTAGAACAAGGGGTAGGGCCCACGAGCTCGAGGACCTGTACTGAACTGATAAAGGGATGGAGCTATATAATATTCCACACTAGCTTTTGCCCCCGACTTCGTCCGCGTAGAAGTCGAAAATGGTTTTATTAGGTTTTTTGAGATATGAAAATATGAAATATTATTTATTATCTTCATCGTGTGTGATATTGTATCTTAAGATAAAATATTATAGTATCGTAGCCGTGTGCAGCGCCCCTTAGTGACCTCCACTGCGGGTGACGTAACCTATGACAAATTTATTATTTGCGGCTGGTACAGTAATCGGGTCTAGTGATCGAACCGCAAAATTAAGTTTGTTTTTTATTGTATTTACTTTTCCGGGATAAAAAAGCACCCATTGTGGTGCCCTGGATATTAAAGAATAATTATACCAAGTTTCATCGTAATCGAACCGGTAGATTTTGCGTGATGCCTGAACAAACAGACAGACAGACAAAGATGGTTTTAAGCACATTTTTGGGTTCGGTGTCGGTCTAGTAACACCATTTTTTTTTTTATATTTTCAATGTACAAAATTTTCACTTCTACAGATCTATTATAAGTATAGAATAGATAATAATATTCCACAACTATCACACAACGCCGTCTAGTCCCAAGCTAAGCAGACCTTGTGTTATGAGTACTAGACAACTGATAAACACACTTATATATTTCTATATACATACGTATTATAGATATCTAAATTACACCCAGACAGAACAAATGATCGCGCTCATCACATAAACATTTGTCCTGGGTGGGAATTGAACCCATGACCTCCGGTGCAGTCAGGGCCACTTACTGCTAGACCAAGAGGCCAGTCAAAGTTTTTTTTTTCTATATAATTTCTATATAAGGTGTATAGCTCCATCCCTTTTTTTTCTCGCTCGCACGCCTGTCATTTTATCACAACGTGGCAAAGCCCATGGGCGACCTCCGTCACGCTGGCATATGTAACGCTCATTCGGGTGCGCTCGGCTCTGGTCGGCCGAACTCACCCGAATGGTTACGATTTCGTTCTATCAACTTCGCCTTGATGAATTTTTCAGTTTTTCACACGGGCTGAATGAAATTCAGTCGTTATTTCTTCATAATTAAACCATTCATTCATTTTCAAACGTACACTGAATTGAAAGTGAATGGAAGTAGGTTCAATCCGAATGATAAAAACGAATGAATTTCATTGAGTTTGATATAGGAGTAAAGCTAGGAATATGCTTGCTGGTAACTCGCACAGGACTGTTCTAGTGGGTTGTACGGAGATCCAAGATGATCTTCAATATTTCTGCCCTTGTCCCGTGTTACTTAGGGTCGGCGCAACACGTTTTTTTCTTCCATTCTGTCCTGTTACCCGTCAAACTATCACTAACTCCCTTTTCTTCAATATCACTGCTCACACGAACCTCCCATCTGTCCTTTGGCCTCCCTCTCCTATCCATCTCCAACTTTCATCTTTTCTTTGGATCCAAAATGATAAAAAGGCTTTTTTTTGGGTTCCGTACCCAAAGGTTAAAAACGGGACACTATTGCTATGACTCCGCTGTTCGTCTGTATAATGGATATACAGCCTGGTAACAGTACCTGTATCTCATGAACTGGGGTAGCTAGAAATTGTTCACAGATGATGTATTTCTGTTGCCGCTATAACAACCAATACTAAAAACAGAATAAAATAAATATTTAAGTGGGGCTCCCATACCTTCTTGATTTTTTTTTTTTGCTGTTTTTTTTGCTACAGACAGTACGGAACCCTTTGTCCGCGTATCCTACTCGCACTTGGCCGGTTTTTTATTACTGAAGTGAAAAATTTTAGACGCCCTGAACACTATTTTGTGGGTATTGGATGCGAGTGTACCATCACGTTCGGCTACGTAACGCTCGTTCGGGTGCGCTCGGCTTGAGTCGGCCGATCTTACCCGAATGATTACGATTTTATAGATAGATAGATAGATATTCTTTATTGTACACCAAAAATACAAATGACATTAGGAACTTAAAATTAATAGGGTGTTACAATGGGCGGTCTTATCGCTAAAAGCGATTTTTTACAGACATCCTTTGGATGGATTTGACAGAGAAGGAGAAAAAAGATTCGATTTTATGTTATCGACCTTGCCTAGTTGAAGTCACTTCTATAGAAAACGGTTGCGTTTCTCAAAAAAAAATTCGACAACTACCCACCTCAAGTAATCATACATTATAGTGCGTGTTATTTTCACAAAATATTCCTGGCTTTTAAACCTAGTCTTAGATTTTCACAGTTAAATCGCATTATTTAAACCTTTTTTTTTTACCGCCACTGTCATCTATGCATGTCAAAGTAAAATGTGTCCACCACGCCACGGTCACGATTACATGACAAATTAAGGTATGAAATCGCAGCTTGGCGCTGTGAACACTCTTGCTGTTTTGAAGTGGCGGAACCCTTTAACCACCTACGTCGGATATATCCGACAGCACTCTCGCGTTTATTCCGCAATGTTCGCAAATCCACGACCAAATACTCGCATCTCGTCAGCTCTTCTGTCACCTATGGGGATTGAAGAGCTAAACAAGATGGAGTACCCAGTCGCAAACACTCGTCGGAAAAATCCGACGTAAGTGGTCAAAGGGGGAAGATTAGTATTTTTTAAGTTAATTATAAGTAAAAATATGCAATTGTATGGATCACTGCCTTTTAGAGATGTAAAGTGTATTTAATATATCAAGCTTATATCTGATGCAGAATCAGCAGTAAACAATCAAATTGTTGTTTTATTTGTGTAACCTGAGTTCCCAAAAATAAATTACGTTTTCTGCGGACGACGAGCAATGGGTAGCTCACCGTCTGGACCGAGCACGAGTGGTTGACGGAGCGAAGTGTTCCACGCGCGCCTCAAAGACATGTCTGCAAAACCTAGGGGCTCAATCGGTCGCCGCCGGGATTCCGATCCCGTTTTTCGGTCACCGTGGCGCGGGCTTGCGGACGGCGACCAATGGGTAGCCCACCCTCCAATAACCGTTCGGACCGAGCCTAAATCGTCGATGGCGCGTATTGTTCCACGCTCGCCTCAGGGAGATGTCAGCAAATCGTAGGGGCCCAGTAGGGTCGAAGCCTACTGGGGCCTCGGTAAGTATAAAAGTGAAACCCGGGGCCCTGGGACGAAGGCAAAGAAGGAACAGGAGTGGGTTTATAATCAGTAAAAGTCGGACACTATCTCTCGCACCGCCCAAGAGCGATTTGTCATTAGATGATTATACCACCTAAAAAAAACACCATATAATTCAAATAAATATTTTCAAAGATATTACAGATTTAAAATGCAGAGACATAGCGGTTGCGGTGGTATCAGCATTGCACCCGTGTGAAGCCGGAGCGGGTCGCTAGTTAATAATATAATCCAGAACGAGCTTACGAAGTGGGTTGTGAATTTGTGATCAATTCAGATATTAAAATTCTTACCGTGCGAGTAAATTATTGAGTGAGCGACTAGAAATACAGAGCGGGCATAGAGATTATTTTTCCAATTGAGGTTTTACTTAACGAACTACAAAAAGGTTCACTTTAAGAAATGTTTTCACCATTGTCTAATTATCTAGTCACTGGCAGATTCATCATTTTGAACTGGGTGAAATAGATTAGGTTAGAACTGTGACCAACCGCGCGTGAGCCGAGCGAACGAAGCGAGCGGTGCCGCGGCAGCGGCCGGCGCGATTGTGATAGTTACGTCTTCCCCTACTCCATCGACGATTGATATTACATACTGCCCCCCTAGCCAGGGCCTCAAGTCTGCTATTACAATAGTGTCAGAATGGTCTATCATTGATTTCATAATTGTTGATTTTGACAAATTTGGTAATCTACTAATATAATGGCGTCATTATGACGTTCCAATGGTCAACCACTGACATTCCATTGAAAGAAGTAGTAATTTCGTACATACTGACAAATGAATATCTAACGTATGCGGTAATCTTACAGTTCCTTTGATCAGTGACCTACCATTAGAACGTCATTGTGCAGTCATTGCTTTTAATAAGCTCGATATTGTCATTCTACCACAACTCTAGTACGAGAACATTGACCTATTAATGATCGATCATTATGAATTAGCAGATTACGAACTGTTAGCAAAATGACAATGGGGTCGTGTCGGAATGACGAATTTATAAAAATAGCAGACTTGGGCCCCAGATTGCAACCGTTTCGTGTCGAATTCCGTTCTCCAATCGGTAATGCCTCGGTGTCAGCAATTATAGAAAACGATAAGTTGGTAGCCATGTTGACGCGCCTGAGTCGCCGCTCGTTCTACAATGTCGTTCTACAATAACAAAGAATGTAGCGTTGAACATTGTAAAAAACGATAAAAAAACATTCTATCATTTTGAACGATGTGAACTTGGCTATGAATTTTCTATTCGTTTGTTCTGACCTTGTGACTCAACGTTGAGATGATGTCATTCCCATAAATTTGACTAGTTTTCGACTAGCGTTAACGATTGCAGATTATCAACTTGGCTAGGGGAGCTGTACCGATTGGCCATTTCAATACCTGCCCCCCTAGCCAAGTTACGATCGTTTCTTTGGCGTTGAACGCCTCGAGTAGGCCACGCCTCCGATTCCTTTATTCTGACGTCATCTCAACGCTCAGTCACGTGGTCAGAACAAAGGAATCGGAGGCGTGGCCTACTCGAGGCGATCGACGCAAACGAAACGATCGTAACTTGGCTAGGGGGCTGAGCTGTGTTTTCTGACAATTTTGATTATTTATTTACAAGCACTTGTACAAAGTTACAGAGAATTTACAAGGCGTTGTACAATAGAAACTTACAAACTAAAAATACATTCTATAAAACAATAATAATCTAATAATAAATCCATACACATTGAAGAAGAAAAATACTAACAAATAATTTATAAATAAAAAGAAAATACACATACATTACCACTAAAATAATAACTCAATAACAATGCTAACTCCAATACAGCCTTACAGTACATATTAAAATTATGCGCAAAATTTTCAATGCATGTTTTGATCATAAGGATGTAACTCGACATACATTTTCACTGTTTTTCATACAACCACTTACGCGATTATGACATTATTACACATTTTTTATTAGATATTTTGCCCGCGACTTCGTCCGCGTAGAATTCGAAAATGGTTTTATTAGGTTTTTTGAGATACGAAAATATGAAATATTATCTTCATCGTCTGTGATAGTCCATTGAATTGTATGGCGAGCGATATTGTATTTTAAGATAAAATATTATAGTATCTTAGCCGTGTGCAGCGCCCCTTAGTGAACTCCACTGCTGGTGACGTAATCTACGACAAACTTATTATTTTCGGTTGGTACAGTAATCGGGTCTAGGGATCGAACCGAAGATACGTATAGAAGTTAGGCGCATATTTTTTTTTTTATTTACCCCTAGAGGAAGGCTAAGGTATTTTGATCATACTGCCTAGTCTTACGTTCATGTTTTCGTGAAAAGTTTTTACGATAATGTCTTTCGTAGTGATAATAGAATACGGATGTAACATTTTCTAATGATTTTGTAGTATTTAATTTTATTTAATTAATACAGCCACTGAACTTCACTGGAATAAAAAAAAATCACACCAAAAACCGCGCACATCTTAAAATGTTGGCCATAGACCACATAAAAAAATATATTTTTGAATGTACGATTTACTTACTAAATGTTTTTTATTAAATACATCGTTTGTACAAGTTAAGTTTGTCCATTTTATTTATTTATTTAAAACTATATGCACTAATGAAACATTGTACAAAGGCGGACTTAGGCATTTTCTACCAGTCGACCTTAGGGTGGTGCAGAGTATAACATGGCAGGTGCAGCTTAAAAGAAGACTGACAGAGAGTAAATAAGAATAATAATAAATATATATAGGTACTTAGATACATACATACAAAATAATAAAGAATGATATTGAGAGAAAAACGAATACAAAAAATCAAGAGTGTGATGAATCTACCAACTTCTTGCGAAAGTGTTCTCGTGCTTTCACTTTAAAGGACAACCGACTGATTGCCGTCCTGATGTTCAGAGGGAGCGCATTCCAAAGGGAGATCGCCTGAACAAAGAAAGAGGAATGGACGGTCAGTGGGTAGCCTTAGGGGCGGATTTACACGCGACAAACCCAGAGCGGTGCGTCGGACATCGTAGAAGACGATTATTTCGATTATTTTAACTTGTAAATTGGATGAAATAAGTAAATAAGACACTCATTTATATAGGTACTATTGAACGCAATAACTTAATGGGAATTATATTCGAATTCAAAATTTGTTTTGCGAACAAAGAGGTTGAAAAAAAAGTTTTTAACTACATTATAGCACTAGTGTGTAATAGTAATCAAAATGTCACGGTTTGGTAACGAGTGCCATTATATACATAAGTGCAGTGCAGTAATATATGTATTTTCTTTTTATTTCTAAATTATATGTTAGTTATTTAGTTTTTTTTCTTCTTCTTCAATGTGTATGGATTTGTTATTAGGATATTATTGTTTTTATTAAATTTATTTTTTTAGTTTGTAAGTTTCTACTGTACAACGCCTTGGACATCCTCTGTAACGTTGTACAAGTACTTATAATTCAATAAATAAATAAGAGTCACTTTCTGAGCAAGTGTGTTGAAAAATAATTAACCAACTCCGCATCTATGGGACCATTTATAATTTTATTAATGAGGCAGACTGACAGAGCCAGAGACATTTAGCCAACAAATCAATAAAAAAAATGATCTTTTGTATCAATGTCATTCAAATTGATAAAACAGAAGTAACAAAACAAGGTTATGATTAAAATATATAGAGAACTCAGTTCAACAACCAAGGCTAACTCTACGAAGGTGAAACGATGTTAAATCATTAAAAGTTGAACGACAATACAATAATACTATAAGAACAATGAGTTGACAATACATTATTGATACAGATGCATATTTAATTCAATTAGATTGCAATTATTTGTATTACAATTACTAACAACTGTTGTTGACGTAGCGAACACGTACCTATGTACAAATATGCACCTAATCATATACTTACTTAAATATCGCGGCTAATTTCCAATAGGAGAGTCTGTGTTAAATGGACGATTTTACCACAAAATAGAGAGGTTACGTTACCTGACCAGTACCATGACAAAAATTTACTTTAATAATTTCGAGGGGACATTGTACTCTTCATTATGAACAACTTTTACTATGGGACCAAATCTGAAATCGCGAAAAAAAAATAAGCTGCTCCCTACGTTTATGTTCACGTAACTCGTCAAAATGTATGGAGTAGCTTATTTTTTTTCGTCTTCTTCTTTTTTCGTCGTTCTTTAAGTCATCCCATGTAGGCGTGGGAAAAGTGTGTCATCTTTGCGATTGGAACATTTGCATCTGAATCACTGAAATGTTCCGGAACAGTGATATGTATCATTTGGAACATCGGCTCAAAATATACAAACGGAACATTTGAAACATCGGCTCACAAGATACAAACGGAACATTTAGAACAACGGCTTAAAAGATACAGGCACTGACTGTTATGAATCGTGATCTGTTACGTTGCGTCATATAGTTACACTAAAAGTTTTATTTAATTGAATTTTGATTTGAGAATAATTTAAAGCAGATATTTTTAGTTCAGGTCATTAATTATATTTACACTATTTACGTCATAATTTGAATTTTAAAAAGACTGCTGGTCAGTTAAAGAAAGGAGTGTTTCAGTGTCCCAATTGTTCCAAATGATGTATTTAAATCATTACTGATGTTCCAATCTTTCGGAACACTAAAATGTTTCGGAACAGTGAGTCGGTTCAGTAAAGAGTTGCACACGCCTAATCCCATGGCCCTAGTAGGAACACGCAACGCACATGAACGCATTCGCAAGAAGTTGTTAGAATCATAACCTCGTTGATATCGGATTCATTTTTTATAACATTGTTTATTTACATGTATTGATTACTGTATTTCTGACTTGGCCCCGGTACGAAAGGCAAAGAAGGAACAGGAGTGGGTTTTTAGTCAGTAAGTCTGACACTATCAAACGCTCCGCCCAAGAGCGGGGGATGTCATAAGATGATTTTCCCTCCGAAAAAAAAAATCTTACAGGTTTTATTTTTTTTACAGCTTCAAGAGTCCGCAGACCTCCACGCGTTCCCGAGATAAAGGGCCTTGACAGACAGACAGATGTACGGACAACAAAGTGATCCTACAAAGGTGCCGTTCTTTCTTTTTCAGGTACGAAACCAAATTTTGATAGTGTGGTTGGCGCAGTGGTAGAGCAATTGACTGCTGCGCAGCGTATCGCCGGTTCGATTCCCGTACGGAACAAATATTTGTATGATCTATCTACACAATTTAAAACCATATACTCATCTGCTGTCCCTTGAAGCTGTGGAAAAATCAAACTTCACAGTTAACGAAAAAAAAAAAGATACGGTCGTTTATGTCGCAAAAAACGTATATTTCGACACTCTCAAGGGAATCAAAATTCATAGAGCACTTCTCGTTGACCTAGAATTCTGAAATTTGGCATGAAGCAAGGTCTCATAGCACATGTATAGGAAAAAATAATCTGAAATTTGTACTTACGTCACAAAAAATAATTTTTTTTGCGTTTCGGAAAAATCTTCATAACTCAATTCGGGAACTAAATTATTTTCATAGATAAGTTTGTACGGAACCCTCAGTGCGCGAGTCCGACTCGCACTTGCCCGGTTTTTCCCTTAGTTGACTTATACAAAATGCCTGAGGCCTTTTTTTTTAGGTGGGAAATGACTTCTGCCGTTCTGGAGTGGAGCGTGAGGGCGTGTCAGACTTTTACTGACTAAAACCACACCTGTGTTTTTCAGTATCCCTTTGCGTTCTAGGATCACTGGTTTCCTTTTCAGAAATTCCCCGTGGCTCTACCGGACATCGGTTTGCTGGGCCCCCTATGGTTTCCTGAATTCTCTTTGAGGTGCACGTGCAACACTACGCGCCGTCAACTTCTTGGTGGGTTACCATGACGTTCAAAGTAAGATTGTTTCATTCTTATTGCAGTGTGGGTAAGAGACAGAGCTATACAGGTTGTCTAGCGCCATCTCTTACCCACACTGGAATAAGAATGAAACAATCTTACTTTAAACGTCATGGTAACTTGGGCTCGGTCCGTATGGTTACCGTAAGGCGAGCTGTCCATAGATTTTTTTTTATTTTTCTACGACCCTACAATGAAACATTATTATCACGATTTTGACTAATGTTAGTCATATCACTATTTTTATTGACTTGTTTTTTTTTTAATATTCCACAACTATCACACAACGCCGTCTAGTCCCAAGCTAAGCAGAGCTTGTGTTATGGGTACTAGACAACTGATAAACATACTTATATAATTCTAAATACATACATATTATAGATGAATTACACCCAGACACAGAACAAATGATAGTGCTCATCACACAAACATTTGTCCTGGGTGGGAATCGAACCCACGACCTCCGGCTTAGCAGTCAGGGTCACTAACCACTAGACCAACAGGCCAGTCAAATTTAAATTTACATTAGTAATTAGTAGGGCTGCCATCCGTACGGGTTTCCCCGGATTTGTCATAGTTTGAAGGGCGTCCGGACGGCGTCCGGACGGGGTTTTTAAAAGTCGCCGGGCAAACCCGGACTACCGGACGGTTAGTGTTTTACAATTAATCCTGTATATACTTAGTGTTTAATTGTATTACTAAAAATGTCTACTGATAGTTGCGGTTACATACGTATTTACCTAATTAGATTTTATTAACAACCTGTATAAAAAATTAAAACGATGTTTTTAGTTTTCATTGCAAAGTTTTTTTTTCCGTCGTGTCCGGGGCAAAAAGTAAGAGTAAGTTTTCCTATAAGCGTAAAATTCGGAACTACTACTTGAAGTCCTCTCAACTTTAGTTTGGTCTTCGTCAGAATTATTATTGTAAGTATAAGTTCTTTTAATGATTTGATATTTTTCATAGTATTTATTAGTTTATAATTTTACTATATATATGTATTTTAATATTATAAATAACTTATTTTTTATTTTTGTTTTTTTCTGTTTGAATTATCTGTTATTTGTTTATTGTGCAAGCCTACCACAGTGTTGTCTTTTTTAACCCAATGGTTGACTGGTAGAGAATGCCTTGTTGCATTAAGTCCGCCTATGTACCACTACTCAGTACATGAAGTTTAAATAAATAAATAAAAACCATATTTCGTTCAAATGTCCGGGATTTTTGCCATATTGGTCCGGCGTCGGCAAAATAGGAGATGGCAGCCCTAGTCATTAGTGTTTTCACTAATTTACTGACGTAACATTTCTATTATTGACATTTGTAATTGCTATTTTTATTGACTCTATATTTTACTTTTGACATTTGTAATGGTGAATTTATTTGTATATATGTTACTGCATTTGATGACATACAACATTATAAGAGGGAAATTGCAAAATATTATTATTTGAAACCATAATTTTGTTTACTGTAAATCGTGTATTGTACACATAGCATAGCATAGTCGGCTTTATAATGTTCCCACTGCTGGAACGCAGGCCTCCTCTCTAGGAGAGGGAATGGGCCGTAATCCACCACGCGGGCCCTGTGCGGGTTGGTGGATGTCACATGTCTTCGAATATTCGGTTCTAGAACATGCCGGTTTCCTCACGATGTTTTCCTTCACCGTTTTGAGAGCAGTGGTGATGAAATAAATTACACAAAGTAATGCGCCTGGCTGGGTTTGAACCCGCGACCTACAACTCGTAAGTCGGGGCCATTTCATTGTACACATAATGACATATTATTATGAATATTCTTAAATTTAAATTTTATAATATTATAATTTTCTTATGTTGTATTGAATTTGGTACAAAGAAAATAAAATAGCAATATAATAAATATAATAGTAATAATTGTGTGTAATTTAATATAATAAATAAATATAACATAGTTAAGATAATAGACATACTAGTTTTGCCATTGACACGTTAAGAAAAAGCATAACACAAAAAAAAAAATACACAAAAAAAAAAATAAGTTCGAATTGATTACCTTTATCAATATTAATATGTATTATTTTGTACAAAAACCTGTCTTACTATTATGATTTACAACTAATCAGATATTAATTGCATTTGAAACAAACAAACTATGAAAGGGCTATGAAATAAAAATATTTGAACAAATGGTGTTTTTCTTTTTTGATATTGTTTGTAATTTATATAAAAGCTTGGTGCATGGTCTTTTGACGTATCTACTCGATATGAGGGCATTGGAGGTGCTGCTCGTATTGGCGGTAAGTACCTTAGAAATCATTGATTTAAAAAAAAAATACTGTAAAACGGGGTGAATAGAAACGCAGGGGTAAATAGAAACAAAACTTTGGTTTGGTTTTTCACTTTGATACCGTATTATCGGCTTCTAATAAAGCATCGACTTTTTAGAATAACAATTCATTAATAAATTGATATAGTTAAATGCTGCAAAAAATATTCAAATATTGTGAAAATACCCTTTGAAGTTTTGATTCTATTCGCCCCTGAGTTTCTTTTCACCCCATTTGACTGTAAGTAAAAAAGAAACAATTTAAAACATTAAAAAAATTCAATAATTATAAGTCGGTTTTTAGCGAATTTTTTTCGAGTAAAATTCAGTGGCTGTTTCAATTATTCGCAAATTGATTCCTAGTGGATATTGTGATGTAAAATTGGTGTAGTTTTGTATCTCAAGTGTCTATAACTGGACACAATGTGGAATTATTAAAACAGACGCGATCGGGTTTTTTTTTATTTTATTTTTTTATTTGGTAAATCATCTAATGACATCTCCTGCCCTTGGGTGGGGCGGGAGAGCATGTAGGACTTTTACTGACTTAAACCCACTTCTGTTCCTTCTTCGCCTTCGTTCCAGGGCCCCGGGGTTCTCTTTCGCATCACCCATGGCCCCAGTAGGCTTTGACCATTTTGAGCCCCTATGGAGACGCGCGTGGAACACTACGCGCCGTCGAGGACTTGGGCTCGGTCTGGACGGTTACCGAACAGTCGGACGGCGAGCTACCCATTGCTCGCTGTACGCAAGCCAGCACAGCGGTGGCTGGAAATCGGGATTGGGATCCTGGCGGCTGGGGCGTGAGGGCCATTGCCTCTCGTATGCGGCCGCCTTCTTTGCCAACGTTACTGCTTCGCAGAAGTAGGCACCCGCCACTCCTCCTCGCTCCGGACCAAATCCTGTACCAAGGCTCAGGGCGATAGATCGCTGTCGCCGATCGCCCCCACGAGAACACGGTGGTGCTCTGCCCAGGCGGGGCACACCTCTACCGTATGCTCCACCGTGTCATTCAGCGTTTCTTCCGCACGAATCCGGTGAGGACTTGCGTCATGCGGAATGTAAGGCTATGTTGTCTTTCCAGCCACTCCTCAAAGAGGGGACTTACGACGTGTCCGTCCTGCGACCCCCCGCCAAGGCCAAGGGCAAGGTCCGAAGGCCCATCTACCCCGATGTCCTCACCGCCGCAGCCTCGTCTTTGGCTAACGCCGCTGCAACCCCTGCAGCAGAGCCCTCACGTCGGGTTCGGGAGGAGACTGTAATGGACTATCAATAACAGCTCCATTACGTCTCCTCCAGGCAAACATCAACCACTCTCTCTCAAAATCTGTTGCTCCAAAGCATGGCGCAGTGGTCGATCAACATTGCCGTGGTCTCCGAACCACCCAGAGCCTGCCCAGGGCAGACTGAGTTCAAGGCCTTAACGGCTCGGTGACCCTAATTTCGTTGGCCGCCGCCGGTACTCCGTCCCTCGAGGCTGTCACGAGGGGACGGGGTTGCGTGGCAGCACGGTTCTGGGACATTGCAGTGGTGGACGTCTACCTGTCCCCGAACAGATCTCTCGGCGATCTACACATCTCCCTTATGGAGCTGAATGCCGTCGTCGCTGGGTTTGGTTCCCTCCCTGTGGTCGTTTGCGAGGACTTCAATTCCAAGAACTTGACTTGGAGTTCTCGGTACACGAACCAGCGGGGTCGGATGGTGGAGGACTGGGCTTTTGGAAAAGGCCTGGTCGTCCTATACCGGGGTTTTGACCCCACGTGTGTGCGTATACAGGACGAGTCCGTTGTGGGCATATCCTTCACCAGCCCCGCTCTGTCGCCGCGTGTTGTCGACTGGCGCGTTATGGAGGGGGTGGAATGGAGACGTACTTAGACCACCGGTACATCCGGTTTGACGTCTCCGCCCAAACCTCGACCGCGCCGGTTCGACAGAGCCTTTGTGGTCTGCGGTGGGCGCTGAAGCAGATGGACCAGGAGCTCCTGCAAGCCGCGGCGGTACATGCCTGGGTGTAAGCACTAAATCAAATCAAATCAAAAATCTTTTTATTTCACATAAAGATAAAAATACATTTATTGCGTAGTTCTGTATTCATCATATTTTTTGTAAACATCACATTTTTAGTTTCAACAATGTACCTAAGTCGGATATGCAACAAGTTTTGAAAAAAAAATATAACATAAAAAAAGTAGAAGATACACACAAATATAATTTTTTTATCAAAAAACTCATGCAGACACATATAAAACAAATTATCAATCAAAAATGTTTTCAATTTATTTTTAAACATATTTATATTTCCATTTTTTGCTTAATGGCAGGCGGACCTTTATAATACATCATATTGTTGATAACTAGTAAATTATTGTCATTTTTATATTGTTTCCGAATGTATCTTTTGGAATTTCACTGCGGCCCAGCTGAACGCATGCCAGAAGGTCATGGCCATACGGATGGTGGGGGATACCGTACGGTAGAACGCTATCCGACCGTCCGGTTACCGTCCGGACCGAGCCCAAGTTGTCGACGGCGCGTACTGTTCCACGCGCGCCTCAAGATGTCGAAGCCTACTGGGGCCAGGGGTCTGATTCTGAAAGGAAGACTCGACCCTGGTACGAAAGGCAACGAAGGAACAGGAGTGGGTTTTTAGTCAGTAAAAGTCTGACACTATCTCCCGACTCGCCCAAGAGCGGGGGATGTCATAAGATGATTTACCCACAAGAAAAAAAAAGACTTAATTTGTTCGTGTGGGAACGAGATCGCTTTGCTCGCTCTTCGACTACTCGCTCTGGTCAGAAATCGGGATCGAAGTCCCGTCGGCGGTTGGGGCGTGAGGACCGTTGCCTCACGCTATCGGCCGCCTCCTTTGCTAGCATTACTGCTTCGCAGAAGGAGGCGGCCGCCTGCCACTCCTCCACGGTCCGGACCACGGACAGGTTAAGTTAGGGGGTCTTAGCTTTCGTGGTTATTTTTTTTTATAACCTCCCAGAAAGTGGCTTACTTTGAAAATAACTACTGGTTAAGATACCATCATTCAGACGCTCACTAATTGTGGCTTAGTAATTTAGAAGGCAATATAAATTAAAAAGAATTCTGAATCTGAATACATCCAAACAAAAATATCAAGTTAGTAGGTACTGTACTAATTAAAAATTATTATTTGTAACATGTCATCTAAAAATATTAAGTGGATTAAATTCAAAGTATTATTAAATTTCAATTTATTACATTTTTTATATCAAAGTTTATAAAATTACTATTCAATTATTATGTCAAAGTATAATTCAAATTATAATAAGGTTTTTTAGACGACAAGTCTTTTAAGTTATTTTTAATATTAATATAAATTCCTAATAGATACAGATACCGGCACGAATCTTGAGCGCTCGGCGAAAAAGTGGGGATCGCTTTGCGCATCGTACACATCAGCGTGCCAATTACTTTACAAGGATTGCACTCCCCGCCCCCGCGTCTCACTTCATACCACTAAAGGGACCCGATATTTCATTTCTGCGCAAGTGGAATTCAGCGCTCAAGATCCATGCCGGTATCTGTACAAGATTATTTATTTTGCTAAAATATGAGTACATGGGCCCGCGTGGTGGATTACGGCCCATTCCCTCTCCTAGAGAGGAGGCCTGAGTCCCAACAGTGGGAACATTGAAAGGCTGATTATGGTATGTTATGCATTCATAAATACACATATACATTTTAAATTATATTGACTGGCCTGTTGGTCTAGTGGTTAGTGGCTCTACTGCTATGCCGAAGGTCGTGGATTCGATTCCCATCAAAGATAAATGTTTATGTGATTATTACGATCGTTGGTTCTGTGTCTGGGTGTAATTTATCTATAATATGTATGTATTTAGAAATATATAAGTATGTTTATCAGGGCCTTAAGTCTGCTATTACCATAGTGTCAGAATGGTCTATCATTAATTTCATAATTGTTGATTTGGACAAGTTTGGTAATCTACTAATATAATGGCGTCATTATGACTTTCCAATGGTCAACCACTGACACTCCATTGAAAGAAGTGGCATAGAATGGTAATCTCGTACATAATGACAAATGAATGTTTGACGTATGCGGTAATCTGCTAAAATTTTGACAGTTCCTTTGATCAGTGACCTACCATTAGAACGTCATTGTGCATTCATTGCTTTTAATTTGTTTCGAGACAACTAGATATTGTCATTCTACCACAAGATCATTGACCGATCAATGATTGACCATTATGAATGATCAAAATATGATTTTTTAGCAAAATGACAATGGGATCGTGTTGGAATGACGAATTTATAAAAATAGCAGACTTGGGCCCCAGTTGTCTAGCACTCATAGCACAAGCTCTGCTTAGTTTGGGACTAGACGGCGTTGTTTGATACTTGTGGAATGTTATTATTTCCTTTATTTGTTCAACATAGATTACATTTTCAAATATTTTTTAAAAACAAAACTCATAAAAATAAAACATTTAAAAATATAAAAAATAGTAATACACCGGCATCGGGAACAGGGTCCAAGCTACCGGTGGTCAGGGCTCCTGAGAGAGGAATCTCCGAACAATACGCGCCGTGTCCAGACGTACTGCCTTCTGAATCAAGCCCTTGATCCAACTGCCTAACGAGAGCCTCCTCAGATGTTGGTCGAGGCTCTTAGCAATTAAGCCATTGGCCGTCACGACTATTGGCACAATGACTGCTGTGTCCACTTCCCACATGTCGACAACCTCGCGAGCCAAGTCAAGATATTTAGTTTTTTTATCCTTCTCAGCTTTCACAAGGTTCTCGTCATGAGGGACCGCTATATCAACAATCATTGTGCGACGCTCCAGTCGATCTATCACCGCTATGTCAGGCTTATTGGCAACAATAGTCCTGTCAGTGATGATAGATCGATATTATTATTATTATTAGTATATTTTTAAATTATGTGTAGTCATATAAAAGGTTAGGCAAGTTGATAAAGAGGGATGGAGCTATACACCTTATTTATATAGCTCCATCCCTTTTACAGTTCAGTTTAGGACGTCAAATGAATCGCGTTCAGAACTCTTGCTAGGGCCTCACATTCTACTTAAAAATATTTTTTTCAGGTTCTGGTAGCCGCCCTGCAGGCGTCCCCGAAACGTAAGTATTTCTTTATCTATATAACTTACTAGCTGACCCGGCAAACGTTCTTTTGCTATGTATATAAATTTCTTTTATCTAAAATTAAAAAAAAAAATAGATGTTGTCCGATTCTCATAGATACCGGGATAAGCACAAAAAATTTCATCAAAATCGGTCCAGCCGTTTCGGAGGAGTATGGCAACGAAAACTGTGACACGAGAATTTTATATATTAGATAATAAATCTGTAGAAGTGAAAATTCTGTACATTGAAAATATTAAAAAAATTAATGGCAGGGGGTGTTGCTAGACCAACACCGAACCCAAAAATGTGATTAAAAAATTTTTGTCTGTCTGTCGGTTTGTTCAGGCATCACGCAAAAACTACCGGTTCGATTACGATGAAACTTGGTATAATTATTCTTTAATATCCTGGGCACCACACTGGGTACTTTTTTTTATCTCGGAAAGATGAAAGATTATATACAATAAATGAGAAAGAGTATACACAATAAAAAACAAAATTAATTTAGCGGTTTGATCCCTAGACCCGATTACTGTACCAACCGTAAATAATAAGTTTGTCGTAGGTTACGTCACCCGCAGTGGAGTTCACTAAGGGGCGCTGCACACGGCTAAGATACTATAATATTTTATCTTAAGATACAATATCGCTCGCCATACAATTCAATGGACTATCACACACGACGAAGATAATAAATAATATTTAATATTTTCGTATCTCAAAAAACTTAATAAAACCATTTTCGACTTCTACACGGGCAAAAGCTATATTAATAATAATACTAACGTACCAATTTAAGATGAAGGCACGTAAATACATTCGCAGGAAGTTGGTGTAATCATCACAGCGTTGATTTGTTGGATTCGTTTTTCATAATAACATTGTAAATTTGTATGTATGTATCTAAGTATATATTTATTATTGTATTTCTAATCTAGTTTACCATTATATTACACCTACCATGTTATATTTCTGCACCACCCTAAGTTCGACTGGTAGAAAATGCCTAACGCATTAAGTCCGCCTTTGTACAGTGTCTCATGTACTAGTGCATAAAGTTTTAATAAATAAATAAATATATTTAATAATAATAGTTTATGTTTCACTCTACACAAAGTACGAGGGTGGATTGAAAAGTTCGCGGCCTCAGCAAGAAAACAATATAAAATATATGTAAGCAAAAGTAATTTTATTTTACTATGCACTTCTCCCATCTGGTTTGCAACGCCTGTATGCCGGTCATAAAAAAAGTTTCTTCAAGGCCTTCAAAAAAGTCACCCACCGCAGATTCGACCTCCTCATTTGATGAAAATTTTTGACCTCCAAGGTGTTTTTTTAGGTTTGGGAATAAATGAAAGTCTGAAGGTGCCAAATCAGGGGAATAGGCGGGATGGGGCAGTAATTCAAAGCCACAATCACGAATTTGAGCCATAGATTCAACAGACGTGTGAACGCGTGCATTATCCTGATGGAACAACACTTTCTTGCTGAGTAATTCTGGCCTTTTCTCTTTGATTGTTTCACGCAAGCGACGTAAGAGGGTGCAGTGATAAGCCGAGTTTATAGTTTCACCTTTTGCAAGGTAGTCCACTATGATGACACCCTTGCATCCCAAAAAACTGACGCCATCACTTTGCCAGCTGACAAAATTGTTTTGGTTTGTTTTGGAGTCGGTTCTTCAGGTTTTTTCCACTGCTTGGATTGCTGTTTTGACTCTGGGGTGTAGTGGTGTACCCAAGTTTCATCCATTGTTACAAATATAGCCAAAAAATCTTGTGGATCAGCCTCAAAAATTTCCAAACAGTCGCGAGAAATCGTAATGCGTATTCGTTTTTGTTCGACTGAAAGCAATCTGGGTACCTACCGCGCAGAAACCTTAGAAAATCCAAGTTCATTGACTATGATGTTTTGTGTTCGTTCATACGAGATGCCAATAGTGTCTGCAATCTCCCTGATGGTCAATCTCCGATCTGTCAATATCATATCACAGATTTTCCCGATGTTTTCTACAGTCGTAGACGTCATAGGCCGGCCAGAGCGAGGGTCATCTTCAATACTCTCTCGTCCGCGTTTAAATTCAGCAACCAACTTTTTCACAGTCGTATACGACGGAGCAGATTCCCCCAATGTTGTTGACATATCTTCGTGAATCTCTTTTGGAGTTAGTTTTTCTTTAAACAGGTATTTGATGACCGCACGTTGCTCAATTTTCTCCATTCTTTAAAAACGCTGCACAAAGGCTCACTAAATTCAGTCTAATTTAAATACAGTTAATGCTATTGCGATAGAATTTTACAATTTGATAACCAGAGAGTAAACTAATCGAATGAGGTCAGTTACATTAAAATAATTTAAGTATTTATGTGTTAGGCCGCGAACTTTTCAATCCACCACAGTATATATAAACGCTTCATAAAGTAGACAATAATGCAACATATAAAAACTTTGTGAGAGTCTGGAGTCCATACTACTACATACGACTTAATTATTCATAATACTACACTATACTATATACATATATAGCTCCGGTTGCTAAAAAAAACATTTTTCATCACACTAACCTTTTTAAAATATATATAACATGCTGTAAAAATGATTGAAATCGAATCAGTTACTGATTTTGAACAAACTATATTCAGGTGTCGCATATAGGAAAAAAAAAGTTTTATATATATATTTTTTTAAATTTTACTTTTATTTTGATTATAGCTTGTTCGTGTGGTAAAACAAGAAGTGTGGTTAAAAGTTCATCACCGAGTCATAGTAGCTCCGATGGAGGCAAATCTTCATCTCATGTTTGGGCGAGTACTTATTTTCAAAATAATGGCACAGGTAATAGAACAACGGCCGTAGCCAAAGATAGTCCAGATACATCTTCCCACCAAGGCCATAGATGCTCGAAATGTCATGGAAATGATCACGTTAAAACTCACTGTAAATGCAGTCGATGTGTAGCTAACAGTGGAAGTGGGCGTAAGAATACATCTGTAGCTGACGGAGATACATCTTCCCACCAAGGCCATAGATGCTCAAAATGTCATGGAAATGATCACGTTAAAACTCACTGTAAATGCAGTAAGTGTATAGCTAACAGTGGAAGTGGGCTTAAGAATACATCTGTAGCTGACGGAGATACATCTTCCCACCAAGGCCATAGATGCTCAAAATGTCATGGAAATGATCACGTTAAAACTCACTGTAAATGCAGTAAGTGTGTAGCTAACAGTGGAAGTGGGCATAAGAATACATCTGTAGCTGACGGAGATACATCTTTCCACCAAGGCCATAGATGCTCAAAAGGTCATGGAAATGATCACGTTGATTGTAAATGCAGTAGATGTAAAGCCAACATAGGAATTGGTCATAACACAACATCTGTAGCTGAAACCAGCGGAGATGCATCCTCCCATGGCCATAGATGCCGAAAGTGTCATGAAAAAGATCATATTAAAACGCACTGTAAATGCAATAAAGGTGTAGCCTATAGTGGAGGTGGTAATATGAATGCATCTGTACCTGAAACCAAAGGACATGAATCATCCCATGGCCACAGATGCAGAAAGTGTCGTAGAAAACATCACACTAAAATAAAACCCACTAAAAATAATCAAACAGAAAAACTATGTGATGATAGCTCAGGTTCTATTCTTCCTGATTCTAATAATATTGCACACGGCAGACATTGCAGATGCTGTCATAAAGGACGTAACACGACACGCCGCAAAAAATCTGGAAAACATTCTCATAGAAGAAAACCTAAAAGAAGACATCGCAATAGAGACCACACTTATACTGCAAACCCAGTTGATACCGTTGGTAATTCATGCCAGTCCTCTGTCGATAGTGAAGCATTTGTTGATGCCGAAAACGACGACCACGAGACGACAACCGATAACAATAAAGCTTCAGAGAGTGGCCAAGACTCCAGTGCCACTAAAAGTGACGACACTACACAGAAAGGTGATTTAAAATCTGATAGCAGTGGCGACACTACAGATTTCGACACTAAAGAGTCTGATGGTGATCACAACTCTAGCGACACTGAAAACAGCAGCAGTCATGGCGACGATGAAAACACTTCACAGAAAAATGATTCACAGTCTGATTGCAGTGGCGACACTACAGATATCGACACTAAAGAGTCTGATGGTGATCACAACTCTAGCGACACTGGAAACAGCAGCGGTCATGGCGACGATAAAAACACTTCACAGTCTGATTGCAGTGGCGACACTACAGATATCGACACTAAAGAGTCTGATGGTGATCACAACTCTAGCGACACTGGAAACAGCAGCGGTCATGGCGACGATAAAAACACTTCACAGTCTGATTGCAGTGGCGACACTACAGATATCGACACTAAAGAGTCTGATGGTGATCACAACTCTAGCGACACTGGAAACAGCAGCGGTCATGGCGACGATGAAAACACTTCACAGTCTGATTGCAGTGGCGACACTACAGATATCGACACTAAAGAGTCTGATGGTGATCACAACTCTAGCGACACTGGAAACAGCAGCGGTCATGGCGACGATGAAAACACTTCACAGTCTGATTGCAGTGGCGACACTACAGATATCGACACTAAAGAGTCTGATGGTGATCACAACTCTAGCGACACTGGAAACAGCAGCGGTCATGGCGACGATGAAAACACTTCACAGTCTGATTGCAGTGGCGACACTACAGATATCGACACTAAAGAGTCTGATGGTGATCACAACTCTAGCGACACTGGAAACAGCAGCGGTCATGGCGACGATGAAAACACTTCACAGTCTGATTGCAGTGGCGACACTACAGATATCGACACTAAAGAGTCTGATGGTGATCACAACTCTAGCGCCACTAAAAACAGCAGCAGTCATGGCGACGATGAAAACACTTCACAGAAAAATGATTCACAGTCTGATTGCAGTGGCGACACTACAGATATCGACACTAAAGAGTCTGATGGTGATCACAACTCTAGCGACACTGGAAACAGCAGCGGTCATGGCGACGATGAAAACACTTCACAGTCTGATTGCAGTGGCGACACTACAGATATCGACACTAAAGAGTCTGATGGTGATCACAACTCTAGCGACACTGGAAACAGCAGCGGTCATGGCGACGATGAAAACACTTCACAGTCTGATTGCAGTGGCGACACTACAGATATCGACACTAAAGAGTCTGATGGTGATCACAACTCTAGCGACACTGGAAACAGCAGCGGTCATGGCGACGATGAAAACACTTCACAGTCTGATTGCAGTGGCGACACTACAGATATCGACACTAAAGAGTCTGATGGTGATCACAACTCTAGCGCCACTAAAAACAGCAGCAGTCATGGCGACGATGAAAACACTTCACAGAAAAATGATTCACAGTCTGATTGCAGTGGCGACACTACAGATATCGACACTAAAGAGTCTGATGGTGATCACAACTCTAGCGACACTGGAAACAGCAGCGGTCATGGCGACGATGAAAACACTTCACAGTCTGATTGCAGTGGCGACACTACAGATATCGACACTAAAGAGTCTGATGGTGATCACAACTCTAGCGACACTGGAAACAGCAGCGGTCATGGCGACGATGAAAACACTTCACAGTCTGATTGCAGTGGCGACACTACAGATATCGACACTAAAGAGTCTGATGGTGATCACAACTCTAGCGACACTGGAAACAGCAGCGGTCATGGCGACGATGAAAACACTTCACAGTCTGATTGCAGTGGCGACACTACAGATATCGACACTAAAGAGTCTGATGGTGATCACAACTCTAGCGACACTGGAAACAGCAGCGGTCATGGCGACGATGAAAACACTTCACAGTCTGATTGCAGTGGCGACACTACAGATATCGACACTAAAGAGTCTGATGGTGATCACAACTCTAGCGACACTGGAAACAGCAGCGGTCATGGCGACGATGAAAACACTTCACAGTCTGATTGCAGTGGCGACACTACAGATATCGACACTAAAGAGTCTGATGGTGATCGCAACTCTAGCGACACTGGAAACAGCAGCGGTCATGGCGACGATGAAAACACTTCACAGTCTGATTGCAGTGGCGACACTACAGATATCGACACTAAAGAGTCTGATGGTGATCACAACTCTAGCGACACTGGAAACAGCAGCGGTCATGGCGACGATGAAAACACTTCACAGTCTGATTGCAGTGGCGACACTACAGATATCGACACTAAAGAGTCTGATGGTGATCACAACTCTAGCGACACTGGAAACAGCAGCGGTCATGGCGACGATGAAAACACTTCACAGTCTGATTGCAGTGGCGACACTACAGATATCGACACTAAAGAGTCTGATGGTGATCACAACTCTAGCGACACTGGAAACAACAGCGGTCATGGCGACGATGAAAACACTTCACAGTCTGATTGCAGTGGCGACACTACAGATATCGACACTAAAGAGTCTGATGGTGATCACAACTCTAGCGACACTGGAAACAGCAGCAGTCACGGCGACGATGAAAACACTTCACAGAAAAATGATTCACAGTCTGATTGCAGTGGCGACACTACAGATATCGACACTAAAGAGTCTGATGGTGATCACAACTCTAGCGTCAATGAAAACAACAGCAGTGATGTTAACGATGAAAAAACTTCAGAGAAAAGTGATTCACAGTCTGATAGCAGTTTCGAAAGTGTAGAGACTGAAAGCGAAGAGACTGAAAGTGAAGAAGATTCAGAGAGTGACCATGACTTAAGTACTTACGAAGATAGCGATAGTGACTACCAGGATGAAAGCGTGACAGTAAATTCTGATTCAGGGGTTAGTAGCAGTAGCGAAACTGAAAGTTCAGAGAGTGATGAAGATTCGAAGAGCGACCAAAACTCACGTGCTACTGAAACGAGCAGCGGTGATAACGACGATGAAACCACTTCACAGAAAAATGATTCACAGTCCGATTGCAGTGGCGACACTACAGATATCGACACTAAAGAGTCTGATGGTGATCACAACTCTAGCGACACTGGAAACAGCAGCGGTCATGGCGACGATGAAAACACTTCACAGTCTGATTGCAGTGGCGACACTACAGATATCGACACTAAAGAGTCTGATGGTGATCACAACTCTAGCGACACTGGAAACAGCAGCGGTCATGGCGACGATGAAAACACTTCACAGTCTGATTGCAGTGGCGACACTACAGATATCGACACTAAAGAGTCTGATGGTGATCACAACTCTAGCGACACTGGAAACAGCAGCGGACATGGCGACGATGAAAACACTTCACAGTCTGATTGCAGTGGCGACACTACAGATATCGACACTAAAGAGTCTGATGGTGATCACAACTCTAGCGACACTGGAAACAGCAGCGGTCATGGCGACGATGAAAACACTTCACAGAAAAATGATTCACAGTCTGATTGCAGTGGCGACACTACAGATATCGACACTAAAGAGTCTGATGGTGATCACAACTCTAGCGACACTGGAAACAGCAGCGGTCATGGCGACGATGAAAACACTTCACAGTCTGATTGCAGTGGCGACACTACAGATATCGACACTAAAGAGTCTGATGGTGATCACAACTCTAGCGACACTGGAAACAGCAGCGGTCATGGCGACGATGAAAACACTTCACAGTCTGATTGCAGTGGCGACACTACAGATATCGACACTAAAGAGTCTGATGGTGATCACAACTCTAGCGACACTGGAAACAGCAGCAGTCATGGCGACGATGAAAAAACTTCAGAGAAAAGTGATTCACAGTCTGATAGCAGTTTCGAAAGTGTAGAGACTGAAAGCGAAGAGACTGAAAGTGAAGAAGATTCAGAGAGTGACCATGACTTAAGTACTTACGAAGATAGCGATAGTGACTACCAGGATGAAAGCGTGACAGTAAATTCTGATTCAGGGGTTAGTAGCAGTAGCGAAACTGAAAGTTCAGAGAGTGATGAAGATTCGAAGAGCGACCAAAACTCACGTGCTACTGAAACGAGCAGCGGTGATAACGACGATGAAACCACTTCACAGAAAAATGATTCACAGTCCGATTGCAGTGGCGACACTACAGATATCGACACTAAAGAGTCTGATGGTGATCACAACTCTAGCGACACTGGAAACAGCAGCGGTCATGGCGACGATGAAAACACTTCACAGTCTGATTGCAGTGGCGACACTACAGATATCGACACTAAAGAGTCTGATGGTGATCACAACTCTAGCGACACTGGAAACAGCAGCGGTCATGGCGACGATGAAAACACTTCACAGTCTGATTGCAGTGGCGACACTACAGATATCGACACTAAAGAGTCTGATGGTGATCACAACTCTAGCGACACTGGAAACAGCAGCGGTCATGGCGACGATGAAAACACTTCACAGTCTGATTGCAGTGGCGACACTACAGATATCGACACTAAAGAGTCTGATGGTGATCACAACTCTAGCGACACTGGAAACAGCAGCGGTCATGGCGACGATGAAAACACTTCACAGAAAAATGATTCACAGTCTGATTGCAGTGGCGACACTACAGATATCGACACTAAAGAGTCTGATGGTGATCACAACTCTAGCGACACTGGAAACAGCAGCGGTCATGGCGACGATGAAAACACTTCACAGTCTGATTGCAGTGGCGACACTACAGATATCGACACTAAAGAGTCTGATGGTGATCACAACTCTAGCGACACTGGAAACAGCAGCGGTCATGGCGACGATGAAAACACTTCACAGTCTGATTGCAGTGGCGACACTACAGATATCGACACTAAAGAGTCTGATGGTGATCACAACTCTAGCGACACTGGAAACAGCAGCGGTCATGGCGACGATGAAAACACTTCACAGTCTGATTGCAGTGGCGACACTACAGATATCGACACTAAAGAGTCTGATGGTGATCACAACTCTAGCGACACTGGAAACAGCAGCAGTCATGGCGACGATGAAAACACTTCACAGAAAAATGATTCACAGTCTGATTGCAGTGGCGACACTACAGATATCGACACTAAAGAGTCTGATGGTGATCACAACTCTAGCGTCAATGAAAACAACAGCAGTGATGTTAACGATGAAAAAACTTCAGAGAAAAGTGATTCACAGTCTGATAGCAGTTTCGAAAGTGTAGAGACTGAAAGCGAAGAGACTGAAAGTGAAGAAGATTCAGAGAGTGACCATGACTTAAGTACTTACGAAGATAGCGATAGTGACTACCAGGATGAAAGCGTGACAGTAAATTCTGATTCAGGGGTTAGTAGCAGTAGCGAAACTGAAAGTTCAGAGAGTGATGAAGATTCGAAGAGCGACCAAAACTCACGTGCTACTGAAACGAGCAGCGGTGATAACGACGATGAAACCACTTCACAGAAAAATGATTCACAGTCCGATTGCAGTGGCGACACTACAGATATCGACACTAAAGAGTCTGATGGTGATCACAACTCTAGCGACACTGGAAACAGCAGCGGTCATGGCGACGATGAAAACACTTCACAGTCTGATTGCAGTGGCGACACTACAGATATCGACACTAAAGAGTCTGATGGTGATCACAACTCTAGCGACACTGGAAACAGCAGCGGTCATGGCGACGATGAAAACACTTCACAGTCTGATTGCAGTGGCGACACTACAGATATCGACACTAAAGAGTCTGATGGTGATCACAACTCTAGCGACACTGGAAACAGCAGCGGTCATGGCGACGATGAAAACACTTCACAGTCTGATTGCAGTGGCGACACTACAGATATCGACACTAAAGAGTCTGATGGTGATCACAACTCTAGCGACACTGGAAACAGCAGCGGTCATGGCGACGATGAAAACACTTCAGAGTCTGATTGCAGTGGCGACACTACAGATATCGACACTAAAGAGTCTGATGGTGATCACAACTCTAGCGACACTGGAAACAGCAGCGGTCATGGCGACGATGAAAACACTTCACAGAAAAATGATTCACAGTCTGATTGCAGTGGCGACACTACAGATATCGACACTAAAGAGTCTGATGGTGATCACAACTCTAGCGACACTGGAAACAGCAGCGGTCATGGCGACGATGAAAACACTTCACAGTCTGATTGCAGTGGCGACACTACAGATATCGACACTAAAGAGTCTGATGGTGATCACAACTCTAGCGACACTGGAAACAGCAGCAGTCATGGCGACGATGAAAACACTTCACAGAAAAATGATTCACAGTCTGATTGCAGTGGCGACACTTCAGATATCGACACTAAAGAGTCTGATGGTGATCACAACTCTAGCGACACTGGAAACAGCAGCGGTCATGGCGACGATGAAAACACTTCACAGTCTGATTGCAGTGGCGACACTACAGATATCGACACTAAAGAGTCTGATGGTGATCACAACTCTAGCGACACTGGAAACAGCAGCGGTCATGGCGACGATGAAAACACTTCACAGTCTGATTGCAGTGGCGACACTACAGATATCGACACTAAAGAGTCTGATGGTGATCACAACTCTAGCGACACTGGAAACAGCAGCGGTCATGGCGACGATGAAAACACTTCACAGTCTGATTGCAGTGGCGACACTACAGATATCGACACTAAAGAGTCTGATGGTGATCACAACTCTAGCGACACTGGAAACAGCAGCGGTCATGGCGACGATGAAAACACTTCACAGTCTGATTGCAGTGGCGACACTACAGATATCGACACTAAAGAGTCTGATGGTGATCACAACTCTAGCGACACTGGAAACAGCAGCAGTCATGGCGACGATGAAAACACTTCACAGAAAAATGATTCACAGTCTGATTGCAGTGGCGACACTTCAGATATCGACACTAAAGAGTCTGATGGTGATCACAACTCTAGCGACACTGGAAACAGCAGCGGTCATGGCGACAATGAAAACACTTCACAGTCTGATTGCAGTGGCGACACTACAGATATCGACACTAAAGAGTCTGATGGTGATCACAACTCTAGCGACACTGGAAACAGCAGCGGTCATGGCGACGATGAAAACACTTCACAGTCTGATTGCAGTGGCGACACTACAGATATCGACACTAAAGAGTCTGATGGTGATCACAACTCTAGCGACACTGGAAACAGCAGCGGTCATGGCGACGATGAAAACACTTCAGAGTCTGATTGCAGTGGCGACACTACAGATATCGACACTAAAGAGTCTGATGGTGATCACAACTCTAGCGACACTGGAAACAGCAGCGGTCATGGCGACGATGAAAACACTTCACAGAAAAATGATTCACAGTCTGATTGCAGTGGCGACACTACAGATATCGACACTAAAGAGTCTGATGGTGATCACAACTCTAGCGTCAATGAAAACAACAGCAGTGATGTTAACGATGAAAAAACTTCAGAGAAAAGTGATTCACAGTCTGATAGCAGTTTCGAAAGTGTAGAGACTGAAAGCGAAGAGACTGAAAGTGAAGAAGATTCAGAGAGTGACCATGACTTAAGTACTTACGAAGATAGCGATAGTGACTACCAGGATGAAAGCGTGACAGTAAATTCTGATTCAGGGGTTAGTAGCAGTAGCGAAACTGAAAGTTCAGAGAGTGATGAAGATTCGAAGAGCGACCAAAACTCACGTGCTACTGAAACGAGCAGCGGTGATAACGACGATGAAACCACTTCACAGAAAAATGATTCACAGTCCGATTGCAGTGGCGACACTACAGATATCGACACTAAAGAGTCTGATGGTGATCACAACTCTAGCGACACTGGAAACAGCAGCGGTCATGGCGACGATGAAAACACTTCACAGTCTGATTGCAGTGGCGACACTACAGATATCGACACTAAAGAGTCTGATGGTGATCACAACTCTAGCGACACTGGAAACAGCAGCGGTCATGGCGACGATGAAAACACTTCACAGTCTGATTGCAGTGGCGACACTACAGATATCGACACTAAAGAGTCTGATGGTGATCACAACTCTAGCGACACTGGAAACAGCAGCGGTCATGGCGACAATGAAAACACTTCACAGTCTGATTGCAGTGGCGACACTACAGATATCGACACTAAAGAGTCTGATGGTGATCACAACTCTAGCGACACTGGAAACAGCAGCGGTCATGGCGACGATGAAAACACTTCACAGTCTGATTGCAGTGGCGACACTACAGATATCGACACTAAAGAGTCTGATGGTGATCACAACTCTAGCGACACTGGAAACAGCAGCGGTCATGGCGACGATGAAAACACTTCAGAGTCTGATTGCAGTGGCGACACTACAGATATCGACACTAAAGAGTCTGATGGTGATCACAACTCTAGCGACACTGGAAACAGCAGCGGTCATGGCGACGATGAAAACACTTCACAGAAAAATGATTCACAGTCTGATTGCAGTGGCGACACTACAGATATCGACACTAAAGAGTCTGATGGTGATCACAACTCTAGCGTCAATGAAAACAACAGCAGTGATGTTAACGATGAAAAAACTTCAGAGAAAAGTGATTCACAGTCTGATAGCAGTTTCGAAAGTGTAGAGACTGAAAGCGAAGAGACTGAAAGTGAAGAAGATTCAGAGAGTGACCATGACTTAAGTACTTACGAAGATAGCGATAGTGACTACCAGGATGAAAGCGTGACAGTAAATTCTGATTCAGGGGTTAGTAGCAGTAGCGAAACTGAAAGTTCAGAGAGTGATGAAGATTCGAAGAGCGACCAAAACTCACGTGCTACTGAAACGAGCAGCGGTGATAACGACGATGAAACCACTTCACAGAAAAATGATTCACAGTCCGATTGCAGTGGCGACACTACAGATATCGACACTAAAGAGTCTGATGGTGATCACAACTCTAGCGACACTGGAAACAGCAGCGGTCATGGCGACGATGAAAACACTTCACAGTCTGATTGCAGTGGCGACACTACAGATATCGACACTAAAGAGTCTGATGGTGATCGCAACTCTAGCGACACTGGAAACAGCAGCGGTCATGGCGACGATGAAAACACTTCACAGTCTGATTGCAGTGGCGACACTACAGATATCGACACTAAAGAGTCTGATGGTGATCACAACTCTAGCGACACTGGAAACAGCAGCGGTCATGGCGACGATGAAAACACTTCACAGTCTGATTGCAGTGGCGACACTACAGATATCGACACTAAAGAGTCTGATGGTGATCACAACTCTAGCGACACTGGAAACAGCAGCGGTCATGGCGACGATGAAAACACTTCACAGTCTGATTGCAGTGGCGACACTACAGATATCGACACTAAAGAGTCTGATGGTGATCACAACTCTAGCGACACTGGAAACAGCAGCGGTCATGGCGACGATGAAAACACTTCACAGTCTGATTGCAGTGGCGACACTACAGATATCGACACTAAAGAGTCTGATGGTGATCACAACTCTAGCGACACTGGAAACAGCAGCAGTCATGGCGACGATGAAAACACTTCACAGAAAAATGATTCACAGTCTGATTGCAGTGGCGACACTACAGATATCGACACTAAAGAGTCTGATGGTGATCACAACTCTAGCGTCAATGAAAACAACAGCAGTGATGTTAACGATGAAAAAACTTCAGAGAAAAGTGATTCACAGTCTGATAGCAGTTTCGAAAGTGTAGAGACTGAAAGCGAAGAGACTGAAAGTGAAGAAGATTCAGAGAGTGACCATGACTTAAGTACTTACGAAGATAGCGATAGTGACTACCAGGATGAAAGCGTGACAGTAAATTCTGATTCAGGGGTTAGTAGCAGTAGCGAAACTGAAAGTTCAGAGAGTGATGAAGATTCGAAGAGCGACCAAAACTCACGTGCTACTGAAACGAGCAGCGGTGATAACGACGATGAAACCACTTCACAGAAAAATGATTCACAGTCCGATTGCAGTGGCGACACTACAGATATCGACACTAAAGAGTCTGATGGTGATCACAACTCTAGCGACACTGGAAACAGCAGCGGTCATGGCGACGATGAAAACACTTCACAGTCTGATTGCAGTGGCGACACTACAGATATCGACACTAAAGAGTCTGATGGTGATCACAACTCTAGCGACACTGGAAACAGCAGCGGTCATGGCGACGATGAAAACACTTCACAGTCTGATTGCAGTGGCGACACTACAGATATCGACACTAAAGAGTCTGATGGTGATCACAACTCTAGCGACACTGGAAACAGCAGCGGTCATGGCGACGATGAAAACACTTCACAGTCTGATTGCAGTGGCGACACTACAGATATCGACACTAAAGAGTCTGATGGTGATCACAACTCTAGCGACACTGGAAACAGCAGCGGTCATGGCGACGATGAAAACACTTCACAGTCTGATTGCAGTGGCGACACTACAGATATCGACACTAAAGAGTCTGATGGTGATCACAACTCTAGCGACACTGGAAACAGCAGCGGTCATGGCGACGATGAAAACACTTCACAGTCTGATTGCAGTGGCGACACTACAGATATCGACACTAAAGAGTCTGATGGTGATCACAACTCTAGCGACACTGGAAACAGCAGCGGTCATGGCGACGATGAAAACACTTCACAGTCTGATTGCAGTGGCGACACTACAGATATCGACACTAAAGAGTCTGATGGTGATCACAACTCTAGCGACACTGGAAACAGCAGCGGTCATGGCGACGATGAAAACACTTCAGAGTCTGATTGCAGTGGCGACACTACAGATATCGACACTAAAGAGTCTGATGGTGATCACAACTCTAGCGACACTGGAAACAGCAGCGGTCATGGCGACGATGAAAACACTTCACAGTCTGATTGCAGTGGCGACACTACAGATATCGACACTAAAGAGTCTGATGGTGATCACAACTCTAGCGACACTGGAAACAGCAGCGGTCATGGTGACGATGAAAACACTTCACAGTCTGATTGCAGTGGCGACACTACAGATATCGACACTAAAGAGTCTGATGGTGATCACAACTCTAGCGACACTGGAAACAGCAGCGGTCATGGCGACGATGAAAACACTTCACAGTCTGATTGCAGTGGCGACACTACAGATATCGACACTAAAGAGTCTGATGGTGATCACAACTCTAGCGACACTGGAAACAGCAGCGGTCATGGCGACGATGAAAACACTTCACAGTCTGATTGCAGTGGCGACACTACAGATATCGACACTAAAGAGTCTGATGGTGATCACAACTCTAGCGACACTGGAAACAGCAGCGGTCATGGCGACGATGAAAACACTTCAGAGTCTGATTGCAGTGGCGACACTACAGATATCGACACTAAAGAGTCTGATGGTGATCACAACTCTAGCGACACTGGAAACAGCAGCGGTCATGGCGACGATGAAAACACTTCACAGTCTGATTGCAGTGGCGACACTACAGATATCGACACTAAAGAGTCTGATGGTGATCACAACTCTAGCGACACTGGAAACAGCAGCGGTCATGGTGACGATGAAAACACTTCACAGTCTGATTGCAGTGGCGACACTACAGATATCGACACTAAAGAGTCTGATGGTGATCACAACTCTAGCGACACTGGAAACAGCAGCGGTCATGGCGACGATGAAAACACTTCACAGTCTGATTGCAGTGGCGACACTACAGATATCGACACTAAAGAGTCTGATGGTGATCACAACTCTAGCGACACTGGAAACAGCAGCGGTCATGGCGACGATGAAAACACTTCACAGTCTGATTGCAGTGGCGACACTACAGATATCGACACTAAAGAGTCTGATGGTGATCACAACTCTAGCGACACTGGAAACAGCAGCGGTCATGGCGACGATGAAAACACTTCACAGTCTGATTGCAGTGGCGACACTACAGATATCGACACTAAAGAGTCTGATGGTGATCACAACTCTAGCGACACTGGAAACAGCAGCGGTCATGGCGACGATGAAAACACTTCACAGTTTGATTGCAGTGGCGACACTACAGATATCGACACTAAAGAGTCTGATGGTGATCACAACTCTAGCGTCACTGAAAACAAAAGCAGTGATGTGGACGATGAAAACACTTCACAGAAAAATGATTCACAGTCCGATTGCAGTGGCGACACTACAGATATCGACACTAAAGTGTCTGATGGTGATCACAACTCTAGCACCACTAAAAACAACAGCAGTGATGACGACGATGAAAACACTTCACAGAAAAATGATTCAAAGTCTGATAGTACTGAAACTAATATTAATAGGCATGCTAGAAGATGTCACATTTGTGGTAGACGGCATATTTCTCGTAAATCACATTTAAGAAGAGACAGTGGAAGGAAACCATCCCGTCATATAGGTCACATTTGCGCCCATAGTCATGGTAGAAATCACACCGATAATAATGCTCCTGTTACAATCACAAGTTCAAACGATTCTGTTACTGATGGCCATCATCACAGGCATGGTAGGAGAGGTCATAATTGTGGTAGACGTAGGCATAATTCAAGTCATCCAAATAAAGTTAGGGGAAGGAAACACCGCCGCCATAGAAGTCTACCATCCGCTGATAGCCAGAACCACAGGCACGGCCGAAGAGGTCATACTTGTAGTAGACGAAGGCATACTTTAGGTAATTCACATCGAAGAAGAGGTAGAGGAAGGAAACATCGTCGCCATAGAGGTCATACCCATGATCATGGTAGGACTCACACCGACTCTGAAGCTCCAGTTACTATGGCAAATTCACACAACGATAGCAGTACTGGAACAACTGAAGGCAGCAGCTCTGGTAATAACACCAATGATGATGGATCAAATTGTTTCAACACAAAAACTGATGCTCCTGATACAACAAGTTCAGACAATGATAGTGGTGTCATTAATGATGGATCAAGTTCACAAACTAATACTTCATCAAATACTGAAACTTCAGATGATGATGACAGTACTGGAACTGCTTTTGCTAGTAGCTGTGGCAGCGCCTTAAGCGTTAATGAAGATGGTGTACTTATCTCCACATCGGGCGCTAGTGCTATTGCGTCTGTCACAAATTCCGGCAACGGTAGCAGTTCTGCTCATGCCCATGGAAGCAGTAATAGCTCAGTCATAAGCACTCAACCAGATGGTTACACTGCCCTCTCTACGGCTAGTGAGACTGATGCATCCGTAAAACGTACCGGCCAAGGCACCAGTTCCGCAGCAGCTGTAGCTAAAAATGTTGCCATTGCTTTTGGTGATACCCTTGCTACTGCATCTGGAGGTGGTGCAGCTACCAATGATGAAGAACATAACTGTAGCATAGAATCAGGTAGCACAGAGGAAGCAGAACCTACTGGTCCAGGAGACACTAATGTCCATAAAAAGGGTCATATTGTCAACCAATATTGCAACCACCGTAGCGTCCACACCACAAATAAAAAACATGTAACTATAGAGAAAATAATTCATCACTCACGGAACGGTAGTTTATCGACAAAAGAGTTGGACACTTATGATATTTCTAAAAACAGGACAGAGGATATTAAGTCAGAGATTATTCGTGGAGGAAATCACACAATCAAGGAACACCATAGTGACGATGAAGAAAACCAACATGGCACAAGATTCCATGAAGTTGATGTAGCCCGAGGTTGTAACGGAACTTTGATTAAAGATGAAATTATAAATCAAGAAGAAACTGGTCATATTAAATCTCAACATACTGATAGTAAAAAAGTGGAGGGTCCATGCGGTTGCAGTGAAACGCATACTAGTTCTTGTGAGGAAGCAAGTTTCGCTAATAATCTCCAATATCGAAGTAGACTCACGATTCCTCACCAATAATTCATTGATTTGTAGCCAAGATAAATTTTGACTAATACTAAACTTTAAAACGCAAACGGGCCACCAACCACAGCCACTGGTGGCCAGCGATAGCGACTTAAGACACTGTTAAATATATTTTATACTAGCTTCTGCCAACGGCTTCGCCCGATTTCTCCTAACAAACTTTGGTAGATATTTATAAGATCTACAATTAAATAGAACATTTTATGGTTCTATCTTTTATAGTTTAGGCAGCGTACGCAAAATAAGTAACTTTTCTGGTTGACTTTTTACACCTTGTGTCCGAAAAACTCAAATATCTTACGGAACCCTATTTTTTTCCAAAATAAAATATAGTCTATGTTACTCGTGGATAATGTAGCTTTCGAATGGTGAAAGAATTTTTAAAATCGGTCCAGTAGTTTTTGAGCCTATTCATTACAAACAAACAAACAAAGTTTTCCTCTTTATAATATTAGTGTAGATAGACGCGCCGCACACGTGTAGCCGGTGGCAGCCAGTCGCTACAGCAGTGTCCACGACTCGCCACTTGTGGTCGTTGCGGGCCACAGAAAACACCGTCACCTACCACTGTAGCATTGCTCCGCCCCTCGCGCACTTAACCGTTAGAATTTCTACGGATCGCACGCGTCACTATGGAGCACGCTGATACATTCATATCGTCCATTGGAAGATTGCGCAGCAGTGTTCATCATCTTCCTGCCCTTGTCCCGTGTTATTTGGGGTCGGCGCAACACGTTGTTTTCTTCCACTCTGCCCTGTCACTCGTCATGCTATCACTAACTTCCTTTTCTTTCATATCACTCTTCACACAATCCATCCATCTTTTCTTGGCTCGCCCTCTCCATCCATCTACATGTAAACTCATAACTCTTTTAGTAACATGCGTCTCATCCCTCCTCTTCTCATGACCATACCAAGACAAACGATTCCCCTTCAACTTTTCAGTCACTGGCGCCATTTTCAAACTTCCCCTAATATATTCAGGGAGCGGGTTACAAAATGTGGCGGCATCTGAACACCGGCTGTCGCTCGCTTCTGACCCAGTTACAAATGTGGCGGTAACGCGCGACAGCCACCGGCGACTGTGGTCGGTGGCCCGTTGGCACTAGGCCTAAATTCTTAATTTAAAATCCTGGGTGGCTTTTTTGAACTCCGAATTTCGGAATCAAATATGCAATTTTTTTGTGTATGTACTTAGGACCGATTAAAATGAAACTAGAAATTAAAATATCAACTTAAGATATACAAAGCTAAAGACGATACTTGAGTAATATTGATTAAAGATTTCTGGAACAAGTATAATTTTTAGCATAATTAAGTCACTGATTCGATACATATGAACTGTTAAATTTGGCTCAAGCCCTTGTGTCTTTCTTAAAGTAATGTTAATTTTAAGAATTAATTTAATATAGGTACACGCAGCTATTCATATTTCAAAATGTGTAAAAAAAAATGTGACGCAAAAAATGGATGGTTAACTTTTATAGCAACCATTTCGTGTTTCAGATGAAAAAAATGTACCTAAAGTGCTTATCTAGATTATTATAATATTTAAGTGTAAAACAATTAGCATTTTATGTTTTGTAGTTTTAAGAACGACCATTATTCTCCACTAACGGCGACCACTCTTGTTCTTATTGAAAAAAATGGCGGACAATAGAAAATCTTTATTTTAAACCTAAATTTTTAATTTCCTTACCAATTTTATATTACGTTTTATAGATTTTCTGGACCATTCGCTTTTCACGAGTACACGAAATACTTAAACAAATAATTTTGATAACAATTAACTATTGCAACATTTCTGTTTTCAAATTCATAACAAACTTTTTTTTTCTGTTTTTTTTTTTTTGTTTTGTGTTATTATTTTAGGCTTTGATACTAAGTAATTTAGGTTTTGTCTTAGGATAAGGATGTAATACATTCTAATGCTTTTGCAGCACTTACCTATTTAGCAGCAAATATTTCGGGTCAGCCTTCTCGGGAAGCTTCGCTGGGGTTAAATTAAATACTCAGCATCATTTTGCCAAGATGGCGCAAGTTTCAATGATTCCACATATTGTTTAGTTATTTATGTAGAAGACATTTGAAGTAGAAAAGTACACCAATATTACATTACAATATCGACTAGGAATCAATTTGCAAATTAAAATAGCCACTGAATATCACTTTGAAAAAAAATCGCCAAAAACTCATTTATTTTTTTATTTTATTTTTTTGTTATGTGCCAGTTTCTTTAACAAATAAAATGGATAACAAAGATGGTATTAAATGGAACGAATGATTTAAAATCCTCATGGGCCACTATGTGAATAGCCAATAGACCATTTTTTTCAATAAGAACGCTATTACGAATTTTGACACCGAGAACTCGATTTTAATATAAAGATTTTTGAAATTCTTCATTTGGAATATTAATATTTTTTTATTACTATATTTTTTTTATTGCAAAACTGTTTTGGTTTAGAAAATAAATTGACGAACATCAGACTTGGTCTTTATTTTTATGAGGATGCTCCAAGTTAGCCCGCGAAATTCCATTTTTTTTTTTTTAATTGAAATTATCATCAATGTCAGTTCATCTTACTCTATTCAATAACTTTTAAATAGTCATTCAATAGAGGAAGAAGAACTGAGTGTTTTTGTTTTTCTAGCCCGTCTGGTTAGAGATTATGGCTAGCACTCTTGTGCATCCGCCAGAGTGAACTGAATGTTATATAGGGTGACTGGTAATTAGTGACCGAAACTTAAACACGTGATTGTACTCATGATTACAAACAATTTTCCCAAAGAAACTTTTTTTTTATTCTAGTAGTTAACAACTGTAACGTAGGTACATACACTGATTACGTACACCGCTGGGTTTGCAAGCCGCATGGGTGTTCTATCACTATTGCAGGTACGACGGCATCACGCGGCTAACAGCTGAGCGGTCGCTTGTCACAGGCGTGCGCGTATACAGCTTTAGATTCAAACAGCTATTTTGTTATTGTGATAAAACTATTGAGTATATAAAAAAAGTTTCTTTGGGAAAGTTGTTTGTAATCATGAGTACAACCACGTGTTTAAGTATCGGTCACTAATTACCAGTCACCCTATATAGATGATTTTAATGATTATAACTCTACGAATAAATGTGTATTACTGCCTCCAATCATATTTCTGGCCTGCAAAATACTTAGGAAAATTTGAATTTCGCGGGCTACTCTTACACGTTCGTACCTTAACACTTTCAATGCGGACAAGATGGGTTACCATGACGTTTAAAGTAAGATTGTTTCAGTCTTATTTCCAGTGTGGGTAAGAGATGGCGCTAGACAACCTGTATAGCTCTGTCTCTTACCCACACTGAAATAAGAATTAAACAATCTTACTTTGAACGTCATGGTAACCCACGAGGTCTAATAGGCCTCGTATGTGTCTTCCTTGCGGTGCGGCTAAGAAAAACATAGTTTTCTCTGACGCATGGAAGCTGTAAATTAGAAATATTTAAGTATGTTTATCAGTTGTCTAGTACTCATAACACAAGCTCTGCTTAGCTTGGGACTAGATGCCGTTGTGTGATAGTTGTGTGAATATTATTATTATTATAAATACAACATGCAATAGTGTATCTACTTTAATACGAAGTCACTTTGACCTCGTACCTAGTACTGAAGAAATAAAATTTATTGTTGTTTTTTTTTTAATTTAGCCAAAAAAGCTTTTGCTTTCTAAAATATTACGGGGTCTTAAACGCCTCGTATCGCAGAAATGGAAATAATACAAATAATGAGTGCTATTGTCAATATGTCAATGACTAACCTCCTGTAAAATAATAATACGAGCAAAAAGGGTGGTAGAAAGTGTGAGGAGGAGGTGAAAATTTTCTTTTTTGTTTAGCCGTGTGTAGCGCTCCTTAGTGAACTCCACTGCGGGTGACGTAACCTACGACAAATTTGTTATCTGCGGCTGGTACAGTAATCGGGTCTAGGGATCGAGCCGCAAAATTAAGTTTGTTTTTTTATTGTATATACTTTTCCGGAATAAAAAGTACCCAGTGTGGTGCCCAGGATATTAAAGAATAATTATCCCAAGTTTCATCGTAATCGAACCGGTAGTTTTTGCGTGATGCCTGAACAAACAGACAGACAAAATTTTTTTTAATCTCATTTTTGGGTTCTGTGTCGGTCTAGTAACACCCCCTGCCATTTATTTTTTTGATATTTTCAATGTACAGAATTTTCACTTCTACAGATTTATTATATATATAGTATAGATTTCATTAGTAATCTTAGATATTATCAACGAGAAATTGTGTTTCCAAAATATCTAGAGAAAGATGTGTAATAACGTCATTTTTTTTTTTAATTGTTGATACCCACCTGATGGTAAGCAGTGATGCAATCATTGATGGTCAGGCGCACTAGTTTATTAAGAGCCTATTCACTCTAGCCTTGAAGACACCCAAATTATAATCGGATGGGAAGACCTCAGCAGGCAAATTATTCCAGTCCTTTGATGTACGCGATATAAACGACGAGGCGAAACGCTTAGTCTAGACCGTAGAGGTTTCAACAACGTAAGGGTGGATACTCGCCGTACATCGGGTTGTCCTATGGTAGAAATGAGATGGTGGAATCAAGTTATAATCACGTAAGAGCGGTTGTATGAATAGTTATAAAAATGTAACATTTTGTGTGGCTGACAGCTTTTGAATAAAAAAGCGTTGGCAAAGTCTGGCGGCAGCCGAATGATGCTGATCGGCACAAATACGCTTCAATTCACAATCGCTGTAATAAGGTGTGTAGGAATACTAATTGCCTACACATTCATAATTCCGTCCAAAATGGGGACGCGTCCAAAGTTTGGAATATTCTAAATTTGAAATGATATTTATTTTGCAAATTGGTTTTTTTAAAACACTTTTACACGTCAACTTTTGTTTTTGTCAATTTAAACTAGATGAAGCCGGTGTTTCCTAGCTGACTACTCTGAGAAGAAACATCGAAACAAACTCAGGGGTCAAAGTCTCTTTTTAAGTCCATACAGCAAACAAGTAATGGTCAAATCATATGAGAACATGCAGGTTGAAGTCTGAGATGGTCTTTTGAAGAAAGAACCACACAGTTCTGAGCGGACCTGTCCAGTCAGAACAAGCATTTGTCGGTATTCGTGTAGCTCAACTCAGAACTACTAAGGAGCTCAACGACTTGACGAACAATACCAAGGACATTTGGGTAGGCCGCAAAAAGTACTCAAAACTGTCAGACATTAGAGAAAAAAAAGAGTAATCCACATAGTCCCCACATTCACAATAATAAAATTTACAATAAATGTAAATATTAAAAATTGTAAATATATATATATATATATTTCTAAAAGTAATTGTCAATGTCAAATCTATGTATACTTATAATAAGTCTGTAGAAGTGAAAATTCTGTACATTGAAAATATCAAAAAAATAAATGGTAGAGGGTGTTACTAGACCGACACCGAACCCAAAAAGTGATTAAAAAATGTTTGTCTTGTTTGTTCAGGCATCACGCAAAAACTACCGGTTCGATTACGATAAAAGTTGGTATAATTACTCTTTAATATCCTGGGCCCCACACTGGATACTTTTTCTCCCGGAAAAGTATATACAATAAAAACCAACTTAATTTTGCGGTTCGATCTCTAGACCCGATTACTGTACCAACCGCAAATAATAAGTTTGTCGTAGGTTCACCCGCAGTGGAGTTCAAAGGGGCGCTGCACACGGCTAAGATACTATAATATTTTATCTTAAGATACAATATCGCTCGCCATACAATTCAATGGACTATCACACACGACGAAGATAATAAATAATATTTCATATATTCGTATCTCAAAAAACTTAATAAAACCATTTTCGACTTCTACACGGACGAAGTCGGTGGCAAAAACAAGTTTGGTATAAAGTAGTGCTTGACTGCGATCCCACCTGATGGTAAGCAGTGATACAATCGTTGATGGTGAAGCGCACTAGTTTATTAAGAGCCTATTCAGTCTAGCCTTGAAGACACCCAAATTATAATCGGATGGGAAGGCCTAATAAAACCATTTTCGACTTCTACGCGGACGAAGTCACGGGCAAAAGCTAGTTCTAAATATAAAAAGAAAATAAGAAAAGGTAAAACACGACAAGAGTCAATTCTTAAAGTTTTACGTTGTTACGTTACGTTGATGCAATGAATCATTGTTTTACAGCTTCGTCCAGTTTAGATATGACCGTGAAATTGAATACATTGAATCCTTCTCTTTCAACTCCCAGTTATTCATTTGTTTTTAGGGCATCATCCACATTGTGAAGATAAGAAAAGCATTCTATCGATTACTTCCAATGCAGTGGAAAGCGACTGTCATCATCATCATCATTTCAGCCGAAAGACGTCCACTGTTGGACATAGGGCTCCCACAAGCGACGCCACAACGACCGATCCTGTGCGTCTCGCATCCACCGCACTCCCGCGACTACTGATAAAAGGGAACTGTAATAGCGAAGCGACTGTATCAGTGGTCTTCATCTTCTTCTTTTCGATTCGATGGTAAACTCGTCAAACTTCTGCCGCAACAAGTCGCAGCATGGCGGACAGAGCTCCGGCGAGTTCTCATGGAGAAATGGCGACAGCGACTGTCGCGACCCCGTGCTGGGCACGCCACAATTATGGCGGTAAGTCCCCTCTTTGAGGCGTGGTTGGAAAGACCTCACGGCGTCCTCACATTCCGCATGACGCAGGTCCTCACCGGACACGGTAAGTTCGGGAGGTTCCTGTACCGGATTCGTGCGGAAACGACGCCCGGGTGTCGCCACTGTGTGGCCCACCCGGAGGACACGGTGGAGCACACGGTGGAGGTGTGCCCCGCTTGGGCAGAGCAACGCCGTGTCCTCGTGGGGGCAATCGGCGGCGGTGATCTCTCGCGCCGGGCCTTGGTTCAGGCCATGCTCCGGAGCGAGGAGGAGTGGCAGACGGTCGCCTCCTTCTGCGAAGCAGTAATGCTAGCTAAGGAGGCGGCCGATCGCGTGAGGCAACGGTCCTTACGCTCCAACCGCCGCCGGATTCCGATCCCGATTTCCGGCCACCGTAGGCGCGGGCTTGCAGACGGCGAGCAATGGGTGGCTCGCCGTCTGACCGTCCGGTAACCGTCCGGACCGAGCCCAAGTCGTCGACGGCGCGTATTGTTCCACGCGCGCCTCAAGGAGATGTCAGCAAATTGTAGGGGTCGAAGCCTACTGGGGCCACGGGTAGTGTGAAAGCGGAACCCGGGGCCCTGGGACGAAGGCAACGAAGGAACAGGAGTGGATTTTTAGTCAGTAAAAGTCTGACACTATCTCCCGCTCCGCCCAAGAGCGGGGATGTCATTAGGATGATTTTCCCACCCAATAAAAAAAAAAAAACTCGTCAAACTTTTTGGGCCCGATAGGTGGCTACACTAATAGCAGCATCGGTAGCGCTCATCAAATCCTCCAAAGTGCAGGTATACGGACACTTGGGACATTCCAACATGTGGCTCATGTTTTGAACAGGAGCTCCGCACTCACATTGAATATTCGATGGGTCTATAAAACCCCATTATGCCAAGTTGAGTTTGCAGCGGCCTACATGGGTTCGCAACCGATTTAGTGCCTTCCATACCGGCCACTGCAAATCGCGTCCAGGCGGGAGATGCTCTTGGGGTCTCAAAAAGTCGGATGGTGGCAGTGGTAAAATCTTACTACCGATGCTAGACGTAAACGTAAATGATTTTAAACATACTTCACGAAAAAAATGAGGTTCTCAATTCGGTTGTATTTTTCGAGTAAATGAATTGAAATCACTGCGCAAGCAATTGTTCGTGCAGCAATAATGACATATGGTTCCGAAACGTGATCGCTCACAGTGGGCCTCCTCAGAAGGCTCAAAGTCACCCAAAGGGCAATGGAAAGGGCTATGCTCGGAGTTTCCTTGCGTGATCGAATCAGAAATGAAGATATCCGCAGGAGAACCAAGGTTGCCGACATAACACGAAGAATCGCCAAACTTAAGTGGCAATGGGCAGGGCACATTGCTCGCAGAACGGATGGCCGTTGGGGCCGAAAGGTTCTGGAGTGGCGACCGCGTACCGGAAGACGCAGTGTTGGAAGGCCCCCTACAAGGTGGACCGATGACCTGGTGAAGGTTGCGGGAGTCCGATGGATGCGAGACGCACAGGACCGTTCTTTGTGGCGACATTTGGGGGAGGCCTATGTCCAGCTGTGGACGTCTATCGCCTGAAATGATGATGATGATGAAGCAATTGTTCGAAGTTTAGAGTGGGTATGAGTTTTCGCCTGTACTGTACCTACCTGTCTATAAATAGTACATAAGGTATGTATGTATATATATATGTGTAACAGTTTATACTTTGTATCCGCTACTAGCCATGTGGCTACGGAGGAGCGCGTGCGCTTAGGGTGACCATGTGAGAGATTTTAGGACAGTCCGTGTTTCTTTTGGGTGGAAAATCAAACTTAAACCAAATTCAATATCATTTTTAATTTACATACGCCTACATAGGCACTTATAAAACGTCAGAAGCTAGTGCACGGTTTCAATTTTTTTTTTCCCAAAACTTTCACGCAACGCCGTCTAGTCCCAAGCTAAGCAGAGCTTGTGTTATGAGTTTAGACAACTGATAAACATACTTATATATTTCAAAATACATAAATTTTATTACACCCAGACAGAACAAATGATCGTGCTCATCACACAAACATTTGTCCTGGGTGGGAATCGAACCCACGACCTCCAGTACAGCAATCAGGGGCACTAACCACTAGACCAACAGGCCAGTCGAAATTGACCGTTTCCTATGGAGAAGAACCGGCTTGTCCATGGTGTCCTTTTAACAATAAAAAAACTAATTATGAAAAAAAAAAACCGACTTCAGTAAAAAAAACCCTTAAAAAGGATCAAAATAACTTTAATTTCGGAAGTCGGTGTTATATAAGAAACAAACAATACCGAGAAAAACTGACTTCCGAAATTAAAGTTATTTTGATCCTTTTAGTGTTTTTTTTTTTAGTGGATCCGGTTATTTATTTTTGTAATAAATTTTTAATTCACAATTTTTGTTTAGATACACTTATAACCAGAGTGCCTATTTCTCAGGACAAATCGAATTAACCCAAACACTGCTGGATACATTGCTTTTTTATCTCTAAGAGGAAAAAAAAATTGCAAATCGGTCCATAACCGACAGAGTTACGACACATAAAAAAAACATACCACCGCATTGATAACCTCCTCCTTTTTTTAGAAGTCCGTTAAAAATGATTGATTTTACAATATTAATAGACATGAGAGGACAGTGTAGAACCGTCAACATCGCACCAAGAAGTGCAATATCAAAGTGGATCGAAATAAAAACACAATCTATGAGCCTGCAGAGTCTACCATGTTCTCTGATATTCACTGATAAGAATTTTTACTGCGTTTTTGGCGGGATTTCTTCGACTTTAGTTCAGTGTCTGTTTTAATTATTCGCAAATTGATGTACCATTGGACTAGTTTTGTATCTTGAGTGTCTGCGCAACTGGACAATATGTGGAATCATTGAAACAGGCTCGATCTCGGTAAAATGGAGCTGAGAATTTGATTGTAGTGTTGAATAACTTTACGAAGTTTGCCGAGAAAATTGGCTTAGTACATTTGCTGCCAAATACTTCAAAACATTAGAATGTGTAAGTCGTGGCCAGATTATAGTATTGATCATTTCATGATATGGCCAACTAAAATTGGCCAGATCGTTAAAACGTTAACATTTGATGATATATGTCAACCCTCATTTGGCCATATAATTGATTTGATTTCTATGATAATAAAAGATCTAAAGAAAGTAGGCCAAACGAAGATTGAAATATCATCAAACTTTAACGTTTAAAATGATCTGGCCAGTTTTACTTGGCCATTTCAAGAAGTGATCTACTTCTAAGATCTGGCCACAACATGTACATCCATATTATCTATTCATACAAAGACATGGCGTAAAAGACTTAGTATCCAAGCCAAAAACAGTAAAAAAAAAAGGTTTTATAATAACCCTTCTTGCAGTCGGATAAAAAAAAAACTTTAAAAAATTAATGGATATGTAGAATATTGACATTAAAGTAGGATTTGACAAGTATTTTACTTTTAACTTCAAAGGCCATGTCCCGTTTATTCTAAACTCATGGCCACCCTAACACCAGAAATACGTGTAATTTGTTTTATAGACTCCAAATTGAGATATACAGCATCTTTGATGTTCAGCCGAACTGTAAGCAGAAACAGATAACTATAGTGCCTACACCGTATACTGTCTTACAAATCGGTAGCCAGCCTATCGGTATTTTACAAGTTACATTTTGGAGAGTGTGCGCGGGAACTGCATGACTTGATTCCGCCATCTCCTTTCTACCATCGGACAAACCGACGAACGGCGAGTATCCACCCTTACGTTGTTGAAACTTCAAAGGTCCGGACTAAGCGTTTCGCTTCGTCGTTTATACCGCGTACATCGAAGGACTGGAACAACTAGCCTGCTGCGGTCTTCCAGTCCAACTATAATTTAGGTGTCTTCAAGGCTAGAGTGAATAGGCTCTTAATAAACTAGTGTGCCTGACCATCAATGATTGCATCTCTGCTTACCATCAGGTGGGATTGCAGTCAAGCACTGGTTTATATGAATAAAAAAAAAAAAAAATCGAAGTACAGATATATACCATGGATCTACTCATATTATATGATTTCGGACCAAAAATGATGCCATCTCGACGCTGATGCTGCGTGTCACGGTTTCGTATGTCCACAAGGCACAAATGTTTGTATGGCCTTTTTTTTATTCTTGATAGGTTCGCGCTTGACCGCTATCCCACCTGATGGAAAGCGACGATGCGGTCGACGATGGAGCGCGCTTACCTAGAAGTAACCTATTCACTCTTGACTTAAAGATTCCCGGGTTGTAGCCATCAGGAAACATAGATTCCGGCAAGGAATTCCACTCCTTAGCTGTACGCACAATGAATGTGTTTCCAAAACGTTTCGTGCGTATAGGTGGGCACCATGGCCTACAGTACACCGCAGACTACCCCCCTTCTTTTATTTAAAATTCTTACATTCCACCCTAAGGTTGTCTGGTAGATATCGCTGTCAGCGATAAGACCGTCTTTGTACCCATAGATTTAAGTTGGTGTAAAAGTTTTGTTACTATTTTGGTGTACAATAAAGTTTATTCTATTCTAACATACTCATGAGTTTAGTATTCCTAGTGTGGGCCAACGTTACAAAAATATTATTACCCAGTTACTGGGTTCTGAAGGTCAGAAAGATGGAGGAGTTTTTAGGGAGATGTATTTTTTTTGAGGTGTGATATTATCCAATGACTTTTCTCGCTTTGGGGTGAAGCGAGTGTGTTTTACTGACTAAAACCACACCTATGTTCCTTCATTTGCCATTTTCCTTTTAGGACCATAACTTTCCTCGGCATCGGCCCTACAGGGCCTCTACGGTTTGCTGACATCTCTTTGACGATTGCGCAGAATACCAGGTGCTGTCGAGGCTCGCCCGGACGGTTACCGGACGCAAGCTACCCACCCACGCAAGCCTAGTGCGGGCTGATAATAGGGACATCGAATCTTCCTTAAAAATATCGATTTTTGGATCGATTCGAATCGAAGTCAAAAAACAAATCGATTCAGTAATAAATAGAGTTCTAAAATATATATTTTTTTAGATTTTTTGACCTATATGATTTTAGATCGATTGTTTGATTCATCGATCTAAAATCGCCTTCCCTAGTTGGTAATTGTCACATTTCATCGAATTTTTGGTTCTAAGACATATCCTCACGATGTTTTTCCTTACCGTGATGATGAAATAAATTCATCAAAGTAAAGCGTCTGGCTGGGATTGAACACATGACGTACCATAATCTCCTGTCATTGGGATAGGAGAAAAAAAACTGATCAAGTGCGAGTCGGACTCGCGCCCTAAGGGTTCCGTACAAACTTACCTATGTAAACAGTTCAATTCCCGAATGAAGTCTTGAAGACTTTTCGATTTTTTTTTTGTTGTCTCAACAACATATTTACAGTTTTCAGATTTATTCCTATACCTGTACTATAAGACCTTGCTTCATACCAAATTTCAGGATTGTAGGTCAACGGGAAGTACCCTATGAATTTTGATTCCCTTGAGAGTGTCGAAATACACGTTTTTTGAGACATAAACTGCTGTATCTTTTTTTTTCGTTAACTCAGAAGTTTGATTTCTCACAGCTTCAAGGGACCGCAGACCTAAGTATATGGTTTTAATTTCAACTGGATTCTTCCAGGTGTTCCCGAGATAAAGGGTCTTGACAGACAGACAGACTGACGGACGGACAACAAAGTGATCTTATAAGGGTTCCGTTTTTTCCTCCTGAGGTACGGAAAAATGAATAGCTGTTTGTTAGTCTCGCTAAAATTTGACAACGGCTGGACCGATTATCCTAATTTTTTTTTATTTTATTATTCCATTTATTAATTTAATACACATATTGATTAGATATTTTTAAATATTTCTTAAAATAAAACATTCAAAAATATAAAAAATAATAGCCCACCGGCATCGGGAACAGGGTCCAAGCTACCAGTGGTCAGGGCTCCTGAGAGAGGAATCTCCTAAAATGCGCGTGTCCAGGAGTACTGCTTTCTGAATCAGGCCCCTGATTCAGCTGCCTAACGAGAGCCTCTTCAGAAGTTGTTCAAGGCTCTTGGCTATTAAGCCAATGGCCGTTACGACTACCGGCAAAATGATTGCTGTATCCACTTCCCACATGTCGACAACCTCGCGAGCCAAGTCAAGATATTTAGTTTGCTTATCTTTCTCAGCTTTCACGAGTTTCTCGTCATGAGAGACCGCTATATCAACAATCATTGTGCGACGCTCTAGTTGATCTATCACCACTATATCAGACCGTTGTGTCCACTGCAGAGCAAAGGCCTGCCTTCCGTTATTCCACTATTTTCTGTCCTTAACTATTTCTGGCCAATCCTTAAGGTATGAGTCCAAATCGTCACGCCATCTCCTTCTGGGTCTACCACGTCGCCAGCTCCTGCTGTTCGGAATCCAGTCAGTGGTTACCTTCGCCCAGATTTGTTGCGGCATGCGGCGATTGTGACGTGCCCAGTTCCATTTTAGTATGGCGGCGGAGTTACCTGCGTCTATTTTTTGTGTTTTAGATCGAAGTATATTGTTCCTTATGCGAGCTAATAATAATATACAACAACCATCACACAACGCCGTCTAGTCCCAAGCTAAGCAGACCTTGTGTTATGAGTACTAGACAACTGATAAACATACTTATATATTTCTAAATACATACATGTAGCGACATCTATCGCGTCACATAAGAAAATCCTGAATCGCGCAAGCAAAGTTCTCCGCGCGATTAGAACACATAGAACGGCCCGAAATCATCTATCGGGCAGTTGTAGCCCACCAGACATAACACCCGTCTGGTCGGAGGATCCTCCCTTTTCAACGGAGGTTTGCTGGACTTTACTCTCTGTTCCACATACCTCCAAACTGGTGACCCCGACAAAGAACGTCAGCGTAGCCTTCGTGCAGCTAATACCTCGTGACGTCATCATCACTTCCTCAAGCTTTCGAGCAGCGAGCCATACAGCCAGCACCCACGGCTATAAAGGGTATCCTGACCACCAGCATGCCTACCTGGTCATACCTGGTTATCACCCTCAGCCTCATCAGCGACCTTGGCGAAGCACACTGCACCTTCGGCCAGTCACATGAAGAGCAACGAAGAACCTCTCCTGGTCGACGCAAGCAGTCAAGCCACTACGTCGCACAGCACCACTCCGACTCACTGGAGCCTGCAGCATCATCCCGACTCACTGGGACAGCACCACCCCGACTCACTGGGGCGTCACCGCAGACAGTTCCGACTCACCGAGAACTATGCGGCATTCGGTTCCGACTCACTGGAACCAACCTACCAATGGCCTGGCACGCATCAAGAAGCATCAAGAACCATCGATCTCCGATCTCCGGAGGGGAGTGATGTAGCGACATCTATCGCGTCACATAAGAAAATCCTGAATCGCGCAATCAAAGTTCTCCGCGCGATTAGAACACATAGAACGGCCCGAAATCATCTATCGGGCAGTTGCAGCCCACCAGACATAACATCCCGTCTGGTCGGAGGATCCTCTCTTTTCAACGGAGGTTTGCGGGACTATACTCTCTGTTCCGCATACCTCCAAATACATATTATAGATAAATTACACCCAGACACAGAACAAATGATTGTGCTCATCACACAAACATTTGTCCTGGGAGGGAATCGAACCCAAAACCTCCCGCTTAGCAGTCAGGGCCACTAACCGCTAGACCAATAGGCCAGTCAAGCTGTTTCTTTGACCCCGAGAATACTTCGTTCCGTTGCTCGCTGGCAGACACCGAGCGCAGACTTTTGACGTTTCGTTAACGACCATGAATTACTTTAGACTAAGTCGTGAACATTGGGGAAATGCTAGGGAAAATGTGTGTAGAGAAGAGGCAAATAAAATAATTTTAAAAGTATTTACATAGATATATTTGGCACTAAGTCTTTGGTACAGTTCGTTATTATTTAAGTACATGTAATTAACAATAATTATACACCTCTATTTTTAATTAGTATAAAAAATAGGGCTCTATCCGAATCTGTTACCGATCATATTAGTGTAGTCAAAATTTAAAAAAAAATCGACATCCCAAAATTGTCTATGAAAAAATGTCATAATTGTTAAATTCATAATTGAATTAATACATAACAATTGCTACTAGAAAATACTATACGCAGTATTTTACTATTTTTATCGCCATTCATTCAATCATAATATAATCAATAGCCTGTACAATATGCCCATAAATTGAGTGACATTTTGAGACATAAACAAACACTAATAACTTTGCTGTTTATGAATATTATTTATTGAAACTTTACTTAAATAGTAATAAGACCTTTTCTAATAAGCTCTTTAAGTATTTGTACTAATTAAAAATTAGTGGTGTATAAGTAGTAAGTAAATAAAATTCTTAAAATTAATACAATAACTTTACAAGAGTTTCAAAGTGTACAATATAATATCGTCCCTTAGCTTACAACACCGCTCAAGGTTTTTCACATTTGAATGCCTTTAGATGGAGCTGCTCATTGCGCGTCTAACCATTGTTCACATGATATAGATTTCAGCCAATCAGAAGCCATAATTCAAAAAATAGTGACAGCGTGCAAGTCGGCTGGCCTCTCAACAGCGCACAGTTTTTTTCGTTTCCTGTAAAGTTGGTAAAAATGACTTATGCGGTGTTGTTAGCTAAGGGATGAAGTATAATTATTTCTTTTAAATTACACATACATACAATGCGATTCAAATAAGTAAGAATAGAAACGCCAATGATCGCTATCTGGCAAATGTTATTTGAAAAGTATGGTTGGCAAAGAAAAATTATTTGCGTATCAAAACGTTTATTTTTACTTAGTCTAACCTTCTCTTAGTTAAATGTAAGTGAAGAAATTTTTTTATTGTTTAATCTAAATTAGCTAAATATATTAAGGTCGGAATTCACCAGTAAAACTAATCGCGTTTTAATATTTGGCTCGCATAATCGCGTTTAGCCGCTGTCACTAGTGTCACTTGTCTGTATTTTTCTTTTGTTTTATTTTTACAAGTGACACTAGTGACAGCGGCTAAACGCGATTATGCGAGTCAAACGTTAAAACGCGATTAGTTTTATTGGTGAATTCCGCCCTTAGTCAAGTCAAGGGCTTATTGCACTAAGTAGGTATTTTTTAAATGGAATTACCTTTCGAATACCGTAATTAGAGACACAATAGAAAGACAATGAGAGAGCGAAGCGAAGCGTTCGCTTAGGGTTTAATGAATTAATATAATAATATGAGCAATATATAAAAGTCATTTTTAGCATATTTTTTGTTTTATTTTCTTGAACCCCCCTCCGAAGTTAGGACTTGGCTACGCTGATGGTAAGGCCTAATGTCGTTGTTCCGGTCTGGGTATATTGTGTATGTGAGTTTATATAAATATTTGTGAAAGCAACCACGGTACAGCCCCCCTAGCTAAGTTACGATCGTTTCGTTTGCGTCGAACGCCTCGAGTAGCCTACGCCTCCGATTCTTTTGTTCTGACCACGTGACTGAGCGTTGAGTTGACGTCAGAACAAAGGAATCGGAGGCGTGGCCTACTCAAGGCGTTCGACGCAAACGAAACGATCGTAACTTGGCTAGGGGGGCAGGAGTTATTCCAGACAGTTGCAAACTAGCGTTCCAACCAAAGTGACCTTGCTAGCTTCAATCTGTGTAGACAGCAGTTGTAATCCATGACCTTCAACGCCCTTGGTTGGGAGGCGCGTTGTCCCAACCACCGAACGTGTTGGCGCGTGGTTTACATCCATGTAGCTGCAACACAAACCAAACACATAAACCAAGGTCACCTTGGTTGGAACCCTAATTTGCAAGCGTCTGGTCATCCCTTTAAGAAAAAAACAATATTATTAAAACCTCCTCGGGTTTGATAGTTATGGCTAAGAAGACAGAACAAAGACCTGTACCATGACGTTTAAAGTAAGATTGTTTCATTCTTATTTCCAGTGTGGGTAAGAGATGGCGCTAGACAACCTGTATAGCTCTGTCTCTTACCCACACTGAAATAAGAATGAAATAATCTTACTTTGAACGTCATGGTAACCCCGTAAATCTATAGTGTCAGTTAGTTTAAATGAAAATCTGAAACATCAATGAGTATTTTAAGTCTGTAGGTTCTGTTCGCTTTTAAGTTCTAATGCCCAAACGTGTTGCGGCCAGCCAGTGCGGCCTTTGCTTCTCTTCTCCGCCGTTGCGTTTTGCTGTAACAAAAAAAAAAACAATTAGTTTTTGGCGGGATTTTTTCGTGTGAACTTCAATGTCTGTATTTACAAATTGATTCCTAGTGGATATTGTCTTGTATAATCACAGTCACACCAGAGGCCTAAGTCTGCTATTTTTATAAATTCGTCATTCCAACACGATCCCATTGTCATTTTGCTAAAAGTTCGTAATCTGCTAATTCATAATGATCGATTGTTGATCGGTCAATGGTCTCGTACTAGAATTGTGGTAGAATGACAATGTCGAGCTAATTAAAAGCCATGACTACACAATGACGTTCTAATGGTCACTGATTAAAGGCACTGTCAAAATGTTTGCAGATTACCGTATATGTCAGACATTCATTTGTTTGTCAATATGTACAAGATTACCATTCTATGCCACTTCTTTCAATGGACTGTCAGTGGTTGACTATTGGAAAGTCATAATGTCGTCATAATATTAGTAGATTACCAAACTTGTCAAAATCAACAATTATGAAATCAATGATAGACCATTCTGACACTATTGTAATAGCAGACTTGAGGCCCTGGACAGTATGTGGAATCATTGAAACAGGCACGATCTTGATAAAATGAACTCGAGACCTTTATTATAATATGGACTACCTCAGCGAAGTTTACCGAGAAAACTAAGAAGTGATTGTATTCTGTATCAAAATCTAAGTACTTTCTAAACACACTGGCTTAATGCGTAAATCATAGGTATGAATTTTTGGCTTGCGGACGGCAAGCAATGGGTAGCCCGCCGTCCGACCGTCCGGTAACCGTCCGGACCGAGCCCATGTCGTCGACGGCGCGTATTGTTCCACGCGGCGCCACAGGAAGATGTCAGCAAATCGTAGGGGCCCAGCAGGGTCGAAGCCTACTGGGGCCATGGGTAGTGTGAAAACGAAACCTGGGGCTTTGGGAGGAAGGCAACGAAGGAACAGGAGTGGGTTTTTAGTCAGTAAAAGTCTGACACTATCTCCCGCTCCGCCAAAGAGGGATTTGTCGTTAGATGATTTTCCCACCTAAAAAAAAGGTATGAACTTTAATGCATCCATCAATACCTTTTCCTACCAAACCAAAAAACAGTATACATCACAATGAATAATTAGGTTTCTGTTCCAAAAACTTTAACTTCAAAATAAAAAAAATCACACACCCCAACCCAGTCAACAACGGTTCACACAAAAAAAAAAAACAAAAACACGATCATAGACAAGAAACTTCCTCACAATATTTTTTTCCATAAACTAAGCAATTTTACTTTTTCGAGCAAACGTATCTATTTGTAGTGGCACGTGTTTTAGATTACGAGAGTTTACGCGGTCGTTAAAGAAATAACAGAAAAAACAGTTAACGGTTACACACGGGAGCTTGCAGACATTTTTTTTTATTTCACTTTTGGTACTTGAGATTGATATTTCTGGAGCTAACGGAGTTATGGTACCTTAAAAAAAACTTGCACTTCAAGAATTAAGTCCGAGCCTACAATAATTATCGCCCATTTAGTTTTCAGGACCTTACCATGACTTGAAAAGTCAGTCGTACGAGCGGGGAAGAGGGATGGAGCTATACACCCTAATAGCTCCATCCCTTTATCAGTTTAGGTCGTCAAATGGATCGCGTTAAGGAGAGGTTATACACATTTTGAACTTTTTTGAAATTCTGGAAATCCACAAATATAAAAGAGAACACCATATTTTTTTTTAATTACAATTGACCATATGACCAACCGCTGGGTAAAAATCAAACATGATATAAATTTGTAGGCTCGATAAAAAAATCGCTAATCTGACCGTAACTTGTAACTTAGTAAAATATTGACCGGTCTACACTGTCCTTACATAATATCTACTTATACTGTAATATGGAAATATTGTTAGAACAAAATTTTTTTTAAAAGAGTAACCATAGAGTTTCTTGCCGTTTCTTCTCCATAGGAAACGACCAATTTGGAACCGTCCACTAGCTTCTGACGTTTTATAAGTGCCCATGTAGGCCTATGTGAAATAAAAAACTTTGACTTTTGATTTCAAACGTTCTATCTACGAGATTACGTCACGGAAATATTTGAAAGTTACAAAAAATAATAAAGCTTGTTTTTTAAAAGGGCAAAAACAAAAATCTTGAGTGGTTACTGGTTTTTTTTTATAAAAAAAATCAGTGTTACGGGGCCGCGAAGTCGACATAGACCCGGGCGGTATTAATACTATGTGACTACAACCGGCTCTTAAGAGCTCGCGGTAAGGCCACTGTTGGGCATACCATAATTATGGTGGTAAGTCCCCTCTTTAAGGAGTGGCTGGAAAGGCAACACGGCGTCCTCACCTTCCGCATGACGCAGTACCTCACTGTTCGGGAGGTTCCTGATGAAACGCCCAGGTGTCACTATTGTGTGGACCGCCTGGAGAACACGGTGGAGCATCAAATTGACTGTATTCAAATTTATTCCTATACCTGTGCTATAAGACCTTGTCAACCGGTCAAGGGGAAGTTCCCTATGAATTTTGATTCCCTTGAGAGTGTCGAAATATACGTTTTTTGCGCTTTTCCGAGATACAGGTTTGTGGCGTATTATGTCGTAACACCGTTTATAATAATTTGGTCCGCCCAAACGGGATTTGTCATAGGATGATTTTCCCACCTAAAAGAAAAAGAAAAAAAAAACTAAATGTTTCCGGCGCCAGACTAGAGTCTGCCGCCATATTGCAAAAATACCTACCATTTTCCGATACCTATTCATTTGCGTGTGTACCTCCAAAGGGTCTTGACTGACAGACAAATAGATGGACAACAAAGTGATCCTATTAGGGTTCCGTTTTTGTCTCATAGAAACCCTAACAAAGAAACATCTTGATTACTCCAAAACAAAAAAAAAAAGTAACTGCTACAAAAATTGAGGGCAAACCTGCAGAACGCCAAGTAAATAATTTTTCGTTCATCCGGCGTAACCATAAACAGTGGAAGTTGTTAAATAATTAATATAAACAAACGTCGCGTGCTACAGTAAGCAGATGCACAGGTGGAATGAGTGTTTTTATATACAAGTAAATATATCTTTAGGTATTCTGGAGGATGCAGACTTTGTGGCAACGTTTACTGGGGAGTTCTATTCAAAAATTCAGAATATTTTTATTTCACAACGGCCTACTTTGGTTGGACTCTTATAAAACGTCAAAAGCTAGCGCACGGTTCCAATTGGTCGTATCTTATGTGTATTGTGATACAAATATGCTATTATTAGCAAACATAGCGTTAAAAAATTGTTATTTAAGATCTTAATGTTACCTATGTTTACAAATTAATAAATGAATTTGAATTTAGAATCGACAAGAAATTCCATGTTTTTTTTAAGTACTTTTAAATTATATTTCCATAATTATTAATAGAGGTACTTACTATTACCGTACATTTTATATCGATTGAAATAAGACATTTTTACTGGAGGTATTGGCGGGAATTTATGAGTGAGTAAAGTTCTTAGTATGTGGTATGGTATTTTTTTTAATGCCGTGTATTTTATATCGATTGAGATGACACATTGGTAGAGTTTTTGTCAAGATTTTTTTTTTGAGTGAATTTCGGTTATTTTACTATTAATTCACGCTAAATATTCTCCAGCGTTTGATGGTCTATTAATAGTTTGCACGTGTTATTGGCAAAATTGTGGTGTCTTTTTCACAAATGCCATTAATGAAGAGTTGAAGTTGAGTGAAGTTGGGTATCTATTATATTTACTCGCAAATTGTATTCTTGTAGATATTGTAATGTAAAGAAAGAAAGAAAAACACAGATTTGTGACTCGTGCAATACAAATAAATAAAAATGACGATAATGTAAAATACGATATCCATACTGATTTGATACCAACTAGGTAAAAACGAGCGTGGAACCTAATATAGAAACACGCTTGTACGATACGACTACCTACAGAAAGCCTCTATTCCTAGACAGCACATTTCGCCGAAAAATTTGTTGATAGAAAACATTGTAGGTATGTAGATATCTCGGTCCATAGGAAGCACTGTTGACAGAGATATCTGATAGCACTTCTTGTCGTAAACAAAGAGATTTAAAAGAGCTACAATAGAGCGGCTATCAGGGCCCCAAGTCTGCTATTTTTATAAATTCGTCATTCCAACACGATCACATTGTCATTTTACTAAAAGTTCGTAATCTGCTAATTCATAATGATCGATCATTGATCGGTCAATGGTCTCGTACTAGAGGTGTGGTAGAATGAATATACCGAGCTTATTAAAAGCAATGACTGCACAATGACGTTCTAATGGTAGGTCACTGATCAGGGCCTCAAGTCTGCTATTATAATAGTGTCAGAATGGTCTATCATTGACTTCATAATTGTTGATTTTGACAAGTTTGGTAATCTACTAATATAATGGCGTCATTATGACTTTCTAATAGTCAACCACTGACACTCCATTGAAAGAAGTGCCATAGAATGGTAATCTCGTACATATTGGTACATGAATATTTGACGTATGCGGATCGGCGACGGCGATCTCTCGCGCCAGAGCTTGGTTCAGGCCATGGTCCGGAGCGAGGAGGAGTGGCAGGCGGTCGCCTCCTTCTGCGAAGCCGTAATGCTAGCGAAGGAGGCGGCCAATCGCGTGAGGCAACGGTCCTTACGCTCCAACCGCCGCCGCCGGGATTCCGATCCCGATTTCCGTAGGCGCGGGCTTGCGGATGGCAAGCAATGGGTGGCTCGCCGTCCGACCGTCCGGTAATCGGAACGAGCCCAAGTCGTCGACGCCGCGTACTGTTCGTAGGGGCCCAGCAGGGTCGAAGCCTACTGGGGCCACGGGTAGTGTGAAAGCGAAACCCGGGGCCCTGGGACGAAGGCAACGAAGGAACAGGAGTGGGTTTTTAGTCAGTAAAAGTCTGACACTATCTCCCGCTCCGCCTAAGAGCGGGTTTTATCATAAGATGATTTTCCCACCCAATAAAAAAAAAAAACGTATGCGGATAACTGCCAAAATTTTGACAGTTCCTTTGATTAGTGACCTACCGTTAGAACATCATTGTGCAGTCATTGCTTTTAATTTGTTTCGAAACAGCTTGATATTGTCATTCTATCACAAGATCATTGACCGATCAATGATCGACTATTATGAGTTATTAGATTACGAACTTTTAGCAAAATGACAATGGGATCGTGTTGGAATGACGAATTTATAAAAATAGCAGACTTGGGCCCCAGAGGAACTGTCAAAATTTTAGCAGATTACCGCATACGTCAGATATTCATTTGTCAATATGTACGAGATTACCATTCTAAGTCATTCCTTTCAATGGAGTGTCAGTGTTTAACTATTGGAAAATCATAATGACGCCATTATATTAGTAGATTACCAAACTTGTCAAAATCAACAATTATGTAATCAACGACAGACCATTCTGACAATATTGTAATAGCAGACTTGAGGCCCAGGTGGGATCGCAGTCAAGCACTGGTTTAAATGAATTAAAAAAAAAAACATATTTACCACCGACTTCCGAAATAAGTTTTTTTTTCACACTTTTTAGTTGCGATGTACTTATAACCAGAGTGCCTATTTCTCATGACAATTCAAATTCTAATATCCTCCATTGACTTTGCCGTAGTCGGGTAAAAATTACTAAATCGGATTTTATATCCGAGTACATTACAGCTGTAAATTATTTGATAGCGCTTGATTCGTCAGGCCATGTGGCGCGGAGTAATTGTATTAGAGAAGCGGTTCAAGCTATGAGCGGATAGCGATTTTTTTATTTAATAGTAATAATAATAGTATATTATTATTTGCAAGAAGAAAAAAAAAATATACATATAATTAAAAAAAAAAATACTCATAACTGTTTTAATATTATAAGTGTAAATTTATTGTGTGTAGCAAGAAATAAAAAGCTTCCCGCGAGCTTGCCCGCGACTTCGTCATCGTAGAAGTCGAAAATGGTTTTATTAGGTTTTTTGAGATACGAAAATATGGAATATTATTTATTTGTTTTTTTATTGTATATACTTTTCCGGGATAAAAAGTACCCAGTGTGGTGCTCAGGATATTAAAAAATAATTATACCAAGTTTCATCGTAATCGAACCGGTAGTTTTTGCGTGATGCCTGAACAAACAGACAGACAACACAGACAAAATTTTTTTTAATCACATTTTGGGTTCGGTGTCGGTCTAGTAACACCCCCTGCCATTTATTTTTTTGATATTTTCAATGTACAGAATTTTCACTTCTACAGATTTATTATAAGTATAGATTATAGTTTCGGTTACGGTTATGGAGCTCCATAACATCCAGCTTTTAATGGCAAAGCGTACCAATAGATCATCATCATCATCATTTCAGCAGAAGGACGTCCACTGTTAGACATATGCCTCCCCCCAGTGTCACTATCACTACAACGAACGGTCCTTGTCGTCTCGCATCTTTATACCCATGCTTTGACTGGCCTGTTGGTCTAGTGGTTAGTGGTCCTGACTGCTATGCCAGAAGTCGTGGGTTCGATTCCCGCCCAGGACAAATGTTTGTGTGATGAGCATAATCATTTGTTCTGTGTCTGGGTGTAATATATCTATAATATGTATGTATTTAGAAATATGTAAGTATGTTTATCAGTTGTCTAGTACTCATAACACAAGCTCTGCTTAGCTTGGGACTAGACGGCGTTGTGTGATAGTTGTGGAATATTATATTATTATTATACCCGCGACTCTCACCAAGTCATCAGTCCACCTTGTGAGAGGCCTTGCAACGCTGCGTCTTCCGGAAGATGCCAATGGATGTTTCACATCAAAAGTATTTAATTTTATTCTATTATATCCGGGTACATAGCGGCAGTAAAATATTTGATAACACTCGACTGCTTAGGCCATGTGGCGCTGCATAACCCTATTGATCTGCGGATCAAGTTATAAGCGACGAGCGGTTTTTAAAAGGGGCAGAATTGTATATTTCAACAGATCAGGGGCCCAAGTCTGCTATTTTTATAAATTTGTCATTCCAACACGATCCCATTGTCATTTTGCTAAAAGTTTGTAATCTGATAATTCATAATGGTCGATCATTGATCGGTCAATGATCTTGTGGTAGAATGGCAATATCGAGCTGTCTTGAAAAAAATTAAAAGCAATAACTGCACAATGACGTTCTAATGGTAGGTCACTGATCAAAGGAACAGTCAAAATTTTGACAGTTATCCGCATACGTCAAATATTCATTTGTCATTATGTACGAGATTACCATTCTATGCCACTTCTTTCAATGGAGTGTCAGTGGTTAACCATTGGAAAGTCATAATGACGCCATTACATTAGTAGATTACCAAACTTGGTCACAATCAACAATTATGAAGTCAATGATAGACCATTCTGACACTATTGTAATAGCAGACTTGAGGCCCTGTATTGTTGTAGTATACAATTCCGCCCCTTTTCCAATTACACTCGTACTGCCGCCTGCGAGTATGTGTGCATTTAATTCCACCCAGATGTTCAAGCCGTTCAAGGGACTACACGCCTTAACCACTGAGCCATTATAACATACTGGAGCGAGAGGGAGTGTCAGACTATTATTGATTAAGTCCGCTCGTGTTCCTTCGCTTACTCTTTGCGTTCCAGCGCCGTGATGACTCTATCGATCAATCCCGAAGCCTTGCAGTACAACCATGACCTCTTAACGCGATCAATTTGACGACCTAAACTGAACTGCTAAAGGCATGGAGCTATATAGGATGTATAGCTCCATCCCTCTTTCTAGCTCGCATGACTGACATTTTGGCACATCATGGTAAGTCCCTTGGCAGGCGTACACACTAGTGGACGTCCGATTTGCTGATATTTCTTTGAGGCACGCATGGAATACGACTCGCTTTCAACCAAGGCCTGGTCTTAAGCTTGAACTACATTAGACCAAAACACACGTGGACCACGTGTGATTTGTACGTAGAACGACAATCTAATGTAGCTTTACAAGTTTATTTATTTATAAAAACATTATGCATTACTAAGAAACACTGTACAAAGGCGGACTTAATGCCTTAGGCATTTTCTACCAGTCGGCCTTAGGCTGGTGCAAAAATATAACATAGTAGGTGCAACATAATGGTAAATTAGAAATACAATAATAAATATATACTTAGATTCATCCATACAAATTAACAATGTTATTATGAAAAACGAATCCAACAAATCAACGCTGTGATGTGTGAAGTTTAGTTGCCATATAAAATTTATGGAGACCGACGCGCCCAGATCAGGAAGACTTAGATGTGGTTTTTGTCAGTAATAGACTGACACGCTCTCACTCCACCCTAAAGTGTGTCATGGCGGTAAGTACCCTCTTTGAGGAGTGGCTGGAAAGGCAACACGGCATCCTTACCTTCCGCATGACGCAGGTCCTCACCGGACATGGTAAGTTCGGGAGGTTCCTGCTCCGGATTCGCGGAGAAGAAACGCTGGGACTCCGATCCCGATTTCCGGCCACCATAGGCGTGGGCTTGTGGACGAAGCCTACTGGGGCCAAGGGTCTGATTCTGAAAGGAAGACTCGGCCCTGGTACGAAAGGCAACGAAGGAACAGGAGTGGGTTTTTAGTCAGTAAAAGTCTGACACTACCTCCCACCCCGCCTTAGAGCGGGGGATGTCATAATGATTTTCCTACCGGAAAAATTTAAAAAGAAAACCCTAAAGTGGGAGAAGTCATAAGATGATTTTCCACGTCAGCGTACGTGGCCCACGTATGCGCAGCGTAGTGTACCTTTAATCAGACAATGAGTTACTATCCCAGGGTGGGAGGAATTTTCCTCTAAAATAAAAGCTAGATAAGCTGAAAAATTGAAAATCGAGTGAAGAGAGAATCCACGAAACATCTGTTTATCTTAGTTGTGAATTATTTGATAGCCCGCGAATGCAAGGGCCATGTGGCTGAATGTAATTTTATCGAGAGAGATGGTGCAAGTTAGCGGCGACCGCGTATGTGAAATTACGGTTGACTCTTGTTCATTCAAAACTAGAAAGACTTTTAAAATATTACGAACTAGGTATCATGGAGTTTCTTGTCGGTTCTCCTCCATAAAAAACGACCAATTGGAACCTTGCGCTAGCTTCTGACGTTTTATAAGTGTCAAAATAGGCCATTGTGAAATAAAAATATTTTGAACTAGCTTTTACCCGCGACTTCGTCCCCGTAGAGGTCGAAAATGGTTTTATTAGGTTTTTTGAGATACGAAAATATGAAATATTATTTATTATCTTCGTCGTGTGTGATAATCCACGGAATTGTATGGCGAGCGATATTGTATCTTATGATAAAATATTATAGTATCTTAGCCGTGTGCAGCGTGTAGTGAACTCCACTGTGGGTGACGTAACCTACGACAAAATTATTATTTGCGGTTGGTACAGTAATCGGGTCTAGCAATCGAACCGCAAAATTAAGTTTGTTTTTTATTGCATACACATTTCCGGGATAAAAAATACCCAGTGTGATGCCCAGGATATTAAAGAATAATTATACCAAAATTCCTACCAAGTATGCCTGAACAAACAGACAGACAAATTTTTTTTATTTTTATCACATTTTTGGGTTCCGTGTCGATCTAGTAACACTCCCTGCCATTTATTTTTTTGTTAATTTCAATGTACAGAATTTTTAGTTGTTTTTTTTGTATTGTTAACTTCATTTAAACATCAATATTTTTGACGTTTCTTAAATCGTAAATCTCTTGTAACTTGCATAACACGCTGCCACGCGCTAACCTATGCTAACATAATTACGGAATGATACTGAACAACATATAGATATATAAATACATTTAATGCCGTACCTGGTATCTGTCTGATGACGTGGTACGGTCTACAGTAACATAACATGATGAAATACAACGAGAAATATACTTTTTGTCTGAAAGGATATGTTTTTAAGGTGGGACATCATGTAATGAAATCTCCCTTTCTAGGGGCGATCGGCGACGGTGATCTCTCGCGCCGGGCCTTGGTACAGGCCATGGTCCGGAGCGAGGAGGAGTGGCAGGCGGGCGCCTCCTTTTGCGAAGCAGTAATGCTAGCGAAGGAGGCGGCCGATCGCGTGAGGCAACGGTCCTTACGCCCCAACCGCTACCGGGATTCCGACCCCGATTTCCGGCCACCGTAGGCGCGGGCTTGCGGATGGCGTGCCATGGGTAACTCGCCGTCCAACCGTCCGCGGTTACCGTCCGGACCGAGCCCATGTCGTTGACGGCGCGTACTGTTCCACGCGCGCCTCAAAGAGATGTCAGCAACTGTAGGGGCCCAGGAGGGTCGAAGCCTACTGGGGCAAAGGGTCTTATTCTGAAAGGAAGACTCAGCCCTGTTACGAAAGGCAACGAAGGAACAGGAGTGGGTTTTTAGTAAGTAAAAGTCTGACATTATCTCCCGCACCGCCCAAGAGCGGGGATTGTCATAAAATGATTTTTCCACCGAAAAAAAAGGTGGAGTACGAGGGCGTGTCAGACTTTTACTGACTAAAACCACACCTGTGTCCTTCAGTTGCCCTTTGCGTTTTAAGACGACTCTAGCGGGCATCGGCACTGCTGGACCCCTACGGTTTAGTGACATCTCATTGTTCGTCGTCGGCAACGCCTGTCGTGGCCGGTGGTCGGGGTGCTAGTGGAGGATGTCCGTTCTCTCACGCGTGCGGCCGTCTCCATCGCTAGCATTACTGCTTCGCACGCGAAGGCGAACGCCTGACAATCCCTCTCGCTCTGGACCATGGCCTGCGGGGTTACCATGACGTTCAAAGTAAGATTGTTTCATTCTCATTTCAGTGTGGGTAAGAGACAGAGCTATACAGGTTGTCTAGCGCCATCTCTTACCCACACTGGAAATAAGAATGAAACAATCTTACTTTAAACATCATGGTACAGGTTCTGTACCAGGGTCCAGGTCGCTGCCGCCTAGACTGTGTTTTTTAGTCAGTTACACGCGTTATGAGGTATGATAGGGTACATGCCACCTTTATAATATTAGTGATTAAAATTAAAAATATTATAACGCGTGTAAAAAATGTATAGTGTCATATTTTAATCTTCCAAATTAATCACACTACAACGCACTGATTGAAACCATAAAAAATCATACCTAAAAGAACAAACGTGCGTAACATACCATGGTTCTAGGGTTGCCAACTTTTAATAGAAGAAATAGATTTTATCTGATTTCAAAGGAGCTAAATAAAGAGTACGGCCTTAAAAAAAAAAGAGAATCACAATTCTAAAAATGTATTTTTAGGAACATTTTTTTTATTCTTGATAGGTTCGCGCTTGAACGCTATCTCACCTGATGGAAAGCGACGATGCGGTCGACGATGGAGCGCGCTTACCTAGAAGTTACCTTTACAACATTTTGCGGTTTTTTTTTTTTAATTCTAATTCTATGTTTATAGATCAGGAGTCCATTTTTAACCAATTTCAATGTCAGGGCTACATTGAAATTGGTTAAAAAATTCCTCTATTCCCGCCAATTAACGAAAATATTGTGTAAAAAAGAGTACTTTAGCGTCCTCTATTAGTGTTGTAGATTATAGAGTACGCGTCATTTTGCCTACAGCTAAGGAGTGGAATTCCTTACCAGAAACTGTGTTTCCTGATAGCTACAACCCGGGAATCTTTAAGTCAAGAGTGAATAGGTTACTTCTAGGTAAGCGCGCTCCATCTTCGACCGTATCGTCGCTTTCCATCCGGTGAGATAGCGGTCAAGCGCGAACCTATCAAGCATAAAAAAAGAGAACTTTAACGTCCTCTATTAGTGTTCCAAATTATAGAGTACACCTACATAATATTGAATACATTACTTTATTTTAAAGTACAGTCGGCAACCCTGGGCCTCGCCACTCGCGCCAGCCACTGGCGCCAGTGAGTACTGCACTTGAACTACACATGTTCGCAGATAAGACTAGTGATTCCCCAGTGAATGAGGCGTGCACTCGAGTGCATGAGCCCTGTTGTTATTTTTGTATTTAAAGCTAGCAGCATCTAGCGGCTTCGCTTGCATGAAAGGAGAGAAATATCCTTAGGGATCATACTCCCGGAATACAAGCTATACAAATAGAAATACATAGCATAGCATAGTCGGCCTTATAATGTTCCCACTGTTGGGACTCAGGCCTCCTCTCTAGGAGAGGGAATGGGCCGTAATCCACCACGCGGGCCCAGTGCGGGTTGGTGGATGTCACATGTCTTCGAATTTTTGGTTCTAGGCATGTGGCGGTTTCCTCACGATGTTTTCCTTCACCGTTTTGAGAACAGTGGTGATGAAATAAATTACACAAAGTAATGCGCCTGGCTGGGTTTGAACCCCCAACCTACAACTTGTAAGTCGGGGCCGTTACCACTCGGCCACCACTGCTCTCTTATATTTTTTTTTTTTTTTTTTTTTTTTTTATTCTCTATAGGTTCGCGCTTGACCGCCATCTCACCTGATGGAAAGCGATGATGCGGTCGACGATGGAACGCGCTTACCTAGAAGTAACCTATTCACTCTTGACTTAAAGATTACCGGGTTGTAGCTATCAGGAAACACACATTCCGGCAAGGAATTCCACTCCTTAGCTGTACGCACAATGAATGTGTTCCCAAAACGTTTTGTGCGTATAGGTGGAATGTCCACCATGTACCGGTGACGCGTTGCCGTACGTCTGGTGGTCCGGTGATGGAACGGGCTAGGCGGAATTAGGTTATACAATTCCGACGCACACTCCCCGAAATGCAACCGGTAGAAAACCGACAGGCTAGCAACTCGGCGCCGATGCTCAAGACTTTGGAGCCTCGACTCAACGAGTGCATCATTGCCAATGATCCTCCTGGCACGCCTCTCAATTGCCTCAAGTGCATCAAGCTGGTAACGGGCAGATCCGTCCCAAAGATGAGAGCAGTACTCCATACACGATCGAACTTGTGCTTGATATAGTTTGAGCAGCTGTTCCGGCGTGAAGTACTGTCTGACCTTAGCGAGAATACCCAGCTTTTTTGCTGCCAGTTGAGCCTTTGCTTCAATGTATGGCCCAAAGTTGAGTGTTGAAGTCAGCGTAACACCAAGAAGATCAAGATGGTCGGTTATCGGCACGGTTACGCCCCGGAAAGTTGGAGCAGGGCTGAATTGGCTCCTTTTAGCGGAAAAGAGACACGCCTGGGTTTTAGCAGCATTGAACTTGACCAAATTGGCATCGCCCCATTCAGAGACTGCCTCCAAGGACAAGTTCAAGCTCTCGACCATAGCCTCTCGAAGAGACTGGATCAGTGACCCCCTAGCTTGCGCGCTGGATGTGTAACTCTCAGCAACAGTGCTGTCGTCTGCATACCCAAAGGTACCGGGCTTAAGCAGATCATTAATGTGCAGCAAGAATAACGTTGCCGAGAGCACTGACCCCTGAGGGACCCCGGCATTAATGGCCATTTGACCGGACGAGCAATCATCGATGACCACTCGGATGGACCGGTCACTCAGGAAGTCTGCGATCCAAGCACACAAACCAGCAGGTAAACCGAAAGAAGGAAGCTTACTAATAAGGCTTTCGTGCCAGACCCTATCGAAAGCCTTCGAGATATCGAGGGAGACGGCAAGCGCTTCTCCGTGTTTCTCGATGGCCTCACTCCAGATGTGGATGGCATACGCTAGAAGATCACCAGTTGACCGATTCCGGCGAAAGCCGTATTGTCGGTCACTTAGGATGTCATTAGCTTCTAGGTATGCCAGGAGTTTAGTGTTGAGTACACGTTCCATAGTCTTACAGAGAATGGACGTTACTGAGATTGGTCTGTAGTTAGCTGGGTCAGCCCGACTACCTTTCTTGGGCACGGGCTGTACGTTAGCTTGCTTCCAAGCAATCGGCACTTTTCCAGCCTCAAATGAAAGCCTAAACAGGCGTGTCAAGATCGGAGACAGTTCAGGCGCACACGTTCTCAGAACAATTGCTGGTATCCCGTCTGGACCACTAGCCTTGTTCACGTCAAGGTTACGCAGCACCCTGCGGACGTCCTTCTGATGGATGCGAATATCCGACATACTCGTCTCGCAACCAACAGGATTAACAGGGGGCCGCGCGTCACCAGGATCTAGACGCGAAGATTCCGCGAAGAGTGATGCAAACAGATTTGCTTTCTCCTCAGCGGTGTGGGCCAGCGATCCGTCGGGTTTCAGCAGTGGCGGCAGTGAGGGACGGCAGAAGTTCAATTCAACCGACTTAGCCAGGGACCAAAACGCCTTACTACCAGCAGGGTATGAAGCGAGTTTGTTCCCGATGCGGCTAATGTGGTTGTACCGAGACCTCCGCATCACCTTCTTGCAAGACTTGGCAGCTCTGTTGAAGGCTTTCTTCTTCTGACCCACGTCATTTGCCTTGCGCATACGAGCGTCAGCCCATGCCCGGTAAGCTGTGTGCTTAAGCTTGTTAGCGCGATCACACTCCGCACCAAACCAAGGGCGAGCCTGGCCAGACATTGTTACGTCAGAGAATGGAATGTAGTACTCCATCCCCCGCCGCAACACATCTGTCACAGCATCCGCGCACGACGATGGATCACCCGAAGAAAAGCAAGTAGGCTGCCAAGGATAACATGCGAAGAAAGATCGCATGCCATCCCAGTCTGCTGACCTATATCGCCAAACCCGCCTGGTGCCTCTAGGGCAGGGATCGGGCGGAGAATAGACTGATACAGATTTCACCAGACAGTGGTCGGAACTACCTAACGGTGATGATATCGACACTGAATAGCGGTCTGGATCCGTTGTCAGCAGAAGGTCCAAGCAGTTGGCCGTGTGCGAGTCAACATCCGGCACCCTCGTAGCTCCCCGGACCAGCTGGGTGAGATTTAACGCTAGCGCAAGCTTACGCGTCTCTCGACCAGCATGGTCTGTGCACTGGTATGGGAAAAGCCACTCCTGATGGTGGGCATTAAAATCCCCCAGTAACACCAGTTGCGCGGAAGGGTACCTCTGTTGAGCCGCATCCGCCGCCTCACTGAGGTACTGTGTGAGCCTGGTCGTCTCCTGATCACCACTGTGCGAACGGTAGACACAAGCATAGATAAAAATAGATAAAAATACAAATACAAATATGTTTATTGTTCCAAACGGGTATTTACATAAAATTTTACAGATCTCTGTACTCCACACTAGGATTCCCTGTGTCGTGGAGACTAGTCTCTTCCACCTTATCAAATCAATTAAAACTACAACAGAGAAAACTACTATAAAACAAAAAACATTAAAAAAGAAGTAAAAAATTTTTTTTACAAAAAAAGAATAATCAAAAGAAAGAGATATATATATATATATATATATATCAAAATAAAGATCACTTCGATGATACCATTTTCAACGTAACTATTCATTTATTTGTATTGTCATCTTCTTCATCAGTTCCACTTCATAAAATGTTACTTTTTGACTGTAAATACTTAAGTTCTCGATGAAAATACCAAAATCACTATATAGTTGCCTATAATATTTGAAGAGTTCCCTCGATTTCGCCATGACTCCATCATCAGTTCCCAACTTGGTGACTATGGGACCATTTGGGAAGTATACCCTTTCCAACAAACAAAGAATTTTTCAAATCGGTTGGCAAGCGACGAAGTTATGCGCGAACAAACATAAAAAAAAAAATACAAACATCCGAATTGAGAACCTCCTCCTTTTTTAGAAATCGGTTAATAAAAAGAATTAGTTACACATGGCATGGTTTTGTGTATATGAGTGTGAGAGTGAGGAGTGTATGTGTGTGTGAGAGTGGGGGGGAGTGTGAGAGTATGTGTATGAGTGGGAGGAGTGTAAGTGTGTAATTGTGTATATTTGTTTCATATGTTGTATATAAAATGTTTGCATTTACTATGAATTTTTTAATATTTTTTCCGTGTTATCATAATCTAAACCTTTGAGGTAAGTTTTTATTTGTCTGTCTATCATAATATTCTATTCCAGAACATGCTACTAAACTAGTGTACTGTACTCTGGTCTGTACCATATCCAAGACCAGAGGACTACAGGCTCAGCCCCATCAAACCCATACTGGGACTCATGAAGAAGTTGCACGGAGGGCTAGGGGATGAGTAGACAGGGGGGAACAGCACAAAAGATCCAGAAGGGGCGAAGTGCTCTGGCCCAGGGCTAGCCCCACTACAAGATAAGACAAACTACTGTACCAAATTTCATCCAAACTCGTTAAGCCGTTTGATGAAACTTTCGCCTATATATTCGACTAGCCTGTTGGTCTAGTGGTTAGTGACCCTGACTGCTATGCCGGAGGTCGTGGGTTCGATTCCCATCCAGGACAAATGTTTGTGTGATGAGCACGATAATTTTTTCTGTGTCTGGGTGTAATTTATCTATATATGTATGTATTTAGAAATATTTAAGTATGTTTATCAGTTGTCTAGTACCCATAACACAAGCTCTGCTTAGCTTGGGACTAGACGGCGTTGTGTGATAGTTGTGGAATATTATAAAATAGTATTATTAAAATAGTAAAATATATATATGATTTACTAGCGACCGCCCCAGCTTCGCACGGGTGCAATGCTGATACCACTGCAACCGCTATGGCCCTGCATTTTAAATCTGTAATATCTTTGAAAATATTCATTTGAATTACATGCTGTAAGTCATGTCATGCGGAAAGTAAGGACGCCGTGTTGCTTTTCCAGCCACTCCTCAAAGAGGGGGACTTACCGCCATAATTATGGCGTGCCCAATCCCCTTAGGGGTGGAGTTTCGTAAAATCTGTTCTTAGCGTATGTCTACACCCTATAAGGAACCTAACTGTCAAATTTTAAGTTTGTAGGTGTTATAGTTTCTGAGATTTCGTGATTAATCAATGAGTGGTGTTTCGCTTTTATATATATATGTATAGTAATAGTAATAATAGTAATATTCCACAACTACCACACAACGCCGTCTAGTCCCAAGCTAAGCAGAGCTTGTGTTATGAGTACTAGATGACTGATAAACATACTTATATATTTCTAATTATATACATATTATAGATAAATTACCCTCAGGCACAGAACAAATGATCGTGCTCATCACACAAACATTTGTCCTCAGGGGGAATCGAACCCACGACTTCCGGCATAGCAGTCAGGGCCACTAACCACTAGACCAACAGGCCAGTCAATATAGATAGATGAATGAATACCGTAAAATCAAAAACAGTATTCATCTATTCCAGACACTAGTTTTATGACTATTTAATATAATTTCTGTCGTAATAAAGGATATAAAACTTCAGTAATAACAATTTTGTTGGGCATCTGTTTGTTTATTAATAGTCTGTGTAAGTAATAAATCAAAAATATTGCTGTTTCGAGAATTTCTGGCAGCTTTGAATTTTGACCGCACTGTTGGTGCAGTGGAAACGTGGAGCGGATGATAGTGATTAAACGAAAGCCTTAGTATTAAAAAAAAAAATTAAAAAAATATACATCGACTTCAATGAAAAAGAACTGGCAAATGCAAGTCGGACTCGCGCACTAAGGTACTCGCGTACAATTCCCGAATTGAGTTACGAAGATTTTTACGAATCGATGCAAAAAAGTTTTTTTGTTTTGACGTAACAACAAATTTACAGTTTTCAGATTTATTCCTATACCTGTGCTATAAGATCTTGCTTCATGCCAAATTTCAGGATTCTGGGTCAACGGGTGAATGAATATGAATTTCGATTGCCTTGAGATTGTCGGAATGTACCTTTTTTTGCGACATAAACGGCCGTATCTTTTTTTCTCGTTAACAATCGATACCTCCTCGCGTTCCCGAGATAAAGGGTCTGGAAAAACAGACGGATAACAAAGTGATCCTATAAGGGATCCGTTTTTTCCTTTTGAGGTACGGAACCCTAAAAATAGTGTTTCCATTGAAGCGGAGCAGGGTGTAGTGGAACTGAGCTGAGCTGAGCAGACCAGAGACCCTACGAGGGGGAGGGGGAGGGGTAATAATTACCAAAATACTGCATATATAATACTTTTTTTTTAAAGTTAAGTTATATATACATCTTAACTAATAAATATTATAACTTAATAAATATTTAAACAAACTGAAAATAATAATATGTACAAACTGGTAGAAAAAGAACTCATAGGGCATCAAAAAATTCGTCCACATCGATGTCAATGGGAAAAGTGCCCAGAACGCTGGCAGCATTGCCACGCTGGATGGCAATGCTAATTCGTTGACCGAAGAAAAGCCCAGCCCTCTGGTCACGCGAAGAGTCGACCAGCTGTTTGCTGATATCCCGAACAACTCGATGAGCGCTCGGACCCCATGGCCCCAGTGTTTCAACCCCGAACGGCTCAAATATCCTCCGATGAGGTTATTATATGTAATACTTGAATGCCCTTCCCCTTAATGCTGTTGGCCACATAGTTACCAGCTCGTTTGTCATTAAGAGTGGTTTCAGAGCATGAAAGGATCAAGACTTCATACAAACACCAAAGATAACTACCAGTTTCTCACCTTGAGGGTTCCAGGCATAGACATAAATAAATCACCCGAGTCTCCTATAAAATTTCCCAAAAGAGTTTTGAAAGTACCAGGCAATAATAAAATGCGAAGAACTCACCTGACTCACTTCAACGGTCCGTTTCTTAGGCGGCGTATGATGCAGGTCTTCCCCGAATCATTCAACTGGCTCTCCATCAGGTATTAGGTGTAGGTGGTAGCCAGCCGCAGAGTCACACATGAGACCTTTCAACGATATCACTTACCTGCTACGGCCAAAAGGCAGCTTCTACAGAATTAAAGTACCAGGGCTTCACACAACCCAAGAGCTTCCTCAAACTCCAAAGATAACTAGTGACTCACCCTGACGGTTCCCAGAAGGGTTACAAGACTACCAGGCTACAAAGAAGTCAACCAAGTCCCCTAAATTGGTTTCCAAATCTTTTTAAAAGTACCAGGCATTAATAAAATGCGAAGAACTCACCTGACTCCCTTCAACGGTCTGTATCCTAGACGGCGCGTATGATGCAGGTCTTTCCCGAATCCTTCAGCTGGCTCTCCATCAGGCAGATGTAGGTGGTAGCCAGCCGCAGAGTCACACATGAGATTTTTCAACGATACCACTTACCTGCTACGGCCAAAAGGCAGCTTCTACAGAATTATAGTACCAGGGCTTCATATAATCCAAGAACTTCCTCGAACTCCAAAATTAACTAATTTCTCACCTTGAGTGTTCCAGGCTATTATAGACACAAATAAGTGAAACCGAGTGGCCTAAATTGGTTTCCAAATCTTTTTAAAACTACCAGGCAATAATAAAATGCGAAGGACTCACCTGACTCCCTTCAACAGTCCGTCTCCTAGGCGGTGTATGATGCAGATCGGCCCTGAACCCTCCAGCGGGCTCTCCATCAGTTTCCAGCACCTTCAGCAGGTACGAGATGTAGGAGGTCGCCAGCCGAAGAGTTTTGATCTAACAGGAAAGGAAAGGTTAATGTCCGATTAAAATTTGAGAATGGATCTGTGACCTCTGGGGGTGATTGAGGCTTCGGTTGGTACTTTTTTTTAAAAATCTTTATTCTAGTTTAAAGTCCTCTCGACCGAATTTCGACCACTGTGGCTAATCTTCACATTTAGCTCTGGGTAATAGGAGAATATGCATGAAAATAGTAAATTTTGATACAATTGGAAAAAGTTTGTCTTTGCGACAGAGACAGAATTTGCCCGAGCCGTAGGTGAGGGTGTTATGGAACCGAGGGCTGCAGTGAATTTCCACGTGTATCAAACGACGTTTTTCTTAGCATCCGCCTTATATGATAAATACAATCAATTGTGACGGCGGCGAGCTCGCGCACTTTTCCGCACTAGTGCGAAAAACAGTAAATTGTGTATTTTACTACTTAAACTGAACTGTTAAAGGGATAAAACGTCAGGCGAACGAGAAAGAGGGATGGAGCTATACATCCTATATAGCTCCATCCTTTCAACAGTTTAGTTTAGATCGTCAAATGAATCGCGTTAAGAGCTCGTGGTAGAACTGCTTGACGGTGAGCTACCCATTGCTCTAAGTACGTTAAAAGCCTAAGGCGTGGACACATGTCTACTGTACGGTACTGGCCTCCGTGAGCGCACGACGCAGTTACCTAGTGACGAAATGGCGTCGTGGCACGGCACAGTGCCGTTTACGGTGCCTTGTGGGTACAAGGCAACAACCATCGTTCAGTTCTTGTCTTGATATGGACCGCGAAAGACATATTATTCTACTCCTGTTAATAAGGCCACGAATGAAGAAAAAAAGAGAGAAAAACTGAATCAAAAAAAATATTGGGTGATTCCATATCTTTCTATAATGAACCATGATGGAAGTCAGGAAGGTTGGAAGAAGGAAGGTTGTCCTTTCCTTGGTATTGTTCGTCAAATCGTTGAGCTGAAGCTGAATACTGACAAATGCTTGCACTGACTGGACAGGTCCACTCAAATCTGTATGGTTCTTTCTTCAAAAGACCATCACAGACAAATCTGCATGGTTCTCATGTGATTTGACCATTACATATTTACTGTATGGACTTTAAAAGAGACTTTGACCCCTGAGTTTGTTTCGGTGTTTCTTCTCAGGGTAGTCAGCTAGGAAACACCGACATCATCAAAAAAAAAAAGACGTGTAAAAGTGTTTTTTTAAACCGATTTGCAAAATAAATATCATTTTTTTTTTAAAAGAAATATGAAGCGCTGAAAATATGTGGCGATAAAAAATTTTACGAATATTTTTGAATGTCCATATCAAGTCTTGAAGAACTACCAACCAAGATTGCTCATCGTATACAGAAGCAATGTTAGAAAACCTGTCCACCGCGGTGCACCCCTCACCTAACGGTATAGGCGAACGCGTTCCACGGTGGCCGGTACCGTACCGAAGACATGACTGTGTCCACGCCCTAAGGAAGTTACTTAACCAATAATGGACTATCTCCCTACCTAAGAAGTACCAACAGAAACCTCTTCTCAAACCCAGAAGTCTTACTAACCTTAGTCATCTTAGTGTCGGGTAGGACGTTAGGAATATGCTGTCTGAGACTCGAAAACGCACTGTTGATGCTCTGCGATCTCTTTCGCACCATCTGGCAATGTCAGATGTAAGAGTGAGACGGATGTATGTCCGTCGGTGTGGAGAGCAGTGTAAGATGGCAGGGGTTATTTGAAATTGGGTACTGCGATTCACCATCAACGATTGTATCACTGCTTACCATCAGGTGAGATTGCAGTCAAGCACTAGTTTATATTTAAAAAAAAAACTGGTCAAGTGTGAGTCGGACTCGCGCACTGAGGGTTCCGTACAAACTTACCTATGAAAACAATTACCGAATTGAGTTACAAAGATTTTTCAGAATCGCAGAAAAGTTTACGTACAGTTTTCAGATTTTGTCCTATATTTGTGCTAGGAATCCTAAAATTTGGCATGAAGATCCCAAATTCATTCATTCAAAAAATCGAAAAAAAAATCAAATTAAATTCAATTTTTTTTTGATTTGAGAAGTGTTTAGGGGTCTGAAAGGATAGCAGATGACCCCTCCCTTTGACAATTTCAATTTGGCACACGATGCATCAAACACCATGTATAATTATATAGACTTTGTACCCCTTTTTAACCCCGTTAGGGGATGAATTTAAATAAATACGTAACTCGTCTTCCATCAATTCTATTGAAGAATGTTCATGCATTTGAAGTAGATTGGACCAAGGAATCACGTTGTCCTATACAAACTTTGCCCTCTTTTTCACCCCCTTAGGGGTAGAATTTCGCAAAATCCTTTCTTATCAGATGCCTACGTCATACAAAGAACATACCCTCCAAGTTTTAGGTCTTTGCGATAAGCGGTTTAGGCTGCGTGCGTTGATCCGTCAGTCAGTCATTCAGGACAAAACATTTTATAAGTATAGAAGATTATACAGGGTGACTGGTAATTAGTGACCGATACTTAAACAGATGATTGTACTCATGATTACAAACAACTTTCCCAAAGAAACTTTTTTTATATTCTCATTCAAAATCAAAATCAAAATAGCATTTATTCCAAATAAACCATTTACAGGCACTTTTGAAATGTCAAGAAGTCAGTCAGTCAGAAAAATAAAAATAAATGATGCTAATTGCACATTCCAAAGCGTCATAGATCTCTATGGAGAAGAATGTGCAAGAAACTCCATGGACACTCTTTTCAATCATGTTTTGTAATTACAAATATCTCTGTTACATGTTTCTTGTCGCTATCATGTGAGAACAATGTAAATAAAAATAAAAACTAAATATAGATATTAAAATAGCAACTGGCAGCTAAGAGATGACCAGCCTCAACTGACAGCGCCCGTTCACGGACATGACGCTAATATTAGCACCACTCGGCTCAACTATTTTGAAGGGAACCGAATGATCCAACACTAGTTAGTTAGTAGAACCATTAGTTCTATCACAATAATAAAACAGCTGTTCAAATACACGCGCGCGCCTGCGACTGGCGACCGCTCAGCTGTTAGCCGCGTGACGCCGTCGTACCTGCAATAGTGATAGAAAACCGGCGCAGCTTCCAAACTAAAACGTGTACGTACGTAATCAGTGAATGTACCTACAAACTAGTGAGTAAATAAAAGTTTCTTTGGGAAAGTGGTTTGTAATCATGAGTACAATCACTTGTTTAAGTCATCATCTTCCTGCCCTTGTCCCATCTTATTTGGGGTCGGCGCAACACGTTTTTTTCTTCCATTCTATCCTGTCAAAAGTCATACTATCACTAACTTCCTTTTCTTTCATATCACTGTTCACACAATCCATCCATCTTTTCTTTGGTCTCCCTCTCCCTCTCCACCCATCCACATGTATACTCATAACTCTTTTAGTAACATGTGTTTCATCTCTCCTCTTTACTTGACCATACCAAGACAAACGATTCCCCTTCAACTTTTCAGTCACTGGCGCCACTTTCAAACTTCCTCTAATATATTCATTTCTTACTTTATCCATTCTCGTCACACCACACATCCATCTCAATATTCTCATCTCCGCTACATGCAATCTTTTTTCATGCGTCTTTTTCACAGCCCAACATTCTGATCCATACAGTATGACAGGTCTTATCACGGACTTCTAGATTTTACCCTTCAACTTGAGGGGCATCCGTGGGTCACAAATTGTTCCAGTGACCTGTCGCCATTTCATCCTTCCTGTATTGATCCGATGTGATACGTCTCGGTCTACCTCGCCATCTTCTTGGATAAGCGACCCGAGGTAATCACTTGTTTAAGTATCGGTCACTAATTACCAGTCACCCTATATTATGTAGACAACTAGGGTTTGCCAGCGGCTTGCCTATGTATGTCACTCAGGAATAAAGTAGCTTTCTATCGGTGAAAAAATTTTCGCAATCGGACCAGTACTTTCGGAGATTACCTCCTACAAACAATAAAACAAACTTAACCTCTATATAATATTTATAAATTATTATATTTATATATATATATAGCTTTTGCCCGCGACTTCGTCCGCATAGAAGTCGAAAATGGTTTTATTAGGTTTTTTGAGATACGAAAATTAAAATGTTATAGTATCTTAGCCGTGTGCAGCGCCCCTTAGTGAACTCCACTGCGGGTGACGTAACCTACGATAAACTTATTATTTTCGGTTGGAACAGTAATTGGGTCTAGAGATCAAACCTTAAAATTGAGTTTGTTTTTTATTGTATATATTTTTCCAGAATACAAAGTACCCAGTGAGGTGCCCAGGATATTAAAGAATAATTATACCAAGTTTCATCGTAATCGAACCGGTAGTTTTTGCGTGATGCCTGAACAAACAGACAGACAGACAAAAATTTTTTAATCACATTTTTGGGTTCGGTGTCGGTCTAGTAACACCCCCTGCCATTTATTTTTTTGATATTTTCGATGTACAGAATTTTCACTTCTACAGATTTATTATAAGTATAGATATATGTGCATAGCTCACCTTGGAAAGTTTTGTATCTGGTGGTACATTAGGAATGCACTCCCTTAGATCAGAGAAAGCCGTATTAATACTCTGTGTTCTTCTGCGTTCCTTCTTGTTAGCTGTGGTCCTCCTCTTGGCGACCCTGACGAAGGAGGGGGGTGCGGGGCGATCGTAGCGTAGTGGGAGGGATTGGAGATCGCAGTCTAGACCTATGGAGATAAAGGAATTGCTACGTTAAAGATATTTCTCCAGAGTAGCTGGGTGGTTTGAGAAATTCATATTTTCTTAAGGGCCTAGTTCCCGAGTAGTGCCATAAAACAGACTTTCTGAAGCCTACTCCTCGGTGACGGCTAGGTTCGCTTGAGAAACGCATGACGAGAGATACGCGCTGTGAATGTTTTTTTTTTTTATAATAACCATGGAGTTTCTTGCCGGTTCTTCTCCATAAGAAACGACCAATTTGGAACTGTGCACTAGCTTCTGACGTTTTATAAGTGCCCATGTAGGCCTGTGTGAAATAAAAAACTTTTGACTTTGACTCTTGACTTTAAAATCAGAAACACCCAACTCCTTCACAACCACCTGCACTTTTCAGGATCTATACGAGGCCAATACAGAGCTGTACAGGTTGTTAAATACTGGTCAGAAAAACACGAAAGGATGATGGGAAACGTACTGCTAACGTATAGCAATGGGTGGCTCGCCGTCCGACCGTCCGGTAACCGTCCAAACCGAACCAGAATCGTCCGAAGTGTACCGGGCCCATTGGTTGACTTCCGAATGTGAAACCCGTGGTCCTGCCCCCCTAACCAAGTTACGATCGTTTCGTTTGCTTCGAACGCCTCGAGTAGGCCACGCCTCCGATTCCTTTGTTCTCACCACGTGACTAAGCGTTGAGATGACGTCACCGAAGGCGCGGGCTTGCGGACGGCAAGCAATGGGTAGCTCGCCATCCGACTGTCCGGTAACCGCCCGGACCGAACCCAAGTCGTCGACGGCGCGTGCTGTTCCACGCCCGCCTCAGGAAGATGTCAGCACATCGTAGAGGCCCAGCAGGGTCGAAGCCTACTTGGGCCATGGGTAGTGTGAAAATGAAACCGGCCGAGCGAGAGGTCGCCGCTTTCATTAGGGTAAGACGAACTGATCAAACTAGCGATTGTTATGTAGATTTTCATTAGCTAATTCAAACACTGATCATTAATAGTCATAAAAAATCTTACCTGTGTTATTTGGAGCGAAACTATGGGCCATATTGTGATGGTAAGTGTCGTAAGGTTCATTTCCTACCATCTGCATCTCTTCATAGCCTGAAACAAGGTAATTTTTTTTACTAAACCATTTACAATGTACTGTGTTACATCAGGAGTTTAACTTATTTACGAGAGAGTACTTCTATAATCATACTATCTGACCCGGCGAACTTCGTGCCGCCTAATAGTAAGGATAACGCCATCTACTGGCATTACCAGAACAGCATAATTCATTTTATAATGACATTTTAATTAGAGATGGCGTTGTAATCGGATTTTTTTCGCATTTTTTCTCACCGTTTAAACCTTTCCTGGACTAACACGAATATTTAAAGACCAAAACTAGCCAAATCGGTCCAGCTGTTCTCGAGTTTTAGTGAGACTAACGAACAGCTATTCATTTTTATATATTTAAATAGATAATAAGATAAACTAGTGCTTGATTACGATCCCACCTGATGGTAAGCAGTGATGCAATCGTTGATGGTGAGTCGCACTAGTTTATTAAGAGCCTATTTACTCTAGCCTTGAAGACACCTAAATTATAATTGGACGGGAATACCGCAGCAGGCAAATTGTTCCAGTCCTATACGCACAAAACGTTTTGGGAACACATTCATTTTGCGTACAGCTAAGGAGTGGAATTCCTTGCCGGAATGTGTGTTTCCTGATGGCTACAACCCGGAAATCTTTAAGTCAAGAGTGAATAGGTTACTTCTAGGTAAGCGCATTCCATCGTCGACCGCCTCATCGCTTTCCATCAGGTGAGATGGCGGTCAAGCGCGAACCTATCACGAATTAAAAAAAAAAAAAAAAAAAAAAGTCCTTCGATGTATGTGGGTTAAACGAAGAGGCGAAACGCTTAGTCCAGACTTTAGAGAGTTCGCTTGAGAAACACATGACAGTGCAGAGGACGAGAGGTACGCCGAGTGGTAACGGCCCCGACTTATGAAATGTAGGTTGCGGGTTCAAACCCAGCCAGGCGCATTACTTTGTGTAATTTATTTCATCACCACTGCTCTCAAAACGGTGAAGGAAAACATCGTGAGGAAACCGGCATGTCCTAGAACCAAAAATTCGAAGACATGTGACATCCACCAACCCGCACTGGGCCCGCGTGGTGGATTACGGCCTATTCCCTCTCCTACAGAGAAGGCCTGAGTCCCAGCAGTGGGAACATTATAAGGCCGACTATGCTATGCTGAGATAGGAGCCTTTTTGGCCTCGCACAGGTCTTTTAATATTGTTTACTTTTATTTTAAGTTAAGTATTTATAAATTAAGTAGTTACTTTTTATTTTAATGTTGTTTGTACTGTGCGAGTCTCAAATAAATGTTGCCTATTTTTCTTTCTTTCTTTATATTTCCGCAGCTTGAGGTTCTTCGTCCGGTAATTCCGTCCGGACCGAGCCCAAGTCGTCGACGACGCGTATTGTTCCACGCGCGCCTTAAGGAGATGTCAGCAACTGTAGGGGCCCAGTAAACTACTGCAGTGTGAAAGCGAAGCCCGGGGCCCCGGGATGAAGACAAAGAAGGAACAGGAGTGTGGTTTTTAGTGAGTAAAAGTCGGACACTATATCCCGCTCCGCCCAAGAGCGCGATTTGTAATTAGATGATTTTTCTACCTAAAAAAATAAAAAAGCTTGAGGTTCTTCGCGGCCGCAGTGGCAGTACCAGCATTGCACGATTAGCTAGGAAGATGTGGTGTGACGCTAGAGTATCGACAAAGTTCTGGTGAACATGAAAGCATTAAGAAAAATAAAGAGTTCTTACTATATCCTCTGCCTATGTAGTGTGTAGTATCATGGTACATGTCCTGGGTATCAAACTCGTGGACTTCTCCGTTAGTAGCCGGCCAGTACACCCCTCCGTCCATGGGGCTTCCTGAGAACAAAAAACCATGACGGTGCAATAACCTATTATAGTTAGCTCAATTTAGTTTTATAAATTGTGTCAAAAACTAACTAAGAATTTTTAGAGGTGGGCGGAAAAGAGTTTAAAGTCCCGTAAACCTCCGTTGAAAAAAGGATCCTCCGACCAGACGGGTGTCATGTTTGGTGGGCAACTGCCCGATAGATGATTTCGGGCTGTTCTATATGTTCTAATCGCGCGGAGAACTTTGATTGCGCGATGCAGGATTAGTTCTTATGTGACACCATAGATGTCGCTACAATTTTTTCTAATCCGTTTATCGGTGAAGTCAGTCATTATAAGAGAAAAAACCGGGCAAACGGGCGAGTCGAACTCGCGCACTGAGCGTTCCGTCCAAACTTACTTATGAAAACAGTTCAATTCCCGAATTGAGTTTCGAAGATTTTTCCGAATCCCAAAAATGTTTTTTTTTTTTGTAACATAACAACAAATTTTCAGTTTTCAGATTTTTTCCTATTCTTGTACTATGAGACCTTACTTCATGCCAAATTTCAGGATTCTAGGTCAGCGGGAAGTTCCCTATGAATTTTGATTTCCTAAAGAGTGTCGAAATGCACGTTTTTTGCGACATAATCAGCCGTATCTTTTTTTTCATTAACTCAGAAATTTGATTTTTTCACTGCTTCAAGGGGCAGCAGACTTTAGATTCACTGCTTCAAGGGGCAGCAGACGCGTAGAGGTATCGAGTTGAAATTCAAACCATATAGTTTGAATTTCAACTCGATACCTCTACGCGTTCCTGAGATAAAGGGTCTTGACAGACAGACAGATAGACACATGAACTACAAAGTGATTCTATAAGGGTTCCGTTTTTTCCTTTTGAGGTACGGAACCCTAAAAATAGCGAGTACAAAAGAAATATATAGTTATAAATAAATTATAAATACTATTATTTCATAGTTTCTAAACCCCAAAACCAAAGCCTTTGTCTTTTGTTTGATCTCATTTTGGTAAGTACCAAATTGCGCGGAGATGCATCAGTGATTATGCATAAATCTATGCTCCATTACATATGTAATATCTCCAAGATCTGATGGCTGGTCTGCACTAAGATTGGCCTGCATGAGGTCAATCATATAGTATTAAATCACGGTGCACACAAAAAGCGAACTTAAGAGGGTCCTTTTCCACTCGCCTATCGTCAACATCGAGCATGGTTTAAAAACTTGTTGCTTCATCTAACGCAATCCAACGCGATGTTTGATGAAGAAGCAACGCGAAAGAAGAGAGAGAACGCCTGAAAACTCTGTTGGCATTCGGTAATTACGTGATTTACTCGAAATTTTCACAAAACCCTTAAGTTTTTGAGAAAAAATTGTCGTCATTCAGAATCTCGATTAATTGTGCAAGGCTTTTATTGATGTACTTTTTTATATTTTTAACTAGCTTTTGCCCGCGACTTCGTCCGCGTAGATGTCGAAAATGGTTTTATTAGGTTGTTTGAGATACGAAAATAAGAAATATTATTTATTATCTTCGTCGAGTGTGATGGTCCATTGAATTGTATGGCGAGCGATATTGTATCTTAAGATAAAATATTATAGTATCTTAGCCGTGTGCAGCGTCTAGTGAACTCCTCTGCGGGTGTCGTAACCTACGACAAACCTATTATTTGCGGTTGGTACAGTAATCGGGTCTAGGGATCGAACCGCAAAATTAAGTTTGATTTCTATTGTATATACTTTTCCGGTATAAAAAGTACCCAGTGTGGTGCCCAGGATATTAAAGAATAATTATACCAAGTTTCATCGTAATCGAACCGGTAGTTTTTGCGTGATGCCTGATCAAACAGACAGACAATTTTTTCTTTTACATTTACAGAATTTTCACTTCTACAGATTTATTATAAGTATATAGATACATGAGTACATTATGAAGGGCCAAAGTTCACAGAAAATAGCAGATTTTCAGATATTTTTCCTGGATTAGTTTAACATAAATTTTTGTTTTGATTTCTATAGAAACCTAGATAATATCCACAAGATAGGTATGTATTCAAAATATCTAGAGAAAGATGTGTAATAACGTCAGAATCATGAAAGAGCAGTTGTATGTAGTTGTTGCTTACCTTGATGTGAGGGCTGGCAGTAGTAAGGAGGCTCGTATCTGTCGAAGCCCTCGTCTGACGGAGACATGCTGCCATAACTTGACATTGAGCTGCACCTGCAATGTGGGGCAAAATTATATTATGGGTATACTAGTGACCCCGCCGTAGGCTGGCCACGTGTACTGTTAGGGGGCAGCCAAGGCGAGCAAAAAAGCGGCGAACACAAAAAGATTTGTAATATTGTTATTTATGGTGGTGCTAACTAGGTTGAGGGTGGGCGTTGATCTGTCAGTCAATCATTCATCATCATCGTCATCATCAATTCAGCCGATAGACGTCCACGGCTGGACATAGGCCTCCCCCAAATGTCGCCACAATGAACGGTTCTGTGCGTCTCGCATCCATCGGATTCCCGCAACCTTCACCAGTTCATTGGTCCACCTTGTAGGGGGCCTCCCAACACTGTGTCTTTCGGTACGTGGTCGCCACTCCAGAATCTTTCGGCCCTAACAGCCATCTGTTCTGCAAACAATGTGCCCTGCCCACTGCCACTTAAGTTTGGCGATTCTTCGTACTATGTCGGTAACCTTGGTTCTCCTGCGGATATCTTCATTTCTGATTCGATCACGCAAGGAAACTCCGAGTATAGCCCTTTCCATTGCCCTTTGGGTGACTTTAAGCCTTCTGATGAGGCCCATTGTGAGCGACCACGTTTCGGCACCATACTGGCAACACGCACTGGTCATAGACTTTCGTCTTGAGAAACTGTGGTATGTTAGAAGAGAAGATACCGCGCAGCTTCCCGAACGCTGCCCAGCCGAGTCGGATTCGATAGACCTTTTTCTCGAAATTTGATCTACCCAACTGGATTGTCTGTCCAAGGTAGACGTAATCGTCCAAAACTTCGAGTATAGAGTCTCCAATTTTGATAGAAGTGGATGCTACGTGGTTGTTTATTAAATACTTTAGACTTTTTCATGTTAGTCATTCATAGCATAGCATTATGCTATGCTATGCTATCAGCCATTTAATGATCCCACTGTTGGGATTCTGGCCTCCTCTCTAGGAGAGGGAATTGACCGTAATCCACCACGCGGGCCCAGTGCGGGTTGGTAGATGTCACATGTCTTCGAATTTTGTGGTTCTAGGACATGCCGGTTTCCTCACGATGTTTTCCTTCACCGTTTTGAGAGCAGTGGTAATAAAATAAATTACACAAAGTATTTAATGTGCCTGGCTGGGTTTGAACCCGCAACCTACAACTTGTAAGTCGGGGCTGTTACCACTTGGCCACCACTGCTCCTTCAGTCTGTCAGTCATTCAGAACAAACTAAATCTAATATATAAAATTCTCGTGTCTCGGTGTTTGTGGTTAAACTCCTCCGAAACGGCTTTCCCGATTCTCATGAAATTTTGTGTGCATATTGGGTAGGTCTGAGAATCGGATAACATCTATTTTTTATCCCCCTAAATGTTAAGGGTAATCCAACCCTAATTTTTTTTTTTTAATTTTAGATAAAAAAAATTGTTTTTAATATTTTTATGATACAGCATTAGTAAATATATATATATTTATATAGAAATCAATGCCACTTTTCGTTGTAATTTTATAACTCAAGAACGGGCTCACCTATCCAAATCAAATGTTTAGGCTTTGTTCGGACTATTTAGTAGATGGTTTATGTGAAGTTTGCACAAAATCGGTTGAGCGGTTCTTCATTTATTACATTATTGCACCCGTGCGAAGCCGGGTCGGGTCGCTAGTAAATATATATGATGAGACTAACAATACAAGTGATGTTGCATCTCAAAATAGTTAATAATTATCTCCGTCTCACAAAGCACTAAGTAAAAAACATGACTCCCAGTAAAAAATGGTGGAACACATGCAACAACGTCTGAACAACAACGGGAGCCATTATCCTCACGGTTTGAAACTCAAGTGGCCACTTGAAACATCAGCAGTTATGGTGTAACTGTATCGTGGGTAGACTTGCGGTAAAAACTTGGGCCTCAAGTCTGCTATTACAATAGTGTCAGAATGGTCTATCATTGACTTCATAATTGTTGATTTTGACCAAGTTTGGTAATCTACTAATATAATGGCGTCATTATGACTTTCCAATAGTCAACCACTGACACTCCATTGAAAGAAATGGCATAGAATGGTAATCTCATACATAATGACAAATGAATATTTGACGTATGCGGATAACTGCCAATATTTTGACAGTTCCTTTGATCAGCGACCTACCATTAGAACGACATTGTGCAGTCATTGCTTTTAATTTGTTTCGAGAGAGCTCGATATTGTCATTCTACCACAAGATCATTGACCGATCAGTGATCGACTATTATGAATTATCAGATTACGAACTTTTAGCAAAATGACAATGGGATCGTGTTGGAATGACGAATTTATAAAATAGCAGACTTAGGCCCCAGGTTACAATCAGTGCGAGCAGTAGCGTAGCTAGGCGTGAGCGAAGTGGGCCCCCGAACACGGCCTCGCACACAAAGGGCCAAAAGAAAAGAAGAAGAGCAAAAAAAAAGCCCGTTCACGGCTATAATAGATTGCTTTATTATGCGGAGTTCCCGCACCTACCTACCACCTTCCAGCTCCATCATCAGATCAGCTCGATGGCCCCTTATAGCGAAAGAGCATTTTTTTTTAGGACCATACTTTCCCTATTAGAAAATCCCCGTGGCTGTAGCGGGCATCGACCCTCTTTTTTTTAGGTAAGGATATCATCTAATGACTTTTCTCGCTCTAGGGCGGAGCGAGAGACCTTTATTGACTAATCAGTTGTGGTTCTAGGACCACATTTATCGGGAATTCCGAAGCAGATAACAAGAAATTGCCCTAGCATAATTCGGGGAAACTGCTCTCAAAACGGTAAAGGAAAACATCGTGAGGAAACCGGCTTGTTCTAGAACCAAAAATTCGAAGACCTGTGACACCCCAACCCGCACTGGGCCCGCGTGGTGGATTACGGCCCATTCCCTCTCCTAGAGAGGAGGCCTGAGTCCCAGCAGTGGGAACATTATAAGGCCAACTATGCTATTTGGGGGAGGCCTATGTCCAACAGTGGACGTCTTTCGGCTGAAATGAATGAATGATGAATGAATAAATTAGGAAAAAGTTTGATATATCGACTGGAACAATTTGCCTGCTGCGGTATTCCCATCCAATTACAATTTAGGTGTCTTCAATGCTAGAGGGAATAGGCTCTTAATAAACTAGTGCGCCTCACCATCAACGATTGCATCACTGCTTACCATCAGGTTTTTTTTTAGGTGGGAAAATCATCTAATAACAAATTCGCTCTTGGGCGGAGCAGGAGATAGTTTCAGACTTTTACCGACTAAAAACCCACTCCTGTTCCTTCTTTGCCTTCGTCCCACGGCCCCGGGTTTCACTTCCACACTACCCGTGGCCCCAGTATGCTTCGACCCTGCTGGGCCCCTACGATTTGCTGGCATCTCCTTGAGGCGCACGTGGAACAGTACGCGCCGTCGACGACTTGGGCTCGGTCCGGACAGCGAGCCGCCCATTGCTCGCCGCCCGCGCCTATGGTGGTCGGAAATCGGGATTGGAATCCCGGCGGCAGTCAGGGCGTAAGGACCGTTGCCAAACGCGATCGGCCGCCTCCTTTGCTAGCATTACTGTTTCGCAGAATGACGCGACCGCCTGCCACTCCCCCTGCTTACCATCACTAGTTTACATCATATAAAGAAGAAATATTCTCCATTAACTGTTCCATATCCTTTCTAAGAATCTAAAAATATCAACATAAATAATTTTAATACGCTCCAGGATCCCAAAAACTATAAAGTTGGGACACACATGGTCGACATTTGGTTATCAAATGATTATAATGTAAACAGTTTACGTTATTAAGACAATATGTCGTGAGTTTTGACCTTAATAGCATAATATTAGTGGTTTACTTCCGTTAAATACGGCTATTGGCCTCTTCAGAAGGCTTAAAGTCACCAGGCAATGAAAGGGGACAGCTGGAAGATGAATTAATTGCATGATCGCATCAGCAATGATTATATCCGCAGGAGAACCAACGTTGCCGACATAGCCCTAAGAATCGTCAGACTTAAGTGGCAGTGAGACATGGTTCGTAGAACAGATGGTCGTTGGGGACGAAAGGTTCTGGAGTGACGACCGTAGGTACACCGGAAGACGCAGTGTTAAAAGGCCTCCCAAAGGGTGGACCAATGACCTGGGGCCCAAGTCTGCTATTTTTATAAATTCGTCATTCCAACACGATACCGCTGTCATTTTGCTAAAATTTACTGAGTTTACTAAAAGCAATGACTTCACAATGACGTACAAACGGTAGGTCACTGATCAAAAGAACTGTCAAAATTTAACAGATTACCGCATACGGCAGACATTCATTTGTCAATATGTACGAGATTAGACAAATGGATCACGTTAAAAGAATGGAGCTATATAATGTGTATAGCTAAGGACTTAAGCCTCCCCCAAATGTCGCCACAACGGCCGGTCCAGTGCTTCCCAAATTCGTCGGGTTTCCGCGACTCTCACCTGGGCCTCAAGTCTGCTATTATAATAGTGTCAGAATGGTCTATCATTGATTTCATAATTTTTGATTTTAACAAGTTTGGTAATCTACTAATATAATGGCGTTTTATGACTTTCCAATAGTCAACCACTTACACTCCATTGAAAGAAATGGCATAGAATGGTAATCTCGTACATATTGACAAATGAATGTCTGACGTATACGGTATTCTGCTAAAATGTTGACAGTTCCTTTGATCAGTGATCTACCATTAGAACGTCATTGTGCAGTCATTGCCTTAAGGAAACTCGATATTATCATTCTACCATTAGACCATTGGCCGATCAATGATCGATCATTATGAATTAGCAGATTTTAGCAAAATGACAATGGGATCGTGTTGGAATGACGAATTTATAAAAATAGCAGACTTGAGCCCCTGGCTGTATCTCATGAACCATGGTAGTTAGACAGTTGAAATTTTCACAGATGATGTATTTCTGTTGCCGCTATAATAAAAAACACTAAAAACAGAATAAAATAAATATTTAAGTGGGGCTCCCATACAACAAACGTGTTTTTTTTCCCCTTTTTTGCTCGATAGTAATAACGGCAACAGATTAAACGCTTGAAATATTCACAGAATATTTAGTTATAAGTATATTAAATTTAGAGAGCAGTGGTGGCCGAGTGGTAACGGCCCCGATTTACGAGTGGTAGGTCGCGGGCTCAAACCTAGCCAGGTGCATTACTTTGTATAATTTATTTCATCACCACTGCTCTCAAAACGGTGAAGGAAAACATCGTGAGGAAACCGGCAAGTCCTAGAACAAAAAAGCGAAAACATGTGACATCCACCAACACGCACTGGGCCCGCGTGGTGGATTACGGCCCATTCCCTCTCCTAGAGAGAAGGCCTGAGTCCCAACAGTGGGAACATTAAAAGGCTGATTATGCTATTATGCTTATGCTAATTATTTAAGTGGGGCTCCCATATAACAAACGTTATTTTTTGCCTATATAATTATAGTGTCTAATTTTGTTTAATTTTCGTGAGCTTTTTGTTACATGTCCAAAGTAAGAAATGGTGGGGCCTGTAATACCTACCAATTTTCCTAAAGTTCCATTAAAGTCATCATTTCAGTAATCGCCCCCTTTTCAAACACACATTGTTTCTAACTCATTTACGGTCCAGTTTATATTCTAGTGTAGTAATCATCCTTATTTTTAACCGACTTCAAAAAAGGAGGAGGTTATCAATTCGGTTGTATTGTTTTTATAATTATTTTTTTTAGGGTTTCGTACCTCATAAGGAAAAAACTGGGCAAGTGCGAGTCGAACTCGCACCCTGAGGGTTCCGTACAAACTTACCTATTTCTGAATCGCAAAAAAAAATTGTGACGTAACAACAAATTAACATTTTTCAGATTTATTCCTATACCTGTGCTATAAGACCTTGCTTTATGCCAAATTTCAGGATTCTGGGTCAACGGGAAGTACTATATGAATTTTAATTTCTTCGAGAATGTCGAAATGTACGTTTTTTGCCACATAAACCGAAGTATCTTTTTTTTTTGTTAACTTACAAGTTTGATTTTTACAGCTTCAAGGGTCCGAAGACCTGAGTATATGGTTTTAATTTCAACTCAAAATACCTCTAAGCGTTCCCGAGGTGAAGGGTCTTGACAGACAGACAGACAAGCTCAAGGAATATCACTTTGTATACAAACGAAATTCCCCCTTTTCACGCCCTATAAAGTTGAATTGTCAAAAACCCTTTCTTATGCTCGCCTCTTTTTTCTTCTTCTTTTAAATAATTTAAACTAGCGCTTGACTGCGATACCACCTGATGAAAGGAAGTCTCGTGTAAAAATATCACGTTCCTAGCCAAGTAATTTCACCTGTGCATTGATATGTCCGTCAGACAGTTTCTCCTTTTATATTTATAGATAACTGGCTGACTCGGCGAACTTCGTACCGCCTAATAATGTGATAAATGAAGAACCGCTCGACCGATTTTGTGCAAACTTCACATAGACCATCTACTAAATAGTCCGAACAAAGCCTAAACATTTGGTTTAGATAGGTGAGCCTGTTCTTGAGTTATAAAGTAACAACGAAAAGTGGCATTGATTTTTATATATATTGATTCATTATGAATAATTAGGAATTCATAGCCATAGATTTATTTTTTACATTTCTCGCTCTATCAGTACTTTTTTGCCTTTAAATATTTTTAATTAAGTAAAACAAAAAGAATTTAAACACTCACCTTAAAATCGATCGATTAATGATTAAAAATAAACAAAAATTTTACACACACATCACTAGTCCTTTTCAATAAAAATACTTTTTATTCTTGATTTTTAAATATTTAAAATCATCACTACACCAAGTATTCACAAAAATAAATTACTTAATTATTCCACTAAATTCAATAAACACTAACACATTAAATGTAGGTATTTATTTTATTAATATTTTTACAATAATAAAATCATCAACGAATGTCAAACAATTTGACAGACGTGTGACACCCTATTTCGCGCGTTTTTGTGACTGGGCGCTTTTTCAAGTCGACTCTTTGGTTTGGGAATGGAGGCGGAGCTTCTTTATTAGGGAGCGATGTAGAAGCAAAAGGACTTATGTTGAAGTTTTTAGTTTGTAGCAAATTAGGTGGACGTTTGATGTCGTGTAAAGATTGATAATGTTTTGAGTTCTCGTATTATTTTATAATGTTTAATCATAGTATTTATTTGTTTATTATTTTAGCATAGGGTATCATGTATTTAATAATCATAAGTAGGTATTAAATATTGAGTCTTTATGACACTTATTTCGATTTCAAATATTTTTCAGTTATTGAGTAGTTTTTTTAACCTAAAGGTTGACTTGTTTAGAATGCCTTAGTGGTTTAAGTCCACCTATGTACCACGATGGTACATAAATATTAAATAAGTAAATTAATTATGAAAAATGGTGTATTTGGAAGGTAATAATTTTTAATACAATAAACTCACTGTCTAAAATTCATTGCATATACTTTTTTTTTGGTGGGAAAATCATCCAATGACATCTCTCGCATTTGGGTAGAGCGGGAGAGTGTGTCAGATTTTATAACACCAGGGGCCTGATTACCATGACTTGGTAAAATCTCAGTCATGCGTGCGTGTTCAATTTAAGTCGTAAAATGGACCGCGTTAAGAATTCATGGTAGAACATATAATAATAATAATATACACACAACTATCACACAACGCCGTCTAGTCCCAAGCTAAGCAGGACTTGTGTTATGAGTACTAGATAATTGATACAATAATACATAATTATTATACCTAGATAAATTACACCCAGAGACAGAACAAATGATTGTGCTCATCACACAAACATTTTTCTTAGGTGGGAATCGAACCCACGACTTCTGGCATAACAAGGTCTGGTCTTTAAGTCAAGAGTGAATAGGTTACTTCTAGGCAAGCGTGCTCCATCGTCGACCACATCATCGCTTACCATCAGGTGAGATGGTGGTCAAACGCGACCCCATCATTAATAATAAAAAAAATAACATTCAGGGCCGCTAACCATCAGAGCAACAGGCCAGTCTAAATTATTTTCTATTCTAATTTGTTTTTTAAAGATACCATAACCTTGGCAACAAATTCCAAGTAAATTTAAAATATACATCAAAGCGTAAAATGTCGCATAATACGTTTCATTTTCAGCAACCATGTCATTGGTCAAATCTGAGAAGAGAAAGTTTTCATCCCGCCCAACTGAAGAGGAGCTTCTAAAATCCTTTTTGTCCCTCTCTTATAAGTTGATATAATATCTATTCGTCCCTTTCTGTCAGTGGTTCTATTATAGAATAATTTTTGCCAACAATTTGATTACGCTAAGTGATTATTGCAATATTTTTGCTTAATTGTATCATTTGTTTTATTGTTATTCGGTTTGTGTGTAGTTTTATTGCTATGTGGCTATAGGTGTTTTTTTTTTCAGTTTCTTCAGTGCGGCAAATACCTAAAATGGACCTAATAGTAACTGATCTCATCATCATTTCAGCCGAAAGACGTCCACTGTAGAACATAGGCCTCCCTCAAATGCCGCCACAATGACCGGTCCTCTGCGTCTCGCATCCATTAGATTCCCGCGACCCTCACCAGGTCATCGGTCCACCTTGTGGGAGGCCTTCCAACGCTGCGTCTTCCGGTACGTGGTCGCCATTTCAGAACCTTTCGTCCCCATCGACCATCTGTTCTGCGAGCAATGTGCCCAGCCCACTACCACTTAAGTTTAGCGATTCTTCGGGCTATGTCCGTAACCTTGGTTCTCCTGCGGATATCCTCATTTCTGACGCGATCACGCAAGGAAACTCCGAGCATAGCCCTTTCCATTGCCCTAAATAAAACTAGTAAAGCTAGTAAATGCTCTAAGTGCATGAAATTTAAATACTCTAAGTGTTTTTTGCAATTTTTAACTTAATATCGGATATTATGGTAACAAAAATTATGTTTGCAGTAACATGTAGCATAGTCGGCCTTATAATGCTCCCACTGCTCGGACTCAGGCCTCCTCTCTAGGAAAGGGAATGGGACGTAATCCACCACGCGGGCCCAGTGCGGGTTGGTGGATGTCACATGTCTTCGAATTTTTGGTTCTAGGACATGCCGGTTTCCTCACGATGTTTTCCTTCACCATTTTGAAAGCAGTGGTGATGAAATAAATTACACAAAGTAATGCGCCTGGCTGGGTTTGAACCCGCGAGCTACAACTCGTAAGTCGGGGCCTTTACCACTCAGCCACCTCTGCTCCATTTAACTTGTAGGTATGTATTTACATAACTATAATAATTAAAATCGTCTTCTATCTCTCTAACTTGGAGACAGTGTAAAACGTGAAGCTCATATTGAAATGGCATATTTTATCTCTTCTCTAAGTTAAAGAGTTTTTTTTAACTTTTTTAATGAGTATAACTGTGTTAAGACTGGCCTGTTTGTCTAGTGGTTAGTGGCCCTGACTGCTATGCCGGAGGTCGTGGGTTCGATTCCCACCCAGGACAAATGTTTGTGTGATGAGCACAGTCATTTATTCTGTGTCTGGGTGTAATTTATCTATAATATGTATTTATTTAGAAATATTTAAGTATGTTTGTCATTGGTCTAGTACTCATAACACAAGCTCTGCTTAGCTTGGGACTAGACGGCGTTGTGTGATAGTTGTGTGAATATCTATCTATCTTATATCTAATACATACATGTCATTACAGCAAACATGTATTTTTTGAAAGAAATAGTGTTTCATTTCTTACCTCAAAAAAAAAGTTTTGATTTGTCTTCCAAACCGCTGAACGGATTTACATAATTAAGATATCGTTAGATTCGTCTTGATAACACAAGTGTTCTTAGATAGGTGATGTTAAAAAAAATCAAAATTACGATTTTGAGATGCCATAATGTAGAGCAAAAAAAAATTTTGTTACTGTTATATGGGTGTCAAATTATAGGGCTCAATTACAGTTTACGCAGGATGTCTACACAACACTACCTACTTTTTCAAAGTAAAAGGGCATGATGATAATGATGATGTTGTTTTATCATAAAATTCCTATTAGAAGTCCATTATTGAAAAGATTCTTTGTTCGAGTCATAAAATCATATTCTATGATTGCAGTAAAGCAGATAGGAGCGCTACGTCTACCATTATCCAACCCCATAAAAGCAAGTGTGAAGGAACAAAACAATTAACAGAACCACAATACCTAATTAAATAAAGCTCGATTATAATCATACATAATCGAGTTACGTTCCCCTCCCTAACTCATCACCGTATCTGCGTAATTATATTATTATCTGTGGAACACGATATTGCAATCGGTTTAATGATCTGTGGTTGCAGATAATTTATGTTTATGGTCAATATTTTGACAGTTGACATGCTCGCCTCAATGTCATTAGGGAATTGTTTATCGATATTTAATCGAGATGATGATCGTAATATGATTTTGCGACACGTGTATTCTAAACTAATATTATTATACAGAGGTTTTTATTTCGTTTTTTTGTACAGCTCATGGCTGCCATCAATAATTAACATATTTTATTAGTTTCTCTGACATTAAGCTTCACCACCATTGCTATATTAATCCTGGAAGATGGATGATTTCTGCAGGATAGGCCACGGAAACGAAGATGTGCAAAACATTAAATAAATACATAATACCTATTGGGCTCGCCACAATCGCGGCAGTGAGTGTCTTTAAGAAGTAGCTACGGAGATACAACGGTGTCCTCTCTTTCCGTCTGACGCAGATCTTCACCGGCCTCAGTTGTTTCCAAAGTTTTCTGTGTCGAATTCAGCGGGAAGAACCTTCCAGGTGTCACCATTGTACGGATCGCCAGGAGGACAAGGTGGAGTATACAGTCCACCGGATCAGACAGACCTCCAGGTCTGCCCCACTTGCCCCACGAGGCCTCGTGCGTGGAGGTGACCGACAATGGCGATCTCGTGCGTCCACCCTTGGTTTAAGCCATGGAGCAGAAAGGATTAGAAGTTTTATTATCTAAAACCCACTTATATTTCTTCATCTTATAACAATTGGGCTGTCTCGTATCCCTAGGATTCATATTTTGTATTCGCCCAAGAGTCAGAAACAAAAAGGCTTAAAACACTTACAGAAAGATCAAATAAGCGCAAAAATATAAGCAAACCGCATTCCAAGTAATTAAACTAAAGTTATTTTATCCTTAAAAACAGATATTCTCGCCAGCGGCACGCGTTTACACCCTTGGGAACGATCACGCCCATGCCTTGTTAATTACGAAAAAAAAAACATTGTAACGGCTCGTGTCGAATGACAGTTCAGCTGTCAGTTTTGCCGCGTTTTTTGTACGATTAGGGAAGTGGTGCACTGGGTTATTCCGCGAAAATCGGACATGACACTTTATTGAAATAACTCTTAACTATTTAACTAAAGGCAATGGAAAGGGCTATTTATGCTCGAAATTTTATTGCGTGATCTCATCATGAGGATATCCGCAGGAGAACCAAGGTTACGGACATAGCCCGAAGATTTGCCAAACTTAAGTGGCAGTGGGCAGGGCACATTGCTCGCAGAACAGATGGTCGATGGGGACGAAAGGTTCTGGAATGGCGACCGCGTACCGGAAGACGCAGCGTTGGAAGGCCTCCCACAAGGTGAACCGATGACCTGGTGAGGGTCGCGGGAATCCGATGGATGCGAGACGCACAGGACCGGTCATTGTGGCGGCATTTGGGGGAGGCCTATGTCCAACAATAGACGTCTTTCGGCTGAAATGATGATGATGATGATGATGATCTCATCATAAATGAAGATGAACCAAAAAGCAAGAGAACCAAGTTTACCGACATAGCCTGAAGAATCATCAAACTTAATTGGCAGTGGGCAGAGCATATTGCTCGCAGAACAGATGGTCGATGGGAATAGTTGACATCTACAACTAATAATAATTTCAATTTAATTCATTTTAGGCGAGAGACGACCTCTGTTGGACATAGGCCTCCCCCAAGTGTCGCCACAATGACCGGTTCTATGCATCTTGCATCCATCGGATTCCCGCGACCCTCACCAGATCATCGGTCCACCTTGTGGGAGGCTTTTCAACGCTACGTCTTCCGTTACGTGGTCACCATTCCAGAATCGGGTAATGCTGCGCGGTATCTTCTCGTCCGATATACTACAGAGTCTCAAGACGAAAGTCTATGACTAGTCCGTGTTGCCAGTAATGACATATGACTCCGAAACGTGGTCGCTTACAATGGGCCTCATCAGAAGACTTAAAGTCACCCAAAGGGTAATGGAAAGGGTTATGCTCGGAGTTTCCTTGCATGATCGAATCAGAAATGAGGATATCCGCAGGAGAACCAAGGTTACCGACGTAGCCTGAAGAATCATAAAACTTAATTGGCAGTGGGCAGTGCACATTGCTCGCAAAACAGATGGTCGATGGAGACCGTTGAAATCTATATACTAATAATAATTTAGACAAAATAATTGCTCATCTAGGTCTGTATGGTAATTTAGGTGTTAAATAATATAATGTAACTTTTCAATTTTTTTCTGCTAATTTAATATCATAATAAAATTATGCATGATTTTCAAGTATTTTTTAGAAACTTTGATATATAATCTTGAGCTCTTATATTTGAAGAACATAGCGCTCCGTTCATCAAATATAAGATCTGTATTTCTGTAACTGAGTTAATAAAAAAAAAAATGATTTGATTTGACAAAAGGTTTTAGAGTGGCGACCACGTACCAAAAGACGCAGTGTTGAAAGGTCTCCTACATGTACACCGATGACATGGTGAGGATCGCGGAAATCCGATGGATGCGAGACGCACAGGACCGGTCGTTATGGCAACACTTAGGGTAGGTCTATGTCCAAAAGTGGACGTGTTTCAGCTAAAATGATGATGTTGAGATATAGTGCTTAATTATATACTACATAATTATATGCTAGAATTATATTAAACAGCCAAATTCATGTGAATTTTTATTACCTAAATAATTTGATTAAGTTTAATAAAGCGAAATGTCTAATTATCGCGGATACCATGTCCTTGGCACATAAGTGTGGTTTTAGTCAGTAAAAGTCTAACACTCTCGCTTCGCCTTAAAGTGCGAAAAGTCATTACACTAAAATTGCTATGGGATGGTGTGAGTGACAGCTGTCGGATTCATAAAATGTAGCTACGTATCCTTTTCTCTCATCTTAAAGATGCATATTTTCGTCCTGCTGTTATTCTACCCATGGTATGTAAAACAACCATAGATGATTTAATTTAAAAATAAAACAGGGCAAGTGCGAGTCGGACTTGCACACTGAGGGTTCCGAACAAACTTATCTATGAAAACAGTTCGATTCCTAAATTGAGTTACGAATATTTTTCTGAATCGCAAAGTGTTTTTTTTTTATCACGTAACTACAAATTTACAGTTTTCCCATACTTGTGCTATGAGACCTTCCTTCATGGTCATCGGGAAGTACCCTATGAATTTTGATTCCCTTGAGAGTGTCGAAATACACGTTATTTGCGACATAAACGGCCGTATTTCTTTTTTCGTAAATTCTGAAATTTAATTTTTTCTCAGCTTCAAGAGACCGCAGATTTGAGTACATGGTTTTAATTTCAAATCGAAACCTCCATGCGTTCCCGAGATAAAGGGTCTTGACAGACAGACAGACAACAAAGTGATCCTATAAGGGTTCGTTTTTTTTTTCCTTTTGAGGTACGGAACAATAAAAATACCCTAAAAACAACATAAACTAAAAATCTTATGTAGAGTAGACACTTTTTACCTTAAGAAACTATATATATACATACATTTTTATTAATTAAACAGAAAATAAAAAATCATGAAATTGCCCTGTGCGATAAGACCGCCCATTATACACTTATTTTTAATTATGTTTGTCCTATATTTTGGTTTATGTGGTGTACAATAAAGAATATAATAAATAAATAAATATAAAATACTATATTTCTTCTCGCACATATGACTCAGTGTGTCACTCGCCTAAAGTATCAATTTCTCCAACTTCCTAATGTCAAAGTTCCCGCCATTTTTTACCACAGATAATTGATTGCAAGTAATCCGTGTTACGAGAGGTTAATTATGTGTAAAATCATCTAAAAATAAAAACGGAAAGAAAATGGCTGAAGTTATTTTATAATTTGACACCTTTTTTGCTATTTGTGAATAGGGGCGCTTGTTAAGTAATGTTTGGTTTGAGGTGGGATACCATGCTATGACTTTCTAACTTTGACTATTAGCATAGCATAGCATAGTCGGCCTTATAATGTTCCCACTGTTGGGACTCAGGCCTTCTCTCTAGGAGAGGGAATGGGCCGTAATCCACCACGCGGGCCCAGTGCGGGTGCAGGGGATGTCACATGTCTTCGAATTTTTGGTTCTAGAACATGCCGGTTTCCTCACGATGTTTTCCTTACCGTTTTGAGAGCAGTGTTGATGAAATAAATTACACAAAGTAATGCACCTGGCTGGGTTTGAACCCGCGACCTACAACTCGTAAGTCGGGGCCGTTACCACTCGGCCACCACTGCTCTTCTTCCACTTTGACTATTAGTCCAGTCAAATTAGGCCAAAAAACTGGTCAAGTGCGAGTCGGACTCGCACACTGAGGGTTCCGTACAAACTTGAAAGGTAAATTGCGGTTTACGATTTCTGACGTATTAAAAAAAAAAACTACTTACTGGATTTCGTTCAAACTATTTTTCGGTGGAAGTTTGCATGGTAATGTACATCATATTTTTTTTTTAGTTTTATCATTCTCTTATTTTAGAAGTTACAGGGGGACACACATTTTACCACTTTGAAAGTGTCTCTCTCTGTCTCAAAATATTCAGTTTAGAAAAAAATTATGTTAGAAACCTCAATATCATTTTTGAAGACCTATTCATAGATAACCCACAAGTATGGGTATTAAGAAAAAAAAATGAGTTTCAGTTCTAAGTATTATATTATATACCCCCAAAAATTATTGTTTTTTTTTTTCTATTTTTGTGTGAAAATCTTAATGCGGTTCAGAGAAAACATCTACTTACCAAGTTTCAACAGTACCTATAGTTTCGGAAAAAAGTGGCTGTGACATACGGACAGACAGACATGACGAATCTATAAGGGTTCCGTTTTTTGCCATTTGGCAAAAAACATACCTCTTTCAAATGTGATGGTGAGCACCAACAGATTTGAAACAGGTGCCATTCGAAGCGTCTAGTTGAACAGAGTTTTTTATTATGGCGATCTCAAAAGTATGGGGCTTAGGTTTTATAAAACATTTTTATTTTAACCTCACATATCCTAAGTTTTCTGGTAAAATATTATCCATAATCCGTAACGGAGACACATTGATTTTAATGCACCAGCACAAATGCTTAACCATATAGATGACTAATAGTAAATGTTTTTGGAAGAAAAAACACACTACAAGTTTTTTTAATTAAATATAATCCTCATATATTTTAACAACCAAATGAGCCGTTTTGTTTAATTCATCATTCATTCATTAACTTCAAAAGTATGGGCTTTTGAGGTATTTCGCAGTAAGAAAAAAAAAACTCTATTCGACTAAACGATTCGAATGACACCTATTTCAAACACCAACACATTTGAAGAGGTTTCATTTTTGAGGACAGTTTTACGCAATGCCCTTTGTCAAATATTTTTGTAGAATCGTACAGGGTTCGCCGAGCCGCATTCAAAAATGTATAACAGTACTATGTTAATTTAATTAACTATGTTATATTTAAGGTCTAAAACACTTGGGTTAAGTTAAATTAAAAATATTGTTTATATAAAACCTAAATTCCATACTTTTGAGGTATGTCGTCATAATAAAAAAAACTCATATGTTACCAACCTGTTGGATAGGAAGACGGGTCTCTTACTTTGACCATCGCTCTTTTACAGCTACTTCTCAAAGAACTTACCATAATTATGGCGTGCCCACACCTACCATAGTTCTTAATTCTTTATTGTACACAAAAATATACATAGTACATGATGATACATACAGTTTATGTACAAAGGCGAGCTTAACTCAACAATGAGTTTTCTCCCAGCAAATACACATTCGAGGGTAGGAACCAGTGCACAATATAATCCTTACACTAACTAAATCTAAAATATAATTATATTATACATAATATAATTATATTATTATTATTATAATATAAATACTAATATATATTAAAATTATGTCAATAATGAAAGAAAGTGCTCTTTAAGTTTCCTCTTGAAGACATCCAGAGAATGGCTGTCGCGAAGGGAGTGTGATAGACCGTTCCAGAGGTGTGCGTACGCGCAGCGGAATGTTGTTGAATTTAAAGATTTTAATTATGCAGATATTTAGTGTATGACGTCGTATAATTGTGTATGGTAAAAAAAAATTTGTGCACGCAACCATTGTGGAGAAATTCATCAAAAACTGATTCCGCTGGGCGAACGTTGTCCTGGCGGAACTTTTTTTAATCCATAGACTTTAGAAGAAAAGAGATGTGTCCAAAAATTAGTGTGTAATTGTGTATGTATGAATAAAACTAGTGCATGCATAAACTTCGGAGAAATTCAAGTTTCCGCTACGCGAACGTTTGGCCATTAGCTAGTTTTCATATAAAGCGCTTACATAGAGAGCTGTAGATTTTTACATACGTTGTTTTGTATTTGTTTATATTTGTTTAAAAAACAGATTTAGAAAAAATCGTAGGGCTTAAAAGATAAAAATATAAACGTAAAATACGCTTATTGGGTCTTAGATCTTAAAGTATGCACTTTGGGGTCTAGATTTTCACGTTTATACAAACCTTGTAAGTGTTTGCAACATGTTGCCAAGTATCAATGATATTGCGTTAGTAACTAAAGAGTTATAGGACAAATTTACCATGAACAGATCACTGTTTACAAAGCAGTCAAATATCACGACGTTCTGAAGGAATTGCATGGTAATATGTATGTCAATAATTAGTGTATTCATTCAACTATTCTTATGCAAAATTTTATTTTATTAAATTCAGTAATTAAAGAAAAACAATTATAATACTGACGAAGCATCGAAAACCTACATAACCCGACCAAGTTCGGATGGCTACAAAAAAGCGGCCGTGCAATATAAATATATTGCACGGCCGCTTTTTTGTCTTGTTTTGGGATGTTACCTAAATAGGTAACATCCCAAAATTTACAGTATAATACCGGTATTGAATTGGTATAGGTGATAACACAATTGTTGTTTCGATATAATTTATAGGTCATTTATTTTTGTACACCTACTTTTTTAAATGTATTTGAGTATGACAGACAGTAGGTACTATTTACGTAGGTACTTTATTTAAGTATGCGCTTGAGACTTGAGATATAATCTAAATATATTATTTAAGACAAATAAAATTCATACAGCTAATTTCTATTGAAGATTTCACGGATCAAGATTCTAACTATAGACCTCTTAGGGAAATTAAATATTTACCACATGTAAGTATGTACTACTGTTTAGGTAAATATTTATCATATTGTAGCTTATTACACTATTTAACCAATAGACTAGGCATGCACGAGCGTTCCCCTTTGCAACTTTAGTGGATCAAACAATCTAATAACTTAAAAAAAACTACTTCTTGAATCGATTTTTTTTTCTTATGTAAAATTATATCGAAACAACAATTGTGTTATCACCTATACCAATTCAATACCGGTATTATACTATAAATTTTGGGATGTTACCTAAATATATTGCACGGCCGCTTTTTTGTAGCCATCCGAACTTGGTCGGGTTATGTAGGTTTTCGATGCTTCGTCAGTATTATAATTGTTTTTCTTTAATTACAGAATTTAATAAAATAAAATTTTGCATAAGAATAGTTGAATGAATACACTAATTATTGACATACATATTACCATACAATTCCTTCAGAACGTCGTGATATTTGACTGCTTTGTAAACAGTGATCTGTTCATGGTAAATTTGTCCTATAACTCTTTAGTTACTAACGCAACATCATTGATACTTGGCAACATGTTGCAGACACTTACAAGGTTTGTATAAACGTGAAAATCTAGACCCCAAAGTGCATACTTTAAGAACTAAGACCCAATAAGCGTATTTTACGTTTATATTTTTATCTTTTAAGCCTTACGATTTTTTCTAAATCTGTTTTTTAAACAAATATAAACAAATTTAAAACAACGTATGTAAAAATCTACAGCTCTCTATGTAAGCGCTTTATATGAAAACTAGCTAATGGCCAAACGTTCGCGTAGCGGAAACTTGAATTTCTCCGAAGTTTATGCATGCACTAGTTTTATTCATACATACACAATTACACACAAATTTTTGGACACATCTCTTTTCTTCTAAAGTCTATGGATTAAAAAAAGTTCCGCCAGGACAACGTTCGCCCAGCGGAATCAGTTTTTGGTAAATTTCTCCACAATGGTTGCGTGCACAAATTTTTTTTTACCATACACAATTATACGACGTCATACACTAAATATCTGCATAATTAAAATCTTTAAATTCAACAACATTCCGCTGCGCGTACGCACACGTTCCAGAGACGTACTGCAGTTACAGAAAAGGAACCGCCATAGTGGCTGGAAGTGTGTCGCGGCGTACGAAGGAGAAGAGAAGAGGTAGTGCGACAGAGTTTACCCCTATGGACGAGAAACTCGAAGCATTCACGAAGGTATGGAGGAGCATTAGGATTATGCAGGATAGTGTAGAGAAGAGATAGTATATGTGTATCTCGCCGACGTCGAATTGGCAGCCACCTTAATCTGGACATAGTGTAGTCTTTTAGAACACAAAGGTTGCCTGATAGAGAATGCCTGGTTACGTTAAGTCCGCCTATGTGCATAAAGGATGCACATAGGCGGACTAAAGCTACTAAACTAAAGCAAATAAAAAAAAAAAGATATATTATTTTTTAAATTATTTAATTAGTTATGAATATTATTATTTTTCAAAAAATACAAAAATAAATGCAAAACAAAAAATCTAGTTACTAATGCTCTTAAATTCTAAAGAGGAAGACTGATTAGAATGAACAGATTTTCTTCTAGAACTAAATTTACTCTCTTTAGTATTACCATTAGAATCTATTATCTTAGATTCACTGCTAGAAGACATTTGATTCGATTTATCTTCACTGCTAGAAGAATCTTTCTTATACTTCCTATTGCCATTACCATTTGATTTTTCTACTTAATTATCAGAAGATATTTTGTCTGCTACTTCAGAAACGCTACTTTGCTCTGATTCGACAGTTTTTCCATTAGAGTACGTTGTTTCTTCTTTGAATTTAGAATCTTTTTTCTGTTCAGAGTTATCCTTATCTTGTGAACTATTTTTGGAAACGGTATTGTTTCCGTCTTTTCTTATGTTTTCTCCTTCAGAACTTGAGCTGTATCCTGAAGACGATTCGCTGTATTCTTCTGTACGACTTTTGGAATTGTTAGAGTTTTTACTGTCATCAGATTGACTGTTCGCTTTATCATTGTTCTTTTTACCAGTTGAAGAAGTACTAGATTCTTTGGTATTTTCATATGATTGGCTTCCTGATTTTTCTTTGTTATTTGAAGTACTGGATTCCTCGTTCCAATTTTCATCTCTATCATTGTTTTGAGTTTTTTCTTGTAAATCATCAGTTCCTGCAGCTTTCCTGGACGCACAGTTGGAAGTGGTTTTCTTTCCTGCAACATTATGATCATCTTCAGTATCTGATGGTGTGTTATAATTTTTATGATGTTTTATGATAATTTTGATAGTCGCTGACTTACGTTTTTTCGGATTTATAGTTTTGTAACCATTGTTTATCTTAGTTTTGATTCCAGCGTTTGTGTAGTAGGTGGCAGCTGGCTGTCTGTTGTCAGTGCCATCATCCTTTGAACCAGAAGTTGTATCTTTTTTGTCTTCAGTGTCAGTAGATTTATCTGTTTTACTCTTAGAATCATTTTCGGATTTGGGTTCCTTAGCAGATCTGTTGTCTTCTGATGAATTATTTTTAGAATCTGGGGTTGCATATTTTTCAGCCAAAGTTTTAGGTTCACTAGCATTAGCATGTGTAGTTGATGTAGTATCTGTAGTTGATCCATCTTTATCTTTAGAAACTACGTGTTTACTTGTTGATCCGTTAGAAGGTTCATCTTTGGTGTCATTACTAACGACGTCTCCTTGTTTGTGTTTTTTATTTTTAGATTGCTTACCAGTAACAGCTGATTCACCATCTTCACTCGTTTCAATGTCTTCGGCACTAGACTCGTCCTCATTTTTGTGTCCAACACTTTCTTGAACTATAGTTTTATTATTGCTTTCATTTTTGCCGGTGTTATCATTATTTTTTTTACTTGTAGTGTTATTAACAGCGGTGGTATTATCATCATTCTTTTGTTGTGTAGGTTTGAAAATTTTAGTACGAATTTGATGGGCATCTATTTTAGTGATTATTTTTTTATGTAAATCTTTTGATTGACTATTTTCAAGATTTTTGCCATCATCTTTAAGATCTGGACCACTGCCGTTGCTAGATTCTAAATTCTGTTTAGTTTCCTTAAGACGTTTTACATTGTCTGTGTAGTTATTAGCTCTCAATATTTTATCAATTTCATCCCATTTATCGTTCTTGCTTTTCCGATCTCCTGTTGATTTACCATCTACAAAAGTTTCATTATTTTCACTATTTTTGGAATCCTTACAATTACCATTCTTTTGTCCTTCTTCTCCAGTATTATGTATTTGGCCACCAATTCTTCCAGGTCTAGCATCCTTGCCAGGCTGGTCCGTTTTATTATCATCATCGCAATTTTCGTTGCTAGAAACTTTGCCATTTTTAGTTTCTACAATTTTTTTATCCTTATTACCTGTTTTATTATTCTCATCATTTCTAGGTTCGGTCTTTATTGTAGAATCACTCTTTTTGGCATCACTGTTTCCATTTTTGTCGGAACCATTTGCAGAATTAGATTTATTATCTTTCTTTTCTACTATGGTTGTGCCAATTTTGGTAACAATTTTACTTCTTTCGTCACCTTTTCTTGAGGGTAACTCACTAGTTCTATCACTACCGTCTTTACGATTAACATTGCTGCAACTTTCATCAGTTCCACACCCTTCAACCGAATTTTTCTTATTACCATAATTTCTTTGAGATTGATCTGTTTCTCCAGATTTAACAGATACGCCATATTCATTATCATAATCATAATCATCATCGTCGTCGTCATAGTTTTCGTCGCTAGATTCAGTAGAAAACTCATCTTTCTTAGCGTCGTTATCGTTTCTTGCAGGTTTACCATCTATGCCTGACTTATCAGTCCCATTAACCTTATCTTCACGATCTTTTTTCTCTCTAGAACCTTCATCATTCTCAGATTTTATAGCTGTTTTATCCTCATTATTGTAAAGCCACCAGTCTTTGTCGCCTTGGTCTTCGTCGTTTTCATTTGGACTATCTTTTTCTAGAACTATAATTGTGGGTTCTTTTTTAACAATTTGTCGTACCTTATCATTATTTCTTCCTGATTGACCTCCTTTGTCATCACCATTTTCATCACGGTCTTCAATGTCAGAGTCGTTACTATTTTCAGATCCTCGCACTTTTTTGTCTTTTGTATTTCCATATTTCGAATATTTTGAATACTTGTCAAATAGATCAAGCTCATCGTCGTCATCATCATCATCATAGTTTTCAATACTAAAGTCAGCATCATTATCTGACCCATCTAATTTGCCAAAAGTTTTGTCAGAAAATGCAGATTCAGTTTCAGGATTGTTCTTTTGATCTTTTTGCCCTATGAGTGTACCAATTTTGGTTCTTACGTTATGTTTGTTGTCTCTATTTCTTGTAGGTTTATTACCGTTACCTGGCCTACTGGTTCCATCATCATTTTCGTTCTGATCCCCATTATCAGAGTTGACAGGTTTTTGAGATTCGTCATCATCAAATGACGAAGATACCGTAGTTTTGTTACTAACGTTGTTGTTATCTGTTCCTGGTACTTTTTTAATTTTATTTGTAGTATTCTCATCATCGTCACCATTTTTAGGTTTATTGTTTAAAACTGGTTTCTTAATGAAAGCATTTTTTTCATCCCCTGCTTTTTTATTTTTGTCAGACCCATTGATTTTATCATTCTCAGTATAAACCTCATCTTCATAACTATCATCATCGTCATCATTATTATTGTCATTATCACAATTATCATCATTACATTGGTCATACTCCTCAGAACCTGCAACATTTTTACGTATCTTCACAGAATCGTCTTTTTCATTGTATTCAGTTCCAATTTTAACATTTTTAGATCGTGGTTTTTCAGTAGTTGCATCTGACTTAACTTCTTTACTGCTTGCGTCCCTTTTATTCTTGTCAGGAATCGGTTGATTTTTATTGGCTTTATCAACATTGTTTTCGTCACGATCATCAAAACTAGAAGGTTTATAATTTCCTGGTTTAGTATCAGGTTTAGTAATAATTTTATCATTTTTATCAAAGACGTTTGACCAGTCATCTTTTTTTAAAACTCCATTATTTTTCTCAACAGTTGTATTATTTTTGCCACTATCTTTACCAGAATTTTCAGTTGCCGTAGTACCATTGACAATGGGTTTACCGTTTTCAGTAGTTTTATCATTTTTACTGTCAATCGGATTAGACTTGACATTACTTTCTAAAATTGTTTTGGTTTCTTTGAAAGTTTTCTCTTTTTCATTTTCAGATTTTTTGCTTGCCGTAGATTTGTCAGTAACATTGCTATTATCTGTTCTTGATGACTTTTCAATTTTAGTGATAGTTTTCTCATCATTATCACTATTTTTAGGTATATTGTCTAAAACTGGTTTCTTATTAATCAAAATATACTTTTCATCCTCTGATTTTTTATCTTTGTCAGTCTCGCTAATTTCATCACTCTCATTATCAACCTCATCTTCATAACTATCATCATCGTCATCATTCTTATTGTCATTATCACAATCCTCATCATTACATTGGTCATCTTCAGAACCTGTAACATTTTTAGATCTATCTTCTGCAGTTTTATTTTTGATTGTTGTTTTGTTGTTTTTAATGGTGTCATCGATTTTTTTATCAGTAGCGGTTGGTCTGCCAGCATTCTTTATCTGGTTTGCTTTATCAACAATAGATTTAGCAGGTTTCTTATTTTCATCATTGGCCTTGTCATCATTTTCTAACCTTTTTTTAATTGCTGTAATGTTTCCAGCATTGATTTGTTTAACAGGCTTAGTATTCTTTTCATCGCTCTTATCAACAACGTCTGGCTGGTCATCTTTATTCAAAAGTGTTTGGTTTTTATCATCAGTTTTGTTATTTATGCCGCTACCGTTATCAGAATTATTGATGGCCGTATTATTAACAACGATGGGTTTGCTTTTTTCAGTTGTTTTGTCGTCTTTGCTGTCAATCGTACTAGACTTGTCATTGTTTCCTGAAACCTTTTTCGTAACCTTGACAGGTTTACCTTTTTCATTTTCTAATTTTTTACTTACAGTAGTTTTGTCACTAACATTATTATTGTCAGTTCTTGATACTTTTTTAATTTCATTTGTAGGTTTCTCATCATTATTTTTAGGTATATTATCTAAAATTGGTTTCTTATTAATCAAAATATGCTTTCCACCCTCAAAATTTTTATCTTTGTCAGTCTCAGTAATTTCATAACTATCATCATCGTCATCATTCTTACTGTCATTATCACAATTCTCATCATTACATTGGTCATACTCTTCAGAACCTGCAACATTTTCAAGTGTCTTCACGGAATCGTCTTTTTCACTGTATTTAGTTCCTATTTCAATGTTTTTAGATTGTGGTTTTCCAGTAGTTGCATCTGACTTAACTTTTTTGCTGTTTGCGTCCCTTTTATTCTTGTCAGGAACCGGTTGTTTTTTAGTGGCTTTATCAACATTATTTTCGTCACGATCATCAAAACTAGAAGGTTTATCATTTCCTGGTTTAGTATTATTTTCTTTAACAACTTTAGTATCATTTTGTTTATCAGGTTTAGTAACATTTTCTTTAACAGGTTTAGTTTTATTTTTATCTTCATTTATGTCAATGACTTCTGATCGGTCATCTTTATTTAAAACTATTTTGGTTTTTTCACCAGGTTTATTATTTATGCCGCTATCGTTATCAGAATTATTGATGGCCGTATTATTAACAACGATGGGTTTACTTTTTTCAGTTGTTTTGTTGTCTTTGCTGTCAATCGGTCTAAACTTGTCCTTGTTTCCTGAATTCGTTTTCGTAACCTTGACAGTTTTTCCGTTTTCATTTTCTGAATTTTTACTTACAGAAGTTTTGTCAGTAACATTGTTAACATCAGTTTTTGATACTTTTTTAATTTCATTTGTAGTTTTCTCAAAATTATTAATATTTTTAGGTATTTTGTCTAAAATTGGTTTCTTATTAATCAATATAAGCTTTCCATCCTCTGATTTTTTATCTTTGTCAGTATCAGTAATTTCATAATTTTCATCATCAACCTCATCTTCATAACTATCATCATCGTCATCATTCTTACTGTCATTATCACAATCCTCATCATTACATTGGTCATACTCTTCAGAACCTGCAACGTTTTCAAGTGTCTTCACGGAATCGTCTTTTTCACTGTATTTAGTTCCTATTTCAATGTTTTTAGATTGTGGTTTTCCAGTAGTTGCATCTGACTTAACTTTTTTGCTGTTTACGTCCCTTTTATTCTTGTCAGGAACTGGTTGTTTTTTAGTGACTTTATCAACATTATTTTCGTCACGATCATCAAAACTAGAAGGTTTATCATTTCCTGATTTAGTATTATTTTCTTTAATAGGTTTAGTATCATTTGCTTTAACAGGTTTAGTAACATTTTCTTTAACAGATTTAGTATTATTTTTATCAACGACGTCTGGCCGGTCATCTGTTTTTAAAACTGTTTTGTTTTTATCAACAGTTTTGTTATTTATGCCGCTATCGTTATCAGAATTATTGATGGCCGTATTATTAACAACGATGTGTTTACTTTCTTCAGTTGATTTGTCGTCTTTGTTGTCAATCGGTCTAGACTTGACATTGTTTTCTGAAACCTTTTTTGTAACCTTGACAGGTTTCTCTTTTTCGTTTTCTGATTTTTTACTAACAGTAGTTTTGTCAGTAACATTGTTATTATCAGTCCTTGATACCTTTTCAATTTTAGTGATAGTTTTCTCATTACCATTTTTAGGTTTACTGTCTAAAACAGGTTTCTTAATAATCAATATATGCTTTCCAACCTCTGATTTTTTATCTTTGTCAGTATCAGTAATTTCATAATTTTCATCATCAACCTCATCTTCATAACTATCATCATCGTCATCATTCTTTTTGTCATTATCACAATTCTCATCATTACATTGGTCATACTCTTCAGAACCTGCAATGTTTTTAATTGTCTTCACAGAATCGTTTGTTTCATTGTATTTAGTTTCTATTTCAATGTTTTTAGATTGTGGTTTTCCAGTAGTAGCATCTGACTTAACTTCTTTGCTGTTTGCGTCCCTTTTATTCTTGTCAGGAACCGGTTGTTTTTTAGTGGCTTTATCAACATTATTTTCGTCACGATCATCAAAACTAGAAGGTTTATCATTTCGTGGTTTAGTATAATTTCCTTTAACAGGTTTAGTAACATTTTCTTTAACAGATTTAGTATTATTTTTATCAATGACGTCTGGCCGGCCATCTGTTTTTAAAACTGTTTTGTTTTTATCAATAGTTTTATTATTTATGCCGCTATCGTTATCAGAATTATTGATGGCCGTATTATTAACAACAATGGGTTTACTTTTTTCAGTTGTTTTGTCGTCTTTGCTGTCAATCGGTCTAGACTTGTCATTGTTTCCTGAAACCTTTTTCGTAACCTTGACAGGTTTCCCTTTTTCATTTTCTGATTTTTTACTTACAGTAGTTTTGTCAGTAACATTGTTATTATCAGTCCTTGATACCTTTTCAATTTTAGTGATAGTTTTCTCATTACCATTTTTAGGTTTACTGTCTAAAACAGGTTTCTTATTAATCAAATTATAATTTCCATCCTTTGATTTTTTATCTTTGTCGGTCTCAGTAATTTCGTCATTTTCATCATCAACCTCATCTTCGTAACTATCATCATCGTTATTATTCTTATTATAACCGTCATTATCACAATCCTCATCATTGCATTGGTCATCTTCTTCAGAGCCTGCAACATTTTTAGGTCTATCTTCTGCAGTTTTATTTTTGATGGTTGATTTGTCATTTTTAATAGTGTCATCGATTTTTTTATCAGTGGCATTTGGTCTGCCAGAATCCCCTATCTGGTTTGCTTTATCAACAATGGATTTAGCAGGTTTCTTATTTTTATCGTTGCCCTTGTCATTTTTGTCTAAATCTTTTTTAATACCTGTAACATTTTCAGCAACAATTGGTTCAACAAGTTTAGTATTTTTATCTTCATTTTTATCAATGACGTCTGGCCGGCCATCTGTTTTTAAAACTGTTTTGTTTTTATCAATAGTTTTATTATTTATGCCGCTATCGTTATCAGAATTATTGATGGCCGTATTATTAACAACAATGGGTTTACTTTTTTCAGTTGTTTTGTCGTCTTTGCTGTCAATCGGTCTAGACTTGTCATTGTTTCCTGAAACCTTTTTCGTAACCTTGACAGGTTTCCCTTTTTCATTTTCTGATTTTTTACTTACAGTAGTTTTGTCAGTAACATTGTTATTATCAGTCCTTGATACCTTTTCAATTTTAGTGATAGTTTTCTCATTACCATTTTTAGGTTTACTGTCTAAAACAGGTTTCTTATTAATCAAATTATAATTTCCATCCTTTGATTTTTTATCTTTGTCGGTCTCAGTAATTTCGTCATTTTCATCATCAACCTCATCTTCGTAACTATCATCATCGTTATTATTCTTATTATAACCGTCATTATCACAATCCTCATCATTGCATTGGTCATCTTCTTCAGAACCTGCAACATTTTTAGGTCTATCTTCTGCAGTTTTATTTTTGATGGTTGATTTGTCATTTTTAATAGTGTCATCGATTTTTTTATCAGTGGCATTTGGTCTGCCAGAATCCCCTATCTGGTTTGCTTTATCAACAATGGATTTAGCAGGTTTCTTATTTTTATCGTTGCCCTTGTCATTTTTGTCTAAATCTTTTTTAATACCTGTAACATTTTCAGCAACAATTGGTTCAACAAGTTTAGTATTTTTATCTTCATTTTTATCAATGACGTCTGATTGGTCATCTTTTTTTAAAACTGTTTGGTTTTTATCAACAGTTTTATTATTTATGCTGCTACCTTTATCAGAATTATTGATGGCCGTATTATTAACAACGATGGGTCTACTTTTTTCAGTTGTTTTGTCGTCTTTGCTGTCAATCGGTCTAGACTTGTCATTGTTTCCTGAAACCTTTTTCGTAACCTTGACAGGTTTCCCTTTTTCATTTTCTGATTTTTTACTTACAGTAGTTTTGTCAGTAACATTGTTATTATCAGCTTTTGATACTTTTTTAATTTCATTTGTAGTTTTCTCATCATTATCACTATTTTTAGTTACATTGTCTAAAATTGGTTTCTTATTAATCAAAATAAATTTTCCATCCTCTGATTTTTTATCTTTGTCAGTATCAGTAATTTCATAACTATCATCATCAACCTCATCTTCATAACTATCATCATCGTCATCATTCTTATTGTCATTATTACAATTCTCATCATCACATTGATCATACTCTTCAGAAACTGCAACATTTTTAATCACAGAATCGTCTTTTTTATTGTATTTAGTTCCTATTTCAACGTTTTTAGATTGTGGTTTTCCAGTAGTTGCATCTGACTTAACTTCTTTGCTGTTTGCGTTCCTTTTATTGTTGTCAGGAACTGGTTGTTTTTTAGTGACTTTATCAACATTATTTTCGTCACGATCATCAAAACTAGAAGGTTTATCATTTCCGGGTTTAGTATTATTTTCTTTAAAAGGTTTAGTATCATTTCCTTTAACAGGTTTAGTAACATTTTCTTTAACAGGTTTAGTTTTATTTTTATCTTCATTTATGTCAATGACTTCTGATCGGTCATCTTTTTTTAAAACTATTTTGGTTTTTTCACCAGGTTTATTATTTATGCCGCTATCGTTATCAGAATTATTGATGGCCGTATTATTAACAACAATGGGTTTACTTTTTTCAGTTGTTTTGTCGTCTTTGCTGTCAATCGGTCTAAACTTGTCCTTGTTTCCTGAATTCGTTTTCGTAACCTTGTCAGTTTTCTTTTTTTCATCTTCTGATTTTTGACTTACCATAGTTTTGTCAGTAACATTGTTATTATCAGTTCTTGATAACTTTTCAAGTTTAGTGGTAGTTTTCACATCATCATTACCATTTTTAGGTTTATTGTCTAAAACAGGTTTCTTATTAATCAAATTATAATTTCCATCCTTTGATTTTTTATCTTTGACAGTACCAGTAATTTCATCATTTTCATCATCAACCTCATCTTCGTAACTATCATCATCGTCATCATTCTTATCATCTCCATTATAACCGTCATTATCACAATCCTCATCATTACATTGGTCATCTTTTTCAGAACCTGCAACATATTTAGGTCTATCTTTTGCAGTTTTATTTTTGATTGTTGTTTCGTCGTTTTTAATGGTGTCATCGATTTTTTTATCAGTAGCGTTTGGTCTGCCAGCATCCTTTATCTGGTTTGCTTTATCATTAATTGATTTAGCAGGTTCCTTATTTTTGTCGTTGCCCTTTTCATGTTTTTCTAGCCTTTTTTTAATTCCTGTAATGTTTCCAGTAACATTTTGTTTTACAGGTTTAGTATTCTTTTCATCGCTCTTATCAACAACGTCTGGCTGGTCATCTTTATTTAAAACTGTTTTGTTTTTATCAACAGTTTTATTATTTATGCCACTACCTTTATCAGAATTATTGATGGCCGTATTATTACCCACAATGGGTTTACTTGTGTCAGTAGTTTTGTCGTCTTTGCTGTCAATTGGTCTAGACTTGTCATTGTTTCCTGAAACCTTTTTCGTAACCTTGACAGATTTCCCTTTTTCATTTTCTGATTTTTTACTTACAGTAGTTTTGTCAGTAACATCGTTATTATCATTTCTTGATACCTTTTCAATTTTAGTGATAGTATTCTCATCATCATCACCATTTTTAGGTTTATTGTCTAAAACAGGTTTCTTATTAATCAAATTATAATTTCCATCCTTTGATTTTTTATATTTGATAGTCTCGCTAATTCCATAATTCTCATCATCAATCTCATCTTCATAACTGTTATTGCCATCGTCATCATTCTTTTTGTCATTTTTATCACAATCCTCATCATTACATTGGTCATCTTCTTTAGAACCTGCAACATTTTTAGGTATATCTTCTGCAGTTTTATCTACAGCAGCAAATTTGTTTGTTGTTTTGTCGTTTTCGGTGGTGTCATTGACTTTTTTATCAGTGGCGTTTGGCCTACCAGCATTCTTTATCTGGTTTGCTTTATTAACAATAGATTTAGCAGGTTTCTTATTATTATCGTTGCCCTTGTCATCTTTTTCTAACCCTTTTTTAATAATTGGTTTAACAAGTTTAGTATTTTTATCTTCATTTTTATCAATGACTTCTGATCGGTCATCTTTATTTAAAACTGTTTTATTTTTTTCAGTATCGGAATTATTGATGGCCGTATTATTAACAACAATGGGTTTACTTTTTTCAATAGTTTTGTCGTCTTTGGTGTCAATCGAGCTAGACTTGTCACTACTTTCTGAAAGTTTTTCCATAACCTTGACAGTTTTCTCTTTTCCATTTTCTGATTTTTTACTTACTGTAGTTTTGCCAGTAACATTGTTGTTAATTTCAGTCTCTTTTTTCCCGTTGTCGTTTGTATCTCTATAAGTGTTTTTAGTCGTTTTGGCAATCAGAATCGTTTTGATAGATTCATCTTTATCAGTATTTTCGGGCACAGTATTTTTTTTAATCACTATTGTTTGATTACTTTTAGTAGTTTTACCAGTGTGTTTGTTGTTTGAATCATCACCTTTTTCTAAATTCATTTTAGTTACCTCAATGGCTTTATCAGTTATGCCTTTATATTTTTCATCTTTGTCAGTTTCATCTTTTATGTTTTGGTTTTTCTCATCTTTATCAATATTTCTAACCTTCGTTTTGTTTGTTTCTATTGGTTTGATTTTTTCGGTAGTTTTCTCATTGTCCTTGTTGTCTGATCCATTATCTTTTTCCGAATCTTTTTTAATTCCTACGACGGTTTTGTCTTTTATGCCTTTATCTTTTCCAGTTTTGTAAGTGTTTTTGTCGGTAATGTCTTCAGTTGAGTTTTTGATAGTTTTATCATCCTTGCTGATAGATCTATCTTTTGTATCCAAACCTTTTTTAATTTGCTCAACACTTTGGTCCCTTTTACCTTCATTATTTTCAGTAACATTAGGATTGTCAATTACAATTGTTTTACTGTCCTCACTAGTGGTTCTATCATCTTCTTTGTCAGTGACAACTGTATTTTTATTATTTTCTGTTGTGCTTGTAATTTTAGTTGAAGTGTTTTCTATTTTTCCATTATCTCTACTATTTTTGTGCGAATATTTTTTCACAGATTTGTCCAATAGTCCATCATTAACGTCTCTACTGGTATCTTCATTGTTGACAACTGGATATCTAATTCCGTGAGTAATTGCAAATTTCAAACCTTTATCAAAAATAGTTGGCCCGTTTGTAGTGTCATATTCTTGTAAAACTTTCCTATTTGTTATAATAGTAGAAGCGTCTCCACTAGTGCCTTCATTATCATTGGAAGGAGTCACCGGTGTTAAAGAAGTCAAAGGTACCACAGGTGCTAACGGTGTCAACGGTGCATATGTCAACGTTCTATCAACTAACAACCCAGTTCTATCATTATTTACTGGAATTGTATTTGTCGGCAAAACAGTAGCATCTGTTATAATAGCAGAACCGTCAGAAGCGTCTCCTCTAGGTCCTTCAATGGCATTGTCAAAAGGTTGCACCGGTGTCAAAGGAGTCAAAGGTACCACTGGAGCTAACGGTAGCAATGGTGCATATGCCAAAGTTCTATCAACTAACAACCCAGTCCTATCATTATTTACTGGAATTGTATTTGTCGGCAAAACAGTAGCGTCTGTTATAATAGCAGAACCGTCAAAAGCGTCTCCCCTAGGTCCTTCAACGGCATTGTCAAAAGGTTGCACCGGTGTCAAAGGAGTCAAAGGTACCACCGGTGCTAACGGTGGCAATGGTGCATATGCCAAAGCTCTATCAACTAACAACCCAGTTCTATCATTGTTTACTGGAATTGTGTTTATTGGTAAAGCGGGAGCTACACTGTAAGCAGGGCTTCTACCAAATATAGTAGTTGGACTAATACCGTCAGTACCAGGTAAATATTCAACTACTGGACCAAAACCGCCATAATTCGGTGTATAAAAAGGAGCGTCAGGATAAGCATGCTGTTCCGGGACAATTACAGCAGGCACAACGTATTCAGGTACTACTCTGAAACCATCATCATTGGTAGCAGAAGAAGGATTAGCCATGTAAGAACCAACGGGTGCTTCATAAAACCTGATTCCTTGATTTGGGACTTCATATACAGGCTCTATTATAGGAGTAGGGTGATGATGAGCTGGGGTAACACCATTATCGGTTGGTAAAGTGCCATGTTTCAAAAGATATTGAGCTTTGGTTAGAATGTCACTGATATATTTTGTATTCGCATCTTCACTCTCGATTGGGTATTGATTAGCATTGCTTGGACCCCCTTGGAAAAGTCCTCTATTTACATTTATCCCAGGGTTTGCAGTTCCAGGATAGTTAACTGCTGCACGGGCGTGGTTAAGTAGTCCATTCAAATACTCGTTTGAATTTGAATTAGGTCCGTTTCTTAGAGGAAGTCCGTTTAAGTATTTTCCAGAATCAATTCCTTGATTTCCTATTCCATTACTGAAACGAGGTTGGTTAGGTCCTGGTCTAAGGGTGTCACTGAAATCTTCACGACCTTGGTTTTGTATCTGATTAGGGACTCTTCGGGGAAAGTCGTTGGTACCAGAAGGTTGGTATTCATTACCAGAAAACTGCATTGGGTTGTTGATTCTATGGTTTTGATTTATATAATCAGCAGGATTAGCTCCTTGGAAACCAGTACCAAAGTTGTTATTATGGTAAGGTTCACGCTCCCTTCTTAGTAATTGATCATTATTTTGACCATGGTTCCAGATACCATGTCTTCCATCTTGATTTCCCAAGTTCGGAGTATATCTACCACCATAGGTTCCAGGGTGACTTCCGTAATTTCCAATGTCAGTTCCATAGTTGCGATTTTGGTTGTATAGTGAGTCACCATTACCTTGGTTTGGTATATAGGAGACAGGAGTTGGCCATATGGGATGCACTGGTCCTCTCTGGAAGTCTGTTGGGGATCCAAGACTACCTAATAAGTTTCTAATATTGTACTGACCAGATGTATCTTGATTTCTGCCATTGTTTAGAAAACCTGAAAATAAGTATAAATACATTATTAGATACTGAAGAGTTAGCAATATGAGAGGGCCTCTCAATATGAGACGCTCGAGGTGTAAAGAGCTTGCGGACGGCGAGCGATGAGTAGCTTGAAGTCCGATGAGAACAAAGCTTAAGGGATTGTTCGAAAGAGGAACACAGGTAAGTTTTAGTCAGTAAAAGTCTGACACTCCTCTGGCTCGTCCCAGAATGGGAGGAGTCATTTAATTCCAATGGAAAATATGGGATTTTCATGATCATCATCCATAGCTCGATTTCCCCCACAGCTCGGCGTAGGGATCTCTGTATTGTGACAATCCCCATGTACCGATCATATACAATCATATCATATCATATAATTGTATTTCTTTTACTTTATATATGTTAGTCTGTAAGGTATATATCTATGGGCCAAGATGCCTGAAAATAAATGATTTATTATTATTATTATTATATACAAGTTCTACCCTCGATGGCGACAAACGACAACGTCATCTGTCCATCTCGTAGAGTCTTGCCTGTTGATCTAGTAGTTTGTAGCCCTGACTGCTATGCCAGAGGCCATAGGTTCGATTCCCACCCAAGACAAATGTTGGTCTTAGAACGCAAGGCAAAGAAAGAACACAGAAATGGGTTTTAGTCAGTATTATTATTATTTATTTGTTTATCTTTATTCCAAAAAGGTAAGTAAATTATGAGATAACCCCCACAAAACCGTTGCAATGGTTTGACTGTGGGGTCGGTGAGTCTCTAGACATACTTAAATGTACTTAAAACATTTCTAAATAATATAATTTTAATTTGCGTCTAAATATATTTGTGTTTGTTTCACTCCTTATGTCTGCCGGCAGACTGTTCAATAGGTATGGTATTCTCTTTTTTAGTGTTCTGTCACGATATTAAAAAGTTTCCGTTTTTGCCAACTGAGATGCGAAAACCCAAAAATGTATATTTATATATATAGATTAGAAGGGGAAACTGGCTGACTGACATATCAACGCACAGCAGAAACTACTGGGATTAGGAGCGTGAAATTTTGCACAAGGTTTCCTTTTATGACGTAGGCGAGCACTAAGAAAGGATTTTCCAAATTTCCGCTCCCTGAAGGGATGAAGCGGGGGTCCAAAGTTTGTATGGAGAAACCTACATTCACGCGAGTGAAGCCGCGGGCAGAGCTAGTCAACCAATATACAAGAAAACAAGATCCATACCTTCTTCAGCCCTTTGGTTCCACTTAAAGGCATTATTCGTCTCACTTTGACTTGTAGACCTGGAGTCAGATCTACTATCAGTGAGGCCTCCATTGCCTAGTCCAAAGTTTCTATAGGAATCTTCATCATAAGACCTCTTTGATTGATACTGGTTGCCAGATTCATCAAGGGAATCCACGCTGCGAGTGTTGCCTCCATTTCGATCTGAAAAGAGGTTTCAGCCCCCCTAGCCAAGTTACGATCGTTTCGTTTGCTTCGAACGCCTCGAGTGGGCCACGCCTCCGATCCCTTTATTCTGACGTCATCGCAACGCTCAGTCACGTGGTCAGAACAAAGGTGTAGCGACATCTACGGCGTCACACCAGAACTAATCCTGGATCGCGCACTCAAAAGTTCTCCTCACGATTAGAACATATAGAACAGCCCGAAATCATCGATCGGGTAGTTGCCCACCAGACATAACACCCGTCTGGTCGGAGGATCCTCACTTTTCAACGCAGGTTTGCGGGACTTTACACTCTGTTCCGCTTACCTCCAAAAAGTAATCGGAGGCGTGGCCTACTCGAGGCGTTCGACGCAAACGAAACGACCGTAACTTGGCTAGGGGGCAGGTTATAGCTTTGACGGCGCCAGCTAGGGCCAGGACTGCGGATTGTGTGAAAGAGTTAGGCCGCTTATACACACACGTTTTTTCGCCGTAAAAATCTATGGTTTATTGACCGTGCGTAGTTGTTCATACACGTATTATCTCCGCCACGATAACTCCAGCGCGTTTTATCCAACTTTTTTGTCAACAAGCTTTTACAGTGATTTTTACAAGACTGACGACCTTACCTACACACAGTATTGCTTTTCACGTCAAAAAAACATCTGTGTACAAGTAGCCTTATAGTAACCATCGCAAAGGGCTGGGCAAGCCAAAATCGTGGCAGCTAGTCCTCTCTTTAAGTGTGAGTAAAAGAAAAAAAGAAACGAAGTTTATTTGGCACAAACATACACACAATGAAGTAACAGTTATATTATCATCATCATGATCATTTGAGCCGAAAGACGTCCACAGTTGGACATAGGCCTCCCCCAAGTGTCACCATAATGTCCGGTCCTGTGCGTCTCGTTCCATCATTAGGTCATCGGTGCACCTTGTGGGAGGCCTTCCAACGCTGTGTATTCCGGTACGTGGTCGCTATTCCAGAACATTTCGTGTCCATCGACCATCTGTTCTGCGAGCAACAGCGAAAATCAGCGAAAAAAGTCATTGGATGATTCACTGGGTTCCTCTGAATGCTAATAGAGCGATGGTGATGATGCCTTGAGGAGAGGTCTAAAGGCCGTGAGATTGTTCGAAATAGTCACCGCGACTCTGGAACGCAAAGGGCAACTGAAAGGACATGATTAAGTCATCGGAGTGTCAGCAAAAGACTGACTCTCCCGCAATTCTGTAGTCCTGGCAGACATCGGTCCTAGTAATTTCGGCCAATTCTGCTGACAGTTCTTTAACGCGCGTGGAACACAACACGCCGGCGGCCCCTGCTTGGTCCTCAACGGCGTGGCGAGCTACTTATTACTCGTCGTATGCAAGAATAGAGCATGTCCTTTCCCTGAGTGTTTTCCACCACCTCCTTTGCTCATATTAGAAAGAAAGAAAGAGAAACATTTGATTTGGCGGAAAAGACACAAACTTGAGACTAACTTACAGATAACAAACATTATCCATGAAAAAAGCAATATGCGCGCCACGTCAATGCAAAACGGCCGAGCGCTCAGCATAATGCCGTGTCCACACGCAAAATGTGACGCCTCCACAGCGCTGGTTTTCAGCGTGGGCCGGTGACGGGGTCGACTTAAGGTGCCATTCGAACCTCGGCTGCAGGCTGCGGATGCAGGCAGCACTTGCAGCGGCTGCGCAATGCCGACTGCAGCTTCACCTCTGGTTTTCTATGTAGGAGTATGAATTTTTGTGAAAACCATTCCGAACGCCGCTGCGGCCGCACGTGTTGCTGAGCTGCAGCCGATCGCAGACGAGTAGGGCAGCTGCCGCAAGTCGATGCGCACGTAGTTACGATAGCGCTCATATTGGATTGAATTGTAGATTTGTGACTGGCAGCACGTACAGCCAGCCTCGGAATCACTCCCGGGTGCGGATGCAAGCAAAGGCTGCTCGTCAAGCGTGTGTAACTGCATCCGCAGCCTGCAGCTGAGGTTCGAATGGCACCTTAACAGACGTCGGCAACGATACCATGTCCTGTGAGAACCGGCGTCATGCGAAAGGTGAGGACGACGTGAGGTCTTTCCAGGACGCCGTGAGATCTTTCCAGCCACTCCTCAAAGAGGGGACTTACCGTGATAATTATGGCGTCCCCAGGAATATCTCTATATATATCTGATGCAATATCTGATGCACTTACTTTCTGATCTTGCAAGACTGCTCAGTTGGTTTGGTTCTCTTGACTGGTGATCTTGAGAAGCTATTTTGCTGAACGTCACGCTATCATCCTTGGAGAATCCCTTCAAACCTTGTCCGCTGGTCTTCTTGTTATCAGTCTCGCTTGCAGTGTCTTGTGAATGGCCTAGGTTCAGCGCTGTGGATGAAAGAAGGATATAGAGACCTGGTTAGAATTGCCCACTTACGTAAAAATCCTATTCCACTTATATGCCACTAGCTTTTGCACGCGACTTCGTCCGCGTAGAAGTCTAAAATGATACAAAAATAAAAAATTATTTATTATTTTTGTATCATTTATCATTTATTTATTATCTTCGTCGTGTGTGATAGTCCATTGAATCGTATGGCGAGTGATATTGTATCTTAAGATAAAATATTATAGTATCTTAGCCGTGTGCAGCGCCCCTTAGTGAACTCCACTGCGGTTGACGTAACCTACGACAAACTTATTATTTGCGGTTGGTACAGTAATCGGGTCTAGGGATCAAACCGCAAAATTAAGTGTGTATATACAATAAGTATATACTTTTCCGGTATAAAAAGTGTTCAGTGTGGTGCCCATGATATTAAAGAATAATTATACAGTTTCATCGTAATCGAACCGGACAGACAAAAAAAAAATCAAATTTTTGGGTTCTGTGTCGGTCTAGTAACACCCCCGACATTGCCATTTATTTTTTTAATATTTTCAATGTACAGAATTTTCACTTTTACAGATTTATTATAAGCTAAGCTCCCGACACCCTTACATTAAAATACCTCTGCTCCAGAGAATATGTGTAGAACCATCACAAGAAAATCTACTTTCAAATTAACAAAACCGCATTCAAATTGGTTCACACATTTAAGAACTACGGTGCCATAGACATAGCGATCAAACTTCTTCGAGGTTTAAAAATGCACAAAGCTAAATAATTTGCTAGATTCCAGAGTATGATTATCAAATTGTGTGGGATTGATTAGTGTTCATTATACAACACTATTTTAAGTATATATGCAAAACCACAATATATACGAAAACATCATGTAATATTTTTTCCCAAAAATATTTAAAAACGGTCACAAGTTGGACATGACCGACACTAAGTACAAAACAGATCACGGCAGGTCACAGCGGGCATTAAATGCCAGCGCACAGATGGGTGCGGAAGCAAAACAATCCCTCAGTCGCCCGGGTGGCCCGGTGACCATGTATTTATGTCGCCAACCAGGTACCATAAATGACTTATAACTTTGTGATTTTTCATAATACAGTTTTGAAAAGGGAATGAAACTTTTCCCATTCATTGCTGGCAAGTATTTTTTAGAAACCTAGATTATGATAAATCAATAGCTAAAAGAATTATGTCTACCAGCCGTAACCAAACGAAGTTAGAGACTATTTAGTATATTGCTATAGTTTGTTATCAGGCGTAATTTTTTTTTAAATAGAAATACTGTGTCTGATATTTTAAGTTTACCATTGTTTAGTTTCTTACGTAAACAGTTGACAGGGAACGACGCAAAATAGAGGAAAGACGACGCACCAACACTAAAGATCGGAACCGTTCAAGAACCCCCGTTTGCGGAAATTGTCTTTGCTGCCCCCAATCTGGGGGCAGAGTCTGTTCAAAGTTTTCCAGGTTAGCCATGACAATTCGTGTCCAGGAGAGAGACTCTCCAACGGCTCGATAAAATCATCAGGGGGTTTAAGATTCTCCATTAAAAAATTAGGGAGTGGTGTTACTATGAGCTGGACTCATGCTTACAACAAAACTTTTAAGACTTTTAGAAATGACGAAACAACAAAACGACCCTCGCCATCCAATGCACAATTACAGCTCGGTGTCCCTGAGACTTAAAAGTTGTAAAATTTTTGTTACAATAGCTTGGGAGCCTGGTACAATACCAAGGGCAGGCAAAAAACTGTAGCAGCCCAGGGTTTGAATATCGGTGTGACACCCTCGAGCTTTGAAAAGCTTGTGTCACCGTTGATTCTGCGTCTGATCTCTGTCCGGTCGTGTCGGCTTGCCGTTTCATGGGACTTTTCTTTTTTTTTACACAACTATCACACAACGCCGTCTAGTCCCAAGCTAGGCAGAGCTTGTGTTATGAGTACTAGACAACTGATAAACATACTTAAATATTTCTAAATACATAAATTTTATAGATAAATTACACCCAGACACAGAATAAATGATTGTGCTCATCACACAAACATTTGTCCTGGGTGGGAATCGAACACACGACCTCCGGCATGGTAGTCAGGACTACTAACCACAAGACCAACAGGCTTGTCAAACTATGAGAGTAAAGACACAGAGAATGCACTGTGTTTGAGCACACGCTTGTGCGTACTTGACTTATGTCTTCTGAAATTAGTCATCGTGATCGAAATTCGGTCGGGAGGATTATGCAGACGTTTAGGTACAGAGAAAAGGACTTACCTGGTAAACCGTCGATGGCTAATGCCTGTGGAAGAAAAAAAAAATGAAATAAGTAAAATGATTATAGCATAGCATAGTCGGCCTTATAATGTTCCCACTGCTGGGACTCAGGCCTCCTCTCTAGGAGAGGGAATGGGCCGCCGTCTTAGTGACGACTAGTTTCCCCGTCCTTAAACGAATTGGAAACTGGCCCCTTCAGGGCCTCCATCTTTGAGAGAGCAGAGAGCCTGCGACACCAGGATCCAAGCTTTGCAAATCCGTTGGGCCCGCTACATTTTAATAAAGTTTCGTTGTGTGGTGTGACGAGAATGGATAAAGTGAGAAATGAATATATTAGGGGAAGTTTGAAAATGGCGCCAGTGACTGAAAAGTTGAAAGGGAATCGTTTGTCTTGGTATGGTCATATGAAGAGGAGGGATGAAACGCATGTTACTAAAAGAGTTATGAGTTTACATGTGGATGGATGGAGAGGAAGAGGAAGACCAAAGAAAAGATGGATGGATTGTGTGAAGAGTGATATGAAAAAAAAGGCAGTTAGTGATAGCGTGACGAGTAACAGGGCAGAGTGGAAGAAAAAAACGTGTTGCGCCGACCCCAAATAACACGGGATAAGGGCAGGAAGATTATGATGATGATGATGATGATATCAGTTCAATAATTGTTGCGTGGGAGAGTAACAAACATCCTTACAGCCTTATACCTAACTTACAGATCACCCAAAGTGATAATGCGTATAGAAATCTTCGTCACTGTTCGGCAACGGTCGTATTCCCCGAGCGTCGGAAGACGATATGTATATAGAGTGGTTAAGTGCATTTTCTTCATGCATAATTCAATCAATTAATTTTACAATTATTCGGGTGTTTCCGGGAATACGACAATTAGCGAAGATCTGCATGCGCATTATTAATTTGGGAATACTGTACACGTTTATTAAATAATATTAGTAACATAAAGGTACCAAAAGAAACACTCGCCGGGGAGCTTAGATTTTTTTTTATTGTTATAAAATAGTGCTTGACTGCGATCCCACTTGATGCTAAACAGTGTTGCAATCGTTGATGGTGAAGCGCACTAGTTTATTAAGAGCCTATTCACTCTAGCCTTGAAGACACCTAAATTATAATCGGACGAGAAGACCGCAGCAGGCTAATTGTTCCAGTCCTTCGATGTACGCGGTATAAGGGCGCTTTCAATTTATGCGTTTTTTGACGGCCTGCAGCGGTGCGGATGCGGTGCTGCATCCGGACCAGGATGCTCGTATTTTTCATACAAAGGGCGCGGTGCGGCAATCGTGCGGCGCCGCTACCGCGAACGGTCGACAACAGGACGTCAACGTCACAAACACCACGTATTCAATTCGGTGTTGAATAGTGCGGTGTTGAATAGTGCGGTGTTGAATAGCGCATCACTGCCATACAAACGCACGGCAGACAGATACGTTTTCAATTTAGACGCTTGTTGTCGGACTGCTCACGTACTGTAACCGGCCAACCGCGGCAAACCGCGGCAGCGGTTTTACATAAAACGTCTAAATTGAAAGCGGCCTAAACGTCGAAGTTTTGTCGTCGATTTTGTTCGCTATGTCCGGATAGTATGTATTTAATGTCTTTGGCCGTAAACTTTGTTTTTCCCACTGTTTCCACCTTGGTTCACAGAAAGCGGAGAATAAACTATTATTGGAGAAATTTCACTATTCAATTATATTCAGACTCAGAATTTTATTACATTCAAACTTACAAATTTAAAAAACTTTTGAAATCAATCCGTATTCCATTAGTTGCCCTTTGTGTTCTAAGGTTTTGGTGGCTAATCCGAGCGATCAGGGGCCCAAGTCTGCTATTTTTATAAATTCGTCATTCCAACACGATCCCATTGTCATTTTGCTAAAAGTTCGTAATCTAATAATTCATAATGGTCGATCATTGATCGATCAATGATCTTGTGGTAGAACGACAATATGGAGGTGTCTCGAAACAAATTAAAAACAATGACAGCACAATGACGTTCTAATGGTAGGTCACTCATCAAAGGAACTGTCAAAATTTTGGCAGTTATCCGCATACGTCAAATATTCATTTGTCATTATGTACGAGATTACCATTCTATGCCATTTCTTTCAATGGAATGTCAGTGGTTGACCATTGGAAAGTTATGATGACGCCATTATATTAGTAGATTACCAAACTTGGTCAAAATCAACAATTATGAAGTCAATGATAGACCATTCTGACACTATTGTAATAGCAGACTTGAGGCCCTGGTTGTCCAATGGTTTTTTGACTTTCACGCGGGCGAACTCACTGACAAAAGCTTGTCAATAAAACAATTTAGATCACGTGTTAAACTTTTGTATAAGGTACATATTCGGTTTGCGTAAATATGACCATGTTTCTGAATTTCGTGTTAAACTCAAGTGGTTGCCAATTCGCCTTCGCCGTAATGCTCATATTCTTTCCCTCTTGTATAATGTGCTCTTTTCCCCTTCTACCCCTCGTTACCTCAAAGAACAGTTCCAATTTCTTTGCGACTCCCACATGAAAGTTCTTAGGTCATCAGATAACTTGAAACTTAAAATGCCAATCCATACGACTACTTTCCTGGATAAGTCTTTTACTGTCCAGGCCGCTCGTCTATGGAATGCATTGCCTGTGGCAATAAAACGTGCGCAAACACTGCCTGTATTTAAAAGGCTTGTGAAGGATCATTACTTGTCACTGTGATCATGTCTTCGTTTCGTCACTTATTCTCTTGCTTATATATTTATATTTTGTATGTATGTATATGTGTATCTATTTTAGTATTAAGTTTTGTTTACTTTTATATTTGTACCAAGTGCAACCCCATTTTGTGTCCAGGCAATCTCAATCCATTCTGGGTTGCCTGGAAGAAATCGCCGAGTGCGATAAGGCCACCAATTGTATGTTTTTTGTTATATTACAGTTTCAATTTGTAACAAAATCAAAAATCAAAATCAAAATCAAAATAGCATTTATTCCAAATAAACCATTTACAGGCACTTTTGAAATGTCAAGAAGTCAGTCAGTCAGAAAAATAAAAATAAATGATGCTAATTGCAAATTCCAAAGCGTAGATCTCTATGGAGAAGAATGTGCAAGAAACTCCATGGACACTCTTTTCAATCATATTTTGTAATTACAAATATCTCTGTTACATGTTTCTTGTCGCTATCATGTGAGAACAATGTAAATAAAAATAAAAACTAAATATAGATATTAAAATAGCAACTGGCAGCTAAGAGATGACCAGCCTCAACTGACAGCACCCGTTCACGGACAAGACGCTAATATTAGCACCACTCAGCTCAACCATTTTGAAGGGAACCGAATGATCCAACACCCGCGCCACCAACTTGGTATGTATTAAAGTATATAAATAAACTTACCACTAACAATAACACCGCTACCCACTTCATTTCGTAAATGATTTACAATATTAAATGCGTAATCAGTTTTATACATCGGCATACAAAACATGCCGAATTGTTTGTTCCCGTCCAACCTGTGTCAACATAAGCCTGATATATTGTCGAAATTATACTGATTTCCATTACTTTATTGACTTAATTCTATTTGATTTTTCCAAAAGAGTTCTGAGAGTTAATTTAATGTATAGCCTCTTTAATTTTGTTAAAGAGTACTGTTTTGCTAATCGAAGCATTATTATTTTTGTTCGTCATTTATTAGCTCCTATTTTATTTGTATTGTTAAGCCCGCGGCTTCGCTTGCGTACGTGAAATGTAACCTATGTCACTCAGGCAGTGCCGGATTACCCATGTAGCAAAAGCAGCAAATGCTATAGGCCCCACGCATTTGGGGGCTCCGCGCATTTGGGGGCCCCGCGCATTTGAGGGCCCCGCGCATTTGGGGGCCCCGCGCATTTGGGGCCCCCGCGCATTTGGGGGCCCCGCACTTGAACGTAAAAAAACTAGTCGAAATACTTGTACAGCGTGAAATATAAATACAGCTGATTTCTTTAGGTACGTATCAAAATCCCGAATTTTAACATACCGATGGACGAAATCCCGAAAATTGAAACACCGAAAGGTTGTTTGGTCAAAACTTTAAAATCCCGAAAGCTCATTTGCCCGAAAGTTTAAAATCGCGAAGTTCAAAATCCCGAAATAGTCACAGTTTCCGAGAAAAACGATGTTTTGTAAACTTAACCTCAAAATATTATCAATTCATCATTAACATTATTAAAAGTTGCCTAAAAAGCGTAGCCAGAGCCCCGCTTTGCAGGGCTCTAGGATTAAAAAAAAAAATAACTACGAAGGGTGTGGAGTTTAGTGAGCGAGCGAAGTGAGCGAACACAGACTCCTCCACACCCATCTAACCTAACCTGTCCGTGTCGCAATGCCTTAAGGTCCCGAGCACCAACAGGTACATTCACACCACCACCACCAGTCTGCGAGCAACTTGGACGTAGCGTTCGCCGGCCGCTGCCACGGCACCTTTCGCTACGCTCGCTCGGTTCGCGCGCGCTTTGTCTCAGTTTTAACCTAACCTAACCTATTTCACGTAGTCCAAAGTGATGAATCATACAATCTGCCTGTGACTAGACAATTAGATAATGGTGAAAACATTTTTGCGGGAGATTGTGGGTATTATTCGTTATTTTGAATTGGATGAATTAGATTAGAATAGGTTAGGTTAGAATTGTGACCAACCGCGCGTGAGCCGAGCGAGCGTAGCGAGCAGTGCCGCGGCAGCGGCCGACGAGCGCTACTTCTCAAAATAATACAGATCAAAATTTTTTCTGACAAACAGACAAATCAAAATTTACATCTAGCGTTTCCGACAGACGTTGTCCTGCCCAAAAACAAGCTTATCGTCAGAATAAAAATTTGAGAACCCGATTGCAGCGCCACCTACCGAGTCTAATTATATTTTCAAACCGTCCAGGGTCCTCTAATATACACACAAAAATTCATCCGAATCAGTCAAGGCGTTTAGAAGGTATTTGGTATCAAACACACGTACAGAAGAATTTTGTATATAGAGATATGTAAATAAGAACTCATAACAATAAAACGTCTGCCATATTGATTAAATATAATAAATTTTTATTCGACAATACGAACACTTAATTTAATCATTCATTCATTGTCGATTTCAAATAGTGTGAAACAAAGTCTTTTTGTCTGTGTCTTCTATATATATATAAAAGGAGAAACTGACTGACCAACGGACAGCCGAAACCACTGGAACTGACTTAGAAAAGATATTTCAAGAACTCCTCTCAACCCGAGAATCTTTAAGTCAAGAGTGAATAGGTTGCTTGACAAGGGTTGTTGGTTGTTGGTTGACTAGGGGACTGTCTGTGATGCCTATTGTCTGAAGGTACTTATTCAATGAGCAGTGTCTGTAATCGTCCCCGCCACCAGGCGCAAGCTGCCTCTGTCCAGTCGCAAGAGACCTTTGGTGAAGGCTTTGTTGAGGTGTGGCATGGCCTCCTTGACCTGCCTGCGGCCTGGTGTCGAGGATCACCAGCGCTCTGTTTGTATATGTTCATGCAGCCAACTACGCAGCTGACCAAAGGCGACCGGCCCAATAGGTTCGAACACCACTGCTCCAGATCCTCTCCTGGCCAGTTCTTCTTCGCTCATGACATTGGTAGTTGCCTCGCGATATAGTAGTAAGTAAGGTTTTTCCACAAAAACTTTGGATTTCCGTTTTATCACCTTAGGAAGTGAGTTCTTTTGTCCAATAACATTCCCCGCTCCGCGCCGGGTGGAGATAGTGTCAGACTTTTACTGACTAAAAACCCACTCCTGTTCCTTCGTAGCCTTTCAGACCAGGGCCGAGTTTTCCTTTCAGAAAGACACTTGGCCCCTGTAGGCTTGACCCAGCTGGGTCCCTACGGTTGCTGAAATCTCCTTGAGGCGCGCATGGAACACTAAGGAAGTGAGTTTTTTTTTTTTCTCGATAGGTTCGCGCTTGACCGCCATCTCACCTGATGGAAAGCGACGATGCGGTCGACGATGGAACGCGCTTACCTAGAAGTAACCTATTCACTCTTGACTTAAAAATTTCCGGGTTGTAGCCATCAGGAAACACACATTCCGGCAAGGAAATCCACTCCTTAGCTGTACGCACATTGAATGTGTTGCCAAAACGTTTTGTGCGTATATTTGCGTACGTATGCGCAAAAATCTAGCTTAAAGGCGTACCCTATTATAAATAAAATCAACATATTAAAATAAAATAATTATAACATAACTTAAAGTATAGAAATTAGGATAATAACTTGTACATTTCTAAAATATTGCTCAAATTTAAAGTGACGCCCTCTAGCGGACAAAAGTCATGTATTAAAAAAGAACGGTATGATAAATACACCGTGTTTGATATTATTTGAAAAGGCGTCACTTACACTTATCAAAAATATCATCAAAATTCAAGGTGGCGCCCTCAAGCGGTCAAAAAATTTGGATGTTAAAAACACCCATAAGTTTAAAAGAAAAAAATAAAAAACCGGCTACGATAAAAAAAAACGACGCTGAAAAAGTATGAAACCAGATTTTCAGGATGCTGAATTAAACAAGGTTACTGGAGAAATCAGGAAAGAATAAAAAGTAAAGCCGTAGTCACACGTTGTATTAGATACCAACCGTAACACTTTAATACGTGTTTTTTTTTGTCGTAGTCGAGTTTTAGGGTTTAATGTTGGGCTGTGAAAAAGACGGATGAAAAAGATTGCATGTAGCGGAGACGAGAATGTTGAGATGGATGTGTGGTGTGACGAGAATGGATAAAGTGAGAAATGAATATATTAGAGGAAATTTGAAAGTGGCGCCAGTGACTGAAAAGTTGAAAGGGAATCGTTTGTCTTGGTATGGTCATGTAAAGAGGAGAGATGAAACACATGTTACTTAAAGAGTTATGTGGATGGACACACATGTGGATGGGTGGAAAGGGAGAGGGAGGCCAAAGAAAAGATGGATGGATTGTGTGAACAGTGATATGAAAGAAAAGGAAGTTAGTGATAGTATGACGGTTGACAGGATAGAATGGAAGAAAAAAACGTGTTGCGCCGCCCCCAAATAAGATGGGACAAGGGCAGGAAGATGATGAGTCGAATTTTAGTTTTTATACTTTTTTCTTAATCTCTTTACTGCACCAAACCTAATTGGTAGGTAATTAAAATCCTGAAATAAATAAATCAATATTAACTAAACAATCACGGAAAGTGATTGTATTGTACTTTTTCTAGACCATGCAAATTATTCGATAGTCATGTTTGGCATTCATAAACTTAAACCGAGTGACGTCATAATTTTTAATAGCCGTGAAAAATGTGCACAACTTGGTGAAATACAAACATTTCTTAGTATATAACACATGTAGGTATATAGATAATGAGGTATTTTTAATACGCATTTTTATGCCCTAAGCTGGCCTTTTGATCTAGTGGTTAGTGACCCTGACTGTTATGCCGAGGTCGTGGGTTCGATTCCCACCCAGGACCAATGTTTGTGTGAGGAGTACAATCATTTGTTCTGTGTCTGAGTGTAAGTAGTGTAAAGTGTAGTGGAGCGAGAGATAGTGTCAGACTTTTACTGACTAAAAACCCACCCCTATTCCTTCTTTGCCTTCATCCCGGTGCCCCAGGCTTCGCTTTCACACTACCCGTGGATGATTGCCAAAGGTTGCGTGGTTTCGATTCCCAAACGGGCTCCTGGAACGCTAGACAAAGAAGGAAAATAGAAACATCACGCTCTGCTTTAGAGTGAGAGAAGTCATTTGATGATTTTTCACCGAAAAAAAAAACCGGCAGATCCTAGAACTAAAGATTTAAAGACATGTGACATCCGCAACAGGGCCTTCATGGTGAACTATGGCCCATTATCTCTTTTTAAAAGAAACCTGAATTCTAGCAGTGGGAACATTATAAGGCAGATTGTGCTGACGCTATGCTATAATTTCTCATTAAAAGCACGCCAGCATAATTCTACGTATCCATTTGAAAATACTCTGTACTATGAACGTTTGTTTCTGCTACAGAAAATAATATCATTGGCATAAATACAAGTGAATTGAACGCACGCAAAGTGCAAATAACCTTAGACGTCAAAGTGACATTTGACATTGATAACTTGAACCGATCGCACTTCACATCTGGAAAGCAAAACAACGTACGTTTTCGCAGAAATTCTTAGGATTTTATTTAAAAATGACGACTCCCGCGGTCCAAACAATCCAGAAGTCATCTTGTATATTCTGCAATATAGTTAACAAGATTGAGAATACAGCAATAATTTATGAAGACGACGACGTCTGTGTGTTTCCTGATATTAAACCCGCAAGCAAGTTACACCTTTTAATTATACCTAAACGTCATATTGAAGACGTTAAATGCTTAACTACTAATGATAAGGACCTTGGTAAGTGATTTTGTCGCAAAATCTCATTATAAATTAGCGTAGAAAGTGATTAGAAATGTTATCAATTATCTGATAGTAGGTGGGGTGGAGTAATAAGAAATTACAATCTCCACGAGTTTATCCTATTTTTGTGTCTAGCAACTAGCAAGAAATATCTACCTATGTGATCATGATATCCAAGTTATTAGTAGATTGTATATAAAAGTGAAATAATAAGTTTTTTCCAACTCAACTGTTTATAATATTTATTATCCAGCTGAGCATAAAAAAAGTTACTTTCATTATATAACATTAGGCTCGTGTATCAAAATGAACTGTTCAGTAAATCATTGTATTATTCTATCCATAATATCCCACAATTTAGTTTTACAAAGTAGTTACAGTACTTCCCTTAACCGGTGGTAAACAACTATTCTGAAAACTTGGCAACACTGAAAGGTTCAAAGATTAAAAATATAGTTTGACATTTTAATTTTTTTTTTGCTTTTAATGACCTGGTCACTTGGACCTTTCAGTCAAGTCTTATTTTATTTTTCAAAAGACTGCACTATGTATCACATTAGAGTGCAGGTGCAATACATTCTAATGTTTTTGTAGTATTTGGCAGCAAATGTATCGAGTTAGCCTTCGCTAAGGTAGCCAAAACTACAAAAATTTCTCAGCTCTATTTTACCGAGATCGCGCCTGTTTCAATAATTCCACATATTGTTTAGTTGCGCAGACATTTGAGATACAAAACTATACCAATTTTACATCACAATATCCATCAGGAATCAATTTGCGAATAATAAAAAATAGCCACTGAAGTTCACTCGAAGAAATCCCGCCAAAAACTCCCCATTTCAAATTAAGAAAAAAAAATAGGCTATGTTTGGTCACTTCATGGTAGAGTATGCCAACAACTTCTGTCTGTATTTGCTTTCAGTTACCAAAATGCTAGAGGTTGCTTACGAACAATTAGCAAAAAATAATTTATCACCCTCCGACGCACGTCTGGGATACCATTGGCCGCCTTTTCGTAGCGTCAGGCATCTTCACTTGCACGCTATAGCGCCCGCGTCTGAAATGGGATTTTTATCTCGACTTATTTTTAGAAAGGATTCTTATTGGTTTGTTTCTGTAAGTATTCCGTACTAAAGTAGCATCTAAAACAATATTATGAAACGAAAAATTGTTTGTTTTTCGTCTTTGTACAATTTATTAATATTATTATTCTTTCTTTTCAGCCTGATTACGTGGCTTCAAGGATTTGATGATACAGGCCATCAAAATTATAGCTAAATCTAATTTATTCTGGTTTTCAAGTTAATTAGCGAGGATTGGGTTATTCGAGGTTCCAAATGAACTTAGTTAATAAAGCTCTTAAGGGTGTCGCTGTGCTCACCGATGTGTCGAAAATACGTTCTAGAAATATATACCAATAAGAATGCCAAAAGTGCCCTCTTCGCAATGCTATGCTAATGAAAAATTATGCAATAGGATTGGCCATTGCTATGACGGAAAAATATGTATTAATTTAACATTTGACAAGCACAATTGCCCACCATGGATTAAGTGCCGAAACTAAACTCCAATAGATAGATAGACCAAAAAAGAAAATAGATAGATCCTCATATAATACTGTCATTTTAGTAAGTTTAGCGTGTTGAAAACATTTTGTTTTACAAAATACAAAAAATATGGACGGAAAGCTCAAGATATATGTAAATATACTTGTATCAACTTCCTATAGATTGTTATATTAGTTTTTAGCTTTATTAATTAATATAATAAACGGATTTGTGTTGGGTCTTTTTTGTTTCAATTCAAAGCTCTTGTTATCCAACACTTGATGAACCAAAGAGCCAAAAAAAAAAGAAGAAAGAGTAAATATATGGGAAACGAACGCACTTAATGTGACGTTTATAGTGATGTCCATGTACAACTATGACAGAACCTTTTATTGTTTAAGTCGAGTTACGTTCGTGCGTTTAATCACCCGCAGAATAGAATATTACATACTATCTTCAGCTTCGTGCTCTTCTCTTCTCTTTCTATTTCTCTTCTTCTTTCTATTTTGTATACCAGTGTCGCCAACTCAGCACTTTCTGTGCTAGATTTGGTACTATTTTCACACGGCCAGCACTTCTTATTAGCGTATTAATGGCAAAACTAGTTAAATTCCTTGCTTGGCCTAGTATTCGGCCAGCACTGAAATCTAACATGCAGAACCTAGCACTAAATAACAGTCAAGCGAAATTTTCTGGTTACCACAATTATACGAATTAGTTTTGTAACTATTTTTTTTATTAACAAACGCAAGATTGCAAGGGATGTTTGTTCTATAATGAGATAACACTTTCTTTGTCTTACTTTTAGTTAGTTTGATAAAGTTCAGTATGTGACTCTGTGTAAGTAGAGAGGAAAAGTTCAGTATGTTACAAAAACTAAGGAAATGGATAATAATATTCCTTTGAGCAAAAAAAGTAATTTTATTCAAAATTACAGAAAGGGGTGGAAGAAAAATCTGAGATACAAAAAATGGCTTAGACCTGTGCTCGAAATCAATGTGTACATTTCGTAAAACTGAACTAAATGCGAAAATATATGAAATTAAGCGGCATTCGGAATCAAAAAACATGGAATTTTTTTTTTACTTATTTATCGGGTCTGGCAAAACTTTGTATAGAAACAGTTGGTTTAGTTGGTAAACCTAAAGTTTATTATGCGGATGCTTTGCTCCAAAAAAATGTTTGTTTGCAGCTCAATGTACCGCTGTCTTGTCGATTAATTATCTAAGTCCATTGTGCATAAAAGCCTTCGCTGGGTCAAAAGCTGTTTGTAATATGAAGCTACATCATCAAAACATCATACAAAAATGTTTTAGCACCACATTTTGGAAATCCATAGAAATCTAGCACTTTTTGAGATGTTTATTAGCACCCTCGTATTATACAGTTTGCAACACTATGTTTAACGACCGAAAAATGAGGCAAATCAGCAAACGACGACCGTTTACCATTAGGTGGGATCGCAGTCAAGCACTGGTTTATATCAATTTAAAAAAAAAACGGATGTATAAACGCGGTATTACAAACGGCGATGTTACAAGAATTCAATATACTAATTATGCTATAATAATAAAACACTGATCTTGTAGTAGAATAAAAATTACTTTTACAATATGAAAACTCGTCTTTTAGTAATCTTACTAATTCAGTACCTACAACACTATTGAGCACAATAATAAAACCGATTGTCAAAATAAATAGAAAAAAGAAAAAACTTGCTTGTTATATTTACTATACTTTAAAAATAGGTATGTTTAACATGTTTTTAACTTAATAATAGCTTTGAATGATATATTCAATACATTTAAGTTGTATATATAAATCTTCAACGCCGTCTTGTAACCTAACCTCAAACGATAAACAATATTTTTTTTTTGTTTAATCTAACTGGAATGCTTTAGTAATTATGACCCTTTTTGTTTTGTAATGGGATATCATCTAATAATATCTCCCGTTCTGGGTGGAGTAAGAGGGAGGGTCAAACTTACCGATAAAATCTCACCTGTGTTCCTTCAGTTGCCTATTGCGTTCAAGGGACAGAGTACTCAATGACATTACACATAGGCGTAGCTTGGACTAATTTAGATGTGGGCGAAGGCACATCAGCGAGGCCTTGTATCTTTCAAAAACGATAGAGCAACTGTCGCAACCCAGTGTTCGACCACATCGTTGCTTACCATCAGGTGAAATAGTGGTTAAACGTGAGCTTATCAATTATAAAAAAAACCCTCATTCTTTAACAATTATTTAAAAAACCGATTCAGCGAAATAGTGAGGCAGGCATGTAAACAAAAAGTTCATCAAACCAGAGAACCGTCTGGTGGTTTGCCTAAATATAAATAAGAGAATCATATTGATTTGTAAAGAATGCTCTAGAAACATAACCAGCTCAAAGAGCTCCATAATTGCATGAGCCATTCAATTCTTATAGTTGTGTAACTTTCAATTAACTTTTAGTTCGTCATACTTGCAATTTAAGTTATAAAGCAAATATTTAAAACTTTTATACCAGTACTAATCTTTAGATGAAGATTGAAATAGAACAAGAAAATAACACCAATTAAGAGCCCTTGCTTGTGCGAGGCCCCTTTGTGTGAGAGGCCGTGGGCGAGGGCCCACTTCCCCCACGCCTAGCTGCGCTACTGACAATTACAGTAATAATAAAAAAATGAAAGTTCGTGTATATTTGTTATATCTAACACATGTTACTAAAAGAGTTATGAGTATACATGTGGATGGGTGGAGAGGGAGAGGGAGGCCAAAGAAAAGATGGATGGATTGTGTGAAGAGTGATGTGAAAGAAAAGGAAGTCAGTGATAGTATGACGGTTGACAGGATAGAATGGAAGAAAAAAACGTGTTGCGCCGACCCTAAATAAGATGGGACAAGGGCAGGAAGATGATGATGTATATTTGTTATTTCTTCATGCTCAAAGCTGAAAGGATTTAATAGCCTGTTGACTGGTGTGATATGACTCGCCTGTTGGTCCAGTAGTTAATGGACCTAACTGCTATGCCGGACATTGTGGGTTTGATTCCACCCCTCCCAATTTTTTTTTCATATGGTACAACATTTGCAGAATCAGCTAGTAAAATATTTATTTATTTATTTAAACTTCATGTACAGTAGTGGTACATAGGCGGACTTAATGCAACAAGGCATTCTCTACCAGTCAACCTTTGGGTTAAAAAGACAACACTGTGGTAGGTGTGCACAATAAATAAATTACAGATATATTTGAAATAGAATGTAGTATCATTAAATTAAGTGGCTTATGATGGCCGTTGAGGCCGAAAGGTTCTGGAATGGCGACCACGTACCGGGAGACGTAGCGTTGGAAGGCCTCTTACAAGGTGGACCGATGACCTGGTAACGATTGTGGGATTATTATGAATTATGAATTAATAATAATATAGGTGTCTTCAAGGCTAGAGTGAATAGGCTCTTAATAAACTAGTGCGCCTGACCATCAATGATTGCATCTCCGCTTACCATCAGGTGGGATCGCAGTCAAGCACTGGTTTATATCAATTAAAAAAAAAAAAAAATATGAATTATGAGTACGATGGATGCGAGACGCACAGGACCGTTCATTGTGGCGGCACTTGGGGGAGGCCTATGTCCAGCAGTGGACGTCTTTCGGGTGAAATGATGATGATGATGAAGTGGCTTATAATAATAAAATACGTATATATGCCAATTTAATAAACTAATAAATACTATGATAAATAAGAAATCATTCTAATTAAGAGAACTTAAAATATAAACATTAAAAATAAATATTAAAATCTTCTCATCTCTTTACCATCCTTTCAGATCAATGGATGAATCCGAACTCGACTCATCAGAGCTTGGCACACAAGACTACTGGCAGAAAGCCTATACTAAGGAAATTGAGAACTTTGTAGAACATGGGGACCCGGGAGATGTGTGGTTTGGTGAAGACAGTGCTAACAGAGTTATTGAATGGATATGTAACTGTGGTGCTGAGAGGGACACGGCTGTTATTGATTTAGGTGAGTTCATGAATTAGAGCAGTCAAATGGAGGCCGAGTGGTAACGGCCCTGACTTAAGAGTTGTAGGTCGCGGGTTCAAACCAAGCCAGGCGCATTAATTTGTGTAATTTATTTCATTGCTGCTCTCAAAACGGTGAAGGAAAACATCGTAAGGTAACCGGCATATCCTAGAACCAAAAAAATTTGATGTGACATTCACCAACACGCACTGGGCCTGCTTGGTGGATTACGGCCCATTCCCTCTCCAATAGAGGAGACCTGAGTACCAGCAGTGGGGACATTAAAAGGCTGATTATGCTATGAGTTTGTTAAGGGTTGAGTTGGTCGATGGGGACGAAAGGTTCTTGAGTAGCGACCACGTACAGCAAGACGTAGTAATGGAAGGCCTCCCACAAGGTGAATCCGAAGGATGCGAGACGCCCAGGCCCGGTCATTATGGCGACACTTGGGGAGGCCTATTTATTTATTTAATCTTCATGCAACATAAAGTACAAAGGCGGACTTAACTTTTCTAATACCGTAATTAGTGACACAATAGAAAGATAATATTAAGAGAGCGAACGCGGTTCGCTTAGGGTTTAAGGGCCTATTACACTACACAATATTCAGACTGTCTTATTTTTTGTTCCGAGTAAGACCGGTCTAACCCTTATTACACTACGCGACATCGACTAAGACTGTCTGAATATCGCGTAGTGTAATAGGCTCTCCAATGAATTAATGCCTTTTAGGCATTCTCTACTAGTCAACCTAGGGTAGTGAAGAGACAATAAGGTAGGGGCTTATACAGAAAATGTTATTTATAAAACAAGAGTACCACAAAAATTAACTTTAAGAATTTCGAGGGGACATTGTACTCCTCATTATGAACAACTTTTACTATGGGATCAAACCTGAAATCGCGAAAACACAATCAGCTTCTCCATACATTTTGACGAGTTATGCGAACATAAACGTAGGGAACAGCTGAATTTTTTTCGCTATTTCATGTTTGGTCCCATAGTAAAAGTTGTTCATAATGAGGAGTACAATGTCCCCACGAAATTCTTAAAGTTAATTTTTTAACACCTTATATATTAAATTAAGAACAGAAGATTTTGAGACGATTCTGCTGTTGGTGGAGAAAGTAATTCCGCTTAAACGCACAATACATCCGTGCGATATTGCGTGCGAGATTTATCAATCTGCCTCAGCTTCGCACGGGTGTTAAGGTAGAATTACATTGGGCACACGTAGGCTACATACGCCTATCTGGGCACGTCGGTCTCCATAATTTTGTATGGCAACTACACTTGTAGACCTGTCTGTGTAGAATATGCTACACTTGCTGTGCGACTGTGCAGCACTAGGCTCCAAAAGACTAGAGTATCTGGGCCAACCATTGCCAAGACCAGAGGACTACAGGCTCAGCCCCATCAAAGCCATACTGGGACTCATGAAGAAGTTGCACGGAGGACTAGGGGTTGAGTAGACAGGAGGGGAACAGCACAAAAGATCCAGAAGGGTCGAAGTGCTCTGGCCCAGGGCCAGCCCCACTACAAGATAAGACTTGTAGACCTACATAAGATCCACGCCACGCGACGTGACTCTACGTACAAATCAGGCGTGGCTCACGTGTGCGTCAGTCTAATGTAGTTCCCACTTTATTCTGAGGATGGTGATCAATAAATTATGTATATATATATGAATACTGACAAATGCTTGCACTGGCTGGACAGGTCCACTCAAATCTGTATGGTTCTTTCTTCAAAAGACCATCTCAGACAAATCTGTACTGTTCTCATGTGATTTGGCCATTACATATTAACTGTATGGACTTTAAAAGAGACTTAGACCCCTGGGTTTGTTTCGGTGTTTCTTCTCAGGGTAGTCAGCTAGGAAACACCGGCCTCATCTAGTTTAAATGACAAAAAAAAATTGACGTGTAAAAGTGTTTTTTAAAACTACTTACAAAATAAATATCATTTATCATTAATTATTGTATTGTAATTCCAGGTTGTGGCAATGGCTATACGCTATCGGAGTTGGCTAGAGAAGGGTTCACGAACCTGCTAGGCGTGGACTACTGCCAGGAAGCCATCACGCTCGCCGAGAAAGTGTTCAAGACTGAATTCCCTCATATTAAATATAAGGTACAAGTCATAAAAAAACAGTAAAAAACTAAAACCCGGCTACGATTTTGATAAGTACCAGTGAAGCCCTTTCAGATGATATCAAATACGACGGTGTATTTATTTTAACATATTTTTAACACATGACTTCTTGACCGCTAGAGGGCGTCTTTTGTTGGATTGCATTGGATGAACCGGCAAGTTCATCAAATGCAATCCAACGAATTTTTAATAAAAAGGCAATGCGTAAACAGATAACACACACACACACATTGACACATTCATTGTGCGTACAGCTAAGGAGTGGAATTCCTTGCCGGAATCTGTGTTTCCTGATAGCTACAACCCGGAAATCTTTAAGTCAAGAGTGAATAGGTTACTTCTAGGTAAGCGCGCTCCATCGTCGACCGCATCGTCGCTTTCCATCAGGTGAGATAGCGGTCAAGCGCGAACCTATCGAGAATAAAAAATAATATCAGAAAGCTCTGCTGCCACTCGGTAATATCGTCATTCACTCGAATATTTCACAAAACTTGTTCCAAGAAATACGTGTTTTTTTTTTCATTGTAAAAGTTTTTGGAAAAAAAATTGTTTATTCAGAATCTTGATTAAATTTGCAAGAATTCTATTGTTATATTTTTTGACTTTTTTATTTATGAGTACATTATGAAGGGTCAAAGTTCATGCCAATTTTCAAAGGTCTTTACTGGATTAGTTTTACACAAATTTATAAATTGATTTCAATAGAAGCCTAGATAATATCCACAAGATACTGTGTTTCCAAAATATCTAATGAAAAATGTGGAATAACGTCATAATCGCGTAAGAGCGTTTGTATGAAAAACAGTGAAAATGTATATCTATTTATGTATTTTTTCAGGTTTTCGACATAACACAAGACTGTGTAAAGGAGCTGGGTAAATTCGGTATAGTTCACGATAAAGGTACCTATGATGCCATTGGGCTGAATCCTGAAGATCCGAAGAAATGCAGAGAGAAATATATAGAACAAGTTGCGGATATGTTAGATGATGAAGGTAAGGCACTAGAATCTAGAATTCCAAGGTTTCATTATGGAGGTTCTCTAATTTTCTCCTATTGAATGTTTGTCATGAAATAGTCATTGAATAGGGTTCGAAGACCTGTGAGGGCTTTTTTTTTCAGTAGGAATATCATCCAATGACATCCCCCGATTTTGAGCGGGAGATAGTGTCAGATTTAAACCAACTAAAAACCCACTCCTGTTCCTTCGTTGCCTTTCGTACTGGGGCCGAGTCTTCGTTTCAGAATCAGACCCTTGGCCCCAGTAGGCTTCAAACCTGCTGGGCCCCTACGGTTACTACGTGCCGTTGACAACTTGGGCTCGGTCCGGACTGTTACTGGACAGTGAGCTACCCATTGCTCGCCGTCCGCAAGACCGCGCTTAAAGTGGGGTTCCTTCTATTTGGCAGAATCTTGATACTCCGATTTTTATTTGGCATAACTCACATGGCATAATCTTATTTAATCGAATATTTTTAAGGCATAAAAATTATTTAGCATAACTTTTGTTTGGCAGAATATTTACGTGTCCGAATTTACAATGGCATACTTTTATCTTGGCAGAATTTTGTTTCGCATAATTACCTTTGCCATAATTAATATTATGCATAATTTTGTTTAGCATAACATTTATTTAGAGATACGATTATTTGGTATGGGTGCATATTTGAACATCAAAAATTAAAATAGATGTATCTTCTTGTAAAAATTAGTGTTCAAAACATCAAAAACTTATAATATATGGAATAAAACTGATAATTTAAATAAAGTAAATTTATGCTGTCGAATGGTTAGATAACCTACGTGCAATGTATTTAAAATCGAATGGTCTGCAAAAGTGACATAGAATGTTCTAAATATAGCATGTATTGGTAGCATTTTCAATATTAAATTAAATTTCTGTCATAAAAAGTCAATACGCAGCACAAGCTGCAAAATTTTGTGACAGAAACGAATCGCTGCGAAACCGACTTTACGCAGTCTTGTCTGCCCTACCCCTAGAGTGTAATTTAAACCCGCGTAGGCGCGGAGGGGTAGGGCGGCCCGCGAGCTGAGGAGCAGGTGGTTTGAAGGCCCGCCGAAGGTGGTGAGCGTTAAAACCATCTGTGACGATAAGCTCGCGTGGTGCCGCCCAAACCCCGCAGCGCCGGAGCCGTGACAGAAACAATGCTTGCTGCATGTTGCATGCCTGCTTGCATGCTGCATGCCTGCTTGCATGCTGCATGTTGCATGCCTGCTTGCATGCTACATGCATGCTGCATGTTGCATGCCTGCTTGCATGTTGTATGCCTGTTTGCATGCTACATGCATCCAAGCCTGCATGCATTAACGCCTGATCAGAAAGAGGTAGCAATTAACGTTAACGTCGCATGTGTGTGGCGAAAAAAATCAGTTCTGCCTTTTAATGACTATCGATATAAAATGTATGCCAAAAGACGATTCTGACTGTGAATTTTCTGCGATATGATGGTTCTGCTTTTTAATTATTATGGATATAAACATTATGCCTAAAGATGATTCTGACTAACAAAATTATGAGTTTTGAATGTATGACAACTGAGTGTATGCGAAATGATTTTCTGCGAAATGAAGTTTATGCTATCCGTTGTTATGCAAAACAATATTATGACGTAAAAAGTTCTGCTATAAAAGGTAGACCCGTTGACATCTCATTGAGGGCTCGGTCCGAATAGTTACCGGATGGTGAGCTACCCATTGCTCGCCGTCCGCAAGACCGCGCCTACAGTGGCCGGAAATCAGAATCAGAATCCCGGCGGCTGGAGCGCGAGGGCCATTGCCTCGCGCGTGCACGTGGGACTTCTCCTTTGCTAGCATTACTGCTTCGTTCTTGGAAGAGGCCGCCGGCCACTCCTCCTCGCTCCGCAGAATGGCCTGTACACGCTCCCGACGCGAGAGATCGCCGCCGCCTCACGCCCCCACGAGAACACGGCGGTGCTCCACCGTGTCCGCCAGACGGTCCACACAATGGCACAGCAGGCGGCTGACCAGACAATCGCGCGCTTGGAACGATGTTACTTTGTTCCCCGCGTCCCACTTGATAGCCAAACAGACCTAAAAACCGACTTCTGCACATCTATCAACTTTTGCCAAGTTATTTAGGCGACTGTAATTCAATGCTGTTTTTTTGTGGGTAATTCAGAACGTTACTTTCTCTGAAAACGCATCATAGCTTGTGAACAATACAGACATTTGAATGTTTGATTATTTTAGTTTGATTTTATATTTAATAGTTATGATATTTTGAAAGAAAGAAAACAAGTTTATTCTGCCCAAATAGACGCACAATAAAATATAGCAATCTGTCGGACCATGTATAAACCGGGCATGACTGTGCTACACCATAGACACTAGACAAAACACAGTTGTCTGATGTCTACAGCTTAGTCTGTGGTTATCCATTGTCTATTGCACCTACATTTATTGTATTTTGATTTTAATATTTGATTTCATTACTTTTAATTTGATTATTTTAGTTTGATGTTTTAATTAAATTATTGATTTTTGATTTTTATTTTTTACATTGAAGTTAATTGTATTTTTTTTTTGTAGGATTTTTTATTTTACACTTTTTAGTTATGGTACCACCACTAAAAAGTACCATTCAGCCATACTTAAATACCTTATAGCCAGAGTGCATCTTATGACAATTCTAATAATACCAAACAAGGTTAGATTAAATTAATGCCTAACTTCAGGCTTCATCATCAGATCAGTTCGGTATATTCCCCCTCTTCTTTCAGTCAGTCATCTACTACGACTAATAAAGCAATTTTACTTGTTACGACAGTTCTGCTGTGATCATATGAGGAGTTCTGTACCATATTTTCGAAGTTCATGATCAGATCATAACAATATTGTATGGGACCAACTTGAAGGCATAACCATTCAATCAAAAAAATATTTCAAAATCGGTCCATAATTCGCCATGAATTCGGGGAACATACATAAAAAAAACATACATTTAATAATAATAATAATTTAGGCTCACGTTAGGCGGCTGGATCAAGGGCTTGATTCAGAAAGTGGTACTCCTGGACACGGCTCGTAGTTAGGAGGTTCCTCTCTCAGGAGCCCTGACCGCCGGTAGCTTGGACTCTGTTCCCGATACCGGTGGGCTACTATTTTTTATATTTTTAAATGTTTTTAATTTTATAGTGGAATATTTAAAAATATAATTTATATGTTTTGTTAAAGGAATAAACGAAATAATAATTTATTTGTTAACATAGGTAAAGAGATACAGGTCTTATTTTTAATAAACAGAGCGCTATGATATGCCTGGAGGCGCACAAATATGGGGTGCAATTGTCGCTGAGAGTTTACAAATTATAATTTACAAAGAAAAAAAACATGCATAATTTATAATATTACATAGGAAAATAAATTTAACAATTACATATTACTCTAATTATTAATTTAAATAATTTGCAAATCAATTAAATGTCAATACGAATAAAATGTTAATACAATTATACAATTAAAATTAAAATGTCAATACTATTAAATGTCAATACAATTAAAATATCAAAATAATAAAGTGTCAAAATGATTTTAATGAATGATCATATTCGAACATAGAACCTCCTCCTTTTTGAAGTCTGTTAGAAAATAATTTTTCCCATTTTCCAGGTATATTCATAATAACATCTTGCAATTGGACAGAAGAGGAACTAATAAAGCATTTTGAAGAAAAAATGAAGTTGAAACGAGTAATACCAACACCACAATTCAAATTTGGCGGGAAAGTTGGCAGTGTGGTGTCTTCTGTTGTGTTTACTAAGAAATAATTTAAAAAAAGAAATATATTTGATACCAAGCTTGTTTGTTTTATTGATCAAATTGTTAAAGAAATAAACGGCTGTCTATGGCTTGTGATAGGAGTTTTGGCGGGATTTTTCCGATTGACGTTCAGTGGCTGTTTTAATTATTCGCAAATCTGCCCTGCTAATTGTAAATGCAGTAATCTATATTTTTGGGATTTTCACTTTTTTGCAAAAATGACATCTCAAGGGGTAAAGTATACATAAAAATAAAAAATAAATATTCTTTTGGTACTCTTAAAATTATATAACTAAGATTTGTTGTTTAGATATCAAAAAACATGATCACTGCGTTCATCTCCGAACCGCGCCATTTTGCAAGTACTGCATTTGCAATAAGCAAGGCAGAAATTGAGTCCTCTAGTCTTCGAACAACGTATATTTTAAACGAAGGTCCTAGTGGATTTTGCAATTTAAAATTGGTGTAATTTTGTATTTCAAGTGGAATCAAAGATAAAGGGTCGTGACAGACAGACGGGCAACAAAGTGAGCTTAAAAGGGTTCCGTTTTTTCATTTTGAGGTACAGAACCCTAAAAATAGTAAGTATATTTGGCAGCAAAAATCAAGTCAGCCTTCTCGGCAAACTTCTCAGAGGTAATCAATACTACAATAAAATAATTCTTTCCCCCTTCATTTTACCGAACTCGCGCCTTTTTCAGTGATTCCACATGTCCAGTTGCGTATACCTACAAAACTAGACCACATCTGCTTGGAATCAATTTGCGAATAATAATACAGCCACTCTACGATCAACAATGTACAATATTGGGCTACGATTGAACCAGCTTCAAATATGTATTTTACAAAAAACTTCAGACCTCTGCGATGCTTTTTCAGCGAGATATCAAAGATACCTAATATGTTTGTAACCGTTTCGATGGCGCGGTCATGGGGTTTTTGCTTTATAGCTCCTAAAGTATAAACCTAGGAATTTTTTACAAATTCAATCTGTTATTTACCCGAATTTCAGGCCTCTGCAACGCGTTGTGTTTAGTTTTAAAGATCTTCGTGGCTGCGCCATTCTCCGCGTTTCAATGGCGCGGCCACATTCAAACCCTTATAACTTTTTAACCATAACTGACAAATTTATGGTTTTGGGAATAATCTTTTACAAATTTTTACAAAATCTTAGCAGTTTTTTTTTAACTATTGTCATGGCTGCGCGGTTGAAACGCTCTCGTTCAAATATCATTACAAAACTATACCTGCTGATATGTCGGGCCTCTAGTACTAGGGATCTAGCTAGTACTTTCAATCTGATCATACTCGAAAAAAACAGGATGTAGGTACTTTATTTCCTATAACAAAATAAATTGTTTAACTTCTTTTTGGGGAAAAGTTCAGGAAATCTCTGTCCATTCTATGCCTTGAAGAGATTGCGAAGTTTAATACTGTCCTACGTAAGTGTGATTTATCAGAAACGAGATCGCGAAGCGATGCGGCGAGAATGAAACAAACAATTGATAATCTATTGCGATCACCTACGTGACCAATCGCACGTGGGTGCGGTGCGGTGACGAGCGAAGCGAAGCGGACGCGATTAGTTAGCTTAATATTTTAAATGGCGGCTGAAGCGGGGACTTCACGCGAATATCTGCCACGTCGCGTCGCTTCGAATTCAAGTGAACCGCATCGCATCGCTTCTCAACCACACTCGTGTTGATTCGCTAGGGCTCAGCCGGCATAGCAGTCAGGGACACTAACCACTACACCAATAGGACAGGAAACAAACAGGTGAACCATTAAAAAAAAAGTCAAATATTTTTATTACACTTTATTTATTAAATATTTTTACACTAACCAACCTGTTTGAAAAATATTTGTTACATGAAGCATTACAAAGGAAATACACGATAACGTAATTCTATAGTCTATACCTTACACAAATATAACCTCATTCTTATTGGATTCAAACTTCGAATGCGATTTTTCCCGCGGTTTTTTTAGGTTTCCGTATCTCAAAAGGAAAAAATGGATTTGGATCACTTTGTTGTCCGTATGTCAAGACCCTTTATATCGGGTACGCGTGGAGGTATTGAGTTGAAATTAAAATCGTTTACTCAGGTCTGCGGTCCTTTGAAAACGAAAAAAAAAAACTTGAAATTCGGAAAAATCTTTGTCATTATTCGGGAATTAAACTGTTTTATATAGGTAAGTTTGTACGGAACAATCTGTGCGCAAGTCCAGCTAGCACTTGCCCGGTATTTTTTCTTTCTAAAGGTTGACCAAACATTTTGTGTCAGTAACGTTACTTCGAGAGTCATAAGGTCGATTAAATTGACGGAAAGTCGACTGAACGATTCATCGAATATTTATTAATCGATGTCATGCCTTGATCCGGTGGGATGTGGGAGTAGAAATGTAGGGGGAAAACGGGGAACACTAAATGTGACCTTGACCTCAAGGTCAATGACCCTGGTCTCAAGGTCAATGACCTTGGTCTCAAGATCAATGACCTCTGTCTCAAGGTCAAATACATAACGTGGCTGTTGAAGATGACTTTTTTAATGAAAATGGCGACGTTACAAATCCAATATGAATAAAGGTATCCCGAATTAAATTAAGAAATACATAAACGGATATCTACATGACCCTTACAAACTATTAAATAATTGTGCATGTTATATTAAATTCAGGGCGAAGGAATTATCTCCACGTGTTTTTTTTATTACAAATATAAGTTAATATGCATGGATGACGATCAACATCCTCGCCCTGTTGCATTTTCAGTGTCTAATACTATATTTTATACATGTACTACGTACTAAGCATATACAAATTTATTTTTAATTTGTTCACAAGGAATGATTCACCAAATTTACAATCTTATAATAATTTTCACAAAGAAGAATTGCACAGTTTAGTATTTTAAATACCAGAGTATAATTTAGAATAATTTCTTATTTAAGCGTAAATCACAACTCAAAGTAAAAAAAAAATATAATTAAAAAAAATTCATGGATTTCTGAGCAATGGAAAAAGGTGTTGCTGATGATTCGGACAGTGTCTTGGCACATTTTTTTTTTTTCACTGACCTTTCGGATACACACCGTTTAGTACAGTCACATTATAAGTTTTAAAATATAATTTATGGGGGAAAAAAGCCGGAAAAATTTATGTATTTTATATTATGTAATTTTTTTTATCTGACTACTAAACAGTTTCAATAAATTTGGTAGTTTCTGAATCGTAAATAAAAATAAAATGTGTCTATTCAGACATTGTGTCCGAATCGTCCGCAACTCTGAAAAAGAAGCTTAAAAACTAAAAATAAACTATTTTTGGTTTTAGTCATGGCCAGTTAGTATACAATGGAATATTTTTAATATAATCATAGAAAGTTATTGTGCACTCAATGTTTCAAAATTCAATAGAAGTCTTATTTTTTTAACCGCCTACATCGGATATAACCGACGAACAATCTCGCGTTTATTCCGCCAGGGCCGCACATGCACGACCAAATACTCCATCTCGTCAGCTCTTCTGTCACCTATGGGGATTGAAGAGCTAAACGAGATGGAGTACCCAGTCGCAAACACATGACCCTGGCGAATAGGACACATAATACTTGCATGACAAGTATTATGTGGCCTATTCGCCGGGGTAATCATCATAGGTAACCATAGATAGCTGTTAGATTTTTTAGCGTATCAATAACGGTCACAGACAATTCCAAACTTCAAAAATGGAACTAACGACAGTTTCTCTAATAAAAAAAACGACTTTTTTTTATTACACTTACTCGAAGACCCGCTCCTATAAATATCTCTTTTAGGCACGCAATTTACGGTTTTTCGCACTAGTGCGGAAAAGTGCGCGAGTTCGCCCTCGCAATTGATTTTACATATATAAGTGTATTGAAAAGCGTCGTTTGATACATGTGGAACACTGTCACAGCAGCACTTGGCTACATAACACCCTCGCCTGCGGCTCGGGCGAATTCCGCCTCAGTCGCAATGACAAACTTTCTCCACATGTATAAAAATGTACAATTTCAGGTCCCTACAAAAAAATAATAATGGAACAGGACAATGATCGCTATTGTCATGACGTAACCAACGTTCCACAAAATAAATATCTTATTACAGACATTCTGGATTAAAAATAAATGGATTTAAAGATAAATTAATGAAACGATTGCGTTATAATCAGGTTATCAATGATAGATTTAGGCCGAAACTAATAACTTTGATAAGAGAATGATGTAGTAATACCTAATACGTTTATTCTGAATAGAAATAAGCCGCAGCGTTGGAAAGCCTTCCACAAGGTGGACCGATGACCTGGGCCTCAAGTCTGCTATTACAATAGTGTCAGAATGGTCTATAATTGACTTCATAATTGTTGATTTTGACAAGTTTGGTAATCTACTAATGTAATGGCGTCATTATGACTTTCCAATGATCAACCACTGACAGTACATTGGAAGAAATGGCAAATAATGGTAATCTCGTACATAATGACAAATGAATATCTGACGTTTGCGGTAATCTGCTAAAATTTTGACAGTTCCTTTGATCAGTGACCTACCATTAGAACGTCATTGTGCAGTTATTGCTTCTAATGCGTTACAAGACAGCTCGTACCACAATTCTATTACGAGATCACTGATCGGTCAATGATGGGCCACTATGAATTAACAGATTACGAACTTTTAGCAAAATGATAATGGAATCGTGTTGGAATGACGAATTTAATAAATAGCAGACTTGGGCCCCAGGTGTGGGTCGCGGGAATTCGATGGATGCGAGACGCATAGGACCGGTCGCTATGGCCTATGTCCAACAAAGAACGTCTTTCGGCGGAAATTATGATAATGAAGAAACATATTGCAATCGACTTGGGGAAAAATAAACAATGTCTTTTTTGTATGAGTAATGTAACGTAAGGCCAACTGTCTACGGACGCGTAGCTTCATAGACGCGTATTCGTCATTATACGCTTGGGGTACGCCTGCGTGAAGCTTACATGCAAAAGTATGAAACTCTTTCGACGAAGCGGCCACGTCACGACGAATACGCGTCTATAAAGCTACGCGTTCGTGGCTTTACTAAGCAAAGTTCTAATGCCCGGTATCTATATGTGAGAAACTGTTGGAATTGGTTTCGGTTACAGAAACTGGGGGTATACATTGCTTTTAATATAAATATTCTAGGTACACACGATCTACCATTTTGTTTTTGTCTGCAGAAAAAATTGCAAACCGAAAACCTACAAATGTACATTTTTATTGTTTTTTTTTTTTAATTATTACTTGCATATTTTTGTTTATTTACAAAAAAAAATAAAAGCGGAAGTCAATACACCGATTTTTTTTCATAGACGATATCACAAATTGCTAAACATTTAGGCCCTAAATACTTAGAGAAATGCTTATTATTATGCCAGTCATTTACATACCAATAATTTTAGTTCAATTTATGTTACAAGAAGCCTACACTTCGCTGGAATTATTAATACGCATCGATGATTTAGGCCTACTATCCACAGACGCATAGCTTCATAGACGCGTATTCGTCATTATACGCTTTGTGTACACTTACGTGAAGCTTACATACAATATTATGAAATTCTGATGACGAAGCCGCAACAACACTACGGCAGGCGTACACAAAGCGTATAATAACGAATACGCGTCTATGAAGCTAAGCGTCCGTGGTCAGTAGACGTTAGTTTCTTAAATTAGATTTTCCGGTTCCCTCCAAAACTAACAAGATATCCGTCACCCCCCATTACGCACACATCGGAACTATTCTTTATTTATTATACATATTTTTATTTTTAAAACAGATAAACAAGTTATTTCTTTTTCGCATTTTTTTATGAAGTAAATACATTTATTATAATTAAAAAATAATTAAACACTGTTTCCTAAATCTCCTAAAACGTTAATGTGAACGATTACAAAATTTATTTTTTAAACATTTTTTTTTAATATAAACTTTTTTGATTTCACTCTCTCAAAGCAAAAGTTAGAATTTCACAGGAGAGCATCATACAGTTTTCAATGTACCTGTACTTATTCACTTGATAAGAAGTTGCTCGTCTAGTTGTGGTTACGGACATAGCCCGAAGAATCGCCAAATTTAAGTGGCAGTGGGCAGGGCACATTGCTCGCAGAACGGATGGTCGATGGGGACGAAAGGTTCTGGAATGGCGACCGCGTACCGGAAGACGCAGCGTTGGAAGGCCTCCCACAAGGTGGACCGATGACCTGGTGAGGGTCGCGGGAATCCGATGGATGCGACACGCACAGGACCGGTCATTGTGGCGGCATTTGGGGGAGGCCTATGTCCAACAGTGGACGTCTTTCGGCTGAAATGATGATGATGATGAAAGTCTATAAGACGGCAGTTCCACCGGCATTACTGTACGGTTCTGAATGCTGGACAGTAAAAAAGACGCACGAGCAAAAAGTCCACGTAAATGAAATGAAGATGCTGCAGAGGGCGGGAGGTGTGATTAGGATATAAAGAGTGCGCAATGAGTACATACGGGGTAGTTTTGGGGTTGCGCCCATCACGGACAAAATGACCAAGTCCCGCCTAAGATGTTTTTGTAAATTGATTTCAACCAGAGCTTGACTGCGATCCCACCTGATGGTAGGCAAAGATGCAATCATTGATGGTGAGGCGCACTAGTTTATTAAGAGCCTATTCACTCTAGCCTTGAAGGCACCTAAATTATAGTCGGACGGGAAGACCGCAGCAGGCAAATTATTCCAGTACTTCGATGTACGCAGTATAAACGACGAAGCAAAATACTTAGTCCGGACCGTTGAAGTTTCAATAACGTAAAGGTGGATACTTGCGCGGTATGGACATGTAGTGTAGCGAAGACCATGTGGTAAAACACAGCCCAAATTTTATCCAAACAAATGAGAAGGAGAGGCCGCCCGCCATTAATCACGTGATCTAACACCGAGAGAAACCTCAACAAAACCAAATTGCCAAAACCGACAACCTAGGACAGACTGTCATGGCGCAGAATTGTGAAGAGACCCGACCCCAGATAATGGGAGCAGGAACGGACAAAGTTGAATGCCATACTCTGACTATTCATTCTTATTAGAATTAATGTCTGTAATTAATCTCACCTCAAACGAATGACGTCAATACTGAACGAGGGACTAACATTGAAGACTTGAATCAATATTTGCTTTCCGCTACAGAGTTGAAAGGAAAAATGTATAGAACATTCCGTTTGCCAAGATCTAACGATCAAGTAAATACAAGGTAAACTGTACACAACTATTTATACACAAGTATATAAGAGGAGCCGTGGGAGGGTGGCCGTTGGGGCCGAAAGGTTCTGGAGTGGCGACCGCGTACCGGAAGACGCAGTGTTGGAAGGCCCCCTACAAGGTGGATCGATAACCTGGTGAAGATTGCGGGAATCCGATGGATGCAAGACGCACAGGACCGTTCTTTGTAGCGACAGTTGGGGGAGGCCTATGTCCAGCAGTGGACGTCTATCGGCTGAAATGATGATGATGATAATGATATAAGAGGAGAAACTAATTGACCGACATATCAACGCACAACCGAAACTATTCAGGACTAGAAGCATGAAAAAAGGGTCGATAAGTGGCATTTTTCGCCCATCAAATACTCAAAAAATAAAAAATAGGTGGAGCAGTGGTGACACAGTATCACTGCTCCTCACCGGGTCACCACTGCTCCGCCTATTTTTCTATAATTTATCGTGAGTTTTAAAATTTTAATGATTTCAAACATAATGTAAATTGGTACTGAATAAATTGAATTAACGACAAACGTGTGTAGAAAATGGATAGCAATGGTCAACCTGATACAGAGACATCCTAAGCAGTAACCATATCATTGGAGATGGATTAAATCCTACCGTCTAGTCATGCCACACCCAACCATCAAATCTATCGAATTATTGAGTGGGACACACGACAATACCATGACAACGCCCTGCAGGCAATTTAGTTCTGAAGCAAGTGGCGTGTGAACGAACAGACAGACGAGAGCGAGAAACGAATTGAATTTATCGACCTTATAAAGGCCTACGCAGATCGGGACGGCAAGGCAAAGAATTTAGCCGCTAGTCAGCGCACACTAGCCGCTTAGATACCACAGCATTCCAGCACCTTGCTACGGCATTTCTACTGCCCATTACACATTTCAGTCATGAGTAGAGTTTGATAGTGTTTGCCGGTACCTGCGTCCTACGGCATGCTGTTACCTACCGCAGCATGCGACAGCATCCCGTCGGGGGAGCCCGTGACGCGTCTTTCAAATTCAATGCCGTGTGATCATTTTAAAGCATAGGAATTGATGTCATAATTCTATTTCTATGTTTGAATGTGAATTGGTGAAAAATTAAATCCTTTGCCGTGGCGTCCCGGTCTGCGTAGGTCTTAAACCTACCACAATGGGCCAACCGAACACAGAACATACACTATGAATTTTATACCTTAAATATAGAATTTTGATTGAGTTCTTCTTTGACATTTCGAAAAGTGAAGAAAGCTTGTAGAGAAACCTTGTTTTTAAAGGCTCGCATTTGACCACTATCTAACCAATCAAGGCAAGCGCTAATGTGGGCGACGATGGAGCACGCTTGCCTAGACGTAACCTATTCACTCTTGTCTTAAAGACCCTTAGTTCGTAGCTATCAGGAAACACAGATTCCGACGAGGAATTCCACTCCTAGCTGTAAGCACAATGAATGTGTTCCCAAAACGTTTTGAACGTATGGGTGTCTATCATGTACCGGTTGCGCAACGCCGTACGTCTAGTGGTCCGATAGTGGAACGGGCTTGGCAGAATCACACATGTAAAGGATAGTAAACCGACAGTCTGGCAACTCGGTGTTGATGCTCAAGACTTTGGGAGTTTTGACCCGATGAGTGCATCACTATTGATGATCGATTATATCATTTATTGATTCTTTACAAGGTTCTTGTTTAGATGTCAATGATTTTACTCGAACGAGAGATGACGTGACACTGATCAAAGGCCAAAAACCAAATATTTACTTAATTCATTGTAGATATCTACACTAGTACGTAATCAACAGACTCAATACCACTAGTTACCTTCTTACTATAAAAAAAAACTGCTTTATTTAATAAAATTTAAAAAAATTAAGGAATGTTTAACGGTTCTTTTTTTGAAAATATTTTTTTTTAGAGACCCTCTTTATAAATGCATTTATATTACAATAAATATACACACATGCATTCTATCACCGAAGAAATTAGTATTGCACCTAAATTCTTGAACTATACAATACATACTTTTTAAAATGAATGATACCAAATAATTCTTGTTTTTGCTGTAAAGAGAACTACACGACCCAAATCGCGGTCATTCTCGGACTGCATACAAAAGAAAGATTTGCGTTAAGACAAAAAATCTATAGATTTAATTATAAAATTAAAACACTACACCCTTAGTTTTTAATTAGTACAAATACTTTAAGGACTTATAAGAAAAGGTCTTGTTATTATTTAACAAAAAACTCGAAAAAATGATGTTCATAAACAGCAAAGTTATTAGCGTTTTTTTACATCCTAAAATGTCACTCAACTTGTGAAAATATTGTACAGGCTATTGATTTATGAATGAATAAATGACGATTAAAATGGAAAAACACTGCGCGTAGTATTTTCTAGTAGCAAATGTTGATTCTATCATGAATTTATCAGTTATGAAAAAACTGCGTGGACAATTTTAGGATTATTTTTTTTTACTTTTGACTACACAACTATGATCAATAACGGATACGGATAGAACCTTATTTTTTTGTATTAATTAAAAACGTCTAAAGGTAAAACATTGCATTTAATGAATAAATGTCGATTAAAATGGAAAAACACTGTGTGTAGTATTTTCTAGTAGCAAATGTTATGAATGTTGATTCTATTATGAATTTACCAGTTATGAAAAATCTCCGTGGACAATTTTAGGATTTTTTTTTTTACTTTTGACTACACAAATATGATCAGTAAAGGATACAGATAGAGCCCTATTTTTTTGTACTAATTAAAAACGTATAAAGGTATAACATTGTCTGACAAACAATCAGAATGATTGCATGTATATTAGTCCAGTTTTTAATCAATAAAAGTAATTTTTAAAGGCATCTTCGTGATTGTTTTTTATCGTACCAAATTAGCCGTGTTATGTTTTGAACATACTATCTATATAGCATTTATCCTGAAGAATAACATATATTTTTCTGGTTGTGTTTATTGCAGTGGATCATATACTTTTGCGCATTATAAAACTCGCAATTAGCTCTTGTAGTCCTTTCTATATAAGGTGTTAAAAAATTAACTTTAATAATTTCGAGGGGACATAGTACTCCTCATTATGAACAACTTTTACTATGGGACCAAACCTGAAATCGCAAAAAATAAATCAGCTGTTCCCTACGTTTATGTTCGCATAACTCTTCAAAATGTATGGAGGAGCTGATTTTTTTTCGCGAGTTCATGTTTGGTCCCATAGTAAAAGTTGTTCATAATGAGGAGTACAATGTCCCCTCGAAATTCTTAAAGTTAATTTTTTAACACCTTATATATCTAGAAATATACTAGACTAGAGCGAGTCAGCAAGCCACAACTAAGAACAGACCGGTTTTATTTTTCTTGGCTTTGTAGATGCTACCAATAAAGCATAATGTAGATAAATTTGTTTTTTCAGAAGTAGGTATTATGAAACTTTTTTAAACATGCATTCGATACATGTTAACATTTACGCACGTTTAATTAAAAAAAAATCTAAAGAGGGTATTTGAAAATTGTTCCTTTCTAAAGAAAAATTATGAGTACCCCCTTTTTTTGAATTAGGTGTCTTTGTGACTAAGCATGTTTGTCATTGCTCTCTCATTCCGGATTGCCAACCGTACTCTAATGCTGTTTTATAAATGCAATAGAGTATAAAATACTTCTATTTATTTTAACTGTATGAAGTAGCCTTAAAACCTTGACTTTTTTTTGACTACTACTTGAAACTGTAGTAGTCAAACAACTGTTTTAAAAAAAGTAAAAAGCAATGCTGTAAAAGCTGTAAAATCAATAAGGGGAAAATTTCCCCTTTCCCCTTATTACTTTACTTTTTCCTACCTAACATCAAATTTACAAATTATTATTTTTTTTTTATGTTGGCAACCCTACTCTCAGCCTTCAGTCTAGCATTAACCATTCCCAATATCCCAAAAACCATAATCAGAAACTTACCTAACCAGCGGTGAATTCAACTTACGTACCAACTTGCTGTACAAAATATAAAGAAGTATATTTATAGTGGGTAATGATAGAAAAATCACCATCAAGAAGTCGATAGTGAAAGTGGTGTTAAACACCACAATCGCTAACGGCTACAAACGTTCACAGTACTTCGGGTCTTCAATCACTTCTTGGTACAGAAGATAACCTAGAACCCCAACCAGCACGGTCATCATTAACGTAAGAAACTGCAGCATCTTCAATTGTTTCATATCACGATGCAGCATCATGTAGTTCTTTTCTAAATTGCTCAAAGTTGAACTCACAGACTCCGGTTTCTCTAATGACCTTCCATCAAGAATGTTGCCGTTCTTCGGTATGTCTTTCTCAGGGAATTGGCATTTGAGACGGTATTCATCAGTCTTGCTGCCCGTTGATGCCTGCCAGATCTCGGTCAGTTCTTTTGGTGTGAGATCAGTTTTAGGTATCTGGATTGACATGACGAGGAACCGGTCTTTTGTGACCGTGCGGAGCTGAATCCCTGGTTGGACTACGATGAGAACGGTTTGAGATGCCCCGCTGGCTAAAGTACCCGAGCTGGGTCTTACGCGGAATTTTTCAGGGGCAGTAGTCCTGATCTTGAAGGAGACTGCACTCTCATCCATATTTGTGATCGCAAATTGACCAGAAATTTCATCACCATCTGTTTTGAAAATAATCGTATCATTTGGTACGAGTCGTAGCATCTCTCCGAGAGAATGCTGGCCGTCTCCCTGCTCTGCAAACGTCACCTTCTTCGGCGTATGCTCAGATTTATTTTCAGGAACAAACTCAAATGTGTAGTTATCTTTCCCGCCCCAAACTGCCAAAGCTTGTTCGGGTGCTACAATGTCTTTTAAAGTATCCTTAGTAACAAATTTCATTTTTGCAACCGCTTGTGATGGTAATAACGTTTTGACGACTCTAAACGCAGCAGAAAGCACCCAAGGCATTTGGTATATCACAATATAATTCAGGAAATATGGATAGTACAATTTGAACAATGTGATCAAGTACTTTACTAACTCCATATCCATATTACCCATTCCACTGCCATCCATATCAAAAAACATAGTGATTTTTTTACCCCCCTCTTCTCTTTCCACTCTATCAAACCAGTAGATCATGATTTTCTTCAGTTCCTCATAGTCCCTTTGCCCTTTAACGTGCATTTTCGCCTTGAAGATGAGTAAAAGACAGCCCTCAACATCCCTGCCTCTCGGGAAAAATACCCCCTCTTGAACATAATCTAGTCTGATTGTGTTTTCGGTAATATCACTCGCGCCAACAGATTTTCGCCAAGTTAAGATGTCCCATAACATGTCTGCTGCTGCTTTAGCGTCCTTATCAACATGACTAAGTACCCTCTTCAAGTATTTTTCATCTTTCGCACGATCCAAGTCCAATGGGTGAAAATCCGGAGGTGGATTAGTTTCTTTCAATCTCGCCTCAAATAGCGCTCTAACGTCTGCCGGCGTCGCCATTTTAGACAAATGATTATATCATGCGGTAATTAACTTGTAACAAACACTAATTTTCGACTCGTTAATTGAAATAACACACAGAAACCATAAGTGGTCTAGTGGAGCGACTGAAATTGATAAATTGAAGTAGGTTTACTTTTTTTTTTCGTAAATGTCATACATTGACGGTCCGGAAGGTTGAGGTCCATCAAACTAGTAAAGGTCATGCCTTTTGAGATATTTTTATTTCTTCTAATTTGATGAATATCGAATTTATAAAAACGAAAGTGATAAAATAAAACTACAATAATAACTTTATATTCGTATAAATTATTTTTTCTTGACTAGTTATACAGTATGGACCTTGATAAGAACACACTTGCAAATTTTCCTCATTAAATTCTGCTTAGTGAGGAACGGTGATGACATTTGAAAATTCGAATTGCCACTAAAACTAATCCTTCTATATTAGTGGAATTCGATTTATTTTAAAAGCAATAAAAACTGGGTTTATGAAAATTGGTATTAAAGCTCACAAACTTTTGCTGTCATAATTATAGTTCTGCTTGTATTTCTTACAAAAGTTTTCTGTTTATTAAATTAACGTTAACAGATGCTTCCAAATTTTCTGTATTTATGAAAATAGTACTATAATTGCGCAAATAGTACTCTCCAACAAGTGACAAGGGCTCGTCGGATGATGTCGTTAATATTCGCGTGCCGTGCTATTGGCTTCGACTGCATGACAGCAGTCGAAGCGCGGAACGGCCGTGGTGACCAAGGCTATCGACAACTTCACCACAGTGGCAGCGATGAGGAGAACAGCAAGGAACGCCTAGGCACAGGGCAACAGCTAGGCAGAAAGTAGTATCGTCGAACAAGGTGCGACGACGGCAGTGCGTGAAGCCAAAGACCTGACTCCCAATTTCCCACATCCAGGAAGCACGCACGCTCCGCAGTAGTAGCAAATGTTACGATTAGGTTTTCCGGGACTACTTTGCAGAGCGGCTCATCCCACCGTCCCTGGGAAGTTGGGTTGTCAGGCGGATTTGTATTTGGGCAAGCGCGTCTCCAGGTATCCATAGACTTGGTGAAGCACGGCACTTCAAAAGGAATCAGTGTGGAAGTTAGAATGATCCTGATTAATTTAATTTATCCGTGCTGTGAACTGAAGATATATAACCGAATGCCAGCAAACTTATACTGGTAATTTTGCGGACGCCGAGGCCTCCCATACAGATGGGAAGAGTAACTAGATCCCAAGCTCGATCGTCCAAGGTCATATTTAAAATTAAAGTAAGTGTATGCCGGATAATTTGGTCCATTTTTCCAAAAGATGAAGATGCTAATGGCCGATTGCATGCTAATTTGGAGCAATCTTTCCGAAACGTCATTCAAGTGTCTATTGAGAATTTAGGTAGAAGTTAGTGGCAACATTGCAATATAACTGTCAATTTTCCTACCAATGAAAGTAGGTCGAAAAATACCTACATATTTTGCCACTTGCTTCATAGTGGCCCGCATCGACTTTTTACTCAATTTAAAACTGTTTATTCACTTAATTAGCATCATGTGACTGACTGCACGGCCTAAAATAGACGCCAGTAAAACAATAAACATAACACGACACCCACATTATTAAAGAAAACATATAAATTAGGAGAATAAAACAGATTTTTTCATTGACTAGAAATCAATCAATAAATAATCGGCAGAATTACTAAATACAGTTGTAAACAGTTGTAATAGTGTCGCATAACTGTTTTGAGACTTTAATAGCGTGTAAAAACGCAGTGCTGTGTGTGTAACCAGTGAATTTATATATAAAACTGTTGAACTACAAGATTCTGTTATTTTTACGTAATATTAAAGTTGATTCCGAGTTAAAGTGTAGAGAAAGCATGACAGTGTTGTTTATTTGGTAAGTAAACTTGTTTTTAAGCACATTATTACTACACTAAATAGGTCAAATTAAAGTATTCTTCGGCGCATGTGATGTAAATTTTATTTTGGATGGATTTTAACGCAATAGGTCGACGATCATCTTACGTTGCGCAGTTCTTTTTTAAATATCGTTATATTTTTGTTTAAAATAAGATTCACTACTGCTACTTGTTTTGAAATTTAAATTGGCGTATTTTACCTTGAATCAATAATTTATTCCAGATTTTATATTAATATGAACTTATAACAACTGTTTAAAATTCGAACGCTTCGTATTTTTTTTTTTTAAGTATCTAATCGTGTTTATTATTTTATTGATATTAAAAAAAAAATATTACTAAGTAGGTATTGTTTTGAAATAGGAATATTATATTCCCAAAAGCTTTGATAGAAAAACATACTTGTATTTATTTTTTTGTTAGGGTTTTTGGTTTGATTACTACATTAGTTTAATATTAGAATGCGGATGGATCATATTCTAATGTTTTTGTAGTATTTGGTAGCAAATGTATCTAGTCAACCTTCTCGGCAAACTTTTCTGAGGCAGCCAAAACTACGATAAAATTCTTAGCTCCATTTTACTGGAATCGCACCTGTTTCAATGATTCTACATATCGTCCAGTTGAAATGCAAAACTAAACCAATTTTACATCACAATATCCACTAGGATACAATTTGCAAATAATTAAAACAGCCACTGAACTTCACTCGAAGAAATCCCGCCAAAAGCTCCAAAAACATACGCATTTTTTTTTAATATAATTGAAACTAGTGCGTGATACCACATGATGGTAAGCAGTGATGCAATTGTTCATGTTGATACTTATACAATTAATAATATATAATATTCCATAATAATCACACAACGCCGTCTTGTCCCAAGCTAAGCAGAGCTTGTGTTATGAGTACTAGACAACTGATAAATATAAGTATATATTTCTAAATACATACATTTAATAGATGAATTACGCCCAGACACAGAACAAATGATCGTGCTCATCGCACAATAATTTGTAATGGGTACGAATCGAACCCAAGACCTCCGCCATACTGTCGTCGTTATTAAAAAGGGCCCAACTAACATACTTTTCCATTTTTTTTAAAATACATAATTGAAATTAGAGTTTTTTTCTGATTCCGAATATGTATTTAATTCAATTTCGTAAAAAAAACGTCAGTTGTGTCCTTTTTAATTACGACGGCAGCATAGCAGTCAGGGTCACTAACTACTAGACCAACAGACCAGTCAGTTACCTGTACCACTCCACGTAAAGTGGTCCCACTTATGTATAAGCCTTTTAAGTGCAGGCACTCTGGAGTAAGATCTTATCTATTAGTAACAGTTAGCACTGCGACTGACTGGACATGTCCACTCAAATCTGTGTGGTTCTTTCAAAATCAAAATCAAAAATATTTTTATTTCACATAGGCTTACATGGGTACTTATAAAACTTCAGAAGCTAGTGCACGGTTCCAAATTGGTTGTTTCCTATGGAGAAGAATCGCAAGAAACTCCATGGTTACTCTTTTAAAAAAAAGTGGTTGATTGCAATATTTTCATATATATGTATTAATAGATTAAATGTAAGAACAGTGTGGACCAGTCAATATTGTACCCAAAAAGCACAATAAAAATAATCATATTAAAAAAAAGTGAGTCTAGGAAGTAATTTAAGGATACGTGGAGTCTACAGTGATCTCACATTCACATTATAAAAAGAGGCTATATAAAAAAAAAGCAAGATAAATATGAATAATTACAACTATCTATAAATGAGATGTTAACAAAATAAATTACTAACGAATTTAAGGTAGTTGAAGTCTGAATAATTTAAAAAAATATTGCAAAAGCAATGTGTTAAAAAAAAAAATGTATATGCTAAACCAAAGTTGGAACAGTTAATAGACACAATAATAATGAGTTACTAGGGGGCTACATGTGCAGAAGTAGTCATTGCCAAACAAGCGTGTCTTCAACATAGTCTTTAACGCTTTCTTCAAAAGACCATCTGAGACACTAAATCTGTATGGTTCTCATGCGTATTTCCATTTTATACAAGGCATGAGCGCAGCGATAGGAAACTGCTCGCGTTTACTTTGTATTGCTATTTTTAAATCTGCAATTATTGTTTATACGAATTCTGAGTACTGGGTCATGTATAGTTTTTAACGTGTACGCACGCGTCCCGGTTCCAAGCTATACTACAGTTAACATCACTTACGCTTGATACAAGCTTCAAATTTAGAATACAATTAGTGTTTAGTTATACACTAACTTGTGCCCGCGGCTTCGCTCACGTAAATGTCGGTTTCTCCATACAAACTTTGGAACCCCGCTTCATTCCCTTAGGGAGCGAATTTAGAAAAATCCTTTCTTAGTGCTCGCCTACGTCATGAAAGGAAACCTCGTGCAAAATTTCGCGCTCTTTATCCCAGTAGTTTCTGCTGTGCGTTGATATGTCAGTCAGTCAGTTTCCCCTTTTATATATTATATAGATATGGTAAAAAAGCCCACTAATAAGGTGTCCTTTTATGAGTAGGTGAGCACTAAGAGAGGATTTCCCAAAATTCACCCACAAAGGGCATGAAATAGGGGTCCAAAGTTTTTTAGGAGAAATTTACTTTTACGCAAGCGAAGCGAACTAAATCAATACATTTTTATGCACTTGGTAATTCGAAAGTAATTTTTTTTTATAATAGATAAGACTTATTACTCTATTGAAGAATTTTTTAACCGACTTCTAAAAAAGGAGGAGGTTCTCAATTCGGATGTTTGTTCACGCTTAATTTCGTCGCTTGCCAACCGATTTGAAAAATTCTTCGTTTGTTGGAAAGGGTATACTTCCCAAATGGTGCCATAGTCACCAAGTCGGGATCTGATGATGGAATCTTGGCGAAATCGAGAGAAGTCGGTTATTTTTTTTTTTGTAAAAAGTTTTTTTGAAATGATAAACTATGACATTATCAGCCCTTTACTATTTAATGTTACCATTGACATCTATTTGAAATTGACTATAGTTTATTAATGAATTTGTTTTTAATATTACATTTCTTTGACATTATTTACTATAATTTGACATTGCATTGTATTTATTCAGACTTATTACTCACTAAATGACTAATATATTTGTACACCAATTTCATTTGTAGGACACGACTAAAATGTTTATTAAAGACCTTTATTGTAATACCTATGTTCACAAATAAAGATTGAATGATTGAATGATTAATTGATTGAAAAGATTCGTATCTCAGCATATACTGCGTTGGGCATGCCACAATTATGGCGGTAAGTCCCCTCTTTGAGGCGTGGTTGGAAAGACCTCACGGCGTCCTCACCTTCCGCATCACGCAGGTTCTCACCGAATACGGTAAGTTCGGGAAGTTCTTGCACCGGGTTCGTGCGGAAGCAACACGGCGAGCAATGGGTAGCCCGCCGTCCGACCGTCCGGTAACCGTCCGGACCGAGCCCAAGTCGTCGACGGCGCGTTATGTTGTACGCGCGCCTCAAGGAGATGTCAACAAATTGTAGGGGCCCAGCAGGGTCGAAGCCTACTGGGGCCGTGGGTAGTGTGAAAACGAAACCCGGGGCCCTGGGATTGGGATGAAGGCAACGAAGGAATGGGTTTTTAGTCAGTAAAATTCTAACACTATCTCTCGCTCCGCCCAAAAGCGAGATTTGTCATAAGATGATTTTCCCACCCAATAAAAAAAAAAAACCAAAGGGGATGAAATAGGGGTCCAAAGTTTGGTAGGAGCAGATAGATAGAGGCAGCGCTGATATTCTTATAGGCACAGTAATCCCCAATGTAATATTATGGCCCTGGTACAGGCCATGGTACGGAGCTAAGAGGAACGGCAGGCCATCGCCTTCTTCTGCGAAGCAATAATGCTACCGTAGGAGACAGCCGCACGCTTGAGGAAACGGACCTCTTCACGCCCCAGTCGTTGGGACCCCGACCCTGATTTCCAGCTACCGTAGGCGTGGGCTTGCGGACGGCGAGTAATTGGTAGCTCGCCGGTGTCTTTTGAAGAAAGAATCACAGAGATTTGAGTGGGCCCGTCCAGTCAGTTCATGCTTTTGTCAGTATTCGTGTAGCTCAACTCAGGACTATCATATTTTTTATTTATTTTTAAATAACGCAGCGCTGACATCCTAACAGATACACTATTATTATAAAGGCAATCAAATGTTTTTAGGGTTCCATACCTCAAAAGGAAAAAATTGAACCCTTATAAGATCCACGGGTAGTGTGAAAGTGAAACCCGGGCTCCGGGACGAAGGCAAAGAAGGAACAGGAGTGAGTTTTTAGTCAGTAAAATTCTGATACTATCTCTCGCTCCGCCCAAGAGCGCGATTTGTCATTAGATGATTTTCCCACCTAAAAAGAACCCTTATACGTTCACTGTGTTGTCCGTCTGTCTGTCTGTCTATCAAGAAATACTCTTGCGGGACCGATAGGGGATATCGAGTTGAAGTTAAAACCATATGGTCACATCTGCGGTCCCTTGAAGCTGAGAAAAAAATCAAACCTATGAGTAAACGAAAAAAAAAGATACGGCCGTTTATGTCGCAAAAAACGAATATTTTGACACTTTCAAGGGAATCAAAATTCATGGGGTATAATCCCGTTGACCTAAAATCCTGAAATTTGGCATGAAGCAAGGTCTCATAGCACAAGTATAGGAAAAAAACTGAAATCTGTCCCAAAAAAACTTCTTTTGCGATTCGGAAACATCTTCGTAACTCAATTCGGGTGTTGAACTGTTTTGATAGGTAAGTTTGTACGGAACCCTCAGTTTGCGAGTCTGACTCGCACTTGCTCGGTTCATCAACATCATCATTTCAGCCGAAAGACGTCCACTGTTGGACATAGGCCTACCCCAGGCCTACCCCAAGCGTCGCCACAACGACCAATCCTTGCCCGGTTGTTGTTTTATTTATTTATTATATTCTTTATTGTACACCAATACATATTACATTTATTATTATACTAGCTTTGGCCCGCGGCTTCGCTCCCGTCAATTGACAACTATATTCTACTCTACCCAAATCTACCCAACCATACCCTACCCTACTCTACCCTACTCTACCCTACTCTACCCTACTCTACCCTACTCTACCCTACTCTACCCTACTCTACCCTACTCTACCCTACTCTACCCTACTCTACCCTACTCTACCCTACTCTACCCTACTCTACCCTACTCTACCCTACTCTACCCTACTCTATCCTACTCTACCCTACTCTACCCTACTCTACCCTACTCTACCCTAATCTACCCTACTCGATAAAATGTATCCTATGTCCGACTCCTGGCTCTAAGCTACCTCCCTACCAATTTTCACCCAAATCTGTTCTGCCGGTCTTGAGTTATAAGTGGTGTAACTAACACGACTTTCTTTTATATATATAGATTTGATTTATTTTTAAATAATGCAATGCAATTTCTTGCCGCTTATTCTCCATAGGAAACGACCTACCGTGGAACCGTGCACTAGCTTCTGACGTTTTATAAGTGCCCATGTAGGCCTATGTGAAATAAAAAACTTTTGAATTTTTCGCCTCTATTAGTGTGATGTAAAAGTTTAATTCATAATTAAGTACTTAAGCGTGATTGCTAATTAAAAAAATGTACGTATTGCATTTCCATTTATAATACTGATATGGGATTTTTAATTAGGGTTTGATAACAGGCTATTTTTAACGAGCGAGTTCATGAGTATTGAGTACAGAGGGAAATCATTCCTGATTACGCATATTATTCAAACAAAGGCCTATTGAACACGGCCGCGTAGCTTCATAGACGCGTATTTGTCATTATACGCTTGGTGTACGCCTGCGTGAAGCTTACGTACTAAACGAAGTCCTACTGTCCACGGACGCGCAGCTTCATAGACGCGTATTCGTCGTTATACGCTTGGTGTACGCCAGCGTTAAGCTTACGTACAAAACTATGGTCTACTGTCCACAGACGCGCAGCTTCATAGACGCGTATTCATCATTATACGCTTGGTGTACCCCTGCGTGAAGCTTACTTACTGAACTATGTCCTACTGTCCACGGACGCGTAGCTTCATAGTCGCGTATTCGTAATTATACGTCTGCGTGAAGCTTACATACTAAACTGTGTCCTAATGTCCAAGGACGCGTAGCTTCATAGACGCGTATTCGTCATTATACGCTTGGTGTACGCCTGCGTGAAGCTTACATACTAAACTATGGCCTACTGTCCACGGCCGCGTAGCTTCATAGACGCGTATTCGTCATTATACACTTGGTGTACGCTTACGTGAAGCTTACTTACAATGACAAAACTATGGCCTACTGTCAACGGGACGCGTAGCTTCATAGACGCGTATTCGTCATTATAAGTCTGCGTGCAGTTTACATACTAAACTATGTCCTAATGTCCAAGGACGCGTAGCTTCATAGACGCGTACTCGTCATTATACGCTTGGTGTACGCCCGCGTGAAGCTTACTTACTAAACTATGTCCTGCTGTTCAAGGCCGCGTAGCTTCATAGACGCGTATTCGTCATTATACGCTTGGTGTACGCCTGCGTGAAGCTTACATACTAAATTATGGCCTACTGTCTACGGACGCGTAGCTTCATAGACGTGTATTCGTTATTATACGCTTGGTGTACGCCTGCGTGAAGCTTACATACAAAACTATAGCCTACTGTCCACGTCCGCGGAGCTTCATAGACGCGTATTCGTCATTATATGCTTGGTGTCCGCCTGCGTGAAGCTTACTTACTAAACTATGGCCTACTGTCCACGGCCGCGGAGCTTCATAGACGCGTATTCGTCATTATATGTACGCCTGCGTGAAGCTTACATACAAAACTATGGCATACTATCTACGGACGCGTAGCTTCAAACACGCGAGACGCCGACACGATGTTACCGCTTCAACGTTTGAGTTTCATAGTTTTGTATGTAAGCTTCACGCAGGCGTACATATAATAACGAATATGCGTATATGAAGGTATGCGGCCATAGACAGTAGGCCTTAGTCTCACACTGCGTCTGTCTATAGATACCAGTCAAACAAAAATTACTGAATTTTCGTGCCGTTTACACCAAGACTAGAGTGATTCATGAGGAAGGTTTAAGTGTGTTAATACACTAGCTTCTGCCAACGGCTTTGCCCGCATGAAAATAGGTTTTTCTATACAAACTTTGGAACCCCGTTTCATCCCCTTAGGGGGTGAATTTTTAAAAATCCTCTCTTAGTGATCGCCTACATCATAAAAGGAAGCCTTGTGCAAAATTTCATGTTCCTAGTCCCAGTAGTTTCGGCTGTGCGTTGATATGTCAGTCAGTCAGTTTCTCCTTTTATATTTATAGATAAATAGATGAATATTATAGTAGAAATAAACTTTGAATGGGGTAATCTATGGAATCAAACCAATTTACCTATTTTAGAAATTATTTCACCATACGAAAAGTATACATTAGTCGTCATGGGCCCGCCATAATCATGGTGGGTCCGAATGGTCAAGTCCCTTAGAGGGCAGGAAAGACACCACGGCGTCCTCACCTTCCGTATGACGCAGGTCCTCACCGGAGATGGTAAGTTCGGGAGGTTCCTGTACCTGATTCAGGCGGAAGAAACGCCCGGGTGTCACCATTGTGCGGATCGCCCGAATGACACTGTTGAGCGCCTGCTTGGGCAGAGCACTGCCGTGTTCTCGTGAAGGCGACCATGATCCGGAGCAAGGGGGATTGGCAGGCTACTTCCTAGACGAGAATCACGGCCATTCCCTGCCTGCTTGCATTCTCCGGTAAACGCTATTTATAAAATAAAATTTGATAAACTATAGCACGTGGTGGACTCAAAATATTATTCGATTTCCTCTCATTCATGCATTTTTGCGCCCGTTCAATGGATCTGCTGGTACACACTCGATAACTTTAAAAACGCCTTTATTTCATAGTATTAAGGTCGGTTTTTGCGGTTCAATTTTGACTAAAGCGTGCTTCTCTTACTACGGCAAATTGTTTTGTAAATATGGCAGCAGTTGTTACCATCTTACGTGTAGAAGAATCTCGGTCGTGTATACGGTGTTATGTGTTCAAAATATCAATAGGAATGGCCTTGAACAGTAGTTTAGTCATATCTTTTGCGCTAATATTGTAAGGGTATAGCTCATTAGATCCACCCAGTCTGGAAATCTCTTAACCGACTGCGGACCCAGGTTGGCCGCTGTAAAAACAATCTGGCCAAATGGGGCTTCCTCGACCCATCCCTAACACAGTGGCAGTGTCGATAACAATTATAATATAGAAACTTAAATACTTGAAATTGAGTAGAACCAAAACGGAATACTTGTTCTGCGATTTCGGCGGTCTTTCCAATCCAGTGCTTTTAGCTCTAGCTGGAACGCCCATACCGATCTGCTCTGACTTTCGGTACCTCGGGTCACTCATCCAAGGAGATGGTGAGGTAGACAGGGACGTAACACATCGGATCAACGCAGGATGGATGAAATGGCGAAAGGTCACGGGAACAACTTGTGACCGACGGATGCCCCTCAAGTTGAAGGGTAAAATCTACAAGTCCGTGATAAGGTCTTTATACTGTATGGATCAGAATGTTGGGCTGTGAAAAAGACGGATGAAAAAAGATTGCATGTAGCGGAGATGAGAATGTTAAGATGGATGTGTGGTGTGACGAGAATGGATAAAGTGAGAAATAAATATATTAGGGGAAGTTTCAAAGTGGCGCCAGTGATTGAAAAGTTGAAAGGGAATCGTTTGTCTTGGTATGGCCATGTGAAGAGGAGGGATGAAACGCATGTTACTAAAAGAGTTATGAGTTTACATGTGGATTGATGGAGAGGGAGAGGGAGACCAAAGAAAAGATGGATGGACTGTGTGAAGAGTGATACGAAAGAAAAGGAAGTTAGTGATAGCATGACGAGTGACAGGGCAGAGTGGAAGAAAAAAACGTGTTGCGCCGACCGCAAATAACACGTGACAAGGGCAGGAAGATGATGAAATACTTAAAAGTACATCAACATTGTGTGTCTCACGGCTGCGCTAAATAGGTCCAGTTCAGCATAATGAAGACTGAATAGGTTACTTCTAGGCAAGCGTGCTGCATCGTCAGCCACATCATCGCTTACCATCACGTGAGATATCAAACGCGAGACTACCAATAATAATAAAAAAACCGGCCAAGTGCGAATCAAAAAAACGGCAAAAGAAATCACGTTTGTTGTATGGGAGCCCCATTTAAATATTTATATTATTCTATTTTTAGTATTTGTTGTTAAAGCGGCAACAGATATACATCATTACCCGACTACGTCAAAGCCAAAGGAGGGTTATGATTTTGATAGACTATGTATGCACAGATATGAGAGCAGTGGTGGCCGAGTGCTAACGGCCCCGACTTACGAGTTGTAGATTGCAGGTTCAAACCCAGCCAGGCGCATAACTTTGTGTAATTTATTTCATTACCACTGCTCTCAAAACGGTGAATGAAAACATCTTGAGGAAACCGGCATGTCCTAGAACCAAAAATTCGAAGATATGTGACATTCACCAACCCGCACTGGACCCGCGTGGTGGATTATGGCCCATTCCCTCTAGAGAGGAGGCTTGAATCCCAGCAGTGGGAACATTAAAAGGCTGATTATGCTATGCTATGTATGTATGTGAGTATGTTCATCTATGCCCTCATAGCTCCTAATCTACTTATCGGAACTCGACATATGAGGTATCGTTAGAAACGTCTTAATTGTCCGCTGAACATAGGCTACGTGACGTGTCACAAAACTCGATATGGCGCCCTCTAGTGGACAAAAAGTATAGTGTTAAAAAATAAAAATAGAGATAAATACGCCGTGTTTGGTATCACTTGAAAGGGCTTCACTTGTACATTTCCAAAATATTGCTCAAATTTAAAGTGACCCCCTCTAGCGGACAAAAAGTCATGTGTTAAATGTAACACCAAAATTGTTTAAATAAAGAAAAAGTAAAAAACTTAACAAAAACAAACAACTACGACAAAAAAAGAAACGACTCGTACCTACGTCATACTTGGCCACCGTAGGCGCGGGCTTGAGGACGGCGAGCAATGGGTGCTTCGCCGTCCGACCGTCCGGTAACCGTCCGGACCGAACCCAAGTCGTCGACGGCGCGTACTGTTCCACACGCGCCTCAAGGAGATGTCAGCAACTGTAGGGGCCCAGCAGGGTCGAAGCCTACCTGAGCCAAGGGTCCGATTCTGAAAGGAAGACTCGGCCCTAGTACGAAAGGCAACGTTGTTCCCTACAGGAGTGGGTTTTTAGTTAGTAAAAGTCTGACACTATCTCCCGCCCCGCCCAAGAGCGGGGGATGTCATTAGATGATTTTCCCACCGGAAAAAAAAACCTACATCATACTTTAACAGCGACGTTTTTATTTGTCGTTATCGGGTTTTAGTATTTTACTTTTTTCTGTGAATATTTCAACTGGCTAACCATAACGGGTCATGTGAGACAGACAGACGGACAGCGGAGTCATAGCAATAGGGTCCTGTTTTTACCTTTTAGGGACAGAACCCTAAAAAAGGGAATTGCCCCTCTGACCTCGATAGCCCTTGAAAAAAAAACTTGTTTTGATTCACAAATCCAGATAAAACCACACCATTGTTGAAATTGTTTATCTGAAAAATGTTGGTCTTATTTGCAGCATGTTATCTACGCTTTAATGACTGAGTTAAACCTCTTATCATCATATGGTTTTAGTATATTTGTATGAACGTAGGACTTAGTTTTGGGGCCCAAGTCTGCTATTTTTATAAATTCGTCATTCCAACTCGATCCTATTCTCATTTTGCTAAAAGTTCGTAATCTTCTAATTCATAATGATCGATCATTGATCGGTCCATGGTCTCGTAATAGATTTGTGGTAGAATGACAATATCGAACTTATTAAAAGCAATGACTGCACAATGACGTTCTAATGGTAGGTCACTGATCAAAGGAACTGTCAAAATTTTAGCAGATTACCGCATACGTCAGATATTCATTTGTCAATATGTACGAAGTTACTATTCTATGCAACTTTTTTCAATGGAGTGTCAGTGGTTGACCATTGGAAAGTCATAATGAGGCCATTATATTAGTAGCAATCAATGATTGCATCTCCCGCTTAATTCGCAAATACGCGCAAATTTCGCACGTATTTGACGAAAATGTATAAAGCAGTGGACGCCATATTTCTCCGGTCGTGGCGTCAGTTGGCTGTGTAAACAAATGCGCTCAGTATGGCCGATCAGTTGACAATTGACAGCTGTCACTTTAGTTTACACAGCCGAATGACGTAATAACATGGTGGCTACTATTTCATGGCGATAAAGAACACATGATAACAGAAAACTTTGAATTGAATTTTAAAATTTATTTTGTTATTTTATGAACTAAAACTAACACTTACCGACTGCATTTTACCTAAGCCACCTTAAAAACATATTTTTAGTTTTTTTTTCATATAGAGTAAAGTACAGTAGTTTTTTTCATATAGAATCGTTTGTCTTGGTATGGTCCTGTGAAGAGGAGGGATGAAACGCATGTTACTAAAAGAGTTATGAGTTTACATGTGGATGGATGGAGAGGAAGAGGGAGGCCAAAGAAAAGATGGATGGATTGTGTGAAGAGTGATATGAAAGAAAAGGAAGTTAGTGATAGCATGACGAGTAACAGGGCAGAGTGGAAGAAAAAAACGTGTTGCGCCGACCCCAAATAACACGGGATAAGGGCAGGAAGATGATGATAGAGTAAAGTACCCTATTATGATCTGTTTAAGACGTCATAGTAGGATCTTAGTTCGCCGTCAGTTAGGACCCAGCCTGAGTTGACGGCATCGGTAGTCTCGGACAAAGTGCTAGTGGACGCATATTAAAATAGGGAAAATCTTTGAATTTCAAAGATTTCTGACACCCGTGTGAAGCGATTGCTAGAATACAATAATTTTTCCTGTTTATACATATGTATCTATATACACCACTAATTTTTAATTGCTACAAATACATAAAGGGCTTATTATTATTTAAGTAAAGTCTCAATAAATAATATTCGTAAACAGCAAAGTTATTATCGTTTGTTTTTATCCCAAAATGTCACTCGATTTATGGAAATATTGTACAGGCTATTAAATGATAAATGATATTTATTTTGTAAGTAGGTTTAAAAAAACACTTTTACACGTCAATTTTTTTTTTGTCATTTTAAACTAGATGGCCGGTGTTTCCTAGCTGACTACTCTGAGAAGAAACACCGAAACAAACTCAGGGGTCAAAGTCTCTTTTAAAGTCCATACAGTTAATATGTAATGGTCAAATCACATGAGAACAGTGCAGATTTGTCTGAGATGGTCTTTTGAAGAAAGAACCATACAAATTTGAGTGGACCTGTCCAGTCAGTGCAAGCATTTGTCAGTATTCGCAAAGCTCAACCCAGGACTACTAAGGAGCTCAACGACTTGACGAACAATACCAAGGAAAGGACATTTGGGTAGGCTGCAGAATATACTCAAATTGCCAGACATACGTTAAAATTACTGAAAAGGAAAAAAAAAAGGCAATCAACATTGTTCTCACGTTCACAATAATAAAAGTAAATATATAATTTACAAAATGTAATTTACTTAATAAAGTAAATATTGATGTCAAAAATAAAAAATAAATAAAGTCAAATTGCAAAATAAAAATAATCTACAATATCAAATTGTAAAATAATAATAATAATAAAGAGCACAATTGAAAATAAAAATAAAAGAGAAAAATAAGACAACATTATTCAATCCATATCCACTAAGGCGGTAGGGGACGATGGCCTTCAACTCCAAATGATCTTACCTATTATGAGTGAAATAGTCCCTATCATAACTCACATTGTAAATTTTTCCTTGTTCAATAACTCCTTTCCATCTGCTTGGAAGAAGGCTCACGTCTTACCGCTCCCTAAAGTCTCGAATCCTTCCTCACCATCCCAGTTCCGTCCAATATCCATCCTCCCAATCCTCTCCAAAGTCCTCGAGAGTGTTGTTCAGAAGCAACTATCGTGTTATTTGTCCTCTAACAGCCTGCTGAGTCCTTACCAATCTGGTTTCAGACCTGGTCATAGCACTGTGACAACTCTTGTCAAAATAACTGACGATATAAGACTGGCCATGGATAATAAATGTTTAACAATATTGGTTTTACTGGACTTCAGCAGTGCTTTTAACTCAGTTGACTTTGACATCCTCTTAGGAATTCTTTCCTCTCTTAATGTCTCAGTACCAGTAATTGAGTGGTTCAAATCTTATCTTCGGGGCCGCTCGCAGTCTGTTCGATCAGATGAGGATTCCTCTGAATGGTGTGAGTTGACTGCAGGTGTTCCTCAGGGTGGCGTCCTCTCTCCTCTTCTCTTCTCGATTTTTATAAATGCTCTCACTAAGGTCATAACTTCGAATTATCATCTCTATGCAGACGACTTGCAGTTATATCGTCATTGTAAAGTGGACGGGCTCGCTGAAGCTGTGGCTGCCATCAACAAGGACCTTGAAAACATTCACAAATGGGCAAAATCCTTTGGACTCTTACTAAACCCAGCTAAATCCCAAGCGCTCATTGTTGGTGGTAGATACATGCTCAATTTGTTGGATCACCAGTCGCTCCCGACAGTAGTGTATGATTCTGTGCCCATACTTTACTCTAAAAGCGCTAAAAATCTTGGCGTGCATATGGACACTAGCCTCTCTTGGGAGGTTCATGTTGCTGATGTAAGTAGGAGGGTCTTTTACTCTTTTCAGTCCCTTAAACGTCTCCAAAAATTCCTACCATTTCACACTAAGGTTAATCTTGCTCAATCTCTCCTTCTACCGCTCATAGATTATGCGGATGTCTGTTATCTAGATGCTACGGAGGTACTTCTAAACAAACTTGAACGACTGCAGAATTTGTGCATCCGCTTTATTTTTGGTCTCCGTAAGTACGACCACGTGTCGGAATTTCGGGCCAGATTAAGGTGGCTGCCAATTCGGCGTCGGCGAGATACACATATACTATCTCTTCTCTACACTATCCTGCATAACCCTAAAGCTCCTCAATACCTTCGTGAACGCTTTGAGTATCTCGTCCCTAGGGGTAAACTCTGTCGCACTGCCTCTTCTCTTCTCCTTCGTACGCCGCGTCACACTTCCAGCCGCTATGGCGGTTCCTTTTCTGTAACTGCAGTGCGTCTCTGGAACTCTCTACCACACTCCCTTCGCGACAGCCCTTCTCTGGATGTCTTCAAGAGGAAACTTAAAGAGCACTTCCTTTCATTCTTGACATAATATTAATATATATTAGTATGTATTTATATTATAATTATATATTAGACTTATGTATGTAATTATATTTTAGATTTAGTTATTGCAAGGATTGTATTGTGCACTGGTTCTTACCCTCGAATGTATTCTCACTGTGTAACTCAAAGGTTTGCTGGAAGAAAACTCATTGTTGAGTTAAGCTCGCCTTTGTACATAAACTGTATTATCTCCGTGTACTATGTATGTTTTTATTTTGTGTACAATAAAGAATTAAGAGAATTAAGAGACAACAGTGTAGTGCGTACTGGAGCAGGTCAATCCCAAGCCTTTTCGTCCTCAACATAGTCCTTTATAGAGTAAAAAGCCTTTTGACAAAGTTTTCGCTTTACAAATGTTTTGAATTTATTAAGGCTTAGTTGTTGAATGTGAATAGGAAGTTTATTATAGAAGTGTATACATTGGCATCTAAATGAGCCCCCTATTTTTTTTAGCCTGGTTGTAGGAACCACAAATTTGTGTTTGTTCTATATATTGTATATATTGATTATAAATTAATGAATGGCGATCAAAACGGAAAAACACTGCGCGTAGTATTTTCTAGTAGCAATGAATGATTAATACAATTATGAATTTACTAATTATGACAAATTTTCGTAGGTTCAGGTTCTTGTATTTTTGATTAGGGGCCGTTCAAGTATTACGTAAGTAGGTTTTTTGCAAATGTTAATACCCCCTCCCCCTCGTCAGCAAAAGTAAGCAATAGTGCCACCCCCCCCCCCCCCATGCTTACGTAAACATTGGTACAAGCATTTGTCAATTTGCTAGTTTGGTTGTTAATTTATGAGCAGTAGTTGTAAGTCTAGAATAAAGGAATACTTGAAATAAAGGAAAAAACAGAGTTTATTTAAAATTTTGACATTATTAATTCAAATTAACAGCTTCCAGCCCATAACACACTAATCCATGACAATACTTTCTTGTGAGTTTTAAAGGACATCATTCATTTTGGTCCAAATATCAATGTGCCAATAAAAAAATGTGCTTTATTCTGAAAGAACTCGTTCGCCTTAGCATTTTTTTATATGACACCAAAGCTGTAGCACCAATATACTTGGTGGTATTCATGTTAAAAAAACTGAAACTTATTCATTTGTTACTGTTAGTAGTTTACTCGAAATGTATGAAAGACGGATGTTTAGAACTCAAATATTACCAAGTATAGTGATGCTACAGCTTTGGTGTCATATAAAGAAATTCTAAGGCGGACGAGTTCTATCAGAATAAAACACTTATTTTATTTGGCCGGCACTTTTACTTTTGGACCAAAACTGTATGAAATGTGGATGATGTCCTTTTTACATCAACATTGTTCACATAAAAAACTAATTAAAAAATATGCACTCCTGACGTAATCACCATCTAGACCCCCTTATCCCCCATGTCATCAAAAATAAGCAAAGTAAAGACCCCCCCACCCACTGTAGTGCTTACGTAATACTTGAATGGCCCCCTTACACAAATATGATCAGTAACGGGTACGGACAGAGCCCCAATTTTTTTGTACTGATTAAAAAATAGTGCTGTATATTAGTTTTATTGTAAGTAAACGTCAATACAACACAAAACAATGCCTCACAGGATAATATAAGGAAACTTACCATTAATATTCTTAGCGTGTGTCAGCTCCTGGGTGTTATTGGTCACGTAGACGTGGACTGACTACGTCATCGTGTATATGTTGTGGCCAGATCTTAGAATTGATCACTTCATGATATGGCCAACTAAATGTGGCCAGATCGTTTAAACGTTAACGTTTGATGATATATCAATCTTCGTTTAGCCATATCGTTGATGAAGGATTTTTATGAGGTCTAAAGAAAGTAGGCCAAACGAGGATTGACATATCATTAAACGTTAACGTTTAGAATGATCTGGCTAGTTTTACTTGGCCATATCTATTTATTTATTTAACACTTCATGTTTAAAAGTGGCGCCAGTGACTGAAAAGTTGAAAGGGAATCGTTTGTCAAGACAAACGATTCCCTTATGGTCCCCGTATGGTCATGTGAAGAGGAGGGATGAAACGGATGTTACTAAAACAGTTATGAGTTTACATGTGGATGGGTGGAGAGGGAGAGGGAGACCAAAGAAAAGATGGATGGATTGTGTGAAGAGTGATATGAAAGAAAAGGAAGTTAGTGATAGCATGACGAGTGACAGGGCAGAGTGGAAGAAAAAAACGTGTTGCGCCGACCCCAAATAACATGGGACAAGGGCAGGATGATGATGATGATGCACATAAAGGTACAGAGGCAGACTTAATGCCTTAGGCATTTTCTACCAGTCAACCTTTGGGTGATGGATAGAAAAATAGTGGTAGGTGCAATAAAAAAGAGAGAAAAAGGTGAATATAAAAAAGATATCCAAATGAATCGTAGATATAATGCAATTATGTAATACTAGCTTCTGCCGCCGGCTTCGCCCGCGTGATAGTCGGTTTCTCCACACAAATTTTGGCCCCCGTTTTATCGTCGAACGTCGTCGACTCAGGCTTAGTCTTTAGATAGCGGACGCCGAGCTACACATTGCTCGTCGTCCTGACAATTATGCTGACGTATCATTGAGGTGCGCGCGGATCGCTGGTCCTTCTAGACAGCGAGTACACATGTTCGAACACTCGCGATCTCTTAGCTCGACGCCCAATAGACATTTGATGACCACTTAAGCTGGATTGGACACAGTGAAGACACTTTAAATTAAAATTCATTATACATACCATGAAATAAGCATTCAGTCACGTTCGCGTATGGCTGTCGACTTGCATAATAATAACTAAAAATTGATTTGAAAAAAAAGCTGGCCAAGTGCGAGTCGGACTCGCGCACGAAAGGTTCCGTACCGTCCGAAGTTAAAAATAGCAAAAAAATCACGTTTGTTGTATTGGATCTTTTAGATTTTATAGCGGCAACAGAAATACATCAGTTTTGAAATTTCAAATGTCTTGCTATCACGGTTTATGAGATACAGCTTGGTGACAGACGGACAGACAGACATACAGATAGACGGACAGCGGAGTCTTAGTAATAGGGTTCAGTTTTACCCTTTAGGTACGGAATCCTAAAAATGATTTAAAAACAAAAAGCCTAGCAAGTGCGAGTCGTACTTGCGCACTGACGGTTCCGTACAAACGTACCTATGAAAACAGTTCAATTCCTGAATTGAGTTACGAAGATTTTTAATCGCAAATAAAGTTTTTTTGTGACGTAACTACAAACAGTTTTCAGATTTTTTCCTATACTTGTGCTATGAGACCTTGCTTCATGCCAAATTTCAGGATTCTAAGTCAACGGGAAGTACCTTATGAATTTTGATTCCCTTTGGGAGTGTCAAAATAACGTTGTTTGCGACATAAACAGCCGTATCTTTTTAGGATTCCGTACTTCAAAAGGAAAAAAGCGGAACCCTTATAAGATCACTTTGTTGTCCGTCTGCCTGTCTGTCAAGACCTTTTATCTCGAGAACGCGAGGAGCTATAGAGTTGAAATTAAAACTATGTTCAAAAGTCTGCGGTAACTTGAAGCAATATTGTAACTGGTACATTTTTATTGAATTTTCCTTAGTCCGTTCGTATGTTGTGTAACTATCCCAGTTCGAAAGGCAAACCTGTTGTTAGGCGTAGATTACTGTAAAGCATTTACTCTGTAACATACTTTGTGTATCGCTGTTAGGTATCTCCTCGAGTCTTATTCGAGATTTACTTCTTACTGATAATGTTTCGCTATCTGCGACGGTTCTTAGCGTCATGAAGTGCGACGTGCAATTGGGTGTCCAGTGTGGAGCGGACCCGATCTGCCTATCTTTTTAGGCTGCGGCCTCTTTGTCGTTTGCCATCAACCATGCCAGTTACAGTGAGGTGTTGGTTACCTTAATAAATTTAAAAAAAAACCTCGCGATTAGCTCCCATAGTCCTCTTATGGCGTATAGGCCCTTGAACATCTGACCGGAGTTAATTGCCCGATATTCGTACCGCCGCTTCGTTTAATTTCAGCCAGCTGCGCCCGCATAGAGCTCCGCTGACATTTAAATCCATTTTCTTTGCGAAATATTGATTGATTCACATATGCTATGTACAGTCAGAGGTCAAAAGAGCAGTTGCACTTTGCCAATGCTAAAATGCCTAATATCTTGGGCGCCGACTGCGTGGGTGCTCGGGGGCTTGAGCACCCATGAGAAATAAACAGTGGGTGCCGAGCACCTCTGAAAATAGACATCACGAAACAGATCAGTAATCATCTTTTAGGTTACGTGTAAATTATAATATTTTTTGATAATAAAGACAAGTTTCATTTTTATATAATGGTTGATTTTACATTTTTATCAAATATGAATAGTAATTAAGTACGCACTATGTAAGTAGGACATTTATTTATTTGATGGTCGATCAGTGTGCATTTCACTTCTCACTTCGTTCCTTTTTGAGTCATCAAATGAGCTTGAGCACCCATGAGGTTTTCTAAAAGCCCGCGCCCCTGACTAATATTTCTGTATATTAGACGTTCAATGGTGCAAAAGTGGTTTATTAAATACCTTGGATACTACGCTACAAATTAAATCATTCGTAAACCATTGACCCTCTTCTATAAAGAAATGTTAGTCACTTTAGCAATGGTAGAGTGCAACTGTACTTGTGACCCTTGACTGTACATTCTGTAGTTTTTTTTTTTGTTCAGCAATTTTTTTGTGTAAATATATTTCTAAAGATCAAAGCCGTTTGAAAGGAGTAGGGAAAACAAGCGAAAAAATATCATATTGTTAAATCTATAACCTACTTATAATAAATCTGTAGAAGTGAAAATTGTATACATTGAAAATATTAAAAAAAATAAACCGACACCGAACCCAAAAATGTGATTAAAAAAAGTTTTTGTCTGTCTGTCTGTTCAGACATCACGCAAAAACTATTCAACGATTACGATGAAACTTGGTACAATTATTCTTTAATACCCTGGGTACCACACTGGGTACTTTTTATCCCGGAAAAGTATATACAATAAAAAACAAACTTAATTTTGCGGTTCGTTCCCTAGACCCGATTACTGTACCAACCGCAAATAATAAGTTTGTCGTAGGTTACGTCACCCGCAGTGGAGTTCACTACACGCTGCACACGACTAAGATACTATAATATTTTATCTTAAGATTCAATATCGCTCACCATACAATTCAATGGACTATCACACACGACGAAGATAATAAATAATATTTCATATTTTCGTGTCTCAAAAAACCTAATAGAACCATTTTCTACGCGAAGTCGCGGGCAAAAGCTAGTCTATAATAAACATATATTTTTTTCAAACCTATTAACCTAGCCGTTACCGAGGAGTAGGCTTCAGAAATTCACTGTTTTATAGCCCTGCACGGGAGTTAGGACCTTAATAAGAGGGCAATTAAACACGTCAGCTACAGAATCGACCTTGTGACAAATTGATTTCAATGAATACGAACGAGAGACTAAAAAATTTGTATTGATTCGTACGAAAAATACTGTTACGCCTGCATTCTTTTGTGTCAAGGATTGAACCAGATTCATCACTGAAGTAGCACGTGCCTAAGAGCCTTTTTTCACGTGGAAAATTATCAAATGACCTACTCTGGTTGAAGACTTGGACTTGGACGACTGAAGTCCTTCTCCGAGATAAATGGTCTTGACAGACAGAAAGACAAAAGGACAACAAAGTGATCCTATAAGGGTTCCGTTTTTTCCTTTTGAGGTACGGAACCCTAACAACACTGAAAAGTGCAAAATAACTTTAATTTCGGAAGTCGGTGTTCCTTTAATATTTATGTCTCTTCGTTATTTAATACTGACTTCCGAAATTAAAGTTATTTTGCGCTTTTTTGTGTTTTTTAGGGTTTCACACCTCAAAAAGGAAATACGGAACCCTTATGGGATCACTTTGTTGTCCGTCCATCTGTCTGTCAGTCTGTCTTTTAAGACCCTTTGTTTCGTGAACGCGTGGAGTTATCGAGTTGAAATTAAAACCATATATTTAGGTCAGTGAGGGAGCAGTGGTAGCCGAGTGGTAACGGCCCCGACTTACGAGTCGTAGGTTGCGGGTTCAAACCCAGCCAGGCGCATTACTTTGTGTAATTTATATCAACACCACTGCTCTCAAAACGGTGAAGGAAAACATCGTGAGGAAACCGGCATGTCCTAGAACCTAAAAATTCGAAGACATGTGACATCCACCAACCCGCACTGGGCCCGCGTGGTGGATTATGGCCCATTCCCTCTCCTAGAGAGGAGGCCTGAGTCCCAATAGTGGGAACATTATAAGGCCGACTATGCTATATGCTATATTTAGGTCTACGGTCCCTTGAAGCTATGAAAAAATTAAACTTTTAAGTTAACGAAAAAAAAAGATACGGCCGTTTATGTCGCAAAAAAACGCGTACTTCGACACTCTCTTAAGAGAATCAAAACTCATAGGGTACTTCCCGTTGACCCAAAATCCTGAAATTTGGCATAAAGCAAGGTCTTACAGCACAGGTATAGGAATAAATCTGAAAACAGATTTGTTGTTACATCACAAAAAAAAAACTTCGAACTATTTACATAGGTAAATTTGTACGGAACCCTTTGTGCGCGAGCCCGACTCGCACTTGCCCAGTTTTTTTTTTTTTGTTAATGCGCTTAGTTCGAAACGCTAAGCTCAGAGTGGCCAACATAGTTTGCCCGTACCTACATATACAATTACATGCCATAGTCATAATGCTTGAAATTACTAACTAATTGCTCACAGGAAATTACTAAATACGCTTTAAAATACTTACATATTTCAACTTCGTAGCTATGTAGGTTGGTTTAGTAATGGTTTTACTAAGAATAATAATTTTGATATATTTATGTAATGCAAACAAAGTTGGTAGTTATAATAATAAAAATATTCACACAACTATCACACAACGTCGTTTAGTCCCAAGCTAAGCAGAGCTTGTGTTATGGGTACTAGACGACTGTTAAACATACTTATATATTTCTAAATACATACATATATAGATAAATTACACACAGGCACAGAACAAATAATCGTCCTCATCACACAAACATTTGTCCTGGGTGGGAATCGAACCCACGACCTTCGGCATAGCAGTCAGTGCCACTAACCACTAGACCAACAGGCCAGTCAGTTGAGAGTGAGTTGACAGTCTTTTACTGAGTTGAACCCACTACTTACTTTTTTTAGGTGGGTAATCATCCAATGATATTTCGCGCCCTTGGGCGGAGCGAGAGGGCGTGTCAGACTTTTACTGACTTATAATAATAATTTATTACAGTTATTTATATATTAGTTTACTAGTTTTTTTTTTTTATTGGTTGGGAAAATCATCTTATGACAAGTCCCGCTTTTGGGGCGGAACGGGAAATAGTGTCAGACTTTTACTGACTAAAAACCCACTGTTCCTTCGTTGCCGTCGTCCCAGGGCCCCGGGTTTCGCTTTCACACTACCTGTGGCCCCAGTGGGCTTCGACCCTGCTGGGTCCTACGATTTGCTGACATCTCCTTGAGGCGACTTGGGCTCGGTCCGGATGGTTACCGGACGCAGTGCACCACGAATCACGCGGGCCCAGTGTGGGTTGGTGGATGTCACATGTCTTCGAATTTTTGGTTCTAAGACATGCCGGTTTCCTCACGATGTTTTCCTTCACCGTTTTGAGAACAGTGGTGATGAAATAAATTACACAAAGCAATACGCCTGGCTGGGTTTGAACCCGCGACCTACAACTCGTAAGTCGGGGACGTTACCACTCGGCCACCACTGCTCCTCTCGCTATCTATATTACCATCATTACCGTCTGGCGTTCTCGTTGTACCGCCATCGCCATCCTGATTTCCGCTTGTCAACGCTAATTCATAATTAATTGATATAATGAACGTCCTGTGACGGTCCACCATCATGTGGTAATGTGGCTAGCATTATGCACAGTGAATTTAATGAATTCCGCTTTATGTGGCCACAAAGGGTCGTTTGTATTGCCGCAACGAGTTTCTACTATAGATTACAGTTTTTCGGAGAATGTAATGTATATAGGTATATAAAAGGGGAAACTGACTAACTGACATATCAACGCACAGTCGAAACTACTGGGATTAGGAACGTGAAATTTTGCACAAGGCTTCCTTTTATGACGTAGGCAATCGATAAAAATCGCAAGGTATTGGGCAAAATTGAAGAACTCAGAGATGAGCAAAATTGAAGAACTTTTTTTGTTCACAGTTTGTAAATAAATTAAATTTTAAAAATGTATTGTTTTGCACGACCTATTAATTCTTCGATTTGACAGTATGACGTGACGTCACAACATGGCAATCGATTCTATTTTTATTTGGAACGCATTGTATAGGGAATCCAATCCCGCAGCAAAATCGTGATCCCGCAGCCCTGCGGGATTGATATTTTAAATTTCTTTTTTGTTTTAAGTACCTAGTAATTAACATAAATTCAAAATTCATTTATTGGTGTGATTTTTGGTACATTTGTCATGAGATCTCAATAATAAATTAATTAGTTCCTCAAAAATTTACCTTATAGGTGTACACTCTTTCTCGTAGTTAATAATTATTATAAATAAGAATTAATCAACATATTAAAATACGATAATAATATCAAAACACAACATAACTCAATGAATAGAAATTAGAATAACAATGCAATGTCACAATTAAATAAATATCAATGTCAATTAACTATAAAAATCGATCAAGTGCGAGTCACACTTGGACACCGAGTATTTCTTATAATTTTTTCCTTCCTATGTAAATGGTTTGATTCCCGTATTGAGTTTCGAAGATAAATGATAAATGATATTTATTTTGTAAGTAGGTTTAAAAAAACACTTTTACACGTCAATTTTTTTTTTTTATCATTTTAAACTAGATGAGGCCGGTGTTTCCTAACTGACTACCCTGAGAAGAAACACCGAAACAAACTCAGGGGTCAAAGTCTCTTTTAAAGTCCATACAGTTAATATGTAATGGTCAAATCACATGAGAACCATGCAGATTTGTCTGAGATGGTCTTTTGAAGAAAGAACCATACAGATTTGAGTGGACCTGTCCAGTCAGTGCAAGCATTTGTCAGTATTCGCAAAGCTCAACCCAGGACTACTAAGAAGCTCAACGACTTGACGAACAATACCAAGGAAAGGACATTTGGGTAGGCCGCAGAATATACTCAAATTGCCAGACATACGTTAAAATTACTGAAAAGGAAAAAAAAAAGGCAATCAACATTGTTCTCACGTTCACAATAATAAAAGAAGATTTTCCGAATCGCAAAAAAAATATTTTGTAATGAAAACTTACGATTTTCATATAAATAATAATCTCCTAACTGCTTTTATAGAACAATCTACTAAGATATTTACCGGACTTTCATCTAGGTAATTAAATTCACGTGCTGTGGGGAAAAATTCGAAGACATGTGACATCCATCAACCCGCACTGGGCCCGCGTGGTGGATGACTGCCCGTTCCCTCTCCTAGAGAGGAGGCCTGAGTCCCAAAAGTGGGAACATTATAAGGCCGACTATGCTATGCTATGCTGTGGGGAATCCCTGGTCAAAGAGTACTTAAACTGAAATTGATTACGTTCCGTTTTAGTTGCGATACAAGACTCGCACAACAACATGAAATAGACATTTAAAAATTATTTAGCTGCAAGGTAAAATCGAAAACAAAATAATTATTTACAATAAAAATTCTTTTAAAAAAATTACGAATTCCATGTAAAGTTGTTTTATCACTTTTTAATGAGGATGAGTTGGGTCTAATAAATAATCAAAACAGCGGCAGGTCATCGGAATCCAATTATGTTATACAAAACTTCAATCCCGCAGACATGGCGGATCTCGCATGAGTAATCCCGCATTTCTGATCCCGCACCTTCCTTTAACCTTGGATTCCTTAATGGGGAATATAAATTTCTTCTGGTATAAGCATAAACGTAAACGGAAGGAAGGAACGAAGGAAGTAGGAAGACGTAGCGCTGGAAGGCCAACCACAAGGTGGACCGATGACCTGGTAACGGTTGCGGGAGTACGGTGGATGCGAGACGCACAGGACCATTCATTGTGGCGGCACTTGGGGGAGGCCTATGTCCAGCAGTGGACGTCTTTCGGCTGAAATGATGATGATGATGATAAGCATAAACTGCAAGGTCAAAAACATATGAGCAAAACTTATCAATAAATAATGACGACAAAAACTACAAAAAAAGTCAATCTCACGTAACGATAGTACGGCGGCCGTTGACCCTGTAGTTATATACGAGTTTTTAACTAACGGTACATATTCAATAAAAAGTTTTATTATACAACAGGTTTCGAAGAATTAACAGTATTGACTCCTTTTTTTGGGTTCCGTACCCATCATCATCTTCCTGCCCTTGTCCCATCTTATTTCGGGTCGGCGCAACACGTTTTTTTCTTCCATTCTATCCTGTCAACCGTCATACTAACAGTAACCTCCTTTTCTATCATATCACTGTTCACACAATTTGGGTTCCGTACCCAAAGGGACAAAAAACCACAGCCTCCCACAGTGTTGTATTTTTAACCCAAAGTTTGACTGGTAGAGAATGCCTTGTTGCATTAAGTCCGCCTATGTACCACTACTGTACATGAAGTTTAAATAAATAAATAAAAAAAAGCTTTACTATTGCTAAGGTCCCTATTTTAAGACTGTAATGTCCGTTTGTCTGTCTGGCACCAGGCTGTATCTCATGAACCGTGATAGCTAGACAGTTGAAATTTTACAGATGATGTACCTATTTCTGTTGCCGCTATAACAACAAATTCTAAAAACAGAATCATCATCTTCCTGCCCTTGTCCCATCTTATTTGGGGTCGGCGCAACACGTTTTTTTCTTCCATTCTATCCTGTCAAAAGTCATACTATCACTAACTTCCTTTTCTTTCATATCACTGTTCACACAATCCATCCATCTTTTTTTTGGCCTCCCTCTCTATATATATAATACTAAAAACTCTATAATACTAAAAACAGAATAAAATATGTATTTAAATGGGGCTCCCATACAACAAACGTGATTTTTTTGCCGTTTTTAAAGATAACTAGGTTTTGCCCGCAGCTTCGCTCGCGTACATGAAACAAAGCTTATGTTACTCAGGAATAATGCAGCTTTCTTACATTCCACCCTAAGGTTGTCTGGTAGATATCGCTGTCAGCGATAAAACCGCCACTACATTTGTACCCATAGATTTAAGTTTGTGTAAAAGTTTTGTTACTATTTTGGTGTACAATAAAGTTTATTCTATTCGATTCTTTTTATCGGTAAAAAATAATTATTTTGCAATCGGACGAGTACTTTCAGAGATTTTTTTACAAACAAAAAAAACATAAAAACAAAACTTTACCTTTTTATAATATTAGTGTAGAAGTGTAGATGGTACGGAATCCTTCGTGCGTGGATCTGACTTGCACTTGGCCGGTTTGTTTTTTATTGTTGATAGGCTTGCGGTTCATCACTATCTCACCTGATGGTAAGCGATGATGTGGCCGACGATGAAGCACGCTTGCCTAGAAGTATCCTATTCACTCTTGACTTCAGGGGATGCAACTCGACATACATTTTCACTGTTGGTCATACAACCGCTCTTACGCGATTATGACGTTATTACACATTTTTCATTAGATATTTTGGAAACACGGTATCTTGTGGATATTATCTAGGCTTCTATTGAAATCAATTTATAAATTTGAGTAAAACTAATCCAGAAAACCTCTGAAAATCTGCTATTTTGCTTGAACTTTGTTTTATTTAAATTGTATTTTTGTTTTTTTTCTTGGAGAGATCGCTTTTAGCGATAAGACCGCCCATTGTGACACCCTATTAATGTTAATTTCCTAATGTAAATTGTATTTTTGGTGTACAATAAAGAATATCTATCTATCTATTTTCTGGAACAAGTTTTGTGAAATATTTGAGTTAATCACGGAATTACCGAATGCTAACAGAGTTTTCAGGCGTTATCTCTCTTTTTTCACGTTGCCTCGTCAAACATCGCGTTGGATTGCGTTAGATGAAGCAACAAGCTTTTAAACCATGCTCGATGTTGACGATAGGTGAGTGGAAAAAGAGCTTCTTAAAGACTCCAGGTTTTAACTATCAGGAAACACGGACTCCTATAAGACCATCTGTTCTGCGAGCATTGTGCTTTACTTACTGCTACATAAGTTTGGCGATTCTTCGGGCTATGTCGGTAAACTTGGTTCTCCTGCGGATATCTTCATTCCTGTTGCGACCACGCAAGGAAACATCGAGCATAGCTCTTTCCATAGCCCTTTGGGTGACTTGGGTGACAACACGCACTGTGGAGGATCAAGAAACAAAGACCAATCATCATTCTAAAAATTCATATCAGTACATCGCCACTGTGTGGACCACCCGGAGGACACGGTGGAGCACACGGTGGAAGTGTGCCCCGCTTGGGCAGAACGACGCCGTGTCCTCATGGGGGCGATCGGCGGCGGCGATCTCTCGCGCCGGGCCTTGGTACAGGCTATGGTCCGGAGCGAGGAGGAGTGGCAGGCGGTTGTCCTCTTCCTTGGCTCGCCGTCTGACCGTCCGGTAACCGTCCGGACCGAGCCCAAGTCGTCGATGGCGCGTACCACGCCCGTCTCAGGAAGATGTCAGCAAATCGTAGGGGCCCAGCAGGTCGAAGCCTACTGGGACCATGGGTAGTGTGAAAGTGAAACCCGGGGCCCTGGGACGAAGGCAAAGAAGGACAGGAGTGGGTTTTTAGTCAGTAAAAGTCTGTCACTATCTCCCGCTCCGCCCAAGAGCGGGATTTGTCATAAGATGATTTTCCCAGCCATAAAAAAAAAAATCAGTCCATCTGTTCTCTATGTAGGTGACACCACCTACAGATTTTGTTTTAAGTGGGAAGTCATCCAATGACTTCTCGCGGTCTTGGGCGGAGCGTGAGAACATATCAGACTGACTAAAACCCACTCCTATGCTCCTTCTTTGCTTCCATTCCAGGGCCCCAGGGTTCACTTTCGCCCAACCCGTGTGTGGCCCCAGTAGGCTTGTGACCCTGCTGGGCCCCATACGGTTTTGCTGACATCTCCTTGACTACGCGCCGTCGACAATTCGGGCTCGGTCCAGACGATTACCGGACAGCCGGTTCTGTCGAGGACTATGAAAAAAAATCCAACATCATCATCTTCCTGCCCTTGTCCCATCTTATTTGGGCTCGGTGCAACATGTTTTTTTCTTCCATTCTATTCTGTCAACCGTCATACTATCACTAACTTCCTTTTCTTTCATATCATGAAAAAAAATCCAACAGCATTCTAAAAATCCATATCGGTACCATCTGTTGTCGATGTAGGTGATGCCACCTACATATGGATTGAAGGTCATATTTTAATGATAAATGATATTTATTTTGTAAGTAGGTTTAAAAAACACTTTTACACGTCAATTTTTTTTTGTCATTTTAAACTAGATGAGGCCGGTGTTTCCTAGCTGACTACCCTGAGAAGAAACACCGAAACAAACTCAGGGTCAAAGTCTCTTTTAAAGTCCATACAGTTAATATGTAATGGTCAAATCACATGAGAACAGTGCAGATTTGTCTGAGATGGTCTTTTGAAGAAAGAACCATACAAATTTGAGTGGACCTGTCCAGTCAGTGCAAGCATTTGTCAGTATTCGCAAAGCTCAACCCAGGACTACTAAGGAGCTCAACGACTTGACGAACAATACCAAGGAAAGGACATTTGGGTAGGCCGCAGAATATACTCAAATTGTCAGACATACGTTAAAATTACTGAAAAGGAAAAAAAAAAAGGCAATCAACATTGTTCTCACTAATGTGCAGTGTCCCACTTGTTCATGCTTAACTACTTGATGTTAGCATGAATGATTATAGGATTTGTTTTGAGTACTAAAGGTAAAAGGAAAATCTAGTACACGTTGGGTATCGATGTTTTCCTTCACCGTTTTGAGAGCAGTGGTGATGAAATAAATTACACAAAGTAATGACGCCTGGCTGGGTTTAAACCCGCGACCTACAACTCGTAAGTCGGGGCCGCTACCACTGCTCTCATATAAAAATACGCAATACTAAAACGGAATTAGTGCACAGCTAATTGTTCGGAGTTCGGAGCGGCAAGATATTTAAGTCGTAAATGTCAAGGTAATATACGAAAAGGTCTGTAAATGCCAAGTTTTATGGAAAACTACCCTGAGAATGATAACGAAAAAACTGAGGTTGAAGTCACTTGTAAAGGCCATACAGCAAACGTGTAATGGTGAGGAATGGCAGGCGGTCGTCTACTCCTGCGAAGCGAAGCGGCAGCACGCGTGAGGGAACGGCCCTCACGCCCCAGCCGCCAGGACCCCGACCTCGTTTTCCAGCCACCGTAGACGTGGTCTTGCAGACGGCGAGTAATGGGTAGGTCGTCGTCCGGTAACCGTCCGGACCGAACTCAAGTCGTCGACGGCTTGTAGTGTTCCACGCGCGCCTCAAGGATATGTCAGCAAGGTCAAGCAAGGTCGAACCATGGGTTCGCTTCTGAAAGGAAAGCGCTAGTCAACGAAGGAACATAGCAGTGGGTTGTAGTCAGTAAAAGTTTGACACGCCCTCCCGGCCCGCCTTGGAGTGGAAGAAGTCTTTGGATGATGTCCCAACAAAAAAAAATCATGTACGATAGGGTGAAATGCCAAGTTTTATGGGAAACTAGAAAAGAAGAAATACCGAAACAAACTTGGAAGTCGAAGTCAATTTTAAAGTCCATACAGCAAACGTGTAATGGTGAGGAATGGCAGGTGGTCGTCTCCTTATGCTAAGCAATAATGCTAGCGAAGGAGGCGGCCTCACGCGCGAGGGAACGGCCCTCACGCCCCAGCCGCAGAGACCCCGACCCCGATTTCCAGTCACCGTAGACGTGGGCTTTGACTGAGCTCAAGTCGTCGGCGTCGGCGTGTAGTGTTCCACGCGCGCCTCAAGGATATATGTCAGCAAGGTCGAAGCCTACTGGGACCATGGGTTGGCTTCTGAAAGGAAAACCCGGGATCCTGGAACGCAAGTCAACGAAGGAACGTAGTAGTCGGTTTTAGTCAGTAAAAGTCTGACACGCCCTCTCGCCCCGCCCTGGTCATGGTCGAAGTCATTGAATGATTTCCCACCTAAAAAAAAATCTTGCGTGCGAAAGGGTGTATAAATGCCAAGTTTTATGGGAAATTCGTCATCATTTCAGCCGAAAGACGTCCACTGCTGGACATAGGCCGTCGCTTTTCATCAGGTGAGATAGCGGTCAAGCGCGAACCTGTCAAGAATAACGGTAAAACGCGATTAGTTTTATTGGTGAATTCCGCCCTTAGAAGTTTGATTTTTTCATAGCTTCAAGGGACCGCAGACCTAATTGTATGGTTCTAATTTCAACTTGATACCTCCACGCGTTCTCGAGATAGGTCTTGATAGACAGTCAGACGGACAACAAAGTGATCCTATAAAGGATCCATTTTTTCCTTTTAAGTTGCCAACTCATAACGTGTACCTACCTATTCATTATATTTATTTAAACTTCATGTACAGTGGTGGTACATAGGCGGACTTAATGCCACAAAGCATTCTCTACCAGTCAACCATTGGGTTAAAAAAGACTACACTGTGGTAGGTGTGCACAATAAATAAATCACAGATATTTTTGAAATAGAATGTGGTATCGTTAAATTAAGTGGCTTATAATAATAAAATACGTATTTAAGCTAATATTATAAACTAATAAATACTATGATACATAAGAAATCATTGTAATTAAGAGAACTTAAAATATAACAACTATGACGAAGACCGAACTAAGATTGAGAGGACTTCAAGTAGTAGTTTTTTTTTAATTATTTTTATTTGGTGTGAAAATCATCTTATGACAAGTCTCGCTCTTGGGCGGAACGGGAAATAGTGTCAGACTTTTACTGACTAAAAACCCACTCCTGTTCCTTCGTTGCCTTCGTCCCAGGGCCCCGGGTTTCGCTTTCACACTACCCGTGGCCCCAGTAGGCTTCGACCCTGCTGGGCCCCTACGATTTGCTGGCATCTCCTTGAGGCGCGCGTGAAACAGTACGCGCCGTCAACGACTTGGGCTCGGTCCGGACGATTACCGGACGGTCGGACGGCGAGCCACCCATTGCTCGCCGTCCGCAAGCCCGCGCCTGCGGTGGCCGGAAATCGGGATCGGAATCCCGGCGGCGGTTGGAGCGTAAGGACCGTTGCCTCACGCGATCGGCCGCCTCCTTTGCTAGCATTACTGCTTCGTAGAAAGAGGCGACCGCCTACCACTCCTCATCCTATAAGGGTTCCGTTATTTCCTTTTAAGTTGCCACAATGGCTTCAACTCATAACTTGTATCTATTCATTCTATTCCTTCGAATATTTATAATCTCCATGTTACATGTCACCTATTCGACGTCACATGGCACGATTACTCGGTTTAATCATAAACTTTCTCGCTCCATTAAAATTCTAATTAAAGGTTACATTTTAAAACATTTTTGATTAGTTTTTGTTTATATACTGCGGCGCTCAAGGCTGACCGATACGAGTTGCTGACGATTCAGATACAATATATTCGAACATCATCATCATCTTCCTGCCCTTATCCCGTGTTATTTGGGGTCGGCGCAACACGTTTTTTTCTTCCACTCTGCCCTGTTACTCGTCATGCTATCACTAACTTCCTTTTCTTTCATATCACTCTTCACACAATCCATCCATCTTTTCTTTGGTCTCCCTCTCCCTCTCCATCCATCCACATGTATACTCATAACTCTTTTAGTAACATGCGTTTCATCCCTCCTCTTCACATGACCATACCAAGACAAACGATTCCCTTTCAACTTTTCAGTCACTGGCGCCACTTTCAAACTTCCCTTAATATATTCATTTCTCACTTTATCCATTCTCGTCACACCACACATCCATCTCAACATTCTCATCTCCGCTACATGCAATCTTTTCTCATCCGTCTTTTTCACAGCCCAACATTCTGATCCATACAGTATGACAGGCCTTATAACGGACTTGTAGATTTTACCCTTCAACTTGAGGACACCAAAGACATTAAATATATACTTCAACGGTCCGGACTAAGCGTTTCGCTTCGTCGTTTATACCGCGTACATCGAAGGACTGGAACAATTTGCCTGCTGCGGTCTTCCCGTCCAACTATAATTTAGGTGTCTTCAAGGCTAGAGTGAATAGGCTCTTAATAAACTAGTGCGCCTGCCCATCAATGATTGCATCTCCGCTTACCATCAGGTGGGATCGCAGTCAAGCACTGGTTTATATCAATTAAAAAAAAAATACTACCTATAGACAGGACTTAGCGAATTAAATCGTAATCCGATACTTATTACCTAGTGGTCATAAGTCGCTCAGTCTAGTATGACACTCCTACACGTCAAGTCGTGTTTGTATCCGCTCTATGCACTAAAAGAAAATAATTTTCTGAGAAAATATTGCCGAGCTGCGCATTACGCTATTGCAAATCTTGTTATGGTAAAATGACTGGAAATATTTTTGATATTTGCGAAGAAATTAATTAGAATTTAATCATTTTTCTAAATAGTTCCAAAACATTTGATGATTTTATGATAACGCCATCTATTGCTGAAAAGCTTAACGTTACCTTTATCACACACTGAGGCTCTACCACGAGCACATAACGTGATCCATTTTACGACCTAAACCGAACTGTTAAAGGGATGGAGCTATATAGGGTGTATAGCTCCATCACTCTTTTTTACTCGTACGACTGTGATTTTAACATATCATGGTAAGACTCCTGGCCACCTACCGAGCGATAGTGACAAATTTAATTCGCGTGTTTGCTATTCAAAGCCAGATGGCGTCACTGAGGTATAGGAAGACAGTTTTTCTAAGACATTTTTTCTGATAGCCGCTCTATTGTATCTCTTTAAATCTCTTTAGTCTACGCCGAGTACGAGCGGAGCACGAGCAGAGTTCAAACTCGTGTAGTGTGGACCGACTCTAGCTGAACCGGGTATGAGCGACATTGCTATGCGTCCAAAAAATAATAGGAAAGTTAATAACAATAACAAACAACAATAAATAAATAAACAAACAACAATAAATAGATTGTTAATTTGTATGTATGTATCTAAGTATATATTTATTATTGTATTTCTTTTCTATTTCTTTACCATTAAGCTGCACCTACCATGTTTTGTTTCTGCACCACCCTAAGGTCGACTGGTAGAAAATGCCTAAGGCATTAAGTCCGCCTTTGTACAGTGTTTACTACTTGTGCATAAAGTTTAAAAAAAAACCCCGATCTGTCAAATGTTGTTTAAAAATTGAAAAAAGATGACAGTTTTTCTAAGACATTTTTTCTGATAGCCGCTCTGTTGTATCTCTTTATATCTCTTAGTCGAACACAGTGTCCGAACCGACATATTTTATTTTCAATGTTTTTCACTGACGTATCGGACACCACTAAAATTTAAACTGTTTAGTACAGTCGTCTAAAAACTGTTTTATCGGTCCATTTTTCCACGAAAAAAAAAAAATTCACAGACGCGTGTCTCAAACGGATAGCACTCGAACTCGCATTGAGCTGAATTGAGCCGAGATATCGTGTCCGTGAGCGGTGTCTATGTGTGCGTTACTCGAGCGCTTTATATTGACTGGCCTGTTGGTCTAGTAGTTAGTGGCCCTGACTGCTATGCCGGAGGTCGTGGGTTCGATTCCCACCAAGGACAAATGTTTGTGTGATGAGCACGATCATTTGTTCTGTGGCTGGGTGTAATTTATCTATAACTAGCTTTTGCCCGCGGCTTCGCTCCCGTCTATATTCTACTACTCTACCCTACTCTACCCAACTCTACTTTACTCTACCCAACTCTACCCTACTCTACCCTACTCTACCCTACTCTACCCAACTCTACCCTACTCTACCCAACTCTACCCTACTCTACCCTACTCTACCCTTCTCTATCCTACTCTACCCAACTCTACCCAACTCTACCCTACTCTACCCAACTCTACCCTACTCTACCTAACTCCACTCTACTCGATAAAAAGTATCCTATGTCCGACTCCTGGTTCTAAGCTACCTTCCCACCAATTTTCACCCAAATCTGTTCTGCCGTTCTTGAGTTATCAGTGGTGTAACTAACACGACTTTCTTTTATATATATAGATATGTATGTATTTAGATATATTTAAGTATGTTTATCAGTTGTCTAGTACTCATAACACAAGCTCTGCTTAGCTTGAGACTGGACGGCGTTGTGTGATAGTTGTGGAATATTATTATTATTATTATATTTATTGTGTGCAAAATTTCACGTTCCTAGCCCCAGTAGTTTCGGCTATGCGTTTATATGTAAGTCAGTATATAGATTTCAGCTACCAAATTTGCATAAAGCTTGCATGCAAAGATCGGCCTTGACCAAACTACGTGTTTTCATGACTCACCTACACCCTACCTTAATCGTTTGTTTGTGCTAGATAATAATATGACCTAGTGCCATATTAAAGTACAATTCTGTGAACTTCACCTGCCTTTACGTAGGTATTTATATTTATATACATAACTTCTTTTTCAACACATTTAATTGAAAAACTTGTCTAAGGGCAGGTTTCTGAATTGAGTATTTTAAGTTAAGCACGTCTCAAACCGAACTTTAAAGCCAAATTTTGACAGGTTTGCAGGTAAAAGTAGAGTTTGAGAAATACTCAACTTCAAATGCTTAAATCAGAAATGGGAAGCTAGGCTCCTGTTCCGCTTTTCGCACGTAATTTACTCTTTTTCGCACTAGTGCGGAAAAGTCAAACAAACATGTATCGTATCAGGCTGAGCGCCGGATATTTATTTCTTCGTTCGTGTATTGAAAAACGTCGTTTGATACACGTGGAAAGTCACTGCAGCACTCGGCTCCATAACTCCCTCGCTTGCAGCTCGGGCGAATTCCGCCTCGGTTGCAATGACAAATTTTAGCCACTTGTGTCAAAATGTACTTTGTTATCAACCAGGTGTTTGATACTTTTAACCGACTTCTAAAAAAGGAGGAGGTTCTCAATTCGGATGTTTATATTTTTATTTTTATGTTTGTTCGCGCATAACTTCGTCGCTTGCCAACCGATTTGAAAAAATATTAAAATACTAGCTGACCCAGCGAACTTCGTACCGCCTAATAGTAAGGATAACGCCATCTACTGGCATTACCAGAACAGCATAATTCATTTTATAATGACATTTTGATTAGAGATTGCGTTGTATTCGGATTTTTTTTTCGTGATGTTTTTCCATTTTTTCCGTCCGTTTAAACCTTCCCTGGACTATCTCGAACATTTCAAGACCAAAATTAGCCAAATCTGTCCAGCGGGTTTTGAGTTTTAGCAAGACTAACGAACAAATATTCATTTTTATATACATATATATAGATGGTGGATGTCACACAATCATCAATGTCATGGTGGAAGACATGTGACATTCCCTGCACCCGCACTGGGCCCGCGTGGTGGATTATGGCCCGTTCCCTCTCCTAGAGAGGAGGCCTGAATCTCAACAGTGGGAACATTAAAAGGCTGATTATGCTATTATGCTATATAGATGGGGTATGGAGCCGAGTGCTGTAGTGATAAACCACGTGTATTTTGATACACGTGTTTCCAATATACTTGGGAAGAAATAAATTAACGGGGGTTGACGTGCGACTAGTGTGGGTCACTAAGCGTCCTGACTGATTCGATAATTACAATAAATTGTGGCAGAGGCGAGCTCGCGCTCTTTTCCGCATTAGTGCGGAAAAAAGTAAACTGCGTGACTAGAAGCGGTAGGAATGGAAATGGGTTTATGAGTAAGTGTATTGAAAATATTTTTTTTCATGAATATTTCCTATTGTTGGTGGGCCAGTAAAGAAAAAATAAACAGCTTTTCCGACTTCTAGTGATCATTAACCATTTTGCGGCAGACACTTTACCGTACCCTTTACTGACGAGTTGTAGGTCGTGGGTTCAAACCCAGCCAACCGCATTACTTTGTGTAATTTATTTCATCACCACTGCTCTCAAAACGGTGAAGGAAAACATCGTGAGGAAACCGGCATGTCCTAGAACCAAAAATTCAAAGACATGTGACATCCACCAACCCGCACTGGGCCCGCGTGGTGGATCACGGCCCATTCCCTCTCCTAGAGAGGAGGCCTGAGTCCCAACAGTGGGAACATTACAAGGCCGACTATGCTATGCTATGCTACTTTACCGTATAGAAATAAAAATCCCGTGCAAGCGACCTAAACTCGCCATTATCATGATAATACGCAGACGTTTACCGCTGACCTTAGCCTAAGCTATTTGCATGATGAATAACGAAAATTGCTTTTTACATCACTTGCTCGATAATGCTCTTATAAATGTAATATAACCCTCACTTAAAGCAAGTCATTCTAAACCATAGGGAGATAATATTGTTTGGGTGTTCCCCAGAGATGTGTGTGATTTGAATTTGGAATGTCAAAAACATTTGAAAATGATAAAGCAGTGTATTTAAGTCACTTACGATATGTTGAATTCCGAACGTAACGAAGGTTGCGAAGTTTTGATTCTCGAACACCAGTGAGGGATTTAAATAATTAACTCCCGAGGATTGCAAGGGTTTATTTTTCCCAAATAATGGTTTTTGATGTTAATTTTCATTATCAAATCTCATTATTCTCTAGGCATCACCCATACTACATTATATATAAAAAATAAAAACTTTATACAATACTAGCTATTGCCAGCGGCTTCGCCCGCGCGATTGTTAGTTTCTCCATACAAACTTCTAAACCCCGTTTTACCCCCATAGGGGTGGAGTTTCGTAAAATCCGTGCTTAGCGGATGTCTACACTCTATAAGGAACCTACCAGCCGCATTTTCGGTTTGTAAGTAGGTGTAATAGTTTCGGAGATTTCGTGATTAATCAGTGGGTGGTATTTCGCTTTTATCTATCTATAGCATAGCATAGCATAGTCGGCCTTACAATGTTCCCACTGTTGGGACTCAGGCCTCCTCTCTAGGAGAGGGAATGGGCCGCAATCCACCACGCGGGCTCAGTGCGGGCGGTCATCTATCTATTGTATATATATATAAAAATCAATGCCACTTTTCGTTGTAATATTATAACTCAAGAACGGGCTCACCTATCCAAACCAAATGTTTAGGCTTTATTCGGACTATTTAGTAGATGGTTTATGTGAAGTTTGCACAAAATCGGTCGAGCGGTTCTTCATTTATCACATTATTAGGCGGTACGAAGTTCGTCAATTCAGCTAGTGTATATATAGATTAGGTTGTTATAATAACAAGAATGTATTTTATTTCGAGGTAATTGACATGATGGTGTCCAATTTACGCATCAAATTCGCACGGTCAATTTATCGAACTAAACACAACCTGCCTAATTTTGCAATGACTCACATTTCGTGTAGGGACACCATGACTTTATTTTTCTGTCCCACACTAGAAATTACTCTTGAATTAGTGATAGTATGACGGTTGACAGGATAGAATGGAAGAAAAAAACGTGTTGCGCCGACCCTAAATAAGATGGGACAAGGGCAGGAAGATGATGATGATGACTAGGAATTACTCATGTATAGTGGGTGCGTTCACAAACATCAGATATCTAGACCTTTTTTTACGTGGGAAATCATCGAATAACTTCTCCCGCTCTGAGTGGAGCGAGAGGGCGTGTCAGAACTTTACTGACTAAAATGTAAAAGTCTTACTCTCCCTCTCGCTCAAAAAAAGATTATGTCCTGATATTTCGAACGGGTATGGCATGGCCAAGTCAAATTTAATTTAAGATATCCCATCTCTAAAAGAGGTTATGTCCTGAAATTTCGAACGGGTCTGGCATGCCCTACTCAAATTTAATTGACGTATCCCACCTCAATAAAAGAGATTATATCCTGATATTTTGAACGGGTGTGGCATGCCCTACTCAAAATTTTATTGAAGATATCCCACCTCATTAAAAAAAGATCGTGTCTATGTTTGTTGTTTTTTTTAAATTGATATAAACCAGTGCTTGACTGCGATCTCACCTGATGGTAAGCGGAGATGCAATTATTGATGGTGTGGCGCACTAGTTTATTAAGAGCCTATTCACTCTAGCCTTGAAGACACCTAAATTATAGATGGACGGGAAGACCGCAGCAGGCAAATTGTTCCAGTCCTTCGATGTACGCGGTATAAACGACGAAGCGAAACGCTATGTCCTGATCTTTCCAAAATGTGTGACATACTCAAATTAACATTATTAGTTTTCCATATTAGATGCGTCAGCGAATATAAGCAGGTAGGCATATGAGATCATTGTGCTGACCCATAATGGCAGGGTACTTTACCTAACTACCCAGCCGGGGCCTAAGTCTGCTATTTTATAAATTCGTCATACCAACACGATCCCATTGTCATTTTGCTAAAAGTTCGTAATCTGATAATTCATAATGGTCGATTATTGATCGGTCAATGGTCTTGTGGTAGAATGACAATATCGAGATGTCGAGAAACAAATTAAAAGTAATGACTGCGCAATGACGTTCTAATGGTAGGTCACTGATCAAAAGAGCTGTCAAAATTTTGGCAGTTATCCGCATACGTCAAATATTTATCTGTCATTATGTACGAGATTACCATTCTATGCCATTTCTTTCAATGGAGTGTCAGTGGTTGACAATTGGAACGTCATAATGGCTTGAGGCCCTGGGGCTCAAGTCTGCTATTTTTATAAATTTGTCATTCCAACACGATCCCATTGCCATTTTGCTAAAAGTTCATAATCTGCTAATTCATAATGATCGATCATTGATCGGTCAATGGTCTCGTACTAGAGTTGTGGTAGAATGACAATATCGAGCTTACTAAAAACAATGATTACACAATGACGTTCTAATGGTAGGTCACTGATCAAAAGAACTGTCAAAATTTTGACATTTATCCGCATACGTCAATATTTATTTGTCATTATGTACGAGATTACCATTCTATGCCATTTCTTTCAATGGAGTGTCAGTGGTTAACCATTGGAAAGTCATAATGACGCCATTATATTGGGAGATTACCAAACTTGTCAAAATCAACAATTATGAAGTCAATGATAGACCATTCTGACGCTATTGTAATAGCAGACTTGAGGCCCAGATGGGTCGTTAAATTACCAAACCAATCACTGTAATAGAAAGAAATAAAGATGCTTTATTTTCGTACAAAGTCATCATGTTTCTGCCCTGAGGCCGAGAGCTCTTAACGCGAACCATTTGACGACCTAAACTAAACTGTTAAAGGTTTGGAGGTATACGGAACAGAGTGTAAAGTCCCGCAAACCTCCGTTGAAAAGGGAGGATCCTTCGACCAGACGGGTGTTATGTCTGGTGGGCTGCAACTGCCCGATAGATGATTTCGGGCTGTTCTATATGTTCTAATCGCGCGGAGAACTTTGATTGCGCGATGCAGGATTAGTTCTTATGTGGCGCCATAAATGTCGCTACATCGGGATGGTGGTGAATAGCCCTATTCCTCTATCTCTCTAGCTCGCCTGACAATTGAACACGTCGGTAAGGCACTTTGCCCCGTATTCTACCGGTACATGGTGGACATCCCACCCATACGTACAAAGCGTTTTGGGAACACATTCATAATGCGTACAGCTAAGGAGTGGAATTCCCTGCCGGAGACTATGTTTCCTGATAGCTACAACCTAGGGGTCTTTAAGTCAAGAGTGAATAGGTGGCAGTGGGCACATTGCTCGTAGAACGGATGGTCGATGGGACCGAAAGGCTCTAGAGTGGCGACCGCGCACCGGAAAACGCCGCGTTGGAAGGCCTCCCACAAGGTGGACTGACGACCTGGACCTGTACCGTGACGTTTAAAGTAAGATTGTTTCATTCTTATTCCCACCGTGGGTAAGAGATGGCGCTAGACATCGCGTACATATATCGCGTATATCGTATAGCTCTGTCTCATACCCACCCTGAAATAAGAATAAAACATTCTTACTTTGAACGTCATGGTAACCCAGCTGGTGAGAGTCGCGGGAGTGCGGTGGATGCGAGACGCACAGGATCGGTCGTAGTGGAGACGCTTGGGTGAGGCTTATGTCCAACTGTGGACGTCTTTCGGTAAACAATGTAACAAGTAAACAATGTAATACCTCACGACAAACTGCCATAATTTACAACGTTTGCGAACAATAGAGACGTACATTGTAATATTCTAAGTACACTACGCTTCGATGTGGTGATGATGGCGGCGACACACCATCATGTCGCTTCATTCAGTGGCTTGAAGCAGCGTCCGAGGCTCTTCTCCACTCGCCTATCGTCAACATCGAGCATGGTTTAAAAGCTTGTTGCTTCATCTAACGCAATTCAACGTGATGTTTGATGCTCCACGCATTCCCAAAATAAAGGGTCTTGACAGACAGACGGACACCAAAGTTATCCTTTAAAGGTTTAATTTTTTCCTTTTGAGGTACGGAATCCTAAAAACACTATTAAGTAGTTTGGCTTGATCACGATTATTTGATCAAGCCATTGGATCAGTCGGTATGATGGTGAGTGGCCGCCATAACAGTCGTTAACTGCTGTGACATACATACCTTCACTGTTTATTACACCTTATCGAGACAACGTTGCATTCATTAGTATTTATTAGCAAGATGTTTAGATAAATAGTGATGAGTATCCCACATGATGCTCTAGTCAAGGTCTCTGCAATTGCAGTCAGTTCAAAATGTTTTATTTCGCACTAGCTTCTAACAGCGGCTTCGCAATCGGCGGCGGCGATCTCTCACTCCGGGCCTTGGTACAGGCCATGCTCTGGAGCGAGGAGTAGCAAAGGAGGCGGCCGATCGCGTGAGGCAAGGGTCCGCACGACTCAACTGCCGCCGGGACTCCGATCCCGATTTCCGGCCACCGTAAGCGCGGGCTTGCGGACGGCGAGCAATGGGTGGCTCGCCGTCCGACCGTCCGTTAACCGTCTGGACCGAGCCCAAGTTGTCGACGGCGCGTATTGTTGCACGCGCGCCGCAAGGAGATGTCAGCAACTGTAAGGGCCCAGCAGGGTCAAAGCATACTCGGACCAAGGGTCTGATTCTGAAAGGAAGACTCGGCCCTGGTACGAAAGGCAACGAAGGAACAGGAGTGGGTTTTTAGTCAGTAAAAGTCTGACACTATCTCCCGCCCCGCCCAAGAGCGGAGAATGTCATAAGATGATTTTCCCACCGGAAAAAAAAGCCAGTAGCATCACCCGCATACAAAAAATATAGCCTATGTCACTCAGGAATAAAGCAGCTTTCTATTGGTGAAAACATTTTAGCAATCGGACCAGTACTTTAAGAGATTACCTCCTCCTCGGAAGTCGATGTTAAATAACGAAGAGACAAAACTAATATATAAGGTGTTAAAAAATTAACTTTAAGAATTTCGAGGGGACATTGTACTCCTTGTTTTTTTTCGCGATTTCAAGTTTGGTCCCATAGTAAAAGTTGTTCATAATGAGGAGTACAATGTCCCCTCGAAATTCCTAGAGTTAATTTTTTAACACCTCATAGAAACACCGACTTCCGAAATTAAAGTTATTTTGCACTTTTCAGTGTTTTGTTTTTTTTACTTTGAAGTCGGTTGTATTTGAATTTGTACCATCAGGTGGGATCGTAGTCAAGAGAAAGTTTATATTATTAAAACAAAAAGTTAGGTTTAGATCTTTTTGAATCTCTAACTTTAGCAACTTTTCTCTATACACCACAGAAATATGATCAAACAGAAAGTATAGTATTTTAATGGTTGAAAGTGAAAGTTTATCTCGTTAACACCACAACACGGTCCATTGCGCTGTTATACAATTCGTCGATGACGCAATCAATGCGTGTACGCAATTACAGTTGAATGAGCAGAGGCGTAGTGTGGACAGCTGGGTTACCATGACGTTTGAAGTAACATTGTTTTATTATTTGTTATCCACCACTTGACTGGCTTGTGGGTCTAGTAGTTAGTGGCCCTGACTGCTATGCCGGAGGTCGTGGGTTCGATTCCCACCCAGGACAAAAATGTTTGTGTGATGAGCACGATCATTTTTTCTGTGTCTGGGTGTAATTTATCTATAATATGTATGTATTTAGAAATATATAAGTATGTTTATCAGTTGTCTAGTACTCGTAACACAAGCTCTGCTTAGCTTGGGACTAGACGGCGTTGTGTGATAGTTGTGGAATATTATATTATATATCATATCATAATTACTATTAAAATATTCTAAAGGCGAGAATTATAAGTCATTATAACTCACTTATTAAACATATATATGTGAGTAAGTTAAATAACCTAACACTAACAATTATTACAAGTAATCTAACTTTTCTACCGTACACTCTCAATAACGTTCAGTTGAAAACCAGCGTCAGGCAACTACCACGAAGTTGTCTGGCATTTTTGCTGAACTGGACCTATTTGGCGCAGGCGCGAGACACACAATGTTAGTTATTTTATTTTCTTATTTTTTTTATCTTAAGTGTTTACATGTTGTTTCTAAATTGTGTGTATCTGTGTACGTGTGCCAAATAAATATTTTTCTTTATTTCTTTTTATTCTTATTCCAGTGTGGGTAAGAGATGGCGCTAGACAACCTGTATAGCTCTGTCTCTTACCCACACTGAAATAAGAATGAAACAATCTTAATTTGAACGTCATGGTAACCCACCTGATTTACACGTGGGCGAAGGTGCATCAGGAATTCGCAAACGAGATAGCGATTGTCGCGACCCAGTGTTCAACCACATCATGACTGGCTTGTTAGTTTAGTGGTTAGTGGCCCTGACTGCTATGCCGGAGGTCGTGGGTTCGATTCCCACCCAGGACAAATGTTTGTGTGATGAGCACGATCATTTGTTCTGTGTCTGGGTGTAATATATCTATATATGTATGTATTTAGAAATATATAAGTATGTTTATCAGTTGTCTAGTACTCATAACACAAGCTCTGCTTAGCTTGGGACTAGACAGCGTTGTGTGGTGATAGTTGTGGAATATTATTATTATCTCTTTATTTTTCTTATGTACATATAATCTACTATTTTAAATATTTCTTAAAAAAATAATTTACAAAAAACATTTAAAAATATAAAAAATAGTTGTCCTCCGGTAACGGGAGCAGGGTCCAAGCTACCGGTGGTTAGGGCTCCAGAGACAGGAACCTCCTCACAATGCGAGCCGTATCGAGGAGTACTGCCTTCTGTATCAGGCCCTTGATCCAGCCGCGCAACGACAGCTTCGACAGATGGTCGTCGAAGCTTTTGGCTATAAGGCCATTGGCATCATTATTATTATTATTAATTTGGTACGATAGAAGAAAAATACGAGAATGGATAAAGTGAGAAATGAATATATTAGGGGAAGTTTGAAAGTGGCGCCAGTGACTGAAAAGTTGAAGGGGAATCGTTTATCTTGGTATGGTCATGTGAAGAGGAGGGATGAAACGCATGTTACTAAAAGAGTTATGAGTTTACATGTGGATGGATGGAGAGGGAGAGGGAGACCAAAGAAAAGATGGATGGATTGTGTGAGGAGCGATATGAAAGAAAAGGAAGTTAGTGATAGCATGACGAGTAACAGGGCAGAGTGGAAGAAAAAAACGTGTTGCGCCGACCCCAAATAACACGGGATAAGGGCAGGAAGATGATGATGATCCTGGGCACCACACTGGGTACTTTCCATCCATGAGGCGACCGCTTGCCACTCCTCCGGACCATGGCATGATGCACGCTCACTGTGTAAAATAGTAAACAACACGAAAAACCGGTTAAAAACGTGTCATAAAAAACTAGTTAATTAAAATTATACTCACGCTTATCACACTAATATTATAAAGACGAAGGTTTTTATTTATGTGTATGTCTGTTTGTTACTTCTTTATGCTCAAACGGCTGAAAGAATTCAGATAAAATTTAGTACACGAATGGAACATGTTTTTTAGGGTTCCGTACCTCTAAAGGAAAAATCGGAACCTTTATAGGATCTATTTGTTGTCTGTCCGTCTGTCTGTCTGTCTGTCTGTCAAGACCCTTTATCTCGGGAACGCGTGGAGGTATCGAGTTGAAATTAAAACTATATACTCAAGTCTGTGGTCCCTTGAAGGTGTGAAAAAATCAATCATAAACGGCCGTATCTTTTTTTTCGTTAATTTAGAAGTTTGATTTTTCAAAGCTTCAAGAGTGGAATTAATTTCAAGAGCAATGGGTAGTTCGCCGTCCGGCAGTCGGGCAATCGAACGGTCCGAGCCCCAGTTGTCGACAACGCGTAGTGATCCACGCGCTCCTCAAAGAGAAGTCAGCAAAACCATAGGGGCCCAGCAGGGCAGATGCCTGTTAGGACCGCGGGGATTTTCTGAAAAGGAAACCCGTAGTTTTAGAATGCAAAAGGCAACTGATGGACACAGGTGTGGTTTTAGTCAGTAACACACGCCCTCCCGCTCCCACCTTAAAAAAAACAGCGTGTTCTATTAATTGTAGAACATAAATAAAAAATAAAAGATTCCTCCACGTTCGATTAAAAAGAAAACATTACAAAAAATAACACTGAACAAAATCCTATTGCATTCTTTAAAGTAAACTGAGGCTAATTGGGGATCCAGATTTGGTCAAGTCCAATCTACAAAGCCTCGAGCACAGGCGCAGGGTAGCCAGCCTATCGGTATTTTACAGGTTACATTTTGGAGAGTGTGCGCGGGAATTGCATGACTTGATTCCGCCATCTCCTTTCTACCATCGAACAACCCGACATACAGCGAGTATCCACCCTTACGTTGTTGAAACTTCAACGGTCCGGACTAAGCGTTTCGCTTCGTCGTTTATACCGCGTACATTGAAGGACTGAAACAATTTGCCTGCTGCGGTCTTCCTGTCCAACTATAATTTAGGTGTCTTCAAGGCTACACTGAATAGGCTCTTAATAAACTAGTGCGCCTCACCATCAATGATTGCGCGGTGGGATCGCAGTCAAGCACTGGTTTATATCATAGCATAGCATAGTCGGCCTTATATGTGTATATGTTCCCACACTTGGGACTCAGGCCTCCTCTCTAGGAGAGGGAATGGGCCGTAATCCACCACGCGGGCCCAGTCCAGGTTGGTGGATGTCACATGTCTTCGAATGTTTGGTTCTAGGACATGCCGGTTTCCTCACGATGTTTTCCTTCACTGTTTTGAGAGCAGTGGTGATGAAATAAGTTACACAAAGTAATGCGCCTGGTTGGGTTTGAACCCGCGACCTACAACTCGTAAGTCGGGGCCGTTACCACTCGGCCACCACTGCTCTCTTATTGCTGGTTTATATTAAAAACAAAAAATAAAAACACATTCGAATTATGCGCATACGCAACAGAAGTAGAATTCTTTCTTAAAGTAACCGTAAAATTGTTATGTAATATTAAATACAAACATAAATATGTGTGTTTGTGTGTTAACATTACGTTGTTAATTATAATTTTAATGAGCTGGTTCGATAACTATTTCATAAACTGGTTTTTCATGTTTATTTATTTATAAGTATTTGTTTTATTGTCTTATTACACGATATTGCTTTTTTTTCTTATCCTATATAAGGTGTTAAAAAATTAACTTTAAGAATTTCGAGGGGACATTGTACTCCTCATTATGAACAACTTTTACTATGGGACCAAACCTGAAATCGAGAAAAAAAAATCAGCTGCTCCAAATCCAGTGCTTCTTACCTGATGGTAAGCAGTGATGAAATCATTGATGGTGAGGTGCACTAGTTTATTAAGAGCCTATTCACTCTAGCCTTGAAGACACCTAAATTATAGTTGGACGGAAAGACCGCAGCAGGCAAATTGTTCCAGTCCTTCGATGTACGCCGTATAAACGATAATAATTCATTAAACCCCAAGCGAACGCCTGCGTTCGCTCTCTCATTGTCTTTCTATTGTGTCTCTAATTACAGTACTCGTTAGACCAAAGCACACGTGGACCACGCCTGATTTGTACTTAGAACGATGTCGCGTGGCGTGGATCTAATGTAGGGCTGCCATCGCCTAATTTGCCGACGCCGGATAAACACGGCAAAAATCCCGGACATTTGGGCGAAATATGGTTTTTACCCCGGACCCGTCGGAAAAAATATTTTTGGCAACAAAAATAAAAACATCGTTTTAATTTTTTATACCGATTGTTATTAAAATCGAATTAGGTACGTGTGTAACTGCAACAATCAATAGACATTTTTAGTAATTAAATTAATCACTAAGCATATACAGGGTTAATTGTAAAAAACTAACTGTCCGGTTCTTTTACCGGACACTTTTAAAAACCCCACCCGGACGCCCCCGGACGCCCCCGGACGCCCTTCAAACTAGGACAAATCCGGGGAAACCCGGACGGATGGCAGCCCTAATCTAATGTAGCTCTACAAGTCTAGTTGCCATATAAAATGTATGGAGACCGACGCGCCCAGATCGGCGTACGTAACATACGTGTGCGCAGTTCTATCCATCCATCTTCCTGCCCTTATCCCGTATTATTTGGGGTCGGCGCAACACGTTTTTTTCTTCCAATCTGCCCTGTTACTCGTCATGCTATCACTACCTTCCTTTTCTTTCATATCACTCTTCACACAATCCATCCATCTATCTTTATCGATATTGTTACATGATAGCGACAAGAAACATGTAACAGAGATATTTGTAATTACAAAACATGATTAAAAAGAGTGTTCATGGAGTTTCTTGCACATTCTTCTCCATAGAGATGTACGCTTTGGAATGTGCAATTAGCATCATTTTTTTCTGACTCACTGACTTCTTGACATTTCAAAAGTGCCTGTAAATGGTTTATTTGAAATAAAATGCTTTGACTTTGACTTTGTTAGATCACTGGATAGAGACAGGCTTGCCATCCCTAAAATCTGGCAACAGGACAATAAGCATAAAAATCCGAAAAAAGATTTTTGTGTTTAAAACCCGGACATATTATTATCGCCATTTCTGTCCTAAACATCTCAGATTAATAAAAATAGTTCAAATTGTCTTTTATTTATTTATTTAAACTTCATGTACAGTGGTGGTACATACGCGGACTTAATGCCACAAAGCATTCTCTACCAGTCAACCATTGGGTTAAAAAGACAAAACTGTGGTAGGTGTGCACAATAAATAAATAACAGATATTTTTTAAGTAGAATGTAGTAACATTAAATTAAATGGCTTATAATAATAAAATACGTATATATGCTAATATAATAAACTAATAAATACTATGATACATAAGAAAACATTCTAATTAAGAGAACTTAAAATATACCAATTATGACGAAGACCAAACTAAGATTGAGACAACTTCAAGTAGTAGTTCCGAATTTTACGCTTGAAGGAAAATTTACTTTCAGCTTTTTTGATGTCAAGGGGAAGCACATTCCAGAGTTATCAATGTGTGTGGGTTTTATCAATTTTTCAAGAAAATATAGCACATTTGACAATCTTTTTTTGTAATAAAACCACAAATGAGACCCCGGACGCCCTTTAAAGTAGGACAAATCCGGAGAAACCCGGACGGATGGCAACCCTAGGTAGAGATAGGTACACCCTGATTGCCTGTTGAAAGACGAAAATGGCTAAACGCCAAATATTCTAGTACCGCGACCCCTTTGGCTCAAAATATAGGTGTTGGAATACCTCTCTGACACCAGTTCGATTGCTCATCATTCTCTACCCTTTTCTATATACATTAGTTTTAGTATATTCGAAACCCGAAACAGGTGTCTAGTAATTTTATTATGTAAAGAATCTATGTACAAAATTTCATAACTGTACAATGCGTCCCAAATAAGAATAGGATCCATTGCCATGTTGTGACGTCACGTCATACTGTCAAATCGAAGAATTATTATGGTGAGCAAAACAAGAAATTTTTAAAATTTAATTTATTTACGAACTGTGAACGAAAATAGTTTAATCAGAATTCAGTTCTTCAATTTTGCTCATCTCTGAGTTCTTCAGTTTTGCTCAATATCTTGCGATTTGACAGTTTGACGTGACGTCTCAACATGGCAATCGATCCTATTCTTATTTGGAACGCATTGTACGATGGAAAATCACGATGTTATAAGCTTACATAGTCACTGGGCCATCCAGGTGGCTGAGGAGTTGTTTTTCACTTGCACCCAGCTGTTTGCTGGCGTCTAATACCCGCTATGACCTGCCGTGACCTTTGTTGTACTTAATGTCGGTGGTGTCCAACTTATGACCTTTTTAAATATTTTTTTGGGAAAAAATATAACATGGTATAAAAACTATTGGAATCCATTCAATTACTGATTCTGAAAAAACTGTCAGTCAGGTTTCGCATATACTAAAAATAATGTTGTATACAGGGTTATTTGTAAAACACTAACAATCTTGGAGGACTTTATTACTAACATCATAAACAACAACTTTTGTTCTATGACTTTTTACAAAACATAATACATTTACCAAAAACAAACCTTCAAGATTTCGTTGTTCTATGGGTACAGCAAAATACAGAGTTGATATGTGTTAGACATATCAACTCTGTATTTTGCTGTACCCACGTACGCTTCCCGCGCACGATCCCCGCTCCCCTCCGCCATTGTACTATCGCTTGCTTCGCAAAGTAACTCTGTACACTAGTACAGGGGCCCAAGTCTGCTATTTTTATTAATTCGTCATTCCAAAACGATCCCATTGTCATTTTGTTATAAGTTCGTAATCTGATAATTCATAATGGTCGATCATTCCATCTCCTTTCTACCATCGGACAACCCGACGAACAGCGAGTATCCACCCTTACGTTGTTGAAACTTCAACGGTCCGGACTAAGCGTTTCGCTTCGTCGTTTATACCGCGTACATCGAAGGACTGGAACAATTTGCCTGCTGCGGTCTTCCCGTCTAACTATAATTTAGGTGTCTTCAAGGCTAGAGTGAATAGGCTCTTAATAAACTAGTGCGCCTGACCATCAATGATTGCATCTCCGCTTACCATCAGGTGGGATCGCGGTCAAGCACTGGTTTATATCAAATTAAAAAAAAAAGATAATATTTGGTTCACAAGACCGAAAAAAATATCTGTATAACCCCAAAAGGGGTCGGGCAGTTAACAGTCACTAAAAAAAGAATTTTAGAAAAAATGAGCGGTGGTGGCCGAGTGGTAACGGCACCGACTTACGAGTTGTAAGTTGTGGGTTCAAACCCAGCCAGGCGCGCATTACTTTGTGTAATTTATTTCATCACCACTGCTCTCAAAACATTTGCCAGGTCTGGACACACCTTAAAACATGCAATAAAATGGTGTAACGCAAAATGGAAAAAGTACAAACTTGTTCGGCTAATTTATGACATAGCATGCAAAATTAAGTGTTACAAGAAAGTTACCTTAATTTAAAAACTGCTACATAGTGTTTACGTGTTTATGTATAACTATAATTTTATTGTACTAGCATACGTCACATTTGGTCACAATAAATTCCAAGAAGATTTTTTTGGCGCCGTACCCTAATTTTACCATCATCACTACATAGTATAAAACAAAGTCGCTTTTCGTGTCTGTCTGTCCCTATGTATGCTTAAATCTTTAAAACTCCGCAACGGATTTTGATGCGGTTTTTTTTAATAGATAGAGCGATTCAAGAGGAAGGTTAACATGTATAATACACGCACAATATAGTAGAGGAACACTGATGATTTTAGTGGTTTCTAATGTAATGTCATAAATAAACACATTTTTTGCGCTTATATTGCAAACGCTGGCTGAACCCAAAGAGATAGATCAAAATAAGATACTACAGTATTGTACACCTTAAAAAGGTCGTACTATGACGTGATCAGCATTGCACCCGTGCGAAGCCGGGGCGGGTCGCTAGTTTCTATAATAAAAGTAGCGTAAGTTACTCCTTATTACATCAGCTATCTATCAGTGAAGGTTCCCGTCTAAATCAGTCTAGCAGTTACGGACATTAGCCGGAATAAACAGACAGACAGTCGAAAATTTTTTTTACAATATTTAAAATCCGACTTCACTAAAAAACACTAAAGGGATCAAAATAACTTTAGTTTCGGAAGTCGGTGTTTCTTGGTATTGTTTGTTTCTTATTTAACACCGACTTCCGAAATTAAAGTTGCACTATGCAGGATTATTTGAAAGATTAACCGTGAAACTGGATACAAAGGGCAACTGAAGGAACAAGTTTAGGCAGTAAAACATGCTTTCCGAGTCACGGAAGAATCTAAGTATGTTAAGATGGTCGCCCATCTTCAGATTGACCTCAGCAAGAGTTGATTAATCTTTAATATCGACTTCGTGCTGCTGTTTTCTTTTTTTTATTGATATAAACCAGTGCTTGCTGCGATCCCACCTGATGGTAAGCAGAGAAGCAATCATTGATGTTGAGGCGTACTATTTTATTAAGAGCCTATTCACTCTAGCCTTGAAGACACCTAAATTAAAGTTGGACGGGAAGACCGTAGCAGGCAAATTTTTCTAGTCCGGACCGTTGAAGTTTCAACAACGTAAGGGTGGATACTCGCCGTACGTCGGGTTGTCCGATGGTAGAAAGGAGATGGCGGAATCAAGTTTATTTATTTATTTATTAAATACTTCATGCACAAACGTACAGCGGCGGACTTAATGCCTTAGGCATTTTCTACCAGTCAACCTTAGGGTGATGCAGAGATAAATAGTGGTAGGTGCAATAAAAGAGAGAGAAAAGGCGAATAGGCACAAGAATAAATATACTAATAAACCATAAATATCATACAATTATACAATACATACACAAATAAAAGTTACAAGTCATGCAGTTCCCGCGTACACTCTCCAAAATGTAACCTGTAAAACACCGATAGGCTGGCTACCCTGCGCCTGTGGTCGTGGCTTTGTAGATTGGACTTAACAAAATCTGGATCCCCAAATTAGCCTCTTCGCACGCCTTTCCACTGAGTCCAAGGCTGCCAGATGGCATTTTGTTATTACTTATGTACGAGTTTCTCTGAAACCTTAAAGTATATGACATGTGACCTTTAATATACACTGCAGTGGTAGGTGGAGGATAGAACTTGAGTATTGGCGATCTGCCAAAATCGCCACTTGCCCCAAATTAAAAGCCTGAGGCCATACCACTAACTCTTAATGCGATCCATTTAACGACCTAAACTCCCGGAATCACGGAATTACCGAATGCTAACAGAGTTTTCAGGCGTTATTTCTCTTTATTCGCGTTGCCTTGTCGTCAAACATCACGTTGGATTGTGTTAGATGAAGTAACAAGCTTTTAAATCATGCTCGATGTTGACGATAGGCGAGTGAAAAAGGACTTTCTTAAGGGTCAGCATTAGGAAATTGTGATATGGGAAAACGATAAATTTATATAGATTACTTAAAGTAATGACTACAAAAAAAAAACGTCTAATTAGCTCAAGAGTTTCACCAGGCAGTACAATAGTCGGATTGAGGATAAGCCTTGTAGATGATTATTAAAAAAAAATTGAATATCACTGAAAACGTGCAAAAAGAGGCGTGATAAAATTCACAAAATCATTTGTAGTGTAGGTACTTTCAGTCGTTGGCCATGAATAGTTTTTGATTACAGTTAGAAGTGGGATTGTAAGTCAAAGTTTTTTATTTCACATAGGCCTACATGGGCACTTATAAAACGTCAGAAGCTAGTGCACGGTTCCAAATTGGTCGTTTCCTATAGAGAAGAACCGGCAAGAAACTCCATGGTTACTCTGTTAAAAAAGAATTTATTGTTACAATATTTTCTGTTTACAATATATTGGATTTATTATGTAAGGACAGTGTAGACTGGTCAATAAAGTACAATAAAAATAATCATAATAAAAAGGAACCTAAGAATTCGCGGAGTCTATAGTGTTCTCACATTCACATTATAAAAAAGAGGCTATATAAATAAAAGCAAGTAAAATAAATAATTACAATTATTAATAAATAATACGTTAACAATATAAATAATAATAAATAATAAAAAAAAAATAAAAAAAATAATATTGCAAAAGCAATGTATATATTACAACAAATGTGGAGCAGTCAATAGATACATTTACAAAATATTATGAGCTACCAGGGGGCCACATGTGCAGAAGCATTTATTGCCAAACAAGCGTGTAATCGATAATCAGCCTTATAATGTGCCCACCTGCCCACTGCTGGTACTCATTCGAATATTTCCAGTAGATTTAACGTCATTCTCTACTAGTTGTTACACAGACTACAGATTTGGCGATTTCGGTCAATTCTCTCATACTTTAAATGGTGTATGTTCTGTGTATTTAATAGGTAGCTCGCCGTCCGATCGGTCGGTAACCGTCCGGTTCAAGTCCAAATCGTCGAGGGCGCGCGCGCCTCAAGATGTCAGCAAACCGTAGGTGCCAGCAGGTTCGAAACCTATGGGTTGTGTGAAAGTGAACGCCGGGGCCCTGGAACAAAGGCAAAGAAGAAACAGGAGTGGGTTTTAGTCAGTAAAAGTCTCACACGCCCTCGCGCTCCGTCCAAGGGCGGGAGATGTCATTGGATGATTTACCACCTAAAAAAAGAAAAGCCCTTACTGCCTCGTCACGAAAATCTACTTTTTATAGGTATATCCTACTTGCTTAAAGTTGCGTGTCCTGACGCCATTTTAAAGTGACCTAAATAAAACCTCATTTTAAACTTTAATATAAATTACTCCATCGCAATATTACTTTTTTGTATTTGTATTTCGGGCTGGTCTTCGCAACTCCAAACAAATGCGTCATTCGATCCACACCAGCTCTTCAAGGAATGCCAGCAGCGCCTTGGTGTTACTGACCATTTCGCGGAGGGTACCTGGGTTTCCGAAGTACTTTGACCCGTATCCTGCGACAACTGGGCAGCTTAGAAGCAGATGTGCTGCTATCTCGTCCTTCTCCAGTAATTATCTCTCTTTTTATTGCTCCGCACCTCAATAGGAAAAAACGGAACCCTTATAGGATCAATTTGTTGTCCATCCGTCTGTCTCACTGTCTGTCAAAACGTTTTATCTCAGGAATGCGTGGAGGTGTACAGTTGAAATTAAAACCATATTTGTGCCCCAACAATTACCATGATTGTGCTCGTCGCACGAACATTTGTCTTGGGTGGGAATCGAACCCACGACTTCCATCATAGCAGTCACCACTAACCACTAGACCAACATGCTAGTTATAATCAAGTAGCCTGCGATCTCATGCATGTGTTCGGCGTATTTTCGAATGTGAAATTTCACAACTGTTTTATATCGCAAAGGGGTCGATTTCTAAATCTACCCCTTTGCGATATAAAACAGTTATGAAAGCTTTGCTCTTAGGTTCGGAACCTTAGCTCACCATCCGATAAAGATTAAGCTCGAGTCAACGACTCGTTGTGTTCCACACACACCTTAAAGATGAGTCATCAAAATGGACGGGGCCCACTAAGGCCGATATCTGCTCCGGGGTGGGGTTCTCTTGATATTGTATCTTGACATCGTCAATGCCTTTAATACCTTGCCCTTGAGTTTCAATAGGCAAGCATTATTGTATCACCGGATACCGACTTACTGTTGTCACGTGATCTAGGTCTACTTGACGGGTAGGACCGTCATCAACCCCAGTCAACGAGAAGAGTGGAACCGGTGAGAGATATCGTGCGGTGTACCACAGGGATCGGTTCTGGGCCCGCTACTGTGGGACATCTGTTACGACTGGTTACTCGCTAGCGGGGTCAGTGTGTTTTGCTACGCTGACGACACGCTGGCCTTGGCGCAGGGGGAGTCGCACCAGGTGGTGACCCAAAGGTTCAAATTGCTGTCAGCATATTTAATGTTAGGACTAATGCCTGTTAGGGCCTCGTGATTGTTCGAAAGGGTCACCGTGGCTCTAGAATGCAAAAGGCAACGTGAAGAAATACCTGTGAATTTTAGTAAATAATCGTCAGACACGCCCTCTCGCACGCCCGGAGCTAGAGAACTTATTTGATCATTTTTCAAGCACATAGAAGCTGCTTCTGAAAAATTCAAAATGAGATAATCATGAAGTGCTCATGATTAACCTCTACAAAAAAGGCGAAAAACAGTTCCCATGTGTGTCGAATGCATATCATACGACACACATGGGAACTGTTTTTCGCCCTCGAACTTTACACGCTTAATAAAAATATGAAAGACAAAATGGCGTCTAAAACACAACTGTCCAAATAAACACACGCCATTCTTTAAGACGTGTGCGTAAACAAATGCTTGTGAATTGGCGGGATGTTTTCGAATGAAGTTCGTTCTGTTTTAATTATTCGCAATTGATTTCTATTCAGTGATATGAAAGAAAAGGAAGTTAGTGATAGTATGACGGTTGACAGGATAGAATGGAAGAAAAAAACGTGTTGCGCCGACCCCAAATAAGATGGGACAAGGGCAGGAAGATGATGATGAATTTGATTTCTATTCGGAGCATAATATCAGGTGCCGGGGCATTGGTTAAGTTTATTTACTTATTAGTATTTTATTTTATAATAACCTGGGGTACTGGACTTCGTTATATATTGTACGTGTCGTGGCCAGATCTTAGGAATTGATCACTTCATGAAATGGCCAAGTAAAACTGACCAGATTGTTTTAAACGTTAAAGTTTGATGATATGTCTCTTTTAGGGATAACCTACAATAACCATTTTTTATCCTTTACTTTTTACGAGAAATAATTACTTATTTGCGAAGCGATTTTAAGCAATACAGCATTAATCCTTATCCAATTAAGTACCTTAAATACATTGTGCATTTAATATAGATCAATAAGGCCCTTGGATATCCACAGGAGAACCAAGGTTACGGACATAGTCCGAAGAATCGCCAAACTCAAGAGGCAGTGGGCAGGGCACATTGCTCGCAGAACAGATGGTCGATGGGGACGAAAGGTTCTGGAATGGCGACCACGTACCGAGAGACGCAGCATTGGAAGGCCTCCCACAAGGTGGACCGATGACCTGGTGAGGGTCGCGGGAATCCGACGGATGCGAGACGCACAGGACCGGTCATTGTGGCGACATTTGGGAGAGGCCTATGTCCAACAGTGGACGTCTTTCGGCTGAAATGATGATGATGATGATGAATATGGCCCTTTACAGCATGTAATTTAAATGAATATTTTCGAAGATATGACAGATTTAAAATGCAGGGACTAGCCGGGGGGCCGGCGATAAATAGCGGGTCAAATTTTCAACATTTTGAGCGTTGATTGTTGTTCACATGGCCAATTATATGTCGCTCTTTCAAGAGTAACATTTAAAGAAAACATGTTTCTATCGACCAATGACAAAAAACTGGGCAAGTGCGAGTCGGACTCGCGCACTGAGGGTTCCGTACAAACTTGAAAGGTAAATTGTTGTTTACGAATTATGACGTATTAAAAAAAACTACTTACTATATCGCGTTCAAACCAATTTGCGGTGGAAGTTTGTATGGTAATGTACATCATATTTTTTTAGTTTTATCATTCTCTTCTTTTAGAAGTTACAGGGGGGGGACACATTTTACCACTTTGGAAGTGTCTCTCGCGCAAACTCTTCAGTTTAGAAAAAAAAAAATGGTAATATAAACCTCAATATCATTTTTGAAGACCTATCCATAGAGACCCCACACGTATGGGTTTGATGAAAAAAAAAAAAACATTTTTCATTCATTCAATTAACATACAATTTTTATTAGTAATTTTCATTGAAAAAGATCTCTCTATGTCAACTGAGGTGAGGTTAACAAATTTATACACTTCCTCCTCCTCGTCATTAATGCAGAAAGAATTTTTTTCTGCTATATTTCTGATAGTGATTTAAAAAAAAATCCGCTCTTTAAAATTATCTCGGGTTTTGAGGCATATCCACTTTATTCTTTCGCTGTATGAAATCGGTGCAAGTACATTTATAACTCTATCTAATTCCGACCTCTGATTATGTTTAGTTTAGCATAGAATTCTCGAGATAGAATTGTCATGTTGACGGTATCTAGATAGTTAAAAAACACAATACATTAATGTTTTATTGTTTTACAGTCATTTCTCGCTCGTAATTCATGTTATGAAGGTGTTTAGCATCATTTGTTTTTCTAAGAGGCTCCTTTTTCACTCGCCTATCGTCAACATCGAGCATGGTTAAAAAGTTTGTTACTTCATCTGATGCAATCCAACGCGATGTTTGACGAAAAGGAAACTCGGTTAGCATTCGGTAATTCCGTGATTTACTCGAACATTTTACAAAACTTGTTCTAGGAAATACGTGATTTTTTTAAAACCTTAAATGTTTTTGAAAAAAATTGTCGTCATTCAGAATCTTGATTTAATTTGCAAGGCTTCTATTGTTATACTTTTTTAAATTTTTGAGTATATTTTGAAGTGTCAAAATTCATGCAAAATAGCAGATTTTCAGAGGTTTTTACTGGATTAGTTTTACACAAATTTATAAATTGATTGAAATCAATTTTGGAAACACACAAGATACTGTGTTTCCAAAATATCTAATGAAAAATGTGTAATAACGTCATAATCGCGTAAGAGCGTTTGTATGAAAAACAGTGAAAATGTATGTCGAGTTGCATCCCCTTAAGACAGTTTATTACGTCACTGCGACATTTTTAGGCATTGCGCAGATGTGTACCTTTACAATACCCTCGGGGGAAGCCTATTGCCATCGACCGCGCATAAATCCGGACGCCTTCCTGCTACTCACAACCGCAGTGGTTAGCGATTGGCTGCTTTTTTTTTGAGTTTTGTACCCCAAGCGTAAAAATGGGACCCTAATATTGCTAATGGCTAACGCTGCCTTAAGCGGGCGCCCGCGCAGGCACCCGTTTTGCTACTTAATAATACATTAAAGTTCTCCATCGACACGACCACATGCACACCATTAAAGTTGAAATAGCGACACTGCGCGGGTAATAATCCGGTTTCCGCTACGGGGACCGTCGCTAACGCTGCGAAGCGTTGGTCCTAACACTCCGCTTTCCGCCTGTCTGTCACCAGGGTGTATGTCATAAACCGTGATAGCTAAACAGTTGAAATTTTCACAGATATATTTCTGTTACCGCTACAACAAAAAAAAAAAACTAAAAAACCGGCCAAGTGCGAATCGGACGCACGCCCTAAGGGTACCGTCCTTAAAAAAACAGCAAAAAAATTACGTTTGTTGAATTGGTCACTTGACTACTACTCACCTGATGGAAAACAGCGATGGAGCACGCTTGATTAGAAGTAACCTATTCACTCTTGACTTTAAGACCCCTAGGTTATAGCTATCAGGAAACAAGGGAATTCCACTCAATAGTAGAATTTTCCAATCCTACTCATAGTCTATCTAATAGTGGGTCTTCAATTATTTCGTGGTTCATTGAGTCCAAAACCAAGGTAGCCGCTAGGAAACTCGCTGTACTTGCAAAGGTTCGGCGATACTTCATAGTGGGACAGCTTTTAATACTATACAAAGCACAGGTCCGATCGTGTGTGGAGTACTGCAGCCACATATGGGCTGGTGCTGCAAAATGCCACCTAGCAGCTTTGGACTCGGTGGGAAGGCGTACGAAGAGGCTAATTGGTGATCCAGATTTGGCTAAGTCCAATCTACAAAGCCTGGAGCACAAGCGCAGGGTAACCAGCCTATCGGTGTTTTACAGGATGCATTTTGGAGAGTGTGCACAGGAATTGCATGACTTGATTCCGCCATCTCATTTCTACCATCGGATAACCCGAAATACGGCGAGTGGATCCCTTACGTTTTTGACCTCTACGGTCCGGACTAAGCGTTTCACCTCGTTGTTTGAACCGGACTGGAACAATTTGCCTGCTTCGGTCTTCCAGTCTGATTATAATTTGGGTGTCTTCAAGGCTAGAGTAAATAGGCTTTTAATAAACTAGTGCGCCTCACCGTCAACGATTGCATCACTGCTTACCATCAGGTGGGATCGCATCAAGCACTAGTTTATATCAATAAAAAAAAAAACTGGTCCATTGAAGAGGTTATCTTCATATTTGCAAAATATATTTTCTTTTTTTAACATTTCTTTTTCTTTTTTCACAGAACAACCAACAGAAAACGATGACCTGAACGAAAGTATGAAACAACGCCATCTAGCGGCCGATGGGCGGACTACGTAAGATGCAACTGGCGCCATCTGTTGAGTGTTAAACGAGATGCCACGCTTAAAATATGCGTCGGTTGCCAGGGTTGTTGTTATACTCGGGCTCTTCTGTCTGTGGTTACAGATTATGCTCTCAGCTTCTGGAGGGGGCATGTACAGAGATGGAGGTACGATTTATTTTTTATTTTTGATACGTATTACAGGATGAAAAATTTGGCGTGTAGCGAATGGATGTTACGGCTTCAGAATCACCACTCAAATCAGAGATGCGATGCGACACAGATTTTTATGATGCGTTGTCGCATCGCAGTTTTGTGTTTGGAACCTTAGTACTGGAATACCAAGATGACTTTTGTAATTGAAGTCACATTGAAGACAGTGAAGATTTTAGGAAGTGGAAGTGTCCTTTTTTTTGAGGTGAAAAATCATCAAATGACTACTGCTTTCTTGAGCCCTTTAATTGCTTACGTCGGATTAATCCGACAAATATTTCCGTGTCCGATAGGGTCGTCCATTTACGACCAAGTACAAGTAACACTAGGAATTAAAGAGTTAAAAGAAATGGAGTATTTGGTCGTAAATATCTGACCTTGGCGGACACGGAAATATTTGTCGGATTAATCCGTCGACAATGATTAAAGGGTTAAAATTCCAGTGCATTATTTTTTGTTTATTTCAAGGTGAAAGCTACGGGTTCGAGCGTGGTTGTATTCTCGCTAGATGGCGCTGAATTCATTAGTTCTAATTTTTTAATTTAACTTTTCATTTATTAATTTAGATAAAAGTTGAGAAAGTTTGTCATGGCGACCAAGGTAGAATTAGCCCAAGCAGCAGACGCGCGTGTTATAGAACCGATTGCTGTAGTAACAATCCACGTGTATCAATTTTTCAATACACTTAGGAAGAAATAAATAAGCGGGGTTTGACCGGCAACACGTGAGGGTCGCTTAGCGTTCAGTCTGATACGATAAACATAATAAATTGTGCCGGGGCGAGCTCGCGCACGTTTTCGTACTAGTGCGAAAAACAGTAAACAACGTGTAGGCCTCAAAGCAGTAGGGATGAGAGCGGATTTTCGAGTAAGTATATTGACAAAATATTATTACATATATAATACATAAGTGTAATAAAGTGTAATGTCCGATTTTTAGTATATATCATTGATTTGACTTTAATGATGATACACCGAAAAATATGTTGAGTTCAGCGCCATCTCGTGGGAAGACCCATAATTTTCAACTTGAGTTATTTTGTTTTATTATTCCAGGTTACCAAAATGAACGAAGTTTATCGAATAATTATATGCCAGGTTTTTAATTGTTTTTTTAGTTTTCAAATATAAAGATGGGTTTACGCTCGACGAGTCGAGACGAGCTCAAATTCGTGTATGATCGCTCGTGCTCGTCTCCTCTAGCCTAGACTCACATTATGGCTGCAATTTAAAAAAAAAATCTAATTCGATTTAGATTTTTTTATTTCTCTTTTTTTAATGGGAATTATCTAGTTTAAAATGTCACAATAATCTTTTTTACGTATGCGTATATCTACTGTTTCTTGAATTAATTTTCTTTGTTTCGTTTTTGTTAACCCTACGTAACCTCTATATTCTAAGTCAATTTCGTCACTCGACTATACCCCGACTCGACTTGGTACTTGATAGGTTATTTCATGAAAAACTTATTCAAGAGGATAATACGAACTGACAGGGTTATCTTCAACCTCCCCCAAGCGTCGCCATAACGAACGTATCTGTGCGTCCCGCATCCAATGCATTCCCGCGACCCTCACCAGGTCATCAGTCCGCTGCGCCTTCCAGTGCGCGGTCACCACTCTAGAACCTTTCGGCCCAATCGGCCATCTGTTCTTCGAGCAATATGGCCTGCCCTTTGCCACTTAAGTTTCCCCTGATCTTCATTCTCTATGCGATCACGCAAGGAAACTCCGAGCATAGCCCTTTCCATTTCCCTTTGGGTGACTGTAAGCCTTCTGATAAGGCCCATTGTAAACGACCAAGTTTCAGTGCCATATGTCATCACTGGCAACACGCACTGGTATATATAGACTTTCGTCTTGAGACACTGTGGTATGTTGGGCGAGAAGTTGCCACGCAGCTTCCCGAACGCTGCCCAGCCGAGTCGGATTCGACGATTGACTTTTTCTCAGATCTACCCAACTGTATTATCTGTCCCAGGTAAACGTAATCATCCACAACTTTTAGTGTAGTCTTCGATCTTGATCGGAGTGGGTGATAAATGGTAATTTACCATGACTTTGGTTTTGTTCATGTTCATTTGAAGATCCAGTCCTTCGAAAGTTTCACTAAGATCATCGAGCATTGTACTGATCTCCAGCCATGATTACTATGTCATCGGTAAACCGAAAGTGAGTGATGTACTCGCCATTGACATTAATGCCTAGCCCTCTCCAGTCCAAAACCTTCAAGACATCCTCCATTGCGCCCGTAAACAATTTCGGAGAAATGACGTCTTCCTGCCTCACACCCCGCTGCAAGAGGATAGGTTTCAAGGTCTGGTCCTGAGATCGGACTGACATTGGGGCATTCTTGTACAAACACTTCAGCAATTCGATGTACCGATATTTAATGTGGCACCGTTGGAGAAACTGCAGTACAGCCCTAGTCTTGATCGAATCAAAAGCTTTCTCGCAGTCCACAAACACTAAGCAGAGAAGCAGATTACACTCCTCGTTCTTCTGTATAGCATAATCAGCCTTTTAATGTTCCCACTGCTGGGACTCAAGCCTCCTCTCTAGGAGAGGGAATGGGCCGTAATCCACCACGCGGGCCCAGTGCGAGTTGGTGAATGTCACATGTCTTCGAATTTTTGGTTCTAGCACATGCCGGTTTCCTCACGATGTTTTCCTTCACCGTTTTGAGAGCAGTGGTGATGAAATAAATTACACAAAGTAATGCGCCTGGCTGGGTTTGAACCCGCGACCTACAACTCGTAAGTCTAGGCCGTTACCACTCGGCCACCACTGCTCTCTAATGCCTGCCGCCATGTTTATTTGTGGTATACGGTGCTGAAGCCTTTTCGGAATCTGGCGTGGCAAGAGTGGAGGAGATTTCCTTTAGTAAGACTTAGAATATAGGTGTTGATTCAATCTGTTATTAAAAATATGATTGCAAGAAATATTCTAATTAATTTATATAAGCGCACAAAATAAATATATACTCAATGTTTTATATTGTTATATTATTATTTCTTTTTAAGCGTTACTTTATAACTTTTCAGATAACACTTCTGATTTTGACTCCGATACTAACCCAATATTGGATTCAGTACTACTAATGTTGCCATATCAAGGTTTTTTTTTATTATTTGATATTTTTTCTGTGTTTGTCTCTTTGTTTTTTTTTTTCTTTAATTATATATGTGACGCTATGAGATTGAAAAAAAATCTGTATAAAAAGATATTTATTTTTATGTTTTATTCGCTTATTTTTTCGCTAAATATTGTGGTCCAAACTAGTAGTGCGGGCGTGGTGCGGCCAACTCGAACATAAGAACTAAGAGAAGCGATTCGGGCTGTTTGAAGCGGGACGCTCGCGGGCTTCTCACGCCATATTTGGTCATGCCGCGTAGAAGCAGTGTGTGCGCGGGCGGCGAGCGGCGACCCGCGCTGGAACGGGTATCTCAAGGCGGATACAGACTTCTGGAACATATAATGTAACATGAAAGGAGCGTTTCATGAGTGTGAACCCAACGCGTGCATGAACCGCATACTCGGTTTGTTCCGGCATAATAAAAATAATAATAATAATTCATTTATTTGCCTGAAAAATGGTGGTACAGATCTTATATTACAATAGGTACAAGGTTCTTCATGCTCCGCCTTATATTCAGCATGCAAATTTTAATTCAACTATTTGTTTCATTTAAAAAAAACAATCATTTAACTTATACAAACAATCCTATGCGTATATATCATGCATTTCACAATACAGACACACACAACAGTGCACACTGCGCGTCTCTTTGTGTTCGGCGAAAAATCCGACAAACGGCGGACCGTGGCGCGCACGAGTTGAATTGCTCGGTGCTTTGAATCGTGGCGCGTAGTGTGCACGGTTCGTGCGGATTTCTGTTACATTTCATAAGTCTGTACCCGCCTTCAAACTAGGTCGAGATAACCGCGCAAATTGTTAAGATGGTTCGAGTGCGGACAGGCACAACGCTTGTATCCCCGCACCGCACTACTAGTCTGGCCGAGTACATACTCGTGCATATAGCTATTTATGTTTTATCTTCTGTTTAGATATCTTCTATATTTTTCTATACTTTTTGCTAAACGTATACATGTATGTGACAATTGTTTATTTTTTTATTAACACTTTACGCACTAGTGAAAAAACACTGTACAAAGGCGGACTTCATGTATTAGGCACCCTTTGGGTACGAAACCCTACAAAAAGATGAGCAAATAATAATGGCTATTTATAAGTCGAATTTTTCAAAAAAAGAAAATTTATTTATTCAAACATATGCACTAGTTATAAACACTGTACAAAGACGAAAATTTGCGTATTTTTGATATTGCTCATTAATGTGATTTAATATTGTTTTATATTACTATGCTGTTAATCATCATCATATTGTATTACTGGCTACAATGATTTTGTAAATAACTCGTGTACAACTAAATCTTGTCCTATGTTGCTATTTTAGAGAAATTTCTTACAGAGTGGATTTTTGAGACGGGTTAGTAACAGGCACACAGGTGTTTTACGCACTAGTGCGGAAAAGTGCGCGTGCTGCGCGCGCCACAATTTGATTACATTTATCGTATCAGACTAGGCACTAAGTGACCCCCACGACGCTCGCGTCAACCCCCGTTTATTTATGTCTTCGTAAGTGTATTGAAAAATATCGTTTGATACACGTGGAAATTTGTCACTGCTACCCTCGGCTCCATAACACCTTCGCCTATGGCTCGGGTGATTACCGCCTCGGTCGCAATGACCAACTTTCTCCACTTGTATCAAAATGTACCATTCTATTATTGTTACCTGCGGAGAAGTCACGTCACAACACAAGTGACATGACAGGTAATGACATTGCTACACATTTTGTACTTAGCGTTTGGCGGGGACGCTAACTGGGAAGTCATTTGTCCAAGCCTGCAGGCCTTATCGTTGTAGTTACACGAAAACCTTCCTAGGAGACTGTCCCTAACTTTTTAAGATATTTTGAACTGCATTTGTGAATGTAGGTGGGAATAGAAACAGATCTAAGATTTCATATATGATCTATCTATCGGAGTCTGGTTTCCGCACTTAGAGTGTTTTTAAATCGTGCATATTTCAGCACGCAAAAAAAACGCGTCCCGCTAAACTACTGGGCCTAGGAACATGAAATTTTGCACAAGGCTTCTTTTTATGACGTAGGCGAGCACTAAGAGAGGATTTTCCAAAATTCACTCCCTAAGGGGATGAAATGGGGGCCCAAAGTTTGTATGGAGAAACATACCTACTTTTATGCGGGTGATGCTGCTGGGAGAAGCTAGTCAATATATAAAATATGTCCACAATAAAGACATTCTGATTCGGATTCTAATTCTAAGAAGTAATGCGAAAGTTTTTGGCGACTACAATTTTATATTATGTATAGTCTTTTGATCCCTATATCAAGATTTTTTTTTTCCTTCTGTTTGTTTTTTTTTCCATATTCTGTGAATGCAATTTAGAGTATCCTAAAAACTTATGGATGGTCTCCTAGAACGCTTTGGAGTAACTTTAACGGTTAAGGTACTTGCCCTTACTAACGCGTCTCAAAAATCCACCCTGTATATAAAAATACAGGGTCAAATTAAAGTAGTTTTCGAAATTTGGCAGTATGTAAATCTTATTTAGTAAAACATTGGCCCACATAAAGAGATACTCCTGTATCGTTGGGACGTTCATGAACATGGAATTTCACATACACAAAACACTCAGACCTGGAACAGTTATCTGTAGGCTACACAAATATTTTTTCCGTCCGGGAATCGGTCCAACGACACGGAGCACAGCAGTCGATCGCTCAACCAATGCGCCAATCGTGTTGTCAATATGAGATGGTGATGAAACAAGAGTTTTTTTTTTTAAATTGAGCTATTTACTGATACTGGAGTTTGGCTGCGGAGTTTCGTTGGCTAATTTAGATTGATTCTGTATATTTATGCTATATGTATATAGGGTGACTGGTAATTAGTGACCGTTACTTAAACACGTGATTGTACTCATGATCACAAACAACTTTCCCAAAGAAACTTTTTTAGATTCATTAGTTTTATGCCAATAACGGTTACTGTTATTATTACCTGCGTCACTACTGCACGACAAAGGGAGCGGTGCGGACGGAGGAGGGGGTAATGTGACTCGTCTACTAACGTACATTGCCTTTTCACGAGCGAGCGCGAATTTCAAACAGCTGTTTTGTTATTGTCATAAAACTAATGAGTATATAAAAAAGTTTTTTTGGGAAAGTTGTTTGTAATCATGAGTACAATCACGTGTTTAAGCATCGGTCACTAATTACCAGTCTCCCTATATACATGAGAAATAAAGGTCCCAGACTATACTACAAAAACACATTTATCATAAAGTTGACTTTGTGATTTTTTTTGACAAAAAAAAACAACTGCTCCATATATTTTATCGAGTTATGTGAACATAAATCCATTGAGCAGAAAATTTCTTTTTCGTAATTTCAGGGTTGGTCGCATAGTGAAATAGTAAAAGTTGGTCATATTAATGAATACAATGACCCCTTTTAAAGAAAGTCTATCTGTTGTTTCAATGGCGTATGTACACTTATGAGAGCTATACTCCATGCGCGATAACCAGACTGGCAACAGACTTGCCTGTTGGTCTAGTGGTTGGTGGCCCTGACTGCTATGCCGGCGGTCGTGGGTTCGATTCCCACCCAGGACAAATATTTATGTGATGAGCACGATCATTTGTTCTGTGTCTGGGTGTAATTTATATTTACAATATGTATGTATTTAGAAATATATAAGTATGTTTATCAGTTGTCTGGTACCCATAACACAAGCTTTACTTAGCTTGGCTAGACGGCGTTGTGTGATAGTTGTGGAATATATAAAAAATAAGATTAGGCACTAAAACAAATGTTGGTGACATAACAAATGGCAGTTGCAGTAAATAGTTGGTATTGTAACCACTTTTTTGCTTTTAATGCCATCCTTATGTCTACGGAATAGAAGTCAAAATCGGTTGAATGGACAGTAAGAAAAGGTTTGTTCAAATGTCTTATCTTACTGCGAATGGACTTTATAGACTTCGCACTACAAAGCTTTTTTATTTATTTATTTAAACTACATGTACAGTATTGGTACATAGGCGGACTTAATGCAACAAGGCATTCTCTACCAGTCAACCTTTGGGTTAAAAAAGACAACACTGTGGTAGGCTTGCACAATAAACAAATAACAGATACTTCAAACAGAAAAAAAAAAAACATAAGAAATAAGTTATTTATAATAATAAAATACATATATATGCTAAAATTATAAACTAATAATTGCTATTAGGTTTTTTATTTTTCTATAACTCGATGTTTTTGCGTTTTTGTTTTATCTATATTTTTGTTATATCTGGGCCCTTTTTTCTCGTGTTACATGTTTCACTACTAAGTTTTACATGTCAAAAATTTAGCGAGCGTTGTGTATTGTCTGTGCTGCTAGCAGTTTACATTAACTCCCGATAGATGGCACTTTTCGCAAAGTTTTCATTAACTTCCGATAGATGGCGCTATTTACAAAATAATTTCTAGTCAACCATTTTTAGGTAATAATTTAGCTACTTGTCTTTTACTTTTCTTACCCTAACCTAACTTAATTTCTGCCCCACTGCTGGACTAGTCTTCCCTTTCTCTTTGTAAACCTATCAGTGTTGTGATCAGCAGTGCTACCACCAGCTCTTAACGCGACCCATTTGACGACCTAAACTGAACTATTAAAGGGATAGAGCTATATAGTGTGTATAGCTCCATCCCTCTTTTTTTTATTTACTTTATTCTTTACTTCATCATCATCATCATCATTTCAGCCGATAGACGTCCACTGCTGGACATAGGCCTCCCCCAAATGTCCCCACAAAGAACGGTCCTGTGCGTCTCGCATCCATCGGATTCCCACAACCTTCACCAGGTCATCGGTACACCTTGTAGGGGGCCTTCCAACACTGCGTCTTCCTGTACGCGGTCGCCACTCCAGAACCTTTCGGCCCCAACGGCCATCTGTTCTTTACTTATATTAAGCATTACAAAAATTCTGCCAAACTGTAAAACAGTTTGTTGGCAGTAGTTCTCGTTTCACATTTTTACAAATTTCTCACTCGCCTGGCTGATATTTTAAGACGTCATGGTAAGTCCCGCATGACGCAGGTTCTCACCGGACACGGTAAGTTCGGGAAGTTCCTGCACAGGATTCGTGCGGAAACGACGCCCGGGAGTCGCCACTGTGTGGACCGCCCGGAGGACACGGTGGAGCATACGGTAGAAGTGTGCCCCGCCTGGGCAGAGCACCGCCGTGTCCTCGTGGGGGCGATCGGCGGCAGCGATCTCTCGCGCCGGGCCTTGGTACAGGCCATGGTCCGGAGCGAGGAGGAGTGGCAGGCGGTCGCTTCCTTCTGCGAAGCAGTAATGCTAGCAAAGGAGGCGGCCGATCGCGTGAGGCAACGGTCCTTACGCCCTGTCCGCCGCCAGGATTCCGATCCCGATTTCCAGCCACCGTAGGCGCGGGCTTGCGGACGGCGAGCATAGGTAGCCCGCCGTCCGACCGTCCGGTAACCGTCCGGACCGAGCCCAAGTCGTCGACGGCGTGTATTGTTCCACGCGCGCCTTAGGGAGATGTCAGCAAATCGTAGGGGCCCAGCAGGGTCGAAGCCTACTGGGGCCACGGGTAGTGTGAAAGCGAAACCCGAGGCCCTGGTACGAAGGCAAAGAAGGAACAGGAGTGGGTTTTTAGTCAGTAAAAGGCAGACGCTATCTCTCGCTCCGCCCAAGAGCGGGATTTGTCATAAGATGATTTTCCTTCCCAATAAAAAAAAACCCGTCATGGTAAGTCCTCCTAATCGTCTTACGGTGTAGTACACCGTAAGCTGTGGGCGATTCAAGAGTTAATTTAGAAACCTGAGTGAAGTGAGGAGCCTAACCGTTCATGACCTTGCCGCTGTGAGCGGGAGCTAAACGCGGAGCGGCGAGCGGTAAATCAAAAGTATGAAAATGTTTGAAGTCACGAGACGCCGCTCATAGCGCCGCGTACCGATGCCGCCCCGCTCGCCGCTAAGACAGAAGTCGTGAACAGGCCGATTAAACAAAGCCAGCTTTATTCCCGTTTGGATACTCTTCTTTTATATGAAGTAACTTATGAAACTCGCTCACGTGAAAGTAGGTTTCTCTATACAAACTTTTCACCCCTGGTTCATCCCTTTCATCATCATCATTTCAGCCGAAAGACGTCCACTGTTAGACATAGGCCTCTCCCAAGCAACGCCACAACGACCGATCCTGTGCGTCTCGCATCCACCGCACTCCCGCGACTCTCACCAGGTCGTCGGTCCACCTTGTGGGAGGCCGCGCCAACGCTGCGTTTATAGACATTTTCATTTTTATCCCCTTCAAAGTTGAATTTCCAAAAATCCCTTCTTAGTGCTCGCCTACGTCATAAAATAAAGTCTGGTATAAAATTTCACGTTCTTAATCCCAGTAGTTTCGACTGTGCGTTGATATGTCAGTCAGTCAGTTTCTCCTTTTATCTATATACATCTATAATATAAATATGAATCCCTATTTCCGTTGGTCATGTCATCACGCGTGAACGGCTGGACCGATTTCGAGGTTTTTTTTTTGTTTTTTTTTGTTATTGTCAGGAGAAGGTTCTTATGAAGAAAAAATTAAAAAATATGGTATCAGGGTTTTTTTTTCCGTGTGGGAAAATCATCTAATGACATCTCTCTTGGGCGGAGCGGGGGATAGTGTCAGACTTTTACTGACTAAAAACCCACTCCTGTTCCCTCTCTGCCATTTTATTTCCAGGGCCCCGGGGATCTCTTTCGCATCACCCATGGCCCCAGTAGGCTTCGACCCTGCGGGGCCCCTACGGTTGCTGACATATCTTTGAGGCACGCGTGGAACAGCACGCGCCGTCGACGACTTGGGCCCGGTCCGGACGGTTACCGGACGATCGGACGGCGAGCCACCTATTGCTCGCCGTCCGCAAGCCCGCGCCTACGGTGGCCGGAAATCGGGATCGGAATCCTGGCGGCGGACAGGGCGTAAGGACCGTTGCCTCACGCGATCGGCCGCCTCCTTTGCTAGCATTACTGCTTCGCAGAAGGAGGCAACCGCCTGCCACTCCTCCTCGCTCCGGACCATGGCCTGTACCAAGGCCCGGCGCGAGAGGTCGCTGCCGCCGATCGCCCCCACGAGGACACGGCGGTGCTCTGCCCAGGCGGGGCACACCTCTACCGTATGCTCCACCGTGTCCTCCGGGCGGTCCACACATGGTATCAGGGTAGAGTAGGATATATACTCCCAAGCCGATTTCGGCTACGGTGACTGGATTCTAATTAAGTGCAACTACGGGTTACGATCATGTACTCTGATGTGACTATTAAAGTCTATCTTTGCTGTAAACGTGCGTGCACAGTGTGGGCACGTTAAAACACCATTTTTGTACAGGTATTGGATGTTGGAGGGCGGCTTATTCTTGATGGTATCTCGCCTGAAGCCGAGATCTCTCTTACGTTGGTCTTCAAAGGTATAGACTTTAGAGTAGGGTCGAATAGGGTAAATTAGGGTAGAGCAGAATAGAGTAGTCAGATGACGGGAGCGAAGCAGCGGGCAAAAGCTAGTACATATATAAAAGGAGAAACTGACAGACTTAGCACAGCTGGGAATACGAGTGTGAAATTTTGTCCCAGCAAAGCAGTTAGCTAGAAGTTAGTATATTAAATACTAGCATTTGCCTGCGGTTTCGCCCGCGTACATAAAATATAGCCTATGTCACTCAGGAATAAAGCAGCTTTCTATAGGTAAAAAAATTTTAGCAATCGGAACAGTACTTTCAGAGATTACCTCCTACAAACAAAAAAACAAACTTCACTTCTATATCTACATATATAAAAATCAATACCACTTTTCGTTGTAATTGTATAACTCAAGAACGGGCTCACCTATCCAAACCAAATGTTTAGGCTTTGTTCGGACTATTTAGTAAATGGTTTATGTGAAGTTTGCACAAAATCGGTCGAGTGATGGAGGATTTTTTAAATTTATTTTTTTATTCTTGATAGGTTCGCGCTTGACCGCCATCTCACCTGATGGAAAGCGACGATGCGGTCGACGATGGAAAGCGCTTACCTAGAAGTAACCTATTCACTCTTGACTTAAAGATTCCCGGGTTGTACCCATCAGGGAACACAGATTCCAGCAAGGAATTCCACTCCTTAGCTGTACGCACAATGAATGTGTTCCCAAAACGTTTCGTGCGTATAGGTGGGATGTCCACCATGTACCGGTGGCGCATTGCCGTACGCCTGGTGGTCCGATGATGGAATGGGCTAGGTGGAATTAGGTTATGTGGTTCTTTATTTATCACATTATTAGGCGGTACGAAGTTCGCCGAGTCAGCTAATATTATATAAATTATGAATGATTATAAACTCAAGAATTAGCTAACCACGAAACCCCATCAAAATTATGAGAATTGATTGTGCTGTAATACATTCAATAAGCAGAAACACTGGCACTTAGCCCAGTTTACTTTATTTTGGACTACTTGAGTCTTGACATACTTCCCACGGTTTAAATGACACATGGAATAGACGTATGATAAACGTAAAATTCACAGAAATCTTAATAATAAAGCAATAGAATTCGCGAAGACGCTTGACCTTAACGCCACGCATGTGTCTCATAGAACACAAGTGCGCCGGAGGACACAGTGGAGCATACAGTAGAGAAGCTCCGACGTGTTCTTGGAATGGCACCTAAAATCTACATTAAAGTTCCTAATGAAATTAAAGAATTAAACGAAATACTTGATTTAAAAAAAGCGTTATTAGAACTATTATATGAAAAAGTATATTACGCTGTTAATGAGTACCTGAGATGACAGATTTTAATTTCCATCCATCCAATCCATTGCATATTAATCTCTATTTTTTAATCATCTTCCTGCCCTTGTCCCGTGTTATTTGGGGTCGGCGCAACACGTTTTTTTCTTCCACTCTGCCCTGTCACTCGTCATGCTATCACTAACTTCCTTTTCCTTCATATCACTCTTCACACAATCCATCCATCTTTTCTTTGGTCTCCCTCTCCCTCTCCATCCATCCACATGTAAACTCATAACTCTTTTAGTAACATGCGTTTCATCTCTCCTCTTTACATGACCATTCCAAGACAAACGATTCCCCTTCAACTTTTCAGTCACTGGCGCCACTTTCAAACTTCCCCTAATATATTCATTTCTCACTTTATCCATTCTCGTCACACTACACATCCATCTTGATCGCTTTACGAGTCGCGAGACTAAGCGGACGTGTGTTCTGTTTTTGATTATAATGAAATAAACAATTACAACCAATAAATATTATATTGCTCCGTCAGTATAAAATTAAAGTGTGTCGCGTGTGATTTGTAACCGACTTATGTACATATACAAAATGAAATAAGTAAATAGTTCTTTATAAACTATAAATAGTGTTTTTGGTAGTATGTCTACCCCTGGAGCAAGCCCGTTTGGTCGTAGCCAACTAGTACAGCGAAGTCCTCCACAGACGCCTACCCAACCATTACCCCCTAGCTATCCAAACCCACCAGCACCTACGGAGAATGAATTGCCGACTGAAGTCATCAGTACCCTGGAGATTCAAAAATGGATTGTTTCTATAGAATCAATCCTGGGTGAAGTTTGCGCTATTGTCGGGGATGGGAAAATGAACTCGGACCAGAAGCTTCGTGTCTCCGCTCTTTGCCGTAAGGTCCAAAGTGGGACATCTCAAATGGCCGTCTTATATCAATCATTGAAGACAAAAACTATTGTAGCCCATACCACAATCCAGCACCTTCAGGCTCAGCAGAATGTTGGGAACTCTCTTCAGCAGTTTAGAGAGCTCGTAGAGACAAAAATGAATCCGCCGGAAAATACTTCTTATGCTGGCATGGTTAAGAAGGGTACCGACATCGTCCGTCCTGCAAATTTGAGATCAGTCGCCATCTATCCCAGCGACAAAACCCAAACAAGTGACGACACCAAGACTCTTGTTCAAAAGATCATCTCCCCAGAACAACTGAAGCTTCATGTTCGTGGCTTAAAAAAGGTGAAAAATGGGGGCGTTTTGATCAGCACCGAGAATAAAGGCGATATTGAAAAACTGAAGAACTCGGAAAAATTAGCATCATCTGGCCTCAAAATAGAAGAACCTTCCAAACGCCAACCTCGGATTGTTGTCATTGGTGTTCCCGTCGCTCTTACTGAAAAGGAGGTATTTGAATGTATTTACGAGCAGAACCTATCAGATAAGTTGCCGAATATAACTCGCGAGTCCTTCCTAGAGTGTATTAAATTAAGCCATAAATCGGGCAAGAGAGACCTTCAAACTTGTAACTACATCTTGGAACTTCCTGCTAGCATAAGAAAGGTTCTCATTAACCAAAACCGAGTTTACATCAATTGGACTTCATGCCCGGTGAGAGATTTCACCATAGTCACCAGGTGCTTCAATTGCCAGCAGTTCGGACACGCAGCCAAGTTCTGCAGGGAAACCAGTCCCACCTGCAACCACTGTGGAGAGAGCGGACACTCATTCAAGGAATGCAGCAGCAAATCTTCTCACCCTCTATGCGCAACGTGCAAACGCTTCAAGAGGAAATGTGACCATCCAACTGGTGATGTAAGTTGCCCGGCCCGCAAACATGCAGAAATGAACTATATAAACTCAATTGACTATGAAGGCGCCTAAGAGCGTCGTCTAATAGTTTAATTATTTAGCAGATAAACAAGTAGCTTATATTTATTTTCTTTTACTTTTTAAATGATCATGACAAATCAGCTAATTTGTGATCTAGATAGTTTTTCTGTGTCGGAGTCCAAAGTCTGTAATGTTGAGGATTGTAAACACCTTCTTCCTTCTGGTGATAAAACATTAACACTACTCACACAGAATATTCGTAGCATAAGTCGAAATATGAACGGTTTTGAATTGCTGTTACAGGATCTTGACGTAAGCTGTGATATTATTGTCTTAACAGAGTGTTGGCTGTCAAAGCAGACGGTTAACTTACCATCTCTTGACGGTTATTACTCCTACAAAAGTGACAAAAACATTAACCAGAACGATGGTTTAGTAGTTTATGTCAAAAATAATTTAAGATCATTTAGAGAAGAACCAGTATCCCTGGATAGTAATTGTTTAATAATTAAAATTATTCCCGATACGGCAGTCATGGCTATTTATAGGCCTCCTTCTCAAAACATAGATAGATTTTTAGAGTCGCTTGACACAAACTTAAAAAAAATAACATCTTTTAAAAACATAATTCTTTTGGGCGATATTAACATTAACATTGCTTCCGGGAAAACAGATAGTAAAGTACACAATTATCTGAATATTTGCTCATTTCATGGACTTTTACCAGCTCACTACCATCCCACGCATCAGAGTGGCTCATGTTTGGACCACATAATTTTAAAATCAAAAAATCCATCTAAAACATTGGTTACTAATTCTTCGCTTACTGATCATCAGGCTGTTCTACTAACATTACAAATAAGTTCACCTAGAAAAAACTGCATGCGTAGCTACACTAAAGTCAATATTACTAATCTAGAAAATGACATACGCGGTATTGATCTTGACCTTGTTTATAATTCTGACGATGCAAATAGTTCGTTAAATTATTTCATAAGTACTTTACAATCCGCAATAAAGAAGAACACGTTTACTAAGACAATGCCTAGAAAGTATAGTTGCATTAAACCCTGGATTACCCCTGGTCTTGTTCGTTGTATAAGGAATAGAGACAGACTTCACCTAAAATTAAAATTAGCTCCTGATAACGAAGTGCTTTCTTTAACTTACAAAAGATATCGGAACTTCTGTAACAATATTTTGAAAAAAATAAAAAATCAGTACGATAAAAATGAATTACAGAAGGCCGGGAAAAATAGTAAACTCGTGTGGAAATTTGTCAACTCTCACACATTTCGATCAAATAAACTCGAACCTCCATTTGATATATTATTAGCGGATGTAAGCCCAACAGAAGCAATAAATAAAGCAAATAACTTTTTTGTTAACGTTGGTAAAAACTTGGCTGAAAAAACACTTAACTCAAGTATCATTTCCCGACACAACTCGACCTCGACATCCTCCACAATAAATTCTTTTGTTTTATTAGATACCGACGTTAATGAAGTAGTCAGAATTATAAGCGAGCTTAAGGATGTTTGTGCCACTGGGTGGGATGACATACCTAATAATATTCTTAAAAGATTTAAATACTTACTTGCCCCTCCTCTAACCCACATCTTTCAACTTTGCTTATCTAAAGGTATATTCCCAAAATTACTTAAAAAGGCTGTGGTCACACCTGTATTCAAATCTGGAGATAAAACCAGTGTGAATAATTACAGACCCATCTCAGTTTTAACAGGCATCTCTAAAATTTTGGAAAAAATTATTAACAATAGATTAATAAAATATCTAGAAGAAAACAGACTACTATCTGATAGTCAATTTGGTTTTAGGGCTAAAAGATCAACTAACCAAGCAGTCCATAATTTGACTAACTATATTACAACTAACCTTGATAATGGTATGCACACAATCGGGATTTTTCTAGACCTGGCCAAAGCCTTCGACACTATTTCTTGTTCTTTACTTTTGCACAAGCTTGAAAAACTTGGGATAAGAGGTGAACAACTACTACTGTTTTCTGACTATCTCACCGATCGTCAACAATGTGTAAAAATAGGTCAATATACCAGTACGGATCTTAAAAATAGCTGTTTTGGCATTCCACAAGGTAGTATTTTGGGGCCCACATTATTTTTAATCTACATAAATGAGCTATGTAGTTTATCGCTCCAAAATGGTGTTACAATATCATATGCGGATGACACCGCTCTATTGTTCTCAGGTAAGTCAAAGGTTAAGGTGTATGAATATGCTCAAAACGGTTTTAACATTGTGTCTAAATGGCTCCAGAATAATCTCCTAACACTAAACGCAGATAAAACAAATTACATTTTATTTACAATGAGAAATGTTAACATACCGTTTAATAACCTAAACATTCATGCACATATTAACTGCACATATGCTGACTCGGCATGTTGTTGCCCCACATTAGCCAGAGCTGACCATTTAAAATATCTAGGTGTCACGATTGACACAAATCTAAATTTCCGTAAACATATCGAGTTATTGTGTACGAGAGTGCGCAAATTAATATATGTTTTTAAAAATTTACGGAACATAGCCGATTACAAATTAATTAAACAGGTCTATTTGGCTTTGTGTCAATCCATTCTTACATATTGCATAACTTCTTGGGGCGGTGCGGCTAAAACAATTTTACTCCCGTTAGAGCGTGCTCAAAGAGCAATTCTCAAGGTTGCAACCTTTCGCCCTTTTAGTTTTCCTACGCATCAGCTTTACACAGCATGTAAAGTGCTTACAGTGCGGCAATTATTTATTTTAAACATAGTACTACTTCAGCATACTACTCTTTGTTTTGACCTTTTACCATCCGATAAGAGAAGGAAGGACTTGGTTTGCATTAAGCCACAGACCAGACATGCCTTTGCTAAGCGTTTTTACGTGTTTTTAGGACCTTTTCTGTATAATAGGCTTAACAAAGTACTAAGTTTCTATAGTGTAAGGTATAAAAAATGTAGTAAGATTTTATCAGAATATTTAATGATACTCAATTACACAGACACAGAACAACTTCTAGAAATTTTGGCATAATGCATATCTAATCCCCTCGTTAATGTTTATTTTTGTATACACTCATATTCATAGTTTTTAGGTATTATTGTACCATAAGCTTATTTTCGTAGTTATAAATAGAATATATTATTTTTGTAATTTTACTCAAATTTTAAATTTTACTGTCGCTTTGAAACTGATATGTAAAGTGATGGCCTGAAACACAGATTAAAATTAACCTAGTTCGGGCGGTCCACTAACAAACATGGCACATCGGAACCACGATTATTTGCACCTTTAATAATATTTTAGTTTTAGTATATTTTTTTAAGGCACTGAACTGTATGAATATCCTTATTACTGTTGGCTTAATGTACCTTTTTTGTAAACGTTATTTGCAATAAATTTTATTATTTTATTTTATTATTTTTATCTTAACATTCTCATCTCCGCTACATGCAATCTTTTTTCATCCGTCTTTTTCACAGCCCAAGATTCTGATCCATACAGTATGACAGGCATTATCACGGACTTGTAGATTTTACCCTTCAACTTGATCTCTATTTTTAAAACTTTGCCTCAAAATAAAATAATGATTCCTTAAACAACTATAAAAATGTCATCTGTATTACATTATTGACTACTATATTTATGTATTGAATTTGAATTCGTGTCCTCGTGGGGGCGATCGGCGGCAACGACCTCTCGCGCCGGGCCCTGGTACAGGCAGGCATGGTTCAGAGCGAGAAGTAGTAATGCTAGCGATGGAGGCAGCCGCACGCGTGTGGGAACGGCCCTCACGCCCCAGCCGCCGGTATCCCAACCCCGATTTTCAGCTACCGTAGGCTTGGGCTTGCGGATAGCGAGGAATAGGTAGCTCGCTGTCCGGGGGTCGTCCGATAACTGTCCGGACTAAGCTCGAGTCGTCGACGGCACGTAGTGTTCCAACAGATGCATAACAGATGCTTCGCAAAGATTCTTAACTTACATCAAAATCTAATTTTAATCTTGATTCGTCGTTAAAAAAAAAGCTGGAATGTTAAAGTTGCTAACTTGTGACTTAACCTAAATTGAACCCTATGCATATATCTTTACGAACATTTTCTCCTTCCCCCAAGCCATCTTCATCACCTCTTCCAAAACGTAACAACTGCTAGCTACAGCACAATGTAATCTGAACTCTATTTATAAAGTTGAACGGTTGATTTCAGAAGAGCTGATGAATGCTAACGACACTTCGGAGCAGGTACTGGCGCTCGTGCCTCCTGAATTACACAAGTACCTGACGGTACATCCGAGGAATTCCACAGGTGAGTCTGAAATTATCTCTGCATACTATATGACTGGCCTGTTGGTCTAGTGGTTAGCGGCCTGGCTGGGTGTAATTTATCTTTGATATGTATGTATTTGGAAAAATCCAACATTATTTTTAGTACGTCTGCACCGAGCCCAAGTCGCCGACGGCACGTACTGTTTCACGCGCGCCTCAAGATGTCAGTAACTGTAGGGGCCCAGCAGGGTCGAAGCCTACTTGGGCCAAGGGTCTGATTCTGAAAGGAAGACTCGGCCCCGGTACGAAAGGCAACGAGGGAACAGGAGTGGGTTTTTAGTCAGTAAAAGTCTGACACTATCTCCCGCCCCGCCCAAGAGCGGGGGATGTCACAAGATGATTTACCCACCGGAAAAAAAAACATTATTTTTAGTATACGCGAAACCCGAAATACGTGTCTAGTAGAATAGCATAATCGACCTTATAATGTTCCCACTGCTGGGACTCAGGCCTCTTCTCTAGGAGAGGGTATGGGCCGTAATCCACCACGCGGGCCCAGTGCGAGTTGGTGGATGTCACAAGTCTTCGAATTTTTGGTTCTAGGACATGCCGGTTTCCTCACGATGTTTTCCTTCACCGTTTTGAGAGCAGAGGTGATGAAATATATTACACAAAGTAATGCGCCTGGCTGGGTGTATTGGCGTGTCTAGTATTTTTATGTAAAGAATCTATGTACAAAATTTCATAACTGTATCATGAAAAATCACAAAGTTATAAGCTTGTTATGTTACCTGGTTGTCCGCACAAAAACATGGTCACCGGGTCATCCGAGCGACTGAGGGGTTGTTTTACACCCGCACCCAGCTATGCGCTGTCGCCTAAAGCCTGCTATGACCTGCCGTGACCTGTGTTGTACTTAGAGTCGGAGATGTCGAACTTGTGACCCTTTTTTAAATATTTTTGCGAAAAAATCTAACATGGTGTAAAAATTATTGGAATCGATTCAGTTACTGATTCTGAACAAACTATATTCAGGTTTCGTATATAGTAAAAATAATGTTGTATAAGCATGTTTATCAGTTGTCTAGTACTCATAGCACAAGCTCTGCTTAGTTTGGGACTAGATGGCGTTGTGTGAAAGTTGTAGAATATTATTATTAATATGGTCCTGGACCTTTGGAAGGCTTACGAGGAACTGAAACCAATTCGCAGTGGTGGCCGAGTGGTAAGGGAGCAGTGGTGACCGAGTGGTAACGGCCCCGACTTACAAGTTGTAGGTCGCGGGTTCAAACCCAGCCAGGCGCATTACTTTGTGTAATTTATTTCATCACCACTGCTCTCAAAACGGTGAAGGAAATCATCGTGAGGAAACCGGCATGTCCTAGAACCAAACATTCGAAGACATGTGACATCCACCAACCCGCACTGGGCCCGCGTGGTGGATTACGGCCCATTTCCTCGCCTAGAGAGGAGGCCTGAGTCCCAATATTGGGAACATTATAAGGCCGACTATTCTATGCTATACTGTAGATACTTTTACTTCATTATTATTATTATAAGAACTTCATATGTGCGTCCAGTAGGGTAGAGTTGGGTAGAGCAGAATAGAGTAGTCAGTTGACGGGAGCGAAGCCGCGGGCAAAAGCTAGTTGTAAAATATTTTCTTCCTTCAATTTTTTGTTTTAATGTTCCAGCGAATTCAACCGAGCGCATAGCAGTTAAGAACATCACAGAAATCAGGAGAGCAATCAAGAGATACAATGACGCACAGACAATATACAACGAAGATATCTTCGGGGCGGTACAAAACGACACAGTTGTAATAGCCATACAGGTAAGCAAAATGAGAAAGAAACAAATACTTTTTAACCGACTTCTAAAAAAGGAGGAGGTTCTCAATTCGGATGTTTGTATTTTTTTTTTGTTTGTTCGCGCATAACTTCGTCGCTTGCCAACCGATTTGAAAAATTCTTTGTTTGTTGGAAAGGGTATGCTTCCCGAATGGTCCCATAGTCACCAAGTCGAGATCTGATGATGGAATCTTGGCGAAATCGAGGGAACTCCTCAAATATTATAGGCAACCATATAATGATTTTGGTATTTTCATCGAGAACTTAGCATTTACAGTCAAAAAGTAACATTTGATGTCTGTTTATAAGTGTATCGCAACTAAAAAGTGTGAAATAAAAAACTTTTTACCAAAAAAATATAACCGACTTCTAAAAAAAACACTATAAAAAGATCAAAATAAATTTAATTTCGGAAGTCGGTGTTAAATAAGATACAAATACCGAGAAACACCGACTTCCATAATTAAATTTATTTTGATCTTTTTATAGTGTTTTTTTTAGTGAAGTCGGTTATATTTTTTTTGTAAAAAGTTTTTTATTTTTTCAGTTTCGGTGCTGCAAAAGCCGTCTAATAGCTTTGGACTCAGTGGAAAGGCGTGCGAAGAGGCTAATTGGTGATCCAAATTCCAATTTTTCACTGTTTTTTCATACAAGCGCTCTTACGCGATTATGACGTTACTCCCCCTTTTTTATTAGATATTTTGGAAACACAATATCTTGTGGATATTACTAGGCAATTGAAATCAATTTATAAATTTGTGTAAAACTAATCCAGTAAAGACTTCTGAAATCCTGCTATTTTGCATGATGGACGCTTCATAATTTACTCAAAAATTAAAAAGTCAATAAAGTATAACAATAGAAGCCTTGCCAATTTAATCAAGTTTCTGAAAGACGACAATTTTTTTCAAAAACTTATAAAGAGTTAAAAAAAAAAAACACGTATTTCCTGGAACAAGTTTTGTAAAATATTCGAGTAAATCACGGATTTACCGAATGCCAACAGAGTTTTCAGGCGTTATCTCTCTTTTTCCACGTTGCCTTTTTGTCAAACATCGCGTTGGATTGCGTTAGATGAAGTAACAAGCTTTTAAATCTTGCTCGATGTTGACGATAGGCGAGTGGAGAAGAACCCTCTTAAGTCCAATCTACAAAGCCTGGAGCACAGGCGCAGGGTAGCCAGCCTTTCGGTATTTTACAGGATGCATTTTGGAGAGTCTGTGCGGGAATTGCATGACTTGATTCCGCCATTTCCTTTCTACTATCGGACAACCCGACGTACGGCGATTGTCCACCCTTATGTTGTTTAAACACCTACGGTCCGGACTAAGCGTTTCGCCTCGTTGTATATACCGCGCACATCGAAGGACTGGAACGATTTGCCTGCTGCGGTCTTCCCGTCCGATTATAATTTAGGTGTCATCAAGGGTCGAGTGAATATGCTCTTAATAAACTAGTGCGCCTTACCATCAACGATTGCATCACTGCTTACCATCCGGTGGGATCGCAGCCAAGCACTAGTTTAAGACTAGCTTAGGGAAAATATGCGTCACATCCGCACAAAACGGTCGAAAGTTCAGCATAAAGCCGTGGCCCCGTCATCATCCTCATTATTTCAGTGGAAAGATGTCCATTTTTGGACATAGGCCTCCCCCAAGTGTCGTCACAACGACCGCTCCTGTGCGTCTCGCATCCGCCGTATTCCCGCGACCCTCACCAGCTCTTCGGTCCACCTTGTGGAAGGCCTTCCAACGCTGTGTTTTCCGGTACGCGGTTGACTTCAGAACCTCCGACTTGATTCCATGCATAATGATAATAGCCCATATAAGTTATTTTTAGGGTTAAAAAAAACGGAATACTTATAGGATCACTTTCTTGTCCGTCTGTCAGTCAGTCAGTCAAGACCCTTTATCTCGGGAGCGTAGAGGTATCTAATTGAAATGAAAATCATATACTCAGGTCTGCAGTCCCTTGAGGTTGTGAAAAAATTAAATTTCAGATTTAAGGAAAAAAAAATACGGCCGTTTATGTCGCAAAAAAAAAAATTTCTATTTCGACACTCTCAAGGGAATCAAAATTCATATACTTCCCATTGACCTAGAATCCTGAAATTTGGCATGAAGCGAGGTCTCATTGCACAAGTATAGGAAAAAATCTGAAAACTGTAAATTTGTAGTTACGTCACAAAAAAAAACTTTTGGGAAAATATTCGTAACTCAATCGGGAATTAAACCATTTTCATAGGTAAGTTTGTACGGAACCTTCAATGCGCGAGTCCGACTCGCACTTGCCCGGTATTTTTTTTAGGTAAGTTAATTTATGTCAATCATCATCATCATCTTCCTGCCCTTGTCCCGTGTTATTTGGGGTCGGCGCAACACGTTTTTTTCTTCCACTCTGCCCAAGTTAATTTATGTCAATATATATAGATGGAAAAACATTAGTAGATAGATATCTACTTATATATGTCATATTTTATTAGGTTTTGGGGATCGTAATGAAATGAGCGAACTTTGAAATGCTGCATTATTTAGTGGCAATACTTAAGTGGCAATGGGCAGGGCACATTGCTCGCAGAACAGATGGCCGTTGGGGCCGAAAGGTTCTGGAGTGGCGACCGCGTACTTCGTGCGGGAATACTATGGACGCAAGACGCACAGGACCTTTTTTTGTGGCGACATTTGGGGGAGGCCTATGTCCAGCAGTGGACGTCTATCGGCTGAAATGATGATGATGATGATGATGATGCATTATTTAGTAAGTAACTAATTTGGATGCTGTTTTCAAAAAAAGTACTTCTAGTGGTACATGTTGTTTAGTATTAAATATTATACAAAAACAGGATAATACACAATTCCGCAGGCTACCCTAGAGCATCCTCTTCAAGGCAAAAATTTGGGCTTGGCCATCTTTCTCCTCGCCAATATAAGGTCCTTGCCGGCAAGCCCAGTCAAACTGATTTTCTGAGGAAACAGCCTGGACGACATGAGTTTTCTCTTCTTGAGTCCTTCATCTGCTTTCTTCTTCTTTTTTGGTTCCTTTCTTCTCGGCGACCCAGGCAGATGCTCCATCCAAATGTACTGGTTTTCATCTGGTATGTCGAATTGGATGATGAATTTTCTTGGCGCCTGAAATTTAATAGGGGCATGTTATTACCTACACTACAATTGCTTTAGTATGGTGCGGGCAAAGAGATTTAAAGAGATACAATAGAGCGGCTATCAGAAGAAAATGTCTTAAAAAAACTGTCATCCTATGCCTCAGTGACGCCATCTGGCTTTGAATAACAAACACGCGAATTTAATTTGTCAAAATTTATATAAATTCAACTATCGCTCGGTACGTGGCCAGATGGTAAGGCCTACCATGATATGTAAAAATGTCAGTCGTACGAGAGAAAAAGAGTGATGGAGTTATACACCCTATATAGATCCATCTCTTTAACAATTCGGTTTAGGTCGTAAAATGGATCACGTTATGAGCTCGTGGTAGAGCCTCAGTGTGCATTTGTATGCATTTTGTAGAGTTATGCGAACATAAACGTAGATTCGCGATTTCAGGTTTGGTCCCATACTAAAAGTTGTTCATAATGAGGAGTACAATGTCCCCTCGAAATTCTTAAAGTTAAGTTTTTTAACACCTTACACATATAAAACACAATACATAACTATAAATATATACATACTTATTATAATATGTTACACAACTTCATTAAAAAAGGGACGAAAAAACGAAGAAAAGGAGAAAAAGAAAGAATAAAGTATGGTTGGTGGAAGAAATTAAATTAAATAGAACCAGGATAGTGTTAGAGAGAAAGGAAATGGTTTCTAACTAGATTTTGAAAGAAACTAGTGACGAACTAGTTAAGGTCCATTTTGATACTGTCTCAGTGTGGTGTAGCGACTCTGGTGTCTGTATGGTGTCTAGTTGGGTAGCTTACGGACACCATGGAGGCGCGATTGGTCGTGCCACCATGGTGTCCCCGTGAAATATAGTATAGCCCTAAGGGTAAATAGGATACTGGGACTAAAATTGATAGAGCAAGAGAGTGATGTCTTGATGATGATGGTGACATACCGTGTACTCGTTGCAGAATTCGTCTTCAGGTGCTACATAGTGTGGGATGTGATCTGGCGTCCTCTCCGGTGGTACTACTCTAGCTATTAACCCTTTTGGAAAATCTGGCTTTTGGTACCTGAGAAAGATGACAAAGTTAGAAAAAAAAATGACCCTATCAAAACCTCGACCACAAAAAAGAGCTCTTGCACACGAGCGACATGTATTGTTCCACGCGTTCCTCAAAGAGATGTCAGCAAACCATAGGGGCCCAGCAGGGCCGACGCCGACTAGCTAGGACTACGGGGAATTTCTGAAAAGGAAACCCGTAGTCCCAGAACGCAATTACTTTGCCATTTTTATTTGGCAATTACTTTGCCAAATAAAAGGCCACCACTGCTCACTGCTTTCCACTACCACTGCAATTCAATAGAAGCCATCCAAAAAAAAGGGCCTTCTACTTCTGTCTACTAACACGAAGGGAATAACGCTGGATTCTGATGAGTCACTATTTCAATAACGTGAATAGAATACAACTTTTATATTTTTTGTAAAAAAAAATTAAGTAGATTTTAACGATTGAAGTTTAAAGTAAAATTAGACTTACCATACTAAATCCCAATGGTCAAGATAGAGAGGTTTCGGCATTATAATCTTCATCCATCGAAGTATATCGCTCCTGCAATCAAAATGGTGGTTTTTTGCCATAAATAGAGAAATAGACTATACACCATCCGCAATAAGATTTATTTATTATTTATTTAAACTTCATGTACAGTAGTGGTACATAGGCGGACTTAATGCAACAAGGCATTTTCTACCAGTCAACCTTTGGGTTAAAAAGACAACACTGTGGTAGGCTTGCACAATAAACAAATAACAGATAAATCAAACAGAAAAAATAAAATAAAAAATAAGTCATACATATATATATGCTAAAATTATAAACTAATAAATACTATGAAAAATATCAAATCATTAAGAGAACTTAATCATAATTCTGACGAAGACCAAACTAAAGTTGAAAGGACTTCAAGATTACACATTAAAACAAGCTACACAGGCGCAGGGTACCCAGCCTATCGGTATTTTACAAGTTACATTTTGGAGAGTGTGCGCGGAAATTGCATGACTTGATTTCGCCATCTCCTTTCTACCATCGGACAACCCTACGTACGGCGAGTATCAACCCTTACGTTGTTGAAACTTCAACAGTCCGGACTAAGCGTTTCGCTTCGTCGTTTATACCGCGTACATCGAATTATTGGAACAATTTGCCTGCTGCGGTCTTCCCGTCCAACTATAATTTAGGTGTCTTCAAGGCTAGAGTGAATAGGCTCTTAATAAACTAGTGCGCCTCACCATCAATGATTGCATCTCTGCTTACCATCAGGTGGGATCGCAGTCAAGCACTGGTTTATATAAATTTAAAATAAAAATGGCGGCTGCAGTAAATATTTGGTATTGTAACCACTTTTTTGCTTTTAATGCCATCCTTATGCCTACGGAATAGAAGTGAAAATCGTTTGAACGGACAGTAAAAAACGTTTGTTTATACTTAATCTGCGAATGGAGTATTAAACGTATGGAACATTTATTGCATCCCTCTCCAGCTTTGCAGTTAACCTTTTGACTGCTACAGTTTATGTCGCAGCCGTATCGTATAATACGCCGTATTACAAGTTGGCGGGCCGTATTGTTAGTTAACCACCACAGTACCCAAGAGCATAGCTTAACTCACGTATACAATAATCATAATACACGATCTATGGCTGCTGATAGATTCAATGTGCCCAGAGTCACCAATTACTTTGGTGACAGAACACTAAAAAAGAGAATACCATACCTATTGAACAGTCTGCCGGCAGACATAAGGAGTGAAACAAATAGATTTAGACGTAAATTAAAATTATATTATTTAGAAATGTTTTAAGTACATTTAAGTATGTCTAGAGACTCACCGACCCCACAGTCAAACCATTGCGACGGTTTTGCGGGGCTTATCTTATAAGTTACTTACCTTTTTGAAATAAAGATAAATAAATAAATAATTGAAAAACGTTGTTATCATGTAATGCGGTTACTTCACGTTCAGACGGATTGTAGTAGCTATACGTTCTATAAAGCGGCGTCCAACGTTTTAGCTGTATCGTAATTTCCGCCAACCAATCGCGTCCGCTTCGCTTCACTCATCGCCGTACCGCACCCACGTGTGGTTGGTCTCGTAGGTTACCGCAATGGAATAAAATTGTTTGTTTCATTCGCGCTGCATCGCTTAGCTATCGCGTCGAATCGCCTGCAAATCCTACACAGTGCCCTTTAGTATTGAAAAAAATATTTTGTAACATCACCTGGTCCAATTCTGCCGTATCCCCCATTTCGGTCCGGTCCTCGATTTGAACCATGTACAATAGGTTAGGGGCTTCCTAAATGGCAGGCCAACACTTCTAGCAAAGAGAACGTAGTCCGTAGCAAATACTTTTCTGATTGCTGATGTTATTTTCTGAAAAATAATAATAATAATAATTTATATATAATATAATAATATAATATTCCACAACTATCACACAACGCCGTCTAGTCCCAAGCTAAGCAGAGCTTGTGTTATGAGTACAAGACAACTGATAAACATATTTATATATTTCTAAATACATACATACATATTATAGATAAATTACACCCAGACACAGAACAAACGATCGTGCTCATCGCACAATCATTTGTCCTGGGTGGGAATCGAACCCACGACCTCCGACATAGCAGTCAGGGTCACTAACTACTAGATCAACAGGCCATGTGAGGATAGGAATACGTACCTTGATATGTTCAAAGTCATGGATATTGATTTCTGGTAGCACTGATGGATCTTCTAATCTAAGGAGTCTTCTTCCATTTATGTGATTATCTGTGATACATTCCTGTAATGAAAATTAAGTCAGAGAGAGCAAACAGAGAGGTGGAAGTTTGCCCCGCTTGGGCGGAGCACCGCTGTGTTTTCGTCGGGGCGATCGGCGGCGGCGACCTCTCGCGCCGGGCCCTGGTACAGGGCATGGTCGAAGCAGTAATGCTAGCGAAGGAGATGTTGGACATCCTCACGGCCCAGCCGCCAGAAGGCGTGCGCTTGCAGACGAGAAGCAATGTGTAGCGCACCGTCTGGCCGTCCGGTAACTACGTAGTGTTCCACGCGCGCCTCAAAGAGATGGCAGCTAAACCGTAGGGGCCCAGCAGGGTCGAAGACTACCGGGACCATGGGTAGTCTGAAAGGGAACCCCGGGGTCCTGGAACGAAAGTCATAGAAGTAACATAGGTGTGGTTTTAGTCTGTCAAGACCTTTCGCTTCGCCCTAGAGCGCGAAAAGTCATTGGATGATTTGCCATCTTAAAAAGAGGTCATAGCTTAATCAGCCTTTCAATGTTCCCACTGCTGGGACTCAGGCCTCCTCTCTAGTAGAGGGAAAGGGCCGTAATTCACCACGCAGCCCCAGTGCGGTTTGGTGAATGTCACATGTCTTCGAATTTTTAGTTCTAGGATATGCCAGTTACCTCACGATGTTTTCCTTCACCAGTCCATTTTTTGAGAGCAGTGGTAATGAAATAAATTACACAAAGTAATGCGCCTGGTTGGGTTTGAACCCGCGACCTACAACTCGTAAGTCGGGGCCGTTACCACTCGGCCACTACTGCATGGGAAGTACGTCTTGCAAAAAAGGTCATATTCATATTCAATTATTATTGCATTCCAGTGTTTTCTCGATGTAACTTATAGCTATCAAGCACAGACGCAGGGTAGCCAGCCTATCGGTATTTTACAGGTTACATTTTGGAGAGTGTGCGCGGGAATTGCATGACTTGATTCCGTCATCTCCTTTCTACCATTGGACAACCCAACGTACCGCGAGTAACCACCTTACGTTGTTGAAACTAAGCATTTCGCTTCGTCGTTTATACCGCGTACATCGACGAACTGGAACAATTTGCCTGCTGCGGTCTTCACGTCCAACTATAATTTAGGTGTCTTCAAAGCTAGAGTGAATAGGCTCTTAATAAACTAGTGCGCCTCACCATCAATGATTGCATCTCCGCTTACCATCAGGTGGGATTGCAGTCAAGCACTGGTTTATATCAATTAAAAAAAAAGCTCTTTTTTGGTGGGAAATTATGTAATAACTCCTTCCCTACATGACCTAAAGCGCGGTCAAACTGCATGCACTAAAAAGAGCCACGAGCACTTTGGGCACTCTAGTTAGGCTTCTTTTCCACCAGAGATGTGCTATGCAGCTATGCATGCGAGGATGTAATAGCTATGCTATGAAACTATGTGACCGTTTTCACTGATACTAAACTATGTAGCGGGGCGAGCAAGATGTGCTATGAAGATGCGCAGCTACTTTAGAACTAAGCAATGTTTCTATAGTAGGGAAGCGGCACGTAGCTACACCACTCGCGACCATCCATAGCACGCATCCTTCCATATAAAAAACAGTTAGTTGAATCGGTTTCCACCAGTGCTAAGCTATGTGCACCAATGAATATGATTGGTGGATATCAAACGCATCCGTAGCAACGTAGCATAGCACATCTCTGGTGGAAAAGCATCCTAAATGGGCTCTCGTCTGGTTAGGAGCACCGCACTGGTTCTCCCACGTGACAATGTCCTCCAAAGCTTGAGTGACCAGGAACGCTGGATCCTTTACTACTTCAGGTTCCACGTCGACATGAACTTGTTCTACGTACTTTGTGGTTTCTTTCATGTTATCTGACATTTTGTCTATAGTATACATATATCTCAGAAGACGGAAGACGCAGTGTTGGAAGGCCCCCTACAAGGTGGACCGATGACCTGGTGAAGGTTGCGGGAATCCGATGCATGTGAGACGCACAGGACCGTTCATTGTGGCGACATTTGGGGAGGTTTAAGTCCAGCAGTGTACGTCTATCGGCTGAAGTTATGATAATGATGATGATATATCTCAGTCTAAATTTGTACCTTGTATTGTGGAAGTCCAACTACTTCTTCCATCCATTTCGCGACTTGTTCCTCGTCCCATTCAAAAGGGTTAGGATAATCTAGCTCGTCTACAATATCTGCACAAAGGTCGTATAAATTCCGGGGACTGACCTGGCATTGTCGCAGTTTTCTGAAAATGAAATACTTTTTTGGGTTTCGTACCTCAAAAGAAAAAAACGGAACCCTTATAGGATCACTTTGGTGTCCGTCTGTCTCTCAAGACCCTTTACCTCGGGAACGCGTGGAGGTAGCGAGTTGAAATTAAAACCATATACCTAAGTTTGCGGTCCCTTGAAGCTGTGAAAAAATTAAACTTCTAAGTTAACTGACCTGGCATTGTCGCAGTTTTCTGAAAATTAAATACTTTTTAGGGTTTCGTACCTCAAAAGAAAAAATCGGAACCCTTATAGGATCACTTTGTTGTCTGTCTGCCAAGACCCTTTATCTCGGGAACGTGTGGAGGTAGCGAGTTGAAATTAAAACCATGTACTTAAGTCTGCGGTCCCTTGAAGCTGTGAAAAAATCAAACTTCTAAGTTAACGAATAAAAAAGATACGGCCGTTTATGTTGCCAATAACGTGTATTTCGACACTCGGAGTGTTTGATTTTTTCACAGCTCCAAGGGACCAAAGACCTAAGTATATCGTTTTAATTTCAACTCGATACCTCCACGCGTTCCCGAGCTAAAGGGTCTTGACAGACAGACAGACGGACGGACGGACATCAAAGTGATCCTATAAGGGTTCCATTTTTTCTTTTGAGGTACGGTAATCTCTGGAAGAACTATGACGTACACACACAAGTCCGTTAGCGTGGACTTTTATACGACGAGCTATGGGTAGCTCGCCGTCCAGTAAGGACCCAGCCCCAGACGTCGCCGGCGCGTATAGTATGAAATGTTAATCGTGCGAGCGAGAAAGAGAGATGGAGCTACAAATACCTAATTTCGAAAAAAGAATAACGTACCCTTAATATAAAGTTTATTTGAACTTATAATTCCAAGTCAATCCAAAGATATAAAACTTCAAAGCAACCCGTTTTAAAAAACGCCAATTTCATACTTTAACCCCTATTATAATCAGGCGGTGGCCTCCTTCTGCGAAGCAGTAATGCTAGCGAAGGAGGAGGCCGCACCATTGAGGGAACGAATGTCCTCACGCCCCAGCCGCCGAGATTCTGACCCCGACTACCAGCCAAGGTAGACGCGAGCTTGCGGACGTCGAGCAATGGGTAGCTTGCCGTCCGGCCGGCCGGTAATTGATCGGACCGAGCCCAGTCGTCAACAGCGCGTAGTGATCCACGCGCTCCTCAAGTAGATGTCAGCAAACCGTAGAGGCCCAGCAGGGCCGATCCTTGCTAGCTAGGACCGCGGAGAATTTCTGAAAAGGAAACCCGTAGTCCCAGAAAGCAAACTTCAACTGAAGGACACAGGTGTGGTTTTAGTCAGTAAAAGTCTGAAACGCCGTCCCGCCCCGCCCAGAGCGCGAGAAGTTATAAAAAAAAACTCCTGTTATAATCGGGGTTATATCCAAGACGGCGAGACCCTAGGAAGAAGCAAGAAAGTTGATTTTTTACACTCACATAGGCTTCGGCTTATCGCCTGCAGTCATTATCAGCTCCCTTGGTTGTGGAACGTATTGTGACTTCTCTCGATGAGGTATCTCTATCTTAACAGGTTTTTTTTTAGGTGGTGGTGGTGGTTCCTCCGGCTTCTTTTGGACCTGGAAGGTTCGGAATAGGGGATATTGCATAATTTAATTCCACCAAGTCCGTTCCATCATCGGACCACTAAACATACGGTGTTGCGTCATTGGTACATGGTTGACATCCCACCCATATTTACAAAGCGTTTTGGGAACACATTCATAATGCGTACAGCTAAGGAGTGGAATTCCTTGCCGGAGTCTGTATCCTGATAGCTAGAACCAAGGGGTCTTTAAATCAAAAGTGAATAGGTTACTTCTAGGCAAGCGTGTCCCATCGTCGGCCACATCATCGCTTACCATCAGGTGAGATGGTCGTCAAACGGGAGCCTATCAATAATTAAAAACTGTGCGAGTCGGACTCGCGCACTAAGGGTTCCGTACAAACTTACCTATGAAAACAATTCAATTCCCGAATTGAGTTACGAAGTTTTTTCCGAATCGCAAACAAAGCTTTATTTGTGACATAACTACAAATTTACAGTATTCAGATTTTTTCTTATAATTAATAATAATAATATAATAATAATAATAATATTCCACAACTATCACACAACGCCATCTAGTCCCAAGCTAAGCAGAGCTTGTGTTATGGGTACTAGACAACTGATAAAAATACTTATATATTTCTAAATACATACATATTATAGGTTGATAAATTACACCCAGACACAGAACAAATGATCGTGCTCATCACACAAACGTTTGTCCTGGGTGGGAATCGAACCCACGACCTCCGGCATAGCAGTCAGGGCCACTAACCACTAGACCAACAGGCCAGTCAACTATGCTAAAAAATATGCTATGAGACCTTGACCTTCATGCCAAATTTCAGGAATAAAATTCTTATCACCTTGAGAGTGTCGTAATATACGTTTTTTAGGCAGGTTAGGTTCCTTTTGAGGCACGGAACTCTAAAAAGAATATACTTGCAATTTTTTTAATTTGCTCGTTTCAGTCATTTTCAGGGCTCTGTTCCCAAAAAGTACCATCGGCACTGCAGGGTGCCAGCTGAAAATCAGCGCTGGGTGTCTGACGCCCAGCAATTGCTGAGTTGGCGACCCTTTCGGTTCGGGCACGCTCAGCGCAACTATATTGTGAATCTGTACTTTTTTTTGTGTTGTTGCAAGAATTGTATTTATTCGATGCAGGCAATACAATAGTATTGCCTGCATCGAATAAATACAATTCTATTCTATTCTTAATAAATACTTTTTTTTTTCTAATCTATTAAGCCTGATTACTGAGGAGTAGGCTTCAGAAAGTCACTGTTTTATGGCTCTGCTCGGGTGCTAGGGTCTTAAGTTGGATTACGTACCACACGAACTTCACTTTCTTCATCGCCAGAAAGATTCATTATTATTGTTACGATTAAATAATAATAGTAAATAGACCAAAATAAAAAATAATACTTCGCAACTTTGCTGATTTGGTTTGACAGATCTGTCAAATGTTTTTTTTTTTATGGTCTTGTGTCAAAAGGGTTTTGGTTTAAACCTTTTTTGAGTGAAATATAGTTTGAAACTTTTTTGTTTTAAATTGTAGTGTTAAGCTGAGGTCAGACGATGGAATCAAGTCCTCGGTAACGTCGATATACGACACCTTTCCGTCAAAAGAGAGGACCTCTTGAGAAGGTCTGGAGATGGTGGGTTGGAACTCGTACCACGAGCGAATTGAAGTTGATGTCGTGATGCGATTCAAACTTTTCGACCCTTGGAGTTCAGTTGGTATTTTTTTGGTTTCCGTAACACAAAAGGAAAAACGGAACCCTTGTAGCATCACTTTGTTATCCGTCTGTCTGTCTGTCAAGACCCTTTATCTCGGAAACGTGTGGAGATATCGAGTTGAAATTAAAACCATACACTTAGGTCTGCGGTCTCTTGAAGCTGTGAAAAAATCAAAAGATACGGCCGTTTATGTCGCAAAAAATGTATATTTTGACACTCAAGGAAATCAAAATTCATAGGATAGTTCCCGTTGACCTAGAATCCTGAAATTTGGCATGAAGCAAGGTCTTGTAGCACAAGTATAGGAAAAATCTGAAAACTGCAAATTTGTTAATTGCAATTATGTATTTCGTATCTACATCACTCTACGAAGATTGAAGAATGAGAGGATGGAGTTTCTTGCACGTTCTTCTTCATAGAGATCTACGCTTTGGAACGTGCAATTAAGCTTCACTTGTTTTTTTTGACTGACCGACATTTTGACAATTTAAAAGTGCCTGTAATTGGTCTATTTGAAATAAACGTTTCTGATATCTGATTTCTGTGCCTAATTTGGAGCCCACGGCTACTTCTAACGTGTTTTCGGTTTGTCTTCTTCTCAACTGCCCCCTCTTGCCAAGTTACGATCGTTTCGTTTGTTTCGAACACCTCGAGTAGGCCACGCCTTCGATTCCTTTGACTGAGCGTTGAGATGACGTCGGAACAAAGGAATCGGAGGCGTGGTCTACTCGAGGCATTCGACGCAAACGAAACGATCGTAACTTGGCTAGGGAGGCAGTATGTATCTTAGTCTCTTTAAAACTTGTCTGTTTCTTAATAAATAAATTATTAATTATTATTGTTAATTTTCTCTTTTGCCTCCAGGTGCACACACGCCTAACCTACCTCCGTCATCTCATCGTATCGCTAGCTCAAGCGAAGGAAATCGATAGAACACTCCTGATTTTCTCACATGATTATTATGATGAGGAGATCAATAACTTAGTAAGAAGCATCGACTTTACGAAGGTAAGGGACTTTGTGCTCAATCTTGTGTATGATAAAGTTCAAATTGCATTGCAAGAAAAATGTGTTAAAGACCTTTTGGTAAACAGTCTTCCTCCATCTTTTCAGCAGATCCCATCTTTTTATTTGACGTCCTTTCAGTCTTTTTCCATTTCTAGAGTACCATTCGTTCAAAAATGATGTAAGAGTTTCTCTAATGACGTCATCAGGGTAGATACTCAACGCTCGCATTTTTGAACGCGAACGTAGAGTTCAACTGTCAATGTCAAGTAAGTGTCGTGTGTGCCGGGGTGGAAAATCCTCATGGATGTCCTTCGCCTGGGGCGGGCGAAGGGGTCTGTCAGACTCTTACTGATTAAAAACCACCCCGGTGTTCCCTCCCACACTTGGACCGGGGATCGTGGGAGCTGATACGCCATTCATGATCCCCGGCTAGGCGGGCCACTTCAGGCCCGCGGCGATGTGTCCTCCCCCGCGACGTCCAATAGGGGCGCGCGTGGAGCACTACGCGCCACCGCCTCGGGTCTTGCTGGATGGGGGACGGCGGACGACCCCGAATCCGCCGTCTACCCGGACCTCTTTATAGGAGCTGGAAGAGGCCGTTGTCTGCCCTCCGCCGACGCCCGGTCTGCCTGCTGCGGCATGGGTGGTTGGCCACAGCTTTTTTGAACGGTTAGAGTAACGACCCTACTCTACTCTGGTTATTTTTGAACGCAGGGCTGTTCGTCCTAATTATATGACCAGTCCAATACCATTTAAGTTTCCTTATTTTCTGTAGTAAACCTGCCCCTTTGTTGTTTTCCTTATTTTTAATGTTGGGTTATGACCTACCTAATTCTTGATTAAGAAATTTCTGAAGAAGAATTTTCTGCGAAGCAGTAATGCTAGCAAAGGAGGCGGCCGATCGCGTGAGGCAACGGTCCTTACGCTCCAACCGCCGCCAGGATTCCGATCCCGATTTCCGGCCACCGTAGACGCAGGCTTGCAGACGGCGAGCAATGGGTGGCTCGCCGTCCGACCGTCCGGTAACCGTCCGGACCGAGCCCAAGTCGTCGACGGCGCGTACTGTTCCACGCGCGCCTAAAGATGTCAGCAAATCGTAGGGGCCCAACAAGGTCGAAGCCTACTGGGGCCACGGGTAGTGTGAAAGCGAAACCTGGGGCCCTGGGACGAAGGCAACGAAGGAACAGGAGTGGGTTTTAGTCAGTAAAAGTCTGACACTATCTCCCGTTCCGCCCAAGAGCGGGGGATGTCATAAGATGATTTTCCCACCAAATAAAAAATAAAAAAAAACCTTCCTAATTCTAAACTTACTCTATTTCTTTCCAGGTGATGCAGATCTTCTATCCATACTCCATCCAGACTCACCCCCATGAGTTTCCCGGGATGGACCCCAACGATTGTCCCAGAGATACGAAATTTGAGCAGTAAGTACAGTACGGCCGTTTTAATTTGGCGGCCCTGAAGTTTGCGCAGAAGGCTGCGCACGAACGTTTTTTAAGAACAAAATGGTGGCATGAGGCGACGTGCGCGGGGCGGAGGTGTAAGCTAGAGATTGACTCTATTTAAACACAATCGACCCTTTATTCAATCAAATATCGCAATCGATTTTTATCGATTTGGAATTTATTGATTTTTGTTTATATGACATATTGAACGAAATAGATTTACAAACATAGTAAATGTTGTCGTTAGTAAACGAGTTTTCGACTTTAATAATAAAAAAACTAATAATATTATACATATTTGCTTGGTTGAAAGATATGATTTAGTTAAATATCAGTTAATTATAAACGACTACTACAATAACGACTGTTTGAGAATATTTTAAACCTCCTTATCAAATTTAATAAAATATATTTTTATAATTAGATTTCAATCGATTTGAAAAATAATCGATTAAACAACACCCTCAGACACGCATATTGGACATCCCTTTTTCTTTACTCCGTAAAACTTCGTGCATAATCGGCAATGCTCGGGACGCGGTAATGTGTCTCAGTCACACGTTAGCATTGGTGTCGTGTTCGTGTCGCTGTCTCTGTCTTGAGCACAGGCGGTGACAAAAGTTTTCGCTGGTTTTTATTAATACATTGTTAAGTTTTTTGTGTAGTGTTAGGTTTGTTTCTTTAATTCATAAGTTATTTTTGTAGCTTTCTGCCTCAAAGTGTTTTAATATTTATTTTATTTGTACTTAGTCCCTGTATTAGTAAAATTTTATTCGTATTTAGGTTTTAAAAAAATAACGTCAATAACAGTTTTTTTTACGACTGTACATGCGCTAAAGTTCGCAGAGCCTATGTTCACGGGCGCCAAGTTAGAACGGCCGTATTATAAAATTTGGTATTCTTGCATCATCATCTTGGACTGGCCTGTTGGTCTAGTGGTTAGTGGTCCTGACTGCTATGCCGGAGGTCGTGGGTTCGATTCCCACCCAGGAAAAATGTTTGTGTGATGAGCACGATTATTCGTTTTGTGTCTTTGTGTAATTTATCTATAATATGTATTTAGAAAATATAAGTATGTTTATCAGTTGTCTAGTACTCATAACACAAGCTCTGCTTAGCTTGGGACTAGACGGCGTCGTGTGATAGTTGTGGAATATTATTATTGTTATTATAAAACAATGTAACCCAGCATTGTTTGGGATAATTGGAATTATCATGAGGAATAGGCACTATGTTTATAAGTGCATCGTAACTAAAAAGAGTGAAATAAAAAATAAAAAAAAAATAAAAAATAACCGACTTCACTAAAAAAAACACTAAAAGGATCAGAATAACTTTAATTTCGGAAGTCGGTGTTAAATAAAATACAAATAATAGATAATAATAACATCGTTGACCGCATCATCGCTTTCCATCAGGTGAGATGGTGGTCAAGCGCGAACCTATCCAGAATAAAAAAAAAAATACCAAGAAACACCGACTTCCGAAATTAAAGTTTTTAAATGTCGCATGCTTATTCATAAAAAGACCTAACTCAAAAACAGGGCTGTTTGAATTTGAAAACACTCGTTTCAAAAATAAGGTTCAAATTTCAATAACCTATTTTTTGAGTTACGTCTCCTTTTAATGAAGTGTGGTTTTATCTTACTGCTAATGGAGGATATTGCTCCTCATTTCAACCATCTCTTTCTATTTTCAGGGCTGTAAAACAAGAGTGCAACAACGCCCTGTATCCTGACCTGCATGGCCACTACCGGGAGGCGAAGTACACGCAGACTAAGCATCACTGGTGGTGGAAGGCTAACAGGATCTTCAACCAGCTGCAGTGCACCGCCGGACATACAGGTATGTGCTCAAAGAGTCGTCAGAAAAACCGTAAAGGCCCAGCAGCAGGGCAGAAAACCGTAAAGGCCCAGTAGGCCCGATGCCTACTAGATCCCACCTTAAAAAAGGGGCAGTGTCTCGCTCCCACCTTAACAAAGGGGTAGTGTCTTTTTTCCCAAAAAAAGTTACGACGCCCTGTACCCTGACCTGCACGGCCACTATCGGGAGGCGAAGTACACGCAGACTAAGCATGGTGGTGGAAGGCTAACAGAATCTTCAACCAGCTGCAGCGCACCGTGGGACATTCAAGTATGTGCTGATGATGATGGGCTGTCGCACTTCAAAGAGTTGTCAGAATAACCGTAAAGGCTCAGCAGCACGGCAGATAACCGTAAAGGCCCAGTAGGTCCGATGCCTTCTAGCCATGGGTCGACAGAACGCAAAGGGCAACTAAAAGAACAGAGGTGTGGTGTTAGTCAGTAGTCTGACACGCGCTCTTGCTCCCACCTTAAAAAAAGGGGGCAGTGTCTCGCTCCCACCTTAACAAAAAAGTTATAACGTCCTGTACCCTGACCTGCATGGCCACTACCGGGAGGCGAAGTACACGCAGACTAAACACCACTGGTGGTGGAAGGCTAACAGGATCTTCAACCAGCTGCAATGCACCGCAGGACATACAGGTATGTGCTGATGACGATTGGCTGTCGCGCCTCAAAGAGTTGTCAGAAAAACCGTAACGGTCCAGCAGGTCCGATGCCTACTGGCCATGGGTTGACTTCTTAAAGAGAAAACCCGTGGTCCTAGAACGCAAATGGTAACTAAAAGAACAGAGGTGTGGTTTTAGTCAGTAGTCTGACACGCCCTCTCGCTCCCACCTTAAAAAAAGGTGCAGTGTCTCGCTCCCACCTCAACTAAAGGGGCAGTGTCTTTTTTTTTCGCACTTTCACTCACGTCTCCACGGCCACTACCGGGAGGTGAAGTACTGAAGTACACGCAGACTAAGCATCACTGAAAGTGGAAGGCTAACAGGATCTTCAACCAGCTGCAGTGCACCACGCTCATGATGTCAGGCAGTCGCTCCTTGTAAGATGCTGGTGTTTTGCATCCGGTTGGATTGGAAGCCGACCTGAAAATACAGTGGCGGCCAATGGGGCAATGGGTAATGGGTAGCTCGCCGTCCGGACCGAGCCCGGGTTGTCGATGGCGCGTTGTGTTCTACGCGTTCCTCAAAGAGATAAAAGGTTAACTGAAGGAAACACTCTGGGGATAAGTCAGTAAAAATCTGACACAACCTCCTGTTCACCAAGAGCTGGAAAATTTTGTTGATGATTTTCCTTGAAAAAAGCACGTCAGTCGTACGCTGATGCTGGTCGGCCAGTTGTTATCACGAACACTCAGTTTCACCACTATCCACCAAGTCGGGCAGGATTGATCGTAATGTTGGAAACCGGTCTAGGTCACTCTTTTAAAAAAAAGAAACACTTTTGGCTGTAAGAAACGAATACACTTTTACAATAATTATCGCGAGTGCAGCACACGAGTGCACGGGATGAAGGATGGAAGACGACTGACTGGATGAGTAGGATGGAAATATAGGAGTCGAGGAGTGATGTGTCAGCACTCTGACGGGAATGCAGCATAAGCTGCCAGGTAAGCCAGAAAGGGTACATTGGATGGGTATAGCTAATTAGTAGAGATCGGAGTAGGTAGATGTAATTGGGGTCATTGATCCGAAACATATATCGCTGGCCCCGGGCAATAAAGCGGTAATATCAAAAGTCAGTTTTTACAGGAGAAATAAAAGAAGCTAATTTGTTTATAGTGCAGCGTACAGTGATCCAAAACAGGCGTGCAAAACGTCAAATGAAAGCTATTTTTTTACCTATTTAACCTTTTAAAAATAATTGTATTGGTATAAATATTTAATGAAATAATTGAAAAAATGTATAATACAAATTATAGACGCTATTGTTTCAATTGCAACATCTTTAATGACTTTATAAATACATCAACCACTGAGATTCAGGACTATAAGAATATAATACGACGTATTTTCCGCTTTAGATCTCGAGCGTACCAGCCGATTACCACCTTCTTCAGGGAAATTTTATAGCCAAAGCTTAGCTGTATCATCGGTTAAATTTATTACTGTTACTCTTTGTTTAGAAATGTAGTGTAAAGATGTTCACCGGTTTTTTGTGTTATGGTTCATAGAGTAATGCAATAAAACATTTTTAGTCGTAAGATAATTTTTCATGCAATAAAGCTGTTATTGTCATTTATTTTAAAGAAATATTAATTTTAAAAAATTGAAAAAAATAAGAGTGATAGACTGATACTCAGAGAAGCCAAAAATCAAATAACATTAAAAAGGGCGTAACCGGCGTTTACCGCTATATTGCCCGGGGCCAGCGATATATGAATATGGACATTCCTCCGAAGAACTGGAACCGACCGTAGAACCGCTAGGAATTGTATTAAAATGAGTAATATTCAATGAGTAATATTTAATGGTTCTGTCACACCAATGACAGCCCCATTTCTTGTCCAGGCAATTACTGTCTATTCCAGGTTGCCTGGAAGAGATCGCGGAATGCGATAAGGCCGCCCATTGTATGTTCGTATGTGTTTTAGTTTAGTTTCTTTTTATATTTATATTGGTGTACAAAAAAGGATATAATAAATAAATAAATAATAATATTATATTCTTCATTTTTTTTTAACGACACACAGTCACGATTTGACACAACCCAACGACCAATCAGAACATTATACCTTCCTAAAAATTTTGAATTAAAATCCGAAAATACCGGAATTACTTTCCGGAAAAATGGCTTATCCAGGTTATTATTTCTGTGTGCATTTATGATACAAGTACCAAAAATAAATCTACCTACTCCGATCACTGCTAATCAGTCAGTGAATTTCTAGCGAGTTTTACATGGGAAAAAGATTTATTTTTCACATTCACGAGATGGGCATGACCGCGTATATTTTTTTGAATGTTTTAAGTTTTCTTACTGGCGCCCGCGTCGACCAATGCGGAGCCGTACGCGTGAGTTAGCTCCGTCGGTAATGGCGGTGAATTTGATTTAGGGAGGGGACCGAAATATTTATTTATTATATCTTTTATTGTACACCAATATAAACATAAAAGGAAACTAAAACTAAAACACATACGTATATACAATGGGCGACCTTATCGCATTCCGCGATCTCTTCCAGGCAACCTGGAATGGACAGTAATTGCCTGGACAAGAAATGGGGCTGTCATTGGTGTGACAGAACCAGCATTAAACATAATATATTATAATAGATACACAGATATATACATATGCTATATAATGGATATATATAAATACATATATTGAAAACTATAGACAGAGATATGAATCATGACTATCGATACTCACAGCGACAGGTAATGTTCTCTAACGAGTCTTTTAAAAACGGCAACGATAAAAAAATCGGGATTGGTTTCATGTGCGTACAACATTCATTGTGCGTACAGCTAAGGAGTGTAATTCTGTGCCTTCTTGATAGCTTCAGCCTAGTGGTCTTTAAGTCGAAGAGTGAATAGGTTACTTCTAGGCAAGCGTGCTCCATCGTCGCCCACATCATCGCTTACCTTCAGGTGAGATAGTGGTCAAGCGCGACCCTATACAATAAAACGTGGCACGACTAGTAGGTGTGGCTTAGCTTTGCTTCGTCTTGTTCAAAGTATACTACTATGGGTTTTATTCAGTACATTAAAGTGGGAAAAGATATTTTTACCCGACTACTGCAAAGCCAAAGAAGGGTTATGATTTTGACAGTCTATGTCTGTTCCCTCACAGCTCCTAATCTACTTATTGGAACTGGATACATGAGGTATTGTTAGAACCGTTTTAATTGTCCGCTGAACATAGGCTACGCTGACGTGTTACAAAACTCGATATGGCGCCGTCTAGCGGACAAAAGTAATGTTTTAAAAAATAAAAATGGAGATAAATACGCCGTGTTTGGTATCATTTGAAATGGCTTTACTTGAACATTTCTAAAATATTGCTTAAATTTAAAGTAACGCCCTCTAGCGGACAAAAAGTCATGTGTTAAAAAAAAATGTTAAGATAAATACACAATCATATCAAAAATATCATCAAAATTCAATGTGGCGCCCTCTAGTGGACAAAAAGTTTTATGTTAAAAAAAAAGATGTATACGTCGTGTTTGGTATCATTTGAGACGGCTTCACTTGTACATACCAAAATAAATAGTATAGAAGCACAGTGATTTAACATCAAAATTGTTTAAATAAAAAAAAAACTAAAACCCGACTACGACAAAAAAAAAACACGCAGATAATATTATTTCAGACTTTTTCAGCGTCGTTTTTGATGATTCCTCACTCTCAAACAAAAAAACCCTGTCCTTACTATATATCTCAATGCTTTTACCACACACCTTTCCCATTCCAGGTTACGTTCTCTTCCTTGAAGAGGACCACTACGTTGCAGAAGATTTTCTACACATCCTCAGTCTCCTGAAGTCCACGGCTGACAAGAGTTGTCCACAATGCGAAATTCTGAGCCTCGGAACGTATCTTAAAACTTATCAGTACCATGTCAATGGAGATAAGGTCAGTTGAATATAGTGTGTGCATTTTCTGACGTTTGATTTGACAGCTGTCAACTGTCACCAATGACAGCTGTCAAATTGTGTGTTGTATTAGTGTGGGATTGTTTCGAGTGAAGCTTAGTGGCTGTTTCAATTGTTTGCAAATGCAACTGAAGGAACACGGTGGGTTTTAGTCAGTAAAAGTCTGACACTCGCCCTCACTTCACCCGAAACAGGAGAAATTATAAAATTTTATGATTAGTCATCCTCAACAAAAAAAGTACTATAAATACAGGGTGTAAACGACAGGTCTTCGCAAACTTTTAGGACTTGTTCAGAAGACGAAACTGAACAAATGAAAGGCTTCTGATCGAATTATACTATTATTTTATTGTATTAAGCACTTTCTAATACATCTATATATATAAAAATCAATGCCACTTTTCGTTGTAACTTTATAACTCAAGAACGCGCTCACCTATCCAAACCAAATGTTTAGGCTTTGTTCGGACTATTTAGTAGATGGTTTATGTGAAGTTTGCACAAAATCGGTCGAGCCGTTCTTCATTTATCACATTATTAGGCGGTACGAAGTTCGCCGAGTCAGCTAGTTTTGTATAAAAAATTACGTTTCGATTTTTCTATTGACTTCTCATATCTATCTTTTGAACATCTATCAACCTTAAACTTTTTAAAACATAAACCTTTAAAGTATAACATGCCAGTTTGCAAGTTAGTAATATTATTGTGTGACCTGCATGGCGAGCAGTGGTGGCCGCGTGGTAACGGCTCTGACTTACGAGTTGTAGGTCGCGGGTTCAAACCCAGCCAGGCGCATTACTTTGTGTGATTTAATTCAACACCACTGCTCTCAAAATGGTGAAGGAAAACATCGTAAGGAAACCGGCATGTCCTAGAACCAAAAAAAAAAATCGAAGACATGTGACATTCACCAAGCCGCACTGGGCCCGCGTGGTGGATTACGGCCCATTCCCTCTCCTAGAAAGGAGGCCTGAGTCCAGCAGTGGGAACATTGAAAGGCTGATTATGCTATACTATATGACCTACCTCCAAAAGAATTTTTCTCAGGAAATGGAAAAAAAATCGGCCTCCATACAAAATTAATTAATTAAACTAGATTGAACAGTTTGTATGGAGAGGCCGATTTTTTTTTTTTTCGTTTCCTAAGAAAAAATCTTATGGAAACTTGTTCAGTTTCGCCTACTGAGCAAGCCCTTAAAGTTTGCGTAGAACTGTCCCTTACACCCTGTATATTTTGTTTCATATGTCCCCTTATATTCTTATTTTAAATGAAACCTCCTACAAAACAGCGCAAGAAAAACTTGAATCTCAACTACATACAACAAGTGAAGGCGGCAAACGAAGAGCGAAGGAAAAAAAAGGAGAACTCCCCTACATGGAACTTCCAAGTGTACCCCCACCTTTATACTGCGACGCAAAAGGTTTTTGTTATATTTATCTATAGATTTTTTTTTTTAGGATCAGTGTTGACAGAGCAGAAAATTATTTGTGCATGTGGTAGAAAAATAGGTTCATTCTTTTTTTTTACTGTTTTTGAAATTTTTAGGGTTCGTTCTACAAAGGGTAAAATTTCTAAGATGTGATCCCCATTGCTAAGACTCTGCTGTCCGTTCGTCTGTCTCATGCTGCATGATAGCTAGACAGTTGAAATTTTCACAATTGATGTATTTCTGTTGCCGCTATAACAAAAAATACTAAAAACAGAATAAAATAAATATTTAAGTGGAGCTCCCATACAACAAATGTGATTTTTTTTGCCGTTTTTCGCTACGTACGGCACGGAACCCTTCGTGTGCGAGTCTAACTCACATTTGGCTGGTTTTTATTTATTTTTGTCTATTTAAAATCAGCCATCCAGCTATAATTAAATTTGTCTGATACCATTGTCTTCACTTTGGGGATTTAGCACATCCAATAATTTGTGTTATAATTAAATTGAAATTACGTTACAAAAAAAAAATATATACAACCTTATTTTTAGTATATGCGAAATCCGAAATAGGTGTCTAATAAATGATATTTATTTTGTAAGTAGGTTTAAAAAAACACTTTTACACGTCAATATTTTTTTTCGTCATTTTGAACTAGATGAGGCTGGTGTTTCAAAGTCATAGTTTTTTATTTCACATAGGCCTACATGGGCACTTATAAAACGTCAGAAGCTAGTGCACGGTTCCAAATTGGTTGTTTCCTATGGAGAAGAACCGGCAAGAAAGTCCATGGTTACTCTTAAAAAAAAATTGATGTTACAATATTTCTCTACTACAGAATAAGTAGATATTATGTAAGGACAGTGTAGACTGGTCAATATTGTACTAAAAAGTACAATAAAAATAATCATAATAAAAAGGAACCTAAGAATTCGCGGAGTCTACAGTGTTCTCACATTCACATTATAAAAATTTCCTAGCTGACTACCCTGAGAAGAAACGAAACAAACTCAGGGTCTAGTCTAGTATTTTTATGCAAAGAATCTATGTACAAAATTTCAAAGCTGTATTATGAAAAATCACACCCAGCTGTGCGCTGGCGTTTAATGCCCGCAATGACCTGCCGTGACCTTGACCGTGTTTTGTACTTATTGTCGGTGGTGTCCAACATTGGCGTTTTTTAAATATTTTTGGGAAAAAATATAACATAATCATCATCTTCCTGCCCTTGTCCCATCTCATTTGTGGTCGGCGCAACACGTTTTTTTCTTCCATTCTATCCTGTCAACCGTCATGCTATCACTAACTTCCTTTTCTTTCATATCACTGTTCACACAATCGATCCATCTTTTCTTTGGCCTCCCTCTCGTTCTCCACGCATCCACATGTATACTCATAACTCTTTTAGTAACATGTGTTTCATCTCTCCTCTTGTAAAAAATATAACATGGTGTAAAAATTATTGAAATCGATTCAGTTACTGATTCTGATCAAACTATTTATTTATTTATTTATTTATTTATTTATTCGGCTCACCAACAATTGTTAACATTCAAATTTTTACAAAACTTCACTTAAATCTATAGTCTAGTGTCACAATTTATTACAGGTAAGCACCACATATGCTAAAAAGTACAAAATGACTTATGTGTCCACTCCAAGGTAAAATTAGATGTTGTAAATGTGATATAATAAATACATTTGCTCAATTTACTATTTAACTAGTTTATATGTATACATAGAGATGGAAATAAACAAAAATCTAATAAAAAATAAACTAAAATAAAACCAAACAGGTCGGTTACATTGCTAGGTGAGTCAATTTCCGGAACTTGGCAAGTGAATCAGTACTACTACTACTATTGAACTATTAAACTATCAACTACAATTTGCCTGCTGCGGTCTTCCTGTCCAACTATAATTTAGGTGTCTTCAAGGCTAGAGTGAATAGGCTCTTAATAAACTAGTGCGCCTCACCATCAATGATTGCATCTCCTCTTACCATCAGGTGGGATCGCAGTCAAGCACTGTTTTATATCAATTTAAAAAAAAATAAAACTATATTCTGGTTTCGCGTATATTAAAAATAATGTTGTATAATAAATTTCCGTCGATACCGGGAGCAGGGTTCAATCTACCAATATTAATTTTATGAAAAACAGTTAAAATGCTCTGTCTACAATGCTCACGCTTTATCATAAAAAGACCTAAGTCAAAAAAGGTTGTTTGAAAATTGAACCATAAATTATAAGAGTTAAGATTCAATTTTCAAATACCAGTTTTTGACTTAGGTCTCTTTATAATCAACCGTGCGAATGATTCTTATACTAAAGTTTTCTTTAGTAAATAAATATGACAATTTAGTCAAATTGATACTTTAGCTTCGCTTATGGCTTGGCTATGCATTTACAATGCCTATGGTAATGAAAGAAAGAAAAAAATACATACGTTTATTTTGACACAAACATAAATTTATTGAAATTATCACCCTTTAATCGCTCCACGGGTAGTGTGAAAGCGAAACCCGGGGCCCTGGGACGAAGGCAACGAAGGAACAGGAGTGGGTTTTTAGTCAGTAAAAGTCTGACACTATCTCCCGCTCCGCCCAAGAGCGGGTTTTGTCATAAGATGATTTTCCCAACCAATAAAAGAAAAAAAAAACCCTTTAATCGCTTGACGAATTTTGTTGTGTCCTATTCGCCAGGGTCATGTATTTGTGACTGGGTACTCTATCTCGTTTAGCTCTTCAATCCCTATAGGTGACAGAAGAGCTGACGAGATGGAGTATTTGGTCGTGGATATATGAGCCTGGCGTAAGTGGTCAAACGACAAAAAAAAAATTACCAAGTCAGAGACAGACAGTGTTAATCGTATTTTTTTCTTTTACCTTTTTATGGCTCTGTGATCAAGTTGCCATGTTTGTTTACAAAATAAAACTTGTATTTTGACTTGTACTGTATATTAAGCTGTATGAAGTATGTTGTTACCTTAAATAGTTATGTAGAAGAACTTGGTACGTTGATAGCTTTATGTAATTTAGTTTAATTGGTCAGAAATATTATTTTTTTCTACTAAAAAGATGTTAGCCAAATTGTACTAGAAACTACTATTTTCTTTTCTGGCAACATTCTGCAAGCTGTCAAATGTCAATTTGCGTTGACGCGGGAAAAACTTAAATTGATCGCAACGTGACACTGCTAAGATTATCGAAAACCGGCTCAATTACCAACAAAAAAAAAATACAGCTAAAGCTGAATATTATTTCAGTGCGAACTAAATTGTAACGTGATAATTTTTTTCACATTTTTCTTACATACAGCTATCAACAATTTTCTTTACTAAATGGTAAGCTTATTTCCTGCTACTGCATACTGTTTGGAACTTAACTGGCATGGCCGGCTTTTGGCAATGCCTGCTATAGAAATTGGTATTCCAAATAATTTTAATTGAAAACTGAGCAAAAATATATGGCAACACTAGGATTTACTCCTGTATCATGGCGTTCACAAACATGTTAAATCACTTTGATTTTGACTGGCCTATTGGTCTAGTGATTAGTGGCCCTGGTTGCCATACCGGAGGTTGGGCGTGGTTTTGATTCCCACCCAAGACAAATGTTTGTGTGATGAGCACGATCATTTGTTCTGTGTCTAGATGTAATTTATCTATAATATGTATGTATTTAGAAATATATAAGCATGTTTATCAGTTGTCTAGTACTCATAACACAAGCTCTCTAGTCTAAGTAACGCTGTCTAGTCCCAAGCTAAGCAGCTTGGGACTAGACAGCGTTGTGTGATAGTAGTGGAATATTACGACCTCCGGCATAGCAGTCAGGGCCACTAACCACTAGGCTAGTCAAATGACGCACCGTTGAATTCACCTGTGGTGTTATTATTTTTGACCAGTTTTCAAAATTATTTTGTTTAAGTACGTACTTATTTAAATAATAAAATGTACATATTATGGGTGCTAGATATATTGGTGACAAAAACAACTTTTTCATTACTTGTCTCTTGTATCTAATTCTATGTCTTATGAGAACAGCTAACGATATGGTTAAAATCTTAACTAGCTAAGTAGTAGCTATAAGTCCTGGCTGGAGGCTTCAGAGGTCCATTGCATCCGTGGTTTCTTATTTTTTTAGCTTTCTCTGTCTCATTTCTGGGCATTTCTTCCCTCTACTTCTTCCATCTATCGCGGGCGCACGCTTCCTCCTTTCGGTTCTGGCAAAATAGATCTTTCTTTCATCTCCTTCGTGGTCTACCGTTTTGTGCTGCTTTGACTCATGATTTGCCAGAAGGCAGACATATCCTGCCCAATCCCACTAAGTTAGGCAGCCTTGTGAGCCACATCAGCTGTTAATTTATTTATTTTACAATTCATGTACATACTTACATAATAAAAGAAAAGAAGACGAAAACAGAAAAATAGATACGAAGGTGATGCTTATTTCTATGGAAATCTTCCAGCATACCTGCGAAAGATAAATTGAAAAAAAAGAGATGTAGACACCGCGTGTAAATGTGAAAGAAAAAAAAAGTACAACAAAACAATTATTATTTTTTAATATTATTTGCTATTCTGATTTTGGAGCGCAGTACCTATAGTGTCCGTTAATTTCAATTTCGTGGTAATTTAATTTTCGCTGTCACTAGTGTCACTTGTAAAAATACAAGAAAAGAAAAATATAGACAAGTGACAATAGCGACAGCAGCTAAACGCGATTATGCGAGCCAAACGTTAAAACGCGATTAGTTTTATTGGTGAATTCCGACCTTAGTAAATTGTACTTCATTGGTTTCTACTTGATATCTATACATTTTGGTTTTTATTGGTGTTTTCTCCCAAATCAACTTACGAGGTTTTCATCTGCTTAACCGGACTTATCATTGACGATATAAAAAAAAATTAAAAGCCTCCAGCCAGAACTTATTATAAACCTAAAATTTAGCAATTACACGCTCGCTGGCTCCCTCTGCCCTGCGTTCAAAAATTAGGTTAGAGTCAACTCGAATGACGTCATTAGGTTAGATACTCTACGCTCGCATTTTTGAATGCGAACGTAGAGTTCAACTGTCAATCCCAAGCAACTGTCATTCCTGCCGCTTACACCAACCTGCCCTGCTCGGAGTTAGAGTTAGTTAGGTTAACTCTTGCTACTCGAGTTATAAAACAACGACCCTGGGTTGCAACTCGAAGCATTTTTGAACGGTTAGAGTAAATACCCTACCCTACTCTGGTTATTTTTGAACGCAGGGCTGTGGGATACGGATCTCGGCTTAGAGTGTCACTGGGGGAATGACAGCAAGCGACGGGCTGGGTCGAAGATTACTTCCATTCTTAGCTTTGCTTAAAGCATGGGGTTGCGAAGGGGTACAAACTAGCATGCAAATTATATATAATTTATGACAGAACGGAATTTGGAAAGAAACCGTGTTATGGGTATGAAAGATAGAAAATAAAAAGTCATTTGGAAGTCTCTGCCATTTATTTTGTCCTTGTAGATATTTTCATATCAATCAAAAATCAACTTTAAGTACGTTTTTCTAAAGTAGATAGTTGAATGGGAATTGTAATGTAACTGATCGGAATATAAGTAAAGTAATATCTTTCTAGCTTAGCAACCTTTCCAATTTTGTAAATAGCATATTTCTGAACAGCGTGGATATATTTATAATACTTAGGCCTACTATCCACGGACGCGTAGCTTCATAGACGCGTATTCGTCATTAAATGCTTGGTGTACGCCTGCGCCTGCTCACACGCGAAGGGCACGAAGCGGCAACGACACAACGGCATAGTTTCATAGTTTTGTATGTAAGCTGTGAACAGACGTACACCAAGCATTTAGTGACGAATACGCGTCTATGAAGCTATACGGCCATGGTTAGTAGGCCTCATCCTCATAATCATATAAATTTATAAAATACTTGTTTTTATTGACATTAATAATACAGGTTTTCTTGAAGAAGTCATAAGTACAGTACGCTTTGATGCGCATGGCTGTATGGGATTATAGACGTTGATATCTTCTGGGGGTCTTCAACACAGTCAGATAGTTGGTAAAGTCGCAACTAGCTGTCAAATTTATTAAAAATTGCTCTGTGGTGCACTGAATTGCTTAATTAGTAATCAATATAGTAATATTTCAAGTTTAATTGAAAAATATGCATTTCTTTTGCCACTTTGCCGACTTTCTGATCACCTTATAAAACGTTTACTCCATGAACTAAACAATGGTATTACATGGAATTTGAAGAAAAACAAAAACATTTTTGACGTCAACACGCGAAGAAGAAGAATATAATTTCTTATTATTGATTCTTCCTCCATAATTTCCAACGCTCACGGATTTTCGTTTCTTCTTTCCAATGAAAAACACATTCAGATCTAAACAACCAATAAATAAAATACTTACTAAAGGTAAATATGTCGTGAACAGATCTTAGAAATTGATCACTTCATGAAATGGCCAAGTAAAACTGGCCAGATCGTTTTAAACGTTAAAGTTTGATGATATTTCAATCTTGGTTCGTGCACGCGTCATGCTCGTAAACGGGTGCCGTCAGTTTAGACTGGTCGTCTCTTAGCTGCCATTGGCTTAATTTAATTTCTATTTTTGAATTCGTTTTTTTTTTTAAATAATATTACTTATCTACATTGTGCTCACATATTAGACGCGACAAGAAATATGTCACCAGGATTTATGTAACTCATACTATGATTTAAAAGAGTGTCCATAGAGTTTCTTGTACGTTCTTTTCCATAGAGATCTACTACGCTTTGGAACGTGCAATTTAGCTTCACTTGTTTTTTTTTTTTTTGACTGACCGACATTTTGACAATTCAAAAGTGCCTGTAATTGATCTATTTGAAATAAACGTTTCTGATTTCCATGAAGTGATCAATTCTAAGATCTGACCACAACATATATATATAGGTGAATTTTTCAAGTGGGTGTGAGTGACCAAATCCGAAGTTATGAGCCTAATTGGTTCGACGGATCCGCATCGGATTGGTTCGAAGATTGTTTTTGAGTCCAATTCGCCAGGGCCGTGAGTTTGTGACTGGGTACTCCATCTCGTTTAACTCTTCAATCCCCATAGGTGACAGAAGAGCTGACGAAATGGAGTATTTGGTCGTGGATGTGCGACCCTGACGAAATACACGCGAGGCATAGACGGTTAAAGGTTTAACGAATGCTAAAACTCCATCATTTGATTTAGAAAAAATAAAATTCCTAACCATAAATCAAACCTATTGATTTTGGACAAAAACACGCTGTGATAATACAGCGTTCATCATCATCATCATCATCATTTCAGCCGAAAGAAGTCCACAGCTGGACATAGGCCTCCCCCAAGCGACGCCACGACGACCGATCCTGTGCGTCTCGCATCCACCGCACTCCCGCGACTCTCACCAGGTCGTCGGTCCACCTTGTGGGAGGCCGCGCCAACGCTGCGTTTTCCGGTGCGCGGTCGCCATTCTAGAACCTTTCGGCCCCGTCGACCGTCCGTTCTGCGAGCAATGTGCCCTGCCCACTGCCAAGTTTGGCGATTCTTCGGGCTATGTCGGCGACCTTGGTTCTCCTGCGTAATACAGCGTTTATTATTAGTATTATCTGTTGTTTAATATAAAATATTGTACAAAAAAACAAGGAAGTACCAAATTTATTTGTATATTGTTTCATGGACGAAGCGTTTAATCCAATGGTGTAATTAGTTTTATTCAATTTGTTGGTTATGGGTTAAAAGCATGTCAAAAATATTTTATTTGGATATAATTTAAGGTGTATTTCTAATGGTAGCAAATTTTCTACACATAGAAGCATGTAAACACTCGGTAAAATGTGTTTTTTTATTTATTAAAACTTTTTATCACTGTCATTTTTTAATGTAAATACGGACTTTTGATTTTAAATACACCTTGAATTTTACAAAAAGAACAATGGGTAATTTTGTATGGAACCCATACCCACCTTTGTAGCATTTTAGACTAGGTGTCATTTAGAAGAGGTTTAATTGACTAACTCAAAAATAAATGAACGAATGAATGAATGAATGGGAGACCGAAGTTATGATAAATTCTTTATTACATTTTTAATTGCCAAGTGTTATAACAATCGCACCTTTTTCTGTTCCTTAGACCAAATAAATAAACAGTCGTTTTTTCTTTGTAAACAGAGACTGACTTAGCTTCTAACCGTTTCTTCTTGATATGGAAAAAATGATATAAAAACATCAATCTTAAAAAGCACAGTTTTATTACTAATCTGGGAAATTTGAGATTAAGCCTTATATTAACCTTTCTAGTACAGTAATTAGAGAGATAATAGAAAGACAATGAGAGAGCCTTCGCTTGGGGTTTAATGAATTAATGTTAGGTACTTTAACAAAAACTAGTTCTGCCTCTGTGTTTTAAATGTTTAAGCAATTATGTATGGGCTTAGTAAGAGTGCTGTTGAAAGCTGTGGTGGCCGAGTGGCAATGGCCCCGACTTACGAGTTGACCGTCGCGGGTTCAAACCGAGCCACGCGCATTACTTTGTGTTAATTTATTTCATCACTACTGCTCTCAAAACGGTGAAGGAAAACATCGTAAGGAAACCGGCATGTCCTAGAACACCACCAACCCGCACTGGACCCACGTGGTGGATTACGGTCCATTCCCTCTCCTAGAGAGGAAGCCTTAGTCCCAACAGTGGGAACATTAAAAAAAAGCTGATTATGCTATATGCATCACCTACCTGCTTCTGTTTAGGTTATCCAACAAATGGTTTTATTTAAGTACCTATGATAACATTGTAATTTTTATTGCATAGCATAGCATAATCAGCCTTGTAATGTTCCCACTGCTGGGACTCAAGCCTCCTCTCTCGGAGAAGGGATGGGCCGTAAGCCACCACGCAGACCCAGTGCGGGTTGGTGAATGACACATGTCTTCGAATATTTGGTTCTACGACATGCCGGTTTCCTCACGAAATTTTCCTACACTGATTTGAGAGCAGTGGTATTGAAATAAATTACACAAAGTAATGCGCCTGGCTGGGTTTGAACCCGCGACATACAACTCGTAAGGCACAAGCACCATTTTTTAATTGTGTTGTTACTCTCAATTATTATATCGGCCTGGGTTGATCATTCAGAATCATTGAGAATAAACTTTTTAATGGCACACAGACTTCAATTTGCTACAAGGGTGGATACGTTTCGTTCCATCTTCTTTATTCCAAGCTGTATATGGTAATGCCTTGCTTTTTAAAAGCATGATTAGTTGTAAGATGAATGTAAATATTTTATATCTTTTGGTTTTAGATGATTATTATTTTATGTAGTTAAATTTCGTATTGTAAATAGTAAAGTAGATTTGATCTGTAATTATAGTAACTGTCAAAACTCTCTCCAAAATTTGACAGCTCCATCATTGACGTAACAAAAAACAATGTTGCCAATTCCCATTTCAAAATTCTACCATTTTACCTAAAAATGTTGCTAGACCCAAAACTTATTTTTCTACCATAAAATTAAATTAAAATTCTGTTTTCAGGTGGAAATCACACCATGGCATTCTAGCATGCATAACATGGGGTTTGCATTCAATAGGACTGTTTGGAGTCACATAATGAAACAACAGAGTCAGTTTTGTGCGTATGACGACTACAATTGGGACTATTCGTTGTTACATTTGTCACAAAATATGCCTGGCAGAGAGAAATTTAAAGTTATTGTGTGTAAGGGGCCGAGAGTGTTTCATATTGGAGAATGGTGAGTTTATTTTTTGTTTTCAACTTGTACAACTTTTATAAATTTTGATTTTAATCTGTATATCGACAGTGGAAAGGTAAAATCACCTAACCGCCATTTTAGTCGAAAAATTAGTGATATTATTTATTTAAAGTGAAATAAGTTATATAATAACTAAGTTTCGACCGGCACATTGGTCTAAAACTTCGACCAAAGTGGCGGTTAAGCGATTTTACCTTTCCACTGTCGATATATAAAAATCAAAGTCCTGATTCACTCACTGAATCATCAACACCCAGCTGAAACGTTAGCACGCTGAAATATTGCATAAGATACCTTTTGTGACATATATACAGAGTACGAAGATTGTTCTATAATTCACCCGCTAAGGGGATGGATTCAAAGTTTGTATGGAGAAACCTACCTACCTTTTACGCGGGCAATGCTGCTGGTAGAAGCTTAGTATAATAATCAGGGGTCGGAATTAGGTAGAGTTATTCATGTACTTGCATAGAAATATTGATATTTATATGGATCTTCCCGGGATTTCTAATAAACAATATTACAAATAAATAATAATAAAAACCTTAGACATAGATAAGACAAAGATAATTAAAATACAATTTTTATTAGTATTTTTCATTGAAAAAGATCTGTCTACGTCAACTGAGGCGAGGTTATAAAAAAAAAAAGTAAAAAGCTAAAACCCGACTACGACAAAAAAAAAACCTGGTGCACAGGATATTAAAGAATAATTATACCAAGTTTCATCGTAATCGAACCAGTAGTTTTTGCGTGATGCCTAAACAAACAGACAGACAGACACACAGACAAAAATTTTTTTAATCACATTTTTGGGTTCGGTGTCGGTCTAGTAACACCATGCCATTTATTTTTTAATATTTTTAATGTACAGAATTTTCACTTCTACAGATTTATTATAAGTATAGTAAAAGGAAAAAAATAACGCGAACTTTTCTTACCTCCAGCGGCTTCCACCACAAGAAATCGAACTGCAACGCGTCCACAGTCATCAGTAAAGTACAAAAACTACTTCAAAACGCTAAGCCATACTTATTTCCAACGCGAGTGAGCGCGACTGTCACCGCCGGCGGTGCGAAACATAATAAGAAATTAGTCAAAGGCAACGGCGGGTGGGGGGACATTAGGTAAGAAAAAATCTATTACACTAGTACTATTTTTGACTGGCCTGCTGGGGCCCAAGTCTGCTATCTTTATAATTTCGTCATTCCAACGCGATCCCATGATTCTGATTCTGATTCTGATCGATCATTGATCGGTCAATGTGTCATTTTAGAGTTGTGGTAGAATGACAATATCGAGCTTATTGAAAGTAATGACTGTACAATGACGTTCTAATGGTAGGTCACTAATCAAAGGAACTGTCAAAATTTTAGCAGTTTACCGCATATGTCAGATATTCATTTGTTAATATGTACGAGATTAACATTATATGGCACTTCTTTCAATGGAGTGGCAGTGGTTGACCATTGGAAAGTCATAAAGACGCCATTATATTAGTAGATTACCAAATTTGTCAAAATGAAATCAATGATAGACCATTCTGAAACTATTGTAATAGCAGAATTGAGGCCCAAGCTTAGTGGTTAGTGGCCCTGACTGATATGCCAGAGGTCGTGGGTTCGATTCCCACCCAAGATAAATGTTTGTGTGATGAGCAAGATCATTTTTTTTTTTTTTGTATCTGGGTGTAATTTATCTATAATATGTATGTATTTAGAAATATATAACTATGTTTATAAGTTGTCTAGTACTCATAACACGAGCTCTGCTTAGCTTGGGTCTAGACGGCATTGTGTGATTGTTGTGGAATATATGTGGAATTATTATTATTTATATATTTTTTTTCTTTTCATCTTTCAGAGACCAAGAGCTATGCGCCAACATGACGAAGATAGGTCGTCAGCCGCGTCGCAACTTTTACTACGCGTAGCGACATCTGTAAATAACATTCCACTTGCTTTTATACATATACAGAACACTTCCTTGGACATCTTCTGAAACAAGTAAGATCACCATCTCAAGGCCTGAAATACAAAATTCATCATCATTTGATCAGCGGCCTACTTGTGTATATAAACGATTCAGAACTTCCCATCATGTATTAACTTCTTGAAACCTGTCTAAATTTACCATTAAGGCCTAGTTTTCACGGCCACATAGCTTCATAGACGCGTATCCGTCATTGTACGCTTGGTGTACGCCTGCGTGAAGCTTACATACTAAACTATGCGACCCGATGCAGGCTTCACGACGCCTGTCATACGTTGAGGCGTACATCGATCGAAGGCACGTTTTTATTTTAGTAAGAATGGTGGAAATGTCTTCGTCATCGAATGATTGACAACCTACGCGTGTAATACGCCTCGTGGATAGGCCTCAGTACGCTGTGCTACTCAAGCTGTCTGGCGTATTTTGAAGCGTCTATGAAGCTACGCGTCTGTGGACAATAGGCTTAATTGTATTGGTTTCATAGACCCAGCATATGGGCCTAGAAAAATCTACTTTGTATTCGCTGGACGGGTCCACGGAATTTGTGAAGTAGATATACGTTTGATAACAATTAACGTGATATTTGATAATAGTAGATTCACCTGTCAGTTGATGCCTTGCCAAGGCTCATAAAAGTGTATTAATAACCAATGATTGGAGTAGGTAGATTGAATTGGGGTCGTTGCTCCGAAACGTATATAAGGTGTTAAAAAATTTACTTTAAGAATTTCGAGGGGACATTGTACTCCTCATTGTGAACAACTTTTACTATGGGACCAAACCTGAAATCGCGAAAACAAAATCAGCTATTCCCTACGTTTATGTTCGCATAACTTGTCAAAATGTATGGAGCAGCTGTTTTTTTTTCACTATTTCAGGTTTGGTCCCGTAGTGAAAGTTGTTCATAATGAGGAGTACAATGTCCTCTCGAAATTCTTAAAAGTAATTTTTTTAACACCTTATATATTAATATGGTCATTATTCCGGAATTGGTTGATTATTAAAAAAAAAGCCGATAAAAAATTGTATTAAAATAAAAATTTTATATTATTCATAATTTTTTTTAACGGCACATAGTCACGATTTGACACAACCCAATGACCAATCAGAACAAAGGATCATGGGTGGTGCACTAACTGGTTATCAAACTGGTTACAATGCGTACGCCCGCTGACGACATGCCAGGTAGTGAGGGAGCTCACTCGTTTACTTCGGTTTATAGAGTGCACGTGCGCAAAGTTGTGGCCGTAAAAAGACAAAAAAAAAATAAAAAAATATTAATGCTTCGATCGGAATTCGATTGTTTTTATTATTCAAAAGATAAATAATAAATTAATTTAGTTTTGATACCTTCCTTTAAATTTTGAATTGAGTAGTAATATCACTACCAACATTAACAATATTTAATTGAATCCGGAATTACCGGAATTAATTTCCGTAAAAATGGCGTATCCATGTTATTCTTTCTGTGTGCATTTATGATACAAGTACCAAAAATCAATCTACCTACTCCGATCACTGATAATAACATATTTGAAAAATAAATATAATATGAATCTTACACCTGCTTTGCACAAATTCATTTTTAATGTGAACTTTACTGCCATCTTTAGTACTAACTAACTGACCCGGCGAACTTCGTATCGCCTAATAGTAAGGATAACGCCATCTACTGGCATTACCAGAACAGCATAATTCATTTTATAATGTCATTTTAATTCGAGATGGCGTTGTAGTCGGATTTTGTTTTCGTGATTTTTTCTCACCGTTTAAACCTTCCCTGGACTATCCCGAATATTTCAAGACCAAAAGTAGCCAAATCGGTCCAGCCGAGACTAACGAACAGGTAGTAATTTTTATATATCGTCGACTTACTGCAAGAAGTCATTGACTGACAAATACAAAACTTTAAACAAAACTACTTTTAGTTACTAAAAGTGACTTTACTCAAAGTCTTGTATTTGTCAGTTAGTAAGTAACTGGCAGCCAACGATATATATTTATTTATTACTTTATGCACAAACGTACAGCGGCGGACTTAATGCCTTAGGCATTTTCTACCAGTCAACCTTAGGGTGATGCAGAGATAAATAGTGGTAGGTGCAATAAAAGAGAGAGAAAAGGCGAATAACTACAAGAATAGATATACTAATAAGCCATAAATATCATACAATTATACAATACATACACAAATTAATAAACTATCTACATATATATCTACAGCAATAAAGTCAAACAATTGGTTCAAATCGACAATTTGAAAACATTAACGCTGTGATGACACTACTGCCAACTTCTTACGAATACACGTACGTATATACGTGAAACCTTGAATAAAGAAACTTTTAGTTACTAAAAGCGACTGTATTCAAAGTTTTGTATTAATCAGTTTATGAGTACTTGCAGTAAGCCGACGATATATAGATGTTTATTAAATATGTAACCAAGATTTAACTCATAACATAATTTAAAAGAGTGTCCATGGAGATTCTTTCATGTGTTTCTCCATACAGATCTACGCTTTGGAATGTGCAATTTAGCTTTACTTTTTTGACTGACCGACATTTTGACAATAGGATATTTTACTCTCTATAAGAAAAAAATCTAAAAATATATTATTAAGATAGCTTAGCTTCAAACTCAGCAAGGCGTATTACTTTGTGTAATTTATTTCATCATCACTGCTCTCAAAACGGTGAAGGAAAACATCGTGAGGAAGCCGGCATGTCCTAGAACCAAAAATTCGAAGACATGTGACATCCACCAACCCGCACTGGGCCCGCGTGGTGGATTATGGCCCATTCCCTCTCTTAGAGAGGAGGCCTGAGTCCCAACAGTGGGAACATTATAAAGCCGACTATGCTAGGTAAAATGCAGTCGGTAACTGTTAGTTTTAGTTCAAAAAAATCAAATTGTTAACAATGTCATTATAAAATGAATTATGCTGTTCTGGTAATGCCAGTAGATGGCGTTATCCTTACTATTAGGCGGTACGAAGTTCGCCGGGTCAGCTAGTATATAATAAAAATCACGTGTGTTAATTCTCAAACACATACCAAAGATGGCAGTAAAGGCAATCTTGTAATGTCAAAAGAAACATAGTTTTTATTTGCATCTCCTTTCCTTCCATCAATGTATAGTATAATTTGTAAAAAAGTAAAAAAAATTTTTATCTTTTGCAATAACTCAAATGGTACGTTTTTGTAGACCAATTTTTTCAGTGTTGCCACTAAATGAAAAATGCTACTATAGTGTTAGTTTTTATTTAACGATAGCAACGTAACGTATTAAAAATGTACTTATCCTTAGCTGTATATAACATGTTAATAACATTGTATTATTTAATGTTTATAGGGTAGGAGTACCGATTGTCGGAAATATAAATAAATTAGAAAAATTATGGTTTAACCCTTTGACGATTTTTTTCGTGTCCTGTACGCCGGGGTCATGTGTTTACGACTGGGTACTCCATCTCGTTTAGCTCTTCAATCCCCATAGGTGACAGAAGAGCTGACGAGATGCGAGTATTTGGTCGTAGATGTGCGACCCTTGCGAAATAAACGCGAGAATGTTTGTTGGATATGTCCGTCGTAGACGGTTCAAAGGTTAAAGTAGTATTAATTATTCTTGAGGGCCGACAATCGTTGCGTTTACCCTATTTTCTGTTATTTAATAGTAAAGTTGTGATTTTTTTTTTAATATATAAGGTGTTAAAAAATCAACTTTTCGAATTTCGAGGGGACATTGTACTCCTCATTATGAACAACTTTTACTATGGGACCAAACTGGAAATCGCGAAAAAAAAAAGCTGTTCCCTACGTTTATGTTCGCTTAACTCTTCAAAATGTATGGAGCAGCTGATTTTTTTTTCGCTGTTTCAGGTTTGGTCCCATAGTAAAAGTTGTTCATAATGAGGAGTACAATGTCCCCTCGAAATTCTTAAAGTTAATTTTTTAACACTATATATATATAAATATTTCAATTGTATTTGGCAGAAATATTGACAATTTATATCAATATGATACCGTCCTATGCATATAATTTAATATTGTTGTAATTTTTATAAGTATTTTATGCTGAAGTACATATAGTGACATCTATGTTGCCGTATATGAACTAAAATTCCAAAATCCTGCGTCAAGTTCTCCCCGCGATTAGTCTTAAGCAAATCTGGATTCCCAAATAGCCTCTTAAGAAAGAAAGTATGTTTATTGGGCACACCATGATTCATTAATCAACATATAATTGATTTACAAACTAAAATAAAAATAAAAATAAGGAGAAATAAAATTAACAATAAAAATATGTCTCACGGCTGCGCCAAATAGGTCCAGTTCAGCATGATGCCAGACAACTACGCAGCAGTTGCCTGACGCTGGTCTCTGCGCACGCCTTTCCACCGAGTCCAAAGCTGCTACATGGCATTTTGCAGCACCAGCCCATATGTGACTGCAGTACTCCACACACGATCGGACCTGTGCTTTGTATAACATTAGAAGCTGTCCCGGTGTGAATCTCACTCTTTAGTCTCGAATATAAACGGGTATTATAGACGTAGAAAAAAGGCTGCCAAATTAAAATGGAATTAAAAAAACTCCTAAAGTTAGCTTGTTTTATGAGTACTAGACAACTGGTAAACATACTTATATATTTCTAAATACATACATGTTATAGATAAATTACACCCAGACACAGAACAAATGATCATGCTCATCACACAAACATTTTGTCCTGAGTTTGAATCGAACCCACGACCTGCGGCATAGCAGTTTATGCCACTAACCACTAGACCTACAGACCAGTTGATTAGGCGGGTCATGTCAGCCGCATACACAATGACCGCTGGGCAAGAAGTCTCCACAAAGTGGGTGTAAATTTGAATTAATAGAATCATAAAACTAAAGGCAAGATTTGAATTTACCACCATTTGTATAGTAATGTTGGCAACATAAAAAAATTCGAACGTTAAATTAATAAAAAAAAAATGCTGGAATTTTTGTTTCATCTTTAATCTTCACTCCGAAATCTCGATATCATTCGAAATCTCAACTCAAACTTAGATAAAGCGTTCTCGAATATTTATTTTTAAAATTACTTCTAGTATTTGAAAAATGACAACAATATTAAAAGTAAGTCTCGAATATTACCAAAAAAAAAATCTACTCGAATAACCAATATTTCTGCCAAAAATTCTGTTAGGTGTATTTTTTTTTAAATGGTGCGATACAATTAGTTATTGAATTTAAATTAATATAAAAACATTGAGGTAATGTTGCCCATAAATTAGGGAAAAGATTTGCATGATAAGTTGAAAGCTATGGGTCATTTCCTCGATAGATGGCGCTGTAATCAAGATTTTTAGTTTATTTTCAAGTTGGTCAAACCCTTTATATGAGAGCAGTTTTGGCCGAATGGTAACGGCCCCGACTTACGAGTTGTAGGTCGCGGATTCAAATCCTGCCACGCGCATTACTTTGTGTAATTTATTTCATCACCACTGCTCTCAAAACGGTGAAGGAAAACATCGTGAGGAAACCGGCATGTCCTAGAACCAAAGATTCGAAGACATGTGATATTCACCAACCCGCACTGGGCCCGCGTGGTGGTTCAGGGGTCAAAGTCTCTTTTACAAGTAAAAAGTATAATCCATACACTATAAACAAAGTAAACTAATAAATTGAGTACAACGCCATCTAGCGATAACGGTTGGACGTAACTTTCACCTTATAATAATTTAATTGAAAATTGATTGATCTACTGGACGTCACGGACGGACGTTCATTCCCCGTATCTGGGGAGGTGTTATTAAATTTTTCCATCTGGAATTTCTCATCAGCCCATTCTGGATTTATGCTGGATTGATAGCAGTAGACTTGTCTTTTATTTCAAAGTTTTAGTTAATAATCAAACTATCTTAAAAGTCTTTTTACGAGGGTTTTCTTAAATGACATTCACCAGGTGGCAGCACTAAGTCAGGTCCAGGCACCTGTCAAAAAGCTTATGTTAATGACTTTAGTTAAATTGACATTGTCAACGTCATGTATATGTCGTGGCCAGATCTTAGAAATTGATTACTTCATGATATGGCCAAGTAAAACTGGCCAGATCGTTTTAAACATTAAAGTTTGATGATATGTCAATCTTCGTTTGGCCTACTTTCTTTAGACCTTTTATTATCATAGAAATCTTACAAATGGCTGGCTTATTGGTCTAGTGGTTAGTAGCCCTGCCTGCTATGCCGGAGGTCGTGGGTCCGATTCCCACCCAGGACAAATGTTACCGTAGGCGCGGGCTTGCGGACGGCGAACAATGGGTGGCCCCCCGTCCGACCGTCAGGTAACCGTCCGGCCCGAGCCCAAGTCGTCGACGGCGCGTATTGTTCGACGCGCGCCTCAGGGAGATGTCAGCAAATCGTAAGGGCCCAGCAGGGTCGAAGCCTACTGGGGCCATGGGTAGTGTGAAAACGAAACCCGGGGCCCTGGGACGAAGGCAACGAAGGAACAGGAGTGGGCTATTAGTCAGTAAAAGTCTGACACTATCTCCCGTTTCGCCAAACCTAAAAAAAATATCCCAGGACAAATGTTTGTGTGATGAGCATGATCATTTGTTCTGTGTCTGGGTGTAATTTATCTATATGTGTGTATTTAGAAATATATAAGTATGTTTATCAGTTGTCTAGTACTCATAACACAAGCTCTGCTTATCTTGGGACTAGACGGCGTTGTGTGATAGTTGTGTGAATATTATTATTATAATGATATGGGTTAACTTTTAAACGATCTTGGCAGTTTTAGTTGGCCATATCATGAAGCGATCAATTCCAAGATCAGGCCACGACATATACGTTTTCAAATATAGATAACTTCTGGTGGTGTGAATTTTTCTGAAAACCCTCTTTTCTTTTAATTTGATATATAAACCAGTGCTTGACTGCGATCCCACCTGATGGTAAGCAGTGATGCAATCGTTGATGGTGAAGCGCACTAGTTTATTAAGAGCCTATTCACTCTAGCCTTGAAGACACCATTCATTGAAGAATAATATTCTGTATTTTTTTTAACTAGTGTGACTCACTCAATTAGTACAGCCAATACACTTTTGTCACAATTGGCTGTACAGGTCGGTTGCCGATAGAAAAAAAAAACATCTCATAGACACATTTTTTTTTTATACAATATTTAATTTATTCACATGTAAATCTTAATTCTAAGAACAATTTAAGATCGTTATTCATGCACAATATAGAAAAAGTATTGTAAAAAATATAAAAAATATTATTGTTTAAAAAAAACTGGTCGTTTACACTATGGTCAAGGCTGGAAATCATTATTTCAGCCGAAAGACGTCCACTGTTGGACATAAGCCATCGGGCCATATTGCGTCGCGCATCCATCGGATTCCCGCGACCCTCACCAGGTCATCGGTCCACCTTGTGGGAGGTCTTCCAACACTGCGTCGTCCGGTACGTGGTCGTCACTCCAGAACCTTTCGTCCCCATCGACCATCTTTGACTGGACTGTTGGTCTAGTGGTTAGTGGCCCTGACTGCTATGCCGGAGGTCGTGGGTTCGTTTCCCACCCAGGACAAATGTTTGTGTGATGAGCACGATCATTTGTTCTGTGTCTGGGTGTAATTTATCTATAATATGTATACATTTAGAAATATATAAGTATATTTATCAGTTGTCTAGTACTCATAACACAAGCTCTGCTTAGCTTGGGACTAGACGGCGTTGTGTGATAGTTGTGGAATATTATTATTATGTGTATATTATTATTATTATGTATCTGTTCTGCGAGCAATGTGGCCTGCCCACTGCCACTTAAGTTTTGTTAGAAAAAAATCTCAAGGGCATTTTCTCAATACCTAATGGTTGTGAATTTGATCCAGCCTAGGCCATAGTGTAGACGACCATCAACAATTTATACTACCTAGTCATTGCGTTGCTCGTACTAAAGTATATATATTTATTTAAAAGGAATATATTAAAATGTTGATTTCAGCGCCCTCTAGCGGTCTATGACAATAAACGGCTTAAAAAGAAAGTACATTGTTACAAGGAACTTTAGGCCTTCCCAACATTCCATAGAAACAAAAAAAAAAAAAAATTTGACGTCCCGTGGTTGACATGACAGCAACATGTGCCAGGAATGTTTTTGTCTTGGATACTAAGTCCTTTAAGCCGTGTCTTCGTAATGAATAATTCATATATTTACTATTAGAATATGGATGTACACATTCTTAGGTTTTTGTAGTATATGGTACATCTTGATACATCTGCTATGTATAAAGTCAAACTGCACTGAGGTAGGCAACACTACAATAAAATTCTCAGCTCCATTTTACCGAGATCGCGCCTGTTTCAATGATTTCGCATATACTCCTGTTGCGCAGACACTTGAGATACAAAACTACACCAATTTTACAGGCCTCCCCCAAGTGTCTCGCGTCCATCGGACTCCCGCAACCGTTACCAAGTCATCGGTTCACCTTGTAGGAGGCTTTCCAACGCTACGTCTTCCGGTACGTGGTCGCCATTCCAGAACCTTTCGGCCCCAACTTCCATCCGTTCTGCGAGCAATGTGCCCTGCCCAGTACCACTTAAGTTTAGCGAACTTAATTCTCCTGCGGATTTCCTCATTCCTGATTCAATCATGCAAGTTAAACTCCGAGCATAGCCCTTTCCATTGCCCTTTGGGTGACTTTAAGTCTTCTGATGAGGCCCATTGTAAGCGACCATGTTTCAGAGCCATATGTCATCACTAGCAACACACACTGGCCAACTACCAAGACTTTCGTCTTGAGACACTGCTACATCCATATTCTAAACAACGAAACGGTCGGTTTATTCATACGAAGACATGACTTTTGGGAGTATCCAAGCCAAAAATATAACATGAAAAAATAAAAACAATTTCTAAGACGACTATTGAGAACTTTGTTTGTCTTGCTAACTCACCTAACTTTTGAAGCTGTTTCTGTCCTACTTTGAACTCAAGAAATACATCTCAGGTAACTTATTAAAAATATACAAGTAGCCCGTAATTTTTGTTATCGATTCATAGGCTCTCGTCTCATGTAAGCGATGATGTGGAAGACTTTGGAGCACGCTTCAAAGATTTCTAACACACGTGAGGAGCTAAGAAGGGTCGTCAGTTGAATAGAAATCTACGTAATTAATTGTCGATTTCCAAGCTTGGTAACAATTGGCGGCGGCGATCTCTCGCGCCGGGCCTTGGTACAGGCCATGGTCCGGAGCGAGGAGGAGTGGCAGGCGGTCGCCTCCTTCTGCGAAGCAGTAATGCTAGCAAAGGAGGCGGCCGATTGCGTGAGGCAACGGTCCTCACGCCCCAACCGCCGCCGGGATTCCGATTCCAATTTCTGGCCACCGTAGGCGCGGGCTTGCGGACGGCAAGCAATGGGTAGCCCGCCGTCCGACCGTCCGGTAACCGTCCGGACCGAGCCCAAGTCGTCGACGGCGCGTATAGTTCCACGCGCGCCTCAGGGAGATGTCAGCAAATCGTAGGGGCCCAGCAGGGTTGAAGTCTAAGAAGCTTGGTTACAAACGACGATTCATTGGTCCTATGTAACAATTACATACTACTTGCGTACTTTTGTCTAAGTTACTATGTATTTCTATCTTTAACTTTTTAGCCGCCTACTTCGGATTATCCGACGTGTGATTTCGAGTCCTATTTGCCAGGTTCCTTCAGTCCCCGTAGGTGACAGAAGAGCTGACAAGATGCGAGTATTTGGTCGTGGATGTGCGACCCTGGCGGAATAAACGCGACAGTTTTTGTCGGATATATCCGACGTAGGCGGTTAAGGGTCAAACTTATGTAATTTCAAACCTTGAAATGTATTGATAACCAAAAATGCCCAAATGCCTTAAATATAGGAGATATTTGTACTACAAAAAGTACATTTTGTTTAAGCACAATTTTAAGTGTAAAATGGTCCCTTAGAAGACGAAATAAATCAAATTTGTTTTAGTTTCTGGTCAGAGAAATAAATTATGTATAACTTTTGGTAGAAAATTCTATTTTTGAATTTAATAATTCGAGACAAGAATATGATTCCATTGAGTTTTTGGCGGGATTTCTACGAGTAAAGTTTTAATTATTCGCAAATTTAATCCTAGTGGATATAGTGATGTAAAAATTGGTGTAGTTTTGGATCTCAAGTGTGTGCGCAACTGGACAATATGTGGAATCATTGAAACAGACGCGTTCTTGGTAAAAATGGAGATGAGAATTTTATTGGAGTTTTGGCTACCTCAGCGAAGTTTGCCGAGAAGGTTGTCTTGATACATTTGTTGTCAAATACTACAAAAACATTGGAATGTAAACTAATGAACTATTCATACAAAGACATGACTTAAAGGCCTTAGTATCAAAAAAAAAAAAAAAAGATTCCATCGATTCCAAGTGACCATTTAAATTAAAAATGCAATGGAATTCGAGCCGTCTCGTTAACCATAGAGTTAATAATTCCAAAATTTGATTTTTGATCTTGAATTCTAAATTCAAATATAGACTTATAGACCTCGCCGGTTTTTCAAAGTGTCATTCAATCTAAACGTTATATATAGTTAATTTCCCTGACTATAGATATACAATCGCGAAACAAGGCAGTTGATCACCCTCCTAAGAATAAAGTGGAAACTACATTAGACCGACGCACACGTGGGCCACGCCTAATTTGTACGTAGAATCACGTCGCGTGGCGTGGATCTAATGTAGCTCTACAAGTCTAGTTGCCATATAAAATGTATAGAGACTGACGCGCCCAGATGCCGTCGTACGTGGCCCACGTGTCTCCAATGTAATTCTACCTTTAATGTTGTATCGTGGTCAACAGCCCATTTCTGCGCTTCATAAATGTAGAAAATCACAATGTCATAATATAAATTAAAATGGATTTACCTCCGATAATTTTGACGATGACTTAGAGTGAATTTTAAATTGGAAATAGAACAATCCTAATAGATTTTAGATACATTTTATAAAAAAAAAAGTTCTTTGAATTTTACCATAGAGCACCAAAAGTGACAGCTACGAGTAATATTGGCGCCTAAATTACACGAATGTCGTTTGACATTTGTGAAATTGTCTATGAAAATCTAGTTGAAAAACATCATGGCGGTATTAGTTCCAATTTTTCCAATTGAAAAATCACCACGAAACGTCAAAATTATTGGGAGTTAGGTACATAATAATATTAAATTTAAAATGTCCATCCATACATTTTGAGCAAGCAACGAAGAATTAAAAGCTAGTATGTAATATATCTAGTTAGCGTCATGTAAAGATTGAATTTTAACGGTGGCATAATATTATAAAAATTTGTAATAAAATTATATGATATAATAACGTGCAGTTCGTTTTCAAACTTATTGTTGTTTTATTTTACATTTAAACCCTTTCAATTACTCTTTTTCATTGAAATACCCCCTGTTATTGAAATAGTAACATTTTGATAGGTACAAGTGGAGAAGCTTTGTCATTGCTACCGAGGTCAAATTCGCCCGAGCTGCAGGCAAGGGTGCTATGGAGCCGAGTGCTGCAGTAACAAACCACGTGCATTAAATTACATTTTTCAATACACTTACGAAGAAATATATAAACCAGCGACTAGTGGCGGCTGCCCGGCGACCAACCTAATACGATAAATGTAATAAATTGTGGTGGGGACAAGATGGCATACTTTAACGCACTAGTGCGAAAATCAGTTAGCAAGCAATTCAGCAACAATGTTATCACATATATGGTATCAGGCTGGGCGCGCGTCGACCCCCGCAACAACCTCTCGGCTTCGAAGAATCACCTAGTGGTAACGGCCACGCGAGCGTTTTACTTTTTGTAATTTATTTCATCTCCACTGCTCTCAAAATGGTGAAGGAGAACATCGTGAGGAAACCGGTATGTCATAGAACAAAAATTCGAAGATACGTGTGACTTCCACATCTCCTGCACCTGAGCTGGATCCGCGTGGAAGATTACGGCCCATTCCCTCTCCCAGAGAGGAGGCCCGAGTCCCAGCAGTCGGAACGTTATGAGGCTGATTATGTAGGTCATCATCATCATCATCATTTCAGCCGAAAGACTGTCCACTGTTGGACATAGGCCTCCCCCAAATGCCGCCACAATGACCGGTCCTGTGCGTCTCGCATCCGGTCCACCTTGTGGGAGGCCTTTATTATGTAGGTATTACATGTTTAAATGCATGTTATTTAGTTGATAAAAAAAAAACTGGTCAAGTTCGAGTCGGACTCGCGCACTGAAGGTTCCGTACAAACTACTATTCCCGAAGTCTCGCAAGATTTTTCCTAATTGCAAGTTTTATTTTTGTGACGTAGGTAACAACAAATTTACTGTTCTCAGATTTATTCCTATACTTGTGCTCTAAGACCTGGCTTTATGCCAAATTTCAGGATTCTGTGTCAACGGGAAGTACCCTATGAATTTTGGTGCCTTTGAGAGTATGGAAACATACGTTTTTTGCGACATAAACGGCCGTAATTTTTTTTATGCGTTACCTTAGATTTTTTCACAGCATCAAGGGACCGCAGACCTTGGTATATGGTTTTGATTTCAACTTGGTACCTCCACGCGTTCCCGAAATAAAGGGTCTTGACAGACAGACTGACAGACAGACGGACAACAAAGTGATCCTATATGGATTCCGTTTTTTGCTTTGAGGAACGGAAACCTAAAAAACTACAATGGGTTTTTTTAGGTGAGAAAATCATCTAATGACAAATCTCGCTCTTGGGCGGAGCGAGAGATAGTGTCAGACTTTTAGTGACTAAAAACCCACTCCTGTTCTCTCTTTACCTTCATCGCGGGGCTTCGCTTTCACACTACCCGTGGCTCAGTAGGCTTCGACCCTGCTAGGCCCCTACAGTTGCTGACATCTCCTTGAGGCGCGCGTGGAACAATACGTAGTAAATAATAGGTAGTGTAAATAAATCAACAGATTCATAATAGAAAAAATATATATATTCAGTAATTTCAACGTCTTCTAGAGAACACATTTTTTATCGAGGAAACAATCAACATTTTCAATTAAAAAGGAGCACAAGTAAACATCAAGTAACAGTGTACTAGCTTTGACAATAAATGAGAATTATTTTATATTTATTGTTGTACAATATTTTATACAAAATAACACTAAAAAGATTTTTTTTTTCTGAAAACAACATCAAAATTGAATATTAAATAATAATAATAATAATCCACAACTATCACACAACGCCGTCTAGTCCCAAGCTAAGCGGAGCTTGTGTTATGAGTACTAGACAACTGATAAACATACTTATATATTTCTAAATAAATACATATTATAGATAAATTACACCCAGACACAGAACAAATGATCGTGCTCATCACACAAACATTTGTCTTGGGTGTGAATCGAACCCACGACCTCCGGCATAGCAGTCAGGGCCACTAACCACTAGACCAACAGGCCAGTCAGCAACAATTAAAAGTAAATGAAGCAACAATTAGCAGTAGAATACTATACTCCTTTTGTCTAAGTAGTTAACTTAAACAATCATGTTAACAAAGAGATTTTAAGAGATACAATAGAGCGGCTATCAGAAAAAATGTCTTAGAAAAACTGCCATCCTATGCCTCAGTGATGCCATCTGGCTTTGAATAGCAAACACGCGAAATAAATTTGTCAAAATTTATAATCTCAAACCCCGCGCGTAATTTCGCGCCATTTAGGATAAACGATAGCGTCTGCATAGATTATACAATATTGAGCTTTTTATACATTTATAAAATGGATTATTGGGTATTTATCCAAGTACATAAATAAAGTTATCCATAAAGTAGTTCGTAAATATCGAAAATAAACCAAATTTTCCGTTATTCCCTATATACCTATACATATCCATAGGTTAACTGTCGCTCGGTAAGTGGTCAGGGGCCTTACCATGATAATGTTAAAATGTTAGTCGTACGAGCTAAAAGAGTGATGGAGCTCTATACACCCTATATAGCCCCATCCCTTTAACAGTTCTGTTTAGGTCGTAAAATGGATCACGTTATGAGCTCGTGGTAGAGCCTCAGTGTGTGTTAAAGGTAAGGTTAAGCTTTTCAGCATTAGATGGCGTTATCTCAAAATCAGCAAATGTTCTGGAACTATATATAAAAATTATTGAATTCTAATTAATTACTTCGTAAATACCAAAGATATTTACGAAAACAAAACGAAGTTAGGTCCAGTCATTTTACCATAACCAGATTTGCAATAGCGTAATGCACAGCTCGGCATATTTTCTCAGAAATGATTTTCTTTTAGTGCATAGAGCGGATACAAACACGACTTGACGTGTAGGTGTGTCATACTAGACTGAGTGACTTATGACCACAAGGTAATAAGTATCGGATTACGATTTTGTTCGCTACGTCCTGTCTATTGGTAGTATATATTTAATGTCTTTGCTTGATAACGTCCCTTATCTTACAACACCGCACAAGTCGAAAATTGGCGGTTTTCACATTTGAATGCCTTTAGATGGAGCTGCTCATTGCGCGTCTAACCATTGGTCACATGATATAGATTTCAGCCAATCAAAAGCCATAATTCGAAAAGTAGTGACAGCGTGCAAGTCGGCTGGCCTCTCAACACCGCACAGTTTTTTTCGTTTCCTGTAAAGTTGGTAAAAATTACTTATGCCGTGTTGTTAGCTAAGGGACGATATGTCATTTTAATAAAATAAATAAATCGTATCAGAGACATGCAAAGATTATTTAAATTTAGTTAATACCAAACATCGGTATAGGTAAATAACAAATTACTTTGTATAATTTATTTCATCACCACTGCTCTCAAAACGGTGAAGGAAAACATCGTGAGGAAACCGGCATGTCCTAGAACCAAAAATTCGAAGACATGTGACATTCACCAACCCGCACTGGGCCCGCGTGGTGGATTGCGGCTCATTCCCTCACCTAGAGAGGAGGCCTGAGTCCCAGCAGTGGGAAGATTATAAGGCCGAATATGCTATGCTCACACTGACACGGCGGTGCTCTGCCCAAGCGGGGTACACCTCCACCGTATGCACCCGCGCGTTTCTTCCGCACGAATCCCGTGCAGGAACCTCCTGAACTTAACATGTCTGATGAGGACCTGCGTCATGCGGAATGTGAGGACGTCGTGTTCCCTTTCCAGCCACTCCTCAAAGAGGGGGACTTACCGCCATAATTATGGCGTGCCCAAACCAATTTTGAAGTTGTTTTCAGCAAAAAGTTTCATTTATAGTGTTAATTTTATAAAATATTATATAAAAATATACACAGTAAAGTTCAAATGGTGATATTTCCACTTAAAATATTATCAACTGAATTAACAACCCCATAAAGAGCAGGGCACATTGCTCGCAGAACAGATGGTCGATGGGGCCGAATAGTTCAGTGACCACGTACCGGAAGACGCAGCGTTGGAAGGCCTCCCACAAGGTGGACCGATGACCTGGTGAGGGTCGCGAGAATCCGATGGATGCGAGACGCACAAGTCCGGTCGATGTGACGACACTTGAGGGAGGCCTATGTCCAACAGTGGACGTCTTTCGGCTGAAATTATGATGGTGATGATTAATTTGATATTTAATTAAGTGAAATCATTATATACCTCTATTTTTTAATTAGTACAATAAAAATTGGGCTCTATCCGTACCCGTTACTGATCATATTTGAGTACAGATAGCGGCACAAATCTTGAGCGCTCGGTGAAAGAGCGGGGATCGCTTTGCGCATCGTACACATCGGCGAGCCAATCACTGTACAAGGATTGCACCCCCCGCCCCCGCGTCTCTCTTCATACCACTAAAGAGACCCGATATTTCACTTCTGCGTGCTTCTGCTCAAGTAGAACTGTAGAAGTCAGCGCTCAAGATCCGTGCCGGTATTTGTAGCCAAAAGTAAAAAAAAAAACAAATCCCAAAATTGACCACGAAAATTTGTCATAATTGGTAAATTCATAATTGAATCAATTATTCATAACAATTGCTACTAGAAAATACTACGCGCAGTATTTTTCTATTGTTTTTCATTCATAATCAATAGCCTGTACAATATTTCCATAAATTGAGTGACATTTTGGGATATAAACAAACGTTAATAACTTTGCTGTTTATGAATATTATTTATTGAGATTTTACTTAAATAATAACGAGACCTTTTCTAATAAGCCCTTCAAGTATTTGTACTAATTAAAATTAGTGTTGTATTATTAATACATAATAATATGTAACAAAGAAATAATTAGCAAAAACGTATTAGACACATTTATTGTAGCTTATTAAATTATCACTAGAATTTACATTTATCACTTTTTTTTTAAACTAAATTCTTTGCAATAATTAACCTATAGTGAATATTCCAAGGTAATCTGCAAAATTCAAACTTTCATTACTTTTATTTGCAGTTCTATATCGGATAGTTAGGTAATAAAATAAAATATATTTGCGGCAACGACTTGTATGTACTTGTATACTCTTTAAAACCACGCAGAAGACAAAATCAATGATTTCCGACGAGTATCTATTATATAAGGTGTTAAAAAATTAACTTTAAGAATTTCGAGGGGACATTGTACTCCACATTATGAACAACTTTTACTATGGGACCAAAACTGAAATGGCGAAAAAAAAATCAGCTGCTCCATACATTTTGACGAGTTGTGCGAACATAAACGTAGGGAACAGCTGAATTTTTTTCGCTATTTCAGGTTTGGTCCCATAGTAAAAGTTGTTCATAATGAGGAGTACAATGTCCCCTCGAATTTCTTTAAGTTAATTTTTTAACACCTTATACAGTGATACTAAATAATTAATTTTAGTGTAAACAAATAAGTTATTAAAAAAAAATTATGTACTATGTCTTATATCGTAAATGTGTTCAATTAATAAGTCTAAAAAAAAAACAAAAATGCCTCATATTTTATCCTAAACTAACACGTTTAATATCTCGAAAAATGGCTAAAAATTTTGAGATTACTTTTTTTGAATGAAAACTTACAGCAATCGTGTTTTTTTTAATCCATGCACTAGTCAATCTTATCATTTTTTTTAAAGTAAAATTGTTGTAAGTTTATCATACACGGTTTAACTACTATCTCGTATCTGCGTAGACCGTCGACCGCTAGTTTTAAAAACGACTTGGATAAGAACTGTTCTAATGGGAAAACTATGCGACCATTTGAAAAGGTTTTTAAACCATACACTAGATTATGAAATTCCCAATAATATGACGTCAATATCTTATCTAGAAAATAAACACATTACTGTTATATTGTTCGTTGGAAATGATTTTGGCTTCTGCGTGGTTTTAACGGATGAATGTTCTTAAGGTGATTGCTACGGGTTGTTCGTGGCCATTTTCCCGCTAGATGGCGCTGAAGTCAACATTTTCAGTTTTATTTTGTTTTGAGTGTAATTGAAACAATATTAAGTCACAGAAATAGTACAGCGTAAATCGGACATTCCACTTTATCGAAGTTAGTCAAATTATAGTCTCAAAACCCATCTGATTCGCCATTTTTCGAAATACTAATATCCAACTCTGCTTATAGTATCGTTTACACACACATAGACACGAACGACTACTTTAAAATCTAACAAAATTACCACTAGATGGCGTGCATTTAAAAGTTATAAGCCTGGTTTCTGTAGAAATTATAATTATGTCTGGGGGAGTACCTGTTATGATTATATTATAAAAATAAAAGGCGGTATTTCAGGTGTAAGCTATTTAATTGACCTCTAATTTTGTGAATCAAATGAATGTCAAGAATGCATTATAAGACAGTTTTATTTTATTACCTTTTATTACATTATTTAAAATAACATATTCCAACTAACAATTATTACAAGTAATTATAGAGACATAAATGCTTGATACATGACCATTTACTAAAAAACAATCTTTTTCAAAATTAATTACACACCAGTACAAGACAAACGCTAGAAACTCTATTTCATAAACAAGACAACAAATTTAAAACACAAATTAGAATAAGAGATTGCAACCAAGAAGGTGGAAAAATGTTTGATAATATCTAAGCATCCATAATCACATTTTTATTCTTGTAAAACTTAAACATAACTAACAAATGGTTATACATATCTGCTAAAGTATTGTTTTAATTGTAAAGGAAATAAAAAAGCAACAAAGTTCTTTTCATTCACTCTATGATTGTAAACATTGATAATGTAGATTCTAAACATACAATTAAAACAATCATTTGATCCTGAAGTTCTTGTCCGGAAAACCACCACTTAACAGCTGCTGCAAAAGAAAATGACTATACTTAGTATATTTTGTGTGTAACTTTTTATGTGGATGTTGAAGAACAATTTTCCACAAGAAAAAATTAATATAGATTGAAATTTATGGAAATTATGAAATAAATAAAAAAGAGTAATAATTTAGTGTACCTTTCATATCTATACATTTCACATTTTTTTGACCATGGTTCAAAATGATTTCTGGCAGAATACAGTATTTTAAAAAGTCTAATGGCTTTGGCATCATATTGCTGATAAATTCATTATCTCGACAAACTTCTATAACTGTCTAAGGTTCATTGACTGAAATAAAACATTTGAAGTAGCATTTATCCATGTTACTGACACGCATTCATCCTTGAACCTGAAATAAATTTAATATTATAGTAAGAGTAATTATCATGCTAAAATATAGTGGACATGCAATAGAATTATAAATTTTATTAATTCTGCTAACCATTCTTCACACCATATTCTCAATTGTAGTTCATCAATATCAATTGGATCACTCGGTTCAGGTCCATAATTCTTGTCTGGTTTGTGTTTTTTTCTCTTCGAACAAAAAATTGTTTGAGTGTTGACAAATCTTATCGTATTCTGCTCTGTTCCTTTCGCTCTATGTATTTTTTTAAATGTGTTCCTGGACTCTGTGTGGTCTGCTTTTTCCATGCAGTCTTATACCATTTGTGTCCAGTAGCAAGCGATAGCCCTGAAAATAAAATATAATTTTACTAGAAAATATGAAAAAAATAGATAGAAATTATATGTATGTTATGTACAATATAAGTATAAGGAAACAGTACTGGTAAACATAACATTTCTTTTTGGTTCCAACTTCTGTTTGCTCTAATAGAAAAGTAAATGTATATAGTATTTACCTGCCACATGAACACGTTGGTACGATCCCCCTTTACCTAGATTAATTCGTTTTCCTCAGCTGATTTTATTTATTACGCTCATAAAGTTTTCTGCCACATTTGTCGTCTCATTTGACAAAAGGCCTGCCTTCAAGGCAATTTTTTCATTGGTGGCATAAATCAGTGCCCACACTTCTGGAGCATCCTTTTTTTAGATCTTCTACGAAGTTTCCTTCCTTGTTTTCAGTTCCATTGACATTGCAATAATAGTCCTTGCAGTTCAGTCACCATATAATCGTTTGAATGCGCTTTTCACTCTTTATGTCAATTTACGGACGCCTGAATATTCGTGGCGTTTGGTACGCTATCTTTCTCGCAGCATCAGACAGTAGGAACCAAGATGTAAACCTAAACTGAAATACACAAAAACAAATGATATACAAGACAATATATGTATATATGTGAATATGTTAGGTACTTTTATAAATTCGGAATTCGTTCGAAATGCAATCTCATGTCATGCAAAGTAATGTCCGTAGATAATACAGAGTATTACAAATATTGACGTTCCAAATTACGTTCAAAATTACATTCGCATTTTGAGAAAATTATAGCAGTAAAATTTTACTTACCCAAATAATTTTGATATAATATTGATTGACAATTAAGAAAATAATATCTAGTGGGGATAAATCCCTGCAGAACAACCATAAATAATAAATCATAATCCATAATTATATGTAACGGAATGCACATTATGACGCGATATAGTTTTACTTGGTACATACCAAGTAAAACTAATGTTTGTTTGTCCATCGATAACTATTTGTATTACTAATCTGAAAAAAGAATATGACAGGAAATATATATATTTAAAGCGACTTATAAATTAGATTTAAGATAGATAATATATAATAAAGTAAAAAAAAAAATTATATACTTGATATTAATTAAGTATAACTTAACGAATCAGTTAATAATATCGATTGGTGATTTCTATGAGAAGATTTTAGTTTGTAATAAATAGCCAGCTAAACTCACGGGCCGACTTGCTAATACCACCGAAAGATTGGTACCTACTTTTATTTTAAAATAAAATTGCGTCTATGCAACTTTTACTACAATACATTGCTATAATTACATTAAATTGGAATGAAATACATACAAGAAATATTTGTTCGAATCTATGAAAATGCATAAAATTCAAAACATACAAGAAATTCCGCGCGTAAAACCTATCACTGCTAGCCTAGAGCTTCAAAATGTATTTTATTACAAGTCAACCGAATTATCGAATCGAACGAAGTTTGGCAACGGTTTTTCTTAGAAACATTACGGGTCAAAGGGTCAAGTAGGAAGGAACTAGGAAGTACGGCAACGTCGCGTTTTGTTTCTCGTAGGTTTCGTTTGACGAAATTGTTGCTAGTAACAATAATAATAACTAACGCTAACAATATTTGACAACAACAATGTTTTATGTTTTCGTTTATGATAGTTAGTTTTACGTTATTATAATGCTTTTTTTAATGGAAACCATTATTATAAATTTAGTAAAGATTTTTCAAATTTACAATATCGGTTGCACGCCATCTAGCGTTAAGTATTATAATCTATCGCATTCATGGCGGCAAGCTTGGTTGTCAAATCGCACTCACACTAGTAAACAAAATGTCTAATTTTGCCCGGTTTTCTAGACTGTTTTTCTCAATATATAAAGCAAATTATTTACCAAAAAGGTGCATGCGGAACTATTTCATTGTAGAAAAGTGATAAAGTGATTCGTTTTGAGCAAAAAGTGTCTATGTACGGAGTATAGTTCGAACGAAAAATGTATGAACAGGCCAGCGGAACATTCACCTTAAGGCCAGGTTCTACTCTTTTAGAACTTTTTTTAAAAAAAACAAGGCAGGCTCTGGACAGGAGCCCCCTAGCCAAGTTACAATCCTTTCGTTCGCGCCGAACGCCTCGAACAGGCCACGCCTCCGATTCCTTTGTTCTGACCACGTGACTGAGCGGAACAAAGGAATCGGAGGCGTGGCCTACTCGAAGTGTTCGGCGCGAACGATACGATTGTAACTTGGCTAGGGGAGCAGATGCGTATATGCATTACAGAACAGACACGTAAAAAACGTAGGAAAATTTAATTTCTGCAGACTACATACATATACTTGGACCGAACAACCCTAATCTTCATCCGGATTAACCTTCCTCTTTCCACGTTTATCCACGAGCGTTGGTTCCCACTGCCGTGCGACACTGCAGTACAATTTCATAGCTGCTCGAGCATCTTCTACCGAACTGTGCTCTCCAGACTGTATGTCTATACCGAGGATTTCTTTAGCTAATCGTTTCAGTGAAGGTGTGCTGCCTTTTGTAATCTGAAAATAGTAAATTTTTGGGGTTATTATCAGTGATCTGAGTAGGTAGATTGATTTTTGGTACTTGTATCATAAATGCACACAGAAATAATAACATGGATAAGCCATTGTTCCGGAAAGTAATTCCGGTATTTCCGGATTCCAGAAATCCGGTGACAAGAGGGCATTCAGCGTGGTAATGCTGCCAGCGTTCTGGGCACTTTTCTCATTGACATCGATGTGGACGAATTTTTTGATGCCCTATGAGTTTTTATTCGATTTTTTTTTGTACTTATTATTATTTTCAGTTTGTTGAATACTTATTAAGTTTTAATAATTAAATATTGCTATTGTTGGTACTAATATTATTACTACTCAACTTAAAAATAAATAAAATAATAATTTAGTTTTGATACCTTCAAAACTAAATTATTTTTTTATTTATCTGTTGAATAATAACAACAATCGAATTCCGATCGTAGCAGGTCTTCCCGTCCAACTATAATTTAGGTGTCTTCAAGGCTAGAGTGAATAGGCTCTTAATAAACTAGTGCGCCTCACCATCAATGATTGCGTCTCTGCTTACCATCAGGTGGGATCGCAGTCAAACACTGGTTTATATCAATTAAAAAAAAATGCACCAAATTCGGTCCATATTAATATATACGGTTGACAGGATAGAATGGAAGAAAAAAACGTGTTGCGCCGACCCCAAATAAGATGGGACAAGGGCAGGAAGATGATGATGAATAATATATACGTTTCGGATCAATGACCCCAATTCTATCTACCTACTACTCCAATCACTAGTTATTATTTAACCTATTCGCGATAGCATTAGACAGAAGTTGAGTTGGGCTCCCATTTGATGCAGCCTTGAAGCACACACCGCACTATGATATCCATTTCTTGTTTTGTTTGTCTCACAAAACGAAGTACCTACCCATGATTATGTGTTTAATGTAGGTACTCGTAACATTGATGTTTGTGATTGTTTAAATTTTTTTTTTTTAATTTATGTGCTTTGTTTTGTAATTTTTATTGTACTTTTGTGTATTGTCTGTTAATTTTTGTGTGCATCAAATAAATGTTCTATCTATCTATCTATCTAAGTTAAAAAAGGTTGTTTTAGGGTACACTTTGTAATAAAAGTACAATTTATATACCTTTATTGTGCTTTATTATCAGTGTTCGCAGTAGGTATATTGATTTTTGGTACTTGTATCATAAATGTAAACAGAAAGAATAACATGGATAAGTCATAATTCCGGAAAGTAATTCCGGTATTTCCGGATTTCCATCCAAAATTCAAAGGAAGGTATAATGTTCTGATTGGTTGTTGGGTTGTGTGAAATCGTGACTGTGTTTCGTTAAAAAAATTATGAAGAATATAATTTTATTGATTTTAATACAATTCCTACCAGCAGTCATCTCAACGCTCAGTCACATGGTCAGAACAAAGTATTCAGAGGCGTGGCCTACTAGAGGCGTTCGGCGCGAACGATACGATTGTAACTTGGCAGTTCTGTGGTCGGTTTCGGTTCTTCGGTCGAATGTCCATATTAATATATAAGTTTCGGACCAATGACCCCAATTCAATCTAGGTACTCCGATCTCTATTTATTACAGTTAAGATTGATGCTGAATTTATTATAATTAACCTATGTATCAAATAAAAATGTACAATTGTTTGAAATAAATGTGTTTATTTTTAAAAAAAATTCATTTACCGATTGTATCATCGCTTGCTGTCAGGTAAGATAGGGAACAAGCATGATGCCTATTGATAGTAATTGACGTAAATTTAGACTGCTAACTAAAAACCAATGTCGGGTGTCTACATTGAAGTATCTAGGGTTACTTTTCAGGAGGAGCCTAGCCCCTGCCATGCCTAATGTTATCAATATTATGGCGTCCATCAAACAAAGGATTAGTGCCCAGACACAATTGCTTAAATTCAACATTAAACAGTGATTTGACGTTTTTTAGACTACTAGTTGTTTCAGAGAGGTAAGTAGATATTTGCTTGTATTTTGATGGTTTTTTTTAACGTAACATAAAACAGGCCCCGCGCCGAGAAAGAAAAGATGATTTTGTGGTCATGTAATATTTTTACAATTCAGATTAGGTAGCCATTTATCACCGCACCTGGTCACACTCGGATAGTTTGGCGCAACATGCTGACCTAGTGTGATTGAACCTTCATATGATGAAGGTAACAATACCAAATTTTTTACATTATTCAAAGCCCTACCTGAGGCATGTAGTGTAGCAGTCAATTACCCAACCACTGCACCAAATTTTATGTCACTGTTGGTGCAATGGTTGTGCGATTAACAGCTACACTGCATGTTGTGGGTTTGATTCTCACACTTAATAAATATTTGTACGATCTACAGATAACTGTATCGGGTCTGGGTTGTCTTTTGTATGTGAGTTTACAAGTTTGGTAATGCACCTCATAGGAGTCATTCAGAGCCCCTTTTTTTAAAAATAAAATATGCATAAAATTAATTACCTTTCTAAACGGCTTATATCTTGATGTGTCTCTTATATTTCTTTTAGGATGCGACAGGAACAATACAGACAGATCATTCTTCAACGAATGACCCACTAAGATACGGCCTTTTAACAATTCAGACACCTCCTTCTGCACGACAGTGAATTCTTCACCGTTTAGCAAATCTTCTTTTCTCACTCCGCTAATTTCAGTTCTATAGTCTTTGACCTCCTCCCGCGCTTTCACGAACTTGTCATAGATACAGTCGCCGAATTTATTGACTATGGATACTCTAGCTAACATGTGGTCATTTCCATCATATCCAACGCCGACCATTTCACAATCCATAGCTAAAAACTTCGTGATACGATTTTGACTGTTCTTTTTCACAACACCATTTACGTTACTTGAGTCACTATTTTTTTTTAAATCTACGTTATTGACTAAGTTATCCGTATTTGATGTCAAGTTTAAAGTTTTCATATTCTGAACATTTTCGTGGTCTTTCGCCTTTTTCTTTCTGGCGCGACGGAAAGTGCCTGAAAACTGGGCTTTGTTGTTTTCCTGTGCTGGCTTTTCGGTTTTCTTGTCCATGATAAGGTTGCTTGATAGGAATTTTTGCCAGTTCGCATCTATAGCGCCTCGAAGTCCAACTGTTTGGTTATGTTGTTCATTTGAATTCCTCTTTCGCTTTTTCGTTGACTCAGTCATATTTACATTAAAAACGTAATGTAATAACAATTGTAGTATAAAAAATATACCATTTATCACACTAAATACAATTCTAAGTATGAAATCGTTAACTATCAAGAGTAAATAAAGTCCTTCCTGAATGAAGCCATTTGACATCTTTTTTGACAGAACGCCCGCATGGCGGCCATAGACTATTAATTTGTTTAAAAAATATATAAACAGTTGCCAGCTCTTATTTAATAGAGATGTCCTTCTGAGTATAATTTCGGATAAAAACCACATACGGTTTTTTTTTAAAGATATTTATTTTTTGAGACAGAATTTAGATAAATTAAATAAAATGTTTTATTAGCGCAAAAAGGTAATATTAGCGCTAAAGTTTTTGGTTTCCCGCACTGTCGTCAAATATTGGCTTGGTGGACAAATGTCCACTATGATCACCCTTACAGATAACAATTGTTTCATTAAAAGTTTCAATCGTTTTTTGGATAAGTGGGTATTTCTATAATCACGTCACGGATTTTTAGTTTTAAGACTGCAATCGATTAAATTGGCCCAGTATAAACTCTGTCTTAAAAATAGTCCCAAAAAAATATCTAACGATGTTAAATCATATGATCGAATTAGCCAGCTTACATAGCAGCTGAATTTCATAAAATTATGCGTTGGAGAAATTTGGTTTGCAATAAATTCATTGTTTCGGTCGTTGTGTGACGTGAGGCAACGTCCTTTTGAAACAGTATACAGTATTAGTATTCAGAAAAGGATGATTATCTATAGAAAATATCACGAATTTTATTAAATGTAACATTTACGGATTTAACGTTTTCATAGTTTATATATATTTTTTTATCATTCTAATGTGATTTTTGAGCGAAATTGAATTCATTATAATAATTGCCAAAGCTATTAATATTTCTAATAACTAAATGCCAAAACTGTCGTGTTGTCTCGATTTTCCTATGTTGAAAAACGAAGTTCTTGTTCATAAACCCTTTAGTTGTTCAATTATTTTTCCTTATTTTTGTTCAAATGCTCGTTTTAAATTGAAATCTTACGATTAGAGAAAACGCTCACTGTTTCGCTTACCCCATTAATTTCATAGTTAGCTTGCTATCAGTCGCCCATTGTGTAGAAATCGTGTTGAATGTTTTAGTTAATTAATAGTGACTTATCGCGTATTCAAATATCATAATGTGAATGAATATTTTTTGGTATAACCGCTGTTTATCTAGTTATTATAATAGCAGCCCATCTCTAGCTCACAATTTGGCGTGCCATTGTTTTGTTTAAACTGAACTTTCTAGAAAAACTTTTCTGGTTTGATTCTTCTGACGGTTGGATATTTTTTTATTATTCCTATTGGAGTTTTCGTAAACTTGAGTGAGTTTCTAATGGATACGCGTACGTAGGTATGCAAATTCCTTGTGTAATTATGATAAAAAATATTAAAAATCTAAAATGTCAAAAAGATCCATAGACAAAACACCAAGAAGCGTTCGGAAATAAAAAGTTTTATTATCATGTTAATATAAAAGTCAAGGCCAAAAAACAATGACTATGATTTTTAAAAATATTTATGTTCAATCAGTTAAAATGTCAAATGTTTTATTTAAAGCTTGTGTAAATAATTTATAATTGTTGAATTTTTAAAATCCGTAAAAGTTTCAACTGTCAAAATGGTTTCATAGGTATTGATTCTAATTTCAGAACACACCTAAGGCTAGTATTAAATCTAGTACTAGGGAGTACTTTGAATGTAATGAACACAATACAATGATGCTTTCTCTTTACTACTTCCGTACAAAGTCGCATTTAACAAGCAATGTACATCATATTTTTATACTCTCGCTCTTTTAATATCGTGGTACAGCAACAAAAATGTAAATACAAGATTTGTATACAAAAATGTCTGTAAATGTCAGATAGAGCCGACGTGTATGTTCAGCAACCGTGGTGGGAGAATTAGTGAAAATGTTATCTTGTTCGTAACGTAACCATGAGCCAGTGTTCGCTTTCTAATCGCGCGGCGCAGACATAGCACGATAAAAAATGTCTTACGATAATTTTTTCGAAAATTTAAATTTGCATGGTCAAGGCCACCTCATAAAATACTGGCCGGAATTAAGTGAAAAAGAGCGGGAGCAACTAATAAGTGATTTAAAAAAAATTGACTTCGCCGAAGTGAACGAATTATTTAGGCGCGCGAACGACAACACTAAAGTTATTGCCGAAAAGGTAGAAGACTTAAAACCTATCCCGGATTCTCATTACGAAGCCGTGCCTAACTTGAGCAACGAAAAAATTGAGGAGTATGAAAATATTGGTTTAAAAGAAATTAGTGATGGAAAGGTTGGTGTGCTTCTCCTTGCTGGTGGCCAAGCAACCAGACTCGGTTTTGGTCACCCAAAAGGTATGTACGATGTTGGCTTGCCATCAAGAAAGACTCTATTCCAAATTCAAGCAGAGAGAATCTTCAGAGTGCAGCAAATGGCTGCAGAAAAGTATGGGAAGGAAGGAAAGATTACATGGTACATTATGACTTCAGAACACACCAAGGGACCAACTGCTGACTACTTCAGAAGTCACTCGTACTTTGGTTTAAATGAGGAGGATATTGTCTACTTTGAGCAGGGAACGCTTCCCTGTTTTGACTTTGAAGGGAAAATATTCTTAGATGAGAAGAACCACGTTTCATCGGCTCCCGATGGAAACGGAGGACTCTACAGAGCATTGAAAACTCAGGGTATACTTACAGACATTGCCAAGCGTGGTGTAGAACATTTACATGCGCATTCAGTGGACAATATTCTTATTAAAGTGGCTGATCCGGTCTTTATTGGTTACTGTAAGAGCAAAAATGCAGACTGCGCTGCTAAAGTCGTTCAGAAATCATACCCGAGTGAAGCTGTCGGTGTTGTGTGCCGTGTAAATGGACATTACAAGGTTGTGGAATACTCTGAGTTAACCGATGAGGCTGCAGAAAGTCGTACCGCTGATGGTAAGTTAACTTTCTCAGCAGGTAACATTTGCAACCACTATTTCTCAGCAGACTTTTTGTCAAAAATCTCCAACTTCGAATCCAAACTGAAGCTCCACATTGCCAAAAAGAAGATCCCCTATGTAGACCATGAAGGTATTCGTCAAAAGCCAACAGAACCGAACGGCATCAAAATGGAGAAGTTCATTTTTGACGTATTCGAGTTTGCTGAGAACTTTATCTGTTTGGAAGTGGCTAGAGATGTAGAATTCTCTGCGTTGAAGAACGCAGACGCTGTGAAAAAAGACTGTCCTTCAACCGCTAGGGAAGATCTCTTACGGTTACACCGAAAATACATTAGAGAAGCTGGTGGTGTGGTGGAAGACCATATTGATGTGGAGATCTCACCGCTTCTCTCATATGGAGGGGAGAATCTACAAGACTTGGTTAGCGGAGAAGTGTTCACAATCAGTCCGTTCCACCTGAAAAGTCTACAAGAATCGACTTTGAACGGGAATGGAGTGAACGGAACGAATGGAACCAACGGAACAAATGGTAATCATTAGGAATAGTACTGCATTAAAATAGTGGGAAAAAAATTGGTTGTTATAAATTTTATATAAAACTGTTACAAAAAATTACTGTTAAAAAAAATCTGGTGTACTAAAGTGTACTGGAACCATTTCTCAGACATTCAAAATTTTTAATTTTTTTTTTTTGAAATTTCAATGAATTTGTTATCAATATTTTTATTAAAAATCTCTATTGAAAGGACTAAGTGATGTGGAAATTTAAGTCATTATTTCGTAAGAAATGTAATTATCTTATAATTTGCTAGCAATTAAAGCAATAATTAGCTTATTAGTTATTACATATTATTTCTAATTAGTTTATGCAACTCATTTAGTGTAACTGTTCCATTTTTATTGTTTAGAAATCAAAAAGCTTAGCTTTGGTAAATTGTTAAAATACGCATTAATGATCCACAGCAATAATTGTATCGAATATTGAAGGTAAATAGGGAAAATAACGATAAAATTATTTTAATATTTTTTCGCGCGCTTATCACAAAAATTTTCGTGGCAAAAAATCCAATGACATTTCATATTTTTTTTTAAACTGGTAATTATAATGTTTTTACTTTTTAACAATCAACGGCATTTTTTTATGAATTTCGCGCCATAATTTCACTTTTTTCTCAAGGTCGTCAGTGAGTCTTGTTTTGGACTCATTGGACCTGTTTCACGGCTGACCCCCTTTCGATGGCGCGTTAATATTACGTACTCGCTTAAACATGAAATCAGATTTGATTATAAAAAAAAAAAACAAGTTGATATAATAATGATAGATATCTTTATAGATAAAGATTGATAAATTTTGATTTTTATCTAAGATTTTTTTATAGACAAGATGACGTTTCCTTGTTTTTTTTTTTTATAATAAAATCCTATTATTCGATTCTCCACCAAGAGTTCAAGAAAAAAGACGACTGAACTTAGAAAATTCATTGTTTAACTTAAAGGACTCGTGCCCATATTTTAATTATTATCTAAAAAAAGCGCGGTGCTGTGTTCTCAGATATTGTAGGAACCGCCTAAATTAAAAGATATATTTTTGGATAAGTTCATAATAAAATGCACTTCCATTTATTTCTTGGTGGATCTTAATGTTCCAATACATTTTAAATGATTAATATTTCTCTGTATTGTCCTAAATATTTCTTGTATGCCTTTATTCAATAATTATTATCTTATCGAGGGCTGTTTTTTTCCAATACCTGATTTGTTTCATCATTTACTGTTATAATATGAAAAGTATACAAAAATCCATGCTGAAAAGAATAATAAAATTCGGGTAATAAATAGTTTATAACTCGGTCTTATAGAAAAACAGCATTTCTTTTTTTTATATGCAACAAAACCGATCCAATACTATTCCTCTAGTAATATCGGGTATTGGAAAATGCATCCCTCAGTAACTTTTTCCCAGAAAAGTGCACGAAAATGTTTTTAATAAGCATCAAAATACAATTTCAATCAATACCGCGTTATCTAAATAGGAAAAATATTACCGATTAATTATTTTTTGTCGCGCAAAAGATCTACTCTGTGTTAATTAAAAGATAAGTTTTATAAAGCTGAATAACTGCCATTTCGACGACATAAAAAAAAAAAAACAAGTTTTGCCACATTGTTTTATTTTAATCTGTATAAAAAAAAATGTTTACGAAATCATCACAATAATAAATTAACTGCCGCCATAAAAAAAAAAATGGTCGCTAACCAAAACACATCAACGATAATGTTTAACATTTCTTTATTGCAATTTGAATGATTATCAGAAAATTATTAGGTAAACCTTGGTTTTCTGATTCTGAAACGTAGAAATAACATCACACGTGTGTAAAAGGGAGATGGGGCTTTATTCTTTTTTATCGACAATCGGATTTCGCCCTCAAAATAATTTAAAATATCATATTTAAGGGCTTTGAATTTGATAATAACGTAATTCTTTTTTTTATTATTCGCTTGACAGTGGAGGAAATACGCCGCCCGTAACATTTTATTGTACTGATGATTGGTTGTCACTTGTCTTTAGAAAAGAAAAATGGCCCTGATCCACGCAACTCTTTTTGTTTTGGCGCCAGTCTTGTATATTCTCATCAAGTCCATACAATACTTATTCTGCGCCAGTGGCAGTCTAATGGCAGCTCCAAATTCTTAGGGAACAATTTATATTTAAAAGGTAAAATTGTTGAAATAATGACCCTTTGCTGATATAGCCTAATGTAATTATAATAATTATAGGCAGTGTATAAAGTAGGTATTATTAAAATACTGGCTGATTTTTTGACACCAGGCTACATTTTGCCAGGCTTTACGATATTTAAGTAAAATTATAACAAAAAGAAATTCGTTCGTCCGTATCGTTCGTTAGTAGTCTCGTTTTTAAAATCGTTTATGTGTCTCAAAAGTCTGCCTAGCTTAAATGAGACTGGGCAAGACAGGTCTGTCTCATCGGAAAAGCTGTGGACCCGTAAAACAAAAGATTTGTGCAATGACTCACGGGGCCGTGTCAAACCACGAAATTGATAACGAGACGACCGGGCGACCTGGATGATGTTCCTTGGGAATTGGAAAGAAGAAGCGAAAGTTAGTTGTTACCCAGCAGTGGGCCAATACGAGCTATTAATAATATTAATGGGTTATGGGTTAAATATTTGCGAAAATCGTATTTTTGACCGCTACTTGCTTAAGCCTGGAAAAATGTTGAATGGTGTTAAAATCACGCTGTAATAGGGTAGTCTGAGCCTAGCTAGGAAAGGGCCTAGTGTTAAAACAGCAATATAGATTAATTTTAAAAATAATACGTTATTAATTTGTTTATAATTTTTTTTTCGTTGCTTTAAAAATGAATTTCTTGAATTATTTTCTGTTAAACATTTTTTTTTTTTCTAAAAAAAAAAGACTCAAAATTGCATAGCATTTTTATTTCTATCTTATTTTTAAAGGAAAGATTTTGGTGTAACTATAGCTGATATTGTTTCTACTATTACAATGCATGGATGGTTTTACTAAAAAAAAGTACCCGTTTTCTCTATGGCCAATCAAGGCAAAATCGACACGTACCACGCATAAGGTCATGGCAAAAATTGCATTATTCCAAGAGAAGCCTTTTCATAATTGTTAAGTATGAAAGCAATTTGTGAAAATCCTTATAACCGATGTATTTGCATTATGTAATCAGTTTCGGATCACAGTAATAGACGCTGGATGTAGTAATATGATATATATGATGTATTATGATAAATATTTAATACAAGTTTACTCAAAAAATATGTTACGACTGTATGCGTTGGAGGTATCCAAGTATTCTCGGATTCTTGTAAAATAGGTAGGTACAATGCGTTCCAAAAAAGAATAGGATCGATTGCCATGTTGTGACGTCACGTCATACTGTCAAATCGCCAGACATTGGGCAAAATTAAAGAACTCGGAGATGAGCAAAATTGAAGATCTGGATTCTGATTAATTTTTTTTCGTTTACTCTTCATAAATAAATTAAATTTTAAAAATTTCTTGTTTTTCTCATCCTATTAATTCCTCGATTTGACAGTATGACGTGACGTCACAACATGGCAATCGATCCTATTCTTATTTGGAACGCATTGTACTGTGATTGAATTAATCGAACAATTTACCGGGCCTTTTTGGGGACGGCTTCCAGTCTAAACAAATGCACTTAAATACCAGTATTTTACATAAATCTGAATGTTTTTTTTAAGTTTTTCGGAAATCGGCTATTTTTTTTTGTGAGTAATAGTGGAAACAGCTTGAGTCATATAAGCTCTTGTATTATATTGTGTACTTAAAATTGTAGTCATAATAAAATAAATATGAGATTTTATATAATTATTATCGTTCCTTTTAATGATAAAATTATTAAAGTAACTTTTTTTAAACAATTTTTGCTTTTTATTTAATCTGCAATAAACTAACCTATACCAACATTCAATCATTTTTTTCTTTGGTTTTCACAGGGTTTGTGCATTTAGAAATTATTTAGTTTATGATACAGAATAGTGCCATTACAATGAGGATTGTAATGGCACCCCCTGGACGCGAATTGCAGTGGCCAATCTGGAAATCTCTTAACCGACTGCGGACCAAGGTTGGCCACTGTAAAAATAATTTGGTCAAATGGGGCTTCCTTGACCCATCTCTAACACAGTGCCAGTGTGGAGCCGCTGCACAGGACATGCGTCATTAGCTATGCTGTCCATCCTGCACAACCACCTGCAGTTTTCAGGATCTATACGAGGTCAATAACAGAGCCGTAGAGGTTGCCAAATACTGGTCAGAAAAAAAATAGAGTCAACCATCGACACGAAAAGCAGAAGATACGGATATAACGCATTATAATGTTTTTGCAGTATTTGGTAATACCTAAATGTATCGAGTCAACCTTCTTGGCAAGCTTCGTTAAGGACGAAGTAGGTATGTAGTCAATACTACAATAAAATACTCTGCTACATTTTACCGAGATCGTGCCTGTTCCAACGATCCCTCATAGTGTCCAGTTGTATCTGACACTTGAGATAAAAATCGACATTACAATATCTACTTACTAGGAATCAATTCAATATTTTTTATTCAAAAATTAAAAGAAAAATATTTACAAAAGTCCTTTTATTTAAAAAAAAAAAAATATAGTGCATAATCATTAAAAAAAATATATACCCATAGACTACAAAACAATATTCGAGCTTCAAAATTAGTATTACAAACTTATTAACATAGCAATTTCGAAATGTCGCAACTTCGCAAGATATTTTCGTAATATCTTGGCTGTGGTTTGAGCAAAGTTGAGAAACCTGTTTAGCTGGTTTTGTAATAAATACATTACGAATATTACGACCCAAATGTCAATATGCAAGATATTGTCTATGGAAGTTCAAAAGGTTAGATTTTAAAGTTCAAGTGATTAGTGAAAGGCGGGAAATAGATTCTTTGTTCCTAACGGAGGAGGAATGGCAGGCGGTTGACTCCTTAGCTAGCAAAGCAAAGGAGGCGGCCGCACGCGGGTGGGAACGGCCCTCACGCCCCAGCCGCCGGGATTCCGATCCCGATTTCCAGCCACCGTAGGCGCTAGTTCAAATTCGAATGAAACACATTTTTATCATAGCTTTTTTAATACAGCTCACATTTAATGTAATTTATGGAAGAGACGCCACAATTTTGCCAAAACACCTGCGAACTATTAGTAGACCGTCAAACGCTGGATATTTGGCTAGTTTTATTATCATCATTATCTCAGCCGAAAGACATCCACAGCTGGACATAGGCCTCCCCCAAGTGTCGCCACAACGAACGGTCCTGTGCGTCTCGCATCCATTGCATTCCCGCAACTCACATGCGGGGTTACCATGACGTTCAAAGTATGATTGTTTCATTCTTATTTCAGTGTGGGTTAGAGACAGCTATACAGGTTGTCTAGCGCCATCTCTTACCCACACTGGAAATAAGAATGAAACAATCTTACTTTAAACGTCATGGTACAGGTCCAGGTCATCGTTCCACTATGTGGGAGGACACGCAACGCTGCGTCTTCGGTCATCTGCGAGTATTAACAGTAAGTAAATAGAAAAAAAAAGTTAAAAATAGACGAATTAGGGCAAAAGTCCAGTGACATGGGGTCCCGAAGCACGGGAGGCCCCTAAAACCGTAATAACAAACCTTTTATTTAACTACCAGAAATTCTCCCATCTTCGAAACCTAAATAAATTAGGTTGCAACACTGCTTTAATTATGGCAACTAGTTTTGGTCAGTAAAAGTCTGACACTCCTTCCAATTCCACCTAAAGCAGGAGAGGTTATATGATGATTACCCATGTATAAAGGGCCCGTTGGTCACCTCGCTACGCCACTGGTTGCAACTTAATTTTATTAATTTCAATGATTCTGCATCTAGTAAAAATAAAAGAAATTTTCAATGAAAATCAATTTTAACCGACTTCAAATACGCTGCGTCTTCCGGTACGCGGTCGCCATTCCAGAACCTTTCGTCCCCATCGACCATCTGTTCTGCGAACAACATGCCCTGCTCACCTGCCTGCCTGCGTGCCTGCGTTGGAAGGCCTCCCACAAGGTGGACCGATGACCTGGTGAGGGTCGCGGGAATCCGATGGATGCGAGACTCACAGGACCGGTCATTGTGGCAGCATTTGGGGGAGGCCATGTTCAACAGTGGACGTCTTTCGGCTGAAATGATGATGATGATGACTTCAAATAGAAGGAGATTCTATGTTCGGCTGAATGTATTTTTTTAATGTGTTTTCGCCGATTTCGCGGTCAATTGAGGACCGATTTCGAATTATTATTTTTTATTGAAAGATTGTACTTCCGAGTTAGTCCCATAGAAATATTGTTATGATCTGATCATGAACTTCGAAGATATGGAACGGAACTCCTCATAGGATCACAGCTGAACTGTCGTAACAAGTAAAATTGCTTTGTTTATACACGATGACTTTAAGTTAGACTGAAGGGTACTTTTTAGTTGGTACTGCAACTAAAAAGTGTAAAATAAAAAAACTTTTTACAAAAAAAAAAAATACAACCGACGTCAATGTAAAAAAAAAACCACAAAAAAGTGCAAAATAACTTTAATTTCTAAAGTTAGTGTTAAATAACGAAGAGACAAAACTATACAAACACCGACTTCCGAAATGAGTTATTTTGCACAATTTGTGTTTTTTTTTACATTGAAGTCGGTTGTATTTTTTTGGAAAAAGTTTTTTTTTCATAGCAAGTTTTTGTAGCGCGTTATATACCTACATAATTAATGTCTACTCATCAAGATCATTTCAAAAAGCTCAAACACGATAGGTTTATTAGAATTCCTACCTTCCGTTTCCATCATCTGATCTACACATGCACGCAAAATTCCAGCTCAATTGGTGACCCCGAAGTGGATCAAATTTAATTTGCAAGATTTGATTACAAACAAACAAACATCGGGACATGTGAAACTAAATAAAAGCTAGTAAAAACAAAAGAAAGAAGACATTTGAGGTTGGACAAGGTATGTCGGTAAGTTGTACTTGCTTCAGCAGTACATATACTAAAATTGGAACGATACAGAGAAGATTAGCGTGGCCCCTGTGCAAGGATGACACGCAAAATCGTGAAACGTTCCACATTATTTAGCCGGGGATCATGGATGGCGTATCAGCTCCCACGATCCCCGGTCCAAGTGTGGGAGGGAACACCGGGGTGGTTTTTAGTCAGTAAGAGTCTGACAGACCCCTTCGCCTGCCCCAGGCGAAGGACATCCATGAGGATTTATGTTGGTAGGTTGAAAGCTGGAAGCGCAATTTAGGACAAATGAAAAATAAACGATCCACGTTTCCATCATCCCAACCGCATTCACAAAGAGAGTTTTTAGAAATAAGGAGCGCAACAATGATTTACACTACAATTGGATTGGATTTAGACTGGCCTGTTGGTCTAGTGGTCAGTGGTCCTGACTGCTATGCCGGAGGTCGTGGATTCGATTCCTACCCAGGACAAATGTTTGTGTGATGAGCATGATTATTTGTTCTGTGTCTGGGTGTAATTTATCTATAATAGGTATGTATTTAGAAGTATATAAGTATGTTTATCAGTTGTCTAGTACTCAGCACAAGCTCTGCTTAGTTTGGGGCTAGATCGCGTTGTGTAAAAGTTGTGGAATATTATTATTATATTATTATAATTGCTTTAGGATGGTGCGGGTGACGGCTGTTTAGTGGTAGGTTTACCAGCAGGCTTGAGCCTAGGGCGGCAAATTTGGGGACCGATTTTTTTTATGTTACCTCATAGAAATCGAAAAGATTTTTGCATGACGATTTTCTGATGTCTCACAGATAGAAGTCTGCAACAAATTTTGCTGATGACTTTGCTCTCTCACTTGTCATTGCACATTCCGCAAGTTTATTTAACCATCAAGGGGTCGCGTGGCGTCGAATCGACAGCACTCGATATATTTACGATCATAATTACAAAGTTTCTCGTCAAAAGAATGTATCATCTTTAATAGCTTGTCATTAGTTCACTACTGACGAAAATAACTCCATTTCCTCTTTCTACACTCCTCCTGAAAGACATATAATGTGTGTGTTGAGGTCGCGGAGCAGGCGTCGAAAAGAATATACGCGCCTGACTTGTATTTTTACATTGACAAGAAGGCTGATTCTGAAGAAAATTAGACATAAGTAGATGAAAACACTCTTTGATGCCAATTCTATCTCTTGCAGAATATTTAAAAAATACTAATTAATTTAATTGGAGATAATCAAGACTTACAATAGAACTCTTGTTATGTCGGGCAGAATTGATTCCTAATCCAAAGAAACCAGTTTAACTTCAATATTTTATTTTGAATTTAAACAAATTATTGATTAATTGAAAAATAGGTAATATCTACATATTAAAAAAAAAACAGTTTTCAAAGTTTCTAAAATCTCCCATCGGTATTTTAGGTTACGCGCGACCTGTACTGTTTCAAATAGTAATAAAAAATATTTTACGTGTAATTACAACGAAATTTTTGAATTGTAAAAATAATGCAGGAGATGACAATTGTAGAGGCAAGGGCGGCAAAATCTATACAGCCTATGCCTTGAAAATTTGTAATTCCGGCACTGCAGCTGTCAGATTCATACAAGTAGCTCCTATTCTCTCCATCCTAGCTATGCTATGACCTTGAACGAAAACGATAGATACTGTGATATCGAAAGGAGATCGCATAAGTTAGATTAAAGAACTGGCTTGTAAAATATACTTGTAAGGATTTTGTTGTTCTAGAATAGGTTTAAAAATTGAGTAGAACAAAGAAATGTCTAGTTTTTTCAGTTCTGACATAACCTTTGCGCGCGATGTACACATATCTTGAATCATTGAAGAAAAGTATAATTCAAGTATAAAGTCTTTCAAGTATTTCATTGTGATCAAGCCTCTATTTGACAAATGCTTGCACTGACTGGACAGGTCCACTCAAATCTGTATGGTTCTTTCTTCAAAAGACCATCTCAGACAAATCTGCACTGTTGTCATGTGATTTGACCATTACATATTAACTGTATGGACTTTAAAAGAGACTTTGACCCCTGAGTTTGTTTCGGTGTTTCTTCTCAGGGTAGTCAGCTAGGAAACACCGGCCTCATCTAGTTTAAAATGACAAAAAAAAATGACGTGTAAAAGTGTTTTTTTAAACCTACTTACAAAATAAATATAATTTATCATCTATTCCTGAAGGTACCTCGTCGCAGAGCGCGACAATACCTAGTTGAAACATCTAATGATTTTTTTTTGCCATTGATAACGTGGAAAAGTTCTTTTATTTGCGCCGCGTATAGACCCTGCAGTGGCCATGACATTAGAATGGCGCGTTGCGGCATTTGACATTTGATTGTGAACTTTAAAAATTTTGCTCACGATGTATCAAGACGAATATTCTATTAGGACGTTTTTATGAAGCTGAAATATTAATAAATATATTGGTTTGATTTTATCAATGCTGTTTTACGGTTGTTCTATTTTTGAAATACCACAGCCGCAGTTTTTTTTTTGGACAAGTCTACAGTATAGATAGTAGGTATTTGGGCTGTGGGAACATTTGATAGAGTGACCGTGGCCCTAGAAACCAAAGGGCATCTAAAGGACATAGGTGGGTTTAAGTCAATAAAAGTATGACATGCGAACGAGAGGCGTTCCAGCCTAGAGTGGGAGAAGTCATTAGATGACTTCATAACTCAATTATTTTGTTTATTGTTGCATGTACTTTTAACTGTGCATTAAAAATATTAATGGACTTTTCACAATCATTAAGGGACTTGGAGCATCCCGACTCAGACAACCTAACCTAACCTGGTTAGAAGGGGATGGCGGAGTCTAGTGAGCGAGCCAAGCGATTGAACATAGACCCCGCCATTCCCTTCGTTGTTTTTTTAAACTACACAGAAGAGCATTTGAATGTTCGGATTTATGAGTTTATCACTCTAAGGTAACGATTAGACAGACTTGTTGGTCTAGTGGTGGGGTAGTTCACTAAATAATGGGGTAGTCAGGCTGCCCTGCCCTGACTGCTATGCCAGAGGTCGAGGTTTCGGTTCCCACCCAGGACAAATGTTTATGTGATGAACACGATCATTTCTACGGGAGAAAAGTAAAGAAAGTTACCAGCAATTTCGAGATTTTTTAATAAATTCAGTACCTAACTTACTAAAAATTCATATTCTAAGACACGGCAAATCTTCTTTCAAGTGTCAAAAACGCATAAATAATAGTCTCTTTTAGAAAATAATAATAAATAAATTATAAACTCGTTAAAAAATAAAAGGTCTGTTTTGACATTTGACAAATACCCTAGAATGTGATTTGGAACAAAACTGAAAGAAACAATAAAATAATAATTAAAAAATATATAATTTTTTTTGCGCGTTAAATTGATTGAATATATTGCAAGTATACTTTTTGCGTATTTAAGTATTCGTTTTGACAGATGTCAAAACGGCCCTATTATTTTTTAACCGACTTCTAAAAAAAGGAGGAGGTTCTCAATTCGGATGTTTGTATTTTTTTTATGTTTGTTCGCGCATAACTTCGTCGCTTGCCAACCGATTTGAAAAATTCTTTGTTTGTTGGAAAGGGTATACTTCCCAAATGGTTCCATAGTCACCAAGTCGGGATCTGATGATGGAATCTTGGCGAAATCGAGGGAACTCCTCAAATATTATATGCAACCGTATAGTGATATTGGTATTTTCATCGAGAACTTAAGCATTTACAATCAAAAGGCAACATTTGATGAAGTGGAACTGATGAAGAAGACCAGAAATGGTCAACGGAACTTCTTACTCGCATAGATATCACAATGAAGACAGTTAGGCGGCTATGATAATACAAATAAATTAATGGTTCTGAATAGTTGCGTTGAAAATGGTATCATCAAAGTGATCTGATGATGATGATGGAGCTGGAAGGTAGGCACAGGAACTTAGAAACTTCATAATAAAACAATGTAACCTAGCAGTGTTTGGGTTAATTGGAATTATCATGAGAAATTCGCACTCTGTTTATAAGTGTATCGCAACTAAAAAGTGTGAAATAAAAAACTTTTTACAAAAAAAAAAAACAGAGTTCACTAAAAAAAAAACTATAAAGGGTCAAAATAACATTAATTTCGGAAGTCGGTGTTAAATAAGAAACAAATAATACAGAGAAACACCGACTTCCGAAATTAAAGTTACATATTTTGTTTTTTTTTTTTATAAAATGTTTTTTATTGACAACTTTAATTCACTTAATATTTTTAAACTATGTTTATTAGTTGTTTAGTCACTCATAGCACAAGCTCTGCTTAATTTGGGACCAGACGGCGTTTAGTGTTAGTTGTAGAATATTATTATTGTCCACTAGTAAAGTTATATCTTTCGCATTTACGAGGGAGAGTGAAAACATTCTAAAGCAACATTATATACATATAGATATGTTTTTACTTTACGCACATACGTGTTTAGAATTCCGTTCAACCTTCACAGCTCAGGGCACTGACCCTTAGCTATGCAGCAAGTTGATGCAAGTTATATGTAGGCGTTCACTTTTGAAGACAGAATAGCGGACATTTTGTTTTGAGGTGAGTAATCATTAGTGTCCGACCGAAACCGAATTTCGGCTGCAGCCTCAGTTTCGGCCGAACCCGAAACTTCCTTACAAGGATCATGTTTTGAGGGAAAAATACAGAAATCGTTATTCGAACTCTCGAATGCAGTTTCAGTTTCGGTCGTAGTTTCGGCAAGCATAGTCGGCCTTATAATGTTCCCACTGTTGGGACTCAGGCCTCCTTTCTAGGAGAGGAAATGGGCCGTAATCCATCACGCGGGCCCAGTGCGGGTTGGTGGATATCACATATCTTCGAATTTTTAGTTCTAGGACATGCCGGTTTCCTCACGATGTTTTCCTTCACCGTTTTGAGAGCAGTGGTGATGAAATAAATTACACAAAGTAATGCGCCTGGCTGGGTTTGAACCCGCGACCTACAACTTGTTTGTCGGGGCCGTTACCACTCGGCCACCACTGCTCACTAGGTTTCTGTTTCAATCGATTTTCGGCAAGATTGCTGCCGAAACCGGAACTAAACCGAAACTTGATTTTTTGCCGAAACTCGATCGAAACCGTAACCGAACTTTCGGTCGGACACTAGTAATCATCGAATAATTCGTCCTACGGGGTTACCATGACGTTCAAAGTAAGATTGTTTCATTCTTATTTCAGTGTGGGTAAGAGACAGAGCTATACAGGTTGTCTAGCGCCATCTCTTACCCACACTGGAAATAAGAATGAAACAATCTTACTTTAAACGTCATGGTACAGGTCCTAGTCTGGGTGAAGCGTTAAAGTGCAAGGCTTTAGCGTACTCCTGTTCCATCTCCAGCTACCAACTAGACATACCTATGGCGTTGCATCACCAGTTCATCCCAACCATATGCGGTATTAAACATTTTGGTAACATATTCATTGTGCGTAGGAAAGACTGATGAAAAAAGATGAATGCATGTAGCGCAGATGAGAATGTTGAGATGGATGTGTGGTGTGACGACAATGGATAAAGTGAGAAATGAGTAAATTAGAGGAAGTTTGAAAGTGGCGTCAGTGACTGAAAAGTTGAAGGGAAATCGTTGGTCTTGGTATGGTCATGTAAAGAGGAGAGATGAAACGCATGTTACTAAAAGAGTTATGAGTATACATGTGGATGGGTGGAGAGGGAAAGGTAGGCCAAAGAAAAGATGGATGGATTGTGTGACGAGTGACAGGGCAGAGTGGAAGAAAAAAACGTGTTGTGCCGACCCCAAATAAAACGGGACAAGGGCAGGAAGATGATGATGATTCATTGTGCGTAGGTACAGCTAAGAAGTGAAATTCCCTGCCTAAATTTGTGTTTCCTGACAGCTACAATTAGGTTTGCCAATTCTCGAAAGGACCAACCTGGGAGAATATAAAGAAATATGGAGGGGCAGGGAGGGATTTTTTTTATTCTTGATAGTTTCGCGCTTGACCGCTGTAACTCACCTAATGAAAAGCGACGATGCGGTCGACGATGGAGCGCGCTTACCTCGTTCGTAGTCACTAGTACCATTAACAGTTCTATGATGGAACTACTGAGGTTTTTTTAAATCACTAGTTCCATTTTAAAAGAATCTGGAAATAATGGAACTAATGTTGAATTTTATTATCACTAGTTCCACATTATTTTTTATTATTTTAGGCACTTTACCTATTCACTCTTGACTTTGTAGCCATCAGGAAACACAGATTCCGGCAAGGAATTGCACTCCTTAGCTGTACGCACAATGAATGTGTTCCCAAAACGTTTTTTGCAAATAGGTGGGATGTCCACCTTGTACCAGTGGCGCATCGCCGTACGCATGGTGGTCCGATGATGGAACGGGCTAGGCAGGAAAAAAAAAACACATCATCATGATCATCATCTTCCTGCCCTTGTCTCGTGTTATTTGGGGTTGGCGCAACACGTTTTTTCTTCCACTCTGCCCTGTCACTCGTCATGCTATCACTAACTTCCTTTTCTTTCATATCACTGTTCACACAATCCATCCATCTTTTCTTTGGTCTCCCTCTCCATCCATCCACATGTAAACTCATAACTCTTTTAGTAACATGCGTCTCATCCCTCCTCTTCACATGACAATCACATATTAATTTTTAAATTCATAGTAACTTAGCTTATGAACAATATCATCTAATATTTGCTGGTTTTTTAAAACAAAATCATAAAAGTTTCTACATGAAAAATCTAAGTTTTTTTAGTACGTTTTCAAGTTTGCCACAACTAATATTTGTATAGAAAACACTTTCGTAACTCTCAAGTGTGATAAGGCCCTAAAACTTTAGAAAACCAGCCAAGTGCCACAGTGTTGTCTTTTTAACCCAATGGTTGACTGGTAGAGAATGCTTTGTGGCATTAAGTACGCCTATGTACCACTACTGTACATGAAGTTTAAATAAATAATTATGTGCAATTCGGACTCGCGCACTGATGGTTCCGTACGAAGTAACTTTTGTAAATAGTTCAAAACCCGAATCGAGTCTTGAACATTTTTCCGAATACAAAAAAGTATTTCTTTTTGTGACGTAACTTCAAATTTTTAGTTTTCAGATTTATTCCTATACTTGTGTTATAAGACCTTGCTTCATGCTAAATTTCAAGATTCTAGGTCAACGGGAAGTACCCTATGAATTTCGATTTCCCGAGTGTCAAATTTACGATTTTTGCGACATAAACGGCCGTATCTTTTTTTTTCGTTGACACAGAAGTTTGATTTTTTCACAGCTTCAAGGAACCGCAGACCTGAATATATGGTTTTAATTTCAACTCGATAACTTTACGCGTTCCCGAGATAAAAGGTCTTGACAGACAGACAGACGGACGGACAACAAAGCGATCCTATAAGGGTTTCGTTTTATTCCTTTTCAGGTACGGAACACGTAAAACAAATGTGACATAAGTAGGTACCTACATCTATATATATAAAAATCAATGCCACTTTTCGTTGTAATTTTATAACTCAAGAACGGGCTCACCATCCAAACCAAATGTTTAGGCTTTGTTCGGACTATTTAGTAGATGGTTTATGTGAAGTTTGCACAAAATCGGTCGAGCGGTTCTTCATTTATCACATTATTAGGCGGTACGAAGTTCGTTCAGCTAGTATTATTATAATAACAAGTTAATACATATTTTCAATATCAAATAAACAGGTTTTACCTAAGCAACAAGGCGGCGGCGATCTAAAAGTGCACGACCTCCAACTCCTTTCACTTTCTGCCAATAATTAGCTAACATAGTAATGTTATGTACCAAGACTGAATAGACGGCCTACCAACAGCTGTTAATGCGGTTCATTTGACGACCTAAACTGAACAGAAAAAAAAACAAAAAAAAAGGAAAAGAAAAAAAAGACAAAAAAAAGGAAAAAAAAAGAACGAAAGAAATAAAAATATTTTTTTCTTTTTTATTATCATTAATACAAAAGAATAGAATTTTCTAGGTTAAATAGCAACCATAAACCACGAAGGTTTAAACCCGTGCTATTACGAATCCATTCTCAACATCGAAATTGTACAAAATGATTTTTTATATATGTACGTTATTGTCGATAACAATTTATTAAAACTTTAGGTCTTTATGTAAGTAAAAACAAAACATTCTTAAATTATACTTAAGTGATATTGCTTAAGTTTGCATTTATACGTTTTTTGCAACATAAACGGCCATATCCGAATCGCAAAAATAGTTTTTTTTTGTGACATAACTACGAATTTACAGTTTTCAGATTTTTTCTATACTTGTCCTATAAAATCTGGCTTTATGCCAAATTTCAGGATTCTAGGTCAACGGGAAGTACCCTTTGATTCCCTTGAGATTGTCGAAATTTACGTTTTTTTGCGATTTAAACAGCCGTATCTTTTTTTTTTTTTTGGTTGTCCTATAAAATCTTGCTTTATGCCAAATTTCAGGATTCTAGGTCAACGGGAAGTATCCTTTGATTCCCTTGAGATTGTCGAAATTTACGTTTTTTTGCGATATAAACTGCTGTAAGTATCTTTTTTTTTTTTGTTAACTTACAAGTTTGTTTTTTTCACAGCTTCATGGGACCGCAGACCTGAGTAGGTATATGGGTTTTAATTTCAATTCGATACCTCCACGCGTTCCCGAGATAAAGGGTCTTGACAGACAGACAGACGGACGGACAACTAAGCGATACTTTTCAACTGAGTAAGGTATAAGGGTTCCGTTTTTTCCTTTTGAGGTACGGAACCCTTAAAAATACATATAATATAGCCGAACATAGAACCTCCTTCTTTTTGAAGTCGGTTAAAAATGAGTGTCTATAAAATAAAAACACTTATGGAATGAATTGTTTGTTAAATGAAAAATATACGAAATATTAGTGGATGGAGTTTAGTGAAACATTGTGTTGTTTTAAGATATAACTAATGCTTGACTGCGATCCCACCTGACGGTAAGCAGAGATGCAATCATTGATGGTGAGGCGCACTAGTTTAATAAGAGCCTATTCATTCTAGCCATAGAAATTTAAAAAAACAGGAGAAGTGGTAAGGAGGCGTGTGCATGTCCGCGCGACTTGCGCAAAATGCACACGATCGGGCAAACGGCCGTCAGTTACAAACTTGTGAGATACGCGATACGTGATCGTAAACAAATTTAAAATGCCGTGTTGTTCAGTGGTTTCATGCAAGAACCGAAGTGATAAGAGAAGCCTGGGTCATCATGGAATCTCTTACCATATGGAAGTACAAGTTTAATACTATATTTATCTTTAAAATCAGTAAAAACAACAAATCTTATAATATCCCTTGCTGCTACTACGTTATTATTGTTTTCAAAGGCGACTGTATTACTCTTACAGTACATACATTGCTCTTTAACCACTACTTAATATTAACGCTCAGTAACGGAACAAGCAATGTAAAAATAACATAACGATACTTTATCAGTGCGGTGTATTTCATAATAAAGCCGCTGTTAGTTGCGGCGAGTTAATGATGTGCCTGTATGATCTACTAATATAGACTATCGACCATAATATCGATTGGTTGGATATCCGAAGTAAAATAATGTAAATATTTTTATTTATTTTGATTATTTTACAGAGTTGTAAAGAAATAGCATAATTCAGAATTCAATAACGACTTTTGCTTAAAATAAGGGAACATGTTCTAGCTCTTTATTTGTTCTCTTTATTTAACAAGATAGAATTTTTTTTTTCAAAACTTTATTTTGTTAGAAAAAAAATAGTACAGTATTTTTTTTCTAACAAAAGCCTTACATGGTGAGGTTTAGCAGTAAGTTAGGTAAAATGATAACTACAATGTTACTTTATGTTTTCAGTTTCCCGAAAGACGCAATTTTAATAAAGCAATGGATTGATGGAAGGCCACCTAATGGGTTCCCTAAAAAAATATAGTACTATATGCTCATTCCACTTTCAACCAGAAATGCTTTAGCCTCTATTAGTAACTGAAAGCTTTTTCATGCAATAATTCATAATACAAGTTATTAAACTTTTCAGGATTTTAGAGGACCAGGACATGTACTTGGCCGATTTTTAGTATTTGATATTGACGTTCTGAAATGACGTATATAATGGCCTTATACGGGTAAATGGTTAGTTTTTGGGTTTTATGAAAACAAATTAATAAATAATTAATTATTATTATTATTAAATTATTATTATTAACATTTTATGATTTTGTTTTTGGGACCCAAAAGAATAGCACGACAAAAAAAATATGGAAAAATCGATAACTTTTCTATTTAGTCAATCACTAGCGTAAATGTAAAATAAATTGCTTTTGCATAGCACATCGACATTTAATGTGTGCGTAAGTTGTACGGTGCATGGAAAATACACGCTGTTTTTAGGGATGTAAGGTTTATAATTGACTGTGTAGTATGGACTGATTTATGATTTGCGGATGTGTGCGCAACTGCGTAAATATTACTGCAAATGTAGTAGTTTCGGCGGTGGTAGGGAAACTGGAGACATCGTATCCCGGTACAATTTTTACTACTTAACATATCTCCTCCCTTCTTAAATCTGTGATTCTAGCCTTGAATCATTACGTAACGTTTAGCCTAAACACCATTAAAATCCTATACCATATATATATATATATATAGGTAAATAAGGTCCTTTCTACCATTGGACAACCTGACGTACGGCGAGTATCCACTCTTACGTTGTTACAACTTCATCGGTCCGGACTAAGCGTTTCGCTTCGTCGTTTATACCGCGTACATCGAAGGACTGGAACAATTTGCCTGCTGCGGTCTTCCCATTCAACTATAATTTAGGAGTCTTCAAGGCTAGAGTGAATAGGCTCTTAATAAACTAGTGCGTCTCACCATCAATGATTGCATCACTGCTTACCATCAGGTGAGATCGCAGTCAAGCACTGGTATATACCAATTTAAAAAAAAATCTGCAAACCACTACATTTTCATCGGTAATATAAATCCCAAACAAGATCGAAAAATAATTATGCGCAATTTGCCTCCTAGAGCCTTTTCTCCTTCCTTTCATGTTCTAATTTCTTTTTTCTCTTCTCTTTTACTTTTTCTCTCTTCTCTTTTCCTTTTTTATCTTCTCTTTTTTTCTCTTCTCCTTTTTTTTCTTTTCTCTTCTTTTCCTTTCTGTTCTTCCTAGTTTAGGAGTCTTATGAAAATTTGAATTTCGCGGGCTACTCTGGGGCTAACTTATGAGCTTGAAACGGGCCAATCGGAGTGACGAACGTCATAAACGTGTCGATACACTAGGCACTTTGAAACGCAAAGCAATTGCGTTTAGAAGATTACATGTAAGTATGTAGATATTTACACAATTGGATAAAGTGAGATGACGTGCCTTCAGAAACTATAAGAGCATAATTTATAGTATTATCTAGGTAATGTAGGTATCAGCTTAAAGTCAAAGGACAATGGAAAGGGCTATATTAATATTCGCGTGATAGCATCAAAAATGAAGATATCCACAGGAAAACAATGTCACCGATATAGCCCGAAGAATCACCAAACTTAAGTGGCAGTGGGCAGGGCACATAGGTCGCAGAACAGATGGTCGATGGAGCCGAAAGATTCTGCCCCCCTAGCCAAGTTACAACCGTTTCGTTTCGACTCTCTTTTCGTTGATCGCCTCGAGTAGGCCACGCCTCCTATTCCTTTGTTCTGACCACGTGACTGAGCGTTGAGATGACGTTAGAAGTAACATAGCTAGGGGGGCAGGAGTGGCGAACGCGCATCGGTAGACGCAGCGTTGGAAGGCTTCCCACAAAGTGAACCAAAAACCTGGTAAGAGTCGCAGGAATCCGATGGATGCGAGACGCGCAGGATCGGTCGTTGTGGCGACACTTGGGGAGGCATATGTCCGTGGACGTCTTTCGGCTGAAATGATGATAAATGATGAATGTAGGTACGTCTATGGTTTTTTTTGAGGTGTGTAATTTTTTTTTTTTTGTATTTATGTGTGCCTAAGTTGTAGGTACTACAGTTATTACTAACATCGTTTTTTAAGTTGTTTTGGTAATACCAACACCCTACGGGCCTTCGATTCGATGCCTAAGAATCAAAGATTTTTATTTTTATTTATTTATTTAATATCTCCTTACGCTCTGAGTAAGTAGAGTGTAAGAAGCCTTCAATTCATTTGCCCTTTACGTTCCAGGTCAACAAATCTCGTAGTCCTAGTAGGGCCGATATCTTGGACTGCCATCTCTTTGTGGTGGTGTCGTTGATACAAATGAGAATAGGTGCGGGCTTGCTTGCTCGCCGTCCAACCGACCAGAAACCGTCCGGACCAAGCCCAAGTCGTCGACGGCGCGTACTGTTTCACGCGCGCCTCAAGGAGATGTCAGCAAACCGTTGGAACCCAGCAGGGTCGAAGCCTACTGGGGCCAAAACTTATTTATTTATTAATAAAGGCTTTTTTTGCTTTGTATTACTGAGTCTTAGTTAAATCTAAGTTAAATAAAAACGACATTGTTTAAATTAGTTAAATACATGTTTTTTGCGACATAAACGGCAGTATCTTTTTTGTTCGTAAACTCAGAAGTTTTATTTTTTTACAGCTTCAAGGGACCGCAGACTCGAGTATATGGTTTTATTTTCAACTCGGTGCCTTCACGCGGTCCCGAGATAAATGATCTTGACAGACAGACGGACGGACAACAAAGTGATCCTATAAGGGTTTTTACCTTTTGAGATACGAAACCCTAAAAAAAACTATTTTCTTTTTTTTATTGTTAGGAACAATTCGCCTTCTTCCATTTACCACTACGCAGACACTTCACACAGTGACGCAGAGATTGGTGAAACCGAAGAACTGGATTCTGATTAAACTTTTTTCGTTTATAATTCGTAAATTTTTTTTTTTTTAATTCTGGTTTTGCTCACCCTACCCAATTTTTCGATTTGACAGCCATGACGTCACAACATGGTGTAAAAACCGATCCTATTTTTATGTGGAAAGCTTGTATTTGTGCGTGCATAACACTGGGCTTACTAAGGACTAAGCCCAAAGATATGCGCGCACGCCAAACAAAAAAAAGGCAAGGATTCTGATCCATTTGGGGAAAACCCTTATTCATTGCGAAGCGCTGTGACATAAATCTTTTTTATTTAATTTATATAATTCTTCTGTACGTGTGTTTGTCTTCTAACTCCTTGTAAACAGCTTGACCGATTAAGATAAAATTGTGTGTGTTTTTGAGTACGTTCCTAAATGTTTTAAAAATAATGTTGGACCTCCTAAACGATAGGACCGATTTGGATGAAATTTTGCATGTATACTAGACTGGGTTCCTGGGTGGTTTGGAAATACAATTAAATCCGGTAGGTGGCACTGCAATCGGTTTATCAATTTTTTATTTTGTCGAATAACCGGCTTACGAACAGGGCACCGTCTGTCGAGACCTCTAGTAGGTATATTAATCCCTATAAGGAAACCATAATTCTCACCTTTACTTCGGAAATGTGAAAACTCCAATAATAATATTGCGGGACTTATAACAACGAAGCAAAGAGGCGTTATATAATTTACTACGGTCCTGAGTGGATGACCCGAACAATAAAGAAACCAGACAGAAACGCATCCAAGCAAATCATCTCGTCAAAATAAAATCCATTACTTTCAATTCACGCTCTATTTGTATAAAATTACAAATCAATAGGTATTTTTAACAACAATATAAAGTCTTCGTAAACACGACCTCATTTGCATACGTGTCATCCTTTAGTCTATGCTCTTTAAAAAAATGTAACTTTCGCGCGCTTATAAATGTCAACGATAATGGCGGCAAATGTCAAGGTCAATTGACGTTCTTTTATTCATTATAAATAAATTGAGTGGTGAACGATGCGAACGAGACTATTGTAAAGTTAATTGATTGGCTTTAATTTAAGTATATTTAAATTGTTGTCATTTTACGTTTCCTGGTTACGGTTATTTTTAGGTGTGACTTGCAGCTTCCTGATTTAATTAGTGGTCGGATGCAATGATACTAATGAATTTAATTACGATTGTGATGATAATATTCTTAATCCCTCGCGCGACGGGGGTTTTAATTATTATGTAATTGTCGTAGAGGCCCAGCAGGGTCGAAGCCTACTGAGGTCATAGGTAGTGCGAAAACGAAAGCCCTGGGACGAAGGCAACGAAGGAATAGGAGTGGGTTTTTGTCAGTCAAAGTCTGACACTATCTCCCGCTCCGCCCAAGAGCGCGATATGGCATTATATGATTTTCGCACCTAAAAAAAAACTTAATTGCGCGTTTTTAAGTAAAAGTATTTTTTCATGTTTTTTCCAGGAAAAATGAAGATAGAGTCCAAAATTTTCGTACACCCGTATGTACAATACGACAATTAAGCGTTTTTCAAGGTCAATAAAGTTGTAAAACCTTATGTACAATCGGCGGTCAATGGTCTTTTAGGGTTCCGTACCTCAAGAGGAAAAATACGGAACCCTTATAGGATCACTTTGGAGACCGTTTGTCTGTCAAGACCCTTTATCTCGGGAATGCATGGAGGTATCGAGTTGAAATTAAAACCGTATTCTCAGGTCTGCGGTCCCTTGTAGCTGTGAAAAAATTAAACTTCTAAGTTAACGAAAAAAAAGATATGTCCGTTTATGTCGCGAAAATCGTTAATTTGAGACTCCTAAGGAAATCGAAATTCATAGGGTACTTCTCGTTGACTTAGAACGCTGAAATTTGGCATGAAGCAAGGTCTTATAGCAGGAATATAGGAATAAATCTGAAAACTGAAAATTTTTTGTTACAACACAAAAAAAAACTTTTTTCTATTCGGAAAAATCACGCCTGGCGCAGCGATTGGCTGCTGCACGGCGGGTCGTGGGTTCGATCCTAGCTCGGAACAAATAATTGAGGTTGCTTTGAAGTGTTATATCTTTGGATTGACAAGACCCTTTTCTTGACAGAAAGACCGACAACCAAGTCATTCTATAAGGGTTCCGTTTTTCCTTTTGAGGTTCGGAACCCTAAAACTAAAATAAAACAGGCTGTAGTTTCATCACAAAAACAAAAATAGATATAGATGTTTTTTTTTATTGGGTGGGAAAATCATCTTATGACAAAACCCGCTTTTGGGCGGAGCGGGAGATAGTGTCAGACTTTTACTGACTAAAAACCCACTCCTGTTCCTTCGTTGCCTTCGTCCCAGGGCTCCGGGTTTCGATTAGATTTTTCTAAAACCATCGATTACATGCGGAAATCAACTGGCATGCTTTATGGACTTTGATTAGAAATGTGATAACCTATAGAGTGTGATGCACTGACAGAATAAGGGCACAATTCACCGATAAAACTAATCGCGTTTTAACGTTTGGCTCGCATAATCGCGTTTAGCCGTATTGGGTGGGAAAATCAGATTATGACATATCCCGCTCTTGGGCGGAGCGGGAGATAGTGTCAGACTTTTACTGACTAAAAACCCACTCCTGTTCCTTCGTTGCCTTCGTCCCAGGGCCCCGGGTTTCGTTTTCACACTACCCATGGCCCCAGTAGGCTTCGACCCTGCTGGGTTTAGCCGCTGTCACTAGTGTCACTTGTCTGTATTTTTCTTTTTTTGTATTTTTACAAAGAAGCCTTCTTCTTTTCAAGTGTGGCTTTATTTAGTAAAAGTCTGATATGCCCACCCGTTCCATCCTAAAGCGGAAGAAGTCATTAGAAGATTTTCTAGAACCAAAAAAAGGAGGTGCCAACCCTAGGTCTAGGGTATTTATTTAAAAATAAAAAAATCATTAGTTCATTAAACCCCGAGCGAACGCCGGCGTTCGCGTGGTCATTGTTTTTCTATTGTGTCTCTAATTACGCTAATCAAAAGGTTAATATTTATTACGTATATTTATTTAATATATTACATATTTATTTACAAAATTTCGTAAATAACAACTTATACATGCCATGGTCCGGAGCGAGGAAGAGTGGCAGGCGGTCGCTTCTTTCTGCGAAGCAGTAATGCTAGCAAAGGAGGCCGCTGCGCGCGCGAGGCAATGGCCCTCGCGCCCCAGCCGCCCGATTTCCGGTCACCGTAGGCGTAGGCTTGCGGATGGCGAGCAATGGGACCGAGTCCAAGTGTTCCACGCGCGCCTCAAGGAGATGTCAGCAACCGTAGGGGAGCAGCAGGGTCGAAGCCTACGCTGAAGTATGGGTGATGCGAAAGAGTTCCCCGGGGCCCTGGAACAATGGCAAAGAAGGAATAGGAGTGGGTTTTTAGTCAGTAAAAGTCTGACACGCCCAGAGCGGGGGATGTCATTAGATGATTTTCCCACCCAAAAAAAAAAGCCCTAGCATGCGTCGAACTTACCCCACCAGCTGAGTCTTTAACACCACGTGAGCCTCATCCTATAACCTTCCCTGGTTGTCTTGGAAGTCCTTGAACCAAGTTAAAACCCAAGTAAGGTCCAAACACGCAACATAGGGTAACCTTGAATGGCTATTTTGAAATAGCCATTCAAAATAGCCATTCAATATTCATTCACTCTATTGAATGGTTATTTTGAAATAGACAAATAGAGTGACGACGTGAACTAAACTGTTAAAGGGATGGAGCTATACAACACTATTTTTAGTATATGCGAAACCTGCGGGGTTACCATGACGTTCAAATTAAGATTGTTTCATTCTTATTTAAGTGTGGGTAAGAGACAGAGCTACAGATCCGAATATAGTTTGTTCAGAATCAGTAACTGAATCGATTCCAATAATTTTTACTCCATGTTATATTTTTTCCGAAAAATATTTAAAAATCCTCACAAGTTGGACACCACCGACACTAAGTACAACACAGGTCACGGCAGATCATAGTGGGCATTAGGCGCCAGCGCACAGTTGGGTGCGGGCAAAACCACCTCTCAGTCGCCCGGATGGTCCGGTGACCATGTATTTTTGCGGATAACCAGGTAACATAACACGCATATAACTTTGTGATTTTTCATGATTTTGGTTATAAAATTTTGTATAAAGCCCTCCCTTGCCCTCTTGTGTGTTAAAAAAACGATAAATACGTCGTGTTTGGTATCATTTGAAAGGGCTTCACTTGTACATACAAAAATAAATAGTATGGAAGCACAGTGATTTAACACCAAAATTGTTCAAATAAAAAAAAAGTAAAAAACTAAAACCCGACTACGGCATAAAAAAACGACGCTGAAAAACTATGAAACAAGATTTTCAGGATGATTTAGGATTAGCATCCTGAAAACCTTACAGACCGATCAGTTCTTCTTATCTTTGACAGTATGACGTAACGTCACAACATGGCAATCGATCCTATTCTTATTTGGAACGCATTGTACCTACGTGTAACCGTTAATCGAGTGCATTTCCCTTAAATGTAGTCTATGCTCTGACATGTGCAGGTTGGCAACCTAATCAAACCAGAGATAATCTGAAAAAGGTTAACGATAATAATACAATAATTAAGAGTTACGTTGCATTGATAAATGTTTATTAATTTATAAACAATGATGATTAAGTAACGCCTTATCGTGTTCTGCTAAATGTATGTTACGATGTTGCAATATCAAGGTCAATTGATTAAAATATAACGTATCCTGCTTGCCGAATACTGTGATAATGTATTTTTCAATACACTTACTCGAAAATTCGCTCTTGTTCTTACCGCTTTTAGGCACAGAATTTACTGTATTTCGGACTAGTGCGGAAAAATGCGTGAGCTTACCCTTGCTGCAATTTATTATATTTATTGTATCAGACTGGGTGCTAAGCAAACCCCATGAGTCGTATTGAGAAACGTCGTTTGATATACCTACGTGGAAATTTGTCACTGCCACTCTCGCCTACGGCTCGGGCGAATTCCGCCTCGGTCGCTATGAAAAACTTTCTGGACTTGTATCAAAATCTACTATTAAGCATAGTGAATGTGTGTGGGGTTTTGGAGAGTGTGCGCGGGAATTACATGACTTGATTCCGCCATCTCCTTTCTACCATCGGACAGAACGTACAGCGAGTATCCACCCTTAGGTCGCTTTGTTGAAACTTCAATGGTCCAGACTAAGCGTTTCGCTTCGTCGTTTATACCGCGTACATCGAAGGATTGGAACAATTTGCCTGCTGCGGTCTTCCTGTCCAACTATAATTTAGGTGTCTTCAAGGCTAGAGTTAGAGTGAATAGGCTCTTAATAAACTAGTGCGCCTCACCATCGATGATTGCATCTCTGCTTACCATCAGGTGGTATCGCAGTCAAGCATTGGTTTTATCAATTAAAAAAAAAGTGAACAAAAATCTCAAATGTTTTCTTGACACCAAAAGCCTGGCCGTAGTTGCTGGCACGTAGCTGCATCGTGCGGTAAATATACGTACGGTTCTGTGCCGTGTCCAGCGGATGCATAAGGTCCGGTGCCACATCGTGTAAATACACGACCAGACAAGTCGTAAACTCCTTTGGTTGAAGACTAGTCTTGTCTCGGACGAAGCTGCATTTGATGTTGTTTAAGCGCAGGTCGTCAGACATGCGACAATGCCGTGGCATAACGCGATATGGTATAATCACTATAATATAGTGCTCCTGCTTGTCATGGCACGGTATTCATCATCATCATCATCATCATTTCAGCCGAAAGAAGTCCACTGCTGAACATAGGCCTTCCCCAAGCGACGCCACACCTACCGACCCTGTGCGTCTCGCATCCACCGCACTCCCGCGACTCTCACCAAGTCGTCGGTCCACCTTGTGGGAGGCCTTCCAACGCTGCGTTTTCCGGTGCGCGGTCGCCATTCTAGAACCTTTCGGCCCCATAGACCGACCGTTCTACGAGCAATGTGCCCTGCCCACTGCCAGTTTAGTTTGGCGATTTTTCGGGCTATGTCGGCGACCTTGGTTCTCCTGCGGATATCTTCATTCTTTATGCGATCACGCAAGGAAACTCCGAGCATAACCCTTTCCATTGCCCTTTGGGTGACTGTAAGCCTTCTGACACGGTATTACCACCTTTTATTTGAATGTTGTGGCAAAAGTGCCGCGATCAGGCGCTGCACCTTTTATGAGGCAGGGGCGCCGGCTTTTAGAAAATCTCATGGGTGCTCATGCTCATTTGATGATTCGAAAAAGTGGCGACGTGTGAGAAGAGAAATGCACACCGAAATATAAATAAATTTCCTACTTACATACTGCGTACTTATAATGCGTAATAATAATAAATTGAGACAGCATCACTTAAATTGTCTTGGTTCCAAACTAAGGTTTTCCCTTGTACTATAGAAACCAGAAACAACGAAGGGACCACAAACACCCAGACCCAACACAAATATCTGTTTTATCAACAAACATTTGTGTTGGTGCGGGAATTGAACCTGCGACCTTTGCGTCTCCACCGGCGCTAACTACTGCAGTAAATAGGTTGTCGGGTTATGAAAAATGCCCATCCTTAAAAGGCGAACACTGATCTGTTTCTTGATGTCTATTCTCAGGGATGCTCGGCATCCACTGTTTATTTAACATGGGTGCTCGAGCCCGCAAGCACCGGCGTCGGCGCGAGTCGGTGCCCCTGATATGAGGCCAGGTTCTAAGGGAATATGGTGGAGGTCTGGTTATCCCGCTTGGGTGGAGCATCACTTGTGCCCTTGTGAAGGCGATCGGCGGCGGTAAGCTGGTCGGCCCTGGTTCGGGCGAGGTGTAATGTCAGGCGGTCGCCTCCTTCTGCGAAGCGATAATGCTAGCTAAGTCTATTCCTGATAGCTACAACTTAGGGGTCTTTAAGTCAAGAGTGAATAGGTTACTTCTAGGCAAGCGTGCTCCATCGTCGACCACATCATCGCTTACTATCAAGTGAGATGGTGGTCAAACGCGAGCCTATCATTAATAAAATAACGGCACGCGTGAGGGAACGGACATACTCACGCTCCAGCCGCCGCGACCCCGATCCCGTATACGAGCTTCGGTAGGCACGGGCTTGCGGATGACTAGCAATGGATAGCTCGCCGTCTGGCCGTCCGGTAATCGTTCGGGCCGAGCCCAAGTCGTTCACAGCGCATAGTGTTCCACGCGCTTCTCAAAGAGATGTCTGCAAATCGTAGGGGTTCAGCAGGGCTAAAGCCTACTGGAGCCATGGGTTGACTTTCGAAAGGGAAAGTCGGAGTCCTGGAACGCAAGGCAAAGAAGGGACATAGGAGTGGGTTTTAGTCAGTACAAGTGTGATATGCCCTCGCGCTCCGTTCTAGAGCAGGAGAAAACATTGAATGATTTCCCACCTTAAGTCCGACAACCACACACACAAAAAAAAATGTTTGTGCGTGTTCCTTCTCCATGCTCAGATGGCGGAGTGGAACGGATTTGAATAGACCATGTTCTTAAATATGATATTTTATGTTTCCTTGTGATAATTTTCTACACACACGCGATTTTTTGCATGTATATGTTAAAGGCCAAACCCGATGAACGAGTTTCGCCTAGGCCAAACCCGCGGTATTAGTCTAAGACCGAGTGACGCGAGATTGGGATTTTAGAAGACCCCGACACGGACAGGTTAGGTTAGAAGGCTCAGGCGGGTGCGGAGCAAAGCGGAACTCCCGCCTTAGCCTTCTTGGTTATTATTTTTATTACCATCCGGTAATAAAAGTCCCGTGGAGCGGGGCTCCGCGCGTGTATGGAGAACTGGTTTGGCCTAGGCGAAACTAGTTCATCTTAAAATCGAGTTTGGCCGGAAATATAGACAATAAATCAATCCACAAAATTTCCTCGAAACTTACTTTACTTTACATTTCTTTTCCTTTTCTTTTTAGTTACTTGAAGTCCTCTCAACTTTACTTTGGTCTTCGTCAGAATTATTATTAAGTTTTCTTTATGATTTGATATTTTTCATAGTATTTATTAGTTTATAATTTTAGCATATAATATGTATTTTATTAATACAAATAACTTATTTTTTAATTTATTTTTTCTGTTTGAAGTGTCTGTTATTTGTTTATTGTGCAACCCAAAGGTTGACTGGTAGAGAATGCCTTGTTGCATTAAGTCCGCCTATGTATCACTACTGTACATAAAGTTTAAATAAATGAGTAAATCAACTTTTTATTCTTGTGCCTCAACAAAAATTTAGAAATCGATAATGATTAAAATGCAATTGCATTTAAACAGCACTTATGATATTGTTAACCTAAATAACATTGTTTTATTGTTATCTCTTATCGAAACACTTCGAAATAATTGATTGTGTTAATTGTGAAGATAATTGTCCTTACAACAAGCAGTCAATAAACTTAACATGATAAAAATGTGGTGCCTACGTGCTCGTAAGGCCGCCATTGTACCCATAGATTTAAGTTTATGGATTACTTTTTTGGTGTATAATACAGGTTTGTCTATTCGATGATATTCGATTGTGTTCGATTGTGTTCGATTGTGTTCGATTGTGTTCGATTGTGTTCGATTGTGTTCGATTGTGTTCGATTGTGTTCGGTTGTGTTCGGTTGTGTTCGGTTGTGTTCGATTATATTCGATTTCATTCACACGCCTCAGTCACCAGGATCCCGATCCCAACTACCAGCCACGGTAGACACGTGCTTGCGGATGAAGAGCAATGGGTAGCCGTCCGGACCGAGCTCGAGTCGTCGACGGCATTCCACGCGCGCCTCGGCAAACCGTGAGGGCGCAGCAGGGTCGAAGCCTTCTGGGGCCAAGGGTGGGTAAGAAAAAGAACCCCGGGGCCCTAGAACTGCCCTACTGTTAGCGAAGAAGACGACCGCACCCATGAGGGAAAGGACATCCTCACGCCTATGACGACGCAACCGTGACCCCCGACTACCAGCTTAGGTAGGTGCGGGTAGTTTGCCGTCCGGCCGTCCGGTAACCGTCCGGACCGAGTCCAAATCGTCGACGCGTCGGCTTGTTGTTCCACGCGCACCTCAAAAAGATGTCAGCATAACCCTAGCGGAGCAGAAGGGTCGACGCCCGCGTCGGGGCTGCAGGGAATTTCTGGAAAATATACCTATAGCCCCAGAACGCTAGGGCAGTCGAAAGACGAAGGACACAGGTGAGGTTTTAGTCAGTAAAAGTCTGACACTACCTCTCGCTTTAACCAAAGCGGGCTGAGAAATTTGATAATTTCCCACCCCAAAACTAAACTAGTGCGCCTCACCATCAACGATTGCATCACTGCTTACCATCAGGTGGGATCGCAGTCAAGCACTAGTTTATATTAAGTATTAAGAACAAGTTTTCTTTATTTGACAGCGAATAATTCAAAACAGTCCACAAAAATACTAAAAAATGCTAATTACTTACACGCAATTACAATTAGCATGTTATGAAAGAAATTACACTATTATTCAATTACATTATCAACGGAAAAGGATGTGATACCACACAGTTAGATAGCGCAAGTCGGGCTTGCAAAATGACAATTGGTTTCATAGACAACTGTTTTTGTTTTTAATTTGATCGAAATGTGTCACACACATCCTTTGACAGGACCTGAGGTCAATAACCATGATTGTCGGAGCTCAAAGTAACTTTCTGTATCTTACAAAGTACTCTGTGAAAGTTAGCTATCCATAAATTACGTACATAAATTGACCATTTTTAGGGTTTCGTACCCAAAGAGTAAAAAGGGCAGCCTATTGCTAACACTGCGCTGTCCGTATGTCAGTCACGAGGGACCCAAGTTTGCTATTTTTTATGAATTCGTCATTCCAACACGATTCCATTGTCATTTTGCTAAAAGTTCGTAATCTGCTAATACATAATGATCGATCAATGATCGGTCAATGGTCTCGTAATAGATTTGTGGTAGAATGACAATATCAAGCTTATTAAAAGCAATGACTGCACAATGACGTTCTAATGCTATCTGGTCACTGATCAAAGGAACTGTCAAAATTTTAACAGATTACCGCATACGTCAGATATTCATTTGTTACGAGGTTACCATTCTATGCCACTTCTTTAAATGAAGTGTCAGTGGTTGACCATTGCAGTCATAATGACAACATTATATTAATAGATTTTGACAAGTTTTGCCAAAATCAATAATTATGAAATCAACGATTGACCATTCTGACACTATTGTAATAGCAGACTTGAGGCCCAGGCTGTATCATGCATGATCCGTGATAACTAGACAGTTGAAGTTCACTGATGATGTATGTTGCTGCTATAACAAAAAATCTAAAAACGTGTGGCGTCCCACATAGTCGTATCACACTGTATTAATATTTATATTGTAACATAAGTACCTACAGTACTATGTGTAGGACCCACCTTTTGATACTATTTAGTCTGTAGTATAATCAAAGATTTTCTGTCTATAGTTTTTCTACTTTCTGACACCTCGCAAGATCTCACTTTTGGCGGTTTTGGACGAATATAATTTGCTCAACAATACCGACTTTTATTTCAAGTTCGTTACTGAAATTAAACAGCGCTCAACGCTAAAAAAAATAATAAAATAAATATTTAAGTGAGGCTCCTATGCAATTAATGTGATATTTTTCAAAATAAAATTGTTAACAAAAGATTTCCAAGAACTTAGTAATTTTCATTACTTTCTGAATTAATTTCTAGAATATGACGTAATCTCATCATTTCTTATCGATGTTTATCGCAAAAATCTGTGTATTGAGATACGCTTTCAAAAACGAAAAATAAAATATTAAAGTACATCTAACTGATTGTAACAAAATCAATGTTGTATAGATAAGAAAAGTGTATCTATATTTACTTTTGTTAAGGACGAGTACTACCTCACTATCTATTTTGAACGATTAGGATTAACTTGGTTGGGAAGTCCCCAGGAAAGTGATATTGAAATACTGTAGACTTGGCATTTGGGATGGGGCTGCCAAATACCAGGTTGATGCCCTGGGGCCTAAGACTGCTATTTTTATAAATTCGTCATTCCAACACGATCCCAATGTCATTTTGCTAAAAGTTCGTAATCTGATAATTCATAATGGTCGATCATTGATCGGTCTATGATTTTGCGCTAGAATGACAATATCGAGCTGTCTCGATACAAATTAAAAGCAATGACTACACAATGACATTCTAATGGTAGGTCACTGATCAAAGGAACTATCAAAATTTTGACAGATGTCCGCATACGTCAAATATTCATTTGTCATTATGAACGAGATTACCATTCTATGCCATTTCTTTCAATGGAGTGTCAGTGGTTGATCATTGGAAAGTCATAATGACGCCATTATATTAGTAGATTACCAAACTTGGTCAAAATCAACAATTATGAAGTCAGTGATAGACCATTCTGACACTATTGTAATAGCAGACTTGAGGCCCTGGTGTAGATTGAGAAGCGAGCCTAGAGGATCATCGATGATGATGCTGCTGCAGCTGGCAGTTGCTATTTTAATATCTATATTTAGTTTTTATTTTTATTTGCATTGTTCTCACATGACAGCGACAAGAAAAATGTAACAGAGATATTTGTAATTACAAAACATGATTTAAAAGAGTGTCCATGGAGTTTCTTGCACATTCTTCTCCATAGAGATCTACGTTTTGAAATGTGCAATTAGCATCATTTTTTTTTACTGACTGACTTCTTGACATTTCAAAAGTGCCTGTAAATGGTTTATTTGAAATAAAATGCTTTTGATTTTGATGCACTCGTCGAGTCAAAACTCCAAAGGCGGGAGCATCGACGCCGTGTTGCTGGCGTGTCGGTTTTCTATCGATTACATTTCAGTGAGTGTGCGTTGGAATTGTACAATTTAATTCCACCAAGCACGTTCCATCATCGGACCACAACACATTCGGCGTTGCACCACCGGTGCATTGTGGACATCCCACCCATACGTACAAAGCGTTTTGGGAATACATTCATTATGCGTACAGCTAAGAAGTGGAATTCCCTGCCGGAGTCTGTGTTACCTGATAGCTACAACCTAGGGGTCTTTAAGTCAAGAGTGAATAGGTTACTTTCAGGCAAGGGTCTTTATTTCAGCCGAAAGATGTCGACTGTTAAACTAAGCCTCCCCAAGTGTCGCCAAAACTGTGCGTTTCGCATCCATCGGATTCCCGCGACCCTCACTAATTCAGCGGCCACATTGTGAAAGTAATTCCAACGCTGCGTCTTCTGGTCCGTGTCGCCACTCCAGAACATTTAGACCTCATTGGCTATCTGTTCTGCGAGCAATGTGCCCTGCCAACTGTCACTTCAGTTTGGCGATTCTTCGGGCTATGTCGGCGACCTTGGTTCTACTGCGAATATTTTCATTCTTTACGTAAGGAAACTCCGAGCATAATCAAGCCCGTCCCAATACCCTTATCCCTGCCCCATAGCTGGGACTCAGGCCTCCACTCTAGGAGAGGGAAAGGGCTATATAAGTTATAAATCAATTTTCTTTGTAACTCATCGAAAGAGCTTTGACATTTCAAAATGTGTTCGATATGGGATTTGATACATGTGGAATCCTAGAGGAGCGATGGCCTGATGTTGCGTAAGCGAGCGACGTGACCCTCCGCCGCGCCGCTCCTTTGATGATTACCATTCCATTGCGCTCACGATGTTGGAAAGTAGCAGATTCTGGACTAATTGTGCTCCATTGGTGTAATTGCTGCAAGGCGTTCCGATGCCGATGTGAGTGGTGAAGCGTCAATGCCTTTTTTCAATGTGTATATATTTTTAGAGAATAAATAATATAAATTAGTTACATTCTCCGCACTTTAATAAAAACATTATTTAGTTTAAAAAAAGGTAAGTCAATTGAGTCTCATTCAGTTACCGGCAATCTGTATAATGCGGTATTCTATACAATACCTAGGCAATGGTATGGAATAACTGTAAAGTAATAATAATAATGTTCATTTCTTAAAATAGGAAAAATTGCACTGTATACATAGTAGATCTTTCCGTCCAACTATAATATAGGTGTCTTCAAGGCTAGAGTGAATAGGCTCTTAATAAACTAGTGCGCCTGACCATCAATGATTGCATCTCCACTTACCATCAGGTGGGATCGCAGTCAAGCACTGGTTTATAACAATTAAAAAAAAAAAAAAAAAAAAGAGTATTTATTTATATTAACATTAGCACAATATTATTGACTCTATCCCTTAAACTAGGCCTAGCCTGTATCCTAAGAGATAGGGTTCAACCAAATAGGTACAACATCTAAATAAGACATTCTATTGCAAGTAAAACAGTGTCGTGTCACAAGCAAAAATTAAAATTTCAGTTATTTTGTAGTGTAGGTAATGTATGGAATATTATTTATTTTTTACTTCGCCTAGGTATTTAGGCCTGTAAGGGACGAGGGCAGAGAATGAGGTGACGTAATTTTTAATACGATTAGGATAGAAGGATTAGGCGGTAGCGGAGCTGAGCGAAACTACCGCCTTAGCCTTCTATTCTACTCTATTCTATTTCATTATATTCTATAGGTGTGTTTTTAGTCAATAAAAGTCTGACACGCCCTCTCGCTACACCTTAGAACGGGAGAAGTCATTGGATGGTTTCCCACCTTAAAAAAAAGTAGTATTCCGTTGCGTTCTCTTTAAATTAACAAAAGAAAACTTATCATTACTTTTATCGCTGTTCCAAATATACATACATGTAGTAAATAAAGAAAGTAAGTATATTAGATTTGCTACGATTTCGATAAGAGCGTAAACAATGAAATTTTAACGATTATATTACATGACATAGTTTCATGTTTTCATTATCGGCTGTCAATAACTTTGAAGCAAAAGTGACATCGCTGCCCTAGCTAGGGTTGCCAACTGTACTCTAATATTCTATCTACTCTATATTGAGGGGCACGCCACAATTATGGCGGTAAGTCACCTCTTTGAGGCGTGGTTGGAAAGACCTTACGGTGTCCTCACCTTCCGCTTGACGCAGGTTCTCACCGAACACGGTAAGTTCGGGAAATTCCTGCATCGGATTCATGCGGAAGTGACGCCCGGGTGTCGCTACTGTGTGGACCGCCCGGAGGACACGGTGAAGGTGTACCCCGCTTGGGCAGAGCAACACCGACACGGTGTTGCTCTTGGCGCGAGGGATCGGCGGCGACGATATCTCGCGCCAGGGGCGGGCCTTGGTACAGATTTTTAAGAGTGCACGACTGAAAAGACTTCATAATCAAGAAAGGCAATATAGTACGCTAAAATATTCTCGGTATTTTACAAAATACAAATACAATACAAATACAAAATTGTTTATTTCAGTTACCAAATATTTGTAACAATAGATTGTGATTGGAGCCTCCTTTTAGGTAAATAATACCTGTATTAGGAGACTCCGCTCTTCCATAACTTAGCAATTTTGATTCCAATTCTGAATTAAACTAAATGAAATCCTACTATCCCAGAATGTAAGGCTATGTTCCCGCTTTGTCGTGACGACAGATAATCATCTAGTTTTAAGTGTCGAGACTTATAATATTTAAATGAAGGTGTTCACATATAGAACGACACGATTAATTTGCCTGCTGCGGTCTTCCCGTCCAACAATAATTTAGGTGTCTTCATAGCTAGTGCGCCTGACCATCAATGATTGCATCTCCGCTTACCATCAGGTGGGATCGCAGTCAAGCACTGGTTTATATCAATAAAAAAAAAAAAACTGTCGTCTACCATATTTTTTGTGGTGACAACAGATTCTCATGATAGTGGGAACGGCGTTAGAAAAGGAGTGGCATCTTTCGGCTGAAATGATGTTTTCGTTGCCCGCTGAATGCCAAGGACTCAAGTTAGATTTTTTCTGCGATTTTCTATGAGAATTGGGTAACATACGTAATTTATTTCCTATAAATAAGTCAACGGCAATGGTCGTAGATAAATTAGCAATTCAAATTCGTCAGATTTGCCACGCCTGATTGAAGAATGCGGTGGAATGTTTTACTAAGTTTTATGAAGGTACCTACGTATCTATCTATATATATATAAATCAATGCCACTTTTCGTTGTAATTTTATAACTCAAGAACGGGCTCACCTATCCAAACCAAATGTTTAGGCTTTGTTCGGACTATTTAGTAGATGGTTTATGTGAAGTTTGCACAAAATCGGTCGAGCGGTTCTTCATTTATCACATTATTAGGCGGTACGAAGTTCGCCGAGTCAGCTAGTCTTGTATAAAAGGAGAAACTGACTGACTGACATGAATGCACATTCGAAATTACTGGGACTAGGAGCGTGAAATTTTGCACAAGGTTTCCTTTTTTAACGTAGGCGAGCACTAAGAGAGGATTTCCCAAAACTTACCCCCTGAAGGAAGACGGCGATCAATGGGTGGCTCGCAGTCTGACCGTCCGGTAACCGTCCAAGTCATCGACGGCGACGGCGCGTACTGTTCCACGCGCGCCTCAAGGAGATGTCAGCAATTCTTAGGGGCCTAGCAGGGTCGAAGCCTTCTGGGGCCACGGGTAGTGTGAAAACGGAACCCGGGGCCCTGGGACGAAGGCAACGAAGGAACAGGAGTGGGTTTTTAGTCAGTAAAAGTCTAACACTATCTACCGATCCGCTCAAGAGCGGGGGATGTCATAAGATGATGTTCCCACCCAATAATAAAAAAAAACCCTGAAGTAATGAAACGGGAGTTCAAAGTTTTTATGTAAAAATTTACGTTCTCACGGGCGAAGTCGCTGGTAGAACTATTAGTCTCATCATCATCATCATCATCATCATTTCAGCCGAAAGACGTCCACTGTTGGACATAGGCCTCCCCCAAATGCCGCCACAATGACCGGTCCTGTGCGTCTCGCAACCATCGAACTCCCGCGACCCTCACCAGGTCATCGGTCCACCTTGTGGGAGGCCTTCCAACGCTGCGTTTTCCGGTACGTGGTCGCCATTCCAGAACCTTTCGTCCCCATCGACCATCTGTTCTGCGAGCAATGTGCCCTGCCCACTGCCACTTAAGTTTGGCGATTCTTCGGGCTATGTCCGTAACCTTGGTTCTCCTGCGGATATCCTCCTTTCTGACGCGATCACGCAAGGATACTCCGAGCATAGCCCTTTCCATTGCCCTTTGAGTAACTTTAAGCCTTCTGATGAGGCCCATTGTAAGCGACCACGTTTCGGAGCCATATGTCATCACTGGCAACACACACTGGTCATAGACTTTTGTCTTGAGACACTGTGGTATATTGGACGAGAAGACACCGCACAGCTTCCCGAACGCTGCCCAGCCGAGTCGGATTTCCTCTTCTCGAAGTCTAAGTCTAAGTCTGTTGAACTATTAGTCTACACTAATATTATAAAGAGGTAAAGTTTGTTTGTTTATGTTTTTGTTTGTAGGAGGTAATCTCTGTAAGTACTGCTGGGTTACCATGACGTTCAAAGTAAGATTGTTTCATTCTTATTTCAGTGTGGGTAAGAGATGGCGCTAGACAACCTGTATAGCTCTGTCTCTTACCCACACTGGAATTAAGAATGAAACAATCTTACTTTAAACGTCATGGTACAGGTCCTGGTCCGATTGCTAAAATATTTTAACTGATAGAAAGCTGCTTTATTCCTGGGTGAAATAGGCTATATTTTATGTACTACGCAGGCGAAGCTGCAGGTAAAAGCTAGTCTTCTATATGACAGATCTTCAGGATGGTTCGGGCCACGATTAATCAGCCTCTAGGGTCTGTGTGATAATCGTGCAATAAATAGAAATGGTTAGGAATTTAATTACCTGCTTTATATCACATCGGATCAATACAGGATGGATGAAATGGCGACAGGTCACTGGAACAACTTGTGACCCACGGATGCCCCTCAAGTTGAAGGGTAAAATCTACAAGTCCGTGATAAGACCTGTCATACTGTATGGATCAGAATGTTGGGCTGTGAAAAAGACGCATGAAAAAAGATTGCATGTAGCGGAGATGAGAATGTTGAGATGGATGTGTGGTGTGACGAGAATGGATAAAGTAAGAAATGAATATATTAGAGGAAGTTTGAAAGTGGCGCCAGTGACTGAAAAGTTGAAGGGGAATCGTTTGTCTTGGTATGGTCATGTAAAGAGGAGAGATGAAACACATGTTACTAAAAGAGTTATGAGTTTACATGTGGATGGGTGGAGAGGGAGAGGGAGGCCAAAGAAAAGATGGATGGATTGTGTGAACAGTGATATGAAAGAAAAGGAAGTTAGTGATAGTATGACTTTTGACAGGATAGAATGGAAAAAAAAACGTGTTGCGCCGACCCCAAATAAGATGGGACAAGGGCAGGAAGATGATATGACTTCTGAATACAATTCGATGCAGTGAATTATTATTAGGTATACAAATAATAAAACGTAAGACAGTTCCAATGAGTCTTTACTCTGCGACGGGCTGATTGAGAGCAATTTTTTAAGGGTTCTGTACCTCAAAAGAAAAAACGGAAACCTTAATCCTCACCTTGTTGTCCGTCTGACTGTCTGTCAAGACCCTTTATCTGAGAAGTTCGTGGAGGTATCGAGTTGAAATTAAAACCATATACTCTGGTCTGCGGTCCCTTGAAGCTGTGAAAAAATCAAACTTCTGAGTTAACGAAAAAAAAGATACGGCCGTTTATGTCACAAAAAACATATATTTTGAGACTCTCAAGGGAATCAAAATTCATAGGGTACTATTCTCGTTGATCTAGAATTCTGAAATTTGGCATGAAGTAAGGTCTCATAGCACAACTTGTATAGCAATAAATCTGAAAACAGTAAATTTATTGTTACATTAATGCAAAAAAAAAATGCGATTCGGAAAAATCTTCGAGACTATTGGGGAATTGAACTGCTTACATAGGTAAGTTTGTACGGAACCCTCAGTCCGACTCGCACTTACCCAGTTTTTTTTCTTTTACACCTACTAATTTATATGACAAGACAACGTTTACCGGGTCAGATACAAAAAAAAAAAATTACAGTTTACCCGCCAAACCATAATGAAAGTTGCAACAAAAAGACAAAGGAGGTTTGTCAAGAGAATGCATTAGCTTGACCACAGACTAAGTAAGGTCATTTACTTTCAAGCACCGAGGTCAGCGGCCTACAGGCTTTTTGCCACCCTTTCCTTATTGTGACGTTTATAGTCTGTTATGGTGACTTGTCTTAGGCAGGTAGAAATGTACGTATGGGAAACTCTTGGCAGTGATATTGTATCTTAACAATGTGAGAGAGTGTATGGATCTAGGTAAGCGTGCTCTATCATATAAGGTGTTAAAAAATTAACTTTAAAAATTTCGAGGGGGGGACATTGTACTCCTCATTATGAACAACTTTTACTATGGGACCAAACCTGAAATCCCGAAAAAAAAATCAAAGTCAAAGTCAAAGTTTTTATTTCACATAGGCCTACATGGGCACTTATAAAACGTCAGAAGCTAGTGCACGGTTCCAAATTGGTCGTTTCCTATGGAGAAGAACCGGCAAGAAAATCCATGGTTACTCTTTTAAAAAAGAAAAAATCAGCTGCTCCATACATTTTGACGAGTTATGCGAACATAAACGTAGGGAACAACGGATTTTTTTTTTCGCGATTTCACGTTTGGTCCCATAGTAAAAGTTGTTCATAATGAGGAGTACAATGTCCCCTCGAAATTCTAAAAGTTAATTTTTTAACACGTTTTATATCGACGGCTTATAGTGAATACCTCGTAACTGTGAAATACATAACTTTTCAGGAGGCACAAAAAACTAAACCAGACCTTTATTATCATGTTATTATATTGGGCTTCTACGTATTTTATTCAAATACTAGCTTTTGCCCGCGACTTCTTCCACGTAGAAGTCGAAAATGGTTTTATTAGTTTTTTTGAGATACGAAAATATGAAATATTATTTATTATCTTCATCGTGTGTGATAGTCCATTGAATTGTATGGCGAGCGATATTGTATCTTAAGGGGCCCTTCTTCCGAAAGTTTAGGCATTTTACGCACCGAGACGGCTTGCGTCCGCGTTGCTCAGGAGCCGTCGCGATATGAACTCCGGTGACCTATGGCGGCGGGCGAGCACGCCACAGTATAGATAAATAAATCAGTATTTCAAATATTATTGGCGTGCTAGTAATAATAGCTTGTTTTGCAACAAAAACGTATAGCTTGATGTGCTGTCCACTGCACTATTGACTGTAAACACTAATACACTTAGGTATATTGTTATAAATGTATAACTTTTTTTTATTGCTTGGTAAAATCATCAAATGAGTCCTGCCGCTCTGGATGGAGCGGACTGTCAGACTTGTACTGACTAAAATCCACCCTGTTCCTTCGGTTGCCCTTTGCATTCCAGGGCCACGGTATTCTGATAAGACAGTCTCGTGAATGAAAAGGGAGGCGATGATCATTCTGTTGAACTTAAAGAATGGTTGTAGAAGATTTGGTGAGTAATATAATGAAAGACAAATATGATTAATTACACTGGTCTACAAAAATTTACTTTTTTTTTGCCACAAGAGTTTTTTTTGCTATATATGGTTTTATTTTGACTCCCTTTTGTAGGAAATAGATATAGAATAAAATTGTTAGCCATCGTTTTTTTGTGACAGTCACTTGTATTTGTCATGAAAAATATTGATACTTTACTTACAATTAAATTAAAAAATACGTCTTTTTTAACCATATATTATGATTTTCTGGAATATTTAGCTTGAGGCTGGTCTACCACAAGTATCCAACCAAAAATTGCTAATATTCAAGGACTCCATTTGCACTGGTACGGGTTTTTCATGATGAAAATGACCTGCCGCAACCTTTCTCTCCTTTGTGTTGGGCATTGGATCCCAGATTTTTGGTACGGAAGCCAAAATGTGATTGTAAGTGTATTTAGAGAGACAAATTATAACTCTATGCTTGATATGTTTTAATTAGGTCCTCTATGAGATTTGTGTAGTCATTTGTTTCGTAATATATAAAAAATAGATGATTTTTTTAAGTTTGTTATAAATCACCAAAAAGATGATTGAGGAACACTAATAACTGACTCAAACTAGATTAGTTTGTGTCAGTTATTAGTGTTCCTCTCTTATTGGGTATAAAAGCTAAATCATGAATTTTATTTGCAGTTACAATACACGTAGTTAGTAAATCATGGTATTAGTTCCTGCGCAATGTTTTATTTGGCATTGCAGGTATTGCTATAGCAACACTATCAGAAAGCGTTTGTATTGCAGAACGCACACTTACATATTTTACAGTGTATGCGTTATATTTATCACTTTTGCCATATAAGTCTGGCAAAACGACCACAGACACGTAGTGTGTCTGTGGTCTTTAGGATCCTGTTCAAAACATAGGGTTTCCGAAGCCATTAAGCGCACTCCTTTTGTCGAATTTGTAAAAATCTTTACTCTTGTTGTAGATCTCATATGAAGCACTCACTTTACTTTGAGGAGCCACGGAAAAACCAAAATTATCACGATAACACCATTTTACCCAAGTCAGCAAAATTTCTTCATTCACTTTTAGAATTTGGTTCACCACATACCTACTCGGCAGAAACTGTGAGGGTAAATGAAACCCACATCTTCTTTATGTGTTGAGAAACCAACAACGAGTAGCTTATGCATGACAAACTCACAATTGAGCACTACATTTGTTGCAATTCGAGCGCATTTAGTGGAAAGTTCGGTAAAATTTTAAGTGGCAGTCACAAAAAATCTGAAGCTAATAAAAAAAACAAAGTATGTAGTGTTTTATGATGAGGGTAGATACTTTAGTAAAAATAAGTAAACACAATCTCTGTGAGAAAAACCTTGTCGACCAGTGTTATAATATAATAAAATAAAATATATAGTACCAGCATAAAAATTAATATTCATAAAAAATAAAATTCATAAAAATTTAGTGGTCGTGTGCTAGGTCCAGGTTCATTTTCATCGACCGATATATTCCTCAATGCTGGGCGCGAGTCTCCTCTAAGAGGGTCAAAGCCACAGTCCTCATGGCACTCCCCTCCGCGTTGGGAACTAGGACCTGATAGCAAATCAGGATTGTTTTGCGTTAGAGATTCCTCATTTTCCTTATTTTCGGATTATTTGTTCTCTTCAAGTGTCAGATTTCTTATGCCCATACCACGCGTATGTCAGGGGTTCACGATTTCAGGAAGTAGGCATTATATAGCATTATATATAGGTTCAACGTTATAGTAATCATCTTCCTCTTCTTGATTTTCAGCTTTAATGGAATCATCTTTGTCTTTTCTAGTTGTCCTTTGAAATTTGTCTTCTTCATGTTTAGCTTCAACAATAATGGAATTATCTTCGTCATCCCTAGTTTTTCTGCAACAATGGAATGTCATTAACGTTATGAAACGGAAGTTTCAAAGTCACCGAAATAAACTTTAACAAAAAATCATTTACTGCCATGTTACATCCCATAATAGGATACATAAGACATGTGATAAGTAAGAAAACTAAAGCGCGACGGGAGATAACGTCAAACTTGTAGCGGATGAATAAAACTGCTCCGCCACAGTATATAATGTAATATGTACATAATGTACTTACGTATACTGTCCCTCTTTAGAGTGCCCGTCGGTACTTTTTTTGGACATCAAAGTACCTTTTCCGGTACGTGGTCTCAGAGCACTGGAATGGAATAAATTTCATTACATATTTTCAAAAAAATCAAATTAACAAACACTAATTACTACAGTTTAAATAAAACCTGATACATATATAAAAATCTCGTGTCTTGACCAGTTTTTTGTATATATTTGGTAGGTTTGAGAATAGGTCATAGGCTATTTCTATAGTGGCCGGCCGATTTCTACCTACTAAACGCAGCGCGATTTTTTTTTTTTTTTGTGTGTGGCCTCTCGCAGGTCAACCTAGGAGGTTGTCGGCTGCTTAACCGGTCTTGCCTGTGGCGGCCTCGATTAGAAATCAAAGCCTCCAGCCAGGGCTTACTTAAAACTACTTAAAAACTAAGCGACAACACGCTAAGGGCACCCCCTGTGGGGTACGGGCCTCGGCTTAGGGCGTCGCTGGGGGGGGGGGCAACAAGGGACGAGCTGGATCGAACAGTATTATTATTTATCGGGGATTTTAAAACTACAGGCTCAGCGGCGCGGGCTGGCTCGAGCAAGGGACGGGGAGGACGTTTAATAGAATGTCGCGGCGGGCCTCGGCGGCGAGGACGGAAAGACGGCGGTTTGTGGTGTCTTTTAACTGTACTGGTTTCCCTACGGCTCTCTTGGAGCAGGGTAATAGGGTCATCGGGGGTGAGAAGAGTATGCCGAGGACGGCGAATTTTAGAGATACGGGAGGGTTCGTAACGGGCGGCCGACACAATAAGGGGGTTGCGGTGTTTCACAGCAGTGTCGAAGAAACGCTTGCAAAGGCGTTTCATGAACTGCTGGATGGTGGGGATTTTGAGATCTAGATGTAGATTCTCATTTCGGATGAAAAATGGGGCTCCGAGGATTTTACGGAGGATTCGGTTTTGGAGGGTCTGCATCCTATGGAGGTGACGGGGCTTGGCGTGTGCGAAGATAGCACAGGCATACGTCATGATCGGGCGGAAAACGCAGCGCGACCATAAACCGTGCTCTAGGTACTTACCTAGTGAGTACAAGTAGTGACCGATAGCCATTGTTCAATATCTTTCAAATCTTCCTAAACATAATAAAAGAATGTAATAATAATAATAAACTTTTTACTTTACTTTTTATAAGTGTATCGCAACTAAAAAGTGTGAAATAAAAAACTTTTTACAAAAAAATATTTTTTTGTAAAAAGTTTCTAAAGTGCATCTTACTACAATTCTGATAAGTCCAAACACGGCTAGGCTACATTGATTTATTACGGAGTTCCAGTGCCTACATTCCGGCTTCATCATCATCATCAGATCACTTTGATGATACCATTTTCAACACTATTCAGAGCCATTAATTTATTTGTATTATCATAGTCGCTTAACTATCTCCATAGTGATATCTATGCGAGTATGAAATTCCGTTGACCATTTCTGGTCTTCTTCATCAGTTCCATTTCATCAAATGTTACTTTTCGACTGTAAATGCTTAATTTCTCGATAAAAATACCAAAATCATATTACAGTTGGCTATAATATTTGAGGAGTTCCCTCGATTTCACCAAGATTCCATCATCAGATCCCGATTTGGTGACTATGGGACCATTTGGGAAATATACCCTTTCCAACAAAAAAAGAATTTTTCAAATTGGTTGGCAGCGACGAAGTTATGCGCGAACAAACATTAAAAAAATCATACAAACATCCGAATTGAGAACCTCCTCCTTTTTTAGAAGTCGGTTAAAAACAAAAAACAACAAATCTAGGTACTTACATCTCCTTGAATTTGATCAGGATGCAAAACTGCACTTTTTAAAGGTTTAAGAATGTTTCCATGATAGATTTAAAATTCTAGTCATACTGACTTCGCTGGTCTGTGTAGAGGAGTAATTATATTGTGACGTATTTATAGAATAAATACTTACGCAATACACTTTCGGATTTTCTTCACTTCAGATACCCTTTTTTTCTTAATTTTGTTTTTTCTATTCGCGATTGCAATTACTTATAATAAAACACGTTTATTTACGCGCGCGGCAACGAAAATGTATGGTCGCGAGCAAAACTTGCATAGGTCCTCCCTCGATGACGTCCGGCAGGACAATGGCGCGGTGCGCGCGTGCCGTTTTCACGTATTTATTTTATATTAAAAAAAATAAGTGCCATATTATAAATTTATCCAAAAATATCCCTGTCAAACCCGATTAGTAAATGAAATGTAAAATTTCCATAAAAGTTGCGTTCCCCCAAGTCTCATAAAACTTAAAATACTTTCAAAATCGACTGTATTTCAGATTTTTTTTTATCGAGTGGAATGTTAAATAATGTGTTTTTAACCAAAAAAGTCACTAGATTAAAGATGTATCTGTACTATATATTTTTTTCCGGATTTAAATATGATGATTTCTCTGAAAACAACTCGATCTAGAAACGTAAATTTCGAAAAAGGGGCCCTTAAGATAAAATATTATAGTATCTTAGCCGTGTGCAGCGTGTAGTGAACTCCACTGCGGGTGACGTAACCTACGACAAACTTATTATTTACGGTTGGTACAGTAATCGCGTCTAGGGATCGAACTGCAAAATTAAGTTTGTTTTTTATTGTATATACTTTTCCGGGATAACACACACACATTTTTGGGTTCGGCGTCGGTCTAGTAACACCCCCTGCCATTTATTTTTTTGATATTTTCGATATACTGAATTTTCACTTCTACAGATTTATTTTATGTATAGATTTAAATCTATTGATTTATTTCAAACGCTTGTTTCTCTTGTTTTTCTTTTTTTCCACAAGTTTTGACGCGCCATTGCGAAGTTATCACACCAAACTGACTCGAGCAAAGTATGCATTCAACATCGTAGATGGCGCTACGAGTGTCAAATCAAAATTTCAAAACAGGTTTTCACTCTAAGCCATCGATATGGTGAATATATAATATATGGTAATAGCTTACCATCAAGTGAGATAGTGGTCAAACGTAAACTTATCTATACTTATAATAAATCTGTAGAAGTGAAAATTCTGTACATTGAAAATATCAAAAAAATAAATGGGAGAGGGTGTTACTAGACCGACACCGAACCCAAAAATGTGACTAAAAAATTTTTTGTCTCTCTATCTGTTTGTTTGTTCAGGTATCACGCAAAAACTACCGGTTCGATTACGATGAAACTTGGTGTAATTATTCTTTGATATCCTGAGCACCACACTGGGTACTTTTTATCCCTGAAATGTATATACAATAAAAAACAAACTTAGTTTTGCGGTTCAATCTCTAGACGCGATTACTGTACCAACCGCAAATAATAAGTTTGTCGTAGGTTACGTCACCCGCAGTAGAGTTCACTAAGGGGCGCTGCACACGGCTAAGATACTGTAATATTTTATCTTAAGATACAATATCGCTCGCCATACAATTTAATGGATTATCACACACGACGAAGATAATAAATAATATTTCATATTTTCGTATCTCAAAAACCCTAATAAACCATTTTCGACTTCTACGCGGACGAAGTCGCGGGCAAAAGCAAACTTAATAAAAAAGAAAACCGCATTATCGTGTAAATGCTCAACGTCTTTTAAGAGCGTCGTTCCAGCGGTACATTTCCATACAACCGCTCTTACGCGATTATGACGTTATTACACATCTTTCTCTAGATATTTTGTAAACATAGATATCTTGTAGATATTATCTAGTGTTCTATTGATATAAAATCATAAATTTGTATATATGAATAACCTAGTAAATAACTCTGAAAATCTGCTATTTTACGTGAACTTTGACAATTTTGCCCTTTACGTGAATTTTGCCCTTCATAATGTAGCATACCATAGCATAATCAGCCTTTCAATGTTCCCACTGCTGGGACTCAGGCCTCCTCTCTAGAAGAGGGAAGGGGCCGTAATTCACCACGCGGGCCCAGTGCGGGTTGGTGAATGTGAAGACATGTGGTCTTCGAATTTTTGGTTCTAGGACATGCCGGTTTCCTCACGATGTTTTCCTTCACCGTTTTGAGAGCAGTGGTGATGAAATAAATTACACAAAGTAATGCGCCTGGCTGGGTTTGAACCCGCGACCTACAAGTCGTAAGTCGGAGCCGTTACAACTCGGCCACCACTGCTTTCGTAATGTAAATCACTCAAAAATATGTAACTTAACTGCAATAAGTAAACTACATGAAGTAGTTGTTAATTTGATTGCTGTAATCTAGTAATTATAATTTCTTATTGTTTCAGTACCTACAGAGAACCAGAGGCGCCGACTCCGTGGGTGCTCGGGGGCTCGAGCACCCCTGAGAATAGACATCAAGAAACAGATCAGTAATCGACTTTTAGGTTACGTATAAATTATAATAATATAAAGAACACTGGTTTAATTTTTATATAATGGTTTTATTTTATATTTTTATCAAGTAATTAAGTACACAGTGTGTAAGTAAGACCTTTGTTTTTATTTTATTTTTTTAAATTGATAAATACCAGTGCTTGACTGCGATCCCACCTGATGATAAGCGGAGATGCAATCATTGATGGTCAGGCTCACTAGTTTATTAAGAGCCTATTCACTCTAGCCTTGAAGACACCTAAATTATAGTTGGACGGGAAGACCGCAGCAGGCAAATTGTTCCAGTCCTTCGATGTACGCGGTATAAACGACGAAGCCAAACACTTAGTCCGGATCGTTGTAGTTTCAACAATGTAAGGGTGGATACTCGCCGTTCGTCGGGTTGTCCGATGGTAGAAAGGAGATGGCGGAATCAAGTCATGCAATTTCCGCGCACACTCTCCAAAATTTTTATTATTTATTTGTCGGTCGATCAGTGTGCATTTCTCTTCTCACACTTCGCCTTTTTTTCGAGTCATCAAATGAGCATGGGCACCCATGAGGTTTTCTAAAAACCGGCGCCCCTGGTAAGAACGTATATTTTGTAGTTAAATAAGTTAAATGCATAATGTGTTAGAATCATTGATTCATTAAAACTGAATCTGGCATAAAATTTTAAAAATGGAATCTAACTGTATAAAAATTCACGTATATTTACTTTTTTGAATAATAAATAATTGAATGCAAGTCGTAAATTAATTATGTACATATATTGATTACAAACTATTATTGCGTTGATTGACAAGTAATAAAAAAATCAACCTTTAAATGTGTCGTTATAAAACTAAAAGAGTTATGAGTTTACATGTGGATGGGTGGAGAGGGAGAGGGAGACCAAAGAAAAGATGGATGGATTGTGTGAACAGTGATATGAAAGAAAAGGAAGTTAGTGATAGTATGACTTTTGACAGGATAGAATGGAAGAAAAAAACGTGTTGCGCCGACCCCAAATAAGATGGGACAAGGGCAGGAAGATGATGATGATGATGAAATGTGTCGTTATAAAAAGTAGCCTCGAAAATTCTTAATATAATATAATAATATAATATTCCACAAATATCACACAACGCTGTCTAGTCCCAAGCTAAGCAGAGCTTGTGTTATGAGTACTAGACAACTGATAAACATACTTAAATATTTCTAAATACATACATATTATAGATAAATTACACCCAGACACAGAACAAATGATTGTGCTCATCACACAAACGTTTATCCTGGGTGGGAATCGAACCCGCGACCTCTGGCATAGCAGTCAGGACCACTAACCACTAGACCAACAGGCCAGTGAAAATGAATGAAACAATCCTGATATGCTTAAATCTTATACAAAAGGTACCAAAGAAAAACTTCCTTCTAAAAAAAAATCCTTGATATAAAGTAATAGTTGTAAAAGGCTATAGACCTTGTATATAAAAAGTAACAGTACATGAATTATTAAATAATAGACAGCTACACGTCAAAAACAATCTAGATGCATTGTACCATAGAGCTGGGAATCCTGTGAGTAACAAATAATAATATATATTTTTTTATATATTTTTGGATGTTTTTTTTTTAAGAAATATTATAAAAATGTTATTAATATGTTCAGCAAAATAAACGGAATAACAATAAAATCGTTGTTTTTTATATTTTTGAATGCTTATTTTTCAGTTAGTTTTAAAAATATTTAAAAATGTTAATAATGTAAAGAAAATTAATATACGAAATAATAATAATTATTGATACTATGCTCGCGTACATTGTTTTTTTGGACCAAAAAAATGACAACTGCTTTTTATTGAATAAATAGATAATTACAAAATATGCATGTGTAGAACTCCCCTAAGTGTCAATTTATAGATATATTGACTGGCTCGTTGGTCTAGCGGTTGGTGACCCTGACTGCTATGCCGGAGGTCGTAGGTTCGATTCCCACCCAAGACAAAAGTTTGTGTGATGAGAATGATTATTAGTTCCGTGTCTGGGTGTAATTTCTATAATATGTATGTATTTAGAAATATATAAGTATGTTTATCAGTAGTCTAGTATTCATAGCACAAACTCTGCTTAGTTTGGGACTAGATGGTGTTGTGTGATAGTTGAATAATATTATTTGATTATTATTTTAAATACTTGTTCTTTTTTACATAATATTTTTCTGGCCTTGAAATTCAAAAGACACGATTAATTCGTACAAAATAACTTATACATACATAATTTTGTAATTTTTATATTGGAGGTTTAAAAAGCAATTCTAGGAGCATATTATTCTGTTGGGAGTTCTACACATGCGTTTGCAATTAACTATTGATTAGTAATCTATACATATACAATACCGGTTATAATTACCGGAAAACATAAAACAAGAAAATAAAACCAATATATTTTTAAATAAATTAAAACAATTCCTAATTGACAAAACCTATTACACAATTGACGAATATCTAACTGATAAAAATAATAACAAATAGATTTAAAACATTATTATTTTTTCAATTTGACTTTTTATTTGGTAATTATATATGACATCACTTAATTTTTTTTTTTGACGAATCATTTTGCGCTTATTATTGACATCAAATATTTTTCTTTGGACATATTATTATTTACTTTATTATTAATGATATCAAATTGCATTTTTTATTTTTGACATATTATTTTTTCTAATTATTATGGAGAACAATTTGTATTATTTTTTTTTAAATTATTTTTTATCTGAGATACTCAAACATACGAATATAATTATTAAGCATTAATTTAGATTTAAATATAAAACAATAGTATATGTATTTTTTGAGTTTGCTATGAAAGAATAATAAAGTTATGTAATAATAATGAGTTATGAGTATACATGTGGATGGGTGGAGAGGGAGAGGGAGGCCAAAGAAAAGATGGATGGATTGTGTGAACAGTGATATGAAAGAAAAGGAAGTTAGTGATAGTATGACGGTTGACAGGATAGAATGGAAGAAAAAAACGTATTGCGCCGACCCCAAATAAGATGGGACAAGGGCGGAAGATGATGATGAAAGAATAATAAGTAATTTGTAATAGTTGAAATCAATTAAACAATACAAAAAATAAACAGAAAATTAAATAGGAACTTATATTAGCGCTCTTCCTCTCCTACAATTTATATTGTTGCTGTGCCCGACAGGGTCCATAATTGTTTCACTTTTTTTAGATTTATCACCTGACATGTATATTATGGATTGCAATAAAGATTTGAGTTTGAGTTTAAGTTTGATATATATATATAAATAAATAGCTGTTCGTTAGTCTCGCTTAAAACTCGGGAACGTCTGGACCGATTTGGCTAATTTTGGTTTTGAAATATTCGTGATAGTCCAGGGCAGGTTTAAACGGTGAGAAAAAAGGGACAAGTGGCTGTTTTAATTATTCGAAAATTGATTCTTAGTGGGATCATCAACATCATTATTTCAGTCGATAGACGCGACACTCTGCGCAAAAACGAGCAGGGCAAATTAGCCCCATGTACAGTGGCCACTAGGTAAGAATTTGCATACCTGAGGAAAGACGACGCCGACGCAAGGGCTGGTTCGTGCCCAAGTGTCACCTCAACGACCGGGCCTGTGAGTCGTGCATCCATCGCATTCCTGCGACCCTCACCAAGTCATCGGTCCACCTTGTGGGTAACATTTGACAAGTTTGGTAATCTACTAATATAATGGCGTCATTATGACTTTCCAATGGTCAATCACTGACACTTCATTGAAAGAAGTGGCATAGAATGGTAATCTTGTACATATTGACAAACGAATATCTAACGTATGCGGATATCTGAAAAAATTTTGACAGTTCGTTTGATCAGAGACCTACCATTAGAACGTCATACTGCAGTCGTTGCTTCTAATAAGCTCCATATTGTCATTCTAACACAACTCTAGTACGAGATCATTGACCGATCATTATGAATTAACAGATTACGAACTATTGACAAAATGACAATGGGATCGTGTCGGAATGACGAATTTATAAAAATAGCAGACTTGGGCCCCAGAACCTTTCGGCCCCATCAAGCATCTTTTTTGCTAGCAATGTGCCTGCGATTCTTCCTAGTACCTATACCTAGATATAGACATTTGAGATACAAAACTACACCAATTTTATGTCACAATATCCACTAGGGATTACTTTGCGAATAATCAAAATAGCCACTGAAATTCCCTCGAAAAAGTCCCGCCAAAAATACCTCTCTAGTGTCGATGGTGTCGCTTCTGTGCTCTATGACTTGTACCAACCTACAAAATTAGTCACTGTTCCGTGTCAGAATCGCAATCAACATTCACTTACGACCTTCGCGGTGCATTCTACACGTTTTTTCAAGCATTCCTTTGTTTATAAACACAATAATTATGTTGGTTGAATAAAAACAGATGTACAGGTCAATCTTCGAAGTGAAGCAAGGTCGGTCCGTAGATGGGAGAATCTATTCGTTACGTACTGAATCTCCTATGTGCTTCAGTACTTTAAGAGCCATATTACCAGCTTGATGCACTTGAGGCAATTGAGAGGCGTGCCAGGAGGATCATTGGCAATGATGCACTCCTTGAGTCGAGGCTCCAAAGTCTTAAGCATCGACGCCGATTTGCTAGCCTGTCGGTTTTCTACCGGTTGCATTTCGGGGAGTGTGCGTCGGAATTGCATAACCTAATTCCGCCTAGCCCGTTCCATTATTGGACCACCAGGCGTACGGCAACGCGCCACCGGTACATGGTGGACATCCCACCTATACGCACAAAACGTTTTGGAAACACATTCATTGTGCGTACAGCTAAGGAGTGGAATTCCTTGCCGGAATTTGTGTTTCCTGATAGCTACAACCCGGGAATCTTTAAGTCAAGAGTGAATAGGTTACTTCTAGGTAAGCGCGCTCCGTCGTCGACCGCATCGTCGCTTTCCATCAGGTGAGATAGCGGTCAAGCGCGAACCTATCAAGAATAAAAAAAAGAGCGTCCAACCCGAGATACATTTTCTTTACTATTTTTCATACAACCACTCTTACGTGATTATGACGTTAGTACCTATGCATTATTTCTAGTACACGTAAATTATTTCTCTAGATATTTTGAAAATTCAGATATCTTGTGGATAGCCACCGTAGGGGCCCAACAGGGTTCCGCAGGGGGGTTCCTGCACCGGATTCGTGCGGAAACGACGCCCGGGTGTCGCCACTGTGTGGATCGCCCGGACGCCGTGTCCTCGTGGGGGCAATCGGCGGCGGCGATCTCTCGCGCCGGGCCTTGGTTCAAGCCATGGTCCGGAGCGAGAAGGAGTGGCAGGCGGTCGCCTCCTTCTGCGAAGCAGTAATGCTAGCAGAGGAGGCGGCCGATCGCGCGAGGCAACGGTCCTTACGCTCCAACCGCCGCCGGGATTCCGATCCCGATTTCCGGCCACCGTAGGCGCGGGCTTGCAGACGGCGAGCAATGGGTGGCTCGCCATCCGACCGTCCGGTAACCGTCCGGACTTAGCCCAAGTCGTTGTCATTGATGTACACACAATAATAAAAGAAAAGAAGAAGGAAACAGAAGAATAGTACAAAGGTGATGCTTATTTCTAAAGAAATCTCTTCCAGCATACCTGCAAAAGGAGAGTTTTTTTTATTTGATATAAACCAGTGCTTGACTGCGATCCCACCTGATGGTAAGCGGAGATGCAATCATTGATGGTCAGGCGCACTAGTTTAATAAGAGCCTATTCACTGTAGCCTTGAAGACACCTAAATTATAGTTGGACGGAAAGACCGCAGCAGGCAAATTGTTCCAGTCCTTCGATGTACGCGGTATAAACGACGAAGCGAAACGCTTAGTCCGGACCGTTGAAGTTTCAACAACCTAAGGGTGGATACTCGCCGTTCGTCGGGTTGTCCGATGGTTCAGATAGTTTTTCCGGGTCTGGTTGTCTTGCGTATGTGACTTTACGTGTTTGTGAACACACCCACCATCATCTTCCTGCCCTTGTCCCATCTTATTTGGGATCGGCGCAACACGTTTTTTTCTTCCATTCTATCCTTTCAACCGTCATACTATCACTAACTTCCTTTTCTTTCATATCACTGTTCACACAATCCATTCATCTTTTCTTTGGCCTCCCTCTCCCTCTCCACCCATCCACATGTATACTCATAACTCTTTTAGTAACATGTGTTGTGAACACACCCACCATACGGGAGTAATGCCATGCGGTAGTAATGTATGGGGCAAGGTTATAAAAATACCTGCACGTTTATAGATCCGCAAAGGTTTTGTGACATAGAAGACCTCCTTGCATCACTACATTTTTTTTTTTTTCGATAGGTTCACGCGTAGTTGTTCATAATGAGGAGTACAATGTTTCCTCGAAATTCTTAAAGTTAATTTTTAACACCTTGTATAACGTTGAGTGAAAGTACTGAGTTTTATAATATTATCAATGGAAATGTAGTTAATGTTATCTTCAGGGCTTCAAGTCTGCTATTACAATAGTGTCAGAATGGTCTATCATTGATTTCATAATTTTTGATTTTGACAAGTTTGGTAATCTACTAATGTAATGGCGTCATTATGACTTTCCCATGGTCAACTGACACTCCATTGAAAGAAATGGCATAGAATGGTAATCTCGTACATAATGACAAATCAAATGAATGTTTGACGTATGCGGTTAACTGCCAAAATTTTGACAGTTCCTTTGATCAGTCACCTACCATTAGAACGTCATTGTGCAGTCATTGCTTTTAATTTGTTTCGAGAGAGCTCGATATTGTCATTCTACCGCAAGATCATTGAACGATCAGTGATCGGTCATTATGAATTATCAGATTTACGAACTTTTAGCAAAATCACAAAGGGATCGTGTTGGAATGACGAATTTGTAAAAATAGCAGACTTAGTCCCCAGGGCCTCAAGTCTGCTATTACAATAGTGTCAGAATGGTCTATCATTGATTTCATAATTTTTGATTTGGACAAGACACACAATCTACTAATGTTATGGCGTCATTATGCCTTCGTCAATAAATGGGCTATCTAACAATGAAAGAATTTTTCAAATCAGAGTAGTAGTTCCTGAAATTAGCGCGTTCAACCAAACAAACATGATGATGTGGTGATGACATATGGTTCCGAAACGTGGTCGCTCACAGTGGGCCTCATCAGAAGGCTCAAAGTCACCCAAAGGGCAATGGAAAGGGCTATGCTCGGAGTTTCCTTGCGTGATCGAATCAGAAATGAAGATATCCGCAGGAGAACCAAGGTTGCCGACATAGCACGAAGAATCGCCAAACTTAAGTGGCAATGGGCAGGGCACATTGCTCGCAGAACGGATGGCCGTTGGGGCCGAAAGTTTCTGGAGTGGCGACCGCGTACCGGAAGACGCAGTGTTGGAAGGCCCCTACAATGTGGACCGATGACCTGGTGAAGGTTGCGGGAACCCGATGGATGCGAGAAGCTCAGGAACGTTCATTGTGGCGACATTTGGGGGAGGCTTATGTCCAGCAGTTGACGTCTATCGGCTAAAATGATGATGATGATGAACCAAACAAATAAACTCTTCAGCTTTATAATATTATAGAAAAATCATTTCACAGGAACTTTTGAATTGTTAAGAAGTCAGTCACTAAGAAAAAAATATTTAAAACTATAAGTACAGTCAAACGGGGTGAATAGGACCGCAGGGGTGAATAGGAACAAAAGTTTGAAGGGGATTTTCGCCTTAATTAACAATTTTTCCCAGCATTTAAGTACTCCTATTTGTTCATTAATTGTAATAAAAACGGATACTTTGATAGAAATCAATTATATAAATACATACCAATGTAAAAAACTTAACCAAAGTTTTGTTCCTATTCACCCCTGCAGTCCTATTCACCCCGTTTGACGGTATATACCTTTTATGTTATAATATTTAATAGTTTAGAAATCTATAAGTAGCTACATAGTGGTGTCAAAATAAAATGTCATACATATATTAATTAGAAAAAAACCGTCGAACAGCTTGGCGGGCTACGCTCAATGAGTCCCCACCTAAGAGTTAATGAACGACAGATAACGAGCAAGAACAAATACCACCAATGCCAACGAGAGACCACCGAACATTTCGACAATATAATAGCTCATACCCGACCCGACCCCATCAACTTAGGAAAAATCTTAACAGCGAAGTAGCCCAAAGTACAGCGCCTCTCTCGGGAAATTGGGTTACTAATTTATATAAACTGGGCGGGTTATGTATGTTGGGTTTTCGTTAGTAATTTTGGATTGCGTGAACGATTTTAATAGTTCTTTTTTTATTTGAAAGAAGATACGTTCAGGATAATAAAATATGTTAATTATGTTAAAAAAAATGCTTGCATATACGGTTAAATTACAAAGTTAGTTCAGAAATTATTTTGTACAACTTTTCAAAAATTGTTCAACCCATCAAGCTCAGAATATTTTTCCTAGAAAGTCTTTATAAAGTTCTACTTTTGAGATTTTTTTCATATTTTCTAAAATTATGGTTCAAAAGTTAGAGGGGGACACATTTTTTTTTTACTTTTGGAGTGATTATTTCCGAAAATATTAACATAATCAAAAAATGATTTAAGTAAACCCCTATTCATTTTTAAATACCTATCCAACAATACATCATACGTTAGGGTTGAAATAAAAAAAACACTCCCGACTTTACGTGTAGGAGGGTACCCTATTTAAACATTTTTTTCCACTTTTTATTTTTACCATTTTGTCGGCGTGATTGATATACGTATTGGTAACAAATTTCAGCTTTCTAGTGCTAACGGTCACTGAGATTATCCGCGAACGGACGGACAGACAGACTTGGCGAAACTATAAGGGTTCCTAGTTGACAACGGAACCCTAAAAATGATACTAATTGCACATTTCAAAGCGTAGATCTCTATGGAGATATGTGCTTGTACAAGCTACTCCATGAACTCTTAACACCTATACATAAAAAGGTACTCTGTGTTTACTGCAGATTACGGCGGATTGCATCCATCATCGGATTCAACAAGTTGATATTGATACCTAGGTACCTAGTGCGAACTGTACGATCACATAAAATATTCTGTTTAAGTACCTGTTTTAAAGTTTAAATAATATTATACTACAAAGAGTATGTAAAGTTAATATACTAAACAAAATAAATGTCCCATTGACAATGAATAAAAAAATTCGAACAGCATTTTGCATTTTATGAAATAGTGCTGCCATCTATTATCTTTACAGAGAGTTACACGATAGCAGAGTAAAACAATGGAAACCGTTTAATAACATTATACAAGGAAATATTATTATTTTATTCTTATCACAAACTAGTATGATATTCAATAAATAGTGCGAAAACTTTTCCTGCTGTTTTTTATGATCTAAAAATAGCACTAAATACGGCGTTCGATAAACTTCTAAACACATGCGCCATCTATACATTTATTCAAACGACAAAATTTAGTAGGCCATTTCGTAGGTATTTCAATTGTGGAATCATCGACTTTTCACTTTATTCGCATTATATTGCTTTAGATTTGGTTTCTCTCTCGCACGTGTACCCGTCACATCTCTTGTCTCTTTTCAAAAAGCTCTCGCACTTGCGATGATGATAAATGGCGAACGGTCTTGACATTTCGTGCTATTATCAAAATGTTAAATTCTGTTATCGGTTGTTATTATTTACGTTTTATAAATAAAACAAGATGGTTTTCCGCTTAAATCAGATTGCTGTGACTGCTAGCTGGCCGTTTGAAGTGCTTGAACTGTAAAAACAAAAAGGGAAAACACCTAGTCAAGTGGGTCAAATAATCACAAATAAAACCAAAAAATGTGTTTGAAACTGTTGAATATTATCATTTACATGTTCTCTTGATCCATTTAGATTCTGTAAGAGTACTCTATATCTCAGCTTCGATAGAGAAAATGTTAATTTCGTGACTTGAATCTGTGCAGTGTTTTTTCGTAAATAAGTTATGAAGTGAATTTTACGTTTCTGTGTAATTTCGATGTAATTTATCGTTTGTTTAAATATCTGTTTGAAGTGAACAGTGTTTAGATAATTTCCAAACATTGTGTAGTTTATATTAGCTATTTGTGGCGTTGTAAAATAAGCCACTGAAGCGGTGATTAGAGGCTTAACAATCGAGGATCGGTGCCAAAGAATCATAAAAAAGTTAGATGGCATAAATTTTTGGCGCGAAATAAAAACAATTTCGAAGAGTTGAATATATTTTCTTGTGTGATGAATTTGTATTTTGAAAATTAAAATGGTGACGATGAATTCATCGGAAAAGGCGGCATCAAAGGCCTGTCAGCAAGGGCCATCTAGGTGAGTTTCACAAACTTTAAATAAAAGTTAGAAGTAAAATATTAACACAAAAAGTTCAATTAAGTCTATTAACTTACTGAAAACATGATAATGGGAAGACAAATTACTTGTCTTCCCATTAAAAATCATTATTCCATTTCAACATTCCTGTTAAAATTTATTAAAATAGACTTCAACAATTTTTATTTAATTTATATTAGTAATAAAATTAAAAAATATAGAGCAAAAAATGGCAAAAGAATCATGTTTGTTGTATGGGACTCTTATCACTCTGAATAAATTAAGATTATATTCAATAATGTTATTGAATTGTTGCAAACAGCTGGTCGACTCTTTGCATCACCAGAGGGCTGGGCTTTTCTTCGGTCAACGAATTAGCATTGCCATCCAGCGTGGCAATGCTGCCAGCGTTCTGGGCACTTTTCCCATTGACATTGATGTGGACGAATTTTTTGATGCCCTGAGTTCTTTTTCTACCAGTTTATACATAATATTATTTTCAGTTTGTTTAAATATGTATTAAGTTATAATATTTGTTAGTTAAGATGTATATATAACAAATACTTTATAAATAAAATACTCATCATAACCATAATGTTATACAAAATAAGTTTTAGCGTTTAAACATAAATGTTATATGTAAAGTAATTATATCAACAGTTGGTATATTTTAAACAAACAACATTTTTTTAAGTTGGTATTTTTTTTTCTTGTGAATGTTTCACAAGATATAATAAACATATTTAAATGAAAATACACTAAAGAACTTTAAATAATATGAGAAGCAACCTAACGTAACATTGTTGAAACTTCAACGGTCCGGACTAAGCGTTTCGCTTCGTCGTTTATACCGCGTACATTTAAGGACTGGAACAGTTTGCCTACTCCAGTCTTCCCGTCCAACTATAATTTAGGTGTCTTCAAGGCTAGAGTGAATAGGCTCTTAATAAACTAGTGCGCCTCTTCTCAAATATATCTATATTATAGTATAGTAAGTTACGTTTTTAGGGTTCTCTACCCAAAAGGTAAAAACAGAACCCTATGGCTAAGACTTCACGCTCCATCTGTCTATCACTAGGCTGTATCTCAAGAACCGTGATAGCTTGTCAGTTGAAATGTTCACCGATGATTTATTTCTGTTGCCGCTTTCAAAACAAATATTAAAAACAATAAAATAAACATTTAAGTGTGGCTCCCAGTCCTATAAAGACAGCAACAACAGAGAACAGAACAGAGAACAAACACAACAACAGAGAACAGACAACAACAAACAACAGAGGAACACGGGAACAGAGTGTAAAGTCCCGCATACCTCCGTTGAAAAGGGAGGATCCTCCGACCAGACGGGTGTTATGTCTGGTGGGCTGCAATTGCCCGATAGATGATTTCGGGCTGTTCTATATGTTCTAATCGCGCGGAGAACTTTGATTGCGCGATGCAGGATTAGTTCTTATGTGACGCCATAGATGTCGCTACACATACATGATTTTTTACCATTTTTTTAATATTGTAGCTGCTTGTAGCTGTATGCGGCATGTAGCTTTTTGTGTGTAAGTCTGTTTCGCTCTTGGCCAGCCCCACAAAAAGATAAGATAAGATAAGACCCTAAACACTTTGTGCATATGGGTGGGATGTCCACTATGTACCGGTGGCGAATCACTGTATGTCTGATGAAAATGTGATCATCGTCTTTATTACATTTGTAAGAAAGGATGTAGGATTACAGACCAACCACCATAATTAATTAATTTATTTTATTATTTATGTACACACAAATATACAAAAGAAGATAGGTATCTTATTATAAAATATTTGCTTGTTTCAAAAAGAAATTTCTTCCAGCAGACCTGCGAAAGCAGAGATTAGAAGAGATGTAGACTAGATGTAAAGAAATAAGCAAAGAAGGGTTTGCGAAATCCTAAATCAAACCCATAAATACTTCTATAAGGTCCCATTAAAATAGTGGGACAAACTTTTAGAAATCATTCAGACCACCAAAATAAAGACACTGGTAAAAAAAATAAACTGTACATACTTACTTACAATGAAAAAAAAAACAGCTAACGATTTACTAAAAATGTTGGTTACCCGATGCATAAACACATCTCTTAATACTACAAAATACCTACGCGACGTCACCGGCCGCCACGTTCATTGATCAATTCGTGCCTTCTCACTCTAACATAGCCTTTCGCAGGCGCCCGCGTCGCGCGCTTGCCGTAAATGACAATGATGACGCAATTTCAGTTTTCGTCGTGCAACCGAGACGGTAACATGTTTCGCGAACGTCGAATGTAAGTGTGTGAGTGTTATTACGTACCTAGGTAGTTATCACAATCGACAACAATGCCTTATTACGCGTACACCAATCAAGAATACTTGGAAATAGCATACGACAAGCCCAAATCCTTTACCATGAAAGATTTGGAAGGCGGCCGAGCCTTGCGACAATCCTGGGAGCAGTACAGCGCCATCGTGATTAAGGCACCTTCAGGCCACCAGCGGTTGACGCAGGAAGACCGCGCTATGCAGTGCATCTTGAAGAAGACATTTTAGACTTTAGACGACACCCCACGGCGAGCACGGCCGATGCTGGTAGTGTATTCAATGTCAGTGATTTTTACGTGTGGAAACTCCTTCGTGATGAAGTACCCGTATCATTACACTCGTGTGCAGGAACTAAAAGTGAAGACACTCTTTTAAAACTGAAAAGACACATAATTAAACGCGCCCGCAAGTGCATTGAACAAAACAGTAGGCATGTTCAACAATTAATCTAAACCTACCGGCGTAGAGTAAGTAGTATTTCAATTAATTACTGTAAATAGGGCTGATTCTAATGTTTAAACACGCCTGAATCAGTGTTTTACTGTTATCGAACTTTAAAATAATCAAAAATGATTCATATCAGTACACTGTTTCCACTGCGCGCTTGTTTATTTACAACTTACATACTGCAATAGCTTTGATACCTTGTTGATAACAGTTCAGCACGCAATTAGACAGTCCAAAGCCTGGTAAAGTGTGTTGGGAAATTAGAATCTTTTCTTAGGCAACTAAACGGTTCATAATTATGTGTGTTCGAGGAAAGTTTATACACACTCGATGGTAGCCTGTTCTTGAGTTGCGCGTAGTTACTATCTTCTACTTATCCAGACTAGCAACACTATCCTAAAAATGCGGTGTGTAGACAACTGAAAGTAACTATTACGATTGAGTAGCGTAGGTAATTAGAAATAGCGACCGGACGTTCGACGTTCGCTCGGGGTTCAATGAACTAAGCGTAAGCGCGCGACGCGCGGTGCGAGGCGCGAGTTTAAGTACCTACCCTTATTGGATGTGTTTATTCTTGAGTGCCATTTATTATTTTATATAGGGCAAAATAAAAATATTTTATTTACCGGTTTTTTTTATTGGATATGTTTGGTTAGACGTACTGAACGCTGTGTTAAAATTTGACCCACTATTTTAATGGGACCTTATATAATTATAAATACCTGATACTAAAAATAAATGCCTACTTAATATATATGTATATGGGCCGAAAGGTTCTGGAGTTGCGACCGCGTACCGGAAGACGCAGTGTTGGGAGGCCCCCTACAAGGTGGACCGATGACCTGGTGAAGGTTGGGGTAATCCGATGGATGCGAGACGCACAGGACCGTTTTTTGTGGCGACATTTGGGGGAGGCCTATGTCCAGCAGTGGACGTCTATCAGCTGAAATGATGAAGATGATGATGATAATACATATATGAATATCACGTATAATGTATCCGTCATAATTTAAAATTTTATCTTCTATCTATTCCAGAGACAATTCAAAATGTATAAAAGAAGACAAAGAGAAGGACAGAGACAAGAAGGAGAACCCAACATCGAGCTTACCACCGCAGGTACAAGCTCTGATGTCCACTATCCCTTCGCCGGAGGAGTCTCCTAACTATCTGGTGTATAAGAAGGTAAGTTACAACGACTACTTACTACTTGGTAGCTACTTGAAGTTCTTGTTATATTTTAAGTCCTCTTAATTAGAATGATTTCTTATCTATCATAGTATTTATTAGTTTATTATATTGTCATTTATACGTATTTTATTATTATAAGCCACTTAATTTAACGATACTACATTCTATTTAAAAAATATCTGTTATTTATTTATTGTGCACACCTAACACAGTGTTGTCTTTTTAACCCAATGGTTGACTGGTAGAGAATGCCTTGTGGCATTAAGTCCGCCTATGTACCACCACTGTACATGAAGTTTAAATAAATAAATAAATAAGTTGAACTTTACTCCACTTTAATAAAGATGAAACAGAGTACAAATAGGGAAAATCAAGTAATAGGGTGCACAAGAGTGAAGAAGTAAAAGAGAGAGAAACCTGGTACAACTGAAAATAATAGGGTGCAAGTGAGAAACAAATAGGGTGCAAGAGAGAAACAAATAGGGTGCAAGAGAGAAACAAATAGGGTGCAAGAGAGAAACAAATAGGGTGCAAGATATAAAAAAAAGTAAAAACTCGACTACGACAAAAAAATACGACGCTGAAAAAGTATGAAACAAGATTTTCAGGATGCTGAAATAAACAAGGTAACTGGAAAAACAAACGTAGTCACAAGTTATAGGTACCAACCGAAACACTTTAGTAAAGTGTGACTGCGGCTTTTCTTTTTGTTCTGTTCTTGTTTTTCCAGTTACCTTATTTATTTCAGCACCCTGAAAATCTGGTTTCATACTTTTTCAGCGTCGTATTTTTTTGTCGTTGTCGAGTTTTAGTTTTTTACTTTTTTTTATTTAAACAATCTAGGTGTTAAATTTAACACATGACATGTTCGCTAGAGGGCGTCACTTTAAATTTGAGCAATATTTTGGAAGCCCTTTCAAATGATACCAAACACGGCGTATTTATCTATATTTTTGTTTTTTTAACACATTATTTTTTGTCCGCCAGTGGGCGTTTTGTGACACGTCACGTAGCCTATGTTCAGCGGACAATTAAGACGGTTCTTACGATACCTCATATGTCGAGTTCCGATAAGTAGATTAGGAGCTATGAGGGAACAGATGAACATACTCACATACATAGCCTGTCAAAATCATAACCCTCCGTAGTCGAGTAAAAACATCATGTTTTTATCTCTTGGACAAGCATACTACTTGCTTGTATAAGCCAAGTCAAGTCAAGTCAAAGTCAAAAGTTTTTTATTTCACTTAGACCTACTTTGGCACTTATAAAACGTCAGAAGCTAGTGCACGGTTCCAAATTGGTCGTCCTATGGAGAAGAACCGGAAAGAAACTCCATGGTTACTCTTTAAAAAAAAATATTGTTACAATATTTCTATATTACAGTTTAAGTAGATATTATGTAAGGACAGTGTAGACTGGTCAATATTGTACTAAAAAGTACAATAAATATAACATAATAAAAAGTAACCTAAGAATTCGCGGAGTCTACAGTGTTCTCACATTCACATTATAAAAGGAGACGGTAATATAAATAAAAGCAAGTAAAATAAATATTTACAATCATTAATAAATGATACGTTAGCTAAAGCAATGTGTTAGAAAGAAAAAAAGTAGATATTACAACAAATGTGGAGCAGTTATAGATACATTTACACAATATCATGAGCTACCAGGGGGCCACATGTGCAGAAGCAGTCATTGCCAAACAAGCGTGTCTTCGACATAGTCTTTAACCTTATAATACGCTTTTTTAGCTAGGACACGCTTAATATGGGTTTTTAACTTTCCCTCGCTAAGTTCAGTCACCATCTTTGGTAGCTTGTTATAAAATCGTATGCTGTTTACTAAAAATGACTTGCTGGTCTTAGCTAATCTCCAATATGTTGTAAGTATGTTACAAGAGAGACAAACCTGATACAGAACCAAGTAATAGAGTCCAAGAGAGAAGCCTAATGCAAGAGAAAGTAATAGGGTGCAAGAGAGGAAAGTAGGTAGAGTATAAGAGAGAAATAGACCGCATAAAATGATAAACGGTGATCGTAACGTAAACGGTATCATGTAAAAGAGTTAAACAGGGAAGGGAGAGTAAAATTAATATAAGAAAATATGACCTTGGACGATCGAGCTTGGGATCAAGTTACTCTTCCCATCCGTATGGGAGGCCTCGACGTCCGCAAAATTACCAGTATTAGTTTACCGGCATTCATATCTTCGGTTCACAGCACTGATAAATTAATCAGGAATATTCTAACTTCCACACTGATTCCTTTTGAAGTGCCGTGCTTCACCGAGGCTATGGATGCCTGGAGACTCGCTTGCCCGAATACAAATCCACCTGACAACCCAACCTCTCAGAGACGGTGGGACGAACCGCTCTGCAAAGTAGTCCAGAAAAACCTAATCCTTACTTCTACTACTACTGCAGAGCGTGCGCGCCTCCTGGCTGTGGGAAATTGGGAGTCAGGTCTTTGGCTTCACGCACTGCCGTCGTCGAATATTGGCACCTTATTCGACGATACTACTTTCCGCCTAGCTGTTGCCCTACGCCTAGGTGCTCCTTGCTGTTCTCCTCATCGCTGCCACTGTGGTGAAGTTGTCAATAGCCTTGGTCACCACGGCCTGTCATGCAGTCGAAGCGCGGGACGGATAGCACGGCACGCGAATATTAACGACATCATCCGACGAGCCCTTGTCACCGTCGGCGTTCCGGCTGTTTTGGAACCTCATGGCCTGGCACGCGACGATGGTAAGAGACCGGACGGTATGTCTTTATTTCCCTGGAAGATGGGTAGGCCTTTAGTGTGGGACGCTACCTGTGTCGACACTCTTGCGCCATCCCATCTTCCTAGCTCTTCGTGCTGTGCTGGTGCTGCCGCTGCTGCTGCGGAGAACCTCAAGCGGCGGAAATATAACAACCTCGTCGGCAGTTATATTTTTGAGCCGTTTGGGGTTGAAACTCTTGGGCCGTGGGGTCCGAGTGCTCATAAGCTGTTCAAAGAACTATCCAAACGCTTAGTAGACACTTCACGTGACCCAAGGGCTGGCTTTTACCTCGGTCAGAGATTAAGCATTGCCATACAACGTGGCAATGCCGCCAGCCTTTTGGGTACACTTCCAGTCGACAGCGATGCGGAGGAGTTTTTTGACGCCATATTTTAGCTAGTAGTTTTTGATTTAAGTGTATATATAGTTTTAATTAGTTCAGTGTTTTATAATATTATTCTAAAATAATTCATGTCTGAAAACCTTCCAAACGTTGTTTTATATAAGAAAAAGCGCGAAGCGATGCGGCGCGAATTGAACGGTAGATGAAACAAATAATAATAATAATATTCACACAACTATCACACAACGCCGTCTAGTCCCAAGCTAAGCAGAGCTTGTGTTATGAGTACTAGACAACTGATAAACATACTTAAATATTTCTAAATACGTACATATAGATAATTACACCCAGACAGAACAAATGATCGTGCTCATCACACAAACATTTGTCCTGGGTGGAAATCGAACCCACGACCTCTGGCATAGCAGTCAGGGCCACTAACCACTAGACCAACAGGCCAGTCAAATTAACCGCCAAAGGTCAGAGACGGTAGCTTTCGTAATTCTAGAGCCGAAATATGGCCGCAATAGGTCGTATTTGGCGGCAGTGGGTAACGGGATATGCATGAATTTATGCGAGTCAATGCCTAGCTAGAGGAGCGTGATGAAATTTGCAAGCACTCCAGCGCCTCGGTGAGGTAGCAGCAAAACTCCATGTGGTTTTACTCAGCAAGAGCCTGACATACCCCAACGTCTGCTCCGAAGCGGAGGACTTAAGGTTGAACTAGTCGCGAGCTCGAACTCGCTGATGGGTGAGGCCAAAAATTGCCATGTCTCATCTGACATTGTGTCCGACAGCGATAATATTATGTATGAGCAGTTAGACGCTAGTCTATATACACAAATTATTGTTCGCACGCACACAAACACCGTTCCAAACTGAAACGAAATGGCAACTGGCAACTGAAGGATCATAAGTGTGGTTTTAGCCAGTAAAAATCTGACACGCCCTCCCACTCCGCCTTACAGCGAGAGAAGTCATTGGCTGCAGAAGCCGAGGTCCTACAACGAAAAGGGCAACTGAAAGATCATATGTGTGTTTTTAACCAGTAAAAATCTGACACGCCCTCTCGCTCGGCCCTAGAGCGCGAGAAGTCATTGGCTGCAGAATCCGAGGTCCTAGAACGCATAGGGCAACTGAAGGATCATAAGAATGGTTTTAGCCAGTAAAAATCTGACACGCTCTCCCGCCCCGCCCTAGAGCGCGAGAAGTCATTGGCTGCAGAAGCCGAGGTCCTAGAACGCAAAGGGCAACTGAAGGATCATAAGTGTGGTTTTAGCCAGTAAAAATCTGACACGCCGGCTGTTTTCCCACCTCAAAAAAAAAAACATAAAGGTGTGTTTTACCAATGACTGTGTGCTTCATTACGGGGCAAAGTCTCAATTAAAATAGGACACTCGTCACCGCATGATGAACTCATAACGCCTTCAAAGTACAACTATACGGAGTTTGACACTGATGGGTTACTAAAAACAATGTGAATAAAACGTCAAAGATTTGTCAACAATACGGTACAGATGGCCCAGCAGGGTCGAAGCCTACTGGGGCCATGGGTAGTGTGAAAACGAAACCCGGGGCCCTGGGACGAAGGCAACGAAGGAACAGGAGTGGGTTTTTAGTCAGTAAAATTCTGACACTATCTCCCGCTCCGCCCAAGAGCAGGATTTGTCATTAGATGATTTTCCCAAAAAAAAAAGGAAACGAAACTTTTACCATAATTTAATGACATCCCCCGCTCTTGGGCGGGGCGGGAGATAGTGTCAGACTTTTAATAACTAAAAACCCACTCCTGTTTCCCCCGGGGATCTCTTTCGCATCATCCATGGCCCTAGTAGGCTTCGATCCTGCGGGGCCCCTACGGTTGCTGACATCTACTTGAGGCGTGCGTAGAACACTACGCGCCGTCTACGACTCGAGCTTGGTCCGGACAGTCACCAGGCGGCCGAACGGCAAGCCACCGTCCCTCACGCGTGCGGCCGCCTCCTTTGCTAGCATTACTGCTTCGTAGAAGGAGGCGACCGCCTGCGATTCAGAGATATGCATAATATAATAGCAAAATCAGCCTTTTAATGTTCTCACTGCTGGAACTCACGCCTCCTCTCTAGGAGAGGGAATGGGCTATAATCCACCACGCGGGCCCAGTGCGGGTTGGGATGTCACATGACTTCGAATGTTCGGTTCTAGAACATGCCGGTTTCCACACGATGTTTTCCTTCACCGTTTTGAGAGCAGTGGTGATGAAATAAATTACACAAAGAAATGCGCCTGGCTGGGTTTAAACCCGTGACCTACAACTCGGCTACCACTGCTCTAACACGGAGTTATGGCAGTGGGTTTAATTCTACCATTATTCATAAGTACATATAGTATAATATACAATTGACATTCTCATTAGCCACGCAACAACGGACGCGCTAGAATGTTAGCGGAAGAACTCACTAAATAGGAATGTCTCATTTCCGATACAAATAACTATGACGGCTGGGTACTATTTCCTTTAGGGCTAAGTACGTCCTGTTTTTCTAATTATGCTAGTACAGATCTATATATATAAAAGCGAAATACAACTCACTGATTAATCACGAAATCTCAGAAACTATAACACCTACAAACTTAAAATTTGGCAGGTAGGTTCCTTATAGGGTGTAGACATCCACTAAGAAGGCATTTTACGAAAATCCACCCCTAAGGGGGTAAAACGGGTGTTGGAAGTTTGTATGGAAAAATCTACTTTTACGCAGGCGAAGCCGCCGGCAGAAGCTAGTACTACAATATACATAAAATAAAGTTCAGCTAAGAAAAACAGGATAGTCAGCATTTTTTATTTTCTATGTTTTCTAATCATCACATCAAGTAAATAAAATTAAAGTGTATATGTTTGTAATATCAAACATACGAAAGTATATTCCATACCTTTAAGAAAAATGCAAATTTTAACATTTTTGACTGTTGGCCTGTCTGTTTGTTCCAGTAATCTCCGAATGGCTGGACAAATTTTGACGTAACTTTCACTGTTACTAGCTAATGTTATGTGGACTGATTTTGACGGGACTTTCACTAATTGATAGCTGATATTATAAGGAGTAACGTAGGCTACTTTTATGGAACTCTAAAAACGTGTTGCACCGACCCCAAGTATCATAGGACAAAGCAAGAGATGATAATGATATTGTAATTGATTCCAGATGGAAGCCCTCATTGAGAAGATGCAGGATGAGAGCACCGGTGTACCTGTCAAGACTGTCAAGAGTTTCATGACCAAGATACCTTCGGTAAGTACGATTTTTAGGGTTCTGTACCCAAAGGGTGAAACGGGACCCTATTACTAAGACTTCGCTGTCCGTCTGTCACCAGGCTGTATGAACATGATAGGTAGATAGTTTTTTTTTTTTTTTTTTTATTGGTTATGTAAATCATCCTTATGACATCCCCGCTCTTGGGCGGAACGGGAGATAGTGTCAGACTCTTACTGACTAAAAACCCACTCCTGTTCCTTCGTTGCCTTCGTCCCAGGGCCCCGGATTCCGCTTTCACACTACCCGTGGCCCCAGTAGGCTTCGACCCTTGAAATTTTCACAGATGATGTATTTCTGATGCCGCTCTAATAACAAATATTAAAACAGAATAAAATAAATATTTAAGTGGCGCTCCCATACAAAAAGCGTGATTTTTTTTGCCGTTTTTTTTAGCTACGGACGGTACGGAAGTCTTTGTACGCGTGTCCGACTCGCACTTGCCGGTTTTTTTTTATTATGACTTTTATATGAAATACCATAATCACTTAGTCGAAATTCCTAAGTCTACTACTCTATAAAATCAGATTTCTCTTTCTTATTAGCAGCTTGGAAGCTTTATAGCTTTGTTATTGATGAAGATATACTTTAAAATTCTTTCAAAGGCCAATGCAAACTATTGGCATGATTTACTTTTTTCTTTTCGCAAACGAAACCTAGGTTATATGTTAGAGGCCAATTCAAGGAATCAATAGCAAAAAGAACCAGGTCTTTAAACCGTAACCGAACGTAAATACGTATAGAAGCATTGCTAGTATATTTTTATTAAGCATTACCTATTTCCGTTATATTATAATTATATTTAAATATAATACGTAATATTTTAAGGTTTCCATTGATTCCTTTAGGGGGTTAATTTTGGACGAATCCTTTGTTAGTGCTCGCTTACGTTGTAAAAGTAAACCACGTGAAAAATTTCACGCTCCTAGTCCCAGTAGTTTCGGCTGTGCGTTGATATATCAGTCAGTCTGTTTTTCCTTTTATATACATAGATAAAGTTTACGAAAACTGTTTTAACTAACCTTACTATTACTACCATTCTACTATTACTACCATTCTACTATTAGAAAGAAAGAAAATTGCGTTTATTTGCATTACAAAAAGAAAAAACAACACACCTTAAAATTAAACAAATAGTACATTGAGTAATGCCAAAAGGGCCTCAGCTCAGCATAATGCCAAATGGTAACACAAGGCCACCACCTGACGCTGATTTTCAGCTGCAGCCCTTAGGTGCCATATACTTGAAAATAGGAAATATTCATTAAAATCTAAAAAGGTTCTATGCAGAAACAACTTAAAGAAAATGTTGCAATTCTTATTTATAAAACAGTCCAAAAAAAAATTATATTACTTCTTACCATACTATTATTCCACAGGTGTTCACCGGTACAGATCTAGTAGCATGGATAAATCGCCACTTAAATCTAGAGGAAGCTTGGGAGCCGGTACACATCGCCCACCTGCTGGCTGCGCACGGCTACTTGTTCCCCATAGACGACCACAACCTCACCGTGAAGAATGAGAACACATACTACAGGTGAGACTCATCATTTCAGCTGAAAGACTTTAACTGTTGGACATAGACCTCCCCCAAGCGTCGCCACAATGAACGGTCCTGTCAATGACCCTCCTGGTGAGACACCTTCCAACGCTTCATCTTCCGGTACGTGGTCGCCACCCCAGAACCTTTCCTCCCCATCGACCATCTGCTCTACGAGTAATGTGGGCCGCTCACTACCACATTGGCAAATCTTCACCAAGTGTCGCCACATTGTCTGCTGGACAAGACTCCACAAAATGGGTCCCTGAGGATGGATGAGTGACGCCGCCGAGGTCGACCTGGGAAAATGTGGTGAGAAGAACTAGATGCCTACTGCAAGGGGTGGTTCGAGGTGGCTCAAGTAAAGAGAAGAACGTTGGAAGAATTTGGGGGGGAGGTCTTTGCGCAGCATCATCATTCATTATTTCAGTAACAAGACGTCCACTGCTGGACATAGACCTTCCCAAAGTGTCGCGTAAACCGCTGGTTCTGTGCGTGTCGCGTCCATCGGATTCCCGTGACCCTCCTGGTGAGAGACCGTCCATGCTTCATTTGGGCCCCTACCTTTGGGCCCCAACGGCCATCTGATCTGCGAGCAAATGTGCCCTGCCCATTGCCATTTAAATTTGGCGATTATTTATTTTTTATATATTTTATTTATTTATTTAAACTTCATGTTTAGTGGTGGTACATAGGCGGACTTAATGCCACAAAGCATTCTCTACCAGTCAACCATTGGGTTAAAAACAACCAACCATTGGGTTGGCGATTCTTCGTGCTTTATCGGTAACCTTGGTTCTCCTGCGGATATCTTCATTTCTGATTCGATTACGCAAGGAAACTCCGAGCATAGCCCTTTCCATTACCCTTTGGGTGACTTTAAGCCTTCTGATGAGGCCCATTGTGAGCGACCACGTTTCGGAACCATATGTCATCACTGGCAACACGCAAAGCTCTTTCGATTTAAAAGACCCCCAGGTTGTAGCTTTCAGGAAATACAGACTCCGGCAGGGAGTTCCACTCCTTAGTTGTACGCACAATGAATGTGTTCTCAAATATTTTCTTGTTACAGATTCCAGACTCCGTATTTTTGGCCATCCAACCAATGGGAACCGGAGAACACTGATTATGGTTAGTAATTTTTTAAATTATTATTGTTAGACAAGTTACAGTTTTGAATCTGTACTAAATTTCAGGAGATTGTAACTCGTAAATATATATGTATACACCACTAATTTTTAATTAGTACAAATACTTAAAGGGCTTATTAGAAAAGGTCTTGTTATTATTTAAGTAAAGTCTCAATAAATAATATTCATAAACAGCAAAGTTATTAGCGTTTGTTTATATCCCAAAATGTCACTCAATTTATGGAAATATTGTACAGGCTATTGATTATGAATGAATAAATGACGAATTAGTAGCAATGAATTATGAATTTACCGATTATGACAAATTTCCGTGGACAATTTTGCGATTTCGATTTTTTTTAACTTTTGACTACAAAAATATGATCAGTAACGGGTACGGATAGAGCCCATTTTTTTTGTACTAATTAAAAAATAGGGGTGTATAAAAGAAAGTCGTATTAGTTACCCTATTTATAACTCAAGAATGGCTGAACCGATTTGACTGAAAATTGGTGTTTTTTTTTTTATTTTTATTTTGAGTCTTATTCAGAATAACTCTCAATAAACGTCACTCTCAAAAAAAACAGAATGACCCATTGCGATATATCGTGCGTCATGACACTGCGTGCCGAGTCTCGTACAGGCTGTCCTGTACGAGGCTCCGCCCATTTACTCTACGAAACGCTTTTACCGATTTCTGTAAAAAAGAATAAAATTTAAAAATAAATACCTACCCATTTTATCGTTTATTCGGGTCGAGAATCACTAAGAGCAACATGCCGCTCGTGTGTATTGACTCTTAACATAATTGACTTCATAATGGCTTCGCTCATTGCCGCACCGCACCCACGTGCGTAAGCCACCGCAATAGAGTATCATTTGACTGGCCTGTTGGTCTAGTGGTTAGTGGCCCTTTCTGCTATGCCGGAGGTTGTGGGTTCGATTCCCACCCAGAACTAATGTTTACGTGATGAGCACGACCATTTGTTCTGTGCCTGGGTGTAATTTATTTATAATATGTATGTATTTAGAAATATATAAGTATGTTTATCAGTTGTCTAGTACTCATAACACAAGCTCTGCTTAGCTTGGGACTAGACGGCGTTGTGTGATGGTTGTTGAATATTATTATTATTATTTGTTTCATCTACCGTTCAATTCGCGCCGCATCGCTTCCCGTTCACGTTGAATCGCCTACGTAAGCTAATGATGTTCAATGTTTCCAGCTGTGTACCTCTGCAAGCGAACAATGCAGAACAAAGCGCGTCTCGAACTTGCTGACTACGAGGCTGAATCTCTGGCGAGGCTACAGAAAATGTTTAGCAGGAAGTGGGAATTCATCTTCATGCAGGCTGAAGCTCAGAGCAAGGTAAGTCCTTGTGGAACTTCCTTTGTGGCTAGAAAGGCCTGTGTATCTATACTTATAATAAATCTGTAGAAGTGAAAATTCTGTACATTGAAAATATCATAAAAATAAATGGTAGGGGGTGTTACTAGACCGACTGAGAAAAATGTAATATAAAATTTTTTTGTCTGTCTGTCTGTTCAGGCATCACGCAAAAACTACCGGTTCGATTACGATGAAACTTGGTATAATTATTCTTTAATATCCTGGGCAAATGTATATACAATAAAAAACAAACTTAATTTTGCGGTTCGATCCCTAGACCCGATTACTGTACCGTCACTTGCAGTGGAGTTCACTAAGGGGCGCTGCACATGGCTAAGATACTGTAATATTTTATCTTAAGATAAAATATCGATACCGAATCGAATACCGATGGATGCGCTCGCACAGGACCGGTCATTGTGGCGACATTTGGGGGAGGCTTATGTCTAACAGTGGACGTCTTTCGGCTGAAATGATGATGATACAATATCGCTCGCCATACAATTCAATGTACTATCACACACGACGAAGATAATATAATATTTTTTAATAATATTTAATATTTTCGTATCTCAAAAAACCTAATAAAACCATAATTAATTAATAATTAATTATTATTTTAATTTCTTATTGGAAATAAGCAGTACCTTTGTACAATTTTTATCAGAATGTATCTTCTTTATTTATTCGTGTGTACATAAATTATAAAATAAATAATAAATAAATAAATAATTTAAACTATAAAATCGTTATTCTAATCAACGCCGATTATGTTTTTAGTAAAAAAAAAAAAAAAAAAATTAATTTTTTTTCACTAAAAATGTTAGAATAAGGGCAACTCAAAGTCAAAGTTTTTATTTCACATAGGCCTACATGGGCACTTATAAAACGTCAGAAGCTAGTGCACGGTTCCAAATTGGTCGTTTCTTATGGAGAAGAACCGGCAAGAAACTGCATGGTTACTCTTTTAAAAAAGAATTTGTTGTTACAATATTTTCATATTACATCATATGTAGATATTATGTAAGGACAGTGTAGACTGGTCAATATTGTACTATAAAGTACAATAAAAATAATCATAATAAAAACTGAAGGAACACGGGTGGGTTTAAAACAGTAAAAGTTTGTCACTCCCTCTGTTTGTCGCGCCTGGCTGGGTTTGAACCTGCAACCTACAACTCATAAGTCGGGGCCGTTACCACTCGGCCGCCACTGGTCGCAAAAAATACTATGATAAACATCGAATAATTTTAATTTTCTTTCCAGGTTGACAAGAAACGCGATAAATTGGAAAGGAAAGTGCTGGACAGTCAAGAGCGAGCGTTCTGGGATGTTCACCGGCCCATGGTAAGGAATGCTATTTGCTTTTTAGGGTTCCGTACCTCGTATTTTAGCATATATATGTATTTTATTATTATAAATAACTTATTTTTTATTTTATTTTTTGTGTTTGAATTATCTGTTATTTGTTTATCGTGCAAGCCTACCACAGTGTTGTCTTTTTAACCCAATGGTTGACTGGTAGAGAATGCCTTGTGGCATTAAGTCCGCCTATGTACCACCCCTGTACATGATGTTTAAATAAATAAATAATAAAAGAAAAAACGGAACCCTTATAGGATCACTTTGTTGTCCGTCTGTCAATCAAGACCCTTTATCTCAAAAACGCGTGGAGGTATTGGGCTGAAATTAAAACCACATACTCAAGTCTGCAGTCCCTTGAAGCTGTGAAAAAATCAAACTTCTGAGTTAACGAAAAAAAATAGATACGGCCCTTTATGTAGCAAAAAACGTATATTTAGACACTTTCAAGGGAATCAAAATTCATAGGGTACTTCCCGTTGACCTAGAATCCTGAAATTTGGCATGAAGCAAGGTCTTATAGCACAGGTATAGGAATAAATCTGAAAATAGTAAATTTGTTGTTACATCATATAAAGAAAACTATTTTTGTGATTCGGAATAACTTCGAGACTCCATTCGGGAATTGAACTATTTTCATAGGTAAATTTGTACGGAACCCTCAGTGCGCGAGTCCGACTCGCACATGCCCAGTTTTTTTTCTAATTAAAATGTCTCCATTCCAGCCTGGATGTGTGAACACAACAGAAATTGACCCGAAGAAGTTATCTCGAATCAATGCTCTGAAAGCCAAGAGACTGCGACAATGCCAGGAGCTGATATTACAACATAATCTTAAGGTAAGTGCGCTTTCGGACGACGAGCAATGGGTAGTTCACCGTCCAACTGTACGGTAAGAACTAAAACTGTGGTCCAGTAAAGTCGAAACCCGTTTGAATGAGTGACCGTGGCTCTGGAACGCAAAGAGCAACTGAAGGAACACAGGTGGATTTTAGTCAGTAAAAGACTGAAACGCCCTCTCGTTCCACCGTAGAGTGGGAGAAGTCATTGGTTGGTTTCTCACTTTAAAAAAGGGTAAGCTCATATTACTTAGCTTTTTGGTGGCGGCTCGCTGTGCTTTGTCATGGTCCTGGACGAGGAGGAATGGCAGGTGGTCGCCGGTTTGCTAGCGCCTAATGCCCGTTATGACCTGCCGTGACCTGGCTGCCCGTGATTTGGCTTGCCCATATCATGATGTGGCCAGCAGACGAGGTTCTATATCATGAAATGCCACCATTTTGTGATATGGCCAGTCACATCATGAAGTGATCAATTCTAAGATCTGGCCATGACATCAACAAGGCAACTAACCAGGTAGCATAGCATAGCATAGTCAGCCTTATAATGTTCCCACTGTTGGGACTCGGGCCTCCTCTCTAGGAGAGGGAATGGGCCGTAATCCACCACGCGGGCCCAGTGCGGGTGCAGGGGATGTCACATGTCTTCGAATTTTTGGTTCTAACCCGGTGTTTTGTATTTATTTTTGCAGAATAACCCGATAGTGACGATCACAAATCCTCAGGAAAGCGAAGAAGAAATTCAGAAGAAAAATGAGAACACTATCAAAGAGAATGGTGAGTTAATATAATAATTATCATCGTCATTTCAGCCGAAAGACGTCCACTGTTGGACACAGGCCTCTGAGGGCCTGTGCACAACACGTTTTTTAAACGCGCCGTCGACGCGCGTGTTTGGCGTTACAGACGCGACACGCACGTGATTTAGACGCAGCTTCATCATCATTATCATTTCAGCCGAAAGACGTCCACTGTTGGATGAACGGTCCTGTGCGTCTCGCATCCATCGTACTCCCGCAACCGTTACCAAGTCATTGGTCCACCTTGTAGGAGGCCTTTCAACACTACGTCTTCCGGTACGCGGTCGCCATTCGTCCCCAACGGCCATCCGTTCTGCGAGCAATGTGCCCTGCCCATTGCCACTTAAGTTTGGCGATTCTTCGTGCTATGTCGGTGACCTTGGTTCTCCTGCGGATATCCTCATTCCTGATGCGATCACGCAAGGAAACTCCGAGCATAGCCCTTTCCATTGCCCTTTGGGTGACTTTAAGTCTTCTGATGAGGCCCATTGTAAGCGACCACGTTTCAGAGCCATATTTCATTACTGGCAACACGCACTGGTCATAGACTTTCGTCTTGACGCAGCTTGCACACCTTTATTAGGATAAAAACGCGCCGTCGACGCACGTTTCTAAAACGCACGTCAACGGCGCGTTTAATAAACATGTTGTGTACATGCCCTTAGTGTCGCCACAATGAGCGGTCATGTGCGACTCGCATCCATCGCATCCCCGCAATTAGGGTTGCCAACTTTTATTAGAAGAAATAGAGTATATCTGATTTTTGAAAAAGAATACTATTTATTTAAAAAAAATAATTAAAAGCAACTTTTTGGCACATAACAAAAGAATTGTACGACTTTTAATAAATTTCAATGAAGCCCTGTTCCTCTCTGCCTGCCACTGCACTTTCATGACCGTAAAGACTTTCAGTAATGTCGATTTCTGACCACTGCGGGCTTGCGGACGGCGAGTAATGGGTAGCTCGCCGTCTCGTCCCGTCGTCGACGACTTGTGCTTGATCGTCCAGATCAAGCCCAAGTCGTCAACGGCGGAGATGTCAGCAAATCGTAGGGGCCCAGCAGGGTCGAAGCCTACTGGGGCCACGGGTGATGCGAAAGAGATCCCCAGGGCCTTCGAACAATGGCAAAGAAGGAACAGGAGTGGGTTATTAGTCAGTAAAAGTCTGACACACCCTCTCGCTCCGCCCAAGAGCGGGGGATGTCATTAGATGATTTTCCCACCCGAAAAAGAAAAATACCCTCACCAGATCATCGTTCCACCTAGTAGCCTTCTAACGCCGCGTCTTTCGGTACGCGATCGCCACTCCAGACCCTTTCAGCCCGAACGGCCATCAAATATAATATTATTCGACATTAATTCTGGCACCAAAATAGGGATGTTGACGAATTTATAGGACTGTTTTCATTTTATAGAAAGACAAGTAATTATTAAGAAAAATTATCAGAAATGAAACGGATAGCTGATTGGTCGGATATTGGATATGCGGCCAGCCTGGCTGCTGGATAGCCGGATATTCGGCCAAACATTGCCGTTTGATGCATTGCAACAAGCGAGTTTTTGTAAGTGGTGCTCGAACGTTCAGGACTCGGGTGAATTCGGGTCTTTTCGGTTATGGATGAAGTTGGCAATTGTTAGCGTAATTTATAAACACAAGGGTAACTGCTTCTTACCTCTAAATAAATGAATGGCGAATGAAAAATAATTATCTGTATGTAGACTACATCCAGAGATTATATATATATATATTCATTACGAGGTATGAGTACTGGTTTTAGAATTTGTAAAATATATAGATATATATTCATGTACTTGTATCGAAATGTTGATATTAATATGGATCTTCCCGGGATTTCTAATAAAAAATCCCATGTGGCCAACAATATTACAAATAAATAATAATAAAATCCTCAGAGATAAATAAGCCAAACAAAACAGATAATTAACGTACAATTTTTATTAGTATTTTTCATTGAAAAAGATCTCTCTATGTCAAATGAAGTGAGGTTAACAAATCTCGGGATTTGATGCTATCTACTTTATTTTTTCGCTGTATGAAATCGGTGTAAGTACATGTTTAACTCTACCTAATTCCGACCCCTGGTGATCACTGATTGTATTTTATGTATCTTCTTATGTCGTAAGTCTTTTTTTAATCCGGTATCCGGCCGTATAGTAAATATGAGCCAGATAGACCGGATATCGAATAGTTACTGGTTATGCGTTTCATCTCTAATTAAAATGAAATAAAAAAATTACATTAGTATTTTATTGTTTAACTTTCACGCCTAAACGCTCTAAGCTGTCACGTGGTCTTGAATACGTCATAATGTGATCATTTTCTGTTATACCACAAAATAAAAATCTACTACTTCCTGGTTAGTCGCAACCACATAAAGCACGTTAAAGACTGTAACGTGCTGCCAGGAGAAGACCTAGACTCTCTCACAGCATAATTCCTGGTTATACTGTCAATGGCAGTTTGCAGGCATTATTTTAAGGATTTTAGTTTATTTATTATTAATTTATTAAGCATATTTACACTTATAAAATATGATTTTCTGTATTCCAATTAGAGATGAAACGGTTATCTGCTAACTATTCGGTATCCGACCTTTCTGGCTCATGTTGAATATCCGGCCGGATAGCGGGTAATAAGTGAATTCGGTTCATATTTACTATCTACCCAGATACCGGATAATAATCAACTATTCGGTAACTGGTCTATCTGGTCATATTTACTATCCGGTCAGATATCGGATAATGAGTATCCATTATCCGGACACAGAATAATAGAGTGTCTATTCAGTATCCAGCTGATATTTACTATCCGGTCTTATACCGGATAATAAGTTACTATTCGGCCAGATTTCCGGTATCCGGTCAATCTACTATCCGTCTCATCTCTGATTCTAATATACCTTTCAATGGTATAAACATAACTTTTTATACACCCCTATGTTTTAATTAGTACAAAAAAATGGGACTCTATCTGTACCCGCTTCTGACCACGTTCGTGGAATTAAAAGAAAAAAAACGAAATCCCAAAATTGACCACGAACATTTGTCATAATTGGTAAATTCATAATAGAATCAATCATTCATAACAATTGCTACTAAAAATTCTAGGCGCAGTGTTTTTCCTGTACAATGTTATCATAAATTGAGTGACATTTTGGGATATAAACAAACGCTTAATAACTTCGCTGTTTATGAATATTATTTATTGAGACTTTACTTAAATAGTAACAAGACCTTGTCTAATAAGCCCTTTAAGTATTTGTTACTAATTAAAAATTAGTGGTGTATATTGGTGTCTATTTTCTTGCCCAAAAACCTCTCATTGTGAATGTATTTTTTCTACTTCCACAGGTGAAACTTCACAAACGAATATTACAGTGACCTGCCTCCCGGAGTTACCTGCAAAGACGCCTACCATAGAGCAGCAGATAGACTCGGCTAGGAGACAAGTGTCTATGCTCAGAGCGCGATTGGAGCGACGCAATGTGCGGCTAAGCAAAGTGCATGATATGTGAGTACTAGCTATAGTGAAACTTTTGAATGCCATATCAATATTAACTTAATTTAATGATACTACATTCTATTTCAAAAATATCTGTTATTTATTTATTGTGTACACCTACCACAGTGTTGTCTTTTTAACCCAAAGGTTGACTGGTAGAGAATGCCTTGTTGCATTAAGTCCGCCTATGTACCACTACTGTACATGAAGTTTAAATAAATAAATATTAACGCTAGGTTGTTTTTAATTTTATTTTATATATAACAGTGCTTGACCCACCCACCATGTGGTCAGTGGCCCTGACTGCTATGCCGGAGGTGGTGGGCTCGATTCCTACCCAGGACAAATGTTTGTGTGTTCAGTACGATCATTTGTTTTGTGTCTGGGTGTAATTTATCTATATGTGTGTATTTAGAAATATATAAGTATGTTTATCAGTTGTCTAGTACTCATAACACAAGCTCTGCTTAGCTTGGGACTAGACGGCGTTGTGTGATAGTTGTGGAATATTATTATTCCTCTGTTGTGCTACTGCACGCTTATGGAAACGGGAGATCCGGCTCGAAGGACTGAAAAGATATGTAACATCTTTTTGGTTCTTCGAGCCGGATCTCGTCACTTGGCCAGCCCACTCCCACTCTACTTGTTTTTTCCCCCGACATCTGCCACTTGAGTTGTAGAGCGTAGCGAGGTGTTTTTTTACTTTTTGATTACAAATAATAAAAAAAGAGATTCAGCCATTCAGAAATCAGAAACGTTTATTTCAAATAGACCATTCATAGGCACTTTTGAATTGTCAAAATGTCGGTCAGTCAAAAAAAAGTGAAGCTAAATTGCGCGTTCCAAAGCGTAGATCTCTATGGAGAAGAACGTGCATGAAACTCCATGGACCATTGTAAATCTTATTATAAGTTACATAAATCTTGGTTACGTATTTCTAGTCATCATCATTTCAGCCGATAGACGTCCACAGTTGGACATAGGTCACCTCCAAGTGTTGCCATAGCGACCGGTCCTGTGAGTCTCGAATCCATCGGATTCCGCGACCCTCGCTAGGTTATTGGATCACCTTTTGGAAGGCCTACCAACACTGCGTCTTCCGGTACGCGGTCGCCAGTCCAGAACCTTTCGGCCCCAACGGCCATCTGTTCTGCGAGCAATGTGCCCTGCCCATTGCCACTTAAGTTAGGGGATTCTTCGTGCTATGACGGCAACCAAACGAAGGCCACCCCCAAGTGTTGCCATAGCGACCGATCCAGTGCGTCTCGCATCCACCGGATTCCGCGACCCTCACCAGGTCATTGGTCCACCTTTTGATAGAAATGATAGAAAAAGAGAGTCAGCCATTGTTGACGATCTTCGATCCTCCTTATTAGTCCAACTGTCTCGGGTCTTAATGATAAATTTTGATACAAGTAGAGAAATTTTGTCATTGCGACCGAGGCGGCATTTGCCCGAGCTGTGAGGGCGTTATGGAGCCAAGGGCTGCAGTGACAAAATTTCCATGTGTAGATATAAATAGACGAGGATTGACGCGCGCCTCGCATGTAATAAATCGTGGTAGGAGCGAGCACGCTCATTGTACCGCACTAGTGCGTAAAAGTAGTAAATTACGTGCCTAAAGGCGGTAGGGATTAAAGAGAGTGTTCGAGTAAATGTATTGAAAAAGTATTTATTTGTTCACAGGCTGATAGCGTACTGCGAACAATACGCGGAATACGACCCTTTCTTCACTGCACCAGAATGGCCGAACCCTTGGCTTAGTGACGCCACTGACATGTGGGAGCAAGAAAAACAAAGGTAACGTATGGAAAAACCAACGACTATACAGCCAATAGACGTCTAATAACAGGCGACGCATGTCTGTCAACTCATAGTTTATTTATTTATTTATAATAAGCATACCAACAGCACAGTCACTTACAATTCAAATAAACTTACATCTAAAATTGGCATCTCAGTAACCATGCAAATAACAAATGTGCATGACATTGACAAATGAATATTAGAGACAAACACAGAATAAAAAGTGTGTACAGAACACCTAAATCTAGAACACTACAAAGACAAAACACGCCGAAATATAAAGACGTACATTATTCGCACTGTTTATACAGGCAGCGTCTGTATGAAGCGAAACTCATGGAGAAGACATCGATAGGGTAATCTACCAAGTTAGACTTTTCATTATAAAGATATGATTATAAATTTGATGTTTCGGCCAATTAGAACGCAGTACCTTCTCCCCCGTACCAATCAGAACGTAGTACCCCGCTCCCCGTACCTCGGCTAGTTTACAGAAGCAGTTAGTATGATCGAATAGGCCAAGGGGCATGGCTAAGCAGAGTGACAACGATGACGTCACTATTTTCTTAACGCGAATACCCTATAGCCTGTCATATGACATTGTGATTTGTCAACATTATTCCTCTTTCACAGTAAGGAGCCACTCCCTCTCCGGCGCGTCCGCCGCTGGTCGTTCAGCCTTCGAGAGCTGCTACAGGACAACGCTGGCAAGGAACACTTCGCTAAGTTTCTATCCAAGGAGTTCAGTGGAGAGAATCTCAAGTAAGTAACCTGTCTTTCAGTCTGTCACAAACTGAAATGTGACGTCATCACCATTAGGTTCTCGCGCCGGGCCTTGATACAGGCCATGGTCAGGAGCGAGGAATGGCGGGCGGTCGCCTTCAAGTGCGAATCTGTCATGCTAACGAAGGAGTCGGCCGCACGCGTGAGGGAACGGATTTCTTCACTGGGATCCCGAAACCGACTTTTTGACACCGTATGTGAGGGCTTACTGCCGTCCGATAACCGTCCGGACCGGGCCAAGAATCGTCGACGGCGAAAACTGTAGGGACCCAGCAGGGCCGAAGCCTACTGGAGCCATGGGTAGTGTGAAAGAGAACCTGAAAGTTTTGTATGTAAGCTTCACGCAGGTGTAAACCAAGCGTATAGTGACAAATACGCGTCTACGAAGCTACGCGTCCGTGGACGGTAGGTCTTACATGTGCTGGATCGTGCAGCTGATGAGGAGCGCGGGAATGCGACAGAGGCGAGGGGCGCGGGACCAGCCGTTGTTTCGGCACTCGCAGGGAGGCCACCCTCTAGCAGTGGATGTCTGCTGGCTGAAATGATGATGATGATATATTATGATGCGCATGTACCACTCGCACTTTTTTGTTTTGTTTTATTTTTTACTTTACTTTTTTTTTATTCCTATTATTGTACAGTGTATGTTATGACGAAAGAGACTAACCTCCACGACACAGGGAATCCTAGTGTGGAACCTCCACGTGTATTTTATTGTATTATGTCATGTTTTTTCTGAACAGTAAAGGATTGTTATATTATTATTATATTATATTATGATACATACAGGGTGTAAGGGACAGTTTTCCGCAAACTTTAAGGGCTTGTTCAGAAGACGAAACTGAACCTTCCACACCATTTTTTTTTTCAGGAAAAGGAAAAAAAATCATGTCTGCGGTCCCTTGAGTTAACGAAAAAAAGATGATCCGGCCGTTTATGTCGCAAAAAAACGTATCTTTCGACATTCTCAAAGAAATCAAAATTCATAGGGTACTTCCCGTTGACCTAGAATTCTGAAATTTGACATAAAACAAGGTCATGTAGCACAAGTATAGGAATAATTCTGAAAACAGTAAATTTGTTGTTACCTAAATCACAAAAAAAAAATTTTTTTTTGCAATTCGGAAAAATTCCCGCATGGAGCTTCGAGACTCCATGCGGGAATTTTTGTAGTTTGTACGGAACCCTCAGTGCGCGAGTTCGGCTAGCACTTGCCCAGTTTTTTTTTGCCCTTAAAGTTAGCGGAGACGTGTCCCTTACACCCTGTATATAAACACAAGCAAGTACTCAACGAATAATGAATATATTTTGTGTTTAGGTTCTGGTTGGCCGTCCAGGAGCTGAAGGCGCTGCCGGTGCGACGCGTGGCCACTCGCGCCAAGGAGATCTGGAAGGAGTACCTCGCCAGTGACGCGCCATCGCCCGTCAACATCGACGCGGCCAGCAGGTGATCATACTTTAGGTCTTGGCTGCAACTGGCGTGCAGAAGCTGAAGGTAGCGCAAGAAGATCTGGAAGGCGTACCTTGGTAGGCGCAGCTTTGGCGTGGCCTGCCGCAAGGTGTACCGATGGCCTGGTGAGGGTCGCGGAAATACGATAGATGCGAGACGCATAGTGGACGTCTTTCGGCTGAAATGATGATGGTGATAATGAAGTCTGTCATGAAATCGTGACTGTGGCGTGCCGGACATATTTTGCTTTGTCATGTATGTGTGACTGTGGCGATGGGAAATCAAACAATTCAATGTTTCTTTTGCAGGGAACTGACTCGCCAGAAAGTGGAATCTGGTCAGGCTGACCGATATTGCTTCGACCAAGCTCAGGTACTTGTTTGATATCTCCTAAGTACTGCGATATCACAGAAAATACCTAATTTTGAAAAAAGAATAACGTACCTTTAATGTAAAGTTTATTTGAACTTATAAGTCCAAGTCAATCCAAAGATATAACACTTCAAAGAAACCTATTTTAAAAAACGCATAGCATAGTCGGCCTTATAATGTTCCCACTGTTGGGACTCAGGCCTCCTCTCTAAGAGGGAATGGGCCTTAACCCACCACGCGGGCCCAGTGCGGGTGCAGGGGATGTCACATGTCTTCGAATTTTGCAACCAAAACACTTCAAAGCAACCCGTTTTAAAAAACGGCAATTTCATAGGTAAATTGTTACAATTTATTATTATATAATTATTATAACAATATCATACATTTTCAGGCCCACGTGTACCATCTAATGAAATCAGACAGTTACTCAAGATACTTACGATCTGAAATGTACAAGGATTATCTAAATGGATCTAAGAAAAAGGTACGTATTGATCAATATATCTCATAAACAATATATAATTAGTCTTTGAAAAACTAGCTCTCTTCCTTAGAATAGGGAATATGCATATTTTTTTTAATCGCTGAAATTAAAAAAAAATCACGCTATAGTCTATTCACTATTCACGTTAATAAAATAGTGACTCATTAGTGCGGCTGCAAAGTAAGAAGTCTCTATATAACATGCGTAACGACTCACAAATATACCTCTACACACTAAACCGAATTCGTCTAACACACTCGTTACTTACATATATATGAACCTCGTATATATGTACCTATTCACGTTAAGAAAATAGTGACTCATTAGTGCGGCTGCAAAATAAGAACTTTAAATAACTCGCGTAACGTCCCACAAACATACCTACACACTTTTAACCGTTTAATACATTCATTACTTACATATATATGAACCTCGTATATATGTACCTACATGTATATATATGTTTAAACTTATGTATTATTTTTTGTATAGGTATTTATTTAATCTTTAATCGTACTTTTTTTTAAATTTTGTTGAGTAATATTTGCTAGCAGTACACCGCAGACTAGCCTCTTTTTAGTTTAAGTTCTTATAATCTATCCTAAGGTTGTCCAGTAGATATCGCTGTCAGCGATAAGACCGCCATTGTATCCATAGAATAAGTTAGTTTAAAAGTTTTGTTACTATTTTGGTGTACAATAAAGTCTATTCTATTTTATTCGACTTAGATTATTTTGTCTTTTATTTTATTTTAATGTATTCCGTGATAACTAACTTGTATGTTAACTTAATGCTAAAGGTGGGGCCACGCTAGAGGAGCCTAGCACAAGCGACACGACACGAACGTGCTCGGTTCCTCTGGCATAGACCCATCTTCATGATCTAATTAGTCAAGAGGCGTGATTAAGCTGAGTAACAACGATGACGTCACTATTTTCTTAACGCGACTATAATACAGTAAAAAAATATAAAATAATTTTTAAAATATCTTTTTTATCAAAACGAAGTTATAAAGCTTCAAAGCTGCTAATAAGAAAGAAAAATCCGCCGTGATCTTTGATTTTAAAGTCCATGACGCTCGTACGCCATAAAAAACGACGTCTTGGCGAGAAAGACAGATTTAATTGTTATAATATACACCACAAATTTTTAATTAGTACAAATACTTAAAGGGCTTATTCGAAAAGGTCTTGTTATTATTTAAGTAAATTCTCAATAAATAATATTGAAAAACAGCAAAGTTATTAACGTTTGTTTATATCACAAAATGTCACTCTATTGACAGGCTATTGATTCCTTTTTTTTTTTTTTTATTTCACATAGGCCTACATGGGCACTTATAAAACGTCAGAAGCTAGTGCACGGTTCCAAATTGGTCGTTTCCTATGGAGAAGAACCGGCAAGAAACTCCATGGTTACTCTTTAAAAAAAAAATGATGTTACAATATTTCTATATTACAGAATAAGTAGATATTATGTAAGGATAGTGTAGACTGGTCAATATTGTACTAAAAAGTACAATAAAAATAATCATAATGAAAAAATTACCTTAGGATTCGCGGAGTCTACAGTGTTCTCACATTCACATTATAAAAAAGAGGCTATATAAATAAAAGAAAATAAAATAAATAATTACAATCATTAATAAATGATACGCTAACAAAATAAATAATAAAAAATAAAATATTGCAAGAGCTATGCGTTAGAAAGAAAAGAAGTATATATTACAACAAACGTGGAGCAGTTAATAGATACATTTACACAATATTAAGAGCTACCAGGGGGGCACATGTGCAGAAGCAGTCACTGCCAAACTTATGAATGAAAAACAATGGAACAACACTGCGCGTAGTATTTTCTAGTAGCAATTGTTATGAATAATTGATTCAATTATGAATTTACCAATTATGACCAATTTTCGTGGACAATTTTGGGATTTGTTTTTTTTTTACTTTTGCTACAGAAATATGATCAGTAACGGGTACGGATAAAACCCCATTTTTTTTGTACTAATTAAAAAATAGGGGTGTATATCTAGTTTGCTTTTCGAAACTTGTTAGATAACAAATATATTTTTTATGCATATTCCCTATTGTAGAAATATCTTTAGTGAAATCACAAAACTTAGAACAATATATTTTGTTATTTTTATTCATATTCTTGATAAATTGCCATCACTTTAGTAACTTTTTAGTTTCCTAGATAGGGTACTTGACTATTTTTTAACCGACTTCAAAAAGAAAGAGGTTAGGCTGCATGTATTTTTTTTTTTATGTACACCGATTTTTCGGTCGATTGTGGAGCGATTTTGAATTATTTTTGTCGTGTTGGTCCTATAGAAATATTGTTATGAAGTTTTTTTTTTTATTGTGTGGGAAAATCATCTTATGACAAATCCCACTCTTGGGCGGAGCGAGAGATAGTGTCAGACTTTTACTGACTAAAAACCCACTCCTGTTCCTTCGTTGCCTTCGTCCCAGGGCCCCGGGTTTCGCTTTCACACTACCCGTGGCCCCAGTAGGCTTCGAACCTGCTGGGCCCCTACGATTTGCTGACAACTCCTTGAGGCGCGCTTGGAACAGTTCGCGCCGTCGACGACTTGGGCTCGGTCCGGACGGTTACTGGACGGTCGGACGGCAAGCCACCCATTGCTCGCCGTCCGCAAGCCCACGCCTACGGTGGCCGGAAATCGGGATCGGAATCCCGGTGGCGGTTGGAGCGTAAGGACCGTTGCCTCACGCGATCGCCCGCCTCACGTGATCGCCCGCCTCACGTATCAAATGTCGAGTTATTAGTGTGCATGTGTATGAATTTATAGGAAGGCCAAAGAATAGATAGATAGATTGTGTGAGGAGTAATATGAAAGAAGAGTCGTTATAGAGTGATGGGTGATAGGTCAGGATGGAAAAAATAAACGTGTTGCGCCGACGGCAGGAAGCTTTTACTGACTTGAAACTCACCTATGTTTCTTGCGGAAGAAACTCTCGGGTGTCACCATAGAGTAGACCGCCCGGAGGACACGGTAGAGCATACCTTGAAGGTGTGCCCCGCCTGGGCAGAGCAAGGCCGTGTCCTCGTGGAGGCGTGAAGCGGGCCGCGCGTACTGGCCATGGTCCGGAGCGAAGAGCAGTGGCAGGAGGTCGCCTCCAAGTGCGAAGCAGTAATGCTAGCAAAGGAGGCGGCCGATCTCGTGAGGCAACGGTCCAATCGCCGCCGGGATTCCGATCCCGATTTCCAGCCACCGTAGGCACGGGCTTGCAGACGGCGAGTAATGGGTAGCTCGCTGTCCAACCGTCCGATAACCGTCCGGACCAAACTTAAGTCATCGACGGCACGTACTGTTCCACGCGCGCTTCAAGGAAATGTCAGCAAACCGTAGGGTCCAGCAGGGTCGAAGCCTATGTTCCTTCATTTCTTTATTTGCCATTTGAGTTCTAGTGTCATGGGTCACTCTCTCCAACAATTTCGCAGCCCTATAGTCAAGTACCTTATTGTTGAAACCTTTTCAAAATAAGAAACCTTAGCAATGTATTATTTCTTTATGATCTAGCTTTCAGTTTCATAAATTTCGTAACTTTCCAACGTAATCAATTTCATAAATTTCACATTTTCCTCGATTTCATAACTTTCCAATTTCATAATGTCGTTATTTTTTCATTTTAGCCGCATAATTAACCAATTACTGCTCATTCTCATTTTCAGAACTTCTCATTTTTCTCTTTCAGACTTCAGTAAAAGGAATTCGGTCAATAGTATCCTTCACAGCACGTAAAGAGACTTCGTCAAATTAAAAAAAGAAAATGAAGAAATAATTCAAGAAAATGTTAACCAAAGAGGTTCGCATACAAATGATTTAGTTCTACAATTCGCTGTTGTGGCGCTAGTGCGGTAAGTGATTGTTAGTGATGCAATGGAAATGACGTATGCGGAAGAAGAAACGGAAACTGATGGCAGAAGTAATTTTTTGCGGAAACGGAAGCGTATGAAGAAGCGGAAGTGTAAATAGTTTTTTTTTTAATTTTTTTCATTCAAAATTAAGTAGTGATAACTTGTATTTTATGACGAGTAGTGTGTAACACTCCGAAAACGTTGCGGGACGCGAAGACGCGTGCGGAACTTCCGCAGTTGCGGAAACAGAGGTCTGTTGCATCACTAGTGATTGTTCGACCAAAAGACGAAAGAAAAAAAAATACTAAAGTGCGTTCACAGTTATTTTTCCTTGAACAGCAACCAAATATCTGCCTTATGCTAATGAAAATAAGGATCACATACGCCTTTTTACAATAATTGTGAACGGACGACAAAGAGAAAGTTGTTTAGTACTATTACTACCCACTGTGGCGTGTTTACTTCTTCGATTCGCCAACAATGGCGCTAGTGAGTCGTACAGTTTAGTACGGGAACTCGCCACAGTGGCGCTAGTGTCGTTTAGTTCGGCCGCTCGCTGCGGTGGCGCTAGTGTGACAGATTCATTTAGTACCACTATTCGCCACTGTGGCGTGTAGCAGGCATGGAAAATGAAAATACTCATTATTATGATTAAGTTTAAATTTAATGCGTAAACGTTGATATTTTTGTGCGGGTATGTTGGTAGGAGTGTTTGTTACCGATTTTTTTTTTAATATTCTGTATTCAAAATTAGTTTTAGTATATGCGAAACCTGAAACACGTGTCTATGTCTATGTAAAAAAAATCATACTTGTATCTTGAAAAATCACAAAGTTATAAGCTTGTTATGTTACCTATTTGTCCGCATAAATACATGGTCACCGGGCCATCCGAACGACTAAGGGATTGTGTTGCTCTCGCACCCAGCTATAAGCTGACACTTAATGCCCGCTATGACGGCCGTGACCTGTGTTGTTCTTAATATCGTTGGTGTCCAAATTGTGACCTTTTTTAAAATATTTTTGGTAGAAAATATAACAAGGTGTTACTTTGACTGACTAAAACCCACTCCTGTTCCATCGTTGCCTTCGTCCTAGGGTCCCGAGTTTCGTTTTCCCACTATCCATGGCTCCAGTAGGCTTCGACCCTGCTGGGCCCCTATGATTTGCTGACATCTCCCTGAGGCGCGCGTGGAACAATGCGCGCCGTCGACGACTTGGGCTCGGTCCGGACGGTTACCGGGATCGGAATCCCGGCGGCGGTTGGGGCGTGAGGACCGGTGCCTCACGCGATCAGCCGCCTCCTTTGCTAGCATTACTGCTTCGCAAAAGGAGGCGACCGCCTGCCACTCCTCCTCGCTCCGGACCATGGCCTGTACTAAGGAAAAATTATTGAAATCGATTCAGTTACTGATTCTGAACAAACTATATTCAGGATTCGCATATATTAAAAATAATGTTATATATAGGGTGACTGGTAATTAGTGACCGATACTTAAACACGAGATTGTACTCATGATTACAATCAACTTTCTCAAAGAAACTTTTTTATATACTCAATAGTTTTATAACAATAACAAAACAGCTGTTTGAATCTAAAGCTGTATACGCGCACGCCTGTGACAAGCGACCGCTCAGCTGTTAGCCGCGTGATGCCGTCGTACCTGCAATAGTGATAGAACACCCACGCGGCTTGCAAACCCAGCGGTGTACGTAATCAGTGTATGTACCTACGTTCCAGTTGTTAACTACTAGATCATGAAATAAAAAACTTTTTACAAAAAAAATATAACCGACTTCACTAAAAAAAACACTATAAAAGGATCAAAATAACTTTAATTTCGGAAGTCGGTGTTAAATAAGATACAAATAATACCGAGAAACACCCTTTTTAGTTGCGATACACTTATAAACAGACATCAAATGTTACTTTTTGACTGTAAATGCTTAAGTTCTCGATGAAAATACTAAAATCACTATATAGTTGCCTATAATATTTGAGTAATTCCCTCGTTTTCGCCAAGATTCCATCATCAGATCTCGACTTGGTGACTATGGGACCATTCGGGAAGCATACCCTTTCCAACAAACAAAGAATTTTTCAAATCGGTTGGCAAGCGACGAAGTTATGCGCGAACAAACATAAAAAAAAAAATACAAACATCCGAATTGAGAACCTCCTCCTTTTTTAGAAGTCGGTTAAAAAAGTTTCTTTGGTAAAGTTGTTTGTAATCATGAGTACAATCACGTGTTTAAGTATCGGTCACTAATTACCAGTCACCTTATATAAAGAAAAAATATATCAACAACCAATTCCATTACTTGTGTTTAATTTGTATCGCATACTTAAGTTATTCATTTCATATCTAAATATTTTTTTTACCGAGTCTAACATTCTTATCAACATACTCTTTAAATAGACTTATTAAATTAGCTTACTTTGTGTATTAGTAAAAGCATATAACTTTAATAATAATATATATTAATAACGTTGTTCAGGCAGGGGCCATAGTCTTAACATAGTGCTTGGTAACCATACCACATAAGTCTCCAAAAACCATAGCCCTGGGCCTCAAGTCTGCTATTACAATAGTGTCAGAATGGTCTATCATTGACTTCATAATTGTTGATTTTGAACAAGTTTGGTAATCTACTAATGTAATGGCGTCATTATGACTTTCCAATGGGCAACCACTGACATTCCATTGAAAGAAATGGCATAGAATGGTAATCTCGTATATAATGACAAATGAATATTTGACGGATGCGGTAATCTGCTAAAATTTTGACAGTTGATCAGTGACCTACTAATAGAACGTCATTGTGCAGTCATTGTTTTTGATTCGTTTCGAGACAGCTCGATATTGTCATTCTCCCACAAGATCATTGACCGATCAATGATCAACCATTATGAATTATCAGATTACGAACTTTTAGGAAAATGACAATGGGATCGTGTTGGAATGAAAAATTAATAAAAATAGCAGACTTGGGCCCCTGTTTTCCATATGTCACAATAGTTTCCCACCAACCGGGGCTGGTCCTTGGGTGCACTAGCATAGCGTACAGGAATAAACTGAAGAGTCTAAGGTGCCTCTTTTTTCGGTGGTAAAATCATCTAATGACAAATCCCGCTCTTCGGCGGAGATAGTTTCAGACTTCTACTGACTAAAAACCCACTCCTGTACCTTCTTTGCCTTCATCCCGGGGCCCCGGGCTTCGTAAAGGGGGCCTCTGCGAGTTACCTTCGGCCTCTCGTACACTCATCTCGATCCTGAGATGATAATGATAAATACAAAATATACACCCTTATTTTTTAATTAGTTCAAAAAAAATGGGGCTCTAACTGTACACCTTACTGATTCTTAATTCTTTATTGTACACCATAAGGTAAGATAAAATATTCTTTATTTGTGTATACATTCTATATTTTACCGGCCAAACCCGATTTTAGGATAAAACAGTTTCGCCTAGGCCAAACCAGTTCTCCTTACACGCGCGAAGCTCTGCGGGGCTCCTATTTCTGGGTAGTTATAAAAAAAAATGACCACGAACCTAACCTAACCTGTCCGTGTCGAGGAGAAAAAACTTCCGAGCTCGCTTCGCCTGCTCTTAGAACAATATCAAGGATTTTGCTTAGACGAAACTAGTTCATCCTAAAATCGGTTTTGGCCGGTAACATATTCAAAGAATAATAAAGGATTATCCAAAATTCACCCCCTAAGGGGATGAAACGGGTGTCCAAAGTAAGAAATCTACTTTCACAATTTTGTATGGAGAAATCAAAACTTACGCGGCCGAAACTTGTCAGATTTTAACTGGCGTTTAAAAGTGAAATTTCGAGTTTTTATAGAATTCTTCTTTTTCTTATACACTTGAAACAAAAAGACGGTAATTTTATATTTATAAAAGCAAAACAACAAAACATCCCTTATTTATATTAAAAATATATGTACAATTTGTATCCCAAAACCCTTACTACGAGCTCTTAATGCGATCCATTTGACGACCTAAACTGAACTAACCGCTTGCGTCGGATTGGCCCGACGAGTGTTCACGTGTCCTATTCGCCAGGGTCGTATATTTGCGACTGCGTACTCCATCTCGTTTAGCTCTTCAATCCCCATAGGTGACAGAAGAGCTGACGAGATGCGAGTATTTGGTCGAGTATGTGCCCACCCTGGCGGAATAAAAGCGAGAGTGTTTGTCGGATATATCCGACGTAGGTGGTAAAATGGTAAAAAGGGAAAGAGATATATATAAGGTGTTAAAAAATTAACTTTAAGAATTTCGAGGGGACATTGTACTCCTTATTATGAACAACTTTTACTATGGGACTAAACATGAAATCGCGAAAAAAAAATCAGCTGTTCCCTACGTTTATGTTCGCATAACTCGTCAAAATGTATGGAGCAGCTGATATTTTTTTCGCGATTTCAGGTTTGGTCCCATAGTAAAAGTTGTTCATAATGAGGAGTACAATGTCCCCTCGAAATTCTTAAAGTAATTTTTTAACACCTTATATAGGGTATATAGCTCCATCCCTCTTTCTCGCTCACACGCCCGACATTTTATCATGTGGTATATGGCCCCTGAATTCTTAACTGGGTTGTGGAAATCATATAGACGATTACAATGCGTTCCAAATAAGAATAGGATCAATTTTTACGCCATGATGTGACGTTTACGTTTCGTATAAATATTATATATTGAGACGAAAGTTAGTGATAGCATGACGAGTAACAGGGCAGAGTGGAAGAAAAAAGCGTGTTGCGCCGACCCCAAATAACACGGGATAAGGGCAGGAAGATGATGATTATATATTGAGACTTTACTTAAATAATAACAAGACCTTTTCTAATAAGCCCTTTAAGTATTTGTACTAATTAAAAATTAATGTTGTATAGCTCCATCCCTTTAACAATTCAGTTTAGTTCGTCAAAAGGATCGCGTTAAGAGTTCATGGTAGGGCCTCAGGGCCGCGGTGAATTTCGAACACACACACACACTCCCACCTAAAAAAAAATCTGTAATCGATGCCTATTCTGTCTACAGATTATGGCTAGCTAATACAATTTCAACCTATAAATGAACACTGTAAAATATGACATGAATATATATATAATAATTTAAATGATATAAAAAAAAATGTGATTTGACTACGGTTTTGTCAACCGTAGAAGCAATTACAAATGCCTGTCTTAATTAGGATTTAGTGTCTCTTAATTAAAAGAGTTCCTTCTGCGTCACATATCTCATCTGTATAGCCTTAAGTCAAGAAATACCACATATGTGCGAATTTAAACCTAATAACAACACCGATAACGTTCATAATACATTGCACTGCACGGACATAATCAATATTAGCTTAACGAGGCTAGGCTGGCTAATAAAAATATCACAGAATAAGTAATAGTACAAGTACGGAAATTTTACTCTGTGATAGCAAATATGCGAATTTAAACCTACTAACAACACCGGTAACGTTCATAATACATTGCAATGCACGGACATAATCAATATTAGCTTAAAGAGGCTGGGCTGGCTAATAAAAATATCACAGAATAAGTAATAGTACAAGGACGGAAATTATACTCTAGCCAACATGCGAATTTAAACTTACTAACAACGCTGCTAACGTTCATAATGCATTGGACGGCTAGGACGTGGGATAATAAATATTAGCTTAACGAGTCTAGGTTGGTTAATAAAAATATCACAGAATAAGTAATTGTACAAGTACGGAAATTTTACTCTGTGATAGCAAACATGCGAATTTAAACCTACTAACAACGGCTCTAATGTTCATAATACACGGCACGGACGTGACATAATTAATATTAGCTTAACGAGGCTAGGCTAGCCAATAAAACATCACAGAATAAGTAATTGTACAAGTACGGAAATTTTACTCTGTGATAGCAAAGATGCGAATTCGAACCTACTAACAACGGCGCTAATGTTCATAATACACGGCACGGACGTAACATAATTAATATTAGCTTAACGAGGCTAGGTGCGCTCTTAACAATCAAAATGTACCTTAAGTCCGTGCTACTAGAGTTTTATTTGTCACACAATCCCGTCTCAAAGACAGAAGACCTAAGTCTCAACTGTAGGAATATACACCCTTATTTTTTTAATAAGTACAAAAAAAAATGGTGCTCTATCCGTGCCCATTACTGATCATATTTATGTAGTCAAAAGTAAAAAAAAAACGAAATCTCAAAATTGTCCACGAAGTCATAATTGGTAAATTCATAATTGTATCAATTATTCATAACAATTGCTACTAGAAACTACTACGCGCAGTATTTTTCTATTGTTTTTCATTCATAATCAGTAGCCTGTACAATATTTCCATAAATTGAGTGACATTTTGGGATATAAACAAACGCTAATAACTTTGCTGTTTATGAATATTATTTATTGAGACTTTCCGTAAATAATAACAAGACCTTTCCTAATAAACCCTTTAAGTATTGTACTAAATAAAAATTAGTGGTGTATATTCTAAAAACAGTAACATATTAATTTTAGGATTTAATTTGAATCTACAAACTTGAATTCTTGAGTATAGTATTATTCGAATGTGTTACTCAACCCTGCAATGCGCGCGGTACCTAACCTAACCTGTCCGTGTTGGGGTGCCATAAAATTCCGAGCTCGCTTCGCTCGCTCTTTAACTAATAACACGGGTTTAACCTAGGAGCAGGGGCGTCGGCTTTTAGAAAGAGACTAGGATGTATTATTCTGAGGTCCTACCATCCATTTTACGACATAAACTGAACTATTGAATGAATGAATAGAGAATATATTGAGAATACATTCATTGTGCGTACAGCTAAGGAGTGGAAGTCCTTGCCGGAATGTGTGTTTCCTGATAGCTAAAACCCGGAAATCTTGTAAGTCAAGAGTGAATAGGTTACTTCTAGGTAAGCGCGTTCCATCGTCGACCACATCGTCGCTTTCCATCAGGTGAGATGGCTGTCAAGCGTGAATCTATCAAGCATAAAAAAAAACATCCCTTATTCTTGCTCGCACGATTGATATTTGAAAACTTCACGATTTCAATGAATGACGCCTAAATCCCAGCAGTGGGAACGTATACTGATTATACATGACGCAGTGGGAACATAAATGTAACAGAGTTGTAACGAAGCTATCTTATTAACCTTGTTTACCACTCTGTCACATTTTTTACTTATTAAAGTATAAAATAAAAAAAAATGATATTACTAGACAGGCAAGTGTAATCGCGTAAGTTAACTGCAATAATTAAAATTATGTTAAGGATTTAGATTTAAATAATTGTTCCTTAACAAAAACGTGGAGATTTCAACTGATTGTCTTTAGGGCAGTGGTTCGTAACTCTTAAACTGCTTGCGTCGGATTTTTCCGACGAGTGTTTAAGCGTCCTATTCTATTCACCAGGGTCGTGTGTTTGCGACTGGGTACTCTATCTCGTTTAGCTCTTCAATCCCCATAGGTGACAAAAGAGCTGTCGAGATGGGGTATTTGGTCGTAGATGTGCGACCCTGGCGGAATAAACGTGAGAGTGTTTGTCGGATATATCCGACGTAGATGTTTCAAAGGCTAAACTGTTTTTTTTTTTGACTGTGGACCACATTGGTCTATTGGTCCTACTCTCTTTAGTCCTTTTATTATCATAGAAATCCTACATCAATGATATGGCTAAACGTGGATTGCCATATCATCAGATTTGGCCAGTTTTAGTTGACCATATCATGAAGTGATGAATTCTAAAATCTGGCCGCGATACATACAAAGTATAAGAAAGGGCTTTCCAAAATATACTCCCTAAGGGGGTGAAACGGGGGTCTAAAATTTGTATGGAGAAACTGATTTTCACGCGAGTAAAGCTAGTGACAGACGGTTTTGCAATAAAAATGTATAGTCGCAAGTCCAAAGTTGGCTGAACCCGAGCCCAGCATATTTAATTGGAAAATGGTGACGCAGATGAAAGATATCACTTTTTATCTTCATATACATACGTACACTGTTTTCTATTAAAACACCAATCAGTTGTAAATCTCGAAAATCATAAAAAAAAATTATCATGGAACATTTTTTTTTTCTTTTAATTATCCCACAGAGACTTGTGCAGCCAAAGTTTTTCTTTAACAAAAAAAAAATAATTTGACAAAAAAAAGACTGTTTAAAAAGGATACTGCCCGTTTCTTTTTTGTTTTAAAAAATAAAACATCAAGTTTAAAAAAAAAATTGAATTAATATTATAAATACTGTTGTAAATAAAACTGTCTTATTATTATAGTTGTGTTTAGATTCTAGACGATAATGGAATTTAATGTGAAATTGTTTTATACAAGAAAAGATAAATAAATAAATAAATGTGGAGCGTACGGCTAAGTTAACAATCCCACTGGTCGATCATCAAAGTTAAGTTACGCTAGCAGAGGTGTGTCCATGGATGGGTGACCAACGATTACATATCGATATCCCTTCGCATCTCGGAAAGCGCGTGAACCCGTTGGTCCCGGCTGTCATTTGTTGATCTTTGGCTGTCAGTTGTTGTGGGGGTCAGATAGTCCTCCACCTCCTCACGTAGTATTCCTCATTACTGAGGGTCGTGAGGTTCTTCTTGGATTAGCTTCTTACTGATGATATCTCGACATCTGTGTCTTTTCTTAGCGTCATGAATTGCGAAGTGTAATTGGGTGTCCAGTGTAGAGCGGACCTAATCTGCCCATCTTTTTGGACCACGGTCTTTTGATCGTTTACTCATGCTAGATAGGCAGTCGTTGCATGTTAAATACTAATATCCAGCTGCATCCAGTTAATCTGGAAGCCGACATAGTTGGAAAAGGCGATGTAGGTGAACGTGATTCATCATTTCATCCGAAAGATGTTTACTGTGGGATGTAGGCGTTCCCCAAGTATCGCCATTACAACCGGTCCCGTGCGTCTCCCATCCATCGCATTCCCGCGACCCTCGCCAGTACATCGGTCCACCTAGTGAGAGGCCTTCCAACGCTGTGTTTTCCGGTACGCGGTTGCTACTTCAGAACCCTTCCGCCTCATCGACCATCTGTTCTGCAAGCAATGTGCCCTGCCCATTGCCGGTTGAGTTTGGCGATTCTTTGGACTATGTCGATAACCTTGGTTCTGATGCGATCACGCAAGGTAGCTCAGAGCATAGCCCTTCCCATTGACCTTTGGGTGACTTTAAGCCATCTGATGAGGCCCATTGTGAGCTTCCGTTTCAGAACCATATGTCATCACTGGTGACCCTGGTCCTGGTGGTCCGCGTGGTGGTGGTGGTGGTGGTAGACTTTATTAGTTTGAAGAAAAATAACTGAGGTATCAAATGACTTCAAAATGGTAATAAGCACACCTCTGCTCCGTTTGATATGATTATATAATATAAGTGTCAAGTTTTGGGCTCAAAAATATACTTAAACCAAAGCATAAGAAGCCGCGGAAAGCCCCTAGTATCTTTCAAGATTTATTTTTTCTTGTATAAAGTTTTCTATATAGAAAAGTAACGGTCGCTTCCTTCAAAGGTATTGTTATTATATATATTTGTGGTACATTAAGATTTAAGCTTCGACGATACGATTTCGAAAACTTCTTTACCATATAATGTGCAACACGCAGCTTCGTGTGTCTAATCATGATAATTCAAAGGAAATGTAAGTGAAATGATTTACAAAAATGGATTTTTGTATGGAACAGCATATGGAATGTTCTTTTTTTTAAACAAGGGAATGGAAGAAATTTCATTTTACATCGTAACTTCTAAATTTTCGCTATTAAAATAATGTTTTACTATAGCATTATTGTGACCTAAAATAATTATTATAAAAAAAACCGTGACAGAGTGGTAAATTATCACTTCGTAACAATTAATTTTTTTATTTTTTATTTCGTCATCAAAACAATATATTTCACTATAGTGTCATTGTGCCATAAAAATTGTTCCCAAATTTCAATGACAGTTTTAAGAAAACCGTGACAGAGTGGTAAATTACCACTTTGTAACAATTAATTATTATGAAGCAATTGTTCGTTAAAAAGAAGAACAATCTATATTTCACGTTTAGGTTAATGTGTGAAAGAGATACGAGAAGAAATAGCAATATCTGTTATTTACGGAATTACGATTAATTATTGAGTCGAATTCGTCCCAATATTTTTGACATTAAATTTTTAATTTTTCAAATTTTAAGAATAACAATTTCAAAATCAAATCGTTGTCATATCGTCGTATGTTCAAAACTATGCTAATTAGAATGGCATTGAGGGCGAAAACATTTGAAAGTAACATTTATTTTAATACTACAAAACAAACTTCAAATTTTTCAAACCTAGAGTTGAGCGGATGAACCTACTCTAGTCAAAAACTGAGGCTATATTTGTATTTGATAAACGAACAAATTGACTATATTTTAGCAACTTAAGAAGATCCTTCCTGTGTCGTCTATCGTCAACTTTAACATGTTTTTAAAGCTTATTTGTTCATCTAACGCAATAATAATAATAATAATATTCTTTATTTCGAGTATCAAGGCTCATTTAGTGTTAGTAAAAAATAAAACAAACTTACAACTATGTTAGTGGCCCAAATATAACAATCATTGCTTCAGCACCCCAACTGAGATATTAGAGCAATGATTCAGAATACAGCAGTCCAGTCTGTCAGCAGTCATGCTCAAGATGCCGCTGCGCTGAGACTGGTTCGCACCCTGCGCACCAGGGATGCACATCTTTACGTATTTAATAATAATAATAATAATATTTATTTATTTCACAAAAAAGTACTTATTGTACATATTTTAACAAATGCTCTAAACAGTAATATAAAAAAGTTTTAGTAGCTGGAGCCGAACTAGAAGGAATCTGTATTTCGGCTAACAGCGCCAACCCGCCCGCGTTACATTTTTTACTAAATCTTAAATGCTTGCATTATAAAATACATAGAAATAAGGCACGCATTAGTACATATAATCAACCAACTCGCATTTCCGCAAACATCCCTGATGCGCTACAGAAGCGAGGCAGCTCCATCAACACCCTGAAAGTATTATTACACTGCACGTGAAGAGCACTGTACGATTTTTGCGTATAAACCAATGCCAAGAGGATTAAGGGGTAACGCGAAAAAAGAGAGACAGAGTCGTCTAACCTGGAGCGAAGTAAAGCCCGAACAACCTAACAAAAATTTAGTTATTAAAAACATAAGAGCGGTTGTATCGAAATGTACCTCGGGAAGGATGCTCTTATTTTTTCTATGCTATGATATTGACCAAAGATTTTAATACTCCAAAAATAATTCGACTACCCACCGATTTTTAAAGGACCATGTCCAGTTTTTTATTTTATTTATGTGGAATAACAAACAATTACATAAAAACAATTAAAAAAAAACTTAAAATTATCAATTATGCAATTAACAGCGTTATTCAATAAATCATTATTAAATATATAAATCACGCGTTTGATTGAAAATTGACAACAATATGATTTACTTATAATAAAATAAAATTTAACAAAACATTAAAAATAAATGCAATATTATAAAATATGTTAGAATAAAATCAATTCAGACAAATTAGTTACATATACATTTCAATTCGATATTAAAATTTTAGATATAAAATTAAGATTAGCATTATTATTAAATTACATTTCAATAAGCACACTATTATTATTAAATACATTAAATTGAAGAAGATTAGCATATATCACAAATCAATCAAATAAAAATCAATGCCACTTTTCGTTGTAATTTTATAACTCAAGAAAGGGCTCACCTATCCAAACCAAATGTTTAGGCTTTGTTCGGACTATTTAGTAGATGGTTTATGTGAAGTTTGCACAAAATCGGTCGAGCGATTCTTCATTTATCACATTATTACGCGGTACGAAGTTCGCCGAGTCAGCTAGTTACTTATAATAATAATAATAACTTCTTCTACAGAGTTGATAAGCAGTTGTTGTCCACTGTTGGACATAAGACTTCTCTTTACAAATTATATGTCTTGTCTCTCTTAGTCTTCCGCAATCTAGTCTGCCTTTATACTTTACCCAACTGCGACGTTATGAAGGGTAATGTTTTTATTACAAATGTTTCGCCCTCGGTGTTTCGCCTTTGATGTTAGCAAAAATATATTTAATTAAAAAGAAATAAGACAAAAATTATCTAGTACTGTGGTATATTGTAAGGGCTGTATGTATATTTGTTAGTCATTCACGCTCAAACGGCTGAACGAATTCGAATGAAACTATGTAAAGGTCTACACATCATCGCCACATATCAGTGCCTTCAGGGACTGGGCAGGAACGCACGAAGACCAGGCATCTGTGTCCCGTCAGAGGTTGTCTGTTCACACACATCACAGACGTCGGCCTTCCCTTCATTCTGTTTCCTTCTCCTCTAGCCAAGTTACGATCGTTTCGTTTGCGTCGAAAGCCTTGAGTAAGCCACGCCTCCGATTTCTTTGTTCTGACGTCATCTCAACGCTCAATCACGTGGAAAGCAATCGGAGGCGTAGCCTACTCGAGGCGTTCGACGCAAACGAAACGATCGTAACTTGGCTAGGGGGGAAGGAAACAGAATGAAGGGAAGGCCGACGCCTGTGACGTGTGTGAACAGACAATCTCTGACGAGACACAGATGACGTCATCCCAACGCTCAATCACGTGGTCAGAACAAAGGAATCGGAGGCTTGTCCGAAAAAAAAAAACGAGGCGACCGCCTGCCACTCCTACTCGCTTCGGACCATGGCCTATATCAAGGCCCCGGCGTGTAGACATAATGATGCCATTAAAAGAAAAAAAGTTGTTGAAATACCAACTATTTACTGCAGTCTTCATTTGTCATGCCACCAACGCAATAAGAGTCAAAATCGCTTGAACGGACAGTAAAACAGGGTTTGTTTCGTGTCTAATCATATCGCGAATGGAGTAAGTATATTTAAATATTTTCTTAGTTTATAAAATTGGGAACAACAAGCCTCCTCACCACAGTACTAGTATATTTTTATAAATAATTCAGACTTCTCTCTATTTTTAATTATTACGACAAAAAAAAAATATACCAAAGTTATTATTAATACTTTTTATTAGAAAATTATTTTTTTATTATTTTTTTTTTTTCTTATTAGCCGTAGATTTCGTTGTTAAGCTCGAGTGCACAAATAATGCACCAGTCTAAACGTTTTGATGTTAAATGCCACATTGCACAGTAAATTTTCAAGGTGCACAAAATCCTATGTTGACTTAGGCCTTCTGTCCACAGACGCGTAGTTTCATACGGGGTTACCATGACGTTCAAAGTAAGATTGTTTCATTCTTATTTCAGTGTGGATAAGAGACAGAGCTATACAGGTTGTCTAGCGCCATCTCTTACCCACACTGGAAATAAGAATGGAACAATCTTACTTTAAACGTCATGGTACAGGTCTTAGACGCGTATTCGTAATCATACTACCACGAAGCGGTAGCGACACAGTTTCATAGTTTTGTATGTAAGCTTCACGCAGGCGTACACCAAGCGTATAATGACGAATACGCGTCTATGAAGCTACGCGGCCGGGGACGGTTAGGCCTACGGCCTACTGTCCGACGCGCATGTGTGACGTATAGCTTCATAGACGCTTCAAAATACGCCAGACAGCTTGAGCAGCACCGCATAGTGAACCCTTTCCACGAGGCGTATTACAAGCGTATGTTTTCTATCATTTGTGACAATGCCGTCGGACGACGAAGGCGTTCAAGCAATTTTTACAAAAATAAAAACGTGTTTTCGCTCGATGTACGCCCCGACGTATGACATACGGTATGGCAGGCGTCATGAAGCGCATGCAGCGACGCGAGCATGACGATGACGCTCGATCAATAGAGTTTCGTCATACTCGTAATTTAATATGAAAGCTGTGAGCAGGCGTACCCCAAGTGAATAATGACGAATACGCGTCTATGAAGCTATGCGCCCGTAGACAATAGGCCTTACGATAGCTTGTACGATTCTGTTATGTTTAAAGTACACTAAGCAAGAAATTTATTTGAAACTCGCACAGGACAAAAAACAGATTAAAAAAAAAAAAGTTTTAACAAAAAAAATTACAATATACACAACATTTAAAATGAAAAACGAAATTCCTGTGCGAGACCAAAAAAGCTCATATCTCAGCATATGCTGCGTTATTAAAAAAAATTACACTACAACGATGTATTGCACCTTTTCGAAAATGAGAACATGTCTCTCAATACATGCTAAGTCGTTTCTTCCACTCGGCTCAACCTCGACTCACTCTCCTTCGATGGCATTTAGTACTCGTTATTTATGAGGGTAGCCAGCAAAATTCATTTTTTTCTACGGTTTGTTGCAATTTGGAGTTCAATATCGGATAGTACAGAATCAGAATCATTTATTTGTAAAACATAGGTGAAGAACATATATACATTAATCATACATGTCAAGGTGTTAAATAGATAAGTGTTGCACTATGCTTTGTCATTGTTGACATACAAATATTAAAGTCAGGTTCATCAAAGTTAACTTATACAAATACATTAAAATAATCAATTTAATAATGTCCACTACAAGAAAGGAAAACAAAAAACACACACAAGAAGATCATAACAAAAGAACATGCGAGAAATTATTCGTCCGTTACATTAATAATATGAATTAATAAAATTACAGAATTTAATCAAATAGTCATCTAAAATTAAAATAGTCATCCAAGTCAACATTAATAATATAGATTTATAAAATTACATAATCTCATAATTCATCATATCATAATTTAATCAAATAGTATTATCATTAAAATAGTCATCCAAGGTATAATAACATTTCTCAACTAATAACTTGTGAAGACACTTTTTGAATTTCTTTAATGGCATACATTTTATAGCATTAGGTATTTTATTAAAAATCTTTGGTGCAACATCAAAAAAGCTCTTTTTCATTAACGCAGTATTACATTTCATCGTACATAGTTGATTTTCATATTGACTCCGAATGGGGGTCTTCTTAACTGTTGAAAATTTTGTAAATAAATGTGGATTTGATTTTATAAATAATGCAGTTTCTAATGTATATATAGCTGGTAACGTTAATATTTTTAATTTCTTGAAGTAGGGAACGCAACTATCTGTTGACTTTAAATTACACATGGATCTTACACACCTTCTTTGTAGTACGGTAATATAAAACACATTTCCGGTAATAACATGTATTTGTTTACATAATTATTCTCATTAAAACCACTAACTTAACGCTCAAATTTCGAAAAGAGCTAAAACGTGCCATTTGAAAAGAAACTTGACGTTTTACCTTGTCTCTAAGTTAGATAGTTTTTTTTTTAGGTGGGATAATCATCTTATGACAAGTCCCACTCTTGGGCGGAGCGAAAGATAGTGTCAGACTTTTACTGACTAAAAACTCACTCCTGTTCCTTCTTTGCCTTCATCCCGGGGCTTCGCTTTCACACTACCCGTGGAAGTTAAATAGTTATGATGATGATTTGAATGAGTATAGTTGTGTAAATACATAAATGTCGCTACCGCAAAAATATATTTTTTGTTATGGATAGAGGCCCGAATCTTGAGCGCTCGGCGAAAGAGCTGGGATCGCTTTGCGCATCGTACACATCGGCGAGCCAATCATTGTACAAGGTTTGCACTCCCCGCCCCCGCATCTCTTTTCATAATAAAGAGACCCGATATTTTATTTCTGCGTTCTTCTGCGCAAGTAGAACTGTAGAAGTCAGCGCTCATGATCCGTGCCGGTATCTGTACCATACTATGCGATAATGAGTTGAAAATTGCAAAAAACTATAGAAAATTTGAATTTTATCAGGGTATTTTTGTGTTACCCCGATGAGTTGAGTGGAGTGGAGAAAGTTTCCGTCAAATGAGGTATTTTTGAAGAAATGTAAACAAGTAAAAAAAAAGCAAAACAATACTTTAGGCAACTTTTCAATCATTAAAAAAAAATTACATTTCAAATTAATGTATAAAATTTCTTGATCAGTGCATTTTATAACTTAGCATATTATAAAAACAATAATAAAAAAAAATATATGTATCTTGCATTAATGATTAATATACCAACACTAATGTAATTTTGCTAGTAGAACAATTTAGCACAAACTCGAATTGTCAAAGTGCACAAAAATAAATGTGCACTCATTACGCTTAGCTGAATTTATTTGTAAATTTAGGCCCAGTTTCTGGATTGAAAATTACCGTATAATTACTGAGAAAAATTGTCAAACCCGCTGGCTGCTGTGATTGGTTGAATGAAATTTCAACAGCCAATCAGTATGCTTTACTGGCGTTCAAGGTGAATGTTCCAGAGAGCCCGCGAAATTCAAATTTTCAAGTTGTCGAACGCGCGTTTGATACTGTGATTGGTTGAATGAATTTTCAACAGCCAATCAAAATGCTTCACTTGCGTTTAACGTGAATACTCCAGGGAAACTCCTCGAAATTCAAAAATTCGAAAATTATTGTTAAAATAGCACATTTCACCTCTTCTCTGAGTTAGAGAGTTACGTGAATAGTTTTAATGAGTATAATTATTAATAATTTAGGTGTTTTCAAGGCTGGAGTGAATATTCTCTTAATAAACCTGGCCCCGACTTACGAGTTGTAGGTTGCGGGTTCAAACCCAGTCAGGCGCATTACTTTGTGTAATTTATTTCATCACCACTGCTCTCAAAACGGTGAGGGAAAACATCGTGAGGAAACCGGCATGTCTTAAAACCAAAAATTCGAAAACATGTGACATCCACTAACCCGCACTGGGCCCGCGTGGTGGATTACGGCCCATACCCTCTCCTAGAGAGGAGGCCTGAGTCCCAACTGTGGGAAAATTATGAAGCCAACTATGCTATGCTAAACTAATCCGCTTCACCATCAACGATTGCATCACTTCTCACCAGGTGGGATCGCAGTCAAGCTCTGGTTTAGAACATTAAAAAAGTACACGTCACTACAAATATATTTTTTAATACCGTACTATCCGATATTGAACTGCAAATTGCAAAAAACTTTCAAAAATTTGAATTTCGAAGGCTATACTGGAGTCATTCACCTTAATCTAACGATTTTTTTTTTATTATTATTCTGTATACGTCTCAATTTTTTCGCCACACGTTCGGAAAAAATATTGGTCGAAAAATTGAAACGAATACTAAACAAAAATTTTCTTTTTTCAGAAACAGGGTGTTGTCTCAAAAAGCATTTGTTTTTAATCGTTTTATTTTTAGACTATTTTTTAGTCGATCGTAGTTTTATGTAAATCGAGTTAATTATTTCATCATATCTTACAAGTCGTTGATTAAATATGGGATGGTAATGTAGTTTTAAGTTGCTTGTTGAGACTGCGATTGAATGGTCTAAGTCACATTTTTGTACACGGGTGCGAACATGCACCCGTGACTCGGGTAGTAGAGATACTTATAAGTGTTGCAGCGACATCTATGGCGTCACAGAAGAACTAATCTACGATATTTCAAAATATTCAACAGCCCAAAATCATCTATCGGGCAGTTGTCCAGATCGGACATAACATCCGTCTGGTCGGAGGATCCTCTCTTTTAAACTTTTTAACCGCCACGTCGGATATATCCGACAAACACTTTCGCGTTTATTTCGCCAGAGTCGCTCATCTACGAACAAATACTCCATCTCGTCAGCTCTTCTGTCACCTATGGGAATTGTAGAGCTAAGCAGGATGGAGTACCCAGTCGCAAATACACGACCCTGGCGAATGGGACACTAAAATACTCGACGGACCAATCCGACGCAAACAATTAAAGGGTTAACAGAGGTATACACTCTGTTCCGCATATTTCTAAACTGAAGCTTCACGAAAGCTGACGGTCATAGTTTCGCCACGTCGGGGTCACCACGAGGATCCTCCAGATGGATGTTTGGTCTGATCTGGGCAACTACTCGATAGATGATTTCGGTTTCTTTTGTCAAAATAAAATGTGATTTAGACCATTCGATCGTTGTCATTTTCTTATAATGACTGTCAATATAATTGTAGAGAAATTGAAGTTATTGCTATTGTCAAAATATACGAATAAAAATGTAAAAAAAAGCGTCATTTTTCAGGCAGACTTGTGTGCTGTGGCGCTGTTGACGCTATCTGATATAAATTATTCTATCTTACAATACAATTGCTATAGGTTGGTGCGGGTGACAGATAACCTATCTTTTTCTCTCATCTTAAAGATGCAAATTTTCTTCCTGCTGACATCCCACCCGTGCTATATAGGGTAACTGGTAATTAGTGACCGATACTTAAACACGTGATTGTACTCATGATTACAAAAAAAACCCAAAAAAACTTTTTTTTCAAACTAATTAGTTTTATCACAATAACAAAACAGCTGTTTGAACTTTGAATTTCGCGCGCGCGCCTTCACCCGATCAGTTGTTAGCGGCGCGGCGCCCGCGCTCGCGTTATCGATGACGTAAGCAATGTACCTACATGTTTCGGTAAAATAATATCCAGACTTTCTGCTACTGCTGTTTTGTTATTGTGATTAAATTAATTAGTATAAAAAAAAGTTTATTTGGGAAAGTTGTTTGTAATCATGAGTACAATCACGTGTTTAAGTATTGGTCACTAATTACCAGTCACCCTATATAAAAGTTACTTTAAAAGAATAATTTTCAAAACTATAATAATTTCTATAAAAATGCAACGTCACATCGAAACTGTCTGAAGGAACTCAATTGCAGCAGAGCCCAATCCGGATAATGTTTTAAAACATAAATTGACAATAGCAATACAAAAATGTTAAATGGTTGATATTTAATCAAAGATTAATAATTTAAAATACATAATTGTGTACCTATAGACATGTACCAAAGTGTATTAAAGAAATAAATTATTTTAAAATGTATGTTTTTTTTTATTTACCTTTTTTAATACCATTCCGACCTCTAGATATATTGGGCATGGTATAATCATGGTGGTAAGTCCTTTTTAGGGTTCCGTAGCCAAATGGCAAAAAACGGAACCCTTATGGATTCGTCATGACTGTCTGTCTGGCCGTCCGTATGTCACATCCACTTTTTACCAAAACTATAAGAACTATACTGTTGAAACCTGGTAAGTAGATGTATTCTGTGAACCGCATTAAGATTATCAAACAAAAATAGAAAAATAAAAATGGCTGTTATGGGGAACCCCCAAAATTTATTGTTAGGTGTCGTAAAACTTAAACTCATTTTATTTTTTCATCAACCCATACGTGTGGGGTATCTATGGATAGGTCTTCAAAAATGAGGCTTCAAAAATTTATTTTTTTCTAAACTGAATAGTTTACGCGAGAGAGACTTCCAAGGTGGTAAAATGTGTACCCCCTGTAACTTCTAAAATAAGAGAATGATAAAACTAAAAAAAATATATGATGTACATTACCATGCAAACTTCTACCGAAAATTGGTTTGAACGAGATCTAGTAAGTAGTTCTTTTTTTAATACGTAATAAATCGTAAACCGCAATTTACCTTTCAAGTTTGTACAGAACCGGTAGGTACGGGAGTCCGACTCGCACTTGCCCAGTTTTTTGAGAAGTGGCTGGAGAGGCGTCACGGCTTTCTCACCTTCCACATGACGCAGGTCCTCACCGGACATGGTAAGTTCGGGAGGTTCCTACACCGAATTCAGGTGGACGAAACGCCCGGGTCTTACCATCGGCGGACCGCTCGGAGGACACGGTTGAGCATAAGTTGGAGGTGTGCCTCGCTTGGGCGGAGCATTGCCGTATCCTCGTGGGGGCGATCGGCACCGGCGTGGTTCTTACCATGGTCCGGAGTGAAAGGGAATGGAACGTGGTCGCCTCCTGCGAATCAGTAAGGTTAGCAAAGGTAACGGGCGCACGCACAACTTTAATATATTACTAGCTTTTGCCAGCGGCTTCGCCTGCGTTTAAATAGAAAAATACGGTCTTCTACAGGTGAAGAATTTAGAAAATCGGTCCAGTAGCTTTTGAGTTAAGTCGTAACATACAAAAATCAAAACTATCTTCAACTACTAAAACGGGCGCTGGGCCCTGCTCTCCGCGACGGACGCGCGGCGCTTTACGCAGTTTTGTTGCACCTAAAGAGAGAATAATACCTGTGTTTTCACATGGAGAGCTTGCCTGTCTAAGTCTCACGGCTGCGAATGATAAGTCTCACGGCTGCGAATGATAAAGCGCATATTTACCCAATGATCGCGAAAAAGATTAATGATACTGAAAATCATCGTGTTTGAACAACTGCTCAAACGGTCTGCGTAAAATTATTCAAATCACAATACTGTGTTTCTTTGAATTAAATTAGAAAGAAAAAACGTTTATTCGTACCTCATAACAGTAGAATTTTAAGTATGGGAAAAAAAAATAACTTTAAAATCTGTGCAAGGCCAAAAAGGCGCCTAACTCAGCATGTGCTGCGTTCTATAAAACGATAAATAACGCAGCGCTGGTATTCTGTTAGGGCCCTCGGTGATGCCACGGTCACACTCACGGAGGTTAAATAGAACTATGTAGGTATCGTGATAATATTATCATTTCGTCCACTGCATGGGAATAGGTTTTGATGACCTGTTCCTATTGCATTGCCAGTCTTTCTGTGATATCTATATACACCCTTATTTTTTAATTAGTACAAAAAAATGGGGCTCCATCCGTACCCGTTACTGATCATATTTGTGTTGTCAAAAGTAAAAAAAACGAAATCCTAAATTTGTCCACGAAACTATGTAATCATAGTTATCCCATCTTCCTAGCTCATCGTGCTGTGCTGGTGCTGCCGCTGCGGCTGCGGAGAACCTCAAGCGTCGAAAATATAACAACCTCGTCGGTAGTTATATTTTTGAGCCGTTTGGAGTTGAAACTCTTGGGCCGTAGGGTCCGAGTGCTCATACCCTTTTTAAAGAACTATCCAAACGCTTAGTTGACACTTCGCGTGACCCAAGGGCTGGCCTTTACCTTGGTCAGAGATTAAGCATTGCCATACAACGTGGCAATGCCGCCAGCCTTTTGGGCTCACTTCCAGTCGACAGCGATGCGGAGGAGTTTTATGACGCCATATTTTAGTTAGGAGTAGCCTTTAATGTATATATTTAGTTTTAATTAGTTAAGTGTTTTTGTATATAATTTTGTATATTACTAATTTAAAATTAAATGGTTTGTCATCATTGGTAAATTCATAATTGAATCAATTATTCATATTGTTTTGTTTGATTTGAAAATACTACGCGCAGGGTTTTTCCATTGTTTTTCATTCATATAATCAATAGCCTGTACAATATTTCCATAAATTGAGTGACATTTCGAAATCATTGCATTTTGGGATATAAACAAACGCTAATAACTTTGCTGTTTATGAATATTAATTATTGAGACTTTACTTAAATAATAACGAGACCTTTTCTAATAAGCCCTGTAAATATTAGTACGAATTAAAAAAAAGTGGTGTATATAAAAGGAGAAACTGATTGACTGATATATCAACACAGCCGAAACTGTGTGTGAAATTTTCCACAAGGTTTTTTATGACGTAGGCGAGCACTAAGAGGATTTTCCGAAACTCACCCCCTGGATGTTTCAAACGGGGGTCCAAAGTTTGTATAGACAAACCAACCTTTACGCGGGTGCAGCCGCTAACAGAATGTATGTATATTATAAAAGACAAAGTCTTGACTCACTCACAGACTCATCAACGCCTAGCACAAATCCTTGGACCTAGAACCAGAGGCGAATCGTGAAATTGTTGGACTCTGGGCTAACACTACTTGGGGGCCCACCTAAGTAATCAAATTAATTGGCATTTTGTTAAAAAGAAGTTTATATTTTTTCTACAGTGTACCTTTTCGACAACGACCGATCACTGTAGAAATGTCGTCCTAATGGAACAAGAGATCATGAGTTACTTTATATAGCTAACTTGATAATCTAAATATACTTCGTCTTGTGGTTTTCTGTAAGAGATTGCCCTGTGCGAGAAGACCGCCGACTGAACACTTAGTTTTTGTATTACACTTGCACTTAGATTGTTTTTAATGAGAACTGGGGGCCCCTTATATCCCTGGGGCCCTGGGCTGCAGCCCATTTAGCCATTAAGTAGATCCGGCCATGTCTAGAACAATGATTTTTTGCACAGAGTTTCTTTTTACAATGTATACAAAGAATAAGAAAGTTTATTCCAAAATTCACCCCCTAAGTGCCAACGCTGCGTTAAGCGGGAGCCCGCGCGTGTATCTTGTGTGTAGTGTAGCTACACTGCGCAGATAATAATTCGGTTTTCGCTGCACAAAGTTGAACTAGCTAGTTCAACTTTAACGGTGTGCATGTAGTCGTGTCGATGGAGAACTTTAATGTGTTATTATATTACTTAGCAAAATGGGTGCGGCTGCCCGCGACGGGTGTCTGCGCAGGCACCTGGACGGAGACCTTTTGTATGGGACTGCTTGGGCGACCGCGTAACGCAGCGTTCGGCCTAAAGGGTTTAAACGGGATTCCAAAGTTTGTCTGAAGAAACCTATTTTCACGCGGGCGAAGGCGGCGGTAAAAGCTAGTCACACATAAAGGTGAGAGTCATTAAGTTTGTATGTATATCTGTATGCAGAGACGTAGCGTGGACTAATTTAGACGTGGGCGAATACACATCAGCGAGGACTTTTTCATTCATAAATTCGAAAACAAGACAGCGACTGTCGCAACCCAGTGTTAGACCACATCTTTGCTCACTGTCAGGTGAAATAATGGTCTAATGCAAGCCTACCAATTATAAAAAAAAACCTTCGATCTTAAAAAGCCCTCGCTTGTGCAAGGCCCCTTTGGGTCCGAGGCCGCCGTGGGCGAGGACACACATCCAAGAGAAGAGCCAAAAGATTCTGTTTTTTTTTTTTAGGAATACATTTATTGTGGACCGATGACCTGGTAAAGGTTGCGGGAGTACGATGGATGCGAGACGCACAGGACCGTTCATTGTGGCGGCACTTGGGGGAGGCCTATGTCCAGCAGTGGACGTCTTTCGGCTGAAATGATGATGATGATGACATTTATTGTGCGAACATCTAAGGATAAGGAGTGGAATTCCCTGCTGGAGTCTGTGTTTCCTGATAGCTACAACCTAGGGATCTTTAAGTTGGTTGATCTTTAAGCGGTATCTCCGCACCATCCGTATGGCCATGACCCTCTGGCCCGCGTTCAGCTGGGCCGCCGGTCGCTTTTGCAGTGACGGCGCCCCATAAAGGGCCAAGGACCGGACGATGCTTCCTTTTTTGTCCTGGTGACGGTCGCAGGAATCCGATGGATGCGAGACACATAGGGCCTTCCGTTGTGGCGACACTTGGGTTGGTTTATGTCCAACAGTGGACGTCTTTCGACTGAAGTGATGATGAAATGAAATAAAGCATTTAAATAAATCACCCACCACGTCACACTCCAAAAAATCGAACAGAAATTAGTATTTAACTAAATCCAACATGGAGTTTATACAGCTGTTTCGTAGTTTGCTTACTAAAATATATAAATCTTGTCAAACTCTAGTTAAAGCACAGTGGATAGCAGATAGTAATTATCTGTCCACTCGAAGAGTGTTTTATTATAGAATAATAATGCGATTATTCATTGGATCGATAACTCTGTTAATTGTAAGTAATTTATTATATTTTGCGTATAAAAGGTGTTAAAAAATTAACTTTAAGAATTTCGTGGGTACATTGTATTCCTCATTGTGAACAACTTTTACTATGGGACCAAACCTGAAATCGCGAAAAAAAAATCAGCTGTTCCCTACGTTTATGTTCGCATAACTCGTCAAAATGTATGGAGCTGCTGATTTTTTTTTCGCGATTTCAGGTTTGGTCCCATAGTAAAAGTTGCTCATAATGAGGAGTACAATGTCCCTTCGAAATTCTTAAAGTTAATTTTTAACACCTTATATAAAGAATAAACTCTCGTGTCACAAAGTGTTTGTTATCAATGGTGGAATGGCGACAGCGACTGTCGCAACCCAGTGCTGGGCACGCCATTATTATGGTGTAAACTCGCCTCTTTGAGGAGTGGCTGGAAAGACGTCATGGCGTCCTCACCTTTCGCGTGACGCAGGTTCTCACCGGACATGGTAAGTTTGAGCAGTTCCTGCATCGGATTCGTGCGGAAGAAACGCATGGGTGTCACCATTGTGTGGACCGCCCGGAGGACAATACAGAAGGCAGCGGTCGCTTCGTTTTGGAAAGCAGTAATGCTAGCGAAGGAGTTGGCCGCACGCGTGAGGGAACGGACATACTCATGCCCCAGTCACTAAGACCAGGACCTCGACTACCGTCCACTATAGGCGCGGACACTTCCGGACGCTAGTAACTGTTGTTCACATCTCCCGGAGGCATATAGTACGGTGCGTGGTGGAAGTCTGCCCCGCTAGTGCAGAGCACCGTTTCCTCGTGGAGACGATCGGCGGCAGCGACCTCTCGCGTCTGGCTCTGATCGAAACGGAGGGTCCCAGGGCGATTCCTGGCAACCAAAGGCACGGGCTTGCGAACGATGAGCAATAGGCACCTCAAAGAGATGTCAGTTAAATTGAAAAAGGCTCAGCAAGACCGATGCCTGCTAGGGTGAAAATGGAGAAGGTAAACATCGTGAGGAAATCTAGGACATGCCGTTCTAAAACTAAAACCTTGAAAACATGTGACATCCCCAGCACCCGCACTGGGCACGCGTGGTGGATTGCGGCCCATTCCCTCCCCTAGAGAGGAGGCCTGAGTCCCAGTAGTGGGAATAATAGATATAAGACTGATTATGCTTATGATTATTATTCTGTTCTAGGTCCAAGTGACGCTAACAGTAGCCGCACATTCAGGTGAATAAATAATATTACTTAGTATTACCCACAATTACGACCACACGAATTGAGTAGTTACTTAGCTTATTTGTATTGCTAAATTTTAAATTAGATTATTTGATATATTATATTCAACGATGAATGATACAACTTTGTATAATTACAAAGTTGTATCATTCATCGTTGAATGATAGAATCATTGAGTGTCAGAATCATTGCACTTTTAAATCTTTGGATGATAGTCATTTCATCTTAGCACCATTGCATCTTAGAATCATTGCATCTTAGAATCAATGCATCTTAGAATCATAGCATCTTAGACGCATTGAGTGATTGAATCGTAGCATCTTAGAATCGTTAAATGTTAGAGTCGTAGCATCTTAGAAGCATTGAGTGATTGAATCGTAGCATCTTAGAATCGTTAAATGTTAGAATCGTAGCATCTTAGAATCATTGCAACTTTGAAGCATTGAGTGATTGAATCGTAGCATCTTAGAATCGTTAAATGTTAGAATCGTAGCATCTTAGAATCATTGCAATTTTGAAGCATTGAGTGATTGAATCGTAGCATCTTAGAATCGTTAAATGTTAGAATCGTAGCATCTTAGAATCTATGAATGTCGAGATTTAGCCATGCATCCATTGATAGCGAATAGTTTGGAAATTGGTGTTAAGATTGTGATGCCCCTCCCCCCCGTGCCTGACTAAAACGAGTATCCATGAGTAGTATAGCAACTTATTTTATTTAGATTTCGAAGGTGGAAAATTTTCTCAGTAGTTCAATATGGGGTTAATAGGTTTCCCAGGTTTTGGGGGCATTCGGTAGCTACGCTAGTGTTTCTAAGGGCCAACGCTGCGAAATGCGGGCACCCGTCGCGTGACGTAGCACGTGTGTCGTGTGCGGCGGACCCCGTAGCGGAAACCGGATTATTACCTACGAGTCACTAGTTCAATTTTAACAGAGTGCATGTAGTCGTGTCGATGGAGAACTTTAATGTATTATTACTAAGCAATGGCGTGGGACGCGGCTGTCCGCGACGGAGCACTTTTTTATGGGACCGCGCTAGCGCCCGTTAACAGCGTCGGCCATAACATAATATCTTTCTTACAGTTTACGATGAGGCAGGGCCTCATAATTACGTCTTGGAATCATTATATGATAGAATCATTGCACTTTTAAATCTTTGAATGACAGTCATTGCATCTTAGCACTATTGCATTTTAGAATCAATGTATCTTAGAATCATTGCATCTTAGAATCAATGCATCGTAGAATCAATGCAAATTAGAAGCATTGAGTGACCGGATTATTACCTGTGCAGTCATTAGTTCAATTTTAACGGTGTGCATGTAGTCGTGTCGATGGAGAACTTTAATGTATTATTACGTAGCAAAAAGGGGGGCGGATGCCCGCGACGGATGCCCTCGCGACAAACCGCGACAGAGCATTTTTGTATGGGGTCGGCCCTAACATAATATCTTTCTTACAGCCCACGATGAGGCAGGGCCTCATCATCACCGGGGGGCTAGGAAACACTCTGACGACCACGACTACGAATATACCTCGGAAGAGGAGAGGGAGGAGTGGCATGCGAGGAGGAAACAGCACAGAAGGAAGGAGGAGGGTAAGTGAAGTGGTAAAAAAGAACTGAGAATTAAGACAGTTCACTCGTTTTGAATCGTGAGCTTTCTGTATTCTCCGTTGAAAATAAAAAAATATTTATTATTATTATAAATACCTACTCTCACTCTTTCGTACAGCTGCCTTGCTTTGTTAAAGAGCTAACCAGCAAACTAACTAACATTTGTCTAACCAGCCCTCATGGTTATCTTTAAAAACTATTTTCAGATTGAAGACATCGCAGTATTTTTGCTCTAAGGGGCATCAGACCTGAGTATTTACCATTGTTTTTAGCTTAAGGTGTTTTTAATATAGTGCGGATTTCATCATGCATGTGGAATTGCCTCGCATGCGGGGCTGCAGTTCGGAATCACGCGTGCGGGGAATCCCGCATGGTGGTCAAAACCGCACGATATGAAACACCTCCATGCGTTCCTGAGAAAAAGAGTCTTGGCAAACGGACAACAAAGTGATCCTATAAGGTTTCCATTTTGCCAAAGAAGAAAAAAAGACTAAACGTATTCAAATTCTTTAATTCGTTTTTTTTAATTGATATAAACTAGTGCTTGACTGCGATCCCACCTGATGGTAAGCAGTGATGCAATCGTTGATGGTGATGCGCACTAGTTTATTAACAGCCTATTCAAATATTCACTCTAGCATTGAAGACACCTATACGGCAAATTATTGTATTGATAATATGATTGTAATTTTTCAGCCGGAGATCATCACATTTCTGATGAATTGAGAATAATATTAGGAGTCAGAAGTGAGTATCTCTTATGTTATTATACTACACTACAATAGGGTACTTTAATCAATAAGAGAAAAAAATCAAAAAATATATTACGACTGGCCTGAAATTATGAATGGCCTGTTGGTCTAGTAGTTAGTGGCCCTGACTGCTATGCCGGAGGTCGTGGGTTCGATTCCCACCCAGGACAAATGTTTTTGTGATGAGCACGATCATTTGTTCTGTGTCTGGGTGTAATTTATCTATAATACATATGTATGTATTTAGAAATATTTAAGTATGTTTATCAGTTGTCTAGTACTCATAACACAAGCTCTGCTTAGTTTGAGACTGGACGACGTTGTGTGATAGTTGTGTAATATTATTATTATTAAATAGCTTATGTAAAATGCAGTCGGTAAGTGTTAGTTTTAGTTCATAAAATAACAAAATAATTTTACAATTCAATTCAAAGTTTTCAGTTTTTATTATCTGTTCTTTATCGCCATGAAATAGTAGCCACCATGTTATCGCGTCATTTAGCTGTGTAAACCAAAGTGACAGCTGTCAACTGTCAACTGATCGGCCATACTGAGCGCATTTGTGTACACAGCCAACCGACGTCACGACCACTGAGTAAATATGGCGTCCACAGCTTTCTACATTTTCGTCAAATCACGCGAGAAATTTAAAAAAGTAAATTTTTAATGCATTTTGCAGGGTACTTAGCGACTGAATAAAAAGTTTGTGTTTTTTTTAGTGGTTTATTAGCACTATAGAATCTAATTGAGACACTTTTCAAAAATTTGTGTAATACCCTTTTGCTATAGCTGTCACTAACGTATCATACAATGTAGCTTCTAATCCTTTTCTCTCAAATTCTAGACTTTTCTCTACTATATGATGTGTTGAATACAAGATTATTTATTTTGCTAAAACATGAGTATACATATAGGTTGACTGGTAATTAGTGACTGATACTTAGACAAGTGATTGTACTCATGATTACAAACAACTTTCCCAAAGTAACTTTTTTATATTTTAATGCGATTCGATCAGCTGTTAGCGGCGCGGCGCCCGCACCCGCGTTATCCAAAGACTACTTAAACTAACTAGGAATTGTGAGCTTTCTAATGACTAATCTAAGGCTGTATACAGAAAGAAAGCTGGAAACTTATAAGCGCTTACCGGCGCTTGACAGCGCTGGTAACCCGCGCAGGAAAATATATGAACGCGCGCCGATAAGCAGTGAACGGTGCCGACAAGTTCCGACAAGCTTCAACACGCGCTGGTCAGCGCTGGGCGCTGCCATTTAAAATTAATAAACAACTGCGACAACACGTGCAATTACGACCAAATTATCGTTCGATGAGTCCGACATTTTGCTTGGTCTGCTTCAACCTGCTTCCTTTGTGTGGAACGGACCAGCGCTGTCAAGCGCCGTTAAGCGCTTATAAGTTTCCAGCTTTCTTTCTGTATACAGCCTAAGCCACGAAACTTAAAGATACAATGTAAGTCCGCATAACTAAAAAATATGTTTAGTTGAGAAAAAAGTTTCTTTGGGAAAGTCGAAAAGTCAGTTATGTTAGGTTAAACAATTAAACTACAATTGCTTTAGGATGGTGCGAGTGACAGCTGTCAGTGTCAAACAATCGGGGTTGGTTGATAGCGCTAGACAACCTGTATAGCTCTGTCTCTTACCCACACTGAAATAAGAATGAAACAATCTTACTTTGAACGTCATGGTACAGGTCAATGTAGCTAGGTACCTATCCTTTTCTCTCAAATTCTAGTTTTTTCTTTACTATAATATCCATGTGTTAGGCACTTAAACCTTCTTCATGAATCACTCTGTCTTTTGATGAAAACGGCATGAAAATCCGTTCCGTGGTTTTTAGTTTATCGCGTTCATACAGACAGATAGATGCGCTAGGTGACTTTGTTTTATAATCTGACCTGTTGGTCTAGCGGTTAGTGGCCCTGACTGCTAAGCCGGAGGTCGTGGGTTCGATTCCCACCCAGGACAAATGATTGTGTGATGAGCACGATAATATGTTCTGTATCTGGGTGTAATTTATCTATATAAGTATGTATTTAGAAATATATAAGTATGTTTATCAGTTGTCTAGTACCCATAACACAAGCTGTGCTTAGCTTTTTTTTTTTTTTTTATTGTGTGGGAAAATCATCCTAATGACATCCCCGCTCTTGGGCGGAACGGGAGATAGTGTCAGACTCTTACTGACTAAAAACCCACTCCTGTTCCTTCGTTGCCTTCGTCCCAGGGCCCCGGGTTCCGCTTTCACACTACCCGTGGCCCCAGTAGGCTTCGACCCTGCTGGGCCCCTACGATTTGCTGACATCTCCTTGAGGCGCGCGTGGAACAAAACGCGCCGTCGACGACTTGGGCTCGGTCCGGACGGTTACCGGACGGTCAGACGGCGGGCCACCCATTGCTCGGCGTCTGCAAGCCCGCGCCTACGGTGGCCGGAAATCGGGATCGGAATCCCGGCGGCGGTTGGAGCGTAAGGACCGTTGCCTCACGCGATCGGCCGCCTCCTTAGCTAGCATTACTGCTTCGCAGAAGGAGGCGACCGCCTGCCACTCCTCCTCGCTCCGGAGCATGGCCTGAACCAAGGCCCGGCGCGAGAGATCACCGCCGCCGATCGCCCCCACGAGGACACGGCGTTGCTCTGCCCAAGCGGGGCACACCTCCACCGGGTGCTCCACCGTGTCCTCCGGGTGGGCCACACAGTGGCGACACCCGGGCGTCGTTTCCGTACGAATCCGGTGCAGGAACCTCCCGAACTTACCGTGTCCGGTGAGGACCTGCGTCATGCGGAATGTGAGGACGCCGTGAGGTCTTTCCAACCACGCCTCAAAGAGGGGACTTACCGCCATAATTGTGGCGTGCCCAAGCTGTGCTTAGCTTGGGATTAGACGGCGTTGTGTGATAGTTGTGGAATATTATTATTATTATAATAATGTATTGTTTTCCAGGTCACAAGGAAAGCAGTGAACTGCTGTATCAATTGACTGGACATCGAGGTAAGTTCTTCTGCTTCACGTTGGCATGAACTATGCCTACAGAGTGTCTTTGACATCGACGCACAAACGAATACCATGGATCCAGTACATAATTCTGGATCCCCTAGTGGTGGAATTTTTTGTCGGTTTTTTCTTAATAAAAAAAAAAATTAAACTGTATAAAATCGTTATTCTAACATTTTTAGTGAAAAAAAAAAATTACTTTTAAAATTAAAAATGTCATCGGGATTGATTAGAATAACAATTTATCTACCCCGATGTCTTTTTAATTATTTTTTTTTTCTAAAAATGTCTTTGGAGTTGGTTAGAATAACGATTTTACACAGTCTAAATTAAAAAAGGAAAGATTATTTTTTTTGAAAATAAGGAATATGGTCCAGAATCATGTACTGGATCCGTGGCATTCGTTTGTGCGTCGATGTTAAAGACACTCTGTATATCTATGTATAATTGGGAACTTGATTCAAATATTTTTATTGTTCGTATTAAAAAGCAAGTTTATCGAAAATCTCAAATAGAAATAAGTTTTCAAATCTGTTCAATATTTATTTAAGTTTATCTTTAATTACAAAATAAATATTAAGTAGGTACTAACCAATAGTAACAAATACATAAAGGGCTTATTAGAAAAGGTCTTGTTATTATTTAAGTAAAGTCTCAATAAATAATATTCTTAGACAGCAAAGTTATGCGTTTGTTTATATTCCAAAACGTCACTTGATTTTTTGCCGTTTTTATTCTTATTCATCATAATAATAAAACGCAAATGAACTCCACGAATTTTTCTCTGAAACGAAACAACCAATCATCAAAATTAGCGATAATCAGATTTCAATAAACGTTCAAATGTTTGCATAGAACAGTTTGAACAATTGTTTGAAACGAGGACAAATTACGTATTTAGTGACAGTTGAACAAATATAAAATCAAGAAAATAATTGTACGAGACAAGTATTTTACTCCAGAGCAGTGCCATAAAACAGTGACATTCTGAAGCCTACTGCTCAGTAATGCCTAAGCCGATAGGTTAGAAAAAAATTATATGTTTACTAGCTTTTGCTAACTAGTTAAAGTTAGTGATAGTATGACGGTTGACAGGATAGAATGGAAGAAAAAACGTGTTGCGCAGACCCCAAATAAGATGGGACAAGGGCAGGAAGATGATGACTAGCTTTTGCTAACTGACTACTCTATTCTGCTCTATCCAACCCTACTCTACTCTACCCTACTCTATCGTACTTTACTCTACTCTACCCTACTCTACCCTACTCTACGCTACTCTACCCTACTCTTCCCTACTCTACCCTACTCTACCCTACTCTACCCTACTCTAGCCTACTCTACCATACTCTACCCTACTCTACCCTACTCTACCCTACTCTACCCTACTCTACCCTACTCTACCCTACTCTACGCTACTCTACCCTACTCTTCCCTACTCTACCCTACTCTACCCTACTCTTCCCTACTCTACCCTACTCTACCCTACTCTACCCTACTCTACCCTACTCTACCCTACTCTACCCTACTCTACCCTACTCTTCCCTACTCTACCCTACTCTACCCTACTCTACCCTACTCTACCCTACTCTACCCTACTCTACCCTACTCTACCCTACTCTTCCCTACTCTACCCTACTCTACCCTACTCTACCCTACTCTACCCTACTCTACCCTACTCTACCCTACTCTTCCCTACTCTACCCTACTCTACCCTACTCTACCCTACTCTACCCTACTCTACCCTACTCTACCCTACTCTACCCTACTCTACCCTACTCTACCCTACTCTACTCTACTCTACCCTACTACCTTTTTTATTTTTTCTTTCATAAGTTCCTTCTCCTGACAATAACAAACACAACAAAAAATAATAATAGTGAAATCGGTCCAGCCGATCACGCGTGATGGCGTGACCAAGAGAAATAGGGATTCATTTTATATATATATAGGTTATAGATTCATGTAAACAATTTTTACTACATGATATTTTTTCGCTGGTTTTCCTTACAAGAAGGCGAGACAGAATATTGGACAACGCTACCGATACTTTACTAATGTGCCTGTTGTTTTAAAAGGAAGATAATGACGACTTGTGTGGATGACCAGCAACAAACTTAATTAATTTCTTTTCATCATCTTCCGAAAAAGTCATCATTTTTATACGTGTGAAGTCTGCGGTTCGCGACACCAGTGCCCCCTAGCCAAGTTACAACCGTTTCGTGTCGAATTCCGTTCTCCAATTGGTAACGCCTCGGTGTCAGCAATTGTAGAAAACGATAAGGCGGTAGCCATGTTGACGCGCCTGAGTCGGCCGCTCGTTCTACAATGTAGCGTTTGTATAACAAAGGAGGTAGCGTTGAACATTGTAGAAACGATAACAATTCATTCTATCATTTTGAACGATTTGAACTTGGCTACGAATTTTCTATTCGTTTATTCTGACCACGTGACTTAACGTTGAGATGATGTCATTTCCATAAATTTCGACTAGCGTTAACGATTGCAGGTTATCAACTTGGCTAGGGGTGCTGACGTCCGCCTAACGTCTGCCTAACGTATGTTGCGTAAGTGCCCATAAATTCAGGAGGTTATCGATTTTACAACTATAAATATAAAATTGTCAGTTTCAAGCAAATATTTGTAACTATTATATTTTATTTCATTACACCTGTATACTTTTGAAATTAAATATTTATTTCGCAGTAAAATATTGACTAATTTATTAGTCATTTATTTCAAAACTTGCAATTTTTCCCGCGACTTTGTTCGCGAGAATGTTTTAATATAATTTTTGACTTTCTTTAAGGCCCTTAAGCCCATTTAGTTCCATAAAACAGTGACTTTCTGAAGCCTAGCCTCGGTAACGGTTGGGTTAATAGAGTAGTTTTTTTTTTATTATTAGAGACTATCTTTTGCCCGCGACTTAGCCCATGTACATAAAATATAGCCTAATTCACTCAGGAATAAAGCAGCTTTCTATCGCAATCGCACCAGTACTTTCAAATATTACCTTCTACAAACAAAAAACAAACCTTACCTCCCTTAGGGCTGAAACTGCGTAAAGCGGGCGCCCGCGCGGTTTCCTACAAGAGAGCTCCGTTGCGGGGACCCGCGCGGGCACTTTTGTATGAAACCGCGCGGGCGCCCGCTTTACGCAGTTTCAGGCCTTATACCTCACCTTAATTAAAGGCATTTTTTTTAGGTGGAATCTCATCTAATGACATCCCCCACCCTTGGGCGGAGCGGGAGATAGTGTCAGACTTTTACTGACTAAAAACCCACTCCTGTTCCTTCTTTGCCTCTCATACCAGGGACGAGTTTTCCTTTCAGAAACAAACCCTTGGCCCTAGTAGGCTTCGACCCAGCTGTGCCCCAAGGAGATGTCAGCAAACCGTAGGGGCCCCCTACGGTTTGCTGACACCTCCTCGGTTTGGGCACGCGTGGAACACTACGCGTCGTCGACGACTTGGGCTCGGTCCGGATGGTTACCGGACAGTCGTCGGCGAGCTGCCCATTGCTCGCCGTCCGCGCCGGCCTACGGTGGCCGGAAATCGGGATCGGGATCCCGGCAGCTGTGGCGTGAGGGCTGCTTCCTCGCGCGTGCACGTGCGGCCTCCTCCTTTGCTAACATAACTGCTTCTCCGAAGCAGGAGACCACCTGCCACTCCTCCTCGCTTCAGACCATGGCCTGTACCAAGGCCCGGCGCTAGAGATCATTGCCGCCGATCTCCCCTACGAGGACACGGCGGTGCTCTGCCCAAGCGGGATACACTTCTACCGTGTGCTCCACCATGTCTTCCGGACGGTCCACACAGCGGTGGCACCCGGGCGTATACTTTCGCACGAATCCGATGCAGGAACTTCCCGAACTGACCATGTTCGGTGAGAACCTGCGTCATGCGGAAGGTAAGGCCACCGTGGTCTTTCCAGCCACTGCTCAAAGTGGGGACTTACCGCCATAATTATGGCGTATCCAAGTTTAAGCATGGTTAGTGACACATGAAGCTTCGTGTCGCGGTTTCGATCCCAGCACGGTTCAAATATTTGTATAACCTTCAAATAGGTGTTCCTTGTCTGGATGTTTGTGTATGAGAGTTTACACGTTTGTGATCGCATCCTAAGTTAATTTCGGTGTTTATTCTCAGCGTAGTCAGCTAGGAAACACCGGCTTCAACTAGTTTAAATAGACGAAAAAATTAACGTGTTTTTAAAAATCTATTTGCAAAAAATGATAAATGATATTATTTATCATTTTATCATTTACCCACGGTACATGAGCCATTAATTGTCGAATCCGACTCGGCTTGGCAGCGTTCGGGAAGCTGCGCGGTATCTTCTCGTCCAATATACCACAGTGTCTCAAGACGAAAGTCTATGACCAGTGCGTGTTGCCAGTGATGACATATGGCTCTGAAACGTGGTCGCTTACAATGGGCCTCATCAGAAGACTCAAAGTCACCTAAAGGACAACGGACATAGCACGAAGAATCCCCAAACTTAAGTGGCAATGGGCAGGGCACGTTCCTATTTTTTTATTTCCTTTTACTATACAAATCTTTTTGTTTTTTATTTATTTATTTTTTACACTGCACCGTCCTTTCGTCTTTATGTCGACACCGACACCGGCCCACGCTGAAAACCAGCGCTGTGAGCTCATCGCATTATGCGTGAGGCCGCAGCTTTATGCTGAGCGTTCGGCCGTTTTGCGCGGATGTGACGCACATCTTACCTATCAATTGATTATGTTTGTTACCTAGTTTTAAGATTGCGTCATTTCGCGCGAATAAACTGTTTTTCTTTCTTTCTTTCAAATAGTATCGAATTTCTATTTCAGATGAGATATCCGCTGTGAAATACATCGAAAATATAACAGGACTTACAGGTTTGTAAACATATTTTCAATACACTTACTCGAAAACCCTCTAATATCCCACCGCTTTTAGACACGCAATTGACTGTTTTCCGGACAAGTGCAGAAAAGTGCGCATGTTCGCCCCCACTAGGAGATTTAATTTTGATGATCAATTACTATTTTTGTCGATACAACGGTTTACAATTTTTTTGCCGTTACATTTTACTAGATATTAAGCCAGTTAAATATAAGCCTTATTTATTTCTTCGTAACAGTATTTATTACTTTTACAGTATTATGTCTGGCATTATTGCTGAGTTACATTTACAGATCAGAACGATGTCTTCGAATTCCTGACGAAATGCAAAGGATCCAGGAGTTTTAAGTACGTGGTGGGTTTCTTGAAACTTATGAATACGTCTCCCTGTGAGTATTTCATAATATTTATTATAAAAGTTATTATGCTTCGCGCTAAGAGCTTCAAAACCAATCTGGGTCATTTTTCCACCGTTAACTGGATGCAGATTCAATTTAGTCGCCTGTCACGCTCACCCAGTTTAGATATTGATATGTCTCACTCTTTGCGTAGTTTCAAGTCTGTCTTGCATAAGGCATTATCCCAAGATTAGAAAGGGTTTTGTCTTTTTCACTTAATCAAAGTAAGCGAAAAGCACAAAATTATCATAACTTAAAATTTGTAATTGTTTAAGGATTTAATAATTTGTATCCATTTGAATACTTGTTTGGCGAAATCTCCTTCTGTTTAATGCATGTCGTGGCAGCCTTTAATTAAGGCTACACTACAAAATGTAACAATGACCTTGAATCCTTACATGTATAGTGGTGTATGCTTTGTTGGTTGTCCTTAAATAAATAAATAAATAAATAATTATAACGTAATTAGACGCCTTAAGACTGTTTTTTAAACCTGATAGTTTTGATGGGGTTTTATGCACTCTAAAATACACACACACACACCATCACATTGATATTTTTTTAAATTATAAAAACACCAGCGAAAAATTTTACCAATGGGTGTTCCAGGATCATGTACTGGAACCATGGTAAACGTTTGTACGTCGATGCCAAAGACGTATATTGTACAAATATTGACCATATCTAAGGCGCTATTAAGGGCTATATTTCACCGGGACACAATGGCGGCGCGACCAGCGACTAAGGATCTGATATGTCTACTACTTAATATTGTAAATGTCGGTACAGGATGCCGATCACCATCGAAGTCCTTTCCAGACACTCCATTTTGTGGGCGATGACTGGGTAACAAGCAATAAACAAACTATTCCAGATCACGAAACTGATTTATTATGATGCAAGCTTTATGTATTCACTTCACAACGAGACAGTCCCCAGACTAGATGTTGTTCATACGGCTGCCGACAGTGAAAGGAGCACCGCGGCTCTGCTGTCAGAACTTTGATCTGTTCGGGTCGTGTCAACGTCAGCCCGAATTCTGTCAAAGTGACGTGCGACGTATCGTTCGTTCATTCGGTCACAAGCTTCCGTACTATTGACTTCACCGACATAAATGTAATATGTTTTTTGTACCTTTGCAGACATAAATGTAATAGTGGAGCTTCTACGGCAGGTGACAAACGAAAATGGTAAGTAAATAGGTAATAGTCATGTAAAGGCAGGATGAAAGCAAGTTACTAAGAATTATGAGTACTTATACGTGTGGATGGATGGAGAGGGAGGTCAAAAAAAGATGGATGGATTGTGTGAGGAGTGATATGAAAGAAAATTGTGTCAGTGATAGCGTGACATGTGACAAGACAGAATAGAAGACAAAACCGTGTCGCCCCACTCACAAGTTACATGGGACAAGGGCAGGAAGATAATATTTTTATTAATAATAAAAATATTACCCATTTAAATAAAATTGTTGAAATTGATTCAGTAGCAGATTCTAAACTTTTAGAATGTGCGTTTATTATGCTATAATAATAATAATTTTATTACGGACATAAAAATCCATAGAGTGTTAGTAACATACAAAGAAAATACTTACTGCCTAGTTTTAGTAATAATCAATCTCTGCACAAATTTTTGAACAATCGGAGAGGCAAAGCCAGTTTTCAAGATGCTGTTTTGACTGTCCTGCCCCCCTAGCCAAGTAACTATCGTATCGTAGACGTCATCTCAACACTCAGTCACGTGGTCAGAACAAAGGAATCGGAGGCGTGGCCTACTCGAGACGTTCGGCGCGAACGATACGATTGTAACTTGGTTGGTCCTCACTCTCCTCAGTAGCGACGCAGATTTTTTGCATATAATCGCATAGAAACCGTCGGTATGGGCTTGCGCAAACATTTCTGACGAATAATAATAATAATATAATATTCCACAACTATCACACAACGCCGTCTAGCCCCAAGCTAAGCAGAGCTTGTGTTATGAGTACTAGACAACTGATAAACTTATTACTACTTATAGAAATTATTATATCCAGATACAGAACCAATGATCGTGCTCATCACACAAACATTTGTCCTGGGTCGGAATCGAACCCACGACCTCCAGCATAGCAGTCAAGGCCACTTAGACCAACAGCCCCCCTAGCCAAGTTACACAACAACCATTTCGTTTCGATTCTCTTTACGTTGATCGCCTCGAGTTGACCACGCCTCCTATTCCTTTGTGCTTTAAGGGTGACGTCAGAACAAAGGAATCGGAGGCGTGGCCGACTCGAGGCGATCGACAAAAAGAGAATCGAAACGAAACGGTTGTAACTTGGCCAGGGGGGCAGGCCAGTCAAAATAACGACGGGACGGGTTATGTCATGTTTTGCAAGTGTTTTATTTTTTCAGACGTCCTGAAAGCGTTTGCTATTATGAAACCCCTGATCGGCCATGACGACTTCGATGGCATTTATGAGAGTCTTCAAAAGATATCTGGAGAAAGAGGTTAGTTTTTTTGGTGGTTTATTGTACTACTTCTTGGAGTATTTTTCGGATCACCAATACAGCAACATGTATACACCACTATTTTTTTTTTATATTTAAGTGTCATGTATTTTATATAAATTTATAGCAGTTTATTTACACGATTAAATATAATATATTATATATACATCTTAACTAATAAATATTATAACTTAATAAATATTTAAACAAACTGAAAATAATATTATGTACAAACTGGTAGAAAGAGAACTATTTTTAACCGACTTCTAAAAAAGGAGGAGGTTCTCAATTCGGATGTTTGTATTTTTTTTTTATGTTTGTTCGCGCATAACTTCGTCGCTTGCCAACCGATTTGAAAAATTCTTTGTTTGTTGGAAAGTGTATGCTTCCCGAATGGTCCCATAGTCACCAAGTCGAGATCTGATGATGGAATCTTGGCGAAATCGAGGGAACTCCTCAAATATTATAGGCAACCATATAATGATTTTGGTATTTTCATCGAGAACTTAAGCATTTACAGTCAAAAAGTAACATTTGATGTCTGTTTATAAGTGTATCGCAACTAAAAAGTGTGAAATAAAAAACTTTTTACAAAAAAAATATAACCGACTTCACTAAAAAAAACACTATAAAAAGATCAAAATAAATTTAATTTCGGAAGTCGGTGTTAAATAAGATACAAATACCGAGAAACACCGACTTCCGAAATTAAATTTATTTTGATCTTTTTATAGTGTTTTTTTTAGTGAAGTCGGTTATATTTTTTTTGTAAAAAGTTTTTTTTAATTAGTACAAAAAATAGGGCTATACAAGTGATCATATTTGTATAGTCAAATGTAAAAAAAACGAAATCCCAAAATGGTCCACGATTAGCCCTAATGGGTAAATTAATAATTGAATTAATCATTCATAACAATTGCTACTAGAAAGTAGTACGCGTGGTGTTTTTCCATTTTGATCGCCGTTCATTCATTCAGGTGCCCAAGTCTGCTATTTTTATAAATTCGTCATTCCAACACGATTCCATTGTCATTTTGCTAAAAGTTCGTAATCTAATAATTCATAATGGTCGATCATTGATCGGTCAATGATCATGTGTATATATGACAATATCGAGCTGTCTCGAAAAAAATTAAAAGCAATGACTACTCAATGACGATCTAATGGTAGGTTAATGATCAAAGGCACTGTCAAAACTTTGACAGCTATCCGCTTATGTCAAATATTCATTTGACATTATGTACGAGATTACCATTCTATGCCATTTCTTTCAATGATGTGTCAGTGGTTGACCATTGGAAAGTCATAATGACGCCATTATATTAGTAGATTACCAAACTTGGTCAAAATCAACAATAATGAAATCAATGATAGACCATTCTGACACTATTGTAATAGCAGACTTGAGGCCCTGATATGCGGGGTTACCATGACGTTCAAAGTAAGATTGTTTCATTCTTATTTCAGTGTGGGTAAGAAACAGAGCTATACAGGTTGTCTAGCGCCATCTCTTACCCACACTGGAAATCAGAATGAAACAATCTTACTTTAAACGTCATGGTACAGTTGTACAGGTAAATTGAGTGACATTTTGGGATACAAATAAACGCTAATAACTTTGCTGTTTATGAATATTATTTATTGAGACTTTACTTATATAATAACAAGCCCTTTTCTAATAAGCCCTTAAAATATGTGTATTAATTAAAAATTAGTGGTAATATTGTATTGATTATTATGAATGAATAAATGACGATCAAAATGGAAAAACACTGCGCGTAGTATTTTCTAGTAGCAATTGTTATGAATGATTGATTCTATTAGGAATTTACCAATTATGACAAATTATCGTGGACAATTTTACAATTTCGATTTTATCAGTAACTGGTACGGATAGAGCCCCACTTTTTAAACTAATTAAAATATAGTGGTGTAGAAATAGAATCACTTGGTTATTGGAAATAATTAACATGTTATATATAAAATAAATAGCAGCCTGGTACGTTCTTCGCTACGCATAAAGCGAAATAATAAAAAAGTTTAAAACCGCTCGACTGATTTTGTGCAAACTTCACATAAACCATCTACTAAATAGTCCGAACAAAGCCTAAACATTCGGTATGGATAGGTGAGCTCGTTCTTGAGTTAAAAAATTACAACGAAAAGTGGCATTGATTTTTATATATCGACGGTGAAGTACCGATAATTCCTAACTGTCGGAAGTCAAAATTATCTGTCCAAAAATTGTTAGGAAGTAATACTATAAATTGACACGTTGGTTTAGTTAGGTGTTTGTTTCCACAAATTAATTTGATGCAGTTGCAACTAAATATCCGCTTCTGATATTTTACGAAGCATGCGGAGACACGCATTTAAAATATAAGCACTTAAAAGTAATTTTATCGAAAAAGTTAGAAGGTATTGGCACTTCACCGTCGATATATAGATTCGGATAGTAATTTTTTTCTGTGTTAATGACCAAAAAAAAAAACATTTTTGTTACAGACCCGCACGAGGTAGCTGATTATTTTATGCACGTAGCTCATACTAATGGTGAGTATTATTTTAATTGTAATGTTCTAGAAAAAACTACTTGATCTACAAAACAAAAATTTTCATCACCATCGGGGGACAATTACATTGGGTGGGTGTTCACACCTCATCAGAAGGCTCAAAGTCACCCAAAGGGCAATGGAAAGGGCTATGCTTGGAGTTTCCTTGCGTGATCGAATCAGAAATGAAGATATCCGCAGGAGAACCAAGGTTGCCGACATAGCACGAAGAATCGCCAAACTTAAGTGGCAATGGGCAGGGCACATTGCTCGCAGAACGGATGGCCGTTGGGGCCGAAAGGTTCTGGAGTGGCGACCGCGTACCGGAAGACGCAGTGTTGGAAGGCCCCCTACAAGGTGGACCGATGAGCTGGTGAAGGTTGCGGGAATCCGATGGATGCGAGACGCGCAGGACCGTTCTTTGTGGCGACGATTGGGGGAGGCCTATGTCCAGCAGTGGACGTCTATCGGCTGAAATGATGATGAATGATGGGTTCACATTGCATTTCTATAATATTTTCAGTTCAATTACTGAATATACTCTTGAAGATTTTTCCGAATCGCAATAAGAAATTAGCATAATAATGTTCCCACTGCAGGGACTCAGGCCTCCTCTCTCTAGGAAAGGGAATGGGCCGCCACCACGCGGGCCCAGTGCGGGTTGGTGAATGTCACATATCTTCGAATTTTTGGTTCTAGGACATGCCGGTTTCCTCACGATGTTTTCCTTCACCGTTTTGAGAGCAGTGGTGATGAAATAAATTACACAAAGTAATGCGCCTGGCTGGGTTTGCACCCGGGACCTACAACTCGTAAGTCGGGGCCGTTACCACTCGGCCATCACTGCTCCAATAAGAAGATAGATAAATAGATAGATATTCTATATTGTCCACCAAAAATACAATTTACATTAGGACATTAACATTAATAGGGTGTCACAATGGGCGGTCTTATCGCTTAAAGCGATTTTTTACAGACAACCTTTGGATGGATTTGACAGAGGAGAAAAAAAGATACGCAGGTCCGGACTAAGCGTTTCGCTTCGTCGTTTATACCGCGTACATCGAAGGACTGGAACAATTTGCCTGCTGCGGTCTTCCCGTCCAACTATAATTTAGGTGTCTTCAAGGCTAGAGTGAATAGGCTCTTAATAAACTAGTGCGCCTGACCATCAATGATTGCATCTCCGCTTACCATCAGGTGGGATCGCAGTCAAGCACTGGTTTATATCAATTAAAAAAAAAAAAAAGGTAGTTCGTGGTAACAAATTATTTTACGGTTTTCAGACTTTTTCCTATTGCTATAAGACCTAGCTTCTTGGGACATTTTAGAATTCTAGGTCAATGGAAATTACCCTATAGTCTCCCTATGGACCCTTTTGATTATATCAGTCTGACGATAAATGGTATGTTTTTTTTATATTTTTTAGGTGTGGAAGGAGTAAAATTGGAGATATTGAAACTAACCAGCGGCATTGGTCCGGCAGAGTTTCCGAAACTTCTGAAAGAATTGCTTCCTGAAATAGGTGAGATGATTGTCTTAATTTTTCGGTGGGAAAATCATGCAATGACATCACGCGCTCCCGGGCGGAACTTGAGATAGTGTCAGACTTTTACTGACTAAAAACTCACTCCTGTTCCTTCGTTGCCTTTCGTACCAGGGCCGAGTCTTCCTTTCAGAAGCAGACCCTTGGCCCTAGTAGGCTTCGACCCTGCTGGGCCTCTACGGTTTGCTGACATCTCCTTGAGGCGCGCGTGGAACAGTATGCACCGTCGACGACTTGGGTTCGGTCCGGGCGGTTACTGAACGGTCGGACGGCGAGCTACCTATTACTCGCCGACCGCAAGCCTGCGCCTTCCGTTGACTGGAAATCGGGTTCGAAATCCCGGTGGTTGGGGCGCGAGGGCCATTGCCTCACGCGTGTACGTGCGGCCTCCTCCTTTGCTGCCATTACTGCTTCGCAGAAGGAGGCGACCGCCTGCCACTCCTCCTCGCTCCAGACCATGGCCCGTATCAAGGCCCGCCGCGAGAGATGATTGTCTTAATCTATACTATTACTAGCTGACCCGGCAAACTTTGTTCGACCATATAAATAACAAAACAGAAATGGGAAATGGGGGTAGGAGGGTAATTACATAGTGCAATGACATGAGGACCGCTGATGTTGCATCCGCGCCAATATTTATTAATTATTTAAATCGGTGATGTATCTCAGACGTCAATTGATTTCGCAACTTGTTTGATTATTCTATCATCCCATTTCGAGTTAGAATCATCATTCATGGGCTTAATTTGTAATATTAATTTAGTAATTAAATTTATTTAAAATAATTTCGGTTTTTTTTTTCGATCCTCTACAAAAGTAACTGGGTAAAAAAATTGCCTACGACTTATTATCAGACCTATCGATACACAGAACTTTACTGTGAAAAGTATGAAGCCAACTGTCGCGAACGCTCCGCTTCGCTTCGCTCATCGCCGCACCGCATCCACGTGCGCTGAGTTACATAGACCACCGCAATAGGATATAAATTGTTTTATTCACCACTTGGCTTCGCGTCGAATCGCCTAAGTAGAACACCATGTTAGGCATCGCATGTTTTAAATTAAATATTTTATGTGATTTTTAATTCTTTTTTTTTTCAGACTTGAAAGGAGCATTCAATCTTTTAATATTAGGAACACGAACTATTGGTAAGTAATAATATGAGGAGTCTTTAACGATATTATATTAACCCATTAACTGCCCACTTCGGATTGCTTCGACGAGTGTTTCCGCGTCCTATACGCCAGGGTCGCGTGTTTGCGACTGGGTACTCCATCTCGTTTAGCTCTTCAATCCCCATAGGTGACAGAAGAGCTGACGAGATGGAGTGTTTGGTCGTGGATGTGCGACCCTGGTGGAATAAACGCGAGAGTGTTTTGATATCTGACGTAGGGTGAAAAGGTAATGAGGGTTTTCTAAAATGGTGTTCACCAGATGGCAGCCCTGAGTTGTCAGGTCCAGGCACCTGTCAAAACGCATATGTTAACGTCATTGACGTCAACATCATTTTATACGTTTTCAAATATTACTTTGTGTAATTTATTTCATCACCACTGCTCTCAAAACGGTGAAGGAAAACATCGTGAGGAAACCGGCATGTCCTAGAACCAAAAATTCGAAGACATGTGACATCCACCAACCCGCACTGGGCCCGCGTGGTGGATTACGGCCCATACCCTCTCCTAGAGAGGAGGCCTTAGTCCCAGCAGTGGGAACATCAAAAGGCTGATTATGCTATGCTAAATATAAAAGACCTCTCGGCTAAATGGCGCTAACAAGTAGTGTGAATTTTCTTGAAAACCCTCTAATGGGGAACAACAGAGTTCATCTAAAAATGTAATTAAACAATAAGTGAGAGCGATAAATAATATTATATATATCATCATCTTCCTGCCCTTGTCCCATCTTATTTGGGGTCGGCGCAACACGTTTTTTTCTTCCATTCTATCCTGTCAACCGTCATACTATCACTAACTTCCTCTTCTTTCATATCACTGTTCACACAATCCATCCATCTTTTCTTTGGCCTCCCTCTCCCTCTCCACCCATCCACATGTATACTCATAACTCTTTTAGTAACATGTGTTTCATCTCTCCTCTTTACATGACCATACCAAGACAAACGATTCCCCTTCAACTTTTCAGTCACTGGCGCCACTTTCAAACTTCCTCTAATATATTCATTTCTCACTTTATCCATTCTCGTCACACCACACATCCATCTCATTAATATTATATATATATGATGTAATAAACAGTTTGTTTCAGTATATTGTTCGTTTTTGTCTCGCAGGTATAAAAAGTAGAGTATCCAAACAAGGGGGGATAAAGCTGTCTTTGTCTTGGGCAGCTTGATTTCCTCACTTCACTCAGGTTTCTTTATAAATTCCCTTACTGTGCTCGGGAGTTAATTATATAAATCCCTCACTGCGTTCAGGACTTAACTTCAGTTACCTACGTTTCGTTTAGGATTCAATATGCTCTAACTTAAAGACACTGCTTTTTGCCCTTATTACTTAATCTACTGTTTTTCAGATATTGGCGAAGCTATAAAAACTGTCAACCATTTGTTGAACACAAAATCATTGACAGAGAGCATCATCCTACTGAGAACTGTTACGAAGCAGACACGTTAGTATTACACTAGTACATAATATATTTATCAAAATTCTAAAATTCCAAATATTTTTATTTCACATAGGCCTACATGGGCGCTTATAAAACGTCAGAAGTTTGTGCACGGTTCCAATTGGTCGTTTCTCCATGATTACACATTTTTTTTAAACTGGGCAAGTGCGAGTCGAACTCGCACCCTGAGAGTTCCGTACAAACTAACCCATGTAACGAATTCAATTCCTGATTGGAGTCGTAAGGATTTTTCCAAATCGCAAAAAAAAAAACTTTTTGGGACGTAAAAATAAATGTTCTGTTTTCAGATTTATTACTATACTTCTGTTATAAGACCTTGCTTTATGCAAAATTTTAGGATTCTGGGTCAACTGGAAGTACTCTAGAATTTTGGTTCCCTTGAGTGTCGAAATATACGTTTTTTAGGACCTATCGACCATATCTTTTTTTTTCCGTTAACTTAGAAGTTTGATTTTTTTTACAGCTTCAAGGAACCGTAGACTTTAAAAGAACTTATTAGAAAAGTTCTTGTTATTATTTAAGTAAAGTCTCAATAAGTAATATTCATAAACAGCAAAATTATTAGCGTTTGTCTAAATCCCAAAATGTCACTCAATTTATGGAAATATTGTACAAGCTATTGATTATGAATGAAAAAATGGCGATCAAAACTTGTGAAAATATTCAAATAAAATTCCTTTTGTTTCAGAATTAAAATATGCATTGGAAGAATTAACTCAATCACTAAATCGAGGCAGTAAGTAAATATAAAATTACAGTTAGACCTACTGTCCACGGCCGCGCAGCTTTATAGACGCGTATTAGTCATTATACGCTCGGTGTACGCCTGCGTGAAGCTTACGTACTAAACTATGGCCTACTATCCACGGACGCGTAGCTTCATAGACGCGTATTCGTCATTATACTGTCGACGAAACGACAATGTCGTGCCGTCGTATCGTTGCCGCTCCGTCGTCAGAGTTGCATAGTTTTTTATGTAAGCTCTGATAGCTACAACTTAGGGGCCTTTAAGTCAAGAGTGAATAGGTTACTTCTAGGCAAGCGTGCTCCATCGTCGACCACATCATCGCTTACCATCAGGTGAGATAGTGGTCAAAAACGAGCCTATCATTAATAAAAAATAAAATAAAAAGAAAGAAAGAAGAAACAAAAGAAAAAACGTTTATTTGTACCTCACACATACAGTAAAATTAGAAATACAGAAGAATCATCATCATCATCATCTTCCTGCCCTTGTCCCATCTTATTTGGGGTCGGCGCAACATGTTTTTTTCTTCCATTCTATGCTGTCAACCGTCATAATATCACTAACTTCCTTTTCTTTCATATCACTGTTCACACAATCCATCCATATTTTCTTTGGCCTCCCTCTCTCTCTCCACCCATCCACATGAAAATATAGTAGTATTAAGTATAAAAAATAACTATGCTCTGTGAGCAGGCGCTTGGTGTACAAGCGTATAATGACGGCTACGCGTCTATGAAGCTACGCGTTCGAGGACAGTAGTAGACCTCAGAGACAAGGTAAAACTTCATGTTTTAGTAAGATGGCACATTTTTCTAAGTTAGAGAAATCTTGAAAAATGTGCAAAAAATTGTACTACAGAAACCAGAAACAACGAAGGTACCACAAACACCCCGACCCAACAAAAATATCTGTTTCATCAACAAACATTTGTGTTGGTGCGGGAATGGAATCCGCGACCCTTGCTTCTCAACCGGCGCTCTAAACCACTGCGCTAAACATGTCGTCGAGTAATGAAAAAACACCCATCCTTAAAAGGCGATTACTGATCCTTTTCTTGATAGATAGATAGATATTCTTTATTGTACACCAAAAATACATTTTACATTAGGAAATTAACATTAATAGGGTGTCACAATGGGCGGTCTTATCGCTAAAAGCGATTTTTTAAAGACAACCTTTGGATGGATTTGACAGAGGAGAAAAAAAGATACGCAGGTAGTTCGTGGTGTACTATTTACATATATACAATACATAAACTAATAAATTGCATATAATACAAATAATATAATATATATATAATTATGAAAGCAAGGAAATGATGAACTTAATGACGACGTTCAAGAGGAAAGATAGTGATCCTTAACCATATACCTTGATGTCTATCCTTAGGGGTGTTCGAAACACACTGTTTATTTTTCATGGGTGCTCGAGCCCCCGAGCAACCACGGAGTCGGCGCCCATGGTACTATTTGAATTTCGCAGGTTACCCTGGACTGGAGCTACCTTAATACTGATAAGGTATCAAAAAAAAAAACAAAAAAAGTGTTTATTAATCTCCACAAATTACACTTCAAACATCCAATATGCTATTTGGCAGAAAAAACATAACTTAATAGATGAATTTGTAATTTTTGGGAGATCTGGAGTCTAAACTAAGCCTAAGCCTGTATCTTAGAACTCCAGGCCTCCATCCTCAAAAACTTAAATATTCGACCATGTTTTGTGCATTAAAGCATTTGGACATGTGTATTATGTAAGTGGAGGTGTGTAGATATATATAATATGCATATATATTTATATAAATATGACAGAATATTTTAATATACATTTATAAAGTTAATATACGTGCTTGAATGTTTGTATACTTATGTGTGTGAATTTTACACTTCCAGGCCTGAGGGTGATCATAGAAAACCTGTACAAGATCGGTGGCTGTGAGAGCCTATTGCAGGTTCAAGAGATCTTCAAAGAAGTCTTCGGGACTGACAGTAAGTTGTTTTTTTTGTCTTCGGAAGAGGTCGTGCATTTAGCCAGAGTCAAGTTTAGAAAATATTTACTTTTTACAGTTGCTTTGAGTTACTTTGAGTTACTTTAAGTTACTTTGAGTTACTTTGAGTTGCTTTGAGTTAATTTGAGTTATTTTGAGTTACTCTGAGTTACTTTAAGTAGCTTTGAGTTAATTAGAGATACTTAAAGTTGTTTTGTGATACTTTTAGTTATTTAGAGTTACTTTGAGTTACTTTGAGATACTTTGAGTTACTTAGAGTTACTCTGAATTACTTTAAGTTACTTTGAGTTACTTAGAGATACTTAAAGTTGTTTTGTGATACTTTTAGTTCTTTACAGTTACTTTGAGTTACTTTGAGATACTTTAAGTTACTTTGGGTTACTTTGAGTTAGTTACATTGCTTTTGCGTTCAAGGACCATGAGTATCCCTTTCATACTTTTCCCCATGACCTTAGCAAGCATTGGCGCTGCTGATCCCCTACGGTTTGCTAACATCTCTTTGAGGCGCGCGTGGAACACTATGCGTCATCGATGACTTGGGCTCGGTCCTTATAGAACGAGCGGCTGGTGAGGCTACCCATTGCTCGTCGTCCGCAAGTTCTCATTCCCAGTTACATGTTTATTAAAAAGGCTTTTTTTTTTAATACTTTTATTCACATTTTTTCATTGTTTTTTTTTTCACAGACATAGTAAACATAATCCATAGAATCAATCGAGTAGCAAAACGTCAGGACGCTCTCTACTTCCTAAGTTCTTTACTGGATGTGACGCAGACGTCTAGCATCAGACAGGCTGGAAGCGTTATCATGAACCTAACGACTAAGGACAGTAAGTAACATTCATCTTCTTGGCTGTTTTACTCTTGCCAGCGTAGTCGTGGTTATCATGAAGGTAGCTCTCCAGAAGCTGACAGGGTATGCCGCACGACTTCCCACCACTTTTGCCTGCTGGCAGTCATCCGGGCGCACTCGTTCAACGGTCCACCAACAGCGGATTTGGGCCTCAAGTCTGCTATTACAATAATGTCAGAATGGTCTATCATTGACATCATAATTGTTAATTTTAGACAAGTTTTGTAATCTACTAATATAATGGCGTCATTATGACTTTCCAATGGTCAACCACTGACACTTTATTGAAAGAAATGGCATAGAATGGTAATCTCGTGCATAATGACAAATGAATATTTGACGTATGCGGATAAATGCCAAAATTTTGACAGTTCCTTTGATCAGAGACCTTTTAGAACCTATTAGAACATCATTGTGCAGTCATTGCTTTTAATTTGTTTCGAGACAGCTCGATATCGTCATTCTACCACAAGATCATTGACCAATCAATGATCGACCATTATGAATTATCAGATTACGAACTTTTAGCAAAATGACAATGAGATCGTGTTGGAATGACAAATTTATAAAAATAGCAGACTTGGACCCCTGGTCTGGTCAGTCCGTCGCATCGGTGATGTGCTAAGCAACCTCGTCCCTTCCACCTTCACTTGTATATCAAGGAGTCACTTCCACGTCGTCAATATGGCCAAAGTATTTGAAAATACAACTGTGAACCAGCGTAGAACTGGCTCACAGTCTGGGTGGCTCTTCTTTCTTGACGACCAGTTCTTCGAAAATAGAAGCGTTTTTTTTTTAAATGATATAAACCAGTGCTTGACTGCGATCCCACCTGATGGTAAGCGGAGATGCAATCATTGATGGTGAGGCGCACTAGTTTATTAAGAGCCTGTTCACTCAAGCCTTGAAGACACCTAAATTATAGTTGGAAGGGAAGACCGCTTTTGTTCGAAACTCGGTCCAAGAGACCCTGAGCATTTAGTGAGTAACATAAAATCATATAGAGTGACCCAGCGTCAGGATGCTCTTTACTTCCTGCATTCTTTACTGGATGTCTCACAGACGTCTAGCATCAGACGGGCTGGAAGCTTCAGACCAAGGATAGTGAGTAACATAACTTTTTTTTACGACTTTTTTATTTCTTAACTAGCTTTTGCCCGCGGCTTCGCTCCCGTCAACTGACTACGATATTCTACTCTACCCTACTCTACCCTACTCTACCCTACTCTACCCTACTCTACCCTACTCTACCCTACTCTACCCTACTCTACCCTACTCTACCCTACTCTACCCTACTCTACCCTACTCTACCCTACTCTACCCTACTCTACCCCACTCGAGTATCCCATGTCCGTCTCCTGGCTCCAAGCTACCTCCCTACCAATTTTCACCCAAATCTGTTCTGCCGTTCTTGAGTTATAAGTGGTGTAACTAACACGACTTTCTTTTATATATATAGATTCTTAATTCTTTATTGTACACAAAAAAAAACATACATAGTACACAGAGATAATACAGTTTATGTACAAAGGCGAGCTTAACTCAACAATGAGTTTTCTTCCAGCAAACCTTTGAGTTACAGAGTGAGAATACATTCGATTTTATATATATTAGTGATTTCGATTCATACATTTTATACATAAATTTATTAGATAAAACCTCGTAGAACTGCCAAACTGAAGTGGCAGTGGGCAGGGCACATTGCTTGTAGAACAGATGGTCGATGGGGCTGATAGGTTGGACGCAGCGTTGGAAGGCCTCCCACAAGGTGGACCTGGTGAGGGTCGCGGGAACCCGATGGATGCGAGACGCACAGGACTGGTCATTACGGCGACATTTGGGGGAGGCCTATGTCGAACAGTAGGTAGTAAGGAGGCCTTAAGGTGGACCGGTCGTTGTGGCGATGCTTGGGGAAGGCCTATGTTCAGTAGTAGACGTCTTTCGACTAAAATGATGATGATGATGATGATTTAATTCACAGCAAATTTTTCAGAAGATTTTTTTGATGTCATCTAAAGACGTCTCCCGCTCTGGGTGGAACGAAAAGGAGTGTCAGCTTTAAAGGTGCCATTTGAACCTTGGCTGCAGGCTGCGGATGCAGGCTGCGAATACACCTCCTTCTTTTTGAAGTCGGTTAAAAACAATTCGAACTCAGCACACTGTATGCAATATCTAGTTTTAACTTTTAAACACTCGCATTTATTCACATTATTATTATTACACACTAAAAATGAATAAAGTGTGAAATGGATAAAGTGAGAAATGAATATATTAGAGGAAATTTGAAAGTGGCGCCAGTGACTGAAAAGTTGAAAGGGAATCGTTTGTCTTGGTATGGTCATGTGAAGAGGAGGGATGAAACGCATGTTACTAAAAGAGTTATGAGTTTACATGTGGATGGATGGAGAGGAAGAGGGAGACCAAAGAAATGATGGATGGACTGTGTGAAGAGTGATATGAATGAAAAGGAAGTTAGTGATAGCATGACGAGTAACAGGACAGAGTGGAAGAAAAAAAACGTGTTGCGCCGACCCCAAATAATACGGGATAAGGGCAGGAAGATGATGATGATTATTACACACTCACCATATAGTTTTGTTTTCTTATTATATTTGTTTCTTAAGTAAATAAGTTTCTGTTTTCTTAGCCACCACTTGCTTACTGTTTGAATTGGCCTCTTTTTAATATAGTAATGGCTTTGTTTGTTACGGAGAATCACTGACTCCTAAGTTACAGGCCCACATCTTGTTTAGGAGTCAGAGTTACCTACCTATATAATTGTGACCTTGTATAAGCTTATATGTTCTTAGTTTTATGATGTAAATGCTGTTTTTTTTTTGTGTGAAATAAATTTATTTATTTATTATTTATTCGGCAAGTGTCGCACATCCACGACCAAATACTCGCATCTCGTCAGCTCTTCTGTCACCTATTTGGATTGAAGAGCTAAATGAGATGGAGTACCCAGTCGCAAATACACGACCCTGGCGTATAGGACACGTAAACACTCGTCGGACTTATCCGACGCAAGCTGTATAAGGTTTAAATAATAATGTTTTGTTCATTTGCAGTGTCTCTCTTTGACGTTTTGGAACAAATCCGCATTAAATCGGGCCATGAGGATATCATAGAATTCTTCAAGAGAATGATGTCCATCACAGGGACTAAATGTAAGTTGTATAGCCTTTTTACTTTGTACCAGACACCTATGCCGGACCGACAGTTTACCGTTGACCGACTATCGGTTGTTGCTGTTCCACTAGACGCTGCCGACCCGGCCTAATGTGAACAGAGCAAAGTTTCATAGATTTATTTTTATACTGTTCACACGTTTTATCCCATAATGAACTCCTGTCTTCCACAAGAGAAATCAAAAGTTCTGTATTTATTTCGCCCTCCATATTTAAATGTTTTCTCTGCATGCACGTCGACGAAACTGCTCGCGCGAGTGCCGAGAGCGGGGAATGAGCGGGTGGAAGGGTGGCGGGCGGGTGGCTCCGCCGCTTCGCGCCTACAAATGTGAACCGCGCTATACTTGCCACTCCGCCAATAGAATAGAATATAATAGAATAAACTTTATTGTACACCAAAATAGTAACAAAACTTTTACATTAACTTAAATCTATGGGTACAAAGGCGGTCTTATCGCTGACAGCGATATCTACCAGACAACCTTAGGGTGGAATGCAAGAATTTGAAATAGAAACAAAGGGGGGTAGTCTGCGGTGTACAGCAAATTAAAAATGTAAATATTAAATTAAAATTATATACTAGACTATACATAGAAATAATATAGCTGTTACATATAAAAGACAATATATTAAAAGTTACACAATTACCCAATACCCAATAATATGCCGACCCGACAGAAATTGTGACTGAACGTCCGGTCGGTGTCGGCTCCGTTAGTTTTATCGGGTCGCCATTTTTGTGAACGGCGCTATTGAAATACATATGCCAATATGGATCCGACACGTTTGTCGGCCCGATAAAACTGTCGGTTCGACCTAATGTGATCCCGCTCTTAGACGCGCGCTTTTTTTTTTGTGATTGGCCTCTCGCAGGTCAACCTAGGAGGTTGTCGGCTGCTTAGCCGGACTTGCTTGTGGCGGCCTCGATTATACAATCAAAGCCTCCAGCCAGGGCTTACTTAACTAACTTAAAACTAAGCGACTACATGCTAAACGCGGAAAAACGGAACCCTTATAGGATCACTTTTTTATCCGTCCGTCTGTCTGTCAAGAGCCTTTATCTCGAGAACCTGGGGAGATATTAAGTTGAAATTATAACCATATACTTAGGACTGCGGTCCCTTGAAGCTGGGAAAAAATCAAACTTCTGAGTTAACGAAAAAAAAATAGATATGGCTGTTTATGTCGCAAAAAACGTATGTTTCGACACTCTCAAGAGAATCAAAGTTCATAGGGTACTTCCCGTTGACCCAGAATTCTGAAATTTGGCATGAAACAAGGTTTGATAGCACAAATATAGGAAAAAATCTGAAAAATGTAAATTTGTACTTAAATCACAAAAAAAAACGATTCGGAAAAATCTTTGTAATTCAATTCAAGAACTGAACTCTTTTCATAGATAAATTTTGTACGGAACCTTCAGTGCGCGAGTCCGACTCACACCTGCCCGATGTTTTATAATTGATAGGCTCGCGTTTGACCACTATCACACCTGATAGTAAGCGATTATGTAGCCGACGATGGAGCATTCTTGCCTAGAAGTAACCTATTCACTCTTGACTGAAAGACCCCAAAGTTGTAGCTATCAGGAAACACACACTCCGGCAGGGAATTCCACTCCTTAGCTGTACGCACAATGAATGTGTTCCTAAAACGTTTTGTAGGTACGTCCTCCCTCAGGCGTCTAGTGAGTGAGGGACGAGCTATGAAAATCGACAGTTAATAAACATTAAAATTAATATGTTTGGAGGTATGCGGAGAGCAAAGACCCGCAAACCTTCGTTGAAAAGGGAGTATCCTCCGACCAGGGCCTCAAGTCTGCTATTACAATAGTGTCAGAATGGTCTATCATTGACATCATAATTGTTGATTTTGACCAAGTTTGGTAATCTACTAATATAATGGCGTCATTATGACTTTCCAATAGTCAACCACTGCCACTTCATTGAAAGAAATGTCATAGAATGGTAATCTCGTACTTAGTGACAAATGAATATTTCACGTATGTGGATAACTGCCAAAATTTTAACAGTTCCTTTGATCAGTGACCTACCATTAAAACTTCATTGTGCAGTCATTGCTTTTAATTTGTTTCGAGACAGCTCGATATTGTCATTCTACCACAAGATCATTGAGCGATCAATGATCGACCATTATCAATTATCAGATTACGAACTTTTAGTAAAATGACAATGGGATCGTGTTGGAATGACAAATTTATAAAAATAGCAGACTTGGGGCCCAGACGGGATGTTATGTCTGGTGGGCAACTGCCCCATAGATGATTTCGGGCTGTTCTATATGTTCTAATCGCGCAGAGAACTTTGATTGTGCGATGCAGGATTAGTTCCTATGTGACGCCATAGATGTCGCTACATATGTAATTTTTTTTTCCCAGCTATCCAAGACGCTTGGCAAGTTATCATCAACGTGACTTCAATAAAAGGTACTTTTTTTTTATTTATTAAACTTCATGCAACATAAAGTACAAAGGCGGACTTAATGCCTTAGGCATTCTCTACCAGTCAACCTAGGGTGGTGAAGAGACAATATGGTAGGTGCATAAAAAGAAAATTTTAAACGAAATACAAGAGTAAAAAAAAAGTATACATATAATTAAAATGCACATACATATATATTTAATATAAAATATATACATATATATTAATATAAAATGTGTGGATGGGTGGAGAGGGAGAGGGAGGCCAAAGAAAAGATGGATGTATTGTGTCAACAGTGATATGAAAGAAAAGGAAGTTAGTGATAGTATGACGGTTGACAGGAAAGAATGAAAGAAAAAAACGTGTTGCGCCGACCCCAAATAAGATGGGACAAGGGCAGGAAGATGATGATGATGATATAATATAAAGTAACGAAAGAAATTTTGAGACGATTCTGTTATTGATGAAGCAAATGATTTCGCCCTAAGTACCTAAGTTTACTGTCAAACATGATAATTACAATACGTTCCAAATAAGAATGGGATTGACCGCCATGTTGTGACGTCACGTTATACTGTCAAGTCGCAAAAAAAATTGGGCAAAATTGAAGAACTCAGAGATGAGCAAAATTGAAGGACTGGATTCTGATTAAACTTTTTTTCATTCACAAAGTTAAAGTCAAAGGTTTTTTATTTCACATAGGCCTACATGGGCACTTATAAAACGTCAGAAGCTAGTGCACGGTTCCAAATTGGTCGTTTCCCATGGAGATGAACCGGCAAGAAACTCCATAACTCAAATTAAATTTTTAATATTTATTAAATAATTTTTAAATAAATTAAATTTTTAATATTTATTATTTTCTTTACCATAATAATTCTTCGATTTGACAATTTGACGTGACATCACAACATGGCAATCGATCCTATTTTTATTTTTATTTTAAAAAAATCGACACTCGCATGGAACAAGGCAGTATCTAGAATTACAGTCCAAACAAAATACAAACATGGCTCTATCACTTTAAGGTTCATTTTGAAAAAAATGACAGAATTAATGTTACAACCTTGTTCGTTGTGGGTGTTGAAATGCAACAGGGATTTTTCAACTAATAAAAAAAAAATATTTTAAACAGTGTAACATTATCAAATTTCCAATTAAAAGCCTCCACACATAGATAAAAAAAATATCTATAAAAAGAAAGTACACAAACGTCATTTAATTAGTAACGAGAGTAAGTTAATTACCTTAAAAACATTCTGTGCCATTTGCCGTCATAATGTCGCCACACTGGTACAGAAAAAGTCGATAGTCAATACTAGTGTTGCAACAGAACCCAACCCCCAACCCCCCCTCCTAGTTCCACTTCCGCTTCTGTAGAAGTTCCGCAAGCCTTATCACTTCCGTTTCCGTTTCTGCTTCCGCAAAATTTATAACAGAATTCTAAACGGAAGAATACAGCGAGGAGCGCGGGGGTGGTCAGCGTGTGGACGATTGTATAGATCGGAAGAGGCGCGGGGGGGAGACGGGGGCGGTACACAAACGTGTTGCAACGAGTTTCCTGATTATAATGTTTTTTTTTGTTCATTCTGCGCATCACCCCGCCTCATGACATGTTTTTTTTTACAGCTATCACACAACGCCGTCTAGTCCCAAGCTAAGCAGAACTTGTGTTATGGGAACTAGATGACTGATAAACATACTTATACATTTCTAAATACATACATATTATAGATAAATTACACCCAGACACAGAACAAATGATCATGCTCATCACACAAACATTTGTCCTGGGTGGGAATCGAACCTACGACCTCCGGCATAGCAGTCAGGGCCACTAACCACTAGACCAACAGGCCAGTTATTATAGATGGATGGATGGAAGTCATAAATTACGACGTAAACCGTAAACATCTGTTTCTCTTTATCTTTTGACACTTCCGTTGCATCACTAGTATACCGATACCCACTGTTTCACATCGTTTTATTTTTGTTCCAGATATCTTCGATTTCTTCCACAAAGTATACAAGTACACGAATGTTGAGATCATAGTGTTTCTGGAAACCTTACTGCGAGTCACCAACGCTACCAACATACGTGTTGCCGCTTCAATGCTAAGCAAGATTTGTGGTATCGATGGTAAGTAAAAATAATACCTAAGTACAGATACCGGCACGAATCTTGAGCGGTCGGCGAAAAAGCTATCCGCTTACATTACCTTACGTTAACCGCTTTTTCGCCGATCGCTTTGCGCATCGTACATATCGGCGAGCCAATCACTGTACAAGGACTGTACTCCCCGCCCCCGCATTACTTTTCTTACCACTAAAGAGACCCGATATTTCACTTCTGCGTGCTTCTACGCAAGAAGAACTGTAGAAGACAGCGCTCAAAATCCGTGCCGGTATCTGTACTACACAGTAAAGACTAGTGTTGCCAGGTGTCCCGATTTGCGCCTGATCGGGGGCTAAATGTCCCGATAAATCAATAAAATTGAAAGCCATTATAATGAATATATTTATTTATTTATTAAAACTTCATGCAGCACAAAGGTACAACGGCGGACTTAATGCCTTAAGCATTCTCTACCAGTCAACCAAGGTCACCAGCTCTACAAGTCAGTCATCATCATCATCATTATCATCATCATTTCAGCCAAAAGACATCCACTGCTGGACATAGGCCTCCCCCAAGTGCCGCCACAATGAACGGTCCTGTGCGTCTCTCATCCATCGTACTCCCGCAACCGTTACCAGGTCATCGGTCCACCTTGCAGGAGGCCTTCCAACGCTACAATCAATATATAATTAATACCATAAAGTCGAAAGGCTACATCACACCACGAAGGCTGAGGAGATTGTGGAGTATGTACGCGTGAAGACAAACTGGACTTTGAGAGTCGTGCAGTTGGAGCCGCGCCATAACACTAATTTCAAGTCGTTTGTGGTTCGGGTGCCGACGCGCTATTTAAAGACCTTCCTGAAAGGAGAGTTTTGGCCGAAGGGTGTCGTGTATCGACGATTTCGTGGAAGGATACCGACCTCGCAGCGGAACACGACGCCGTCAGTTCGTATAGTTTAGTCATTGTTAAAGTTTCTTTTATACTTATGTATTAGTTTATTATTTTGTAAGATTATTTGTGTATTTTATCTATGTACCTTAGTTGCTTTATAATATATGATTATTATTATTTTGAAGTAACAATCAGTCGCATACGCATCATTGTCACACATGTTAAGTGCGTTCAAAATGACTAACGGCACATCACAAGCTTGTCTCTCTCTCTCGCCCAGAGCCGCGTTGTCTTCGTCCGTCACGCGTGACCATAATATCTCCATCATCATCATCATTCATCATTTCAGCCGAAAGACATCCACTGTTGGACATAGGCCTCCCCCAAATGCCGCCACAATGACCGGTCCTGTGCGTCTCGCATCCACCGCACTCCCGCGACTCTCACCAGGTCATCGGTCCACCTTGTGGGAGGCCTTCCAACGCTGCGTCTTCCGGTACGTGGTCGCCATTCTAGAACCTTTCGTCCCCATCGACCATCTGTTCTGCGAGCAATGTGCCCTGCCCACTGTCACTTAAGTTTGGCGATTCTTCGGGCTATGTCCGTAACCTTGGTTCTCCTGCGGATATCCTCATTTCTGACGCGATCACGCAAGGAAACTCCGAGCATAGCCCTTTCCATTGCCCTTTGAGTATTTTTAAGCCTTCTGATGAGGCCCATTGTAAGCGACTTCGCTTCGCTTACTAATGTCTCCTGTTTTATTCAATCCACATAATTATAAGTAGGTCTACGTCGGGAGTCGCAGAGTGATTCCCGGCTACAGTAGGCGTGAGCTTGTGGACGACGAGCAATGAGAACCTCGACGTTCGCCCGTCCAGTAAGACCCGAGTCGAAGACGCGTCGTGTTGTATGCGTTAGCAAAACTGAAGGGGCCCTTTAAGGATGTACACGCCTAGTAGGGATCCCTAAAACATAATTTGAATAAGTAATTAAGTTTTATTTTAAACACATAATTTTTTGTCTTTTTCAGATTTCTTCGATATAATACAGCTGCTATTTGACATTACTGAGATGGGTATGTAATACCTTTTTTTGTATTTTAATAATCTAACATCGGTATTTAAAAAAAATTAAGACTTATTTTATTTTATATTTTTTATTATTATTTGATTGAACAATCATTTTAATCTATATTATATAAAAATTAATCCCTATGTCGACTACCCTGTTGGTCTAGTGGTCATTGGTCCTGACTGCTACGATGGAGATTGTGGATTCGATTCCCACCCAGAACAAATGTTTGTGTGATGTATTTAGAAATAGACGATATCAGTTGTCTAGTACTCATAACACAAGCTCTGGTTAGTTTGGGACTGGATGGCGCTGTGTGATAGTTGTGGAATATTATTATTGCTATTCCCTTTGGTCACTTCATCATGCGTTAACGGTTGGACCAATTACGCTAAACCCTTTTTTTTGTTGTATATATTATTGTCAGGATTACTTGAAACATTGTTATTTTTTCAAATTTTATCAATACTACATTGATAATTTGCAAAGGAAAGCTTGAAATAAATGAATTTATATAATAAACAAAAAAAAAATTAAAAATTAGTAAAAAAATAAATAAATAACAATTTAAAATATATATGTATATATATAAATAATAAATTGTTAACAAATTTTTATTTGCTTATTATTTGTTTTTTTAGCATATAATTTTTTTTAATAATAAAAAATATTTTTATTTGATTTTTAATATAAAAACTTATTTTTTACAGACATAGTGAAATTCTTCGAGAACATCATCACTATCAGCAAAGCATTCTGTATGTAACAATTGTTATCATTTTATTTAAAGGGCCGTTTTCGGAATTGAGCATTAATTAATTCATTGTTTTTTATTTATTTTACAACAGATTTAGAAGAAGCCGTCTTTGTTGCTGAAGACTACACTTCAACTGACAGTAAGTTACCACTTTTTTATGTTGGAATATCATCAAATGACTCCTCGCGCTACAAGCTGGAGCGAGAGGGAGTGGCAGTTTTTTACTGACTAAAACCAACGTCGCGTTCTTTAAGAAAACAATAGTATTATGTGACCAGGGGTTAAAGCAGTGTCTTTATGTCGCGGGCGACATGTTGAATTCCGAACGAAACGAAGGTTGCTAAGTTTTAATCCCGAACGTCAGTGAGGGATTTATATAATTAACTCCCGAGCATTGCAAGGGAGTTTTTTATCTAAGGGGGTTATTATAGAAAGGGGTTAATTTAGAAACCTGAGTGAAGTGATGAATTCAAGCCGCTCAAGACAAAGACAGCTTTATTCACATGCTGGACACTACCTGCGAGATAATTAAAAGACAATTTATGAAAACCAATTACATATTAGAGAAACATAAATATTATTTTTTAAAGACTCGTTAGTGACCACATTTAATTTTTTTGTAAGTGGCTTGATGAATTTTTACTATACTTGTTTGATACCCGTACATTTTAATTCCCTTTATGTGTTTTTTTTTTTTCAAAATGGTTTTTGATGTTCCAATTTCAAATTACATTATTCCCTAGGGGTCGCCTCTACTATGTACATTATCTCCCTAGGGGCAGAATGACTTGCTTTAAGTGATAGTTGTATGACAATAAAAAGGCATTATCGAGCAGGTGGTGTGAAAAATAAATAAAAAATGTCTGTATTTTTCTAATACGTTTGTATTTTTCACAGACTTCATTGATGCCTTGAAAGATTTAAAGCGAGCGACAGGACAGAAAAGTAAGGACTTATAAGGAAACTATATTAATTTTAAGCTCCTACTGTTATTATTATGGTGCTAACCCTATTTATGATTTTAATGAATATAATTCCATATATAAATATGTGTTACGGTCGTAATTAAAATTTTAATCAACATATAGCTTGACCACTGACCCTGACTGAAACTTTCACTTTAAGTGCAATAATTGCACTTAAAGTGAAAGTACCAAATATATATATGTAAATATTATAGTTAGATAAGAAATTTAAATTAACATAAAACTTGAACCGACCCCTGACTAAAAAAAATTAAGAAAACTTGCTACCCTGGCACTTTCACTTTGATGTGCAAATGCACTTAAAGTGAAAGTACCAAATATATATATAAATATTACATATATATATCATCATCATCTTCATCTTTCTCATTCCTGCCCTTGTCCCGTGTTATTTGGGGTCGGCGCAATACGTTTTATTCTTCCACTCTGCCCTGTCACTCGTCATGCTATCACTAACTTCCTTTTCTTTCATATCAATTATAAAAAAACACCACTCATACACACACACACCACACACTTCACTTCTTCACTTATAAATATTACAGTTAGATAAGGTTTAAAAAAAAAATTGTTTTCGATAAAGATATAAGTGTTATTATATTAGTATTTTCATAAAACTAAAATGCTGCTTCAGTATTACATTTCGCATATTTTTTCAACAAACTCATTTTGTTTACTTCCTGATACCTATAGAAATGACCCAAAATCGACTAAAATTTATAACATATATTTTTCCAGCCATCCTCGAAGCAATCAACTACATAAAACAAAACAAACCTCGCATCGAACGCTCAACAACTTCAACAACAACAACTCCTAAACCAACAACAACAGAAGAAGAAGACTTCTCTAACGAAGATGATTATGATGATGATTATTATGAAGTTACTAAGAACACTACGTATATACCGTCATCTTTTACTACGAACCAAACATCTACCACTACGACAAAATTGGCTACGCCAGAAGTAACTTCAACAGAAGCGAGTACGACAGATCTAACTTTCACAGAAGCGGATACGACAGATGTGACTTCAATAGAAGATACTACTACAGAAGCAGTCGTTACTGAAGCAGCTACAACAGAATTGACTTCCACAGAAGATGTAGCTTCAACAGATGTGACTTTCACAGAAGCGACTACGACAGAAGTGACTTCAATAGAAGATACTACTACAGAAGCAGTCTTTAGTGAAACAGCTATAACAGAATTGACATCCACAGAAAAAGTAGCTTCAACAGATGTGACTTTCACTGAATCAGCTACGACAGGAGTGATTTCCACTATAGCAGCTACGACAGAAGTGATTTCCACTGTACCAGTTACGACAGAAATGATTTCCACTAAAGCAGATACAACAGAAGTCACTCTCACAGAAGCACCACCTAAAGAAGTGATTTCCAAAGAAGCACTTTCGACAAAAGCAACCACGATAGAAGTAACATTGACAGACAAAACAATATCTGATGTGACTTCGACAGTCGCAGGTACAACAGAAGTAACATCAATAGACGAAACCGCAACTGATGTGATTTCTACAGAAGGAGCAATTACAGAATTAACTTTAGCAGAAGAAGCAGCTACAACAGAAATAACTTTTACAAAAACAGAAACAACACATATAACTTCAACACAAGTGACTTCCACAGAAGGGACTAAAACTGAAGTGCCTTCAACAAACGAAGCTACGAAACAAGTTACATCTACAGAAAAAGCTATTACCGTAGATCAAGCTACCACAACTGTTCAAACAACACCTACTAATCAAGTTCTCACAAATGATCAAGCTTCTACTATTGATCATCAATATAAAACTGCGCAAGTTACAACTATTGACCGAGATATCACTACTGATCAGACGACCTATCAAGCTGTCACTACTGATCAAGAGAAGATAGCTACGACAGAAGAGACCGGAAGAACTACAACAGAAGTACTAAATACTGAGCACGGAACAGCTGAGCTGTCGACAACAGAAGTTGCTAGTTCACCAACGCAAGCGACTACAGAAAAACCAACTACAACTGGAACTACAAGTACAACAACAGAGCTACTAGCAACTGAACCAGCTACTAGTTCAACAATTGAAGTTACTACTCAACAACCAACCACTGAGTTTTCAGTAACTAAACAACCTACTACTGAGCAAGCCACTACGATATCAACAACGGAAACTTCTAGTTCAACAATGGAACTTACTACTGAACTATCCAAAACTGTTTTGCCAGTAACGGAAGCCGCAAGTTCAACAACGGATCTAGTTATTGAACAAACACATTTGCCAACAATAGAAGCTGTTAGTTCTACTATGGAAATAACTACAGAAAAACAAACTACTGCTAAGATGCCAACAACAGTAATTACTTCGGCACAACTAACAACTGTGTCTCTAGTTACAGAACAACCGGCAACTGAGCGTATAACAACGGAAGCTCCAATTTCAACAACTGAACCATTTACAACCGAAGGTTCCCCGTCTACTAAGAAATCTGATTCCAAAAAATACACAGAAAGCGAATTGATTACTAAGGAAGCTAAATCGCAAGAATGGCTGTATTATATAGATGACAAACTGACTACAGACACATTACAATCAAATGAAGATACAACTACCGTAGAACAATCTAATGAGAACTTGGATTCGGATGAAGAAAGCATAGAAACGACTACAGGAAATCATGTATCAAAAAAATGGTCTATAGAAGAATCGACAGAAGCTTTGGAATCTGAAGAAATTATAGAACCTAGTACAGAGACTTTTGAATCTGAAGAATGGCTTGAATGGGGACCTAATGAGGAAACAACTGCAAAGAAAATGTTACCATTAGAATCGCTGGTAACCTCTACAGCACCTTATAGTTTTGAATCTGTGAAAACAACTTTATCTACTAAAGAATCTACATTGACTGAAAAAGCTGACAATGCCACACAACAAATTACTGAAATAATAAAACAGCCAACTTCAGAAGTACCGATTTCTACTCAAGTATCTTCAAATACTGAAACTATTACTTTACCAACACCGAAATTACCTACAGATCATATGACTTTAACTAATGATCAAGTAATAACAGAACCTATTACTTCAACAACAAAAGAAGTTGTTGCAACAACTGAGCAAGTTACAACAGAAACTGATTTAACAACTGATCAATTAACAACAAACGATATTGCTTCAACAACCGAAATTGTTACGTCAACGATTGATCAATTATCAAAGGAAAGTGTAGCTTCAACAACTGGACAAGAAACGATGGAAGAGATTGCTTCAACAATAGAAGATGTTATTTCGACAACTGAGCAACTAACAACAGATACTTCAACAATAGAATCTATAGCTTCAATCACTGAAGAATTCACCTCAGAAGCTGTTACTTCAACAACGAATCAATTCACAACAGAACCAAATACTACTGGGAAAATAACTACTAAATTTGTTGCTATAACAACAGACGTTATTGTGCCAACTACTGATCAAGGAACAACAGGAGGTATTGTATTAACAACAAAAGGTATTATAGCAACAACAGATCATGTTAATTCAACAACTGACCAAGCTACAACAGAAAATGTTGTATCAACAACAAAAGGTGTTGTATTAATAACAGATGCTGTTTCTTCAGTTATTACTGACCAGGTAACAACAAGAGTTGATGGATCATCACCAAGAAGTATTGTATCATCAACAGAAGGTTTTGTATTAACAACAGATGCTGTTGCTTCAACAACTGAGAAGGCTACAACAGAAGGTGTTGTATCAATAACAGGTGCTATAGCTTCAACTAAAGATGTATCTACACAGGCTGCGGCCTGCACAACAACAGTAACGATCGTTTCAATAAATACGGGAAATACAGCCACTATACCAACGGCAGAAGAAATGACAACTAATACATTAACTCAATACATTCAACCTGAAACTACACAACTAGAACGCGTTAATGCGCTAGAAACTGAGCAACGAATTCCTACAGAACCATCTGCAGTTATTATAGACGCTACTACACAACAACCAGTTACTCTTGCTCAACCTGATATACCTCCCACAAAACCAATTGTTACTGACTTTATACAAAAAAGTACAGAAACGCTATCTATTGAATCAACTACAGAATTAAGAGCTTGTTTACCTGAGGATTATGAATATGAAGGTTCTGGAGATATAGATTATGATCAAGAAACAGGTGTGATTGATGAATTTGGTTTCGGAGATCAACTTTCAATTAACAATACTGTAGAAAAATCTAGTGATGACCAATTTATTCCAACAAATGAAACGAAAGTTACAGATAATCCTTTAGAAAAATCATCAACAAAATTGACAGTATTTGAAATTGGAACTACATACGTTCCTATAACAGAAAAACTTACAACGGTGCAAGTAAGAGTTGAAGAACAAACTAATGATAAAAATTTTGCAATTTCTGCCTTGACAACAGAATCTTCAACAGTTCAAGTAACAACTGAAAGTATTGCTTCAACAATAGAATCACTGGTAACCACTACAGTACCTTACAATTTAGAACCCGATGTAACTACTCCATCAACCAAAGTAAGTACCGAAACTATTCCAACTGAAAAACCACTTAATTCCACACAGAATACTACTGAAATTACAGTGAAGCCAACACCAGAACTACTGACTTCTGCAAAAGTAGCAACAACGACCGATAAGATTACTTTGCTAACTGCGGAATTACCTACAGAATCTGTTACTTCAACAACTGCGCAAATAACAACAGAAACTATTGCTTCAACAACAGAAACTATTGCTTCAACAACAGAAACTATTGCTTCAACAAAAGAAACTATTACTTCAACAACAGAAAATGCTGTTTCAACAACTAACCAATTAACAACCAAAGGTGTAACTTCGGAAGTAATCACAGACAAGACGTCTGTGAAAGGTGAAGTTCTAGAAAAGACAACCACAGAAGGTCATGCCACAGAAAAAACAACCATAAGAGGAATTTTGAAAGAAGAAAAATCAGACCGATCAGAAAATAGTGAAAAACCTAATAACTATGAAGAATCCGTTGGATATTATGAAGAAATACAAAACACACATGAAGAACAATCTATCACAGGAAGTAATGTCACAGAACAGACAACCATAGAAGTTAACAGTACAGAAACTCCCACTACAAAAGATTGGTCTACAGAGGAACGAGAAGCAAGTATAGAAGAATCGGTTGAATATTTCGAAGAACCAGATACAGTTGAACCACGAACTTCAGAACAGACCACAACAGAAGTTGATAGTTTTAAAGGATATACTGAACAATCAATAGGAAGCATTAAACCAACAGATAAATACCAAGAAAATAATTCTTATGAAGGTGAGGATGAATCCACCGAGCAGGCAACGGCTGATAAAGCAACCGATGACTATGGAGTTATGAAAGATATCTACTGGTATTATGATGATGATAGATCTAGTGAACTTTCGAACACTACTGCATTAGCTATTGAAGAAAATACAACAACTGGGCAATCCACAACAATAGAACAGGATATATTTATGACAGAAAAAACAACTATAGCAACAACTCCAGAAGTAACAACTAATCAGACTGAACAACAAGTACTAACTACAGAACTAAACGCAACAACGCAAAAAATAGAAACGGCAGAATTGCCAACGATAAAGAACGAAATAGCTACTCAAGAATCTGCAATTACGACTGCGAAAGAAACAACTACAGACCAATTATTAACAGCTCAAGAAAAAGAAACTATTGAATTGACTGAAAAAGTTGCAGCTCAACCAGAAACTGCAAAAATTGAATCTACATCGACAGAAAAAATTATCACAACTACAGAACATCAGACGGTAGAAGAAACATTGACAAAAATAGCAAAACCTGCAGAATTACCAACTACAGTACCAAAAGAGTATATACAGCAAACGCCAGCAATAAAAATGTTGTCTTCAACAGAACATACAAAGAAAACAGAAGTACCAATTAATGATGGAGAAATTACTTCAACAGCTGGAGAATTAGCTACTAAAGAATCGACAACTGAACCAGTTACAGCTGGAACGACGTATTTAGAAGCAACAAGGTATGCTCCTGAACCCAAGCCACCCGGCATGCAAGCTGTTAAATTTGAAACTGAAGTCCAAATGCCAAGGGCTGGAGGGAAATTGTGTCTAAGTCAGGGACGTAAGGGTGAGCGAATTTTTCTTATCTATATACTAGCTTTTGTTTCGCCCGCGTACAGAAGATATAGCCTACGTCACTCAGGAGTAAATCAGCTTTCTATCGGTTAAAAACATTTTCGCAATCGGACCAATACTTTCAGAGATTACCTCCTACAAACAAAAAAACAAACTTTACCTCTTTATAATATTAGTATAGACTAGAATAGATATAAAAGGAGAAACTGACTGACTGACATATCAACGCACACCCGAAACTACAGGGCCTAAGAGTGTGAAATCTTGCACAAGGTTTCCTTTTATGATGTAGGCCAGCAATAAGAGAGGATTTTCCAAAAGTCACCCCCTAAGGGGGTTTGGCGGCGGCGATCACTCGCGCCGGGCTTTGGTTCAGGCCATGGTCCGGAGCGAGGAGGAGTGGCAGGCGGTCGCCTCCTTCTGCGAAGCAGTAATGCTAACAAAAGAGGCGGCCGATCGCGTGAGGCAACGGTCCTTACGCCCTGACCGCCGCCGGGATTCCGATCCCGATTTCCGGCCACGGCTTGCGAACAGCGAGCAATGGGTGGCTCGCCGTATGACCGTCCGGTAACCGTCCGGACCGATCCCAAGTCGTCGACAGCGCATACTGTTTCACGCGCGCCTCAAGGAGCTGTCAGAATATCGTAGGGGCCCAGCAGGGCCGAAGCCTACTGGGGCCACGGGTAGTGTGAAAGCGAAACCCGGGGCCCGGGGACAAAGGCTACGAAGGAACAGGAGTGGGTTTTTAGTCAGTAAAAAGTCTGACACTATCTCTCGCTCCGCCCAAGAGCGGGATTTGTCATAAGACGATTTTCCCACCCAGTAAAAAACAAAATAACCATTACAGGATCACTTTGTTGTCCGTCCGTCTATTTCGCTGTCTCGTTTTCGAATTTATGAAAGAAAAAGGACCCGCTGATGCGCCTTCGCCCACTTCTATAGCAGTCAACGCCACAGATAATACTAATAACGCTCTTTTGTATTCCACAGAAATAATGAACGCACTAGAAACGAATATGCGTCTAAAAATCCTGCTGCTACCCCAGGGTCCTGATGGAAAAACCTGTTATTGTACGTGTGACAACACTAGCCCTCCCGCCATCATACCCCTGGACGAGTTACCACCAGAAGATAGCACTGGAATATAAATCTTGGCAATAAATTAAGATTTAATATGTATTATTGTGTTATTTTTAATATTTTTTCAATATACTTAATCGAAAACCCGCTTTTAGGCAATTTATTGTTTTTCGCACTAGTGCGGAAAAGTGCATTTATCGTATTAGTCTTGGCGCTAAGGGAACCCCACGAGTCGCGCGTCAACACCCGTTTATTTATGACTTCGTAAGTGCATTGAAAAACGTTGTGGATACACGTGGATATTTTTCACTGCAGCACTCGGCTCGCAATTACAAAATTTTTCCAGTTGTATCAAAATGTGCTATTTATATATTATTTTTAATTTATTAAAATAAAAATTAAAACTAAGTCGGTGTTTCTGGTTTTATTTCTTCTTTGTTATGTAACACGACAAAATGAACGAACAAGGATAATCGATTTTTATTGTAGAAAGGACCATCTATTACATAGCGTGTATAAAGATATGCAGTATATAAACATATGTATATAAAGATATAAGATATATGCAGGAGAACCAAGATTGCCGACATAGCCCGAAGAATCGCCAAACTTGCTGCAGTGGGCAGGGCACATTGCTCGCAGATACCGAAAGGTTCTGAAGTGGCGACCGCGCACCGTAAGACGCAGCGTTGGATCCGATGGTTGCGAGACACACAGGACCGTTCCATGTGGCGAGTGTGGCGACACTTGGGGGGGCCTACGTCCAACGGTAGTATATATATACAGCTTATTTGATTTTGTCTAGGCCTGTGCTGTGTGTGTATGTTCTGTGTTTTATGTGTGTGTGTATTTTGTGTGATTCTCTGGGTGTGTGTGTGTTGTGTGTGTGTGTGTGTATTCTCTTTGTTATATCTAGCTATGGGAATCTGCCAAAATCGGAACAAACAGCGCCATTTTGTTCATTTCAAGATACAAAATTATTATGGGAACTGAAATAATAAATCAAATAACATGTTACGTTTACAACCGATTTATTAATTTCGCATAAACATAAATAAAATTAACCCTAGGCACTTAAATAATTAAAATATGTTTGCATAATTAAAACAGGTCACAAATAACTTAGGTGAAAGGTACGCGGGCCCATTTTCATATCTGTAATTATTGAGCTTAAATAAGGCCCTTTGTGACCCGTCTATCGTCAAGGTGAGCATGATTTAAAAACTTATTGCTTTATCCAACGCAATCTTTGATATAGAGGTATAGCATAGCATAGTCGGCCTTATAATGTTCCCACTGCTGGGACTCAGGCGTGTCCGTTACCCAGGCCAGATGTTGTCGAAAATGGTCATTTGAATCATGCAGATAATTAGTTTTGCGGCTTCTGTAATTGTTGCGCACATTTTTAAATTTGTTGCGCTTATAGTTTTTTAATTATTTCACAAAAACATTTCCTGCTGGCGTAACGTTACGCCAGCCAGACCTTTTTCTTTCTAATGGGAATATTTAAATAAATATTAGCTATAAAATTAGTTGTCTAGATGAAGTAAATGTTGTGCCTTATTTTGTATTTGTTCTTTCTTCGGTTGCGAAGTTATTCGAGATTTTGCTGGGGTAACGTTTTTGGTTTTGCTAGATCTTTGAAATGGTTAAGCGGATTCTTATCGTATTTTGAACATGACTTCTTAGGACTTAGTTTAAATTTGTTCTACAATAATAAAATCAAAATATTGCATATCTTAAAGGTTATTTCATTAAACAGAAAAACACTTCAATTGGTCCCAGCACTCTCAATAAGAAGTCTAACGACTTACTTTAAACGTTATTTTAAAGCTTGTAACTGGCTTCAAATGTATGTGAAGTTTCATTAGTATCCTGTAAGTATTTAACAAGTTATGATGATATTCAGTTCTTCACGAGCACGGTCTTGATGCGCGCGGTGTTATTTGGCCACTGGATTGGATATATGAACTGAATGTTATGTCAATTATTAGTTTTTTAGATCAATTGTATGTCAGTAAATTTTCAGCTCAGTACATTGGATAATTAATGAGATAATACGATTAAAGTCATTAGGACGTGAATAACCGTGGTAACCCGACCAAGTTTAGGTGGTTACTAAAAAGCGAAAACGCAGAACATTATACTATCTTTTGAAATGTTTAGTATAATACACCTTACAATTTCAGTACAGACGCGTACACTGTTAAATACATAATAATAATATAATATTATCTGTACTATGAAAACATTATCTTCCCAGTTGCACAAACTTCTCAGAAATCAACGTTAGAGCATGCACAATAAGAGGGGTGTTATAAGTTTGTTGATAATGTATTCTTTTTTTGTCTTCTTTATGCGTATATTATAATAAGGTATATAATAGAAAATTAAAAAAAAGCAAAATTACTATCTGTAATTTTAATCTGTGATTGTTTTTAAGTAGTATAATAATACTTTAAAAGTTCAATTGAAATGATTATTTTACCTGTCAATAAAAATTCTTTAATAATCATGTAGTTTTTTTAAAAAACTTTTGTACATATCTGTACTAATTTTGTAACACTATCCTACATATTTTAGAATGTACCATAATGTTCTGCGTTTTCGCTTTTTAGTAACCACCTAAACTTGGTCGGGTTACCACGGTTATTCACTTCCTAATGACTTTAATCTTATTATCTCATTAATTATCCAATGTACTGAGCTGAAAATTTACTGACATACAATTGATCTAAAAAACTAATAATTGACATAACATTCAGTTCATATATCCAATCCAGTGGCCAAATAACACCGCGCGCATCAAGACCGTGCTCGTGAAGAACTGAATATCATCATAACTTGTTAAATACTTACAGGATACTAATGAAACTTCACATACATTTGAAGCCAGTTACAAGCTTTAAAATAACGTTTAAAGTAAGTCGTTAGACTTCTTATTGAGAGTGCTGGGACCAATTGAAGTGTTTTTCTGTTTAATGAAATAACCTTTAAGATATGCAATATTTTGATTTTATTATTGTAGAACAAATTTAAACTAAGTCCTAAGAAGTCATGTTCAAAATATGATAAGAATCCGCTTAACCATTTCAAAGATCTAGCAAAACCAAAAACGTTACCCCAGCAAAATCTCGAATAACTTCGCAACCGAAGAAAGAACAAATACAAAATAAGGCACAACATTTACTTCATCTAGACAACTAATTTTATAGCTAATATTTATTTAAATATTCCCATTAGAAAGAAAAAGGTCTGGCTGGCGTAACGTTACGCCAGCAGGAAATGTTTTTGTGAAATAATTAAAAAACTATAAGCGCAACAAATTTAAAAATGTGCGCAACAATTACAGAAGCCGCAAAACTAATTATCTGCATGATTCAAATGACCATTTTCGACAACATCTGGCCTGGGTAACGGACACGACTCAGGCCTCCTCTCTAGGAGAGGGAATGGGCCGTAATCCACCACGCGGGCCCATTGCGGGTTGGTGGATGTCACGTCTTCGAATTTTTGGTTCTAGAACATGTCGGTTTCCTCACGATGTTTTCCTTCATCGTTTTGAGAGCAGTGGTGATGAAATAAATTACACAAAGTAATGTGCCTGGCTGGGTTTGAACCCGCAACCTACCACTCGTAAGTCGGGCCGTTACCACTCGGCCACCACTGCTCCAATATGCTGATATAGAGGCCACGCGAAAAAAGAGAGATTACACCTAAACACTCTGTTGGTATTCGGTAATTCCATATCATCTTCCTGCCCTTGTAATACCACATATTAAATATATTTTTACACCTTTTTAAAATGAGTACATTATGAAAGGTCAAAGTTCACGTGAAATAGCAAACAGCCCCCCTAGCAAGTTACGATCCTTTCGTTTGCGTCGAACACCTCAAGTAGGCCACGCCTTCGATTCCTTTGTTCTGACGTCATCTTAATGCTCAGTCACGTGGTCAGAACAAAGGAATCTTGAGGCGTGGCCTACTCGAGGCGTTCGATTCAAACGAAACGATCGTAACTTGGCTAGGGGGGCAGAGGTCTTTATGGCGTCCATTACACGATAAGTTTTGCTGTCAGTTTTGCCACAGTTAAATATTTTGACTGACGAAAAACCTACAGTGTAACGCGATGATTGACGTTTGCATGACGAAAAACGTATGGCGATAAAATTCCGTCATTCAAATATTCATGATTGATGGTTTTGATTTACGCTTGCATGAGCGTGTAATGGACGCCTATTGGATATATAAGTCTTACACGAATGTATGATTTGATTTCAATAGAAGCCCAGATAATATCCACAAGATATCTGTGTTGCCAAAATATCTAGAGAAACATGTGTGTAACAAGTAAGCCTTAATAAATACGTGTTACGGCCATGAATCATATTTTAATCAATATATAACTTAACACGACTTCCAACATACAAAAAACTTAAGAATTTCTCAGGCTACCCTGGAGCATTAATGTTAAAATGAGGCAACACCGGGAACATTCCAATTTTGTTATCTACCCTCATGAACGTACACGATTTAGGCCTAATATCCACGGACACGTAGCTTCATAGACCACCCCTATGCCACCAACAAACAGCTCCACAACATGGGACTACAAGCGACCCGACTTGCAGGTTCTGTGGAGATGCAGAGGAGACTATGCTACACTTACTGTGCGACTGTGCAGCACTAGGCTCCAAAAGACTAGAGTATCCAAGACCAGAGGACTACAGGCTCAGCTCCATCAAACCCATACTGGGACTCATGAAGAAGGTGCACGGAGGGCTAGGGGTTGAGTAGACAGGAGGGGAACAGCACAAAAGATCCAGAAGGGTCGAAGTGCTCTGGCCCAGGGCCAGCCCCACAACAAGATAAGATAAGATAAACTTCATAGAAGCGCGTGAAGCGACAACGACCCGACGGCACGACGTAGTTGTTTCGTCGACAAAGTTAAATAGTTTAGAATGTAAGCTTCACGCAGGCGTACACCAAGCGTGTAATGACAAATACGGGTCTATGAGGCGACGCGTCCGTGGTCAGTCTATTCATTACTTATGCCCAAAGTATCTTGGACATTTTTCCTTTCTATCTACAAATTAAGAACATCTTTCTAGAATGAGGGTTTTTGGGAAAATTCACACTACCAGTTGGCGCCACTTAGCCGAGAGGTCTTTTCCTTTGAAAACGTATTTATGACGTTGACGTTTAACGGTTGACATTAACTTTGATGTCTAACTAATGGCTTTAACATAAGCATTTTGACAGACACCTGGACCTGACGCCTCAGTGCTGCTACCTGGGGAACGTAATTTTAGAACACCCTCATTGAATTGAATATAATCCAAAAAAACATTACGCCTTTATCATTCCTAGGGTAAACAAGAGTTTTATCTACTTTCTTTCACAATCGATCAATCGAGTAATTTTTACTCTTAAATTATTTTCAGCCCCTGTAGCCAAGTTACAACCGTTTCGTTTCGATTCTCTTTTCGTCGAACGCCTCAAGTCGTCCACGCCTCCGATTCCTTCGTCACGTGGTCAGAACAAAGGAATAGGTGTGGCCGACTCGAGGCGATCAACGAAAAAAGAATCGAAACGAAACGGTTGTAACTTGGTTAGGGGGCAGAAAGGAGTCCAGCAGGCTGAGGTCAAGCGGAGGGTAAAGCCTACTGTAGCGTATTCGTCATTATACGCTTGGTGTACGCCTGCGTGAGGCTTACATAAAAAAACTATGAAACTGTGTCGACGAACCGAACAAGCGTATATTGACGAATACGCGTGTACAATGCGTTCCAAATAAGAATAGGATCGATTGCCATGTTGTGACGTCACGTCATACTGTCAAATCGAAGAATTATTATGGTGAATAAAACAAGAAATATAAAAAATTTGACTTATTAACAAACTGTGAACGAAAACAGTTTAACCAGAATCCAGTTCTTCAATTTTGCTCATCTCTGAGTTCTTCAATTTCGCCCAATTTCTTGCGATTTGACAGTATGACGTGACGTCACAACATGGCAATCGATCCTATTCTTATTTCGAACACATTGTATGAAGCTACGCGTCCGTGGACCTTACATAACTCCACTCAGCACAGTAGGCCTAACTCCACTCCGCCCCACCCTGTTTCAACAAACAAAACACGATGTCACCTCTTCACATTACTTACAATTACACACTATTCTATTTCTAATGACTCGTCTTTATTTTCCCGTCTCTTCTTAGGTCTTTCCAAGTTACTCAGCGCCTCTGCCAACATACCTTGAAAGTCTCTCACTTTCGATTTGTAATATTTATTCTTCAATGGCTCTAATACTTTTTCAATAGGAGTCTTACCTAGTAAATGCGCTAATGGATTTGTGTTCACCAATTTTGTACCATCTGGCAATTTTATATCAGGTCTTTTTCTATTTTCAGCTTGACCACTATCATTTTGTTTGTTTAAGACGTCATTAACTTTGACAATTTTGTAGTATGGTGCTTGCGGTAACAAATGAGCTATCCTCAAATCTTTATACTCCGCTGGAAGCTTCGGTATCACAATCTTATGAGGAATATATGATGATTTTGGTGCTTCTTCCGTCCCTTCTAACATAACCTCCTCTGCTACTTCCGGGATAGAGTCATTTCGGTCCATGAAATTGTAATTATTATCGTCATAGTTCTGATAATCATTGTCTTGGCTGTCTTCGTGTATTATAGGGACTGGTTGAACTAGTTTGATGGAAGCCGGAGCCTTCTCACACTGGCCTGGTTTGAATTTGACAGGCATGGATAATTTTGTACTAGTAAACGCTGGTTTGGGTTCGAATTTTGTCATTTTGATTACCGGTTCCTTCTGCATACCGTATACTACTTTTAAAGTTACCGCATTGTTAATTATAATGTCTACTTTATTTTCTGCTTCAGGGGTAAAGTTCTCAATGAATTTCTGAACGGAGAGACGGTTGTCTATCTCCTTGATTTTAGCTGATGATTGGACTTCTTCACATTCAACTTTTTTGATTGTCCGCCTAAATTTTTCAGACATTGGCAGATCGTCAGTGATGCTCTCGCCTTTTTTACGTTTCTCCAACATGTATTTAAGTGTATCTGTCAATTTTGATGATGAATGCTGCAACGCGACATGCTGTTTCAACTTTTCTTTGCTTTTAAAAACTTTGGAACATTTGATGCAACTTTTTAAATCATTCCTTGAATGTAACGTGATGTGGTGATTGTAGTTTTGGAACGTATAGCAGTATTTATTACAGACGTTGCACGTAAACCTTTTTCGGTTGTTCATTAACTGTTTTTTGCTCCACTTCCCACCAACTTTAGTCAGTTTTGGGCTCTGTTTTTGTTGTTTCAACACTCTTTTTTTGACAACTAAAAGAGTCTCGTCATCGGAAGACTCAATTGTAATAGTTTCATTTGGGTCCTTTTTTCGTGTCTTTGGTCCTCTCTTACGTTTCAAAGTTGACTTTGGAAGCGCTTCCACTTCTGTCTGATTCCCTTCTGTCTCTGTGACACTCATTTCAGAGTTCATATTCAATAGACTCATGTTGGATTCTTCACCCTTAATGGCTATTGGTTCTTTCTGTTGCGTATCCACAAACAAACTTTTTGGTATAAACGGATTCTCTGATTTTTTATCAGAGAAAAATACATGGTAATTTTCATCAAACTCAACAAAACCTTCGCTTTTGTGATCTAACTTGATATGAAGAGTAAACCTCTTACGCAAGCGAAACGTTTTATTACAAATATTGCACGTATAAGGTTGTATATCCTTGTGTTTTGTGAAGAAATGTCCAAACAGCTTCTGCGGGTGTTTATATGGAGTCTTGCAGTAAACGCACATGTATTTATACAAATGTAGATCAGCCTTATGTGACCTGTCCATATGTTTCTGTAGCGCAACACTTCCAACGCACTGTTTCCAACAAAAAGTGCAGGCTTTCAGTTCTACAGACAGTGGATGTTCCTGCGACTGGTGTTCGGACAACTCGTACATTGTATCATACTGTATGTTGCAGGTATAGCACTTAATTACTTTACAGACGTTTTTATGCTTCTTAAAATCATACTTATTGAAGACTATGTTACAATAAGGGCATTCCACGTTCTTATAATTGCTCTGCTTCCCACAGATTTTATTAATGTGCTGATACATTGTGTACCGCTTCTTGTACACGTTTGAGCATTTCTCACAAACAAGCGTCTTACATTTGCTTGTTGCGGAATGATTAATAAACTGATGAATACTCCCAGTAGAATAACTACAAGAAACGCAGATGTAGACGGTGTCAGTACGTAGAGAGACCAGAACGGTCTCAGCCTTAACGTTTAGAGTGGATGAGAGATAAGGTAGGTGGGGTTGCATGATAATTCCATCATCATTATTATTATGGTCTTCTAAATCATGCTTTCTCAAGTCACGGATGTTGTTAAACTTCTCAGAGCATTGCGAGCAACAGAATGCACTCTTAAAGCTACGCTTGTGCTTTCTTTCGTGAGCTCTATGCTCGTCTTCGTCAGAAAACGCCCGCAAACAGTGAACACAGAAAAACAATTCAGTCAAGTGTTTATCGCGAAAATGTTCAGCGAAATCAAGTAAATCGCTGTAAAAATACGAGCAAAACCAACATAACTTCGAACCAGCGCTAGTAATGTTATGTATTTGGTGTAAATGTACATTTAAATCTTCAGCATCCAAGAATTCTGCTTGGCAAATCGTACAGGTTGTATCGACATCTGCAATGAAGAAATCTTCGTCCAACGCCTCCACTACTTCCTCGTGCAGCTCTTCCGTAGACATTTTTAAGGTTTTGAAGTGACCATATCATGTATTTTCAGATTTATTTCAAATAATTTAACTTCCCAATCTCAATAAAAAGTAAAAACAATTATGTTTTGACAGTGACAGTTAATGACAATGGACACACCGACACAGTAGGCGTGTGTAACTCTTTACTGAACCGAAACAGTTAGTGTTCCGAAAGATTGGAACATCAGAAATGTTTCAAATGCATCATTTGAAACAATTGGAACACTGAAACACTCTTTAAGTGAACTGCAGTCTTTTTAAAATTTAAATTATAACGTAACTAGTGTAAATATAATTAATGTCCTGAACTAAAAACATCTGCTTTAAATTATTCTCAATTTCTCAATTAAATAAAACTGTTAGTTTAAATAACACAAAGTAACAGATCACGATTCATTATAGTCAGTGTCTGTGTTTGTATCTTTTGAGCCGTTGTTCCAATTGTTCCGTTTGTATCTTGTGAGCCGATGTTTCAAATGTTCCGTTTGTATCTTTGAGCCGATGTTCCAAATGATACATATGACTGTTTCGGAACATTTCAGTGATTCAGATGTAAATGTTCCAATCGCAAAGATGACACACTTTTCCCACGCCTACGACACAGCAATACCATAAACAACCTAAACAAAAATAAACTATGGCACAGGTGCGGTTTATGTAATTAATATTCAGATTACACGATTTCTGTGAGAAAAAATAGTGTAAATAAACAGAAAAAAAATGTGTGTATTAGAATAAAAATAATTTAATTTGAAACATTGAAACATTGTTACAAACGGAACCTTAAATTAAATAATCTTAATGTAATAAACATAGGTCTGTAGCTGATTGTGGGCTTCAAGTTTTGTGGTATACAGTGGTCCCCAAACTAGGCAGCGCCTGTATCTTGGGGACCGGAGTTGGATAGTAACAATAATACTATTTTTGCCACTGGAGAATATAACAAAATGTACATAAAAAGAATATAAAAAAATAAAATCTAAAATTTAAACAATTTAAAAGAAGATTAAAAACTAAAGCCTGAAAAATTGAAAAACAAAAATAAACAGTAGAACTGAAATTGTGCTGAACCTTGCACAGAACAGTACAGTCTTAGTAAAAATTTTAAGTTAAAACTAAGGTGTGGCTGTGTGAGTGTGGTGTGTAGGTGTGAGTGTGGTATGTAGGTGTGAGTGTGGTGTGAAAGTGTTAGTGTCTGAGATGGGATTCCGAGTGTGAATTAAATGACGTGAGAAGGTTTTCTGAATCATCATAATTAAGTCCTAAAAGCCATTTTTTTACTGTTTTTTTACACATTGAGAGGGTGAGTGTTTTTATATCGCCGGGTAAACTACTAATGACCCTGTTGTAAATGAAGATGTGTAGGTAAGCGGGGCATCGTCTAGCTAGAAGAAAGGTTGTTCGTTGCAGCGGTATATGAAAGACACGTTTGGAAGTTAATGAGCGATAGTCTGGTCGGAGCTTTATGGTTTTATGAGTATGGAGAAATGCATTGAGTATGTACAATTGACGAACACGTAAAACTGGAAATTCACTGTACAAGGAGTCTGTAGGGAAGAAAAATGATTTTTTTAGTAGAACCTTTATAACAGCTCTCTGGGCCCTTTCGAGCTCAATTATTGTAGTCTTCCCAGCTCCACCCCAGATAGATATGCCATATTGTATAATAGTCTGGCATATAGAAAAATAAACCGTTCGCATTACGTCTATTGGAGTGCTGTCTCTCAATTTCTTAATTATGTGTATGAGTTTCCTTACTCGACCAGAAAGGTGTTTGATGTGGGCTTTAAACGATAGATTCTCATCAATTAGTAGACCTAAATAACGAATTGACTGTGTTCGGTCAATATAATCGCATGTACAGTCTTCGTGTGAGGTGTTTGGATTGTTCAGACATGTATGAAATTTTAAGGTTAGGTTGGGAGGAGGGCTAGATGTAAGTGTTTTGTAAAATGGGATGTGTTTGGTTTTCTTTGTGTTGAGTGTTAGTAAATTGTGATTGAGAGTTTGTGCAATTGTTGTTAATCCTTCTTCCGCAAGGTAGTAAACCTGTTCCCAGTTCCTACCATAGAATGTGATAACAGTATCGTCTGCGTAAGAAATTAGTTCTGCATTTTTTAGCTTAAGGTTTAATATGTCGTTCATATAGATAATAAATAGTGTTGGGCCCAGCAAGCTACCCTGCGGAACTCCAAAATTTATAGGGAGTTGATCACTTAAGTGGTCGTCCGATTTGACGTATTGTCGGCGGTTTGTTAGATAGCTGTGAAACCACTCAAGTGGTTTTCCTTTTATTCCAACTGAATCTAGTTTTTTAAGAAGAAGATCTATTGAGATTGTGTCGAATGCTTTAGCTAAGTCTAAAAAGACCGCCATGCAACGGTCACCCTTTTCTATGATTGATGATATGGAGTTAGTTAGTAGTAAAGCTGCGTCCTCAGTAGATTATATATAGCGTGAAACAATTATATATAGCGTGCATTGCCTTTTTATAAACTTACTAGCGGCTCCGAAAGACTTTGTCCTGTCCGAAAACTGGCACTGAGTTCGAAAAAAAATTGAGATCCCGATTGCAACGCCACCTACCGAGTCCAATTGTATTTTCAAACCACCCATGGACTCGCTCAATATACACACAAAACTTTATCTAAATTAGTAAAGGCCTTTAGGAGAAGTTAGGTGATAAACAGAGTTGGAACACAGTGCCGAACTGTAACCTCCCACACTCCCATACACTGTCCCATAGATATTGAAGTTTGTGTATAAGTTTTGTTGCTTTTTAGTATACATCATCTTCCTGCCCTTGTTCCATCTTATTTGGGGTCGGCGCAACACGTTTTTTTCTTCCATTCTATCCTGTCACTCGTCATTATATCACTAACTTCCTTTTCTTTCATATCACTGTTCACACAATCCATCCATCTTTTCTTTGGCCTCCCTCTCCCTCTCCACCCATCCACATGTATACTTATAACTCTTTTAGTAACATGTGTTTCATCTCTCCTCTTCACATGACCATACCAAGACAAACGATTCCCCTTCAACTTTTCAGTCACTGGCGCCACTTTCAAACTTCCTTTAATATACTCCTTTCTCACTTTATCCATTCTCGTCACACCACACATCCATCTCAACATTCTCATCCCCGCTACATGCAATCTTTTTTTTATCCGTCTTTTTCACAGCCCAACATTCTGAGCCTTACAGTATGACAGGTCTTATCGCGGACTTGTAGATTTTACCCTTCAACTTGGGGGGCATCCGTGGGTCACAAATTGTTCCAGTGACCTGTCGCCATTTCATCCATCCTGAATTTATCCGATGTGATACATCTCGGTCTACCTCGTCATCTACTTGGATAAGCGACCCGAGGTACCGAAAGTCGGAGCAGATTGGTATGGGCGTTCCAGCGAGAGCTAAGGACATAGGACCGGAGAGACCACCGAAATCGCAGAACAAGTATTCGGTTTTCGTTCTGCTCAATTTTATGCCAACACTCCAATCTGTGCCACCACACCTCCAATTTGCTCTGGACCTCTAGGCCACTCTCGGCAACCAGCACAATGTCATCGGCAAACAACGTACACCAGGGAGCCTCTTCCTGAATGTCCGACGTCAGAGCGTCCATTTTCATCAGGAAGAGGTAAGGGCTGAGGGCCGACCCTTGATATAATATAAATATAAATAAATCGTTTATTTGCGTAAATAAGGTACTAAAGGTTGACAATATAAATTAAGTTGATCTCTTATTCTGCCTTTAATTTCGGCGTCCAAATATATATAAACATTGTATTTGAGATTAAGTTAATTATTGATTAAAATCATGCACTCATTAAACAGATTTCCATTTCATTAAAATTAAAATTGTATTGTAGAATTAAAAAAAAATATAATAATAATAATATAATATAATATAATATTCCACAACTATCACACAACGCCGTCTAGTCCCAAGCTAAGCAGAGCTTGTGTTATGGGTACTAGACAACTGATAAACATACTTATATATTTCTAAATACATACATATATAGATAAATTACACCCAGACACAGAACAAATGATCGTGCTCATCACACAAACATTTGTCCTGGGTGGGAATCGAACCCACGACCTCCAGCATAGCAGTCAGAGCCACTGACCACTAGACCAACAGGCCTGTCAAAATATTAACAATATAACAATAAAAACTAATAAAAAAAATAATAATCACAAATGTCAATAATAATCCTATCAATAATAATAATGTCAATAATAATCATGTCAATAATATCCATGTCAATTATAATAATCATGTCAAAACTTACAATTTGTAACCTAAGAACTCATGTACACTATAGAAACACTTTTCGATTAAAAACCTCGTCAAGCTACTTTTAAACCTAGAAAAAGGTAACGTTTTTAATGCATTGACTGTACATCGCACGGATCAATTGTACATACTTCCCAGGAACAATAAAGTATATTCTGACTGTAGAGTATTTTGCGAGTAAAAAAAGTGTCTTTTAGATACAACACTACTTGAAGTCAGATTCTTATTGTGACCACAGACTAGGTAAGGATACTACAGTCAAATGGGGTGAATAGAAACTCAGGGGCGAATAGAATCAAAACTTCAAAGGGTATTTTCACTATATTTGAATATTTTTTGCAGCATTTAACAATATGAATTTATTAATGAATTGTTATCCAAAAAGTCGATGCTTTATTGCAAGCCGATAATATGGTATCAAAGTGAAAAACCAAACCAAAATGTTGTTTCTATTCATCCCTGCGTTTCTATTCACCCCGTTTTACGGTACGTATATTGTGATTTCAATTACCTACAGTGAGCATTACAAATTATGGTTGTGGGCAGGGGCGCTGGGGTTTTTGAAAACCTCATGGGTGCTCATGCTCATTTGATGACTCGAAAAGTGACGAAGTGTGAGAAGAGAAATGCACACTGATCGACCGACAAATAAATGAATGTCCTACTTACATACTGCGTACTTAATTACTAGTTATGTTTGATAAAAATATAAAATGAAACCATTATTTATTATCAAGAAATATTATAATTTATACGTAATCTAAGAGGCGATTTATACTGATCTGTTTCTTGATGTCTATTCTCAGGAGTGCACCCGAGCACCCACGGAGTCGGCGCCCCTGTTTTGAAGTGTTATATCTTTAGATTGACTTGGAATTATAAGTTCAAATACACTTTAAAACAACCCGTTTTAAAAAACGGCAATTTCTCATTTTAACCCCTATTAACATTACTTATTTAATTCTTTTATATATCATTGACTTTTATATTTGTCTTTATTTCTCATTATCTTCTTACGAAAGAGACTTCTTATCTGATAAAAAACAACGAATCCATTCGCTGTTTATTATCTTAATAAATAGGTTAAAAATGCCGCATCATTTTCTAAATATTATCCCATATTACATCTTTTGGAATAGTTTATGATCAATGAGTATTTTCTAAAACATTTAATTCAAATACCGGTTTTCCTTTATAGCACGCATGGTAACAGGTACAAAACAATTATAACAGTAAAATGTAAACATCACATCAAAACAATGGCATCAAAAAAATATCATTCTTTTAATAAGTTGAATTGTTTTTCCATGTGTTAATCAAATGAGTCATCGGTAAATAAAATATCTTCTGTTAACAAGGTCATCCATTATAAATACCATGGCTAATTATGACGTAAATAACTTTGTGATTATTTTTCTTATTGTTTACATTGCTTCGTTACACGGACACGTAGCTAAAAATGACGCTGTGATTAATTATCTGTGCTGAGAAATTTTGGGGAGATTTCGTTCTGAGGCTGGTCATTTTCATGGAGTTTTCTTGTTTTATCTATCATTGACACAATTTGGCTAATGAAGATTCTGTTGGGTTAACTACTGTGAAATTCTAGGTCATACAACCAATGGCAATCCTTTTCGTTTTGCTAACACAGACCTATGACCAAATACATTTTTTTTAAGTCAAGTATCGTGTCTTTTTGTCGTTGGTTTGTTGATTACGGAAAAATAATTAAAAAATTCCATCATGTTTCATTTATCCAAATTACACATAAAAATAATCCTTTTTTTTGCTGATTTCTTATTGGGTTTTTATTTTAATGACTTTAAAGTTTTACTTACCTATAATTGATATAAGCTTGAGACTCTCTAATTGAAGTAGTTCAACCAATCTGTACATTTACAAAGAAAAATTGGGATCTTAGAAAGCAAAAACCGAACATCTGTTCTTCTTTACACCGTTTTAATTTAGTCAACCCCAAGCGAACGCCGGCGTTCGCTCTCACACTGTCGTTCTACTGTGTCTCTAATTACGGTATTCGAATGTTTAAGATTTTTGCTCGCATAATTCAGTCTGGAATACCTAATATGGCAAAACAAATGTATTTGCAGTAGTGTGTGTAAATACAAACATTTGTGTGTATTTACAAAATTATACTCATCAAAACATTAACATAACTCTCTAACTTAGAAAACAGAAAAAAAATGTCATTTTGACGATGACACGACGTTTTATCCTTGTCTCTAAGTTATTCAGTATTTCTTTGTTTGTCCAGTTTCCTAATACTATTATAAAAACTATTACTTACCGCCTACTTATTAAAATTCCGTTTCCAAGTTTCTTATCATAATTATACCGCTTAATATAATATAAGATATAAATTTTAAAAGATGTAACATTGTCTACAATAAATCGGATGTAAGGGCTTGAAAAGATTTCAGGTAAAAAGAAATATGAAATTATAGAAAAAAAAACCAATCTAAAATCACCAAGTATTGGAATGATTCCATATTCTAAATCTATTTACCTGTAAAAAATTGCACAACATACTGCTGGAACATTTCTATCAATTCACCCGATTACCAGGAATATTTCAATTACCTGACCACCCTGAACCTCTGCACAGGATCACGTTCGAAACGTCAAAAATTTCTAGTCTGTCATGTCACCACAGGCTGTCAGTTTTTGCCCGTACTAAATAAAAAATAATTAGGCTGCAACACGCTGCCATGCACAAAATCAAGATTTTCAGGTAATATATCACATATTTTTCACATTCACATTAATTTTTATAGATAGAAACATGTTTATATGATATTTGCCTCATCATTATAACCTTAAATTTTTCCGTGTTTTTTATTGAGTGTTTTTGTAATTTGGCCACGGAAAAATGTTCGGGGGACGGTATTTATTAATATTACAAATTAATTGGATTGTCGTTTGATAAATCTTTTCTATAAATTGTGATTATTTTTATGTGGGTGTGAGTATCAACGTCCAATCATGACTTTGTTAGGCACATAATCCTAATGTATTTATTATCTGTGGTGTGTTTTGCCGCATATAAAGACGGCATTCAAACATTGTTTTTCCTCATTTTTCTAGATCCATCTCGTCCTATTAGTATCCTATAATTCAATCGTTTTTTTATTTAAATCTATGGGCATAATAATTTAAGTATTCTGTGTTGGATACCAATGAAAGTTATGTTGTGATATAGAAATTAACATATTTATAAAGACCAACAAGACCGTGTTTTAAATTATTTATGAAATCCATGCTGTTAGATCTACAATCTTCCATGCTATTTTATATTTTATTATTTTAATAGTAAAGTAGGATTGTTTCAGGCAGAGTAGTGTTTCCATAGCATATTTTTTTTTATAAATTTTTAAAAGTGAACTGTGTGGTCTATGTTAAGCCGTTATAAACTCAATATTTGGTGAGGTACAGATTACTGGATATCATTTTATTACTAGGAGATTAGTTTTATCTACTCGTACTATCATATTTTTATTGATTTTCATACTAGCGGTCCACATGTTTGTTTGTGTATTTGAGACGTTCATCCATAGAATATTATCTATGATTTGTCATTGTCATTAGTTAGAAAACATTATCTGTGGCACCACATTGACATTTGTGGTAAACTAGCACCACCACTGGTGTAGCTAACGAAGGTCTAGGTGAGCAATGCTCCGGGCCCCCAAGTTCGGAGGGACTCCTAAACCAGATAGACTCTTATTGGTCTAGCTAAAAGTTCTCCCACCTGGAAAATCTAAATAAAATAGGTTACTTTAATTTTAACACTACTCCAATTATGGCTACTCTTTTTAGTCAGTATAAGTCTGACTTCTTATCATCATCTTCCTGCCCTTGTCCCATCTTATTTGGGGTCGGCGCAACACGTTTTTTTCTTCCATTCTATCCTGTCAACCGTCATACTATCACTAACTTCCTTTTCTTTCATATCACTGTTCACACAATCCATCCATCTTTTCTTTGGCCTCCCTCTCCCTCTCCACCCATCCACATGTATACTCATAACTCTTTTAGTAACATGTGTTTCATCTCTCCTCTTTACATGACCATGACTTCTTATAATCTCTATTATTCTGACTAAAGGACTTTGTATCCAGGGTCAAGAAATAAATTAAAAAAAAAAACTATAATTCTGACAGTTCTTCTTGTCCACCCAGGGCAGGAGAAGTTATTCAATGATATCTTATGTAAAAAAAAATGGGCGCCAGGATCATTTTTCACCATCTAGGTCATCCGTGCTTTCCTATCATGCATCTAGTTTTTGTGACAATGTTTATACAGCTTACAACACTGCTTTCAAAAATAACCAGAGTAGAGTAGGGTTGCAACACAGGGTTGTTCTTTTATAACTCAAGTAACTACCCTAGAGTTAACCCAACTAACTCTAACTCCGAGCAGGGTAGGTTGGTGTAAGCGGCAGAAATGACAGTTGCTTGGGATTGACAGTTGAACTCTACGTTCGCTTTCAAAAATGCGAGCGTAGAGTATCTACCCTGATGACATCATTAGAGTAAACTCTAACCTCCTGGGTTGCCCAGGGTCGTTCTGTTATAACTCGAGTAGCTACCCTAGAGTTAACCCAACTAACTCTCAACTCCGAGCAGGGTATGTTGGTGTAAGCGGCCGGAATGACAGTTGCTTGGCATTGACAGTTGAACTCTACGTTTGCATTGAAAAATGCGAGCGTAGAGTATCTACCCTGATAATGTCAGTAGAGTTAACTCTAACCTCATTTTTGAATGCAGGGCAGATAGCCAATATAACTGTAAATATTACTATTAGGAGTGTTACACCTAGATTTTTATAATATTTAATATAGGTAATACATAACAGTAAATTGTAATAACCAAAAACTATTGAAATATTGCTAAGTTATGGAAGAGCGGAGTCTACTAATACAGGTATTATTTACCTGAAAGGAGACTCCAATCACAATCTATTGTTACAAATATTTGGTTTCTGAAATAAACAATTTTGTATTTGTATTTGTACACTTAAAATGATGTTTGTCACACTCATTTTGGTGTAACTGTGAGACGTCGGCTACATTCAGTCCGTGTGGCGAGTTTTATGTGGGGACAGTTTTTTGTTGAGTGGATTATAATAAGAATATACCACAACTGTCACACAACATCCTCTAGTCCCAAGCTAAGCAGAGCTTGTGTTATGAGTACTAGACAACTGATAAACATACTTATATATTTCTAAATACATACATATTATAGATAAATTACACCCAGACACAGAACGAATGATTGTGCTCATCACACAAACATTTGTCCTGGGTGGGAATCGAACCCTCAACCTCTGGCTTAGCAGTCAGGACCACTAACCACTAGGTCAACAGCATGCCAGTCAAAATTGATTGTATTAGATTGAGATCGGAGACTCTACACTCAAAGTTGTGGACGATTAGGTATACCTAGGACCAAACAATCTTGGTCTAACTTTGAAGAAGAGAAGTCAATCGTTGAATCCAACTTGGCTGAGCAGCATTCGGGAAGCTGCTTGGTATCTTCACAACTTCTTAACATAACATACAGTGTCTCAAGATGTCTATGACCAATGTGTGTTGCCAGTGATGATATATGGCACTGAAATGTGTTCGCTTACAATGGGCCTCATCTTTTCTTATGCTTTAAATCACCCAAAGGGCAACGGAAAGGGCAATGCTCAGAGTTTCCTTGCGTGATCTCATCAGGAATGAAGATATCCGCAGGACAACTAAGGTGGCCTACATAGCCCGAAGAATTGTCAGACTTAAGTGGCAGTGCAACTCCACATACAAGCGCGTATTTTGTGTATGGGTGAGACAAACAGTGCGTTGGTGTTACTATTTCATTGAGGGTTCTTTTTTTTATGTGGGAAATCTCAGAGAGGGAGTGTCAGACTTTTACTGACTAAATCCACTCCTGTTCTTTCGTTGCCTTTCATACCAGGGCCGAGTCTTTCAGAAGCAGATCCTTGGCCCCAGTAGGCTTCGACCCTGCTAAGCCTCTACGATTTGCTGACATTTCCTTGAAGCGCGCGTGGAACAGTATGCGTCGTCGACGACTTGGGCTCGGTCCGGCCAGTTACCGGACGGTCGGACGGCGAGCTACCCACTACTCGCCGTCCGCAAGCCCGCGCCTTCGGTGGGCTCTAACCTCCTGGAAAGTTCATACGCTGTATCGTTGCTTAAAGTGGTATTACATTACAATGTTGAGCTTTTTTTTCCATGTATCAGTTCATGTTATAAGGAGCCCTGCTGCGGCAGCCAAATTTTTATGGTTCCGTTATGGTAAAAACGGGACCTTATTACCAAGACTCCGCTGTCCGTCTGCCTATCACTAGGCTGTATCCCACGAACCGTGGTAGCTAGACAGTTGAAATTATCGCAAATGATGTATTTCTGTTGCTGCTATAACAAAAAATACTAAACACAGAATAAAATAAATATTTGAGTGGGGTTGCTACGGACTCGCGCATTAAGGGTTCCGTATCGTCCGTAGCAAATTACTGCAAAAAAAAGACACGTTTGTTTATCGTTTATTGTTTGTTTGTTTGCTCTCTTAAATACTTATTATATTCTGTTTTTTTTTAGTATTTGTTGTTATACCGGCAACAGAAATACATTATTTGTGAAAATTGCAACTGTCTAGCTATCACGGTTCATGAGATACTACCTCCCCCCTAGCCAAGTTACAATCGTATCGTTCGCGCCGAACGCCTCGAGTAGGCCACGCCTCCGATTCCTTTGTTCTGACATCATCTCAACGCTCAGTCTCGCGGTCAGAACAAAGGAATTGGAGGCGTGGCCTACTCAGGGCGTTCGGCGCGAACGAAACGATTTTAACTTGGCTAGCGGGGCTGGTGACAGACGGATAAACAGAGGGACAGCAGAGTCTTAGTAACAGGGACCCGTTTACCCGGGTACAGAACCCTAAAAAGCATTAGAACGTGCACATCCATATTCTAATGGTAAACTAATAAACTATCCATACGAAGACATGGATTAAAGGCCTTAGTATCCAATGCAAAAAAAAAAAACATGAAACAGTTACTCAAATTAATGATGTCATTGACCTTTCCTGTTTTGTTTATGAATACTATTTTTAGGTCTTGTTTGTTTTCATGTAACTGATCACATGAGCGTGCTGGTGGCGTGTATTTTTTTTTTTTGGCGTTAGAATTGGCTGTTTGCCTGTTATTGACTGGTCTGTTGGTCTAGTGTTGGTTAGTGGTCCTTACTGCTATGCCGGAGGTCGTGGGGTCGGGTTTTTTTTTTTACTTTGTCAGCTTTTTTTATTTTTTGGATCAGAATGTTGGGCTGTGAAAAAGACGCATGAAAAAAGATTGCATGTAGCGGAGATGAGAATGTTGAGATGGATGTGTGGTGTAACGAGAATGGATAAAGTAAGAAATGAATATATTAGAGGAAGTTTGAAAGTGGCGCCAGTGACTGAAAAGTTGAAGGGGAATCGTTTGTCTTGGTATGGTCATGTAAAGAGGAGAGATGAAACACATGTTACTAAAAGAGTTATGAGTATACATGTGGATGGGTGGAGAGGGAGAGGGAGGCCAAAGAAAAGATGATGGATGGATTGTGTGAACAGTGATATGAAAGAAAAGGAAGTTAGTGATAGTATGACTTTTGACAGGATAGAATGGAAGAAAAAAACGTGTTGCGCCGACCCCAAATAAGATGGGACAAGGGCAGGAAGATGATGGAGGTACGTGGAACAGAGAGTAAAGTCCCGCAAACCTCCGTTGAAAAGGGAGGATCCTCCGACCAGACGGGTTTTATGTCTGGTGGGCAACTGCCCAATAGATGATTTCGGACTGTTCTATATGTTCTAATCGCGCGGAGAACTTTGATTGCGCGATGCAGGATTAGTTCTTATGTAACGCCATAGATGTCGCTACAATTTTTTGCTTTTTATTGAGTAAAGTCTACCTCAGTCATGTGCTCGCGCCGGGCCTTGGTTCAGGCCATGCTCCGGAGCGAGGAGGAGTGGCAGGCGGTCGCCTCCTTCTGCGAAGCAGTAATGCCAGCTAAGGAGGCGGCCGATCGCGTGAGGCAACGGTCCTTACGCTCCAACCGCCGCCGGGATTCCGATCCCGATTTCCGGCCACCGTAGGCGCGGGCTTGCAGACGGCGAGCAATGGGTGGCTCGCCGTCTGACCGTCCGGTAACCGTCCGGACCGAGCCCAAGTCGTCGACGGCGCGTATTGTTCCACGCGCGCCTCAAGGAGATGTCAGCAAATCGTAGGGGCCCAACAGGGTCGAAGCCTACTGGGGCCACGGGTAGTGTGAAAGCGGAACCCGGGGCCCTGGGACGAAGGCAACGAAGGAACAGGAGTGGGTTTTTAGTCAGTAAGAGTCTGACACTATCTCCCGCTCCGCCCAAGAGCGGGGATGTCATTAGGATGATTTACCCACCCAATAAAAAAAAAACCTCAGTCATGTGACGCTGCACCGTTGCCCAGTGTACCGCAAATTTCCCTAAATATTTGACAATACGATCACATGATGCGAGATAATATGTTGTTGGAGTATTAGATTGACTATTTTAGAATTAGATTTAACTGGCCTGTTGGTCTAGTGGTTAGTGGCCCTGACTGCTATACCGGAGGGTCGTGAGTTCGATTCCCACCCAGGATAAATGTTTGTGTGATGAGCACAATAATTTGTTCTGTGTCTGGGTGTAATTTATCTATAATATGTATGTATTTAGAAATATTTAAGTATGTTTATCAGTTGTCTAGTACTCATAACACAAGCTCTGCTTAGCTTGGGACTAGACGGCGTTGTGTGATAGTTGTGGAATATTATTATTATGGTCTTTTAGGCAATTTTTCTCAGGCTAGTAGCTGGTGTTCTTTTAGAATCTCACGGGTGTGAACCAAGGTGAGATCCTAATTATTGTTTTAAGATGGTAAAAGACTTTGTACTGAATTTAAATTATTATTCGTCATCTGACCTCATTTGTTTTTTATGGTGGCATTTAATATTTTTTTATTTTTCATTATTTTATTTATTTATTAAAACTTTATGCACTAGTAAGAAACACTGTACAAAGGCGGACTTAATGCCGTAGGCATTTTTTACCAGTCGACCTTAGGATGGTGCAGAAATGTAACATGGTAGGTGCAACATAATGATAAACTAGATTAAGAAAACAATAATAAATATATACTTAGATACATACATACAAATTAACAAAGTTATTATGTAAAACGTATCCAACAAATCATCGCTGTGATGATTACACCAACTTCTTACGAATGTATTCACGAGCCATCACCTTAAAAGTGAACCGACTGGAAGCCGTCCTGATGTTCAGAGGGAGCGCATTCCAAAGAGAGATCGCCTGGACAAAGAAAGAGGACTGGATAAACCCAGAGCGATGTGTGGGACATCGTAGTAGGCGATTATTGGTAGATCGGAGATTTTATTATGACCAGAGCAAAGAAATTGAACTTGAGAAGTCAAATAGGAAGGAGAAGAAGGTTTATCCAGAAAAGAATACAGCGTTGTCAAGGCTCTTAGCAATCTACGCTGACGGATGGTTAACCATCTTAAAAGTGATCGTTGCTCAGATAAATGATCATACTTACGAATACTTATTTTCATGTGGTTTTTTATTTAGCCTGTTCTGTACCATTCGTTCCATCTGTCGCGGGCCCGCGGTTCCTTTTGCCAGTTCTGGCGGAATCTGTCTAGTTCTTCGTGCCATCTTCTTCGCGGACTGCTGCAAGCCTTGGGCATCGCCGCCGAGTTGCTAGCCTGTCGGTTTTTTATCGTTTACATTTCGGGGAGTGTGCACTGGAATTGCACAATCTAATTCCACCAAGTCCGTTTCATCATCGGACCACTTTTTTTTTTTCCGGTGGGAATATCATCTTATGACATCCCCCGCTCTTGGGCGGGGCGGGAGATAGTGTCAGACTTTTACTGACTAAAAACCCACTCCTGTTCCTTCTTTGCCTTTCGTACCAGGGCCGAGTCTTCCTTTCAGAATCAGACCCTTGGCCCCAGTAGGCTTCGACCCTGCTGGGCCCCTACAGTTGCTGACATCTCCCCGAGGCGCGCGTGGAACGATACGCGCCGTCGACGACCCGGGCTCGGCCCGGACGGTTACCGGACGGCGAGCCACCCATTACTCGCCGTCCGCAAGCCCGCGCCTACGGTGGCTGGTAATCGGGATCGGAGTCCCGGCGGCGGTTGGGGCGTGAGGGCCGCTGCCTCACGCGATCGGCCGCCTCCTTTGCTATCATTACTGCTTCGCAGAAGGAGGCGACCGCCTGTCACTCCTCCTCGCTCCGGACCATGGCCTGTACCAAGGCCCGGCGCGAGAGATCGCCGCCGCTGATTGCCCCCACGAGGACACGGCAATGCTCTTCCCAAGCGGGGCACACCTCTACTGTGTGCTCCACCGTGTCCTCCGGGCTGTCCACGCAATGGTGACACCCGGGCATCATCGGACCACTAGACGTACGGCGTTGCGCCACCGGTACATGGTGGACATCCCACCCATACGCACAAAGCGTTTTGAGAACACATTATGCGTACAGCCAAGGAGTGGAATTCCTTGCCGGAGTCTGCTTCCTGATAGCTACAACTTGGGGGTCTTTAAGTCAAGAGTGAATAGGTTACTTCTAGGCAAGCGTGCTCCATCGTCGACCACATCATCGCTTACCATCAGGTGAGATGGTGGTCAAACGCGAGGTTATCATTAAAGAAAAAAAACCCGTGTTTGGCCCATAGTTTATCGGGCATGCGGCAGACATGTCCTGGCCAGTCCCATTTTAGTTAAGCAGTCTTTTGAGCCACATCAAATATTTTTGTTTGTTAATTGTAAAATTGTGACGTTTCCTTACATTTCATAACATTCTTATCTTGGCTCCTTTTTCACTCGCCTATTGTCAACATCGAGCATGGTTTAAAAGCTTGTTGCTTCATCTAACGCAATACAACGCGATGTTTGATGAAGAGGCAACGCGAAAAAAGAGAGATAACGCCTGAAAATTCTGTTGGCATACGGTAATTCCGTGATTTACTCGAATATTTCACAAAACTTGTTTCAGGAAATACGTGTTTTATTTTGCAAGGCTTCTATTGTCATACTTTTTTGATATTTTTAATTTTTGAGTAAATTATGAAGTGTCAAAGTTCATGCAAAATAGCAGATTTTCAGAGGTCTTTACTGGATTAGTTTTTCACAAATTTATAAATTGATTTCAATAGAAGAATCAAAGATATATCGTGTTTGAGCTTTTTGGAATGGTCTTGATGAGTATTAACTCTTTGAATGCCTAATAATGAGACACAATAGAAAGACAATTGCTTATGTCGAACTGTGTAACATAAGACATTCAAAAGGTTAATTATACAGGAATTTATAGCGCTTTAGAAGCTTGCTATGAAAAAATAATTTTCATTGAATACTTTTAAAGGGGTAATTTTGAAAAACAAATAATTAAAATACTTTTTTATTTACTTGGGCTACTATTTATGCTAACTTTTAAGTATATGGGCCCAAGAAATATTTGCATACAAACGAATCTCCCTCTTTTTACCCCCTCAACCTAACGACGCTGGGGGTTATTATTATTACGTAATTGAGCTTAGCTTAGCTTAGTCGGCCTTATAATGTTCCCACTGTTGGGACTCAGGCCTACTCTCTAGGAGAGGGAATGGGTCGTAATCCACCACGCGGGCCCAGTGCGGGTGCAGGGGATGTCACATGTCTTCGAATTTTTGGTTCTAGGACATGCCGGTTTCCTCACGATGTTTTCCTTCACCGTTTTGAGAGCAGTGGTGATGAAATAAATTACACAAAGTAATGCGCCTGGCTGGGTTTTGAACCCGCGATCTACAACTTGTAAGTTGGGGTCGTTACAACTCGGCCACCACTGCTCCCGTAATTGAGCGTTTTTACGTAAAATCATCGACAAAACAAACCAGTTTTTTCCAGGAAAAACGAAGATATAAAGACAAAAATTTTCGGCCGAATAAATTTCGTACACCCGTGTGTACAATACGACAATTAAGCGTTCAAGGTCATTCAAGTTGTACAGACATAATGTATTAGTACTCGTCTACATCATAAAAGGAAACCTTGTGCAAAATTTCACGTTTCTAGACCAAGTAGTTTCGACTGTGCGTTGATATGTCAGTCAAATCTGTATGGTTCTTTCTTCAAAAGACCATCTCAGACAAATCTGCATGGTTCTCATGTGATTTGACCATTACATATTAACTGTATGGACTTTAAAAGAGACTTTGACCCCTGAGTTTGTTTCGGTGTTTCTTCTCAGGGTGGTCAGGTAGGAAACACCGGCCTCATCTAGTTTAAAATGACGAAAAAAAATTGACTTGTAAAAGTGTTTTTTTAAACCTACTTACAAAATAAATATCATTTAGTCAATAACTCGGGAATCTTTAAAGAGTGAATAGGTTACTTCTAGGTAAGCGCGCTCGACGTTCCATCGTCGACCGCATCGTCGCTTTCCATCAGGTGAGACAGCGGTCAAGCGCGAGCCTATCAACAATAAAAAAAGTCAGTTTCTCATCATCAAATAATTTCACTCGCTCCGGGTGGAGCGAGAGGGTTTGTCAGATTTTTACTGACTAAAATTCACCTATATTTCTTCATTTGACCTTGCGTTCTAGGGACATGGTAACTCTTTCTAACAATCCGCAGCCCTAGCAGGATTCGCGGGCTTGCGAACGACGAGCAACGGGTAGCTCTCCGTCCGGCCGTCCGGCAAAGACTGAGCCCAAGTCGTCGATGACGCGTAATATTCAACGCGTGCCTCTTAGATATGGCAGCAAGCCGTAGGGGCTCAGTAGGACCGATAACTACTGAAAGGGAAACAGGTGTGGTGTAGTCAGTAAAAGTCTGACACGCCCTCCGCTCCAACCTAGACCGGGAGAAGTCATTAGATTATTTCCCACTAAAAAAAAGCCGTAGCAGGATTGCTTACCATCAGACGTAATTGGAATCTAGAGTGAATTTATTTGGACAAGAGTTTCTGGACTGTCTACTTGAGCTCGACAAATAGATCTGTGATTCACCATATTCCGAATGCACGCTTGTGCGACACACTGAAGCTCGATATTACTTTAGGGCTACATGAATAATTCTGATAATTTGTCAGGGCACCTCGACATGGACAGGTTAGGTTAGAAGGTTAAGGCGGGAGCGAATCAGAGCGCATCTCACGCCTTAGCCTTCGTGGTTAGGCCGTACCTCTAAAGGAAAATCTGAACCCTTATACTATCACTTTGTAGTCTTTCTGTCTGTCTGTCAAATACCTTCATCTAGGGAACGCGTGGCAAAACTGTACTGTGACTCAACATATTTCGAATGCACGCTTGTGCGACACACTGAAGCTCGACATTACGTTATTCATTTCGTTATATTATGTAATATATATTATATGTATTGTATTGTATCTGTGATTAATTTGTATATCTTTTTATATTAACCTTTTTTTTTTCTCTCTCTCTTTTATTGCACCTACCACTATTCTTCTCTGCATCACCCAAAGGTTGACTGGTAGAAAATGCCTAAGGCATTAAGTCCGCCTTTGTACCTTTATGTGCATGAAGTGTTAAATAAATAAATAAATATTACGCTGGTGTGACGAACGAGTCGCACAGAGAGTTCGATGCTCACGTAGTACACTTGAGTTTTCTGATTTTGTCTGTGTGCACAGTAAAATTCGTTAGTGGTCCATTTTTGGATCGACTGTTAGCGGAATATTAATAGATAGATAGATAAATAAATATTCTTTATTGTACACCAAAAATACAACTTACATTAGGAAATTAAAATGAATAGGGTGTCACAATGGGCGGTCTTATCGCTAAAAGCGATTTTTTACAGACAACCTTTGGATGGATTTGACAGAGGAGAAAAAGATACGCAGGTAGTTCGTGGTGCACTAACAACATATATACAATACATAAACTAATAAATTTTTGAATACTAGCTTTTGCCTTCGGCTTCACCCGCGTACATAAAATATAGCTCATGTCACTCAGGAATAAAGAAGCTTTCTATCGGTGAAAAAATTTTAGCAATCGGACCAGCGGGGTTACCATGACGTTCAAAGTAAGATTGTTTCATTCTTATTTCAGTGTGGGTAAGAGACAGAGCTATACAGGTTGTCTAGCGCTATCTCTTGGAAATAAGAACGAAACAATCTTACTTTAAACGTCATGGTACAGGTCCAGTACTTTCAGGGATTACCAAACAAACAAACAAACTTTACCTCTGTATAAAATTAGTGTAGATCGATAGCTAAAAGGCAATGTAGGCGTCCGCCCACTGGCTGGAAATGTAGGCTTCCTCCCACACACCGCAATACGATACGGATGACCGCCCACGACTTTTCATTTAAGAGGTTTCAAGACTCGTAGTTTCTCTCGAATTAGTTAGCAGCTGCAACACGTGATGGTCGCCTCCTTCTGCGAAGCGAAGGAGAGAGCGGGAGGGAGCGGCCCTCACGCCCCAGCCTCTGAGATCCCGATTAGGGTTGCCACCTTGTTTTTTTTGCAGTTAAAGTACATAGTATAAAAATAAAGTACAATTTACAATAAACAAATAACAGATAATACAAATAGAAAAAATAAAATAAAAAATAAGTTATTTATAATAATAAAAAAAACATATTTAAGCTAAAATTATAAACTAATACATAATATGAAAAATATCAAATCATTAAGAGAACTGAATAATAATTCTGACGAAGACGAAACTAAAGTTGAAAGGACTTCAAGTAGTAGTTCCGAATTTCCTTTTTATTCATTACATTATAAACAAAAAGTACAAACCTTTCCTCTTTTTAATAGGTATTACTATAGATTTTGTCCGACTATTTAGCCATTGTAATAAAAGTCGTATTGTCATGAAGCACTGCAATTGATACAATTTTCCTTGTTTCAATGTCCTCATGAAGCGGTGGCACAGATTCCTTGAACATGCTGAATATAAATTGTTATAAATGCATTGTTTTGATGCAGGAAATACACATAAATACTAACTGACTGGGCGTACGTTGTTGTGCCATATAAGGTGTCAAAGGAAACGGGTTCCGTACAAATTTTCCCCATGTAAATAGTTCAGTTCCTGAATGGAGTCTCGAAGGATTTTCCGAAACGCAAAAAATGTATTTTTTTTGTGACGTAACAACAAATTGATTGTTTTCTTTTATTCATATACCTATGCTACTATAATATTAATCTTTATTTTAATATCTATATTAAGTTTTTATTTTTATTTGCAATGTTCTCACATGATAGCGACAAGAAACATGTAACAGAGATATTTGTAATTACAAAACATGATTGAAAAGAGTGTCCCTGGAGTTTCTTGCACTTTCTTCTCCACAGAGGTCTACGCTTTGGAATGTGCAATTAGCATCATTTTTTTTTCTGACTGGATAACTTGTGATGATTTTGTCGAGCCGTCGGAGAGTCTCTCTCCTGGACACGAGTTGCTGAAAAACTCTAAACGTAGGGACCTAATGACAGCATCAGCGGACGGCACTGCCGTGGCCGAATACTGGGCCAAGCAAGGAATTTAACTAGTTTTGCCATCGATACGTTAAGAAGAAGAGGTTCAAAAAAGTACAAAATTAGTTGAACCTGGCCTTAAGAAATGGCTGTAGTGTAGGTACCTTCTCGAGCGACATACAGTTTACTACTGCCCTAGCCAAGTTACAATCGTTTCGTTCGCTCCGAACGCTTCGAGTAGGCCACGCTTCCAAATCCTTTCTTCCAACCACGTGACTGGGCGTTGAGATGACGTCAGAACAAAGGAATTGGAGCCCTGGCCTACTCAAGGCGTTCGGCGCGAACGATACGATTGTAACTTGGCTAGGGGGGCTGGGCAGTGTGAACAAGACAAATGTCGACCGACATTGTCCCATAAAGTCACAAAGACACGTGAATGTGGGACGGTATGTCTCTGCGACGTGACCCCTAGTGAAAACGCGGCTTTGTAAGATTAGGATTATGTAATAGGCGAACCCATTTTATGAATGGGTTTTATAACCGGCCATAAAATAGAAAATGCAGCATGAATGAATTGCTGTGTTAAAATAATAAAATACTAGCATTTTGACAGCGACTCCGCCCGTGAGAATGATTTCATAATATGTAGTAGATTTTGATACAAGTGGAGAGAGTTTGTCAATGCGACAAATTTTATGAATAAACGGGGTATGACGCGTAACTCGGGGGGGTGGTCAGTTTCTCATTTTTAGCTTTTATCCGCGGCTTTGCTCAGGTCATCCGACTGCTATATTGTACTTTACCCAACTCTACCCTACTCTATCCTAATCTACGCTACTCGATAAAAAACCCGATGTCAGTTTCCTGGCTCTAAGCTACCTCCCCATAAATTTTCAGCAAAATCGTTTCAGCCGTTCTTGAGTTATAAATAGTCTAACTAACACGACTTTCTTTTATATATATAAACTAGCTTTTGTCCGCGGTTTCGCTCCCGTCAACTGACTATTCTGCTCTACCCTACTCCACCCTACTTTATCCTACTCTACCCTAACCTAATCTACCTTACTCTACTCAATTTTTTTTTCTTTTATAAGAACTTTTTCCTGACAATAAAACACACAACAAAAAAAAAATTGAGAATTCGGTCCAGCCGTTCACGCGTGATGGCGCGACCAAGGGAAATAGGAATTCATTTTTATATAAATAGATATATTTATAGACTAGCTTCTGCCAGCGGCTTCGCCCACGTGAAAGTAGGGTTCTCCATATAAATTTTGGTGAAATGGGGTTTCACCCCCTTACAGGGTAAAATTTGGAAACTGCTATGCAAAATTTAACGTTTATAGTCAAAATATAAATCAAAAGCATTTTATTTCAAATAAACCATTTACAGGCACTTTTGAAATGTCAAGAAGTCAGTCAGTCAGAAAAAAAAAATGATGCTAATAGCACATTCCAAAGCGTAGATCTCTATGGAGAAGAATGTGCAAGAAACTCCATGGACACTCTTTTCAATCATGTTTTGTAATTACAAATATCTCTGTTACATGTCACAGTAGTTAGTGATAGCATGACGGTTGATAGGGCAGAGTGGAAGAAAAAAACGTGTTGCGCCGACCCCAAATAACACGGGACAAGGGCAGGAAGATGATGATAGATTTACTAGAGGAAAATTGTACCTTGAATCTGGATTCGAAACTGTTTTTCCTTATAAAGATGTTTTTAAATGAATTCCTAATGAATTATGGCTTTATCTTTGTGTTTAGCAAGTGTACATAAATACATAATAAATTTTGAATTTGAACTAAATTTGCCTAAAGTCGGTTATTCGTTTAGTTTTGTAAAGGATTTCGTTGTCAAGGAATACTAAAATAGTCAATGCTCAAGAGTTGGTTTTATTAGGTTTTTTGAGATACGAAAATATTAAATATTATTTATTATCTTCGTCGTGTGTGATAGTCCATTGAATTGTATGGCGAGCGACATTATATCTTAAGATAAAATATTATAGTATCTTAGCCGTGTGCAGCGCTCCTTAGTGAACTCCACTGCGGGTGACGTAACCTACGACAAACTTATTATTTGCGGTTGGTACAGTAAGCGGGTCTAGGGATCGAACCGCAAACTTAAGTTTTTTTTTTATTGTATATACTTTTCCGGGATAAAAAGTACCCAGTGTGGTGCCCAGGATATTAAAGAATGATTATACCAAGTTTCATCGTAATCGAACCGGTAGTTTATGCTCGAACAAACAGACAGAAAAAAAATATTTTTAATCACATTTTTGGGTTCGGTGTCAGTCTAGTAACACCCCCCGCCATTTATTTTTTTGATATTTTCAATGTACAGAATTTTCACTTCTACAGATTTATAATAAGGTTAGATATTTGGAGGTAGGCGAAACAGAGAGTATAGTCCCGCAAACCTCCGTTGAAAAGGGAGGATCCTCCGACCAGACGGGATGTTATGTCTGGTGGGCTGCAACTGCCCGATAGATGATTTCGGGTTGTTCTATATGTTCTAATCGCGCGGAGAACTTTGATTGCGCGATGCAGGATTAGTTCTTATGTGACGCCATAGATGTCGCTACAGATAATAAGCCTGACGAAGTGGTGATAGATCGACTGGAGCGTCGCACAATGATTGTTGATATAGCGGTCCCTCATGAAAGCTGAGAAAAATAAACAAACTAAGTATCTTGACTTGGCTCGCGAGGTTGTCGACATGTGGAAAGTGGATAGAGCAATCATTGTGCCGATAGTCGTGACGGCCAATGACTTAATTGCTAAGAGCCTCGAACAACATCTGAGGACGCTAGAATTGGGCAGGTGAAGGGCTTGAACCAGAAAGCAGTGCTTCTGGACACGGCTCGTTAGGAAGTTAATAAACTAGTGCGCCTGACCATCAATGATTGCATCTCCGCTTACCATCAGGTGGGATCGCAGTCAAGCACTGGTTTATATCAATTACCTTTCTCTGTAGCCTTGACCACCGGTAGTTTAGACCCTGTTGCCGATACCGGTCGGCTACTATTTTCTATATTTTTAACCGACTTCTAAAAAAGGAGGAGGTTCTCAATTCGGATGTTTGTATTTTTTTATGTTTGTTCGCGCATAACTTCGTCGCTTGCCAACCGATTTGAAAAATTCTTTATTTGTTGGAAAGGGTATACTTTCCAAATGGTCCCATAGTCACCAAGTCGGGATCTGATGATGGAATCTTGGCGAAATCGAGGGAACTCCTCAAATATTATAGGCAACCATATAGTGATTTTGGTATTTTCATCGAGAACTTAAGTATTTACAGTCAAAAAGTAACATTTGATGTCTGTTTATAAGTGTATCGCAACTAAAAAGTGTGAAATAAAAAACTTTTTACAAAAAAAATATAACCGACTTCACTAAAAAAACACTAAAAGGATCAAAATAACTTTAATTTCGAAAGTCGGTATTTTTTTTGTAAAAAGTTTTTTTGGTATGTTAATATTTAAAATGTAAATAGGATGTGTCAATAGATTACTTCTAGGCAGGCGTGATCTAACCATTACCTGGAAGTATCTTATTCACTCTCGACCCCCCAAGGTTATGGCTATCAAGAAACACAGACACGGAAAAAGAATTTCAATCCTTAGCTATACGCATAAAAGTATGTTTTTAATTGTAATATTAACAAATACTTTTCTCTTCTATTCCAGATCTTGAAATGCAGTGATAATCAAATCAAAATAATTCACCATTTTATTTTCAAGTCCAAATCCTAACAAGCATTCTTTGGGTACCCAAAATTACTATTCGGCAAAGTACGGGCAGAACGAGACAGCATATAACTTCAAAACTGTTATTATAAGCTTATATAAGCGCGGCCAATATTCTTGGTATCAAGATAAAGGCATTCAGTTGTGGGCTGACAAAAGTTCATCACAACCATGGAGAATCTTACCGTTTTATCATTTCGAAAGTCTGAAGACATTAAACGCCTTGCGCGACACTTCCAAAATGTCGTCAATCACCCGTTGACGCAACAGAGCAAAACTCTCCACACTTACCTGAGAAACTTAGACTCCACGCACAAAAAAATATATTTACAAAAACGAGATTATGTTGAAGTTGAATATATATTTACTACAGAGAAAAAGAGTAACCTCCAGAGGCAAAGATTCAACAGTCTTCCCGTCAGTGAAGTTCCTGAGTTGTTGAAAGCTGAATTGTTTAATTTTACTGCTGAAGACGCAAAACAGGTGCATATATGCACCGACTGTAACATAGAGATTGAATTGAATGATGAAGAACCATTGATGGAGTCGCTTCAGAAACACTTCAATTCTGATGCCCACTTGCCTAGGCTGAAACGAGAGAGCATTGATGTTGCAGAGCCTATTATTCTGCCTAACATGTCTCGACGTTTATCCGCACTAGCGGAGACTCCGCTGCCGAAGATCAAAGAACTTAGCATTACTACGAATAAACCAGTAGAGAGATTGGAACGTAATTTTTCGTCTAAACTCAGCACTGCCTTGATGAAGCATCTGCCAGACGCTTCAGAAGCAAGCGTTGATGCTGCGCTAAAGTTCTATCAAGATATATACGATAAGTTATCTTCTGATGTCTCGGCTCTCGATTTTTCTACACAAACGTCTTCAGTAGCTCCTATTATTATGAGTATTAAGGATAACGTTTATCAAAATTTCGCTGCCGATGCAAACAAGAATATTGATAATGATGAGAACGAACAAGCGGCTGAAAAGCCCAAGAACCAAGCAAAGAAGTACCGTTACTATGGTCCTATTGAAGCTCAGATCGTCAAGTTGCTCGTCAACCATAAGCTATTGTCTTTAGTTGATGACAGAACTGGGAAATTAGCTTTCTTTTGCATCGCCTGCGAGTATTATACTCTACGATTCCATTATGATAGTGTTTTGAACCATGTGTTCAGTGAAACTCATATTCACAACCTTTCCTGTATCCTACAGTCTGATAAGAGCATTTCTTTCTCAATGACTGAACCTTCCATCGAGAAAATTAAGGATATGAATGAGAAATTCCTCCTTAGCCATGATATCACTTATACGTCTAACGGATTGTATTGCCGTTTATGCAATACTTCCATCGATTCCACCGAAGCCTCTATCTTGCATATTCTAGACGAGAAGCATCTCGCGAAGCTTTCAGATGAATTATACATGCGTATAAAAGAATCTGACCCCGATCGTACGATCCCTGAAGAATGGGGCCCGAAAGATTTGAACTGGACGAAGTACTTAGCTAGCGTCGGTAAACCGCATAATAGTCGTGACCATGTCATAATAGAAAACTTTATCAAGCCTTCGGGGAAGATTGGGAACTATTGTACCTGCTGCGATATGACCTTGAAGGGACCAAGGCAGGTGCTTTTCAACCATATCCGCCAAAAAAAGCATTTGAGGAACGCAGCGCCTCGGAAACTGTCAATGCTTTACAAGAACCATTGCCGCCCCTCGGAATACTTTGCTAGCTTCGGCAATTTTTATGTTTGCGCCATCTGCCCGAACTTTGTGGCCGTACCATCGATTTCAGCGATGGTTGAGCACTTCGAGAGTGCTCCTCATTTCGAGACAATGTCAAAATTGATCCGTTCCGCGTTATACAACGACATCGATCAAGAACTAATGAAAGCGAACAAAGTTGGCGTTGATTTGAAATGTGAAGTTTGTGATTTGTCGTTCCATGATAATAACGAAGCTGTAAAGCATATTTTGAGCAGCATTGATCACCAGACGGCTGTTGCTGAAGCTAAAATCAACGCGAATAAGGGAGATATAATAAGCGTGTACATGAAAGGCAACCATATTCTTCACAGTGAAGGGTCCTCCTTCACTTGTGTGGAATGTAAAGGAGTGTTCAACTCTATTCGTTCGTTGCTAACACATTTAGTGTATGCTGGGCATTTCAAAGAGAAGCCTGTTATTGAGAGTGTTTTCCGCTTCTATTTGGAATTGAAGCATAATATAAATATGCTGGCGCGCAACAAATACGTGTATTACAAGTTTGGGTGTCTGAAATGTGGTGTTTGTGATTCTGACGTCGATGAAGGGGAGACGGCGAAGAAGCATGTCGTGTCTGCGCGTCACAGAGAGAACATGGGGGCCAGTTATGTTAATATGGATGCGTCGGCTGTTGAATAAGGTTAGTGAGACATGATTGATTAACCATTTAAGCTGGATTGGTTCGGCATGTCCTGGAACCAAAAAAGTTCGAAGACATGTCATCATCATCATCTTCCTGCCCTTGTCCTATCTTATTTGGGGTCGGCGCAACACGTTTTTTTCTTCCATTCTATCCTGTCTACCGTCATACTATCACTAACTTCCTTTTCTTTCATATCACTGTTCACACGATCCATCCATGTTTTCTTTGGCCTCCCTCACCCTCTCCATCCAAAAAAATTCGAAGACATGTGACATTCACCAACCCGCACTGGGTTCGCGTGTTGGATTATGGCCCGTTCCCTCTCCTAGAGAGGAGGCCTTAGTCTCAGCAGTGGGAACATTATAAGGCCGACTATGCTATGCTATGGTTCGACAAGTGTTTCTTATTCGTCAGGGTCGTGTGTTTGCGACTGGGTACTCCATCTCGTTTAGCTCTTCAATCCCCATAGGTGACAGAAGAGCTAACGAGATGCGAGTATTTGGTCGTGAATGTGCGACCCTGGCGGAATAAACGTGAGAGTTTTGTCGGAAATATCCGACGCAGGCGGTCAAAAGGTTGAACTTATTTTTGACTCAGTTGTTAAAGCACGCGCCTTTCATGCCTGAGGTTCCGGATTCGAAACCGGGCGATTACCAGTGGTGACGAAATTTTTCAATTTATATGTGATTTAAAATTGAAGACATGGTTGATGCATTAGTTGAGCGTTGTGCTGCTGAGCTGCGGGTGTCTTATGTATGATGGTTTACATGTTTTAAGTGCAACCACGATGACAGATCACCACTCCTCTCAAAACGGTGAAGGAAAACATGGTGAGAAAACCGGCATGTCCTCGAAGACATGTGACGTTCACCAACCCGCACTGGGCCCGCGTGGTGGATTACGGCCCATTCCCTCTCCTAGAGAGGAGGCCTGAGTCCCAACAGTGGGAACATTAAAAGGCGGATTATGCTATGCTTAATGCAGCCCCCAAAAAGTCTAACCATCAGTCTACCCAAGGAGTATCTTGTTGCTCAGTAACCGGGTTGTGGAGGTCTGATAGGCACTCGCTCCATGTATAAAACATGGGTATTCAGCTGCATCCAGTTTAACTGGAAGCTGACACCAAGATAGGAAAAGGCTAGAGTTGGGTCTACGCTAGAAGAGACGAGCACGAGCAGCCATGAGCACAAAATCGTGTACGATGCGTTTCAAAATAAGAAAAGGATCGATTTTTACGCCATGTTGTGACGTCATAGATGTCAAATGGAAAAATTGAGTAGGGTGAGCGAAACAAGAATTTTTATTTTAAATAAATATTTATTTATACACAAACACTAAAAAGTAAAAATAACAATAGAAGAGCACAAAGGTACTGCTTATTTCAAATGAAATTTCTTCCAGCAGACCTGCGACAGGAGAGTTGGATGAGAGATGTAGACACGGTGTATACAAATAAGTTAGAAAATTAAAAATATACTATATAATCTAAATTGAATCATTTATTTCATAATTATATATAAGTATATAAGGTGTTAAAAAATTAACTTTAAGAATTTCGTAGGTACATTGTACTCCTCATTATGAACAACTTTTACTATGGGACCAAACCTGAAATCACGAAAAAAAATCAGTTGTTCCCTACGTTTATGTTCGCATAACTCGCCAAAATGTATGGAGCAGCTAATTTTTTTTCGTGATTTTATGTTTGGTCCCGTAGTAAAAGTTGTTCGTAATGAGGAGTACAATGTCCCCTCGAAATTCTTATAGTTAATTTTTTAACACCTTTTATATATACTCGTATATAAAACACATAAATAGACACAATATATAAAGTAAATTATAAAAATATATAACTTTACGAGATGGTAGAAAGGTAATGTTCTTTGACTAGCTTCTTGAAGACAGATACACTTAACACACACACTTTAGAGATACATTTATTTACTAGCTTTTTGCGCGGCTTCGCCCGCGTAGAAGTAGGTTTTTCCATACAAACTTTGGACCCCAGGATTTTCCAAAATTCACCCCTCAAAAGTATGACCTTTGGAAAATCCTCGCTTAGTGCTCGCTTATGTCATAAAAAGAAAAATGGTGCAAAATTTCACGCTCCTAGTCCCAGTAGTTTCGGCTGTGCGTTGATATGTCAGTCAGTCAGTTTCTCCTTTTATTTATATAGAGATGAATCGTGAACGAAAAAAGTTTAATCAGAATCCAGTTCTTCAATTTTGCTCATACCTGCGTCTCTGTGTGAAGTGTTTGAGTTGGTACAAATGGTAGAAGGCGAATTGTTCCTAACAATGAAAATAGTTTTTTTTTTAAACTAATTGTGACTTAAATAATATATTTAGCTAATTTAGATTAAATAATAAAGTTATTACTTCTCCTAGATTTAACTAAGACTCAGTAATACAAAGCAAAAAAACAAAACCGTTAATAATAATAATTATATTTATTTATTTTAAGACAACTTTTGGTCCACATTATATGTATTACTTATTTCTATGTTAGTTTTTGTATTATGCCCATAACAAATTACATAATTATTAAATTCAATTACAATTGTCACTAAATCATTAAATGTCTTAGAATAAAAATAAAAATGTCACTAACTAAAATATCATTGATTAAAACTTAAAAATGTCAATAAATTAAATGGCATGGAATTAATACGCAAAAAGTTTTTTTTTATTCTTGTTAGGTTCGCGCTTGACTGCTACCTCACCTGATGGAAAGCGACGATGCGGTCGACGATAGAGCGCGCTTACCTAGAAGTAACCTATTCATTCTTGACTTAAAGATTCCCGGGTTGTAGCCATCGGGAAACACAGATTCCGGCAAGGAATTCCACTCCTTTTCTTTGCATACCTTAGTTCATTATACCCCGAGCGAGCGCCGGCGTTCGCTCGGTCATTGTCTTTCTATTGTGTCTCTAATTACGCTACTCAAAAGGTTAATTTTTAATCAACATATGGCAGATCGAGGTTATTGACTTTCCTATTATTTTTTGAACGCATAGTAATGTCGCTCATACTCGGTTTAAGTAGAGTCGGTCCACACTACACGAGTTTGAACTCTGCTCGTGTTCCTCTCGTACTCGGCGTAGACCCAACGGTGATGATAATTTTGTGTGTTTAATTTTGACTGGCCTGTTGGTCTAGTGGTTAGTGGCCCTGACTGCTATGCCAAAGGTCGTGGGTTCGATTTCCACCCAGGACAAATGTTTGTGTGATGAGCACGATCATTTGTTCTGTGTCTGGGTGTAATTTATCTATAATATGTATGTATTTAGAAATATATAAGTATGTTTATCAGTTGTCTAGTACTCATAACACAATTATATTATATCCTTTATTCACTGTAAACACATATTAATTCATCATCATCTTCCTGCCCTTATCCCGTGTTATTTGGGGTCGGCGCAACACGTTTTTTTCTTCCACTCTGCCCTGTTACTCGTCATGCTATCACTAACTTCCTTTTCTTTCATATCAATCTTCACACAATCCATCCATCTTTTCTTTGGTCTCCCTCTCCCTCTCCATCCATCCACATGTAAACTCATAACTCTACACACATATTAATTACATTTTTAAATATTTTTCTTAACATAAATGATTTAAAAATATAAAAAATAGCACCCCACCGGTATCGGGAACAGGGTCCAAGCTACCGGCGGTCAGAGCTCCAGAGAAAGGAACCTCCTAACAATACGAGCCGTGTCCAGGAGTACCGCTTCCTGGATCAAACACTTGATCCAGCCGCCTAACGCGAGCCTCCTAAGGTGTTGGTCGAGGCTCTTGGCTATTAAGCCATTGCCCGACACCGACATTATATTATTATTAATATTAATTTCTTATTGTTCCAGGTGTTGCATGCCTGACAACGATTGTGAGTGACGAGTGGTGTAATGATAAATCATGATATTTAAGAGTAATTTCCAAATGAGAAATCATTTTACAATGAAATTTTAATAAATGAATTAATTTTATAACTATTACATTGTTGTTTTATTTGAAACACCTTTTTTTGTAGATGTTTCTGTAAGAGTGATTTTGCAATACTGCCGTCATAAGAAAGAAGGCCGTAACTGACACTTTTGTCAAAAATGAGTTATTAACACATTCGGAATCAGCAAAGAAAATGCCATCTTAATCTCATTTCTGATAAAATTGTCAGTTACGCCATTCTTTCTTATGACGGCAGAATAGTAGGTGTGAGGTTGCGTGTCTCACCTAGCTAAAACACCAAATTCGGGATTCACGTCCTGGTTTTCATGAAGGAATAAAAATACGCCAGTACCTGGGGCGTTAAAATCATCACAAACTATAGGTATAGGACTTTTGGAGGTATGTGGAATAGAGAATAAAGCTCTACATACCTCCGTTGAAAAGGCAGGATACTCCGACCAGACGGGTGTTATGTCTGGTGGGCAACTGCCCGATAGATGATTTCGGGCTATTCTATATGTTCTAATCGCGCGGAGAACTTTGATTGCGCGATGCAGGATTAGTTCTTATGTGACGCCATAGATGTCGCTACATCACTCCCCTCAGGAGATCGGAGATCGATGGTTCTTGATGCGTGCCAGGCCAGTGGTAGGTTGAATCCAGTGGGTCGGGACCGATTGCCGTATAGTTCTCGGTGAGTCGGATCTGTCTGCGGTGATGCCCAAGTGAATTGGGATGATGCTGCAGGCTCCAGTAAGTCGGAGTAGTGCTGCTGGCTCCAGTGAGTTGGAGCGGTGCTGTGCGACGTAGAGGCTTGACTGCTGGCGTCGACCAGGAGAGGGTTTTCAAATATATTTTTAATGAAATAACAGCCAATGGTAATAATAGAAAATTGATTAAAAATACAATTTTTATTAAGGAAGCAAGGTCTTAAACCATAGGTATAGAAATAAATCTGAAAACAATAAATTTTTTGTTACGTTACAAAAACTACGGAACCCTAAAAAAACTCCATTCGGGAATTGAACTATTTACATAAATGCGTATGTACGGAACCCTCAGTGCGCGAGTTCGACTTGCACTTCCCCAGTTTTTTTTTTCCAGGCGGCAGGCAGTATGAGTATCTGTACATAGAGCCCAGCTGATCTTTAAAACCATGTTCTACGCGAAATATTGATTGATTTACATATGCTATGTACATTCTGAAGAACACTTAACCTATTTTTTTTTTTTGGTGTTTAGTAAACATATCACTCACCTAGTAAAATATTGTCACATCTACAGAAAATGGCGCGTAAGTTCATCTAGTGTTTAAAACTGGATAACTTATATCCTTGAATATCTATTATGGTCTATAATAGTAGCCAACATAACAATTTCCGACAGAAAATGTAAAATGAACTGAAATCTTCGTACAATCTTTGGCCCTTGTATCTGTAAAATATGAAAAATGTAGATGTGCCAATATAATTTAATTTATCACCTCACCTGGTGAGCGATATTTCTAAAAATCCATTTGAAAGGAGTAGGAAAAACAAGAGCGAAACAATATCATGTCGTAATTTTTTTTTGGCAAGTATTAGTCTTATGAAAAAATCATATGTCGATAATGTAAGTAAGTACATGAATCTATACCAAACATATATTTTTTTCAAATCTATTGCCTTTACCGTTACCGAGGAGTAGGCTCCAGAAAGTCACTGTTTTATACCACTGCTCGGGAATTAGAGCCGCAAAGGGCCGATTACACTACTCAATATTCAGACAGTCCTGGACCTGTACCATGACGTTTAAAGTAAGATTGTTTCATTCTTATTTCCAGTGTGGGTAAGAGATGGCGCTAGACAACCTGTATAGCTCTGTCTCTTACCCACACTGAAATAAGAATGAAACAATCTTACTTTGAACGTGATGGTAACCCCGTTGGTCTATATTATACAGCTTCTAATGTTATACAAAGCACAGGTCCGATCGTGTGTGGAGTACTGCAGTCACATATGGGCTGGTGCTGCGAAATGTCATCTAGCAGCTTTGGACTCAGTGAAAAGGCGTGCGAAGAGGCTAATTGGGGATCCAGATTTGGTTAAGTCCAATCTACAAAGCCTCGAGCACAGGCGCAGGGTAGCCAGCCTATTGGTATTTTACAGGTTGCATTTTGGAGTGTGTGCGGGAATTGCATGACTTGATTCCGCCATAATTATCCTTTCTCCACCTTTTTGACCATCCGACGTACGGCGAGTATCCGCCCTTACGTTGTTGAAACTTCAACGGTCCGGACTAAGCGTTTCGCTTCGTCGTTTATACCGTGTACATTGAAGGACTGGAACAATTTGCCTGCTGCGGTCTTCCTGTCCAACTATAATTTAGGTGTTTTCAAGGCTAGAGTGAATAGGCTCTTAATAAACTAGTGCGCCTCACCATCAATGATTGCATCTCTGCTTACCATCAGGTGGGATCGCAGTCGAGCACTGGTTTACATCAAAGTAAAAAAAAAATGTTTTTCTATTTATCTCCTCGCCTCATTCTGTTTCATTCTTTTACAAGACATTTGCCAAGTTGCTCTTTTTCTTGTGTGACTCTACATAGACTAAGACTATCTGAATATTTGTGTACAGATAGCGGCACGAATCTTGAGCGCTCGGCGAAAGAGCGGGGATCGCTTTACGCATCGTACACATCGGCGAGCCAATCAATTTACAAGGATTGCACTCCCCCCCCCCCGCATCTCTTTTCATACCACTAAAGAGACCCGATGTTTCACTTCTGCATGCTTCTGCGCAGGTAGAACTGTAGAAGTCAGGGCTTTTTTTTATTGGGTTGGAAAATTATCTTATGACAAATCTCGCACTTGGGCGGAGCGAGAGATAGTGTCAGCATTTTAATGACTAAAAACCCACTCCTGTTCCTTCGTTGCCTTCGTCCCAGGGCCTCGGGTTTCGTTTTCACACTACCAATAGCCCCAGTAGGCTTCGACCCTGCTGGGCCCCTACGATTTGCTGACATCTCCCTGATGCACGCCTGGAACAATACGCGCCGCGTCGACGACTTGGGCTCGATCCGGACGGTCGGACGGTGGGCTACCCATTGCTCGCCGTCCGCAAGCCCGCGCCTACGGTGGTAGAAGTCAGGGCTCAAGATCCGTGCCGTGTGATCTGTAGTGTAGGTAATAGGTGCTTAAGTTTTGGCGATTCTTCAGGCTATGTCGGCTACATTACTTAACCTGCGGATATCTTCCTGAACGTTTATTATTCAAATAAAACTTAAAATTAATTAAAAAATAATATTTATTTAATTGAAAACGTTTTACTTTATGACTTAAAAAATATTAACAATTACATTCTACAAAATATTTGGAGTCCGAACGATGTTCGCGTTCAATATCGACGAAAACAAAAAAATCGCCGAAACCATAACCTCTTCATACGAAGTCGGTTAAAAAAAAAATGACTTGAAGATTCGTTTGAACTCTTACAAAAATGTCTTAGATTCATAATTTTCCTTACTTTAACGTAGACATGTCGCAACTTAATTCGCCATTTTATAAACAGCCTAGCCTTTTTACAAAATGACGCCATTCAACTAGCCGAATGATAGACAAGACCGTTCATTGTGGCGACATTTGGGGGAGGCCTATGTCCAGCAGTGGACGTCTATCGGTTGAAATGATGATGATGACGAATATTTTTACAATTCAGATTAGCTAGGCACATATCCCCTTGCCCGCTCGCACTCGCACAGTAGGGCGCCTCCCGCTGCCCCTAGAGCTCGCCGAGCGTAGATATGAAAACTAAGGTACATGAGATTGACTTCTGTACCTAGCTATTTTGTTGCTTAGGTCAGTGAGTGCATTCCTAGGTGTTTACAAAATGTATAATAATATTCCACAACTATCACACAACACTGTCTACTCCCAAGCTAAGCAGAGCTTGTGTTATGAGTACTAGACAACTGATAAACATACTTATACATTTCTAAATAAATACATATTATGGATAAATTACACCCAGACACAGAACTAACGATTGTGCTCATCACACAAACATTTGTCCTGGGTGGGAATCGAACCCACGACCTCCGGTATAGCAGTCAGGGCCACTAACCACTAGACCAACAAGCCAGTATGACGCCGTGACCAAGGTTTTGTACAGTGTATAGTCTCAAGTGAGCAAAGCCGTGAGGCTAACACTAGTATATTGACAAACCTATAAAATTTTAATTGGTTCTAACACGGAAATCGGGTACTTGGCTGTGATTATTTTTGTACTAAACAACAAATATCACTAAAAATAAATGTTTTTTTTTGAAAACCGCATCAAAATTGGTTACGAAAATAGGAAACGACCAATTTGGAACCGTGCACTAGCTTCTGACGTTTTATAAGTGCCCATGTAGGCCTATGTGAAATAAAAAACTTTTGACTTTGACTTGACTACTTTATCGTTATTTGTGGATTATCTTCCATACATAAATATTATTATTATTGTATGAATACGTTAACTATCACCGCACCATACTGTAACAATTGAAGTGTAAGCTGAACTAGGTTTAGAGAGAACTGGTTTGGCCTGGGCGAAACTAGTTAAACTAATTTAGTATTAATGGCTATTTTTCTGTAATTAATAAAAATAATAGTTCATCCTAAAATCAGGTTTCGTTGGTAATATAATTACACAATTAATAAGCAAGAATTTTAAAAAACTTTTGACTTCGAAGCAGCAATTAGCATTTCAAATATTAGTATGAGAAAGAGTAGGTGAATCTCTCGCTGTCTTTTCTACGTGCCTAACTTAATGGTGATGACGTCATATTATAGTCTGTGCATAATTTTTCTGTTACTTGACAGTTTCCCCCTCCACAAGATTTGAAAGGATTCTAACTTATTTAATTTTGAACGGATTTGAAAAATTCTTTCTATTTGCGATTATTGAGAAAATTACTTTATGATAATCTATATAAATAAAAATCAATGCCACTATTCGTTGTAATTTTATAACTCAAGAACGGGCTCACCTATCCAAAGCAAATGTTTAGGCTTTGTTCGGACTATTTAGTAGATGGTTTATGTGAAGTTCGGAAAGCTGCGCGGTATCTTCTCATCCAATATACCACAGTGTCTCAAGACGAAAGTCTATGACTAGTGCGTGTTGCCAGTGATGACATGGTTCCGAAACGTGGTCGCTTACAATGGGCCTCATCAGAAGGCTCAAAGTCACCCAAAGGGCAATGGAAAGGGCTATGATCGGAGTTTCCTTGCGTGATCGAATCATAAAAGAAGATATCCGCAGGAGAACTAAGGTTGCCGACATAGCACGAAGAATCACCAAACTTAAGTGGAAATGGGCAGGGCACATTGCTCGCAAACAGATAGCCGTTGGAGCCGAAAGGTTCTGGAGTAGCGACCGCGTACCGGAAGACGTAGCGTTGGAAGGCCCCATACAAGGTGGACCGATGACCTGGTGACGGTTGCGGGAATCCGATGGATGCAAGACACACAGGACCGTTCTTTGTGGCGACATTTGGGGGAGGCCTATGTCCAGCAGGGGACGTCTATCGGCTGAAATGATGATGGTTATGTGAAGTTTGCACAAAAACGGTCGAGCGGTTCTTCATTTATCACATTATTAGGCGGTACGAAGTTCGCAGAGTCAGCTAGTAATAATTTTAAAAAAATGAGTCAAGTACCCAATTATACTATTTATGTGAAAATCGATTTATTTGTACTATTAAAATGTAATTAATTCTTTGAATAATAAATAAATTTACACTAAAATGTACTAAACAATTGAAATATCTTCCAAAAATTTATTAAAAGTTACTATTACATGTTTCCACGGGTATTGTGAAAGCGAAACCCGGGGCCCTGGGACGAAGGCAACGAAGGAACAGGAGTGGGTTTTTAGTCAGTAAAAGTCTGACACTATCTCCCGTTCCGCGCAAGAGCGGGGGATGTCATAAGATGATTTTCCCACCCAATAAAATAAAAAAACTATTACATGTTTAATTGATCATGCTAGTGTATGTCACATCCATATTTTTTATTATTATACAAACCAAATGTCTTGTTTTGCTCACCCTACCCAATTTCTTCGATTTGACATCTATGACGTCACAACATGGCGTAAAAATCGATCCTATTCTTATTTGGAACGTATTTTAAGTTTTTTTTTATTTTATATTATCGTCAAGATTTTTTTCTAAAATCCTTTATTTTTAATTCATGATCTTTTTTTTGTTCGTAAATATATTTGTAGTTGGGAAATCATCAAATGACTTCGCGCGCTCTAGGGTGGAGCGAAAGGGCGTGTCAGACTTTTACTGACTAAAATCCGCCCGGTTAGTTGCCCTTTACATTTCATGGTCTCGATGACTCTTTCGAGAAATCCCATATCCCGTTGAAGAATCGCCTGCATCAGAGGCGTAGCGTGGACTAATTGAGACGTGGGCGAAGGCGCATCAACCAGACCTATTTCTCATAAATTCGAAAACGAGACAGCGACTATCTCTCTGTTATTAAACTATTATACTAAACTAGCTTCTGCCAGCGGCTTCGCCCGCGTGAAAGTCATACTTTCGACCCCCGTTACATGATGGGGTGAATTTCGTAAAATCCGTTATTAGCGGATATCTACACCCTATAAGGAACCTACCTGCCAAATTTTAAGTTTGTAGGTGTTATAGTTTCTGAGATTTTGTGATTAATCAGTGAGTGGTATTTCGCTTTTATATATACAGAAGAAGATAATTGATTACTGCTATAATGTTGGAGCAGTCTTTTAAATCATTGTATGCTAAAAGGCGGGTCATAGAAATACTTCACTATATAAGGTGTTAAAAAATTAACTTTAAGAATTTGCTGGGTACATTATACTCCTCATTATGAACAACTTTTACTATGGGACCAAACCTGAAATCGCGAAAAAAAAAATCAGTTTTTTCCCTACGTTTATGTTCGCATAACTCGTCAAAATGTATGGAACAGCTGATTTTTTTTCGCGATTTCAGGTTTGGTCTCATAGTAAAAGTTGTTCATAATGAGGAGTACAATGTCCCCTCGAAATTCTTAAAGTTAATTTTTAACACCTTATATAAATTATTACAGCATTTTGTCTGTGTACCACAATAAACAATTTTGAAAACAGTACATAACTGTCGCATTCAAGCGTTCAACCACATCGTCGCTTACCATCAAGTGAAATAATGGTCAAACGCGACCCTATAAATTAAACAAAACCCTCGTTGACAGGCCCCTTTGAGAGCAAGGCCATGGGCGAGGACCCACTTCGCCCACGCCTAGCTACGCCACTGGCCAGCATTTACAATTTTAACTTTGGTTTAGACAAGTATTCTATACTAGCTCTTTCCAGCGACTTCGTTTGCGTGAATGTCGCTTGCAGACGCGAAGTTGAAGTCGAAGCCAGATAAAAAAATGTATGACACCCACATCGAACAAGGCAGTATCTCGGATTACAGTCCAAACAATATTCAAACATGGCACTATAACTTTAAGGTTCATTTTGTAAAATGACTGAATTAATGTTACAACGTTGTTAGTTGCGGGTGTCGCTTTGTAATCTTAGGGGCCGTTCAAGTATTACGTAAGCAGATTTCTTGCAATTATTAACCCCCCCCCTCCCCCTCGTCAGCTAAAGTAAGCAATACTCTCACTCCCCCCCATGCTTACGTAAACACTGGTACGTGCATTTGTCAATGTGTTAGTTAGGTTATTAATTTATGAGCAGTAGTTAAGAAAATAGGAATACTTGAAATAAAGGACAAAAAAAGAGTTAATTTAAAATTTTGACATTATTAAGTTAACAGTTTTCAGTCCATGACACTAAGTCTACAATGACATTAGATGTATGTTGCTAAACGATGTGTGTCTGCTCACTTTCTTGTGATTTTGAAACATCCACATTGTTTTCTTAAGACTAAAAAAAAATTGCACTGCTGACGTAATCATCATCTAGACCCCCCGTCCCCCATGTCATCAAAAATAAGCAATGCAAAGACCCCCACTCCCCTGTAGTGCTTACGTAATATTTGAATGGCCCCTTACTCAGTAGCAAATTTCATCATAATTGGTTCAGTAGTTTAACCGTGAGAGTGTAACAGACAGAGTTACTTTTACATTTTTAATATTAATATTTATAAATAAGTATGATGTTTGCAAAACTGATACGTCGATAAGTCACAAATGACTTGTAATCACAGGTATGGACCATTGACCATGGACGCGTAGCTTTAAACACGCGTATTTTATGTTCCCACTGTTGGGACTCAGGCCTCCTCTCTAGGAGAGGGAATGGGCCGTAATCCACCACGCGGGCCCACGTGGGTTGGTAGATGTCACATGTCTTCGAATGTTTGGTTCTAGGACATGCCGGTTTCCTCTCGATGTTTTCCTTCACCGTTTTGAGAGCAGTGGTGATGAAATAAATTACACAAAGTAATGCGCCTATATACCCTACGCATATTATTATAGGCCATAGTTTAGTATGTAAGCTTCACGCAGGCGTACACCAATCGTATAATGACGAATACGCGTCTATGAAGCTATGCGTCCATGGACAGAAGCCCTTAGTCTCACGAGGTTTCGTATCAGTTAACAAGACTGTGACATTCCACTTAATTGAATTTATTCGTAGCCTCAAAATCCACTGACTTTAGTAATCCAATAACTCGAGGGCAAGTTTCTGAATTGAGTATTTTTAAATAAGAAAATATCAAACCCTACTTAAATGCCCAAGGAGGTGGGTTAGTAAGAGGCATTTATCGTCCATCATAATTTCAATACGCGCAGAGTATAAAAAAATATATATGTCGGAGAAGACAAGTGAAAAGTGACACATGTCACTTTAACAGAATCCGCGCTGACGTTAGCACGAACCGAGCAGATAAAAGTGCCGACCGCAGAGGTGCGGAGTTCTTCCCTCTGTCGGCAGCTGTGCGAACAACATCGAGTCTCGGAGACTGTTTCACGGCTCGTTGTGTAAAGTGAATACCTAAAGCTTGCATCATAATAAATCAGTTGTATGATCTGGAATAGTTTGTTTATTGCTCGATACCCAGCCATCGCCCACAAAACACGAGTCCCTGGACAGAGCTTCAATGATGATCAGTACCCTTGCGTCGACATATAATTATTTTTAATTACACCACTGTTTTTTAATTAGTACAAAATAAAAATGGCGCTCTATCCGTACCCGTTACTCATCATATTTGTGTAGTCAAAAGTAAAAAACACGAAATCCCAAAATTGTCCACGAAAATCTACATATATAAAAGGAGAAACTGACTGACAAACATATCAACGCACAGTCGAAACTACTGGGACTAGGAGCGTGAAATTTTGCACAAGGTTTCCTTTTATGACGTAGGCGAGCACTAAGAGAGGATTTTACAAAATTCACTCCCTAAGGGGTTGAAACGGGCGTCCAAAGTTTGTATGGAGAAAGAGACCTTTACGCGGGCGAAGCCGCGGGCAGACTCTAGTATTATATAGTTATTTATTCAGTGATATTTATGTGATAAATTATATAATTCCAAGACATGTGACATTCACCAACCCGCACTGGGTCCGCGTGGTGGATTACGACCCATACCCTTCACTAGAGAGGAGGCCTGAGGCACAGCAGTGGGAACATTATAAGGCCGAGTATGTATGTATGTCCATATTAATATAGAAGGAGTTAATAAATTAACTTTAAGAATTTCGAGGGGACATTGTACTCCTCATTATGAACAACTTTTACTATGAGACCAAACCTGAAATAACGAAAAAAAATCAGCTGCTCCATACATTTTGACGAGTTATGCGAATATAAACGTAGGGAACAGCTGATTTTTTTTTCGCTATTTCAGGTTTGGTCCCATAGTAAAAGTTGTTCATAATTAGGAGTACAATGTTCCCTCGAAATTCTTAAAGTTAATTTTTTAACACCTTATATACGTTTCGGATCAATGACCCCAATTCAATCTACCTACTCCGATCACTGGTGATGAGATTCCTTATTCTGTATTATTTTTATAATTTTTTTTTGCTTTGTATTTATTTTTATCTGTACCTTTTTATTAATTATTGCATGAACATATAATGTAGAACAATTAATTTAAAATGTAATTATTATTATTAATTCACCAAACTTTGTAAGTGCTGTGCACACCTTTAAGTGAAGAATTCGCTGGGTTAATTGCATATTAATAAGACTTTTTTATTGTAAATGTATCGGCGAACTATTCGTTGGAGTGCCGTAATAAATAAATAAATAAAATGCCTCCTATCAACCCTCCTCCTTTTGACAGAATTTTATCCAAAGAAGAGTTAGAAAAATAGTTAAAATCAAAAGTTTAAATCAGAAATTGCAGGCCCACCAGTTAGAGAATTGAACAGCTGGAATTGATAGAATGTTGAGGCAATGAAGTGGATTGTCGAATGTTGAGGCAATGAAGTGGATTGTCCAATGTTGAGTGTACACTAGCTGGTCACGGCGCGCGCAGACGAGGGACTCACTGCCGACACGCCGCACGACTCCGCCGCGCGCGTCGCTAGCAGAGAACTTATCTGGAATATCATTGAAAAAATAAATACAAAATTAATTTATTCAAAATCAAAATGCATTTATTTCAAATAAACCATTTACAGGCACTTTTGAAATGTCAAGAAGTCAGTCAGTCAGAAAAAATGATGCTAATTGCACATTCCAAAGCGTAGATCTCTATGGAGAAGAATGTGCAAGAAACTCCATGGACATTTTTTTCAATCATGTATATATATTGACAACCTAATTCATTTATTTTCTACCATTCTGTCTTTTTACGAGAAATAATGGCTTATTTACGAAACGATTTTAAGCAAAACAGCATTAATTCTTATCCAATTAAGTACCTTATATACATTGTGCAAAGTTGAAGGGGAATCGTTTGTCTTGGTATGGTCATGTAAAGAGGAGAGATGAGACGCATGTTACTAAAAGAGTTATGTGTATACATGTGGATGGGTGGAGAGGGAGAGGGAGGCCAAAGAAAAGATGGATGGATTGTGTGAACAGTGATATGAAAGAAAAGGAAGTTAGTGATAGTATGACGTTTGACAGGATAGAATGGAAGAAAAAAACGTGTTGCGCCGACCCCAAATAAGATGGGACAAGGGCAGGAAGATGATGATACATTGTGCATTTAATATAGATCAATATGGCCCTTCACAGCATGTAATTTAAATGATTTTCGAAGACATTACAGATTTAAAATGCAGGGACATAGCAGTTGTTAAGTGTTTTTCACATGCCCAAATATATGTCAAAGGTTGTCTGTAAAAAATCGCTTTTATCGATAAGACCGCCCATTGTGACATCCTATTAATGTTAATTTCCTAATGTAATTTGTATTTTTGGTGTACAATATAGAATATCTATCTATCTATGTCGCTCTAATGAGTAACCTTAAAAGAAAACATAATTGTATTGTCTAATGACCAGTCACTCTAGCCAAGTTGGGATCGTTTCGTTCGCGTCGAACGCCTCGAGTAGGCCATGCCTCTGACTCCTTTGTTTTGACGTCATCTTAACGCTCTGTCACGTGGTCAGAACAAAGGAATCGGAGGCGTGGCCTACTCGAGGCGTTCGACGCAAACGAAACGATCGTAACTTGGCTGGGAGAGGGGGGGGGGGCTGTAATCCGTTACGTTATCACCAGAAGTCGGAATTAGGGTTATTCTTACTTGCATCGAAATGTTGATATTAATATGGATCCTCCCAGGATTTCTAATAAAAAAAAAATTGGGTTTTCATTAGAAATCCCGTGTGGACTAGTGTTAACTCTACCTAATTCCGAACTAAATGTGGTTGGCACATTTAGATCGGAATTAGGTAGAGTAATTACTATATATATACACTGATTTCATACAGCGAAAGAATAAAGTGGATATGCCTCAAATCCCGAGATTAATTTTTTTGCAGATTTTTTTTGTGAAACTCAGAAATATAACAGAAAAAATTTGTTCCTGCATTAATGACGAGGAGGAGGAAGTGTATAAATTTGTTAACCTCACCTCAGTTGACGTAGGGGCATCTTTTTCAATGAAAATTACTAATAAAAATTGTATGTTAAATATCTTTGTCTTATCTATCTCTGAGGTTTTTATTATTATTTATTTGTAATATTGTTGGCCACACGAGATATTTCATAAGAAATCCCGGGAGAATCCATTGATGCAAGTAAATAAATAATTCTGGCTTCTGGTGTGGAGTGGTAATTAAATTTAAAATTTTAAACCAGACAACCACAAAACACTCAACAAAACAGTAATTTAAACACTTAACAGAAACTCAATTTCATGCAGGTGTATTTGAGCAAACGGACTGACTAACTAATCGTGCGCTTGGAACGATGGCACTTCGTTTCTCTCATCCTGCATACTGTCCAAATACACCTAAAAACTGTAATTGTGTTTTGCGTTTCTAAAGACTCTTGCCATTTTTCACGTCGCCAACTGTACACTCAACACGGATGTCCATATATGACTGTACCAAGACAGAGGATTCCGTTTCCACTTTGACATGCCAAAATATAGTCTGCAAGAAGTTTAAAATTTAGCAATTTAAAAGGGACTATCGGTACATTACCTGTAGAGTAGCAGTATGCGTGGTGTCGGGCGGCAGCTTGAGTGCCCGCAGCAGCCCCGCCAGGTGTGCAGGAGGCTCCCCGGCCGCCAGCGTGCACTGCACCAGACGCGCGCCCATCTCTGCACGGGCGAAGCGGACGCCCACACTCCTGAGGGGGAAAAAGAGATTATATCCATTGCTTGTTCCTAACCGGACGCCAAGACGGTGAGCTACCCATTGCTCGATCCTTACCAGACAGCAAGTAACCCATTGCTCGTTCATAACCGGACGCTAAGTTACTCATTACTTGGTCTTTACCGTACGGCAAGCTACCCATTGCTTCTTTCCTTATAATGGGCGGACGACGAGCTACCCATTGCTCAATCCTAACCAGACGGCCGGACGACGAGATACCCAATGCTCAGTCCAAGCCGGACGGCCGGACGACGAGATACCCGATATTGCTCGGTTCATTCCAAAAAACGAGCTACCCATTACTCTGTCCTTAACGGACAGCAAATTACCCGTTGCCCTGTCCTTCCTGAACGACTGGACGACGAGCTACACATTACTCGTCGTCTGCAAGCCCACGCCTACATTAGCCAGAGCATATGCTGTCACTTACTTGGGTTGCAGGCCTCCTAAGGCTCGACACGCAGCTGTAACTTTAGGCCGCAACGCTTCCAGTCGCGCGTGCACGCTCGCCCTGTCGCGCTGTGCCTCTGCTGACGACACTAGGCCGCGGATCTGAAAGAATAGGCTCTTAATAAACTAGTGCGCCTCACCATCAATGATTGCATCACTGCTTACGGTGAGGTGGGATCGCAGTCAAGCACTGGTTTATATCAATTAAAGAAAAATAATCAAAATATATTAAAATAATAACAATAATATTTTAAAAGGCAAAAGGTTTTGTATGTATGTATGTGTTACGTCTTCAGGCTCAAACGGGTTGAACAGATTTTTACGGATTCAGTAGTTTTTTAGATGTAGGGGTGATTCTTTGAAACCGAGATGGTTGGACCATTCCTGATTCGATCACGCAAGGAAACTCCGAGCATAGCCCTTTCCATTGCCCTCTGGGTGACTTTAAGTCTTATGATGAGGCCCATTGTGAGCGACCACGTTTCGGAACCATATGTCATCACTGGCAACACGCACTGGGCTTCAAGTCTGCTATTAATAGTGTCAGAATGGTCTATCATTGACTTCATAATTGTTGATTTTGACCAATTTTGGTAATCTACTAATATAATGGCGTCATAATGACGCCATTATGACTTTCCAATGGTCAACCACTGCCACTTCATTGAAAGAAATGATATAGAATGGTAATCTCGTACATAATGACAAATGATTTTTTGACGTACGCGGATATCTGCCAAAATTTTGACATTTCCTTTGATCAGTGACCTACAATTAGAACGTCATTGTGCAGTCATTACTTTTAATTCGTTTCGAGACAGCTCGATATTGTCATTCTACCACAAGATCATTGACCGATCAATGATCGACCATTATGAATTATCAGATTACGAACTTTTATCAAAATGACAATGGGATCGTGTTAGAATGAAGAATTTATAAAAATAGCAGACTTGAGCCCCTGGTCATAGATCATCTTGAGACACTGTGGTAAATATATGCGGTAAAAACGAGTTTATATCGTACCTCGTCGCAGACGTGTAAGTAGTGATGTAGCGCCTGGCCGCCGTTCTCCCAGCCGCTCACTTCGTGCCGTTCCGCGGCTTCGTTCATTTTTTCTAGGAGAGGTGCTATACTTTGAAGGTCATCTGTAATAGACAATTATATGTTTAACTTTTTTTTTGCGTAAGTGTATTATAAAACTTATTTAAACAAATACATTTTTTATTATTATTGACTAACTTGTGCCCGCGGCTTCGTCCGCGTACATAAAATATAGCCTATGTCACTCAGGAATAAAGTAGCTTTCTATGGGTGAAAAACAATTTAGCAATCGGACCAGTATTTTCAAAGATTACCTCCTACAAACAAAATAGCACACATATATACGACTGCCAATACTATTATAATATACTGCTTAGAACGCTGGTAATATTACCACGATTCATATATGTCGGTGAAGTCAATAGTACGGAAGCTTGAGAACGAATGAACGAGTAAAAAGTGACACATGTCACTTTGACAGAATCCGCGCTGACGTTTGCACAAACCGAGCAGATAAAAGTGCCGACCGCGGAGGTGCGGTGCTATCCCGTCAACATCCACCCCGTCCCTTGCTCGAGTCAGCCCGCGCTGCTGAGCCTGTAGTATAAAAATTCCCTGATAATAATAATAAAATCTTGTTTGATTCAGCTCGTCCCTTGCTGCCCTCTCCCAGCGACGCTTAAGCCGAGGTCCGTACTCCACAGGGGGTGCCCTTAGCGTGTACTCACTTAGTTTTAAGTTAAGTAAGCCCTTGCTGGAGGCTTTGATTCTACAATTGAGGCCGCCACAGACAAGTCCGGTTAAGCAGCCGACAACCTCCTAGGTTGACCTGCGAGAGGCCACACAAAAAAAAAAGATGCGGTGCTCTTTCCTCTGTCGGCAGCCGTGTGAACAACGTCGAGTCTCGGGGACTGTCTCACGGCTCGTTGTGTGAAGTGAATACCTAAAGCTTGCATCGTAATAAATCAGTTGTGCGATCTGGAATAGTTTGTTTATTGCTCGATACCCAGCCACCGCCCACAAAACAGAGTCCCTGGACGGAGCTTCAATGATGATCGGCATCCTTGCGCCGAGATATACATATAAAATGCTTTGTCCTGAATGACTGACGGATCAACGCACAACCTAAACCGCTGACCGTAAAGACCTGAAACTTGGAGGGTATGTTCTTTGTATGACGTAGACATCCGAGAAGAAAGGATTTTTCAATATTCTACCTCTAAGGGGGATGAAAAATAGGGGGCGAAGTTTGTATGGGACAAAGAGATTCCTTGGTCCAATCTACTTCAAATTTTGCATGAACATTCTTTAGCAGAATTGATGGAAGACGAGTTACGGATTTTTATTGAAATTCATCCCCTGACGGGGTTAAAAAGGGGTAGAAAGTTATTTTGGGGGTGATTTGTTTCGAAGTTTATATCATAACTCTTTAGTGCTTTTGATTTAAATTACATTTTATTATAGCGCGATATGATTTCTACGCGGACGAAGTCGCGGGCAAACGCCAGTATCAATTACTAGCTTATGCCAGCGGCTTCGTCCGAGTAAAAGTAGGTTCCTCCATACAAACTTCCAACCCCCGTTTTACCCCCTTAGGGGTTGAGTTTCGTAAAATCCGTTCTTAGAAGATATCTACACCCTATAAGAAACCTACCTGCCAAATTTTAAGTTTGTAGTGTTTTTTTTTAGGTACGAAAATTATCTAATGACAAATCCCTTTCTCGGGCAGAGCGAGACATAGTGTCAGACTTTTACTGACTAAAAACTCACACCTGTTCTTTCGTTGCTTTTCGTACCAGGGCCCTTGACCCCAATAGGCTACGACCCTGCTGGACCCCTACAGTTACTGACATCTCCCTGAGGCGCGCGTGGAATAATACGCGTCGTCGACGACTTGGGCTCGGTCCGGACGGTTACCGGACGGTGAGCTAATTTGCAGGTGTTATAGTTTCTACGATTTCGTGATTAATCAGTGAGTGGTATATTTATATATAAAGAAAAAAAAGAAAAGAAAGAAAAACAGTTTATTCGCGCGAAATGACGCAATCTTAAAACTAAATAACAAACAAAATCAATTGATAGGTAAGATGTGCGTCACATCCGCGCAAAACGGCCGAACGCTCAGCATAAAGCTATATCGCTTTTATATATATAGATATAAGGAGTAAAGTGAAATTATTGTAACGTCTCACCTGCCAACACAGCTTCAGGCAGCAATTCATCCAACAGCACTTTGTGCGCCGCGTTCCACTGTCCCGCACCCACCAGGTGCTCCGCCTCCACCGCGGGCAGCCGCTGCAACCAAACGACATAAGAATCACAATGATTTATTTGTAAACACAGGCCAAAATACAGCAGAGTGTGGGATATTAGACTGCGAGCTAACCATTGAAATTAATATTCACACAACTACCACACAACACCGTCTAGTTCCAAGCTAAGCAGAGCTTGTGTTATGAGTACTAGACAACTGATAAACATACTTATATATTTCTAAATACATACATATTATAGACTAGCTTCTGCCAGCGGTTTCGCCCGCGTGAAAGTAAGTTTCTCCTAACAAACTTTGGTAGATATTATAATAATTAGATATTATATATAAGATCTACAATTAATTAGAACATTTTATGGTTCTATCTTTTATAGTTTAGGCAGCGTACGCAAAATAAGTAACTTTTCTAGTTGACCTTTTACACCTTGTATCCGAAAAACTCAAATATCTTACGGAACCCTATTTTTTTCCAAAATAAAATATAGCCTATGTTACTCGTGGATAATGTAGCTTTCGAATGGAGAAAGAATTTTTAAAATCGGTCCAGTAGTTTTTTAGCCTATTCATTACAAACAAACAAATAAAGTTTTCCTCTTTATAATATTAGTGTAGATAAATTACACCCAGACACAGAACAAATGATCGTGCTCATCACACAAACATTTGTCCTGGGTGGGAATCGAACCCACGACCTCCGGCATAGCAGTCAGGGTTACTAAGCACTAGACCAACAGGCCAGTCATTGCTCGTCATCCGCTGGCCCGATTTCAATCAGTCTGTGGCTTCCAGTCTAACCAAATGCATTTGAATATCATAATAATAATAATGGATTTTTAGTATTGTACTCTCCGTTAGCGTCTAGCTAACGGAGAGTACTTGCATAGGCACAACCTAGTAGCCAGAATTATCCATCAGCAACTTGCTCTGAAATACTCTCTTGTGGAATCGGAAGTGCCTTACTACAGGTATGAGCCCGACCCAGTTCTTGATAATGGTCATATCACTTTGTACTGGGATAGGTCCATCATCACTGACAGGACTGTTGTAGCCAATAAGCCAGTTCTTGATAATAGTGGTGGTGGACCGAAGAGAGAGGCGTGCAATGATCGTTGACATTTCCGTTCCACATGACGAGAACCTCGTGAAAGCCGAGAAAGATAAACAAATTAAGTATATTGATTTGGCTCGCGAGGTTGTCGACATGTGGGATGTGAACTCAGCGATCATTGTACCGATAGTCGTGTCGGGCAATGGCTTAATAGCGAAGAGCTCATCCGACACCTTTGGAGGCTCGCGTTAGGCGACCGGATCAAGGGCTTGATTCAGAAAGCTGTACTCTTGGACACGGCTCGTATTGTTAGGAGGTTCCTTTCTCAGGAGCCCTGACCGCCGGCAGCTCGGACCCTGTTCCCGATGCCGGTGGACTACTATTTTTTATATTTTTAATTGTTTTTTTTTATTTGTGTGTTTTAAGAAATATTTAAAAATATATAAAATACTAGCTGACCCGGCAAACGTTGTTTTGCTATGTATATAATTTTTTTAAATCTAAAATTGAAAAAAAAAAATTAGGGGTGGATTACCCTTAACATTTAGGGGGATAAAAAATAGATGTTGTCCGATTCTCAGACCTACACAATATGCACACAAAATTTCATGAGAATCGGGAAAGCCGTTTCGGAGGAGTTTAACCACAAACACCGCGACACGAGAATTTTATATATTAGATGTATAAAAAAGTTTTTACTTTTAATTCTGATGGAGACATAATTCATGCAATTTATCAATACATAAAACACTTAACATATATACACTTAAATAAAAAAAAAGTGAGCCGTTTGGGGTTGAAACTCTTGGGCCGTGGGGTCCGAGTGCTCATAAGCTGTTCAAAGTACTATCCAAACGCTTAGTAGACACTTCGCGTGACCCAAGGGCTGGCTTTTACCTCGGTCAGAGATTAAGCATTGCCATACAACGTGGCAATGCCGCCAGCCTTTTGGGCACACTTCCAGTCGACAGCGATGCGGAGGAGTTTTTTGACGCCATATTTTAGCTTTTAGATTTTTTATTTAAGTGTATATAAAAAATAAATAAATATAATAATAAAATGCTTTATTTGTATTTGAGACAATTTTACAATCAATAAATACTTCTGCCAAACTGCATAGCAGTTTCTTGGCAGACGTAGCTCCCGTTTTATTAAATTATTTATATTGCAAACATTGTCATTACACACAAATATCATATTCAATTCAATTTACATTAGCATAGTCGGCCTTATAATGTTCCCACTGCTGGGACTCAAGCCTCCTCTCAAGGAGAGGGAATGGGCCGAAATCCACCACGCGGGCCCAGTGCGGGTTGGTGGATGTCACATGTCTTCGAATTTTTGGTTCTAGGACACACCGGTTTCCTCACGATGTTTTCCTTCACCGTTTTGAGAAAAGTGGTGATGAAATAAATTACACAAAGTAATGCGCCTGGCTGGGTTTGTACCCGCGACCTACAACTCGTAGTCGGGGCCGTTACCACTCGGCCACCACTGCTGTATCCCAGTTACTGGGGAGGCCAGTAATTGGGATACACGATACTATGAATTCTTACCTCATATTTCGCCCTGTGTGCCTGTGCTAACAGAAGCCACTTTTCAGGAACCTTCAGTCTTCTGATGAGTTCTAGTCGCGCCTTCAACTCTGGCGTGTCTGCTTTGGCGGGAGCGTGCCGTGATAATACGCCGCGGATGAGGTGGCCTCGACTGGGAAAGAAAACAATTATATTGTCATAAGGTATATGTACACATTCCACAATTTTCACACAACGCAGTCTAGTTCCAAACTAAGTAGAGCTTGTGTTATGAGTACTAGACAACTGATATACATACATATATATTTTTAACCATCATCATCTTCCTGCCCTTGTCCCATCTTATTTGGGGTCGGCGCAACACGTTTTTTTCTTCCATTCTATCCTGTCAACCGTCATACTATCACTAACTTCCTTTTCTTTCATATCACTGTTCACACAATCCATCTATCTTTTCTTTGGCCTCCCTCTCCCTCTCCACCCATCCACATGTATACTCATAAGTAAGTACCCCTCAGCCAAACTTAAATACCTTATAGCCAGAGTGCATCTCATGACAATTCTATTAATCCCAACACGGTTAGACTACATCAATTTATTACAAAGTTCCGCTGTCTAACTCCAGGCTTCATCATCAGATCATTTCGATATATTCCCCCTCTTCTTTCAGTCAGTCATCGACTACACGTATAAACAAAGCAATTTTACTTGTTACGACGGTTCTACTGTGATCCTATGAGGAGCTCTGTTCCATATCTTCGAAGTTCATGATCAGGTCATAACAATAATTCTATGGGACCAACTCGAAAGCATAAACTTTCAATAAAAAATTAAAAATCGGTCCACAATTGACCGAGAAATCGGTGAACATACATATAGCGACATCTATGGCGTCACATAAGAACTAATCCTGCATCGCGCAATCAAAGTTATCCGCGCGATTAGAACATATAGAACAGCCCGAAATCATCTATCGGGCAGTTGCCCACCAGACATATCACCCGTCTTGACGGAGGATCCTCCCTTTTCAACGGAGGTATGTGGGGCTTTACTCTCTGTTCGACTCACCTCTAAACTGGTGCACCTGGTGCATACACGTTCCTAAACTGGTGATCCACCTACCTCTAAATACATTAAAAAAAATACATTCAGCCGAACAAAGAACCTCCTATTTGAAGTCGGTTAAAAAAAAATTTATATACTCACGCTATATCGTCAGGGTGGTAAGACAGGGCTTGAACCGCTAAGTGCCAGTTTCCACTCGCTTCGAGCTGGTCAGCTGTACCAGTGATGCTCTCCACGGTGGGGTTGCCAAACCAGGTGCCTAATAGGAAGCTGTTGAAAGAAAAATATGATTTTAGACCACATATTATAAAACAAAATCTCCCACTGCGTTTATCTGTCTGTATGAACGCGGTAAGCTCGAAAATTGCTGAATGGAGTTTTTACTAATAGGCAGAGTGATTCATGAGGAAGCTTTAGGCACAAAATAGATAGGTACAGAAGTCAATCTATATACAGATACCGGCACGGATCTTGGACGCTGACTTCTACAGTTCTACTTGCGCAGAAGCACGCAAAAGTAAAATATCGGGTCTCTTTAGTTGTATGAAAAGAGATGCGGGGGTGGGGAGTGCAAACCTTGTACAGTGATTGGCTCAATGATGTGTGCGATGCGCAAAATGATCCCAGCCCTTTCGCTGAGCGCTCAAGATTCGTGCCGCTATCTGTACAAGGCGCGCTCGAGCAACGCACACATAGACACCGCTCACGGACACGATATCTCGGCTCAATTCAGCTCAATGCGAACTCGAGTGCTATCCGTTTGAGACACGCGTCTGTCAACTTTTTTGTGGAAAAATGGACCCACAAAAAAACCTTATTATAACTATTCAGTGGACGGTTGTTTAAATTCAACATTAAACAGTGAATTAAATTAATTTAGTAATTGAAAGTAAAGTAATTCCTTTTGACTTAGAATCTTGAAATTTGGCATGAAGCAAAGTCTCATAGCTCAAGTATAGGAAAATAATCTGCAAACTGTAAATTTGTAGTTAAGTCACAATAAAAAAAAATATTGCGATTCGATAAAATCTTCGTAACTCAATTCGGGAATAGTGCTATAGATAAGTTTGTACGGAACCATCAGTGCGCGAGTCCGACTCGCATTTGCCCGGTTTTTTTTAGTATATGTTATTATAGCGGCGGCAGAAATACATCATCTGTGAAAATTGCAACTGTCTATCACGGTTCGTGTGATACAGCCTGGTGACAGACAGACGAACGGACAGCAGAGTCAAAGTAATAGTCACCCATTTTTTTTTTAAATTGATATAAACCAGTGCTTGACTGCGATCCCACCTGATGGTAAGCGGAGATGCAATCATTGATGGTGAGGCGCACTAGTTTATTAAGAGCCTATTCACTCTAGCTTTGAAGACACCTAAATTATAGTTGGACAGTAAGACCGCAGCAGGCAAATTGTTCCAGTCTTGTCTTTGTCCATATTATCCTTCACGTACATACGGAACCCTAAAGAATATAAACTCACCACAAGCTGTAGTCCATGGGATCGGGAGTGTAGGCGGCCGGGCGCAGTTTCGGGCGCGAGTTGAATGCGCGCGCGCGGATCAGCTCGTAGCGCAGGTCTAGTACGCGACGCTGTTTGCCGTTCTGTGGGATGACAAATGTTTAGTAGATTTGTGAATAATACAGAATAGGTAGAGTATTTTAATCTAAACTTCATGGAAGTAAGTAGTACATGAAGTTGTAAGTACCTAGACTAAAAGCCCATAATATATATTATGCCAGGAATAGCTGAGCGATATCATCATCATCATTTCAGCCGAAAGACGTCCACTGTTGGACAAAGGCCTCCCCAAATGCCGCCACAATGACCGGTCCTGTGCGTCTCGCATCCATCGGGTTCCCGCGACCCTCACCAGGTCATCGGTCCACCTTGTGGGAGGCCTTCCAACGCTGCGTCTTCCAGTACGTGGTCGCCATTCCAGAACCTTTCGTCCCCATCGACCATCTGTTCTGCGAGGAATGTGCCCTGCCCACTGCCACTTAAGTTTGGCGATTAATCGGGCTATGTCCGTAACCTTGGTTCTCCTGCGGATATCCTCATTTCTGACGCGATCACGCAAGGAAACTCCGAGAATAGCCCTTTCCATTGCCCTTTGAGTAACTTTAAGCCTTCTGATGAGGCCCATTGTAAGCGACCACGTTTCGGAGCCATATGTCATTACTGGCAATACGCACTGGTCATAACTTTTGTCACGACGAAGATAATAAATAATATTTAATATTTTCGTATCTCAAAAAACCTAATAAAACCATTTTCGACGTCTACGCGGACGAAGTCGCGAACAAAAGCTAGTAATATAATAAATATTGTTACTCACGTTAATCACAGTGATATCATAGTGAGTGACGTAGGGCGGCAGAGGTAGTTTCATACACATCTCATCGTTCTCTATCAGAGACAGGTCCACGTCACCGTCTCCATCTTGCTGCTCGTCCGTGAAGAAACCCTCGTACGTGCGCGTCACCTGCTCCAGCGAGGGGACGTGAGGGCAGAGGTATCTGCGGAGGGAATAGAATAGGATGTAGCTTGAGATTTTTCTGGCGGGATTTCTTCGTGTAAAGTTGTTATAAATCGACGGTGAAGTGCCAATACCTTCTAACTGACATTTTTCGAGATAATTACTTTTTAGCGCTTTTAATTCAAATGTGTGTTTCTGCATGTTTTTGTGAAATCTCTTGAAGCGAATATTAGTTGCTACTGCATCAAATTAAATTGTGGAAACACCTCTTAACTAAACCAGCATGTCAATTCATAGTATTACCTCCTGACGTTTTTAAGACAGAAGATTTTTTACTTCGACAGTTAGGAGTTCTTGGCACTTCACCGTCGAAATAACCCTTTCAAAGATCTTTGAGATAGAGCTATTTACACCATCCTTTATAATACATACTAGCTTCTGCCAGCGACTTGACCCGCGTGAAAGTTACCTCGAGGGAATGAATTCCCCCGAAGTAAAGAGTGTCCTATGTGCTACTCCTGGACCAGACGGACTGGACCAGTTATGTCTGGTCCGGGTAACTACAAATTAGCTATCCTTGGATGGTGACTACATATTCCTTTTTTTTTTAAATTGATATAAACCAGTGCTTGACTGCGATCCCACCTGATGGTAAGCGGAGATGCAATCATTGATGGTGAAGCGCACTAGTTTATTAAGAGCCTATTCACTCTTGCCTTGCTCTTATTTACCAGATAGTCTACGTTTCTACTTGGTTTCAAGGTGAAATTGTTCTTAGTACTTAATTACCTACCTACGATTCGGTGAATCCAGAATCTTATGGCATTTTCGTACGCCACAAGAATTTTTTTCACCCAATAAATCGCAAATTAAGGTCGAAAAAAGTTTTCAATGAACATTTTTCATAACAACCTTTTGTAGCGCGGTGTATACCTATAAAATTAATACTCGTTAAGACCATTCCAAAAGCTCAAACACGATAACCTATCTGAGTTCGTATGGCCACCTTCCTGTTCCATCATCAGATCAGCTCCATGTCATAATAATTTTGCATAGTCATCTAATTTACACATGCACGCAAAATTTCAGCTCAATCGGTGACCCCGAAGTGGATCAAATTTAATTTGCAAGATTTGATTACAGACAAGCAAACATCGAGACATGTGAAACTAAATATGCAGGTATCGTGTCTTTAAAAATATAAAGCTTTAACTTACCTAGCAGTGGCATGCAATGCCCTCAACCAGTCCGCCTCCCGCAGCTTGTCCCGCGGCGCGGCCTGGCCCGCGATGAGCTGCAGCGTGGCCCAGCGGTGCGACGACATGAGCGTGTCGGCGCCGCACTCGCGCCACTGGGACAGCTGCCGGCTGATGAGGGAACGGAACGTTGGGTCTCCTGTCGACAAATAAATTTCATGTTTGATTTGTGCATTTAAGAGGGTTTTTTTTTCGGTAGGAAAATCATCTTATGACATCCTCCGCTCTTGGGCGGAGCGGGAGCAGGAGATAGTGTCAGACTTTTACTGACTAAAACCCCACTCTTGTTCCTTCGTTGCCTTTCGTACCGGGGCCGAGTCTTCCTTTCAGAATCAGACCCTTGGCTCCAGTAGGCTTCGACCCTGCTGGGCCCCTACAGTTGCTGACATCTCCTTGTACGCGCCGTCGACGACTTGGGCTCGGTCCGGACGGTCGGACGGCGAGCTACCCAATGCTCGCCGTCCGCAAGCCCGCGCCTACTATGGCCGGAAATCGGGATCGGAATTCCGGCGACGGTTGGGGAGTGATGACCGTTGCGTCACGCGATCGGCCGCCTCCTTTGCTAGCATTACTGCTTCGCAGAGGGAGGCGACCGCCTGCCACTCCTCCTCGCTCTGGACCATGGCCTTTACCAAGGCCCGGCGCGGCATTTAAGAGTGTCCTTTTCCACTCGCCTATCGCCAACATCGAGCATGGTTTAAAAGCTTGTTACTTCATCTAACGCAATCCAACGCGATGTTTGATGAACAGGCAACGCGAAAAAGGAGAGATAACGTCTGAAAACTCTGTTAGCATTCGGTAATTCTGTGATTTCCTCGAATATTTTACACGTAAGCTCAGTAGAACTCACCAGCAGCCTGGGCGATCAGTATGGCCATGTTCAGGTCTCCGTGTTCCCTCGCCACCTTGCACGCTTCCAATATCCGCCCCCCCAACAGGAGAGTCCAGATCCGGGCGCTGTGACCGTCTGCCTCTGTGGAAGAAATAGAGATTAAAAATCAGTAAAGCCATATTTGTGGTGGGCACCGGGGCAGAGGTCGCTCATACGAAAGTTGGTCCGACGAAATTAAACTAACAGCAGGAGCTGACTGCATGAACAAGGCCAGGAACAGATCCAACTGGAAAACCTTGGAGGAAGCCTGTACCCGAAAGGGACCTTAACCATTGGGATCATATTATTTCCCCGTTTTTATTATTTTATTATTAAGTAGGAAATAAAGGCTATATTATTATTATAAACATAGAATCTGTCACTGACCTACGAAATGCGAAAATCTATCTATATTTTTTTTTTAAACTGGGCAAGTTCGAGTAGGACTTGCGCACTGAAAGTTCCATACAAACTTATTTATGTAAATAGCTGAATTCCTGAATGGAGTCTGGAATATTATTTCAAACAGCAAAACATTTTTTTTTCTTATCTGGCAACACATTTACTGCTTTCAGATTTATTCCTATATCTGTGCTATAAGACCTTGCTTTATGCCAAATTTCAGGATTCTGAGTTAACGAGAAAATAACCTATCAATTTTGATTCCCTTGAGAGTGTCGAAATATACATTTATTGCGAGATAAACGGCCGTATCTTTTTTTTTTCGTTAACTTAGAAGTTTAATATTTTCACAACTTCAAGGGACCGCACACTTGACTATATAGTTTTAATTTCAACTCGATACCTCCACGCATTCCCAAGATAAAGGGTCTTGACAGATAGACAGACAGTCGGACAAAAAAGTGATCCTATAAGGGTGCCGTATTTTCCTTTTGAGGTACGGAACCCTAAAAAAGATTGTAAGTAATGTTCTCACCATCTTCAGGCTCTCCGTGCGTCGGTTTAGATAGATCTTCATCAGTAGCCTCTGCGACAGCCGTCTTGAGCCATTCCAGGAACTTTCTGTGTCGATTCACTGTCGATAACGGGTCTGTGCCGGGTACACCTGAAGGAGGAATAGTAGAACAAATATTTAAAAAAAGAATAATAATAACGGTCCCCATGACGAGAACCTCGTAAAAGCCGAGAAAGATAAATAAATCAAGATCTTTTTTTTCCGGTGGGAAAACCATCCAATGCATGTCATTGGATGATTTAGAAGGAACAGGAGTAGGTTTTTAGTCAATAAAAGTCAGACACACCCTTGCGCTCCGCCCAAGAGCGGGACATGTCATTGGATGATTTAGAAGGAACAGGAGTGTTCTTTTCTTTATTATTGTGTGTACATTAATTGTTAAATAAATAAATAAGAGCGGGGCATGTCATTGGATAATTTAGAAGGAACAGGAGTGCGTTTTTAGTCAGTAAAAGTCAGACACACCCTCACGCTCCGCCCAAGAGAGAGGGAAGTCATCGGATGATTTAGAAGGAACAGGAGTGCGTTTTTAGTCAGTAAAAGTCAGACACACCCTCGCGCTCCGCCCAAGAGAGAGGGAAGTCATCGGATGATTTAGAAGGAACAGGAGTGCGTTTTTAGTCAGTAAAAGTCAGACACACCCTTGCGCTCCGCCCAAGAGCGGGGCATGTCATTGGATGATTTAGAAGGAACAGGAGTGCGTTTCTAGTCAGTAAAAGTCAGACACACCCTTACGCTCCGCCCAAGAGCGGGTCATGTCACTGGACGATTTAGAAGAAACAGGAGTGGGTTTTTAGTCAGTAAAAGTCAGACACATCCTTGCGCTCCACCCAAGAGCGGGACATGTCATTGGATGATTTAGAACGTTTTTAGTCAGTAAAAGTCAGACACACCCTTGCGCTCCGCCCAAGAACGGGGCATGTCATTGAATGATTTAGAAGGAACAGGAGTGCGTTTTTAGTCAGTAAAAGTCAGACACACCTGTAGCGACATCTATGGCGTCAAATAAGAACTAATCCTGCATCGCGCAATCAAAGTTCTCCGCGCGATTAGAACATATAGAACAACCCGAAATCATCTATCGGGCAGTTGCCTACCAGACATAACATCCCGTCTGGTCGGTGGATCCTCCCTTTTCAACGGAGGTTTGCGGGACTTTACACTCTGTTCCGCCTACCTCCAAACACCCTTGCGCTCCGCCCAAGAGCGGGGCATGTCATTGGATGATTTAGAAGGAACAGGAGTGCGTTTTTAGTCAGTAAAAGTCAGACACACCCTTGCGCTCCGCCCAAGAACGGGGCATGACATTGGATGATTTAGAAGGAACAGGAGTGGGTTTTAGTCAGTAAAAGTCAGACGAGCCCTCGCGCTCCGCCCAAGAGCGGGGCATGTCATTGGATGATTTAGAAGGAACAGGAGTGGGCTTTTAGTCAATAAAAGACAGACACACCCTCGCGCTCCGCCCAAGAGCGGAACATGTCATTGGATGACTTTCCCACCGAAAAAAAATATACTATTGAGCGATCACGATACTCACTAGGCCATCGATGTAGGGTATCGATGAATACCTAAATGACAAATTTTGACATAACAATTTCATACAATTTATATTAGTTTTGACAATTTTGTATTCGGTGATATTGCATTATTGAGATATTTGAGACAATTATAATTCCTGACATTGTATTAATTTTCTATATATATTTTGACATTTTGTATATATATTTTTGATTGATTTAGTTTTTGACAACTGTAGTATTGCTGACATAATTTTATCTTTTTTGCATGATTTTTTTTTTGACAATTATCATTTGCGGACATTATTTATATGAGATTTTGTACATTTTTACGATTAATTTCATTTTGCTGGTAAACATATATTGCATCGCTATTTTGTATGCCTTTCGGCGGAACATAGGATGGACCAAACATTATATATATATATAAGATCATTGTACCCTGTGTTCACTAAAATTAATAAATGAATTTGAATTTGCCATCATAAGTTCACGAAATTCTTAAAAGTCTTGTAGATGATTCCGATATCTTCCAAACCGGTCGATAGCTATTATTGTTAGTGTAACTTACCATCATTTTCGAGGTCAGCACCCCACAGTGCATCGCATAGACGCCATACTTCATAGCAATAGGCATCCGATACGCCGAACTAGGGACAAATAATTTTTTATCACCAGAGGTCGGAATTAGGTAGGCTTGTTTATGTACTTCCATCAAAATGTTGATATTAATATGGATCTTGCCGGGATTTCTAATGAACAATCCTGCGTGGTCAACAATATCACAAATAAAACAAAGATAATTAATATACGATTTTTATTTGTAGTTTTCATTGAAAAAGATCTCTCTACGTTAACTGAGGTGAGGTTAACAAATTTATATACTTCCTCCTCCTCGTTATTAAGGCAGGATAAAAAAAAATCTGCTATATTTATGATAGTTTCTTTAAGAAAAAAAACTGCTCTTTAAAATTAATCTTGGGAGTTGACAGACAGACAGACAGACAGCCAGACGGACGGACAACAAAGTGATCCTAAAAGGATCCTGTTTTTTTCTTATGAGGTACAGAACCCTAAAAATTGTTTAAAATTTAGTAAATCCTGCAAATAGAAATGAGTACATGAGAAGAAGTTTGAAAGTGGCGCCAGTGACTGAAAAGTTGAAGGGGAATCGTTTGTCTTGGTATGGTCATGTAAAGAGGAGGGATGAAACGCATGTTACTAAAAGAGTTATGAGTATACATGTGGATGGGTGGAGAGGGAGAGGGAGGTCAAAGAAAAGATGGATGGATTGTGAGAGGTGATATAAAAGAAAAGGGAGTTAGTGATAGCGTGAAAGGTGACAGGACAGAATGGAAGAAAAAAACGTGTTGCGCCTACCCTAAGTAATATGGGACAAGGGAAGAAGACCGTAGAATTCCCATACCTTGTATCTCGTGTGAGCTGTGGCAGCATCTCGCAGGTACTGCGTCAGCACGGCGCGCCTCTCGCGAGCTGACGGCGACAGCGTCAGGCGCGCGCTACTGGAGTCGTCGGCTTGAGTGAACGTCGAGTGTTCCAGGAGGGTTGCGAGATGTTTCTTGAGGACTTCCTGTGAATAACAAATTAAATTTGAGTCCTCATTGTCATCATCATTTCAGCTGAAAGACGTCCATAGGCACGCATTCAATTTCTTTCATTGACAAATCTGTCACAATTCAAGCAGCTCGTTTGTGGAGTACGGAGGTGTGCCCCGCTTGGGCAGAGCAACGCCGTGTCCTCATGGGGGCGATCGGCGGCGGCGATCTCTCACGCCAGGCTTTGGTACAGGCCATGGTCCGGAGCGAGGAGGAGTGGCAGGCGGTCGCCTCCTTCTGCGAAGCAGTAATGCTTGCAAGCAAAGGAGGCAACGCTCCTCCGGTTTTCGCACAAATGCATGGTCACCGGACCATTCGGGCGACTGAGGAGTTGTTTTGCTCCCGCACCCAGCTGTGCGCTGGCACCTGATGCCCGCAATGACCTGTGTTATACTTAGTGTCGGTGGTGTCCAACTTGTGACCTCTTTTAAATATCTTTTAAACACCTTTTAAACACAAGGCCTAGACTAGGCCAGTCACCATTATGAGATTAGGCATTATGAGCGACTTACCAGCATTCCATCATCTTTCTCCGGCTTTCCTAACGCCATTCTCACGAGCACAGGTTCCGACCAGTCGTTGGAAGATCTGCCGCTAACGTATTTTCCAAGCTCCGATAATTCTGCAGCTGTAGACATAGAGAAAATTGTAATAAGACCTTGAAGGCCTGCGCAGACGACGGACTTCACCACGGCGGAGAAAAAAGTACACTCCGCACACTCAACGCAGACCGAGTGGTAACGGCCCCGACTTACGAGTTGTAGGTCGCGGGTTCAAACCCAGCCAGGCGCATTACTTTGTGTAATTTATTTCGTCATCACTGGTCTCAAAACGGTGAAGGAAAACATCGTGAGGAAACCGGCATGTTCTAGAACCAAAAATTCGAAGACATGTGACATCCCCTGCACCCGCACTGGGCCCGCGTGGTGGATTACGACCCATTCCCTCTGCTAGAAAGGAGGCCTGAGTCCCAGCAGTGGGAACATTAAAAGGTCAACTATACTATGCTATGCATCGAAGAACTGGAACAATTTGGCTGCTGCGATCTTCCCGTCCGATTATAATTTAGATGTCTTCAAGGCTAGAGTGAATAGGCTCTTAATAAACTAGTGCGCCTCATGATTAACGATTGCATCACAGCTTACCATCAGGTGGGATCGCAGTAAATCACTAGTTTATATAAATAAAAATAAGCATATATATCCTGGTCTACTCACATCTAGGCAGATCGTTGACAGAGTCGTACGAGGTGGTGAAGGCGAGCGCGCCTCCCGGCCCGAAGCCGACCCGCGAGTGTCGCGCGCGGCACACCGACATGTCCGATATGTAGGACGCGTCCAGCCGACCTGTGGGAGACGGGAAATATGAAGGCGACTGCGATCAGTTAGCGGTACAGCCGTCATAAGTAAGGCCATCTGAGCACGGCCGCGTAGCTTCATAGACGCGTATTCGTCATTATACGCTTGGTGTACGCCTGCGTGAAGCTTACATACAAAACTATGGCCTACTGACCACGACCGTATAGCTTCATAGATGCGTATTCGTCATTATATTTATTTATTTATTAAAACTTCATGCAACACAAAGGTATACAGGCGGTCTTAATGTCTTAGGCATTCTCTTTCAGTCTACCAAGAGTGGTGAAGAGAAAACATAGCAGATGCATAAAAAAATATATAAATAAAATAAACATACATATTATATTTAAAATACTATCTCCTACCCGCGCCTTCACACGCGTAAATGTAGGTTTCTCCATACAAACTTTGAACCCCGGTTTCATACCCTTAGAGGGTTGAATTTTGTAGTACTCGCCTACTTCATAAAAATAAACCTTGTGCAACTTTTCACACTTTCCTAGTCCCAGTAGTTTCGGCTGTGCGCTGATATGTCAGTCAGTCAGTTTCTCCTTTTATATATCTAATAATATGTATGATTACTATACGCTTGGTATACACTAAAAAACCAGCAAAGTTCAAGTCGAACCCGCGCCAACGCGTCCGTACCGTCCGTAGCAAAAAAAAACATGTTTTTTGTTTGTACTTAACTGTAACTTAAATAGTTATTTCATTCTGTTTTTATGAGTATTTGTTGTTATAGCGGCAACAGAAATACATTATCTGTAAAAATTTCAACTGTCTACCTCACACGTTTCATGAGATACAGTCCGGTGATAGACAGACGGACAGCGGAGTGATAGCAATAGGGTCTCGTTTTTATTGAAAAACGTGTCCATGGAGTTTCTTGCACATTCTTCTCCATAGAGATCTACGCTTTGGAATGTGCAATTAGCAAAATTTTTTTTTTCTAACTGACTTCTTAACACTTCAAAAGTGCCTGTAAATGGTTTATTTGAAATAAAAAGCTTTTGTTTTTTTTTTTGTTTTGACCCTTATGGAACCCTAAAACCAAAGTGAACTACAAAATGTTGAGTCGCAGCTTTAACCTATGGATATGTATAGGTATATAGGGAAATAGGGAATAACGGAAAAGGTTGTTTATATCCGATATTTACAGCCTACTTTATGAATAACTTCTTATTTATGTACTTGGATAAATACCCAATAATCCATTTTTTAAATGCATAAAAAGCTCAATATTGTATAATCTATGCAGACGCTATCGTTTATCCTAAATGACGCGAAATTCGCGCGGGGTTTGAGTGGTCTTCAATTCAGTGTTTTCAACTTACCAGCAATGGTCTGTCTGAAGGGTGGAACTTTTCTGTGGTATTTCAGCACTATCGTGTGTGGGCGAACGATAAGAGGCTTCATCGGGATTTCTGAGGACAAAAAATGATATCTTTTTTTTTTTCTTCTTAAAAAAAAATTGCTTGTAGCGTAGATGAGAACGTTGAGATGGATGTGTGGTGTGACGAGAATATATAATAATAATAATATTCCACAACTATCACACAACGCCGTCTAGTCCCAAGCTAAGCAGAGCTTGTGTTATGAGAACTAGACAACTGATATACATACTTATATATTTCTAAATACATACATATTATAGATAATTTACACCCAGACACAGAACAAATGACACGTGCTCATCACACAAACATTTGTCCTGGGTGGGAATCGAACCCATAACCTCCGGCATAGCAGTCGGGGCCACTGACCACTAGACCAACAGGCCATATAAAGTGAGAAATTAGTATATTAGAGGAAATTTGAAAATGGCGACGATATCAAATAACACGGGACACGGGAAGGAAGATGATGATTGATGATGATGTTCATAAACCCGTAAACATGCATACAAAAAAAACTGGGCAAGTGCGAGTCAGCATCGCGTACTGAGGGTTCCGTACAAACTTACCTATGAAAACAGTTCAATTACGAAGATTTTTTTGATTCGTGAAAAGTTTTCTTTTGTTACGTGACAACAAATTTACTATTTATTATCTGTCTTATAAGACCTTGCTTCATGCCAAATTTCAGGTTTCTAAATCAACGGGAAGTAACCCTATGAATTTCGATTTCCTTGAGAGTGTCGAAATATGCGTTTTTTGCGACATAAACGACCTTTTTTTGTTTTCGTTAACTTAGAAGTTTGATTTTTTCAAAGCTTCAAGGGACCGCAGACCTGAGCATATGGTTTTAATTTCAACTCGATACATCCACGCGTTCCCGAGTTAAAGGTTCTTGACAGACAGACAGACGGACATCAAAGTGATCCTATAAGGATTCCGTTTTTTCCTTTTGAGGTACGGAATCCTAAAAAAATATCCTAATTACTTCTTGTTGTCTTGTCAAGATTTCGGCATCATAATGTACCACAATGCATACTGTGTACGATTTTTTCTTTCTTTGGGGACTGGCACTGTGAACCTTCCGTATATTTTTTTCGATAACTCAGAAGTTTGATTTTTTCTCAGCTTCAAGGCATTGGAGACCTGAGTAAATGGTAATAATTTCACCTCGATTCCTCCACGCGTTCCCATGATAAAGGATCTTGACAGACAGACAGATGGACGGACAACAAAGTGATCCTATAAGGGTTCCGTTATATCCTTTTGAGGTACGGAACCCTAAAAGAGGTTTGTTGAAAGTCTAAACTTATTGCGTATGGAGTTTCGGTACAGTATGATGATAATGTGATGGCAAGTCTAACCTTCGGTATGTGTGACTTCAATCTCGGATATCTGGTGGTCCTCTCTCATCACAGAGGGCGGGAGTGATGGCACTGAGAGTAAGGGAACTGACACCGGCACGAGTTGGTCTCCTGTAGATATTGAGGCGTCATCTTCCATTTCTGTAAGAGAAGGAATTGTTGGAGTTTTATTAAGAGGAATGTACTTAAAAAACACAAAAAAACACTGTTTTTTAAAATTTCTAAAAATACACCGCACTGTATTGTGGTGGCCGAGTGGTAACGGCCCCGACTTACAAGTTGTAGCTACTTTACTTTGTGTAATTTATTTCATCACCACTGCTCTCAAAACGGTGAAGGAAAACATCGTGAGGAAACCGGCATGTCCTAGAACTAAAAATTCGAAGACATGTGACATCCACCAACCCGCACTGGGCCCGCGTGGTGGATTACGGCCCATTCCCTCTCCTAGAGAGGAGGCCTGAGTCTCAACAGTGGGAACATTATAAGGCCGACTATGCTATGCTATACACCGCACTGTATTACACAAGAAAAAATGATAATAATGACGAACCTAAACATATGTGCCAACAGTTTCACCGCGAGATATTTCGACATCCCGCATCGAACAAGGCAGTATCTCGGATTACAGTCCAAACAATATTCAAACACGGCACTATCACTTTTAGGTTCATTTTGAAAAATGACTGAATTAATGTTACAACTTTGTTCATTGCAGTTGTCGATTTGCAAACCTATCCTTAAATTCGAGAAAAAAAAGTGTTAAATTTAATAAATCCTGCAAATAGGTCGATTTAGCTGTTTTTGAGATATATGAACAATATTTTTTTTTCTCGAAATTAAGGTAGGATAGGTTTCCTAATATTTCGTGGTGAAACTATTGGCTGAAAACTAGACCAACAGGCTTTGAATGTTTAAAGATTCAAATATTCAAAGCATTTTAATTAAAATAAACCATTTACAGGCACTTTTGAAATGTCAAAAAGTCAGTCAGAAAAAATGATGCTAATTGCACATTCCAAAGCGTAGATCTCTATGGAGAAGAATGTGCAAGAAACTTCATTGACCCCCTTTTTAATCATGTTTTGTAATTACAAATATCTCTGTTACATGTTTCTTGTCGCTATCATGTGAGAACAAAGTAAATAAAGTAAAAATAAAAACTAAATATAGATATTAAAATAGCAACTGGCAGCTAAGAGATGACCAGTCTCAACTGAGAGCGCCGGTTCACGGACATGACGCGAATTAGCACCACTAAGTGAGCATGACAAACTCTCAACTGCCATGCTCATTTATGTCAAACAAGTCCAATAGTAACTCAAAAACCATAAAATAGATCCATGGTACTCACATTTACAAACTTTGAAAAAAAAAATGCTTCTACATTATACAATACTTATAATATGCTACAAATAAAAAAAAAAATATTAAAAAAAAAGTTCCAAACTAATCAATTTGTACACCCCGGTGGTAGTGGAGCTGGACCATATATGACTATGTAATTAATGTAATATGTACTTACCGGTATCAGCATACAAGGAAGCCTTCATGAGTTGCACATTATGGCTCTGACGGTGTTCTAGACGAGCCAACTCGCTGGTCGGACTCTTCACTCCGTAAGCTGTAACAAAGATAATAATAGTATATTTTAACTGTTTCTAACTTATACTAATTTTTAATCAAAGTCAAAAGTGCTATGGAAGCAGAAGCATCCAACTCCTACACATTTCATCACCCCGTCAGAACATCTCCCCCCTGGATGCGAATTGCAGTGGCCAATCTGGAAATCTCTTAACCGACTGCGGACCCAGGTTGGCCGCTGTAAAAACAATTTGGCCAAATGGGGCTTCCTCGACCCATCTCTAACACAGTGCCAGTGTGGAGCCGCTGCACAGGACATGCGTCATTTGCTATGCTGTCCATCCTGCACAACTACCTGCAGTTTTCAGGATCTATACGAGGCCAATAACAGAGCCGTAGAGGTTGCCAAATACTGATCAGAAAAAAATTAGTTAAGAGTACATCGACACGAAAAGAAGAAGAGATCAAAGTCAAAGTCAAAAGTTTTTTATTTCACATAGGCCTACATGGGCACTTATAAAACGTCAGAAGCTAGTGCACGGTTCCAAATTGGTCGTTTCCTATGGAGAAGAACCGGCAAAGAAACTCCATGGTTATACTTTAAAAAAAAAATTGTTGTTACAATATTTCCATATTACAGCATAAGTAGATATTATGTAAGGAAAGTGTAGACTAGTCAATGTTGTACTAAAAAGTACAATAAAAATAATCATAATAAAAAGGAACCTAAGAATTCGCGGAGTCTACAGTGTTCTCACATTCACATTATAAAAAAAGAGGCTATATAAATAAAAGCAAGTAAAATAAATAATAATAAATAAAAAATATTGCAAAAGCAATGTGTTTGTATGTGGTGTGTTTTAATAAGTGCAAATACTTAAGAGCCCCCTTTCTCACTCGCCTATCGTCAACATCGAGCATGGTTTAAAAGCTTGTTGCTTCATCTAACGCAATCCAACGCGATGTTTGACGAAAAGCCAACGCGAAAAAAGAGATATAACGACTGAAAACTCTGTTAGCATTCAGTAATTCCGTGATTTACTCGAATATTTTACAAAACTTGTTCCAGGAAATACGTGATCTTTTTTTAAACCCTTAAAAGTTTTTGTAAAAAATTGTCTTCATTTAGAATCTTGATTAAATATGCAAGGCTTCTATTGTTATACTTTTTTGACTTTTTTTAATTTTTGAGTATATTATGAAGTGTCAAAGTTCATGCAAAATATGAGAAAATTTTTGACAGATATGGAAGACACAATAATGTATTTGGATTTAGTTCAGTTAAAATACCATACCTTTATTATCCAGATATAGGCTCTGTGATTCAGTGTTATTGTCTTCAGTGGTGTCCATTTCGAAAGCTGTAACAAAATAAATATATTTTAATATAATATGAAGATGAATATATTTTAATATAGTATGGAAGGCACTAAATCGGTTGCGAACCCAGGTAGGCCGCTGCAAACTCAACTTGGCAAAATGGGGTTTTATAGACCCATCGAATACTCAATGTGAGTGCGGTGCTCCTGTTCAAAATATGAGCCACATGTTGGAATGCCCCAAGTGTCCGTATACCTGCACTTTGGAGGATTTGATGAGTGCTACCGATGCTGCTATTAATGTAGCCACCTATTGGGCCCAAACAGTTTGACGAGTTTACCATCGAATTGAAAAGAAGAAGACGAATATAATATGAGAGATGGGAGCGCAGTAATCATAATCATAATCATTTATTTTGTTTGTAAAACATAGGTATTACAAAGGGTGGTATAAAATTCACAGTGCGCCATGTTTTGCCGAATATTGGCATACAAACTTAAAGTATCTAAATCTAAGCATGCAGCAACATAGTAACAAAAATTTTAAATCATAATATAATGTCAAACAATTAAGTAGTACTTTCAAAAAAAAAAAAAAACTATAAAACCGAAAAATCGAACAGAATGTCAAAACAAAATAATTGAAATGCCATTAAATAGAATGTCAAAAAATTACATAATATAGTAGACCATGATAGAGGTAGCAGGACGACCTAGATGTCTTCCTTAAGCATATGATATATACGATTCGCCTGCTGGTCTAGTGGTTAGCGGCCCTGACTGCTATGCCGGAGGTCGTGGGTTCGATTCCCGTCCAGGACAAATGTTTGTGTGATGAGCATGATCGTTTGTTCTGTGTCTGGGTGTAATTTATCTAGAATATGTATGTATTTAGAAATATATAAGTATGTTTATCAGTTGTCTAGTCTCATAACACAAGCTCTGCTTAGCTTGGGACTAGACTGCGTTGTGTGATAGTTGTGGAATATTATTATTATTATTCGTTTATTCATTAGTTTAACATATAAATTATATTTTTAAATATTTCAATAAAAAAATCCGGTATCGGGAACAGGATCCAAGCTACCGGCGGTCAGCTCCAGAGAAAGGAACCTCCTAACTATACGAGCCGTGTCCAGGAGTACCGCTTTCTGAAGCAAGCCCTTGATCCAGCCGCCTAACGCGAGCCTCCAAAGGTGTTGGATGAGCTCTTCGCTATTAAGCCATTGCCCGACACGACTATCGGTACAATGATCGCCGAGTCCACATCCCACATGTCGACAACCTTGCGAGCCAAATCAATATACTTGATTTGTTTGTCTTTCTCGGCTTTCACGAGGTTCTCGTCATGCGGAACGGATATGTCAACAATCATTGCACGCCTCTCTCTTCGGTCCACCACCACTATATCAGGCTTATTGGCTACAATAGTCCTGTCAATGATAATGGACCGATCCCAGTCCAGCGTGATATCGCCATTCTCGAGAACTAACTGGGTTGTGTACATATCTATAGTACGGTACTTCTGATTCCACAAGATTGTATTTAAGAGCAAGTTGCTGGTGGATAATCCTGGCTATCAGGTTGTGTCTATGCAACCAATAGTCTCCGTTAGCTAGATGAGAACACCCAGGAATAATGTGTCGGATTGATTCCCCGGGTTGGTGGAATGCCCGACAGATGTCAACCGTACCGTCCTTCACAATGTATTTCCGGTAGTTGTTCGTCATCATGACTTCGTCCATAATCGCAAAGACAAAACCTTCGGTTTCCCCGAAGAGGTCACCGAAACGCAGCCAAGTTACGGGCGCTAACAGGTCTACATCGTGCCTATGTAAGGCCCGGTAAAAGCGTCCGTGAAGCTCCTTGCTCTGCCATACCTTTATGCGGTCAATAGTATCTAGTACTATAGGTTTGCGCCAGTTCTCGGTAGCCAAGGAGAGCGGAGTGAGGCCCTTGTCCACCACTGCTACATCTCGGTGCATACCCACGTCGGTTTTTAGGAAGTATTCCCTGAGACTGCATACCTCGCGGTTGTGCAGGGTCTTAGCATTTAAGAAGCCACGACCCCCGCACTTCCGCAAGATATACAGTCTCATCAACGATGACCGTGGGTGATGCATCCGATTTGCGGTAAGTAGTGTGCGGACCCTCTTATCCAGGGCGTCAAGTTCTGTCTGAGTCCATTTGAGTATGCCGAAAGAATACATCAATACAGGCATGACCCAACCGTTGAAAGCGCGCACCTTGTTTCCGCCTGATAAAAGACTATTCAGTACTTTATTCAGGCGGCCAGAGAAGCGCTCTTTCAACGATCGTTTTACGTCATCAGTATTGATGCCTGACGCTTCCGACATACCCAAATACTTGTAAGTTTCGGTTGAGCAGAGGGATCTAAGGTGTATGGAATCTGTGAGTTGAATCCCCACGGATTATTATTATTTCATTTATTAAATTTATATACATATTGATTACATTTTTAAATATTTCTTAAAAAAAAAAAAACATTTAAAAATATAAAAAATAGTAGCCCAGCGGCATCGGGAACAGGGTCCAAGCTACCGGTGGTCAGGGCTCCAGAGAGAGGAACCTCATAACTATACGAGCCGTGTCCAGGAGTACCACTTTCTGAAGCAAGCCCTTGATCCAGCCGCCTAACGAGAGCCTCCTCAGATGTTGGTCGAGGCTCTTGGCAATTAAGCCATTGGCCGTCACGACTATCGGCACAATGATTGCTCTATCCACTTCCCACATCAACAATCATTGTGCGACGCTCTAGTCGATCTATCACCACTATAACAGGTTTATTGGCAACAATAGTCCTGTCAGTGATGATAGATCGATCCCAATATAACGTGATATTGCCATTGTCGAGAACTGGGTCGGGAACGTGCCTATAGTACGGTATTTCTGATTATTATTATTATTCTTTTATTCACTATAAACACATATTAATTACATTTTTAAATATTTTTCTTAAACAAAATGATACAAAAAAAAAAAAAAACATTTAAAAATATAAAAAATAGTACCCCACCGGTATCGGGAACAGGGTCCAAGCTACCGGTGGTCAGGGCTCCAGAGAAAGGAACCTCCTAACAATACGAGCCGTGTCCAAGAGTACCGCTTTCTGAATCAAGCTTATTATTATTATTATTACTATAGATCTTTATAAGGTAAAAAAAATATATTAGACAGAGGGATATTCTTCAATGATTTTATATATTTTATTCTTTGTAATATTGGATGTTTATTTGTAATCTCAATACAAAGGATACCTTTAGTAATATTATAGATTACATACATAAGAATAACAATATAATCTTATAGTAAAATATGTACTTTTGTATAATATCCATATTATTTAACTAGTTTTAATTAATATAATGTAATTTTATTTATTGTCAACATTCATAAATATACTTATAAATATTTACTTATATGTTGTTGAAGTCAATAGTACGGAAGCTTGAGAACGAATTAACGAGCTAAGTGAAAAGTGACACATGTCACTTTGACAGAATCCGCGCTGACGTTTGCACGAACCGAGCAGATAAAAGTGCCGATCGCAGAGGTCCGGGGCTCTTGCCCCGTCCCTTGCTCGAGCCAGCCCACGCCGCTGAGCCTGTAGTTTAAAATTCCCCAATAATAATAATAAAATCTTGGTCGATTCAGCCCGTCTCTTGCTGCCCTCCCCCAGCGACGCCCTAAGCCGAGGTCCATACCCCACAGGGGGTGCCCTTAGCGTGTACTCGCTTTGGTTGAAATGATGAGCTATAATTTGGAGGTCTTTAAGTCAATAGTCAATAGGTTACTTCTAGACAAAAGTGCAGCGGTCGGTACGGAAAACTTCGTGCAGGAGTCCGACTCGCATTTGGCCGGTTTTTTTAAGAATAAATGCTACAGCGAACGCCATCCAACATCATCAGCACATGAATTACTAGCCATGCATTCATGCAGCAATTGTAACAGCATCAACGCTTGATATCATCAGGGTTCTCCGCCCCTTCAGAGTCCTCGATCTTGAAAGAATTCAGAATCATACATTTATTGCAAATCCATATTTATAAAAGGAGAAACTGACTGACTGACATCATCAACGCACAGCAAAAACTACTGGGACTACGAACATGAAATTCTGCACAATGTCTTTTTTTATTATGTAGGTGCACTAAGAGAGGATTTCCCAAAATTCACCCCCCAAGGGGATGAAACGAGGGTCCAAAGTTTGTATAGAAAAACCTTTTTTCACGCGGGCAAAGTCGCTGGCAGAAGCTAGTGAGGAATATGCATGCAATTTTTTTTTTTGCTGTATATGGTGTGATGTGGTACCCCACTGGGGTCGATCCTGATTTCTGTAGGCGCGGGCTTGCGGACGGCGAGCAATGGGTAGCCCGCCGTCCGCCCGTCCGGTAACCGTCCGGACCGAGCCCAAGTCGTCGACGGCGCGTATTGTTCCACGCGCGCCTCAGGGAGATGTCAGCAAATCGTAGGGGCCCAGCAGGGTCAAAACCTACTGGGGCCATGGGTAGTGTGAAAATGAAACCCGGGGCCCAGGGACGAAGTAAAAGTCTAACACTAACTCTCGCTCCACCCAAGAGCAAGATTTGACATAAGATGATTTTCCCACACAATAAAAAAAACCACACTGGGGTATTTTTGTACCCCAACGTGGGCGTATAGTACCCCACACTCTGGGAGTGAAATTGGGGTGATATACCCCGCGATAAAGTTTCTATGTTCGACTGAAACGGTTCGCTGTTTTTTGGTAGCCTGTTTAAATTACTGTAATTATTTATTCTACTTGATTTACTTATTAAGTAGACTTTATCAAATTACTACCCAAAAAAATACACAAAATACAACAATATAAATCAAAAACGAAATACTACAACCATAATACACTATCGATGTCTTCTCCATGAGTTTCGCTTCATACAGACGCTGCCTGTATAAACAGTGCGAATAATGTACGTCTTTATATTTCGGTGTGTTTTGTCTTTGTAGTGTTCTAGATTTAGGTATTTTGGACACACATTTTTGTTCTGCGTTTGTCTCTAATATTCATTTAGTCAATGTCATGCATACCTGTTATTTGCATGGTTACTAAAATGCCATTTTTAGATGTAAGTTTATTTGAATTGTAAGTGACTGTGCTGTTGGTGTGCTAATTATAAATAAATAAATAAAAGATTGGTCTAGTGTTTAGTGGCCCTGACTGCTATGCCGGAGGTTGTGGGTTCGATTCCCACCCAAAACAAATGCTTGTGTGATGAGCACGATCATTTGTTCTGTGTCTGGGTGTAATTTAACAATAATATGTATGTATTTAGATATATTTAAGTATGTTTATCAGTTGTCTAGTGCTCATATCACAAGCTCTGCTTAGTTTGGAAATAGATGGCGTTGTGTGATAGTAGTGGAATACATATAGGTACAGAACATGGTAAGTTACATACGGGGTATGTCATCTATAATATACTTAATTATATATTAGACTTAGTATGTAGGTTTATACTGTGCACTGGATCCTACCCTCGAATATGTTCTCTCTCTATAATTCAAAGGTTTGCTGGGAGAAAACTCATTGCTGAGTTAAGCTCGCCTTTGTACATGAACTGTCTGTATCTCAATATAATAGGTTATATTTTTGTATACAATAAAGAATTTAAACAAAGTATGTAGTACCCAGATGACCGATGACCTGGTAACGGTTGCAGGAGTACGATGGATGCGAGACGCACAGGACCGTTCATTGTGGCGGCACTTGGGGGAGGCCTATGTCCAGCAGTGGACGTCTTTCGGCTGAAATGATGATGATGATGTAGTACCCAACTGGGGTGATATTGTACCCCAGTGCAACATTCTTATCTACCCTGCGACCTATATTTTTGTCTTATCAAATTAAATTCCAGTTAACACTAGAAGGATGAAGGCTACACCGACGGCCACCACCACCACAAGAAGCACCCGAGTTACCAGCCACGCATTCATGCAGCGGCGACGCCTGACATTTGCAGCGTTCTCCGCCGCTTCGGCTTCGCAATCTTTAAAGAATTCAAGATCATAAATTTATGGCTAATAGGAAATACGCATGAATTTTTTATTTATTTATTTATTAAAACTTCATACAACAGAAAGGTACAAAGGCGGACTTAATAAAAAAAAGCATATATTTCAGGCAACTAATAGCACCCATACAACAATCACAAAACAGAACACACACACATAACCAAATAAATTTACACTATCGGACATAGTAACACGTCTGCTACAGCAATGTCCGATATAAGGGCAATCAATTCTGCCAGCAATCAACGCCAGAACTGTATTGGAGCTGCCCCGCACCCTGCGCACCAAGGACGCGCACCGCGCGCCGCATGGTGGTGTGAAAACAGTAGGTGCGCGCTTCCGCAAACATGCCCGAGGCACAATGGCTAATGGCTAATGCATTCACTGCCAGTCAACCAAAGGTAGTGAAGAGAAAACATGGTAGGTGCATAAAAAAAAGAAAAGATTAATAGGAAAACAAGGGATCAAATGTATATATACAAAAAAATAAACATACATAAATATAAACAAAACTACACTACTGCTATATTTACTAAACTAGTTACTACCCCCTACTTCGTCAGCTTCAAATTCATATAATAGTAAAACGCCATACGGTCACAATATTATGATTATTGATTACTTATTATTATTAATAATTCGTTTATTTTCTCACCACAGTATCACAGCAATTATTATTGTATGTATTTTTTTTATTTTTTTTTATTCTCGATTGGTTCGCGCTTGACCGCCATCTCACCTGATGGAAAGCGATGATGCGGTCGACGATGGAGCGCGCTTACCTAGAAGTAACCTATTCACTCTTGACTTAAAGATTACCGGGTTGTAGCTATCAGGAAACACACATTCCGGCAAGGATGTACCTAAATATATATTTATTATTGTTCTTATTTCCTCTCTGTCAGTCTTCTTTTAAGCTGCACCTGCCATGTTATATCTCTGCACCACCCTAAGGTCGACTGGTAGAAAATGCCTAAGTCATTAAGTCCGTCTTTGTACAATGTTTCATTAGTGCATAAAGTTTTAAATAAAAAAATATTAACCTTTTAACAGGCTACGTCGGATATATCCGACCAACACTCGCATTTATTCCGCTAGAGTCGCACATCCACGACCAAATACTCGCATCTCGTCAGCTCTTCTGTCACCTATGGGGATTGAAGAGCTAAACGAGATGGAGTACCCAGACGCAAACATACGACCGTGACGAATAGGACACAGAAACACTCGTCGGACTAATCCGACGCAAACGGTAAAAGGATCAATTTCTATTTCTAAAATGAAAATTAATTCTAGGTTAATCCATATAACATCAGTTATCGTTTTAAGATTTCTGATTAAAAACAGAATGGGCGAATTTAACCACTGGGGTCTCCATCAAATGTGCTCGTCATGTTCAAAGTCATTGGTGAAAAAAGATGAAAATGTAATGCGTATCTTTTTTTCTCCTTCTCTGTCAAATCCATCCAAGGGTTGTCTGTAAAAAATCGCTTGTAGCGATAAGACCGCACATTGTGACACCCTATTAATGTTAATTTCCTAATGTAAATTGTATTTTTGGTGAACAATGAAGACTATCTATCTATCTATCTAATTAAAATAATAAATAAATAAATAAGTAAGTATCTAAATGTAAGAGAAATTTGGAAAAAAAGAAGCTTATATCTGGAATGTGGTACTGTGTGGGGTATTTTTGTACTCCAACGTGGGTGTATGGTACCCAACACTCTGGGAGTGAATTAAGAATAATCTCTAATTTTAAATGTGAGATTTCTGTTTTCTCCGTTGAAAATAAAAAAAAAAATACTAAAGAAAGAATGATTTCGCAGGAAGTTGGTGTAATTATCACACAAATCGTTGATTTGTTTGTTCAAGGTGCTGTTGGGGCAGCCTAGATACTGAAGTGCATTGGCTATGTCCGCTTTAGCGCGTGTGGATGATTTCCATAGTGAGAAAGACACAAGCGCATTACTTTGTGTAATTTATTTCATCACCTCTGCTCTCAAAACGGTGAAGGAAAACATCGTGAGGAAACCGGCATGTTATAGAACCAAAAATTCGAAGACATGTGACATTCACCAACCCGCACTGGGCCTGCGTGGTGGATTACGGCTCATTCCCTCTCCTAGAGAGGAGGCCTGAGTCCCAACAGTGGGAACATTGAAAGGCATACTCATGCTCATAACGATTGCATCACTGCTTACCATCAGGTGGGATCGCAGTCAAGCACTAGTTTATATCATTTAAAATAAAAAGTCGTACGTTTTAGAGTAAATTCTATAGTTCTAAGGCTCAGTTTGTATTTAACATAATATTTTTTATTGAATAATGAAGATGTAAGAATATGCCTTTTTTTATTGGGTGGGAAAATCATCTTATGACATCCCCCGCTCTTGGGCGGAACGGGAGATAGTGTCAGACTCTTACTGACTAAAAACCCACTACTGTTCCTTCGTTGCCTTCGTCCCAGGGCCCCGGGTTTCGCTTTCACACTACCCGTGGCCCCAGTAGGCTTCGATCCTGCTGGGCCCCTACGATTTGCTGACATCTCCTTGAGGCGCGCGTGGAACAGTACGCGCCGTCGACGACTTGGGCTCGGTCCGGACGGTTACTGGACGGTCGGACGGCGAGCCACCCATTGCTCGCCGTCTGCAAGCCCGCGCCTACGGTGGCCGGAAATCGGGATCGGAATCCTATATAGCATATAGCATTATTGCTTCGCAGAAGGAGTCGACCGTCTGCCACTCCTCCTCGCTCCGGACCATGGCCTGTACCAAGGCCCGGCGCGAGAGATTGCCGCCGCATGTAAGAATATGCCTTACAATTTGATTTCACTACATAGTATAAAACAAAGTCGCTTTTCGTGTCTGTCTGTCCCTATGTATGCTTAGATCTTTAAAACTACGCAACGGATTTTGATGCGGTTTTTTCAAATGGATAGAGTGATTCAAGAGGAAGGTTTACATGTATAATACACGCACAATATAGTAGAGGAACACTGATGATTTTAGTGGTTTCTAATTTGATGTCGTAAACAAACATTTTTGGCGCTTACATTGCACACGCTGGTTGAACCCTAAGAGATAGATCAAAATAAGGTACGACGTGATCAGCATAGCACCCGTGCGAAGCCGGGGCGGGTCGCTAGTATTATATAAACTAAGTAATGTGAGAGGTGAAACGCAATGAAAGGCTTCTGGTTAGATTTAAACTATTATCACATTGTATTAAGCATTTTCAAATACATTTTGTACAAAAATTACGTCTATAATTTTGTACGACGTCTCCCTATCTATCAAACTTAAACTTTTTATAACATAATTATACCTTAAAAATATGATAACATGCCAGTTTGCTATATTAATAATAATAGTGTTTCCCATGAAGGTCGCCACATGAGCTACGCTTCGTAAAGCTAAGCTTCATCGCTTGCAAAAAGTACAATTTTATTGTTTACATACTATTTAAAATAACTATATTAGAAATGAATATATTAGAGGAAGTTTGAAAGTGGCGCACGTGACTGAAAAGTTGAAGGGGAATCGTTTGTCTTGGTATGGTCATGTGAAGAGGAGAGATGAAACGCATGTTACTAAAAGAGTTATGAGTTTACATGTGGATGGGTGGAGAGGGAGAGGGAGACCAAAGAAAAGATGGATGGATTGTGTGAAGAGTGATATGAAAGAAAAGGAAGTTAGTGATAGCATGACGAGTGACAGGGCAGAGTGGAAGAAAAAAACGTGTTGCGCCGACCCCAAATAAGATGGGACAAGGGCAGGAAGATGATGATGAGTTACTATTTAAAATACATAAAAAACAAAAATACAAATGCAAATGAAACAATAACCAATATTAGGACTACAGTAATTAAATACATATTGGTACAGAGCATAGCTTTGGCCACTTTCTTTTGTAGAACATATTCTTCGTTGTACGGCGCTGACGGCATCTCGGGGTCGTTTCGCACCCCACTATGGGTATGTGGTACCCCACTTTGGGTATGTGGTACCCCACTGGGGTGATATTGTACCCCGAACTGGGACTCATAAGTCGGGTTAAATCTGTACGTCGTCGAATCGTTGCCTGTTGGGTTGGGGGGAATTCAAACTGTTCAAATTAATATGATTTCTTGAATTTTTTATGCATGGATTAATTATCTAAAAAAAATATATAATAATAAACGCCATGACACCCGATGGTAGGTGATGCAGCAAAAAAAATTTTTTTTTTCTTTGAAATAATAAAAGACAGAAAAAACGATCTGCGACTAACTTTTTTTTTTTAAAATTAAGTTTATAAATCATCAAATTCTTCTACTCTGGGTGGAGCAGGAGGTGTCAGATTTTTACTGATTAAAACCCAGCCGTGTTCTTTCAGTTGCCCTTTTCGTTCTAGAGCCAAGGTGACTATTTTGAACTATCTCGCTAACCTAGCAGGGCGGAAAAAGTCCCTTGGTTCAGGCCATGGTACGGAGTGAGAAATAATGGGAGGTGGTCTCCTCCTGCGAAGCAGTAATGCTAGCAAAGGAGGTCACTGAAACCGTGAGGCGGAGACAAGCATCACGATAAGACCGCCCCGGGCATCATTCGGCGTCGTTCCCGACGGCGAGCCATGGGTAACTCGCCGTCCGCTTCAAAGAGATGTCAGTAAAATTAACAGGGCCAGTTAGGGCCGACAACTGAAAGATTTCGAACAAGTTACCGCAACCCTGAACCGCCACGGGTATATGTGAAAGTGAAACCCGGGGCCCTGGGACGGAGGCAAAGAAGAAACAGGAGTGGGTTTTTAGTCAGTAAAATTCTGACACTATCTCCTGCTTCGCCCAAGAGCGGGATTTGTCATAAGATTATTTTCCCACCCAATAAAAAAAAACTGCACCGCAGAAGGCAAAAGAACACGTGTGACACGCCCCCTCGCTCCACTCGGGGCGAGAAGTGTAATTTGATGATTTCTTCAACGATAAATATATAAAATAAACTACATACCTTTAGCAGCTCCATTGAGCAGGTTCAGTGATGTCTGCTGCATCGCGAACAAGTTGTCTTCAGCTACTAGAGGCGCTGAGGGTCCCCCCAAGCCTCCGAGACCCACTGTTGGAGGTGGTACGGGCAGTTTGGACGCTGTGAACGGAGAGCGGTCATTATCAAAAATGATTCCATTGTTGTCCAAAACTTAAACATAGCATAGCATAGCATAGTCGGCCTTATAATGTTCCCACTGTTGGGACTCAGGCCTCCTCTCTAGAAGTGGGAATGGGCCGTTATCCACCACGCGGGCCCAGTGCAGGTGCAGGGGATGTCACATGTCTTCGAATTTTTGGTTCTAGGTCATGCCGGTTTCCTTACGATGTTTTCCTTCACCGTTTTGAGAGCAGTGGTGATAAAATAAATTAAATAATTTATTATTATTATTATCACTTTAAGTCAAGAGTGAATAGGTTACTTCTAGGCAAGCGTGATTTCTAGTAAATATTTTAATGTAAAATTGGTGTAATTTTGTGTCTTAAAAGGCACTTTTTTCACTCGCCTATCGTCAACATCGAGCATGGTTTAAAAGCTTGTTGCTTCATCTAACGCAATCCAAAGTGATGTTTGATGAAGAGGCAACGCGAAAAAGGAGATATAACGCCTGAAAACTCTGTTAGCATTCGGTAATTCCGTGATTTACTCGAATATTTTACAAAACTTGTTTAAGGAAATACGTGTTTTTTTTTTAAACCCTTAAAAGTTTTTGAAAAAAATTGTCGTCATTCAGAATCTTGATTAAATTTGCACGGTTTCTATTGTTATACTTTTTTGACTAAATTATGAAGTCTCAAAGTTCATGCAAAATAGCAGATTTGAAGAAGTCTTTACTGGATTATTTTTACACAAATTTATAAATTGATTTCAATAGAAGCCTAGATAATATCCACAAGATACAGTGTTTCCAAAATATCTAATGAAAAATGTGGAATAACGTCATAATCGCGTAAGAGCTATTGTATGAAAAACAGTGAAAATGTATGTCGAGTTGGAGGCCCTTAAGTGTCGAGTGAAAATGTATGTCGAGTTGGAGGCCCTTAAGTGTCGAGTGAAAATGTATGTCGAGTTGGAGGCCCTTAAGTGTCGAGTGAAAATGTATGTCGAGTTGGATGCCCTTAAGTGTTCACGCAACTGCACAATATATGTGGAACCATTGAAGATAGGTGCGATTTCGGTATGGTGGAGTTGAGAATTGTATTAACTACCAAAGCGATGCTTGCCGAGAAGGCCGATTCGACACTTTGCTGCCAAAACTTTGACTGGCCTGTTGGTCTAGTGGTCAGTGGTCCTGACTGCTATGCCTGAGGTCGTGAGTTCGATTCCCACTCAGGAAAAATGTTTGTGTGATGAGCACGGTCATTTGTTTTGTGTCTGGATGTAATTTATCTATAATATGTATGTAATTAGAAATATATAAGTATGTTTATCAGTTGTCTAGTACTCATAACACAAGCTCTGCTTAGCTTGGGACTAGACGGCGTTGTGTGATAGTTGTGGAATATTATTATTATTTAAAAAATATACTGCTAAAAACTTTAGAATATTTTACATCAGCTTTGACAAAAGATTTTATTTAAAAATAATTGTATTAAAAACTAAAGACTTGACTTAAAGGCCTCAGTAGCCAGATCATTAAATCTCAAAAGGAAAAATGAGGAATGTTCAACTCTGGCGTATGTACTCACCAGGGGGCGCGCTAGTCTGCAGCGCGTTCGCGACGAGCTGCCTCTGAGGGTCTTCCTCCTCATCAGAATCGGTCAGGCCGTATTTACTGAAGTGTTCCACCCGGAACACCCAGCTACCGGTCTGGGGTCGGTACTCGATGAACTTAGTGTTGTGTTTGTCGCAAACGCGACGCAGTTTACTCTCGTATTCCATTTTAAGGAGCCTGTGAACAAATCATGATATTCAATTACGATAAGTCTACAGCCAAAATGCAACAGAGTAGCTATTAGGGCTTTTTTTTTTAATTGATATAAACCAGTGCTTGACTGCGATCCCACCTGATGGTAAGCGGAGATGCAATCATTGATGGTCAGGCGCACTAGTTTATTAAGAGCCTATTCACTCTAGCCTTGAAGACACCTATATTATAGTTGGACGGGAAAACAGCAGCAGGCAATTTGGCTTTTATTTTATTAATAGGTATTGTTATAACCTAAGCCAAGCGCGCGTTAGGAGCCTTGACAACCCTGTTTTCTTTTCTAGATAACCCTTTTTCTCCTTCTTATCTTGAGAAAGGAATCTCCTCGCCGTGTCAAGGAGTACTGCTTTCTGAATCAGGCCCTTGATCCAGCTGCCTAACGAGAGCCTCCTCAGATGTTATTCGAGGCTCTTGGCTATTAGCATAGTCGGCCTTATAATGTTCCCACTGTTGGGACTCAGGCCTCCTCTCTAGGAGAGGGAATGGGCCGTAATCCACCACGCGGACCCAGTGCGGGTTGGTGGATGTCACATGTCTTCAAATTTTTGGTTCTAGGACATGCCGGTTTCCTCACGATGTTTTCCTTCACCGTTTTGAGAGCAGTGGTGATGAAATAAATTACACAAAGTAATGCGCCTGGCTGGGTTTGAACCCGCGACCTATAACTCGTAAGTCGGGGCCGTTACCACTCGGCCACCATTGCTCTCAGCTATTAAGCCATTATTTTTATTTCAAGTCGGCTAGATGTTATAACTCACCTCTCTGGTTCGGTGATGGCTCTCTTCTCACTCTTGTCCCGCGGCCACACTCTGTCCAGCGTGACGTAGGCGCGCCTGTTCAGACCCTCGCCTAGAGGAGGCTTCACTGACTCTTCAGGGTATACTATTACTTCTTTGTTCAGGAAATGTACTAAAAAAAGAAAAATATATTGAGTTTGGTTAGTTTTAAGTTTTTTTATGGATGGATGGAGAGGGAGAGGGAGGTCAAAGAAAAGATGGATGGATTGTGTGAAAAGTGATCTGAAAAGATAAGTGACAGGACAGAATGGAAGAAAAAATGTTCATCCGCGTGAAAGTAGGTTCAGTGTGTGTGTTGAATGTAGTGTGGGTGTGTGTGTTATGTGTGTAGTGTTTTTTTTTAAATTATTTTTCGTTGTGCTTACCCAAACTATCCAAATCCATGCCGGCAACATCGATCTCGCAATCATAGTACACGTTTCCGTAGTTCTTGCGTCCGATCGTAAGGTGAGGGACGACGCACGACCCGTCCGGACGCATGTAGCCTGAGAAAAGAGAGATTATTGAAAGTCTATTCGCGTTAAGAAAATAGTGACGTTATCAGAGCCGCTGTAAAGTAAAGGCGTAGTTTTATTGACCTCAAAATTAAAGCAAACTTTTTATTACACATCATCATCATCATCATTTCAGCCGAAAGACATCCACTGTTGGACATAGGCCTCCCCGTGCGCGACGCCACAACGGCCGATCCTGTGCGTCTCGCATTCACCGCACTCCCGCGATGAGAGTCGCGGGAGTGCGGTGCCGGCCCCGACTTACGTGTTGTATGTCGCGGGTACAAACCCAGCCAGGCGCATTACTTTGTGTAATTTATTTCATCACCACTGCTCTCAAAACGGTGAAGGAAAACATCGTGAGGAAACCGGCATGTCCTAGAACCAAAAATTCGAAGACATGTGACATCCCCTGCACCCGCACTGGGCCCGCGTAGTGGATTACGATCCATTCCCTTTCCTAGAGAGGAGGTCTGAGTCCCAGCAGTGGGAACATTAAAAGGCTGGTTATGCTTAACCGTCCTCCATAATCATCAAATACAAGTCAAGTAATGAAGATCTACTTACCAATCATCTCGTCCAAACTGGGAATGGTGTAGTACCCTGGGCGGGTGAGCTTCACCCCGGTTGGATGGGGTGGCAGCTCCCGTGGAGCTACGTTTTCCTCCTCAGACACTGTTGGACAAGTAAAAGAGATTAATATTCTAATGTTTTATTGTGAGCAGACATCACACTCACGGCTCAACTATGTAAGGCTTGGGGCAAACGGGCCACCGACCACAACCACTGATGGCCAGTGACAGCGACTTTTTGATACATTTTTTATAGACGCACCGCACACGTGCTACAGTAGTATCCGCGACTCGCCACTTGTGGTCGCTACGGTCCACACAAAATGCCGAAACTCGCCACTGTCGCAAAGCTCCACCCCCTCACAGTTAACCGAAAGACGTTCTACGTCTCGCACGCGTCACCATGGAGTACGACGCCATAATTAATGTTGATACGTTTATAGATAGATAGATATTCTTTATTGTACACCAAAAATACAATTTACATTAGGAAATTAACATACGTTGATACGTTTATATTAGTGATGCAACGGAAATGTCTTAACGGAAACGGAAACAGCCGTCAAAAATAAATCTTAACGGATGCGGAAGTGGAAGCGGAAGTGTTAAAACTATGAAGAAAAAGCACGATTTAATTTTTTTTAAACAACTCTTCTAATGTGTCCTGTCGTCCACGCGCCTCGCTGTATTCTTCCGTTTAGAGTTCTGTCATAAATTTAGCGGAAACAGAAGTCAAAAAGCTTGCGGAACTTCTGCAGAAGCGGAAGCAGAGTTCTGTTGCAACACTAGTTTATATCGTCCATCGTAAGACTGCTTAGCAGGGAGTGGGTTATAAAATGTGGCGGCTTCCGAACGCCAGTGGCTGTCGCTCGCTACTGACACTGATATAAAAGTGGCGGTAGCGCGCAACAGCCACTGGTTGCTGTGGTCGGTGGCCCGTTTGCACCGGGCCTAACACTTATGTAAGTAAGGTCTAACTTGATGCAGCTGGATACTAGAATTTTACATAGAACGACTATTAGACCTTCAAACCCTAGGAACTGGCTAACACGATACCCCTTGGCGAGACTGATGACAGTTTGTTTATGACTGTCAAAGACTTTATATGGCTAACTTAGATCTGTCAAACAAATACGAAACCAAAAATTTCCAATTGTTAAACCAGAAGGGGATGGCGGAGTCTGTGTTCGCTTGCTTCGCTCGCTCTTTAGACCCCGTCATCCCCTTCTAACCTAACCTGTCTTAATCGAGGTACCCCTAGTCCTTTAATAATTGTAAAAAGTCTATTAATTTTTAATGTAGTTAAGAAATAAGATTTTTTATACACAGTTAAAAATATCCCATCAAAATTGTATGCGTATTCCCTAATGACGATAAGTTTCTACAAAATTCAACGATTAATAACCGTATAGTCCGCCGATCTGGTGCGCTATCTTCTCACAGCGGGAGCAGCCCGCCTGCTCGCCCCAGCGGTGGCGGCAGAACTGCAGGCGGTCGCCGCCGCCCGGGCACAGCGACCTCACTAGCGGGGAGGGAAGGAATGAGGAGTCAGGAGGGCGTGCTGATTAGTGGGAACTCCAGCTATGTGGATGTGAGAACACTGTAGACTCCGCGGAATCATAGGTTACTTTCTAATTCAATCCACTTGTTTCTTCTCCTTTTGGGTACAATGTAGACTGCCCCCCTAGCCAAGTTACGATCGTTTCGTTTGCGTCGAACGCCTCCGATTCCTTTGTTCTGACGTCATCTCAACGATCAGTCACGTGGTGAGAACAAAGGAATCGGAGGCGTGACCTACTCGTGCGTTCGACGCAAACGAAACGATAGATAAGAGGGCTGGTCTACACAGTCCTCTCATACCTATTAACTACCTACGTCGGATAAATTCGACAAACACTCTCGCGTTTACTCCGCCAGGGTCGCACATTCACGACCGAATACTCGCACCTCGTAAAACTATATTCAACAATGGAAAACTAAAAATATCAGACATACAGTATTTTTTTTTTTGTATTAGTACTTTTTTTTTAAAGAAAAATAACGCCTGATAACAAACTATAGCAATACACTAAATAGTCTCTAACTTTGTTTGGTTATGGTTGGTAGACATAATTCTTTTTGCTATTGATTTATCTTACAGTCCTTTAAGATATGGCCTAGGTTTCACTTTTGGCGAAAATAAAAAAAATTACATGCCAGCAATGTATGGGAAAAGTTTCATCCCGCTTTAGTTTTCAGTATATTTTTCTTTTTATATAGCTTTATTTTTCCCTATATTTGTGCCATGACACAACTTCTACTTCAGCTCGTCTGTCACCTATGGGGATTGAAGAGCTAAACGCGATGGAGTACCCAGTCGCGAACGCACGACCTTGGCGAATAAGACACGAAAATACTCCTCAGACCATTCCGACGCAAACGGTAAATGATATAAACCATAGCTGTATTGTTGGGTGAAGGGATTTAGTAATTAGTATTAAATAACTAGCTTTTGCCCGCGACTTCGTCCGCATAGAAGTCGAAAATGGTTTTATTAGGTTTATTGAGATACGAAAATATGAAATATTATTTATTATGTTCGTCGTGTGTCATAGTCCATTGAATTGTATGGCGAGCGATATTGTATCTTAAGATAAAATATTATAGTATCTTAGCCGTGTGCAGCGCCCCTTAGTGAACTCCACTGCGGGTGACGTAACCTACGACAAACTTATTATTTGCGATTGGTACAGTAATAAAAACGTTTTTTTTTTTTTTTGACAATAAATTTGCAGTTTTCTTATTTATTCCCATATCTGTGCTACAAGACCTTGCTTCATGCCAAATTTCAGGATTCTAGGTCAACGGGAAGTACCCTATGATTTTTGGTTCCGAGTGTCGAAATATACGTTTTTTGCGACAGAAACGGCCGTATCTTTTTTATACATTAACTTAGAAGTTCGATTCTTTCAAAGATTCAAGGGACCGAAGACCTGAGTATATGGTTTTAATTTCAACACGATACCTCCACGCGTTCCTGAGATAAAGAGTATTGACAGACAGACAGACAACAAAGTGATCCTATAAACGTTCAGTTTTTTCCTTTTGAGATACGGAACCTTAAAAAAAGAAAAATATAGAGGTACTTACTGGACAGCGTATCAATATTCTCTTTATCATGAGAGCGGTCGGATCTGACGGCCAGCTCCCTGACCGAGTTCTCCGCAGAGTCCGGGTTCTTCACCAGCGCGGGGCGGAGGGGCTTCGTGGTGAGCCAGCTGGCGCGACGCTCGGATACTTGGGCTTGAATGTCTTTTTCTGAAATAGAGTATATTGGTTACATTCAAAGATTGAGACTGGCCTGTCGGTCTAGTGTTCAGTGGCCCTGATAGCTATGCCGGAGGTCGTGGGTTCAATTCCCACCCAGGACAAATGTCTGTGTGATGAACACGATCATTTGTTCTGTGTCTGGGTGTAATTTATCTATAATATGTATGTATTTAGAGATATATAAGTATGTTTATCAGTTGTCTAGTACTCATAACACAAGCTCTGCTTAGCTTGGGACTAGACGGCGTCGTGTGATAGTTATACACGTCTTTACTTTGCAGCGAGAGAGAGAGAGAGAGAGCTACCCATTGTTCGTCGTCTGCGAGTCCGCGCCCACGGTAGCTGGTAGTTTGGGTTGAGGTCTCGGCAGCTGGTCCGTGAGTATTTCCGTTCCCTTATTTTCGCTAGCATTACTGTTTCGAAGAAGGATGCAACCGCATACCATATGCCCTCGCTGAGGAGCAGGGCCTCTATAAGAGCGCGGCCAATCGCCCCTACGAGGAGACACGGCGGCATTCCGCTCAAGCAGGTCACACTAGCACCGTGCCCTCCGGTACCGTACAATGGTGACACCCAGGCATTTCTTCCGCTCGAATCAAGCGCAGGAACCTTCCGAACTTACCATGTCCGGTGAGGACCTGCGTCATACGGAAGGTGAGAACGCCATGACGTCTCTCCCGTCACTCCTCCAGCTCAGCCCAGTATAACGCACCGTCAGCCACTCCTTTCGAGATCTTCAGACGTGATATATGTATGATGTTTCCTTGCGTTATCACATCAGAAACGAAAACATCCGCTAGAGAACCAAGGTTACTAACATAGCCAGAAGAACCACCAAACTTAAGTGGCAGTAGGCAGGTCTATGGAGACGAAAGGTTCTGGAGTGGCGACCACATGGTGGACCGATGACCTGGTGAGGGATGCGGAAATCCGATGGATGCCAGACACAAGATCGGTCGTTGTGTCGACACTTGGGGGAGGCCATGTCCAACAGTGGACGTCTTGCGGCTGAAATGATGATCACTAACCTAAGTTCGGGTACAGACGCGGTGTCGACTCCCCGTCAATCGGTTTCTCCTTGTCGCTCCACGGCATTTTCGAAGAGCTAAGCCTGGAAAAAAAAAATTTGGTTATTTTTTTATACACTAGTCTCTGTCACTGGCTTCGCTCGCCTCTTTCATGGGGTACTATTTGAAATGTTATAATAAAATACCTCCCCAAATATTAGGACTCAATGAAACGTAATTTAAATGTATTAAACGCACACTATGCAGGCAAGCATATTATAAGTTGGAGGATTATATTCAAGATAAAAATGCTTGGCCCAATGCTGGTCCAGCTCCACTACCACCACACATTCCACAATGTACACACACCACAATTCCACATGTACTAGGAGAGGGAATGGGCCGTAATCCACCACGCGGGCCCAGTGTGGGTGCAGGGGATGTCACATGTCTTCGAATTTTTGGTTCTAGGACATGCCGGTTTCCTCACGATGTTTTCCTTCACCGTTTTGAAAGCAGTGGTAATGAAATAAATTACACAAAGTAATGCGCCTGGCTGGGTTTGAAACCGCGACCTACAACTCGTAAGTCGGGGCCTTTACCACTCAGTCACCACTGCTCAATTGAGTATTGAGTATTTTAAATTTAATTTAAGTTTTCAATACTTGTTTGTTCAGGGTATGCCAAATAAGCATGTTTTCTTTCTTTTCTTTTCACATTATCATATTACTTGTAAAAATTACGAATACTATATTTATAAACAACTAGCTGACCCGGCAAACGTTGTTTTGCTATGTATATAAAAAATTTTTTTATCTAAAATTGAAAAAAAAAATAGATGTTGTCCGATTCTCAGACCTACCCAATATGCACACAAAATTTCATGAGAATCGGTCAAGCCGTTTCGGAGGAGTATTGCAACGAAAACAGTGACACGAGAATTTTATATATTAGATTTATAAGTAGCATGTGGTATGTATAAGGATGGAGAGGGACAAGGAGGCCAAGGAAAATATGGATGGATTGTGTGAGAAGTGATATGAAAGAAAAGGGGAGTTAGTGATAGCGGGACGAGTGACAGAACGAAAAGAACTTGTTGCGCCGACCCCAAATAAAACGGGACAAGGGCAGGGAGATGATGATGAAGTAGCAAGTAGGAGTTACAGATAGCGGCACGAATCTTGAACGCTCGGCAAAAGAGCGAAGATCCCTTTGCGCATCGCACACATCGGCGAGCCAATCACTGTACAAGGATTGCACCCCCCGCCCCCGCATCTCTTTTCATACCACTAAAGAGACCCGATATTTCACTTCTGCGTGCTTCTGCGCAAGTAGAACTGTAGAAGTCAGCGCTCAAGATCCGGGCCGGTATTTATATGATGAAATTGATCGAAATAATAGGTCACTTACCAACTGACATGTCTGTCGGAGCCGGAGCTAACATCACCTTCTGCAAAAGAAAATAAAAAAAGATTACAGACCACATAGTGACTCTCTCACTCGTATCTGTGTGACGTTCATCTTTTTTTAGGGTTCTGTTCCTCAAAAGAAAAACACGGAACTCTTATAGGATCGCTTTGTTGTCCGTCCGTCTGTCTGTCTGTCAAGACCCTTCTATCTCGGGAACGCGCGGAGGTATCGAGTTGAAATTTAAGCCATATACTCAGGTCTGCGGTTCCTTGAAGCTGTAAAAAAATGAAACTTCAGAGTTAACGGGGTTCTGGGTTCCGTTTTTTTCTTTTGAGGTACGGAAACCTAAAAAAACCGGCCAAGTGCAAGTCGGACTCGCGCACAAATTGATCCCACTATAGCAAAAAAAAAAAAACTGCAAAAATATCACGTAACTTGTATGGGAGCCCTACCTAAATATTTATTTTATAAATAGATAGATAGATAGATATTCTTTATTGTCCACCAAAAATACAATTTACATTAGGAAATTAACATTAATAGGGTGTCACAATGGGCGGTCTTATCGCTAAAAGCGATTTTTTACAGACAACCTTTTATTCTGTATTTGTTTTTATAATGGCAATAGAAATACATCATCTGTGAAAATTTCAACTGTCTAGCTATCACGGTTCATGAGATACAGCCTGGTGATAGACAGACGGACAGCGGAGTCTTGGTAATAGGGCGTTTTTACAATTTGATTACTCAAAACTAGAAAAATAAAGTCTTTTTAAAAATGGTATAAGTTACTCACGCCACCCGGTAGAGCCGGCGTTCTTCAGCGAAACATACTCGTCCTGTCTTCGGTCAACTTCGTCAGTGTTCGGCAGTTCCGAAGGCATCTCTCTCGTTGGTGGACCCCCGTTGGACTGTGGGCGTTCTTCTAGAGATCTGCGAATAAAAACATGAAAATTAAGCCAATTAACATGTGTTTGGGAGTGTGCGTCGGCATTACATAACCTAATTCCGCCTAACCCGTTACATCATCGGACCACCAGGCGTACGGCAACGCGCCAGCGGTACATGGTGGACATCCCACCTATACGCACAAAACGTTTTGGGAACACATTCATTGTGCGTACAGCTAAGGAGTGGAATTCCTTGCCGGAATCTGTGTTTCTTGATGGCTACAACCCAGGATTCATTAAGTCAAGAGTGAATAGGTTACTTCTAGGTAAGCGCGCTCCATCGTCGACCGCATCGTCGGTTTCCATCAGGTGAGATGACGGTCAAGCGCGAACCTATCAAGAATAAAAATAAAAAAAACTGTCAGTGCGCGAGTCCGACTCGATTTTGGCTGATTTTTTTTTTTTTTTTTAATTGATAAGCTTGCGTTTCACCACGATCTCACGTGATGGTAAGTGCATCAAGTTTCGTAGAAATCTTAGAAATAACAAACATACGTCGAATCAAAATTTCAAATTCTTGGGCATTGACGTGGAGTTGGTAAGGCAAGCTCAAACATTCACAAGGTTGTAGCTATCAGGAAACACAGATTCCAGCAAGGAATTCCACTCCTTAGCTGTACGCACAATGAATGTGTTCCCAAAACCTTCACAAACTTACCTATAAAAACAGTTCCATTCTCGAATCGAATTACGAAGATTTTTCCGAATCGCAATAAATGTTTTTTTTGTGACATATCTACAAATTTACTGTTTTGAAATTTTTTCTTATTCTTGTGATAAGAGACCTTACTTCACGCCAAATTTAAGGATTCTATATCAACGGGAAGTACCCTATGAATTTTGATTCCCTTGAGTGTCGAAATATATGTTTCTTGCGACATAAACGGCCGTATCTTTTTTTTCATTCAACTTTTGGTCTTGACAGACCGACATACAGACACCAAAGTGACCCTACTAGGGTTCCGTTTTTTCCACACACACTCACACAAATTATCGCCTGTACATTATAAGTGTGATGTGATCACAGAAACGATATTTTAACCAAGACTGTCAATTCAATACTGTGCCTTTTACACGGTGACGTAGTGCTTCAAAAATCAAGCTGAGTCGTTAGTCTCAGCTGTCAATTGTAGAATTTTGAGGGTCAAAATCAAAAGACGAAAAACCTGTTCACCCTTCGGTAAAAATGTTCCCAACTAAAATGGGGTCAGCTCCCGTTCTAACCGTTGGTTTTCAAGGTTAGGTCATCATCTTCCTGCCCTTGTCCCATCTTATTTGGGGTCGGCGCAACACGTTTTTTTCTTCCATTCTATCCTGTCAACCGTCATACTAGTGGCGCCAGTGACTGAAAAGTTGAAGGGGAATCGTTTGTCTTGGTATGGTCATGTGAAGAGGAGAGATGAAACGCATGTTACTAAAAGAGTTATGAGTATACATGTGGATGGATGGGAAGGGAGAGAAAGACCAAAGAAAAGATGGATGGATTGTGTGAAGAGTGATATGAAAGAACAGGAAGTTAGTAATAGTATGACGAGTGACAGGGCAGAGTGGAAGAAAAAATCGTGTTGCGCCGACCCCAAATAACACGGGACAAGGGCAGGAAGATGATGAAAAAAACTCATCCAAAATCGCCTACATAGGCACTTATAAAACGTCAGAAGCTCAAGCACTTTCACAGCTCATATCATTATGGTTTTCTTACTCTATTGTTTTATTTTCTTTACCTATTATCTCGTATGAAATAACCTGCCTGCCTGCCTGGTAGTGTATTGAAAAACGTCGTTTGATACACGTGGAATTTGTCCAAACCAACACCCTCGCTTGCGACTCGGGCGAATTTCACGTCAGTTGCAATGACAAACTTTCTCCAGTTGTATCAAAATGTAGTATTCTGATATGAACTAACCCGCTGGTCTCGTTGGCATGGTCAACAAAGTCGTAATATCTGTCGTTAGGTTTCTGATTGGGACGCAGCACCAAACGTTACTCCCGTTTATTTATTTCCTAAGTGTATTGAAAAACGTCGTTTGATACACGTGAAAATTTGTCACGGCAGCACTCGGATCTATGGGGCCCAGCAGGGTTGAAGACTACTGGGGCCATGTGTTAAGTGAAAACTAATCCTGGAACGCAAGGCAAAGAAGGAACAAACGAGTGGGTTTTAGTCAATAAAAGTCTGACACGGAAGGGCGAGATATCATTAGACGATTTCCCACCTAAAAAAAAAACCACGCAACTCCATAACACCCTCACCTGCGGCTCGGGCGAATTTCGCCTCGGTCCACTTGTATCAAAATGTACTATTTGTATAAACTAACCTGCCAGTGTCATTGGTGTGGTCGACGGAGTCGTGATGGCTGTCGTTGGTTTTCTGGTTGGGGCGAAGCACCAAACGCTTGCGGGAAGGCTTCAGGCACAGCTTGTCTTCAAGACTCGCGTCCGATTCTTCGAGCCCGTCGAACAGAGATTTCTGTGGAAGAAAATATAAAATTAAGAGGGTCTTTTTCCACTCGCCTAGGGGCCATTCAAGTATTACGTAAGCACTACAGGGGGGTAGGGGTCTTTGCTTTGCTTATTTTTGATGACATGGGGGATGGGGGGGCTAGATGGTGATTACGTCAGCAGTATTATATATTTTTTTAAAGTTTTTTTTAAGAAAATGATGTCGATGTTCCCAAGTCGCAAGAAAACGAGTAGACACGACACACATCACTAAGCAACACACATCCAATGTCATTGAAGATTTAGAATCATGGTATCATGGACTGAGGACTGCTAATTTGAATTAATATGTAAAAGTTTTAAATTCAAACCTATTCCTTATTTGTAGACTTAAAAACCCACTCCTGTTCCTTCGTTGCCTTCGTCCCAGGGCCCCGGGTTTCGTTTTCACACTACCCGTGGCCTCAGTAGGCTTCGACCCTGCTGGGCCCCTACAATTTGCTGACATCTCCCTGAGGCGCGCGTGGAAGATTTGTAGACTTACAACTACTGCTCACAAATTAATAACGAAACCAACACATTGACAAATGCTTGTACTAATGTTTACGTAAACATGGGGGGAGGGTGAGAGTATTGCTTACTTTTGCTGACAAGGGGGAGGGGGGGGGAGTTAGTATTTGCAAAAAATCTGCTAACGTAATACTTGAACGGCCCCATATCGTCAACATCGAGCATGGTTTAAAATCTTGTTGCTTCATCTAACGCAATCCAACGCGATGTTTACTTATTTATTTATTTTAGGAAACTCGAGCCTCGAGCACAGGCGCAGAGTAGCCAGCCTATCGGTATTTTACAGGTTACATTTTGGAGAGTGTGCGCGGGAATTGCATGACTTGATTCCGCCCTCTCCTTTCTACCATCGGACAACCCGACGTACGGCGAGTTTTCCACCCTTACGTTGTTGAAACTTCAATGGTCCGGACTAAGCGTTTCGCTTCGTCGTATATACCGCGTACATCGAAGGACTGGAACAATTTGCCTGCCGCGGTCTTCCCGTCCAACTATAATTTATGTGTCTTCAAGGCTAGAGTGAATAGGCTCTTAATAAACTAGTGCGCCTGACCATCAATGATTGCATCTCCGCTTACCATCAGGTGGGATCGCAGTCATTGCTTGCACAGCTTCGAAGGCAGAACCTTTGATACGAAACTGTCGGTTAACCCGTATATTCGTAATTATTTAGTTATTACTTACAACACTATTTTGAACTGTAAAAGTGACATTATAACTTACACTCTGCTCAAGTATAAACAGAATACGTATTGTTTTGATCGACTTTTGTTTACATTTAAAATGACCATCCGCGCATCGACTTTAGAAGTAGATTGACAGACATGATTTTTATTCGATCGACTTTAAAAGTAGATTGACAGACATGCTTTTTGTTCGATCGACTTTAAAAGTAGATTGACAGACATGCTTTTTATTCGATCGACTTTAAAAGAAGATTGACAGACATGCTTTTTATTCGATCGACTTTAAAAGAAGATTGACATACTAACAAATAACTAATTGTAAAAACTCAAGTGCATAGTTATTGAAAATCCCTTCGCAATAAATCTAGTACCACTGAATCAAAATGATGACAGTCATATCCCTCAGCCACTCCTGACGCCGTCATATTGGTAGAAGATAGATGAGAGCTACCCGTTGCTCGCCGTCTGAAACCCCTATAAACAGTACCTTATCATCCCGGCGGGTGCTGGCCCTGGGAGTGACGGTGAGGCGCAGCGCGTTGGGTGAGGACACGCGGTAGGCGCCGCTGTTACAACTGTCCAGGACGGCCTTCACTGCGGCCGGGTTCGTCGGCTTCAGTACGTCTTCGGCTGTAGTGGCTGTGGAAAAAGAAAAATATACCAATTGATTCTTCTTTTTGTGTCGATGGACTCAATTATTAGGGTTACCGGTACCTTAAAAGGAAAAAACGGAACCCTTATAGAATCACTTTGTTGTCTCTTTTTTTTTATTCTCTATAGGTTCGCGCTTGACCGCTATCTCACCTGATGGAAAGCGACGATGCGGTCGACGATGGAACGCGCTTACCTAGAAGTAACCTATTCACTCTTGACTTAAAGAGTCTGTCTGTTAAGTCCCTTTATCTCGGGAACGCGTAAAGGTACCGAGTTGAAATTAAAACCATATACTCAAGTCTGCGGTCCCATGAAGCTGTGAAAAAATCAAACTCCTGAGTTAACGGAAAAAAAGATACGGCCGTTTTATTTTTCAGCTTTAATTTTAATTTCAACTCGATACCTCCACGCGTTCCTAAGATAAAGGGTCTTGACAGACAAATAGACATACAGACAGATGGACGGACAAGAGTGATCCTAGATTTTAGGTCAACGGAAGTGCTCTATGAATTTTGATTACCTTGAGAGTGTCGAAATATACGTTTTTTGCGACATAAACGGGCGTATCTTTTTTTTTTCGTTAACTTAGAAGTTTGATTTTTTCACAGCTTCAAGGGACCGCAGACTTGAGTATATGGTTTTAATTTCAACTAGATACCTCCACGCGTTCCTAAGATAAAGGGACGTAACAGACAAATAGACATACAGACAGATGGACGGACAAGAGTGATCCTAGATTCTAGGTCAACGGGAAGTACCCTATGAATTTTGATTCCCTTGAGAGTGTCGAAATACACGTTTTTTGCGACATAAATGGCCGTATCTTTTTTTTTCGTTAACTTAGAAGTTTGAATTTTTCATAGCTTCATAGGACCGCAGACTTGAGTATCTGATTTTGATTTCAACTACATACCTCCACGCGTTCCCGAAGTAAAAGGTCACAAAGTTGACAGACACAACAAAGTGATCCTATAACGGTTCCGTTTTTTACCTTTTGAGGTACGGTACCCTAAAAAATCCTACTAAAATTGCTACTAAATCTTATATACTTATACAAGCTTGTCAGCATCTCCCAATTTCCACATTACTCACATGAATCCGGCAACAGATCTTTGAAGAGCGGAGAGTCGCCGTACGGTCTCGCCGCCAACGTCAATATTTGCTCGTGGACGTTCCCACCGGCCGATGAACCGGACAGACTGTTGCTGTAAAAGGAATGTTACAATATAGCAATACAATAGTTTTGTCTCTTCGTTATTTAACATCGACTTCCGAAATTCACGCCGGAACAGCTGCTCAACCTTTATCAAGCGCAAGTACGATCGTGTATGGAGTACTGTTCTCATCTTTGGGACAGGTCTGCCAAATACCAGCTTGATGCACTAGAGTCGATTGAGAGGCGAGCCAAGAGAATCATCGTCAATGATGCACTTGTTGCGTCGAAGCTCCAAAGCCTTGGGCATCGCCGCCGAGTTGCTAGCCTGTCGGTTTTTTATCGTTTACATTTCGGGGAGTGTGCACTGGAATTGCACAATCTAATTCCACCAAGTCCGTTCCATCATCGGACCACTAGACGTACGGCGTTGCGCCACCGGTACATGGCGGACATCCCACCCATACGCACAAAGCGTTTTGAGAACACATTTATTATGCGTACAGCCAAGGAGTGGAATTCCTTGCCAGAGTCTGTTTCCTGATATGATTTGATTCCTAAACACGGTTAGGTTACATTGATTTATTACAGAGTTCCGGTGTCTACCTTCCAGCTTCATCATCAGATCAGTTCGATAAATCCCTTGCCCCCCTTCTTTCAGTCAGTCATCGACTACACGTATAAACAAAGCAATTTTACTTGTTACGACAGTTCTGCTGTGATCCTATGAGGAGTTCCGTTCCATATCTTCGAAGTTCATGATCAGATCATAACAATATTTCTATGGGACCAACTCGGAAGCCTACCACTAAACATATACTAACTAAACCTACCACTCTAAAAATATTTTCAAAATCGGTCTACAATTGACCGAGAAATCGGTGAAAAAACATTTAAAAAAAATACATTCAGCCGAACATGAACCTCCTTTTTTTTAATTGATATAAACCAGTGCTTGACTGCGATCCCACCTGACGGTAAGCAGAGATGCAATCATTGATGGTGAGGCGCACTAGTTTATTAAGAGCCTATTCACTCTAGCCTTGAAGACACCTATATTATAGTTGGACGGGAAGACCGCAGCAGGCAAATTGTTCCAGTCCTTCGATGTACGCAGTATAAACGACGAAGCGAAACGCTTAGTCCGGACCGTTGAAGTTTCAACAACGTAAGGGTGTCATTCTTTTTGAAGTCGGTTAAAAAAATGAAGGAAGACTTACTTCATGCCTTGCGTCTGGTTATTCAGCATGCTCCCCATGCCCATGCCTAAACCGCCTCCCAAAGTGTTGTTGCCGAACATACTGCCACCTAAGCCGCCTTCAAGACCTGTGAAAAAATAATACACTTTTATAAGAACGAACATTTTTTCATAGCAATCTTTGATAGCGCGGTATATACCTATACACCCCTATTTTTTAATTAGTACAAAAAAAAATGGGGCTCTCTCCGTACCCGTTACTGATCATATTTAAGTAGTCAAAAGTAAAAAAAAAACGATATCCCAAAATTGTCCACGAAAATTTGTCATAATTGGTAAATTCGTAATTGAATCAATTATTCATAACAATTGCTACGCGCCGTGTTTTTCCAATGTTTTTCATTCATAATTAATAGCCTGATAATGCTGCCAGCATTCTGGGCACTTTTCCCATTGACATGGATGTGGCCGAATTTTTTGATACCCTATGAGTTCTTTCTCTACCAGTTTGTACATAATATTATTTTCAGTTTGTTTAAATACTTATTAAGTTATATTTATTAGTTAAGATGTACATATAATATGTCATAAGATGATTTTCCAACTCAATAAAAAAATAGCCTGTACAATATTTCCATAAATTGAGTGACATTTTTAGATATAAACAAACTCTAATAACTTTGCTGTTTATGAATATTATTTATTGAGATTTTACTTAAATAATAACAAGACCTTTTCTAATAAGACCTTTAAGTATTTGTACTAATTAAAAACTAGTGGTGTATAATTAATACTTATCAAGACTATTCCAAAAAGGTCAAACACGATAGGGATATCAGAGTTCGTATGGCCACCTTCCGGTTCCATCATCAGATCAGCTCCATGTCATAATAATTTTACATTGTCATCTGATTTACACATGCACGCAAAATTTCAGCTCAATTGGTGACCCCGAAGTGGATCAAATTTAATTTGCAAGATTTGATTACAGACAAACAAACATAGGGACAGGTGAAACTAAATATAAGATTGTAAAAACAGTTTATTTTCGTCAAACATGGCGCACGCATACCATTAAAAAAAAACGGGCTAGTGCGAGTCGGACTCGCGCACTGAGGGTTCCGTACAAACTTACCTATAAAAACAGTTCAATTCCCGAATTGAGTCACGAACACAAAAAAGATTGACGTAAAAATTATGTTATGGTTAGTCTATTATTTGGTAAACTCACCAGTTTTAAAAGTATTGTTCTGTGCCGGCTGCGGGAACATGGAGGTGCCGAGCTGACCGAAGGCGGGCGCCGCCGGCTTGGCCTGGAACGAGTTGCTGCCCAGCGCGCCGCCCAGACCTGTGCCTGGGGACACAGTAGGGGGAGCTTAGGGGGGGTGGACGAACAGATTGTTCGAAAGATTCTCTGTTTTTCTTTTCTTCTCGTCTCTGTTTTTCCTAGCCAAGTTACTACCGTTTCGTTTCGATTCTCTTTTCGTCGATCGCTTCGAGTAGGCCACGCCTCCTATTCCTTTGTTCTGAACACGTGACTGAGGGTTGAGATGACGTCAGAATAAAGGAATCGGAGGCGTGGCGTACTCGAGGCGATCGACGAAAAGAAAATCGAAACAAAACAGTTGTAACTTGACTAGAGGGCTGAAAGTTCTGTTCCGATTGCTAAAATTTTTTCACTGATAGAAAGCTGCTTTATTCCTGAGTGAGATAGGCTATATTTTATGTACGCGGGCGAAGTCGCGAGCAAAAGCTAGTATTTTATATACTTTTCTAAGTTTATCTAGGACATTACTGACACCCCGTGCCTCGGAAAGCACGTAAAGCCGTTGGTCCCGGTTATCATTTGTAGATCTTTAACAGTCGTTACAGGTCAGACGTCGGAAAGTCTAACCATCAGTCTATCCAAGGAGTGTCGTGTTGCCCAGTAACTGTGTTCTGGAGGTCTGATAGGCAGTCGCTCCATGTAAAACACGAGTATTCAGCCGCATCTGATTAGACTGGAAGTCGAACCCAAGCTGGTTGGGAAAAGGTTATGGAGACGATGATGATGCAACGACCGTACAGCTACTAGACGTTTAATAACATATGACTTCATGATGATCTGATGTAAGTCGCCTCAGAATAACTTCCAAATAGTCTCGACCAATCAGAACGCAGTACTCCACTCCCCCGTACCTCGGCTAGTTGACAGAATTGTTTTGGTGTTCTAGTTCAAGCATGAGGCGTCTAATGGCTGTAAGGTCGTTGTGATAATGTGACAAATAGTTTGTTACAATACACTTACCGAGTCCAGTCTGCTGCGTATTGAAGCCGAAGGTAGGAGCTGTAGTGGGCTTGCCGAAGCCCTGATGTCCTCCGAACAGCCCGCCCGCACTCGACGTTGTAGTGCCGAATGCTCCGGTCGTCATTGATCCAAAAGCTGGAACGAAATAGAATGTTAGTATTTTTTACAAGCATTACATTGTCTATATATTTTTTTTTTTACTGGCAACCCCCGTAACAGATTTTTTTTTTATGTGGGAAAATCATCTAATGACAAATACCGCTCTTGGGCAGAGCGGGAGATACTGTCAGACTTTTACTGACTAAAAACCCACTTCTGTTCCTTTTTTGCCTTCGTCCCAGGGCCCCGGGCTTCGCTTTCACACTACCCGTGACCCAGCAAGCTTCGACCCTGCTGGGCCCCTACGATTTGTTGACATCTCCCTGAGGCGCGCGTGGAACAATACGCGCCGTCAACGACTTGAGCTCGGTCCGGACGGTTACCAGACGGTCGGACGGCGAGTTACTCATTGTTCGCCGTCCGCAAGCCCTACGCCTACGCTGAATCCCCGTAATCCCGTAAAAAGAAAAAATAGCCGCTAGTAGCGGTCAAGGCTACGGTAAAGCAAGAGGTGCTAAGAATCTCCGAATGAAATCGGACTGGAAGGCCTTCCACAAGGTAGACCGACGACTTGGTTGGCAGGAATCCGATGGATGCGAGACGCACAGGACGGGTCAAAGTCAAAAGTTTTTTATTTCACATAGGCCTACATGGGCACTTATAAAACGTCAGAAGCTAGTGCACGGTTCCAAATTGGTCGTTTCCTATGGAGAAGAACCGGCAAGAAACTCCATGGTTACTCTTTTAAAAAAAATCGTTGTGGCGACTCGCGCGGGGAGATCGCTGTCCAAAAAATGATGATGAAAGTAAACTTACCAGGAGCCTGTGTCCCGAAGCTGGGCGCCTGCGTCTTGGCGCCGAAGACCCCGGTGGAGCCGAAGGCGCCGAAGCCCGAGCTGGCGGGCGCGGCCCCGAAGCCCGTCGTGGCCGGCTTGGCGCCGCCGAACAGCAGCCCGCCTGACTGTTGCTGACAGATATCATGACAGTTAGGCCTATTGTTCACGGACGCGTAGCTTCATAGACGCGTATTCGTCATTATACGCTTGGTGTACGCCTGCGTGAAGCTTACATACTAAACTATGAAATTCTAGGAGTTTTTAGCAGGATTTCTTTGAGTGAAGTTCAGTGTTTTTTTTTTTTTAATTATATAAACCACTGCTTGACTGCGATCCCACCTGATGGTAAGCGGAGATGCAATCATTGATGGTGAGGCGCACTAGTTTATTAAGAGCCTATTCACTCTAGCCTTGAAGATACCTAAATTATAGTTGGACGGGAAGACCGCAGCAGGCAATTTTTTCAGTCAGTGTGATGTACGCTGCATAAATGACGAAGCGCAATAATTATTCGCAAATTGATTCCTAGTGGATATTGTAATGTTAAATTGGTGTAGTTTTGTATCTCAAGTGTATGCACAACTGGACAATATGTGGAATCATTGAAACAGGCGCGATCTCGGTAAAATGGAGCTGAGAATTTTATTGTAGTGTTGACTACCTCAGCGAAGTTTGCCGAGAAGGCTGACTCGATACTTTTGCTGCCAAATACTACAAAAACATTGCGAATGTGTTGCACTCGCATTGTAATAGTAAACTAATGAACTATCACACTAAAACATGGCTTAAAGGACTTAGTATCCAAGCAAAAAAAAATGACGCCATCTAGCTTTGAATTTGTTGGTTGGAACGTTAGTTTGCAACCATCTGGTTACCCCTTTAGTATATTATAATAATAATATTCCACAACCATACACTACGCCGTCTAGACCCAAGCTAAGCAGAGCTTGTGTTATGAGTACTAGACAACTGATAAACATACTTATATATTTCTAAATAGACACAGATCATATATAAATTACACTCAGACAGAACAAATGATCGCGCTCATCACATAAACATTTGTCCTGGGTGGGAATCGAAGCCACGACCTCCGGCATAGCAGTCAGGGCCACTGACCACTAGACCAACAGGACAGCCATATTATTTTGTAAGATTATTATTTGTGTATTATATTACATCAAGTTACGACCCACGGGAGCGTAGCAGTAAAAGATGCGGGTAAAACCGCGAGGTAGAGCTAGTATGTAACTAAATATAACCTCACCTGATTCTGGGTTGTAGCACCGAACCCAAATGTGGAGGTGTTGGTACCAAAAGTGGGGGCTTGAGTGGTCGTGGCGCCGAACAGACCTGTTCCTCCTACGACAAAGATAATGGATTAAAAAATATATAAGGTGTTAAAAAATTAACTTTAAGAATTTCGAGGGGGCATTGTATTCCTCATTATGAACAACTTTTACTATGGGGTACTTATATATACATACAGATACGTCGAATTTTAAGTTTGTAGGTGTTATAGTTTCTGAGATTTTCTGATTAATCATTGAGTGGTACAGATCCCGGCATGGATCTTGAACGCTGACTTCTACTTGCGCAGAAGTAAAATATCAGGTATCTTTGGTAGTATGAAGTGGTATGAGAATTTCTTCGTAGGGGTGTTAAAAATCTTTGAAATTTTCGTCTTTGCTACAATATACATACCTTCCGGTAGAAATTCTCTAAAAGATAATGAAAACCGTATGAAAATCTGTTGCATGGTTAATAAGTAAACGGAAAAACAGACAGACGAACAAAGCGACTTTGCTCAGAACTATTTATGTATTTTTACTTTTACCTTCAACCAGAATTAAGATAGCAGGTAGAAGAAATAATAAAATACGTGTACATTTTCTTTGCCATAAGTGTACGATGCGCAAAGCGATCCCCACTCTCTCGCCGAGCGCTCAAGATCCGTTCCGATACCTGTATTTCGCTTTTATATATATATATATAGATTTATCCTAAAGACGCAATCAAGATTTATGAAGAAATTATCCAAATAGATAATTTTTATCTATACTTATATTAAATCTGTAGCAGTGAAAATTCTGTACATTGAAAATATCAAAAAAATAAATGGTAGGGGTGTTACTAGACCGACACCGAATCCAAAAATGTGATTAAAAAATTTTTTGTCTGTCTGTTTGTTTGTTCAGGCATCACGCAAAAACTACCGGTTCGATTACGATGAAACTTGGTATAATTATTCTTTAATATCCTGGGCACCACACGGGGTACTTTTAATACCGGAAAAGTATATACAATAAAAATCAAACTTAATTTTGCGGTTCGATCCCTATACCCGATTACTGTACCAACCGAAAATAATAAGTTTGTCGTAGGTTACGTCACCCGCAGTGGAGTTCACTAAGGGGCGCTGCACACGGCTAAGATAATATAATATTTAATCTTAATATACAATATCGCTCGCCATACAATTCAATGGACAATCACACACGACGAAAATAATAAATAATATTTCATATTTTCGTAACTCAAAAAACCTAATAAAACCATTTTCGACTTCTACGCGGACGAAGTCGCGGGCAAAAGCTAGTCCTAAAATAATTTAACAATTATCTGGACTCTTTTTTTATTGTTAAGTTTATTTCTCCTTATTTTTTTTTTAAGTAATTTTATTTGTAAATTAATTATTTTTTGATTAATTAATCATGGTGTGCCAAATAAACATATTTTCTTTCTTTCTTTCTTTTCTTTCAAACTTGCCGTGAAATAGTACTAAAGAAATTGCTTAACCTTTGAAAGATGGGTAAACATACCTGTGGTAGGCGCAGCGCCGAACGCTGGCTTGTTAGCCCCGAACAGTCCTGTAGTGTTGGTCGTTTGCGCATTATTAGCAAAGGAGAACGAAGACGGCTGCGCTGCGAAGCCCCCCGTGCCGCCCAGGCCTCCGCCCCCGAATACTGAGGGGGCGCTCGTTGTGGCTGGTTGTCCAAACGCTGTGGAAATAAAGGAAAATTATTTATTTTAGACGAAATCTACAAGTCCGTGATAAGGCCTGTCATACTGTATGGATCAGAATGTTGGGCTGTCAAAAAGACGGATGAAAAAAGATTGCATGTAGCGGAGATGAGAATGTTGAGATGGATGTGTGGTGTGACGAGAATGGATAAAGTGAGAAATGAATATATTAGGGGAAGTTTGAAAGTGGCGCCAGTGACTGAAAAGTTGAAGGGGAATCGTTTGTCTTGGTATGGTCATGTAAAGAGGAGAGATGAAACGCATGTTACTAAAAGAGTTATGAGTTTACATGTGGATGGATGGAGAGGAAGAGGGAGACCAAAGAAAAGATGGATGGATTATGTGAAGAGTGATATGAAAGAAAAGGAAGTTAGTGATAGCGTCACGAGTAACAGGGCAGTGGAAGAAAAAAACGTGTTGCGCCGACCCCAAATAACACGGGATAAGGGCAGGAAGATGATGATTTATTTTAGACGAAAGCTGCAAGGTAGCATTTTGTGATAACCCAGTGTTTAAGGCACCCACTTCTCAGGGCCTTATCTTATCTTTCTGGTCTGGTTTCCGCACTTAGACCTGTACCATGAAGTTTAAAGTAAGATAGTTTCATTCTTATTTACAGTGTGGGTAAGAGATGGCGCTAGACAACCTGTATAGCTCTGTCTCTTACCCACACTGAAATAAGAATGAAACAATCTTACTTTGAACGTCATGGTGACCCCGTTAGTCCTTATCAGACCATTGTGCGTGAACCATGGCGAACTTTACTCCAACCAGCCCACATCATTCCAGAAACAGATGAGTCTCTTCAGTTTGCTCAGGGCCAGGTCCATCCGTGAATCGGGGCTCTTATGGTATCATGCTGATCGACTTACAGGTGTTCCCAAAGAGGGGTTTGTTCTCCGTCTGCTGCTGGAAACCTCCGAAAACTCCACTGGTGTTGCCTTTCCTGCCAGCCACGTAGTCTTCAAGACGAAGTTCTTCTAAAGATTTGTTCTCATATTCCTGATGACAAAAAAAAAAACAATAAAAAAATGTAAAGAATGAATGAAATGTAAGGTAAACTTGAGGGAAGCTGCGCGGTATCTTCTCGTCCAATATACCACAGTGTCTCAAGACGAAAGTCTATGACCAGTGCGTGTTGCCAGTGATGACATATGGTTCCGAAACGTGGTCGCTCACAATAGGCCTCATCAGAAGGCTCAAAGTCACCCAAAGGGCAATGGATATGCTCGAAGTTTCCTTGCGTGATCGAATCAGAAATGAAGATATCTGCAGGAGAACCAAGGTTGCCGATATAGCACGAAGAATCGCCAAACTTAAGTGGCAATGGGCAGGGCACATTGCTTGCATTGCAACTCTCTTTTCAATCATGTTTTGTAATTACAAATATATCTGTTTGTAATATACATGTTTCTTGTCGCTACTATCATGTGAGAACAATGTAAATAAACTAAATATAGATATTAAAATAGCAACTGGCAGCTAAGAGATGACCAGTCTCAACTGACAGCGCCTGTTCACGGACATGACGCTAATATTAGCACCACTCAGCTCAACCATTTTGAAGGGAACCGAATGATCCAACACCCGCGCCACCATCAGTGAGACATTTGAGTGAGCATGACAAACTCTCAACTGCCATGCTCATTTATGACAACATTAAACTAAATATAGATATTACAATAGCAACTGGCAGCTAAGAAATGACCAGTCTCAACTGACAGCGCCCGTTCACGGACATGACGCTAATATTAGCACCACTCAGCTCAACCATTATGAAGGGAACTAAATGATCCAACACCCGCGCCACCATCAGTGAGACATTTGAGTGAGCATGACAAACTCTCAACTGCCATGCTCATTTATGACAACATTAAACTAAATATAGATATTACAATAGCAACTGGCAGCTAAGAAATGACCAGTCTCAACTGACAGCGCCCGTTCACGGACATGACGCTAATATTAGCACCACTCAGCTCAACCATTATGAAGGGAACTAAATGATCCAATACTAGCGCCACCATCAGTGAGACATTTGAGTGAGCATAACAAACTCTCAACTGCCATGCTCATTTATGTCAACAATAAAACGTTAAACCCACCTTCATACAAGTAATACAGTGATGTTTGATGTTGACGCTCTGCGACGTTCCCGATTTGACGACGACATCAGTGCCTACTACAGGGTTGTACTTCACGTGCGCAGTCCCCGTCTGCTGTTGCTGCTGTTGACCGAACGCACCTGCTGGGAGACACGAAACATAATAATAATAATATTCACACAAACCATCACACAACGCCGTCTAGTCACAAGCTAAGCAGAGCTTGTGTTATGAGTACTAAACAACTGATAAACATACTTATATTTCTAAATACATACATATTATAGATGGATCAGAATGTTGGGCTGTGAAAAAGACGGATAAATACGATTGCATGTAGCGGAGATGAGAATGTTGAGATGGATGTGTGGTGTGACGAGAATGGATAAAGTGAGAAATGAATATATTAGGAGAAGTTTGAAAGTGGCGCCAGTGACTGAAAAGTTGAAGGGGAATAGTTTGTCTTGGTATGGTCATGTGAAGAGCAGAGATGAAACGCATGTTACTAAAAGAGTTATGAGTATACATGTGGATGGGTGGAGAGGGAGGCAAAAGAAAAGATGGATGGATTGTGTGAACAGTGATGTGAAAGAAAAGGAAGTTAGTGATAGTATGATGGTTGACAGGATAGAATGGAAGAAAAAAACGTGTTGCGCCGACCCCAAATAAGATGGGACAAGGGCAGGAAGATGATGATGTTGATACATATTATATGATGATGATGATAAATTACACCCAGACGCAGAACAAATGATCATGCTCATCACACAAACGTTTGTCCTGGGTGGGAATCGAACCCACGACCTCCGGCATAGCAGTCAGGGCCACTAACCACTAGACCAACAGGCCAGTCAAACATGTTTGAACTAATCCTAGTCTATAATTGCTTTATGACGGTGCAGGTGACAGCTGTCGGATCCATACAATATAACCTATCATTTTCTCTCATCCTAAAGATGCATATTTTCGTTCTGCTGTCATGCCTAGCCTGAGTGATATGAAAGAAATGGAAGTTAGTGATAGCATGACGGACAGGGCAGAGTGGAAGAAAAAAACGTGTTGCGCCGACCCCAAATGACACGGGACAAGGGCAGGAAGATGATGATGTCATGCCTAACCTACCCATGCTATGTAAAAAAAAACAGGACAAGTGCGAGACGGACTCGCTTAGCTCACTGAGAGTTCCGTACAAACTAACCTATGAAAACAGTTCGATTCCCGAATTGAGTTACGAAGATTTATCCGAATTGTAAAAAAAGTTTTTTTTTGTGACGTAGTAACTACAAATTTACAGTTTTCAGATTTATTCCTAAAACTATACTATATGACCTTGCTGCATGCCTAATTTCAGGATTCTAGCTCAACGGGAAGTACCCTATGAATTTTGATTCCTTTGAGAGTTGAAATGTACGTCTTTTGTGACATAAATGGCAGTATCTTTTTTTTTTCCTTTAACTTAGAAGTTTGATTTTTTGACAACTTCAAGGGACCGCAGACTTGAGTAATACGGTTTTAATTTCAACTTGATACCTCCACGCGTTTCTGAGATAAAGGGTCTTAACAGACAGACGGACGGACAACAGTGATCCTATAAGGGTTCCGTTTTTTCCATTTGAGGTACGGAACCCTAAAAAGACCTTAGCTTAAACGACAGACGTTGTCCTGTCTGTCTGTCAATCTTCACGCGTTTGACAGTTCATAGCTAGAACGCGTGTCATCATAAACAAATGCTTGACTGCGATCCCACCTGATGATAAGCAATGATGCAATAGGGTATTACACTCATTTTTGAAAAGTGTCTTAACTAGATTCTATAGTGCTAAAAAACAACAAAAAAAAAAAACTTATTTTTTATACAGTCGCTAAGTACCCTAAAAATACATTTTCAAATTTCGCGCCTATTTAACAAAAATGTAGAAAACAGTGGACGCCATGTTTACTCTGCGGTCGTGACGTCAGTTGGCTGTGTAAACAAATGCGCTCAGTATGGCCGATCAGTTGACAGTTGTCACTTTAGTTAACACAGCTGAATGACATAACAACATGGTGGCTACTATTTCAAGGTGATAAAGAACAGATAATACAAACAGAAAACTTTGAATTGAATTCTAAAATTTATTTTGTAACTAGCTTTTGCCCGCGGCTTCGCTCCCGTCTATATTCTACTACTCTACTCTACTCTACCCTACTCTACTCTACCCTAATCTACCCTACTCGATAAAATGTATCCTATGTCCGTCCGTCGGTTCTGAACTACCTCCCCACCAATTTTCAGCAAAATCGGTTGAGCAGTTCTTGAGTTATAAATAGTGTAACTAACACGACTTTCTTTTATATTTATAGATTTTATAAACTAAAATCAACGCTTACCGGCTGCATTTTACCTAAGCTATCTTAATAATATATTTTAAGATTTTTTCTCATACAGAGTAAAAGACCCTAATGTTGATAATGAGGCGCACTAGTTTATTAAGAGCCTATTCCCTGTAGGCCTGAAGACACCTACATTATAATCGGACGAGAAGACCACTTACCAGTGTTATTAGAGAACAGGCCGCCGCCCCCGAGGGTGTTGGTCTGCTGTCCAAACAGACCAGTTCCAGTGGAGGGAGTGGACCCGAAGAGACTCCCGGTAGCAGCCCCTGTAGTGGTGGTGCCGCCGAAGCCAAAACCTGGTGATTATATTAATTTGGTTAGAGAAAGAAAAATAATATACATATAGCATAAACAGTCACATAATGTTCCTATACTGGGACTCAGGCCTCCTCTCTAGGAGAGGGAATGGGTAGTAATCCACCACACGAGCTCAGTGTGCAGGGGATGTCAAATGTCTTCGAATTTTTGGTTCTAGGACATGCCGGTTTCATCACGATGTTTTCCTTCACCGTTTCGAGAGCAGTGGTGATGAAATAAATTACACAAATTAATGCGGCTGACTGGGTTTGAACCCGCGACCTACAACTCTCGATACTACTGAGGAAGAATTTATTCGACTACCCACCTTCAAAAAAAAGACTAACCCACAACACGGTCACGGCAGGTCATAGCGGGCATTAGGCGACAGCGCGCAGCAGGGTGCGCGAACAAAACAACCTCTCAGTCACCCGGGGACCATGTATTTGTGCGGACAATCAGGCAACATAACAAGGTTATAACTTTGTGATTTTTAATGATACAGTTATGAAATTTTGTACATAGATTCTTTACATAAAAATACTAGACGCATGTTTCGGGTTTCGACATTATACTAACTAACGTTGGATAATAAAAAGAAAGCTAAAATCCAAAAACTTACCAGTAGGCTTAGCTCCAAATGCGGTCTGGTTATGCGTATTCCCGAACAGGCCTCCGCCTCCGCCGACAGTGGAAGTGTTGCCGAACAGGCCTCCCGTCGTAGGCTGAGCGGCTCCGAAGCCGAAACTGGAAGTGCTGGCGCCGAAGCCGGCGGTGGAAGTCGAGGCAGTGGAGCCCCCGAACAGACCTCCAGTCGTGTTCGTCGAGCCGAAAAGACCTGGGAAAAGGGAGAGTTGGTTTGGTGAGGCTTTTAAAGGCGTACGTCGGATATATCGCGTTCGGTTGAACGCGAACGCGTAGAATGAAGATATCCGCAGGAGAATCAAGGTCGCCGACATAGCCCGAAGAATCGCCAAACTAAAGTAGCAGTGGGCAGGGCACATTGCTCGTAGAACGGATGGTCGATGCGGCGGAAAACGTAGCGTTGGAAGGCCTCCTACAAGGTGGACCGACGACCTGGTGTCGAGTCGCGGGAGAGCGGTGGATGCGAGACGCACAAGATCGACCATTGTGTCGCTTGGGGGAGGCCTATGTCCAACTGTGGACGTCTTTCGGCTGAAATGATGACGTCGGATATATCCGACAAACCCTTTCGCGTTTATTCCGCCAGGGCCGCACATCCACGACCAAATACTCCATCTCGTCAGCTCTTCTGTCACCTATGGGGATTGAAGAGCTAAACGAGATGGAGTACCCCGTCGCAAATATACGACCCTGGCGAATAGGACGCGAAATACTTGTCGAACCAATCCAAAGCAAGAGGTTAAAGATCGATTTTTGAATCGTTTCGAATCGAAGTCTAATCGATACAAAAAAATATCGTTTTTAGAGTTCCGTACCTCAAAAGGAAAAAACGACACCCTTATTGGATCCACGGGTAGTGTGAAAGTGAATCCCGGGGCCCTTGGACGAAGGCAAAGAAGGAACTGGAGTGAGTTTTTAGTCATTAAAAGTCTGACACTAGCTCCGCCATAGAGCGGGATTTGTCATGAGATGATTTTCCCACCCAATACAAAAAAACCCTTATAGGATCACTTTGTTGTCCGTGTGTCCATCTATCAAGACCTTTTATCTCGGGAACGCATACAGGTATCGAGTTGAAATTAAAACCAAATACTCAGGTTCCGTTTTTTCCTTTTCACGGAACCCTAAAAATGAGTCAACTACCCAATTATCATAATCATACCTCCTCCAGTTGTAGGCTGCGTTGAGGTAGCAGCCCCGAAGGCCGGCGGAGCCCCGAACGCGCTGGTACCGGTCGTCGGCTTGAAGCCCCCAAAGGGCGAAGCCGTCGATGTGCCCGAGTTGAAGGAGCCTGAGGAAATCGGAATATGTTTTATTGATTAAAATTATATACAGGGTGTCTTTGACATCGACGCACAAACGAATACCACGGATCCAGTACATGATTCTGGACACCCCAGTGGTGGAATTTTTCGTTAGCTTTTTCCTATTTTTTTTTCTTAATCTGTACTTTTTTAAATTAATTTTTATTTTTATTTTGATAGGTTCGCGCTTGACCTCTATCTCACCTGATGGAAAGCGACGATGCGGTCGACGATGGAGCGCGCTTACCTAGAAGTAACCTATTCACTCTTGACTTAAAGATTCCCGGGTTGTAGCCATCGGGAAACACAGATTCCGGCAAGGAATTCCACTCCTTAGCTGTACGCACAATGAATGTGTTCCCAAAACGTATAGGTGGGATGTCCACCATGTACCGGTGGCACGTTGCCGTACGCCTGGTGGTCCGATAATGGAACGGGCTAGGCGGAATTAGGTTATGCAATTCCGATGCACACTCCCCGAAATGCAACCGGTAGAAAACCGACAGGCTAGCAACTCGGCGTCGATGCTCAAGACTTTGGAGCCTCGACTCAATGAGTGCATCATCAAACTGTGTCAAATCGTTTATTGTATCGTATTATATTATTGAACTAGCTTCTGCCAGCGGCTTCGCCCGCGTGAAAGTAGGTTTCACCTAACACACTTTGGTAGATATTTATAAGATCTACAATTAATTAGAACATTTTATGGTTCTATCTTTTATAGTTTAGGCAGCGTACGCAAAATAAGTAACTTTTCTGGTTGACTTTTTACACCTTGTGTCCGAAAAACTCAATTATCTTACGGAACCCAAAATAAAATATAGCCGATGTTACTCGTGGATAATGTAGCTTTCGAATGGTGAAAGAATTTTTAAAATCGGTCCAGCAGTTTTTGAGCCTATTCATTACAAACAAACAAAGTTTACCTCTTTATAATATTAGTATAGAAAAACACCAACGCGCTACAGCATCGCGACTGTATCGATGCGAACGCGCTCCAACATCGCGACAAAAAGTCGCCGTGTGCGAGGGGCTTTACATCTGAGACCACTGCACAAACGAGAGACAGTAAAAGCTCAAATATTTATCAAAATAATTTTCCTCAACACAGAAATCGAACTCGTTTATCACAGTTTGGATTCCCCACTGCTACGTCACAAAACAAAGATGACTCATTCTGCATACAAATATTTCACGTATGAATCACATTTCATATTACGTCATGGAATTTTTTTAATACAGTACTGCGAAATAGTACATTCTGATAGAAGTGGAGAAAGTTTGTTAATGAGACAGAGGCGGAATTCGCCCGAGCTGCAGGCGAGGGTGTTATGGAGCAGAGTGCTGCAGTGACAAATTTCCACGTATCAAACGAAGATATCTATAAACAGGGGTTGACACGCGACTCGTGGAAGTCGCTTACCGCCCGCCTGATGATACATACTACACATCGTGGCGGGAGCAAGCTCACCCACTTTTCCGCCCAAGTGCGAAAAACAGTAAATTGCATGACTGAAAGCTGTGACCGGGTTTTCGAGTAAGTGTATTGAAAGATTTTATTCGCATAGGTCTACATGGGCACTTATAAACATCGCCTACATTTAGGCGTTAGGTTATACAGGCCTGCTATTGCTCCTCGCTCCGGACCATGGCCTGTACCAGGGCCCGGAGTTTAGTGTGTGTGTTGTGAAAAAAATCTATATAATAAAAACGAAATACCACTCACTGATCAATCACGAAATCTCAGAAACTATAACACCTACAAACTTAAAATATGGCAGGTAGGTTCCTTATAGAGTGTAGACATCCGCTAAGAACGGAGAACACCCCTAAGGGGGTAAAACGGGGGTTGGAAGTCTGTATGGAGAAGCTTTCACGCGAGCGAAGCCGCTGGCAAAAGCTAATAAATAAACATATACAGTACTTACCAAAATTGGTGGTAGTGGCCCCGAAAGCCGGTTTTTGAAACATTTTGAAGACTTTTCTTTACTGTTTTCGCTTACAATTCACTTTTTTCTTCGCTTATAATTAAATTAAACTTCAACCATCATTTTCTGTAACAAAAGAAAAATATTAATCCTTATTGTACACAAAAACATAACATAATATATTGAGATACTGACAGTTCATGTACAAAGGCGAGCTTAACTCAGCAATGAGTTTTCTCCCAGCAAACCTTTGAATTATAGAGAGAGAACATATTCGAGGGTTTTTTTTTTTATTGGGTGGGAAAATCACCCTAATGACATCCCCGCTCTTGGGCGGAGCGGGAGATAGTGTCAGACTCTTACTGACTAAAAACCCACTCTTGTTCCTTCGTTGCCTTCGTCCCAGGGCCCCGGGTTCCGCTTTCACACTACCCGTGGCCCCAGTAACATATTCGAGGGTAGGATCCAGTGCACAAAATAAACCTACATACTAAGTCTAATATATAATTATATTATACATACTATATATACTAATATTATGTCAATAATGAAAGGAAGTGCTCTTTAAGTTTCCTTTTGAAGACACCTAGAGAAGGGCTATCACGAAGAGTGTGGCAGAGAGTTCCAGAGACTTACTGCAGTTACAGAAAAGGAGCCATCAGAGCGGCTAGAAGTATGACGTGGAGTGCGAAGGAGAAGAGAAGAGGTGGTGCGAAAGAGTTTACCCCTCGGGAAGAGGTACTCGAAAGCGTTCACGAAGGTATTGAGGAGCATTAGGATTGTGAAGGAGCATCAACATCGTCTTTATTTTATTTTATCTTTTTTGTCCTGACTTCTGAGATATAACATTTTAAAAATTCACCCCCTAAGGGGATGAAACGAAGGTCCAATGTTTGTGAACGTCAGAATGGCCGGTCAAGTAATATCGTCCCTTAGCTAACAACACCGCATAAGTCATTTTTACCAACTTTACAGGAAACGAAAAAGACTGTGCGGTGTTGAGACGCCAGCCGACTTGTACGCTGTCACTATTTTTCGAATTATGGGTTCTTATTGGCTGAAATCTATATCATGGGACCAATGGTTAGACGCGCAATGAACAGCTCCATCTAAAGGCATTCAAATGTGAAAACTGCCAATTTTCGACTTTACAGGAAACGAAAAAAACTGTGCGATGTTGAGAGGCCAGCCGACTTGCACGCTGTCACTGTTTTTCGAATTATGGCTTCTGATTGGTTGAAATCTATATCATGTGACCAATGATTAGACGCGCAATGAACAGCTCCATCTAAAGGCATTCAAATGTGAAAACTGCCAATTTTCGACTTGAGCGGTGTTGTAAGGTAAGGGACGATATTTAACTTTAAAATCGTGCCTAAAAATTGCTTATCAATTGCTTATATTTGCTTATCATAATTAGAGAATTGCTTATTTCATAGGGTAAGAGAATTTAAACATTTAAGGTTGATATCAGAATAGCTGGTCCCTTATATACACACAGAAATCTTAATAAAAAGGCAATAGAAGTCGCAAAGACGCGTGACCGTGTCGCCGCACATGTGTCTCGTAGAACACAAGTGCGCTACGTGTGAGTGAGCGCGCGATATCATTGTCTGCTTTTCGCACACGTTTATTATTGGTTACAGGGTCCGCGTCTCCTGAGACCATGCGTTTTTAGAAAATATTGCGTAATGTCATCGCTAAGTTTAATTTTTGTTGCTACAATACAAAATGCATGTGTAGGCAAGTTTTTTTTATTGTTTTTTTTTTTATTGGGTGTGAAAATCATCTTATGACAAATCTTGCTCTTGGGCGGAGCGGGAGATAGTGTCAGACTTTTACTGACTAAAAACCCACTCCTATTCCTTCATTGCCTTCGTCCCAAGGCCCCGGATTTCAGTTTCACACAATTTACGGCCCAAGTAGGCTTCGACCCTGCTGGCTCCCCACGATTTGCTGACATCTCCTTGAGGCGCGCGTGGAACAGTACGCGCCGTAGACGACTTGTGCTCGGTCCGGACTGTTACCGGACGGTCGGACGGCGAGCCACCCATTGCTCGTCATCCGCAAATGTGTAGGCGAGTGTGTATTTATTGTTTTGTCTATGTGTAGGTAGCTCTGCGTAGCGGCGACACGCGTCCCAGTATAAAAAGACAGTAGATAGCATTTCTATTGCCTAATTATTAAGATTTCTGTGTATAAACATCAAGAGCTTGTGCATCTAGCCTGTACTATCCCACTACTGGGCAAAGACCTCCCTCTATTCCTTCCATGGTTCACGGATCTGAGCCACTTCTTGCCAATTAATAAAGGAAGAAGAAGAAGGAAAAAGAAAGAAAGAGGAGAAGGAAGGAAGGAAGGAGAGAGAGAAGTCGTCCCGCCATCTCCATCAGGTTATTTATTTATTAAAACTTCATGCAACACAATAGTACAAAGGCGGACTTAATGCCTTAGGCATTCTCTACCAGTCAACCTAGGGTAGTGAAGAGAAAATGTGGCAGGTGCATAAAAATACAAAAGAATATTACGAAAATTAGAATTTAAAAGTATATACATATATATATATATAAAAAATAAACCTACTTAAATAATTTAATATAATATATACATATATATATATATGGTTAGAGTGTCAAAAAAAGGAATCACGATATTTTAAAACCAATTTTTGCAAGACAAACGGGACTTAAAAACGTACACTTTCCGGTTATTCAAAACTGGCATAATAAAGTCCATTGAACTCTATATTGACCTATTGTTGAATAAAGAAGCAAGAAAACTTTCAATTAACAGATGACACAGATTTTGTACGTAAACACGTCTGGCATAGTGGTTGAACGCTGCTATTTTTTTTCTGTGTGAATATCATCCAATGACATCCCCGCTATTATTTATTTATTTAAACTTCATGCAACATAAAATACAAAGGCGGACTTAATGCCTTAGGCATTCTCTACCAGTCAACCTAGGGTGGTGAAGAGACAATATGGTAGGTGCATAAAAATGAAATTTTACACGAAAAAAAAAGATAAAAAATAAATAAAAAAAAAGCTAAAGCTATTGAGCGGAGCGTGAAATAGTGTCAGACTTTTGTGACTAAAAACCCACTCCTGTTCCTTCTTTGCCTTCGTTCCAGGGCCCCGGAGTTCTCTTTTGCGTTACTCATGGCCCCAGTAGGCTTCGACCCTTCTGGAACCCTAAGATTTTGCTGACATTTCCTTGAGGCGCGCGTGGAACACTACGCGCCGTCGACAATTTGGGTTCGGTCCAGACGGTTACCGGACGGTCGGACGGCGAGCTACCCATTGCTCGCCGTCCGCAAGCCCGCGCCTACGTTGGCCGGAAATCGGGATTGGAATCACGGCGGCGGTTGGGGCGTGAGGACCGTTGCCTCATGCGGCGGGCTTCTCCTGTGCTAGCATTACTATTTCGCAGAAGGAGGCGACCGCCTGCCACTCCTCCTCGCTCCGGACCATCGCCTGTACGAATGCCAGGCGCGAGAGATCACTGCCGCCAACTGGGTCCAAAGTTTGTATAGGGAAGCCTACATTTACGCGAGCGAAGCCGCGGGCAGAAGCTAGTCTATATTTATAAAAGGAGAAACTGACTGACTGACATATCAACGCACAGCCAAAACTACTGGGACCAGGAGCGTGAAATTTTGCACAAGGGTTCCTTTTATGACGTAGGCGAGCACTAAGAGAGGATATTTCAAAATTCAGCCCCTAAAGGGGTAAAAAGGGGGTCTAAAGTTTGTATGGAGAAACCCATGTCACGCGGGGGAAGCCGCTGGTAAAAGCTAGTTTTTATATATATAGATATTGTTGGCCACATGGGATTTTTAATTAGAAATCCCGGGAAGATCCATTAATATCAACATTTTGATGCAAGTACATGAATAACTCTACCCAATTCCGACCTCTGTTGGGTTACGATGACGTTTATTAGGCCGGCCGCACACAATCGGTTTCTTGATTAGGTTTCCTGATCAGGAAATCAGATTCGGAAACCTAAACGCTCTGTTTACATACAAAATGTTATATAATATAATACAAAGTGTTAATTTTCCGATAGGAAAAAATAGGAACGTGTGCGCCTTGTTGATCATTTTGTATGTAAACAGAGCATTTATGTTTCCGAATCTGATTTCCTGATCAGGAAACCTAATCAGGAAACCGAACGTTTGCGGCCGGCCTTAATGTAAGATTGTTTTATTCTTATTTCCATTGTGGGTAAGAGATGGCGCTAGACAACCTGTATAGCTCTGTCTCTTACCCACACTGAAATAAGAATGAAAAAATCTTACTTTGAACGTCATGGTAACCCCTCAGTATAGTAAACACTGTGTTAAAAAGAGTATTTTAGCGTCCTCTATTAGTGTTATACATTATAGAGTACAATACTTTATTTTAGAGTACGGCTGGCAATCCTACACTACCAGGAATATGCCAAAAACGTACAATATGTAATATTATATACTTAGGTATAAACGAAAATTACTATGGTAATTATAATAAAAAACTTTTTACAAAAAAAATATAACCGACTTCACTAAAAAAAACACTAAAAGGATCAAAATAACTTTAATTTCGGAAGTCGGTGTTTCTCGGTATTATTTGTGTCTTATTTAACACCATATTTTGATCCTTTTAGTGTTTTTTTAGTGAAGTCGGTTATATTTTTTTTTTTTAAAGTTTTTTATTTCACACTTTTTAGTTGCGATACACTTAAAAACAGACATCAAATGTTACTTTTTGACTGTAAATACTTAAGTTCTCGATGAAAATACCAAAATCACTATATGGTTGTATAATATTTGAGGAGTTCCCTCGATTTCGCCAAGATTCCATCATCAGATCCCGAGTTGGTGACTATGGGACCATTTGGGAAGTATACCCTTTCCAACAAACAAAGAATTTTTCAAATCGATTGGCAAGCGACGAAGTTATGCGCGAACAAACATAAAAAAAAAATATACAAACATCCGAATTGAGAACCTCCTCCTTTTTTAGAAGTCGATTAAAAATATTATAAACTAGAATAAAATATACTATGAAGAGTGAGGAATATTGACTTACTTGCAGAAAACATAACCAATTTAAGTTATGATTTTTAAATATACAAAACTGAACAATATATGGACGCAACTTTTTTTTTAACAATTTTTTTTTCAACGATATATTTTAACTTTTTTTTTTCAACAATATGGTTTAACTTTTTTTTGCCGTATTTTTTTTAAGTGTGTTGTGTTTGTCGAAATATAGTGCCGTATAATTTCAACCTCATACAACTCCTTTTCTTGTAAAATCAACCAGCATCACGGGGTGACTTGGCCGAACTGACTTCAGTTTGTGATAGACGCGTCATTTATACGGACTGGATTTTCCTTATAACGAAATGTTGTGCAACATTGTAAAAGTAACGTGTGCAAAATGATAAAATGTGAAGCAACACTACTTTCATATACAAGCTTATCTATATGTATATACTTATAATAAATCAGTAGAAGTGAAAATTCTGTACATTGAAAATATCAAAAAAATAAATTGCAGGGGGTGTTACAAGACCGATACCGAACCCAAAAATTAGTTAAAAAAAATTTTTGTCTGTCTGTCTGTTTGTTCACGCAAAAACTACCGGTTCGATTACGATGAAACTTGGTATAATTATTCTTTAATCCGGGATAAAAAGTACACAGTGTGGTGCCCAGGATGCACCACACTGTGTACTTTTTATCCCGGAAAAGTATATACAATAAAAATCAAACTTAATTTTGCGGTTTGATCCCTAGACCCGATTACTGTACCAACCGCAAATAATAAGTTTGTCGTAGGTTACGCCACCCGCAGTGGAGTTCACTAAGGGGCGCTGCACACGGCTAAGATACTATAATACAATATCGCTCGCCATACAATTCAATGGACTATGACATACGACGAAGATAATAAATAATATTTCATATTTTCGTATCTCAAAAAACCTAATAAAACCATTTTCGACTTCTACGCGGACGAAGTCGCGGGCAAAAGCTAGTATATAATATGTTACATATAACAGTAGAAACTGACTGACTGACATATCAACGCACAGCCGGAACTTTTGGGACTAGGAGTGTGGAATTTTGTACAAGGATTCCTTTTATGACGTAGGCGAGCACTAAGAGAGGATTTCCCAAAATTCACCTCCTATGAGGATAAAACGTGGGTCCAAAGTTTGTATGGTAAACCTACTTTCACGCTCAGCGGCGGATCTCTCACTTTGGCTTTCGGCTTTGGTACAGGCCATGGTCCGGAGCGAGGAGAAGTGGCAGGCAGTCGCCTCCTTCTGCGAAGCAGTAATGCTAGCAAAGGAGGCGGCCGCACGCGCGAGAGAACGGCCCACACGCCCCAGCTGCCGGAATTCCGATCCCGTTTTCTGGCCACTGTAGGCGCGGGCTAGCGGACGGCGAACAATGGGTGGCTCGCCGTCCGACCGTCCGGTAAGCGTCTGGACCGAGCCCAAGTCGTCGACGGCGTGTACTGTTCCACGCGCGCCTCAAGGTGATGTCAGCAAATCGTAAGGGCCCAGCAGGGTCGAAGCCTACTGAGACTACGGGTAGTGTGAAAGTGAAACCCGGGGCCCTGGGATGGAGGCAAAGAAGGAACAGGAGTGAGTTTTTAGTCAGTAAAAGTCTGACACTATTTCACGCTTCGCCCAAGAGCGAGATTTGTCAAAGATGATATTCCCACCCAAAAAAAAAAGATATCTTTTATTGAAAGTAATAAAAAGTATAGTCTAAAAGAATGAAACAGGATTCGAAAACTCATTACGCCGCGCTTTAGTAGATTTCACAATATTTTGTAAACATTGCGCAATCGTTACTCAGAATTTATATACTTAGAAAGCCATATGATTATACAATCTATGTTTACTAACATTGCACGTATATGTATATATATTATTATGTAGTTCAAGGTTCTTTTATTTTTGTCGCGAACTGTATCTCCGTGCCGGCTCCGGTTCGTTTACGGTTGTTTTTACCCGACTGCAAAAAGGGTAATGTTTTTCGCGCGTATCTTGTATGTATAGCATAGTCGGCCTTATAATGTTCCCACTGTTGGGACTCAGGCCTCCTCTCTAGGAGAGGGAATGGGCCGTAATCCACCACGCGGGCCCAGTGCGGGTGCAGGGGATGTCACGTCTTCGAATTGTTGGTTCTAGGACATGCCGGTTTCCTCACGATGTTTTTCTTCACCGTTTTGAGAGCAGTAGTGTAGTCTTGTATGTATGTATGTAATATTCTTTATTACGTCATATCTTCCAAACCGCTGAACGGATTTACATAATTAAGATATCGTTAGATTCGTCTTGATAACCCAAGTGTTCTTAGATAGGTGACGTTAAAAAAAAAAACAAAATAACAACTGTGAGGCACCGTAATTTAAGTTAATTTTATTTTTATTTTTTTTACAGTCGGGACCCATTAAAATAATCTAGCCTAAAATCATTCCATGTAATATGGGTCCCGACTGTTGCAATCAATATGTGCCGTATTAGGATTTATTATTTGTTTCATTTTATGTGTTAATTAAACCAATGCAATTAATTTTTTCAGGTTTCTACGCTACTAGACTGAACTTTTTTTTTTCAGTTTTATTTAAAGTTAATTTTTTACAGTTGGGTCTTTTAATTTTTTTTAAGGGCATGGCATCGCTTGCCGAGGTCTGACTTATGATGGGTAATCATCTAGTAGTACATACTAAGACTCCACCGAGCTAACCATAACATCTGATGCAATTATTTTTTTGGAGTGGTATATCTTCTAATGACTTCTCCGGTCTGGAGTGAGAGAAGTCAACTTAACACGCCCGAGTTGACTGACTAAAACCATACCTATTTTCCTCCAGTTGCTTTTGCGTTCTAGAACCACGAACATCCCTTTCATACTTGACCCCATGACCCTAGCAGGCATCGGCTCTAAGGGGGCATTCAAGTATTACGTAACGCAATTTGGGGGGCAGGGGCTTGTAAACTTGTGTGTTACGATTCGTCACAGGGGTGAGAGAGGGGGGGGGGGGTTCGAATAACGCGTTAAGTAACATTGTTAAACTAGGGTAATAAAATAGAAGTTGGCAACCCTTTTCGTTAATGGTTTACGGGGAATCCCCCGATTGTATTGTGCGACAGCTTTAGTTTGCTCATGCATGTGGCATGTGTGGCATGTTCGCGGAGGCGCGCGTGGACGGCTTTCACGTTGTTATACGAAAGCGAAGTGCGTCTTTATTGACACGGGTACGCGGCAGCCCCAACCCGTGCAAATCCGGGGCGGGTCGCTAGTTTGTAAATAAAAGAAACATTTGATTGAAATATCACTTTTTTGACCCTACACCCCTAACATATATTTTTTTAAATAAGTGATCCTTATAGGTCCCTATTACATGGTCTAATATATTCTAGTGCTAATAAAACAAGAAAGATGAGCAATAAGAAAGCTGAAAGTAAATTTTCCTTCAAGCGTAAAATTCGGAACTACTACTTGAAGTTCTCTCAATCTTAGTTCGGTCTTCGTCATAATTGCTATATTTTAAGTTCTCTTAATTAGAATGATTTCTTATGTATCATAGTATTTATTAGTTTATTATATTAGCATATATACGTATTTTATTATTATAAGCCACTTAATTTAATGATACTACATTCTATTTCAAAAATATCTGTTATTTATATATTGTGCACACCTACCACAGTGTTGTCTTTTTAACCCAATGGTTGACTGGTAGAGAATGCCTTGTGGCATTAAGTCCGCCTATGTACCACCACTGTACATGAAGTTTAAATAAATAAATAAGAAATCCAGCCCTGCATTAAAAAATAACCACAGTAGGTTAGAGTTGCTACTCCAACCATTCAAAGATGCTTCGAGTTGCAACCCAGTGTCGTTCTTTTATAACTCGAGTAGCTACCCTAGAGTTAACCCAATTACCTCTAACTCCGAGCAGGGTAGGTTGGTGTAAGCGGCCATAAAAGTTAGTTACTTGACTTTGACAGTTGAACTCTATCTGCCCTGACAATGTTATTAGAGTAAACCCTAACCTCATTTTTAAACGCAGGGCTGCAAGGGAGGATTTTCAAATTAGCTTCTGTTACTCTAGTAAGAACCTATCTAACACCTTAGTCATATCTAATAGCAATCTTCCATAACCTAATTCCGCCTAGCCCATTCCATCATCGGACCACCAGGTGTATGGCAATGCGCCACCGGTACATGGTGGACATCTCACCTATATGCACAAAACGTTTTGGGAACACATTAATTATGCGTACAGCTAAGGAGTGGAATTCCTTGCCGGAATCTGTGTTTCCTGATGATTACAACACGGGAATCTTTAAGTCGAGAGTGAATAGGTTACTTCTAGGTAAGCACGCTCCATCGTCACTTTCCATCGGGTGAGATAGCGGTCAAGCGCGAAACTATCAAGAATAAATTAAAAAGAATCTTGAACCTAATGGAAATGTTATTGAAGACTTCAAAGTTAATAATCATGCTGCAATACAAGTAAATTATATCAAACAAGGGTTTGGGGGTAGGCGGAACAGAGAGTAAAGTCCCGCAAACCTCCGTTGAAAAGGGAGGATCCTCCGACCAGACGGGATGTTATGTCTGGTGGGCTGCAACTGCCCGATAGATGATTTCGGGCTGTTCTATATGTTCTAATCGCGCGGAGAACTTTGATTGCGCGATTCAGGATTTTCTTATGTGACGCGATAGATGTCGCTACATCACTCCCCTCCGGAGATCGGAGATCGATGGTTCTTGATGCTTCTTGATGCGTGCCAGGCCAGTGGTAGGTTGATTCCAGTGAGTCAGAACCGAATGCCGCATAGTTCTCGGTGAGTCGGAACTGTCTGCGGTGATGCCCCAGTGAGTCGGGGTGGTGCTATCCCAGTGAGTCGGGATGATGCCCCAGTGAGTCGGGGTGATGATGTCCCAGTGAGTCGGGATGATGCTGCAGGCTCCAGTGAGTCGGAGTAGTGCTGCTGGCTCCAGTGAGTCGGAGTAGTGTTGCTGGCTCCAGTGAGTCGGAGCGGTGCTGTGCGACGTATCGGCATGACTGCTTGCGTCGACCCGGAGAGGTTCTTCGTTGCTCTTCATGTGACTGGCCGAAGGTGCAGTGTGCTTCGCCAAGGTCGCTGATGAGGCTGAGGGTGGTGACCAGGTATGACGAGGTAGGCATGCTGGTGGTCAGGATACCCTTTATAGCCGTGGGTGCTGGCTGTATGGCTCGCTGCTCGAAAGCTTGAGGAAGTGATGATGACGTCACGGAGTAGTAGCTGCACGAAGGCTGCGCTGACGTTCTTTGTCGAGGGTCACCAGTTTGGAGGTAAGCGGAACAGAGAGTAAAGTCCCGCAAACCTCCGTTGAAAAGGGAGGATCCTCCGACCAGACGGGATGTTATGTCTGGTGGGCTGCAACTGCCCGATAGATGATTTCGGGCTGTTCTATATGTTCTAATCGCGCGGAGAACTTTGATTGCGCGATTCAGGATTTTCTTATGTGACGCGATAGATGTCGCTACAAGGGCATAACGTCAAATGTTAAGAAAAATAATAAAGTCTTCTTAAATCATGAGATGTACGTGAGACATAAATTTAAATTAGCTGTGACTGAGGGAGCTGTTCCTTTTTTTTTATAATTGATATAAACCAGTGCTTGACTGCGATCCCACCTGATGGTAAGCGGAGATGCAATCATTGATGGTGAGGCACACTAGTCTAGCCTTGAAGACACCTAAATTATAGTTGGACGGGAAGCTGCGGTCTTCCCGTCCAACAGGCACATCATTCTCAAAGTTACAGTTATTAATAATTGTCATTCTAATTGTTCTTTCATGATTCAATGTGATTTGTTAGGTTGCTATTTTTTATTTTTCATTTTTTTGGTGGGAAAATCATTCAATGACATCCCAAATACTTGGGTGGTGCGGGAGATAGTATCAAACTGTTACTGACTAAAAACCCACTCCAGTTCTTAGTTGCCTTTCATACCAGGGGCAAGTCCTCCTTTCAGAATCAGACCCTTAGCCTCCAGTATGCTTCGACGATAATGGGCCCCTATGGTTACTGACATCTCTTTGAGGCATGTGTGGAGCACTATAAGAGTACGTCTGCTAATAAATAAAAAATGGATGGATGAAGTGTTAGACATAATATATCTTGAAGAAACAGGCGATCATGAAGTTTAGCAGAACTTAAAAAGATGTGCTCTTATGCCCTGATCAATTATGGAAAAGAATAGGATGTTCAAAATATTAAAAAAATGAATCTACAAGCAAAATACCATTGTAATTTTGTTTTTGTATAGAATGTGATCTTTTAATCATTTGCATGCCCCATACTCCAATACCCATCAGACTTCAAGTTGCATTAAATAAGCCTTGAATTAAATAGGCACAAAAGATCCCGAAGGGTTGAAGTGCTCTGGCCCAGGGCCAGCCCCACTACAAGATAAGATAAATAGGCCAATGTTGAGAATAGCTGAAAATTATAACCTTATTTTGAAGCTGAATTTTACTTTGAAAAATATACTTGGTATTTAATTTTTTCAATCAATCAAAATTAAGCGAATATCACTGAAATTTTTAACCAAATCGTTTTTTATGTATAATTTAGCCCTAACACTACCCACTGGCCAGAATTAATGATAAATAACAAGAATATTTGACTTTCCAAATATGACATATTAATATTAGACGACCAAATTTAGAGCAGTGGAGGTCAACCCAATATTTTAAATTATAAAAGTGTAAGTTTATTCTAAGTGTGAGGTTATAAAAATACTTCTTATCACGCTGATATGTGTGGGAGGTAAATAATGCTCAGAATACCCACAAAATCATCGAAAATAAATCAAAATGAGGGGTCACGACAAAAAAAATGTGAGTGAACTGAAAAGCGGTTAAACCATTCAAATTGGTAGGTTTATACAAACACAGTTTTCAGTAAATAAAATGCAATACTTACATGATACAATACACTGAAAAACTTAAAATCGGCACACGCCGACCCTTTCTTGATAAGGTACAACAGAAACACAGTCAGTTTAGCACTTTTTCGCAAAATTCAGCAAATAAACAGAAACACCACGCAAAACCATTGCACATTGACTGACACACAGATAATGTAGAAATGTAGAATCAAAGATTTTTATGGTATTGATGTTGGTCTGTGGAATAAATAGAGATGCGCTACAATGAAAAGTCGAATATTAAAAACCGGTCAAGTCAAGTGTGATTGAAGGTTTCATATTATGGGGTTCTGTAGAATTGAAAGACTTTGAAATCTTTATAATTTTATACTAGAAAACAGTTGTGATAAAGTTAAAACGATTTTATTTTTTTTTCCTTATCTTTATATTAATAAACATTTGTCATCTTAAATAAGTGGATTTCTACACTGCTTACTGCAGATTTCCTTTATAACTATACTCTTTACTGTATACTAATCAAACGACGTTGCGCACTGTCGTCGTTGAAGTGACTGTATCTTGGAGAAGTGTGGATCACGATGTTTTTTTTTAAATGCTACCTATTCTTTCATTGACTATCGTAAGTATGGCAAATAAAGAAAGTTCATGAAAGCTTTTTCCCGGGACTTCATGAGCCTTCATGGGCACCAAATAACGTTCGTAGACTGACTGCGTTTCTGTGATCTATTTGGGAAAAATTATTTTAATGAATTTTGTTTAGTTTGGTTAAGTATTTCCTCCATGTGGTACCATTCAAATTTGGTGTTTTTGTTGATGAATAACGTTGAAGATGGACCATCATCATCTTTTCAAAAAACTCTTAAAGGTTTGCTGCAATTTTCTTTTGAAGTTTCACCACTTAGACTTCTGTATTCTGAGTGTGTACACAAACATGTAAACTCAACAACACAAGACACTCAAACCCGGAATTTTGTATATTGTATTTAAAATATTACGTATGTCAATCAGGAATAAAGCAACTTTCTATCGGTTTTAAAAATTTTATTAAACAAACCAGTTCTTCAGAGATTACAGCCTTCAAACAAAAAAATACAAACTTTATCTCTCTATAATATCAGTGTAGATTTACTTAGTACAACTAAAAAGTGAAAAATTAAAATGATTAGGTGCCTTAAATCTAAGCGACAAGATTGGTCAAATTGGAAGGAAGGAAATCAAAATCAGAAAATTTTGTTGAATTTGAGAAACTATTTAGTCGATTTTCATTTATGGATAGTTTTTTTTTTTAAATTGATTTTATAGCAGTACTTTTCTTATTTTTCGTGTGCGGTATCATTTCTAATGGCGGAAAAGCGGCAATCGTCGTCATAGTTGTTTTATCACATAGAAATGCAACAATGTCGAAAATGGATCGCCAATTAAATTCTAAGAAGGACAAGGAGACGATTTATGAGATATACAGAGCATGTCGCCTGTGTGGAGCTGGTGCTGGCTACAAAATGCCTATAATTCAAAATGTAGTTGATGTGGACGACACCGAAGTGGAGTTGAAGCAAAAGGTTCGCGAATGTGTACAAATTGAGGTAATTAAAACAAGAATACTTGATTTATAATAACAGCGATTATATTATCATCATATTGGAACCTAATTGAGGCTTTCCCATTCATATTTTACAGTAAATAATGTCGTTTGAAATTATTTTGTTTGTTGTCAAACAAATGAGTGAAAGTTAGTTAAAAATGCATAAAAACTTTTCGAAACTATAATAAATTGCAGTAAAATACTGGTAGGATGTTTAGAAATTATATAGAAGTGATATACTTCACAGAACGCTTGATTTTAAAACCTATGAAAATGTAGTTTAGAAATAGGTTAGGTCTAAGGCTTGCGTTAAAATTTTCCATAACGGAATTTAAACTTGTAATGTAATTTAATTTTAATCTGTATTAAATAAGTTAACATCAATTCCTGATAACATACATCCCTCTTTGTTTACATCTCATTGTTCCCTCCTTAATCTAACTAGAAATAGGAGACATGTTAACAGTGTCCACCCTTACGTTGTTAACACCGCTACGGTCCGGACTAAGCGTTTCGTCTCGTCGTTTATACTGCGTATATCGAAGGCTGGGAACAATTTGCCTGCTGCAGTCTTCCTATTCAATTATAATTGCAGTGTCTTCAAGGCTAGAATAAATAGGCTCTTAGTAAACTAGTGCGCTTCACCCCAAACAAATGTATAACTGCTTACCTTCAGATCAGATTATATAGACAGAGCATGGCAGTTGAGAGTTTGTCATGCTCACTCAAATGTCTCATTGATGGTGGCGCGTGTGTTGGTCATTTGGTTCCCTTTAAAATGGTTGAGCTGAGTGGTGCTAATATTAGCGTCATGTCCGTGAACGGGCGCTGTCAGTTGAGGCTGGTCATCTCTTAGCTGCCAGTTGCTATTTTAATATCTATATTTAGTTTTTATTTTTATTTACATTGTTCTCACATGATAGCGATAAGAAACATGTAACAGAGATATTTGTAATTACAAAATATGATTGAAAAGAGTGTCCATGGAGTTTCTTGCACATTTTTCTCCATAGAGATCTACGCTTTGGAATGTGCAGTTAGCATCATTTATTTTTATTTTTCTGACTGACTGACTTCTTGACATTTCAAAAGTGCCTGTAAATGGTTTATTTGAAATAAATGCTATTTTGATTTTGATTTTTGATTTGATTTTGATTGTGATCTGATTTGATGGTAAGCACTGGTTTATATGATTTAATAAAAAAAAAAATCTGTCCTTCTCCTCACTTTCCAATACCAATAATTTACTTTAAGTTTCTCTCTTTTGTTTTTAAGGTGAACATGTCAGGATAGCACGCAATTAAAAAATGTAAATTTTCTCTCACTAACCACCAAACATTGTCTGTATTGTGAGTGAGTTCATAAAAATGTAATCTCACATACACTAGAAAAACAGTAGACAATTTAGGCCATACCATAAAACGGGGTGAATAGAAACGCAGGGGTGAATAGAAACAAAACTTCAATGGGGATTGTCACATTATTGAAAAATTGTTTGCAGTATTTGAGTACTGAAAATTATAGAAATGGTATATTAATACACATTACTTTATTGAAACTTAAAATATGATCATATATCAAACTAAAAATCTTAATCAAAGTTTGTTTCCATTCACCCCCTGAGTTTCTATTCACCCCATTTGACTGTACAAATGTTAGTTCTATGAGGGAATTGAACCTGCGACTCGTAGCAAACAGCCAATTTCTTAACCACTGCATCAATTGTGCTGTTGAATGTGCCTTAATTCTTCATACTAATTCTTGTTACTAACAACTATTAAGGACTGTTTTTTCTGAAATAAAATATTTTTATTTTTTTAATTTTTTATTAAATTTTTCCTAAGTTTTTAAGGTTCCATACCTAAAAAGGAAAAATACAGAATCCTTATAGGATCACTTTGTTGTCCGTCTGTCTGTCTGTCAAGACCCTTTATCTCGGGAACACGTGGAGGTATAGAGTTGAAATTAAAACTATATATTCAGGTCAGCAGTCCCTTGAAGCTGTGGAAAAAAAATCAAACTTCTAAGTTACGAAAAAAAAAATGTGTCCCTACTGTTTTTGTCGCAAAAAACGTATATTTCGACATTCTCGAGGGAACAGGTACAGGTATTGGAATAAATCTGAAAAACAGTAAATTTTTCATTACATCACAATTATTATTACTTTTTGATTCAGAAAAATCTTCAATACTCCATTTGAGAATTGAACTATTTACATAATACAAGTTCATATGGAGCTCTCAGGGAGCAAGTTCGACTCGCACTTGCTCAGTTTTTTCAATTTTCAGGTATCTATTAAGTTTATTTATTTATTTATTAATTACAACGGTTAAACAACCAATTACAGCAATTAAACAAAAAGTTTTATGTTAAAAACAACAAGTACTTACATCAATTCCTCTCACAGTACTTCTGGCATACCAATAAAATCATCTTCCATTCATCCGCAAACAGATCGTTTGTTGGATATGAATCCAAGAGATCATTTAATGCAGCCAAAGTGCGAGGTATTGGAGACTGTGCACGGGCAACAGTGCGACACTGAGGTACAGCAAACATTCTGTGCTTTTTGCCGCGTAAGTTGTTCAGCTAATCCAATTAAATGACTTAATCATTCAATAGAGTTAGAAAAACTGAAAGGGTTGATGATTAATGATTTTACTAATTATAAATCCAAAATACAGTACAGCTAAAATATCTTGACTGCTCCAAACTTTAAACAACACAAACTTGACACAACCACACACACACACATACACACACACACACACACACACACACACACACACACACACACACACACACATACACACACACACACACGTTCACATTTTATTATTCACATTTTTTTTTTTTTTGACTGCACAATTATTCTTTATATGTTGTATACTTTTTTTGTATATGCGATATCTCGGAATGCCAATTTTGAATATTTTGACGATACCATACATGCCATGTTAGGAATGGAAATTCATAGGGTACTTTCCATTGACCTGAAGAGTGATATGAAAGAAAAGGAAGTTAGTGATAGCATGACGAGTGACAGGGCAGAGTGGAAGAAAAAAACGTGTTGCGCCGACCCCAAATAACACGGGATAAGGGCAGGAAGATGATGACGGCTTTCCATTAACCTAGAATCCTGGAATTTAGCATAAAGCAAGGTCATGTAGCTAATAGCTTTTTCGGGATTCGGAAAAGTCCAGAGAACTCCATTCGGGAATTGAACTATTTACATAACTTTGTATGAACCCGTCAGTGCGCTAGTCCGACTCGCACTTGCCCAGTTTTTATTTATAATTTAAAAAAAAAAAAATTTTTTATATATAAGGTGTTAAAAATTAACTTAAGAATTTCGAGGGGACATTGTACTCTTGTAAAAAAAAAAACAGCTGTTCCCTACATTTATGTTCGCATAACTCGTCAAAATGTATGGAGCAACTGATTTTTTTTTTCGCTATTTCAGGTTTGGTCCCATAGTAAAAGTAGTTCATAATGAGGAGTACAATGTCCCCTCGAAATTCTTAAAGTTAATTTTTAGTTATATAAAAGTTAAATTAAGGTATCTTAGGGTACCTTAAGGTACCTTATAGAATAAAAAAAAAAAATTATAAAAAAAAAATTTTTCTTCTTTCCAGGTACACCAAGACGACAAAATGCCTCCTCTCATTTGCGAGCTTTGCGTCGACAAGGTGAACGATTTCTACGAGTTCCTGGAGATGTGCCGGCAGACCAACAAGCGAACAAGATTACGGCTCGGCTTACCACCGCAATCTATGCCTAAAGGAGCGGTAAGCTTGTGAACTATATTTAGAAAGAAAAGAAAGAAAACATGTTTATCCTGCCCAAATAGACGCACAATAAAATACAGCAATCTGTCGGACCATGTATAAACCAGGCATGACTGTGCTGCACCATAGACACTAGACAAAACACATTTGTCCGATGTCTACAGCTTAGTCTGTGGTTGTCTATGTCTATTGCACGTGGCCGGGACCGACAGAGACTAACCTATCATGTAAATATAAACAATAATATAAGAAAAACAAATACAATATATAAATCCAAGTTGTGCGTCGCATCTAGGCAAAAATAGGTTAAATTTAACTAGCTTTCGCCCGCGGCTTCGCTCTCGTCAACTAATACTACTCTATTCTACCCAACTCTACCCACTCTTTGACTGGCCTGTTGGTCTAGTGGTTAGTGGCCCTGACTGCTATGCCAGAGGTTGTGGGTTTGATTCCCACCCAGGACAGATGTTGGTGTGATGAGCATGATCATTTGTTCTGTGTCTGGGTGTAATTTATCTATAATATGTATGTAATTGGAATATATAAGTATGTTTATCAGTTGTCTTGTACTCATAATACAAGTTCTGCTTAGCTTGGGACTAGACAGTGATGTGTGATAGTTGTGGAATATTATATTATTATATTATGATATTTTTTCGCTTGTTTTACCTTCTCCTTTCAAATAGCTTTGATTTTTAAAATTATGTTTACACAAAAAAATATCCGGGTCCCAATTCTGCAATTTTTATAAATTCGTCATTACAACACGATCCCATTGTCATTTTGCTAAAAGAGAGAGTTAAAAGTTCATAGTGGTATCTGTTAATTCATAATGATCGATCATTGATCGGTCAATGGTCTCGTAATAGAGTTGTGGTAGAAAGACAATATCGAGCTTATTAAAAGCAATGACTGCACAATGACGTTCTAATGGTAGGTCACTGATCAAAGGAACTGTCAAAATTTTAGCAGATTTCCGCATACGTCAGACATTCATTTGTCAATATGTACGAGATTACCATTCTATGCCACTCTTTCAATGGAGTGTCAGTATTTGATCATTGGCAAGTTATAATGACGTCATTATATTAGTTGACTAGCTTCTGCCAGCGGCTTCGCCCGCGTAAAAGTAGGTTTCTCCTAACACACTTTGGTAGATATTTATAAGATCTACAATTAATTAGAACATTTTATGGTTCTATCTTTTATAGTTTAGGCAGCGTACGCAAAATAAGTAACTTTTCTGGTTGACTTTTTACACCTTGTGTCCGAAAAACTCAAATATCTTACGGAATTCTATTTTTTCCAAAATAAAATATAGCCTATGTTACTCGTGGATAATGTAGCTTTTGAATGGTGAAAGAATTTTTGAAATCGGTCCAGTAGTTTTTGAGCCTATTCAATACAAACAAACAAAGTTTACCTCTTTATAATATTTATTAGTTGATTACCAAACTTGTCGAAGTCAACAATTATGAAATCAATGATGGACCAATCTGACACTATTGTATTAGCAGATTTGAGGCCCTGGTTAAGGGCGCTTTCAATTTATGCGTACTGAAACCGGCCGTTGCGGTTGCAGTACGTTAGCAGTCCGTCAACAAGCGCCTAAATTGAAAAAGTATCTGGCTGCCGTGTGTTTGTAAGTCAGTGATGCGCTATTCAACCTCGCACTATTAAACACCGAATTGAACACGTGGTGCTTACGACGTTGCCGTCCTGTTGTCGACCGTTCGCCGCACGGTTGCCGCACTGCGCGTTTTGTATGAAAAATACGATCGTCCGTACTCAGTACGACTAACGCACAGCATCACAGCAGGCCGTCAAAAAACGCATAAATTGAAAGCGCCCTAAGAATGTACTCAGCATATTTAAATCAATCAATATTTCCCAAAGAAAATGGGTTTAAATGTCAGTGGGACCAGTCCCTTGAAGATCTGGCCATTTATTTCGAATCAATTTTTTTTTTTAGCCGGATGCTGGTGAATGTATACTTGGCCTCACGGAGCCTGTGTATGTGAATGAGGATTCGGACGGGGAGCCGCTTTCCAAGCAGAAAAAGGTGACTCCCAAGGTTAAAGTGAAGAGGGAACCCGAGTTGAAGGTAAAGGTAAGTTGTAAATTGTGAAGAATTGATTTTTTTCTACTCGGGAAATTCGACCGTATTCCAAATGAGGCATTTTATGTATGTCAATTTTATTGTAGAACTACATTCGGCATACGTGAGTCACGTACGCCGGATCTGGGCGCATCGGTCTCCATACATTTTGTATGGCAACTAGACTTGTAGAAGTACAGCTGCTGTGGGCTGAAATATCATTTTGTGGAATCAGGGAGGAAAATCTCCAGAAAGGAGTTGCTTTTCTGTCTACAAACATTTTATAGTATGGGTATTAGGGAATCCAATCCCGCATCAAAATTGCGATCCCGCATGCCTGCGGGATTGCAGCCAACAATCCCGCAATCAGCAATTCGATTTGCGGGATTGAGATTTTTAATTTCTTTTTTAAGTAGTAGGTACAGGTATCGGCACGGATCTTGAGCGCTGACTGTTACTTGCGCAGAAGTAAAATATCAGGTCTCTTTGGTGGTATGAAGTGAAACGCGGGGGCGGGGAGTGTCAGTGATTGGCTCGCCGCGCATCGCATCATAGACGTCACTCGTGATTGGTTCCCTGCGCTTGCTGCATGTACCTAACGATGACGAGTACACTTCCGTGCCAATAAATTGACTCGTGATTTTTAATTCATCGATTTATTTGTATTATTGGTTATTTTATTAGTGGTTATTATGTTACCAAAAGTGGTTTAGCCGAGAACGCGTAACAGGCACACAGAGAAATTTCCTTTCAAAAGTATGTAAAATATTAGGTATTTCTTCGTAGGGATGTTACAAATCTTTGAAATTTTCGTCTTTGCTACAATATGCATACCTTCCGGTAGAAATACTCTAAAAGCTAATGAAAACCGTATGAAAATCTGTTGCATGGTTAAGAGTAAACGGAAAAACAGACAGAGAAACACAGCGACTTTGATTTAAACTATTTATGTTTTTTTTTTTACTTTTACCTTCAACCGGAATTAAGAAGATAGCAGGTAAAAGAAAAAGTAAAATAAAATAGGTGTACATTTTTTTTGCCATAAGTGTACGATGCGCAAAGCAATCCCCACTCTTTCGCCGCGCGCTCAAGATCCGTGCCGATAACTGTAATAGACATAAAAATCGGTGAAGTGCGAGTCGGACTGGCACACCGAGGGTTTCCTATAAATTTACCTAACCATGTAAATAGTTCGATTCCCGAATCGAGTTTCGGCGATTTCTCGAATAGCAAAAAAATATTATTTTGTAATGTAAATATGCTTTACGATTTTCGTATTATATCAGATGCTTTGGAATAATATAATAAAATATTAACGAATAAATTGACCTTCATATTTTGTAAAAGTAATTTCACTTGCGTTGGGGAATCCCTGGTCATAGAGTACGTAAACTGACATTGATTACGTTCCGTTCTAGTTGCGATACAGGACTACAACACAAAATAGAAATTTTAAAGTTAAACAATTAAATATATAAATAATAATAAAATAATATAATAAAATATTTAATAAAATATACATTTTTTTAATATAATTTAATATTTAATATAATAATATTTAGTGGAACATTCCTATTAATGGGATAAATAATATCCTAAATGCTTATTCAATATTTAATATTATTTAATGTTTTTTTTTTTAAGTTTTTATATTTTAAATTGTTTTTAGCTGCAAGGTAAAATCGAAAACAAAATAATTACTTTCCATACAAATACTATGAAAAATGTCAAATGACTGGACAGGTCCACGCAAATCTGTCTGGTTCTTTCCTCAAAAAAAAAGAAAGAAAGAAAAACAATTTATTCGCGCGAAATGACGCAATCTTAAAACTAGATAACAAACAATCAATTGATAGGTAAGATGTGCGTCACATCCGCGTAAAACGACCGAACGCTTGATGCATAAAGCTGCGGCCTCACGCATAATGCGATGAGCTAACAGCGCTGGTTTTTAGCCACAAATCAAAAGACCACATCTCAGACACAAATCTACGTGGTTCCCATAGATTTGACCATTGTCCACTGTATTGATTTTAAAAGACACTTTGGCCTCTTAGTTTGTTTTGCGTGTTTCTTCTCAGAGTAATCAGCTAGGAAACCCCGGCTTCATCTAGTTTTATTAACGTGTAAAAGTGTTATTTATAATCTACTAATGATCCTCTAATTTTTTTTTCAATTTCCGAGCCACTGTTTGAAACTACTTTTCTTTCATAAGAACTTCTCCTGACAATAACAAACAAAAAAAAAGATTTAGTGAAATTAGTCCAGCCAGTCACGCGTGATGACGTCACCAAGGAAATAGGGATTCATTTTTATACATATAAATTAACAAAATCATTTATAAGTAACTTTTCTGCGGGATTAGATTCCATAATGGATATAGAGCCAAAAATTTAACATTTCAAAAGTTTTATTTTATTTTATTTATTAGGGACAAAAAAACAGTTACATGCTAAGGAGATGCAAAAGAATTATTAGATAAATAGGTAAACATATAACCCCCACTATTGTCCACGGATTAATCAAATATATGAAAAACGGAGACTGATTTTAAGAACAAATTTTGTTTTTAATAAGTTATTTAGTTAATTAGTATTAATTTGTAATTTAGATGCTAAAGAGCTGACAACGAGAGATTTAAATTTATTATTGATTAAGTTACACGGTAATAAAGTTAAAATACGAGATAATTAATTACTAATTCTTGTATTATGCTTAGAAATCATTAAAAAAATTGTAGTTTAAAAAATAACGCTTTTTCTCAGATTTAACTAGGAATCTGTTAAAAAATATTAAAAAAAAAAACGTTTTTGATACGCAAATAAGTTTTCTTTGCTAACCATGCTTTTCAAGTAACATTTGACAGATAGAGGTCATTGATGTTCCTATTCTTATTTAACCAACTATAATTTAGGTGTCTTCAAGGCTATAGTGAATAGGCTCTTAATAAACTAGTGCGCCTCACCATCAATGATTGCATCTCCGCTTACCATCAGGTGGGATCGCAGTCAGGCCAGGTTTATTTCAAAAAAAAAAAACTCCTCGCACGCGGGGGTGTATTCTTATTAGGTAATTACAATCACCAAAAAAAATAAAAAACTTCTGGAGTTTTTTAGGAAAAACAAAGATATAGAAAGAGAAATTTTTGGCTAAATTTTCGTACAAACGTGTGTACAGTACGACGATTAAGCGTTTTTCAAGGTCATTTAAGTTATACGGACGTATGTACAATCGACGCTTGTATGTACAGTCAGAGGTCAAAAGTGCAGTTCCACCTTACCAATGCTAAAATTTCTATAACTTCTTTGTAGAAGAGGGTCAATGGTTCATGACTGATTAATTGGTAGCATAGAATCTTATCATCATCTTCCTGTCCTTGTCCCGTGTTATTTGGGGTCGGCGCAATACGTTTTTTTCTTCCACTCTGTCCTGTAAATCGTCATGCTATCACTAACTTCCTTTTCTTTCATATCACTCTTCACACAATCCATCCATCTTTTCTTTGGTCTCCCTCTCCCTCTCCATCCATCCACATGTAAACTCATAACTCTTTTAGTAAAATGCGGTTCATCCCTCCTCTTCACATGAATACCATACCAAGACAAACGATTCCCTTTCAACTTTTCAGTCACTGGCGCCACTTTCAAACTTCCTCTAATATATTAATTTCTCACTTTATCCATTCTCGTCACACCACACTTCCATCTAAATTAGCATAGCATAGAATCTAAATTATTGAATAAACTAGTGGACTATTGAACTTCTACAACAAAGAAATTTTAGACACTGGCATTTATTTTATATATTTATTATTTATTTATTTATCTTTATTCCAAAAAGGTAAGTAATTTATAAGATAAGCCCCACAAAACCGTTGCAATGGTTTGACTGTGGGGTAGGTGAGTCTCTAGACATACTTAAATGTACTTAAAACATTTCTAATTAATATAATTTTATTTGCGTCTAAATCTATTCGTGTTTGTTTCACTCCTTAGGCATTGGTAGAGTGCAACTGCATTTTTGATTCCTGACTGTACAATTGCATTGTACATAGGCAGACTTAATGCAACAAGGTACTCTCTACCAATCAACCTTTGGAGAGCAGTGGTGGCCGAGTGGTAACGGCACCGACTTACGAGTTGTAGGTCGCGGTTTCAAACCCAGCCAGGCGCATTACTTTGTGTAATTTATTTCGCCACCACTGCTCTCAAAACGGTGAAGGAAAACATCGTGAGGAAACCGGCATGTCCTAGAACCAAAAATTCGAAAATATGTGACATTTGCCAACCCGCACTGGGCCCGTGTGGTGGATTACGGCCCATTCCTTCTCCTAGAGAGGAGGCCTCAGTCGAAGCAGTGGGAAAATTAAAAGGCTGATTATGCTTATGCTTTATGAGAGAAGTCTCCCACCCTAGGGTTTTTTTTTCTGTGCGAAAATCATCTTATGACATCCCCCGCTCTTGGGCGGGGCGGGAGATAGTGTCAGACTTTTACTGACTAAAAACCCACTCCTGTTCCTTCGTTGCCGAGTCTTCCTTTCAGAATCAGACCCTTGGCCCCAGTAGGCTTCGACCCTGCTGGCATACAGTTGCTGACATCTCCTTGATGCGCGCGTGGAACAATACGCGCCGTCGACAACTTGGGCTCGGTCCGGACGGTTACCGGACGGTCGGACGGCGAGCAATGGGTGGCTCGCCGTCCGCAAGCCCGCTCCTACGGTGGCCAGAAATCGGGATCGAAGTCCCGGCGGCGGTTGGGGCGTGAGGATCCCACTCTAGGGTAGAGCGCGAGGGCATATCAGACTTTTAATGACTAAAACCATACCTGTGTCCTTTAGTTACCCTTTGCGTTTTAGGATCACGGATTTCCTAATGGCGGGCATCGGCCCTATTGGGTCTCTACGATTTTGCTGACATTTCTTTAATAAGTAACATTTTAAGTTCCTATTGTTATTCCAAATAAGAATAGGAAAGCCAATAACCTCAATCTGTCAAATGTTGATTGAAAAGTAAGGTTTGCAAAGAAAACTATTTGGCGTATTAATAACGATTTTTTTTTGCTTTGTTTTACTGAGTCTTACTTAAATTTAGGTGAAGTAAAAACGTTATTGTTTAATCTAAATTAGCTAAATGTATTATTAAAGTCATCATTACATAGTTTAAAAAAAAACCTATTTTATTTATTTATTTATTTAAACTTCATGTACAGTGGTGGTACATAGGCGTACTTAATGCAACAAGGCATTCTCTACCAGTCAACCTTTGGGTTAAAAAGACAACACAAGAGAACAAGATATTTTTTTTCTTAGTTTCATTGTTAGGTACAATTCGCATTTTTCTTCCATTTACCACTACTCAGACACTTCACACAGTGACGCAGAGATGAGCAAAATTGAAGAACGCGATTCTGATTAAACTTTTTTCGTAAATAAATTAAATTTAACCTTTTGAGTAGCGTAATTAGAGACACAATAGAAAGACAATGACCGAGCGAACACCGGCGTTCACTCGGGGTTTAATGAATTAAAAAATATCTGGTTTTGCTCACCTTACCCAGTTTTTTCGGTTTAACATGTATGACGTCACAACATGGCGTAAAAATCGATCCTATTCTTATTTGGAACGCATTGTACATAAATTACTTAATAAATATGGCTTCTTCGTTCAACAGCTCGAAAACAGGATACTAACCGAGGTGCGGACGACACGCCTCACCAGGAGGTCCCCTACGCCGCCGAGAGTGACGCGTCTTCGTACGTCCTCCAAGGAGGATAATGTTTCCCTCAGTCGATTGAAGGTAACATTGTATACAGGGTGTCTTTGACATCGACGCACAAACGAATACCACGGATCCAGTACATGATTCTGGACCCCCCAAAGGTAGAATTTTTCGCCGGCTTTTTCCTAAAATTAAAAAAAAAACTACTTTTTAAAATTTAAATTTTGTAAAATCGTTATTCTAACCAACCTCAAGTTTTTTAGTAAAAAGAAATAAATTAATGTCATCGGCAGTGATCGGAGTAGGTAGATTGATTTTTGGTACTTGTATCATCCACGTACCGGAAGACGCAGCGTTGGAAGGCCAAGGAAGGACAAGGTGGACCGATGACCTGGTGAGGGTCGCGGGAATCCGATGGATGCGAGACGCACAGGACCGGTCATTGTGGCGGCATTTGGGGGAGGCCTATGTTCAACAGTGGACGTCTTTCGGCTGAAATGATGATAATGACTTGTATCATAAATGTACACAGAAAGAATAATATGGATAAGTAATTTTTCCGGAAAGTAATTCCGGTATTTCCGGATTTCAATTCAAAATTTTAAGGAAGGTATAATGTTCTGATTGGTCTTAAGGTTGTGTCAAATCGTGACTGTGTGCCGTTAAAAGAAATTATGAAGAATATAATATTACTCATTTTAATACAATTTCTACTGGTTCTATGGTCGGTTCCGGTTCTTCGATGGAATGTACATCGAAGGGCTGGAACAATTTGCCTGCTACAGTCTTCCCGTCCAACTATAATTTAGGTGTCTTCAAGGCTAGAGTGAATAGGCTCTTAATAAACTAGTGCGCCTGACCATCAATGATTGCATCTCCGCTTACCATCAGGTGGGATCGCAGTCAAGCACTGGTTTATATCAATTTAAAAAAAAAATGTCCATATTAAAGGTGTTAAAAAATTTACTTTAACAATTTTGAGGGGACATTGTACTCTTCATTATGAACAACTTTTACTATGGGACTAAACCTGAAATTCCGAAAAAAAAATCAGCTGTTCCATACATTTATGTTCGCATAACTCGTCAACATGTATGGAACAGCTGAATGTTTCGGATCAATGACCCCAATTCAATCTACCTACTTCGATCTCTAGTCATCGGGGTAGATAAAATCGTTATTCTAATGAATCCGATTGACCGACCGATGACATTTTTAATTTTAAAAGTAATTCATTCATTTTTTTTTTTTACTAAAAGTGTTAGAATAATCATTTTATACAGTTTATATTAAAAACGTAAAGATTCTTTTTTCATGGTATTCGTTTGTGCGACTATGTCAAAGACACCCTGTATAGACTAGCTCTTGCCCGCGACTTCGTCCGCGTAGATGTCAAAAATGGTTCATATAGAATTTTTTATTGATTTTTTGAATTTCAATAACACACGTAAATCGTCTTCCATTAATTCTGTCAAAGATTGTTCATGCAAAATTTGAAGTAGATTGGACCAAGGAATCACGTTGTCCCATACAAACTTTGCCCCCCTTTTTTCACCCCCTTAGGGGTACGGCGAGCAATGGGTGGCTCGTCGTCTGACCGTCCGGCAACCGTCCGGACCGAGCCCAAGTCGTCGACGGCGCGTATTGTTCCACGCGCGCCTCAAGGAGATGTCAGCAAATCGTAGGGGCCCAGCAGGGTCGAAGCCTACTGGGGCCACGGGTAGTGTGAAAGCGGAACCCGGGGCCCTGGGACGAAGGCAACGAAGGAACAGGAGTGGGTTTTTAGTCAGTAAGAGTCTGACACTATCTCCCGCTCCGCCCAAGAGCGGGGATGTCATTAGGATGATTTTCCCACCCAATAAAAAAAAAAAAAAAACCCCTTAAGGGTAGAATTTCGAAAAATCCTGTCTTATCGGATGCCTACGTCTTACAAAGAATGTACCCTCCAAGTTTCAGGTCTTTACGATTAGCGGTTTAGGCTGTGCGTTGATCCGTCAGTCATTCAGGACAAAGCATTTTATATATAAAAAAAAAACAGCATAGCATTTTATTCAAAGCCACTCATATTTGTACTGTTTTCTGATGTAATAGAAGTAATTGATATAACCAGCGTTTCTCGCCATCAAACTATAAAGTTTGACGAGCTAAAAATATGTTAAACGATTTTTAAAAATGCATGAGATAAATAAAAAAAAATAATTGTACTTATAGAAAACATTCATACACTCGAAAAACATAACCCTCTTAGCGTAGCTCGCCTCCTGCGAAGCAGTAATGCTAGCGAAGGAGGCGGCCGCACGCGTGAAGCAATGGCCCACTCGCCCCAGCCGCCTGGATTCCGATCCCGATTTCCGGCCACTGTAGGCGCGTATGGGTAGCTCGCCGTCCGGCAACCGTTCGGACCGAGTCCAAACCGTCGACGGGCGTAGTGTTCCACGCGCACCTCAAAGAGATGTCAGCAATCGTAGGGGCCCAGCAGGGTCGAAGCCTACTGGGGCCATGTGGAAGAGATCCCCGGGGCCCTGGAACAATGGCAAAGTAGGATCAGCAGTCTTACACGCCCTCTCGCTCCGCCCAAGAGCGGAGGATGTCATTAGATGATTTTCCCACCTAAAACAACACCCTCCTAGCGTAGTCGAGTAAAAATATTCTTAGGTTCTTATACAAACTCTATTCTATTTCAGGATAAGCCGAAACCCTCGCCGAAGCCAGCTCCTAAATCCATTTTGAAGAAGGAATCAAAAGTAAGCATATTTTTGCGTTTTATAGCCCAGTGTATTTCGAATGTAGTCTGTTAATTGAACACATAGTAGGCTGCGCTCCATAGCAATTTGAGTATATTCTTCGGCCTACCCAAATGTCCTTTCCTTTGTATTGTTCGTCAAGTCGTTGAGCTCCTTAGTAGTCCTGGGTTGAGCTTTGCGAATACTGACAAATGCTTGCACTGACTGGACAGGTCCACTCAAATCTGTATGGTTCTTTCTTCAAAAGACCATCTCAGACAAATCTGCACTGTTCTCATGTGATTTGACCATTACATATTAACTGTATGGACTTTAAAAGAGACTTTGACCCCTGAGTTTGTTTCGGTGTTTCTTCTCAGGGTAGTCAGCTAGGAAACACCGGCCTCATCTAGTTTAAAATGACAAAAAAAATTGACGTGTAAAAGTGTTTTTTTAAACCTACTTACAAAATAAATATCATTTATCATTTAGCACGCTGGTTAACCTTGAGTTTGGACTTCTGGATGTTAGTCGAAGACCAAGACCTGTACCATGACGTTTAAAGTAAGATTGTTTCATTCTTATTTCCAGTGTGGGTAAGAGATGGCGCTAGACGACCTGTATAGCTCTGTCTCTTACCCACACTGAAATAAGAATGAAACAATCTTACTTTGAACGTCATGGTAACCCCTCTCGTCTGTGCACCGTCGGTCAAGATGGGGAGTGAAATTGGCAAAATGCCCATAAGGGCATCCAACTCGACATACATTTTCACTGTTTTTCATACAAACGCTCTTACACAATTATGACGTTATTACACATTTTTCATTAGATATTTTGGAAACACAGTATCTTGTGGATATTATCTAGGCTTCTATTGAAATCAATTTATAAATTTGTGTAAAACTAATCCAGTAAAGACCTATGAAAATATAATGCTATTTTGCATGAACTTTGACACTTCATAATGTACTCAAAATTTTAAAAAGTCACAAAAGTATAACAATAGAATCCTTGCAAATTTATTCAAGATTCTGAATGACGACATTTTTTTTTTTCAATAAATTTTAAGAGGTTTTAAAAAAAATCATGGAATTACCGAATGCTAACAGAGTTTTCAAGCGTTGTCTGTCTTTTTTCGTGTTGCCTTTTCGTCAAACATCGCGTTGGATTGCGTTAGATGAAGTAACAAGCTTTTGGCGAGTGAAAAAGGACCCTCTAAAATTATTTAACAGATTTTTATTTATATTGTAGGATAATATGTGTATTTCTACATATACCTTTAAATTAATACAAACGTTCGTTAGTAAAATTATGTATTTACATTATCCTACATTACTACATATTATCCTACATTATCACGTCGGGGTCACCAATGTAGGATTTATTTACATGTACTTGTACAACGTTACAGAGGATGTCCAAGGCGTTGTACAGTAGAAACTTGCAAACTAAAAAAATAAATTTAATAAAAACAATAATACCCTAATAACAAATCTATACACATTGAAGAAGAAGAAAAAAAACTAACTAACTAACATATAATTTAGAAATAAAAAGAAAATACATATACTTTATCCCTCAAAACAAATGATCAATGTTAACTTATTTTTTATCCATCTTCTCACAAAACCTTAGACATTCACGACACACATCTATCCATCTCGCAGCAAACACGTCACATTCCGGTGTTAGAGTCAGAAGAGCATTAAGAATAATATGTGTATTTCTACACATTCCTACCTTTAAATTAATACAAACGTTTACTAGTAAAATTATGTATTTTTCAATGATTAACACAAACAAGACAAGTTACCTAGCAACTAGACAGATCATTCTATATAATACTACTGTTTAGTGTCTGTACGTATATAAATAAATTATTTTTAATTTGATATAATTTTAATACTATGTAGGTCACTACATCATCATCATCTTCCTGCCCTTGTCCCATCTTATTTGGGGTCGGCGCAACACGTTTTTTTCTTCCATTCTATCCTGTCAACCGTCATGCTATCACTAACTTCCTTTTCTTTCATATCACTCTTCACACAATCCATTCCAAAAATTTTTGACCTCCCTCTCCCTCTCCACCCATCCACATGTATACTCATAACTCTTTTAGTAACATGTGTTTCATCTCTCCTCTTTACATGACCATACCAAGTAGGTCACTACAATATATTTAATATTTTACAGAACGAAGACAATTCGCTTCTAACTCCTCGTCTGAAACGCTCTAGAGACAAGGAACCAGTCAAATTGGAGACGCCCAACAAGAGAGTCAAGTATGTACCTTTTACTATAGATAATAACCTCCTCCTTAGAAGTACATTTATTTTTGCCCGACTACGGCAAAGCCAAAGGTGGGTTATGATTTTGACAGGCTATGTATGTATGGTCCTCACGCTCCAGTCGCTGCCGGGATTCCGATCCCGATTGCCAATTTTTATCATCATCATTTCAGCCGAAAGACGTCCACTGTTAGACATAGGCCTTCCCCAAGCGGCGCCACAACGACCGATCCTGTGCGTCTCGCATCCACCGCACTCCCGCGATTCTCACCAGGTCGTCGGTCCCCCTTGTGGGAGGCCTTCAAACGCTGCGTTTTCCGGTGCGCGGTCGCCGCTCTAGAACCTTCCGTTCTACGTGCAATGTGCCCTGCCCACTGCCACGTTAGTTTGGCGATTCTTTGGGCTATGTCGGCGACCTTGGTTCTCCTGCGGATATCTCCAATTTTTATATTAAGAATTTAAAAAAAAAATTGAAATAAGACACGTATATAAAAAAGAAATGATCATGATATAGATTACAAAAAAAATAGTATAAAAATAACAATTGACGATTCACTTACAATATTTCACACAGGATCGCACCAAAACCATCACCAGTAACCTCGAAACCGTCATCAGTAACCTCGAAACCTTCACCGGTAACCCCGAAACAGTCACCAGTAACACCGAAACTGTCGCCGGTTTCCTCCCCACGCACCAGGCCGCCCCTTAAATCGCCGAAGGTGTCACCGAAACGGCCCCCGTCACCGAAAAGGCCCCCGTCACCGCCTCGCCTGCACAAGTGTTCTGTGTGTGGTCAGGCGTTTAAGACTGTGCAAGCGAATACAAACCATATGAAGATACATACTGTTGGATTTACTAGTCCTAGGTGAGTTTCAATCAGGGACCATTTCAGTTACCCATTGAAAGGGTTTTTGATAGGGTTTTGACAAAGTGTTGTTTTAAAACCCATTTCATATTTGTTACACTTATTTACGAAAACCCTCATCAATGGATAACCTCTTCCAAACCCTTTCGATTTGTTTACCTGTATATTCAAAAACCCATTCTTGGTGGTTTATACTTTTTAGCGGTAAGACGTTTTGAACGGGTTACCCCTTCAACGACTGTAACAGAGTTACCCATTTGGACTACAAATATTGTAATTTTATCTCTCGTGCCTTACTTTAAAGTACTAAACTGCATGCATGCGGCAGGTACGCGTCAAGTCGCAACACGTAATCTAGGACCTAGCGACTCCACAGTCCATACACATACGATTATTTTATGGTTATTATTGCAGTGATTTTAAAGTTAAATGTATTTTTTTTCTGGAATAGTCGGTATTGTTTCATGTATAATCTTGTCTTTTTTACGGAATCATAAATGTCATTGGATCGTCTCACTCATCATTTAGTGCCCGAAGGGAAGGTCAAAATCTATTCTTCCACTCCAACGTACCCTTTGATTACCCCGACAAACCCTTTCAAAGGGTTATCTGCTTCAATTGGAACCGGTAACTTCTTGAACTAGTTAACTTATTCATAGGGTTACCCTAACGTTAGTGTTATGAAAGGGCTAACACTACGAAGAGCTAAAATGTTCCGTTACAGTAGGCATACAATCTGTAACCCTTTTGAAAGAATTAATTTATATTCGGGGTTGTACGGTCCCTGGTTTCAATATATTATTTTTCTTGTTTTTAGGGTTACGGAACCCTAAAAGCAAAAAATCTATATGTATAAAAGCGAAATAGCACTCATTGATTAATCACGAAATCTCAGAAACTATAACACCTACAAACTTAAAATTTGGCAGGTAGGTTCCTTATAGGGTGTAGACATTCGCTAAGAACGGATTTTACGAAACTCCATCCCTAAGGGGGTAAAACGGGGATTGGACGGTGGAGAGATGAACTTTATAAATACCAGAGGGACTGGCCCGCAATGGCCGAAGACAGACCTGTGTGGAAAAGGGAAAGGGAGGCCTTTGCTCAGCAGAGGGACATAAATGGGCTATAAAAAAAAAAAACTTTAAAAGTATAAGTTGACAGTTTGCAAGTTAGTAGTATTTGCGTGGCCTCCGTGGGAGCCACAATATTCAGCTTAGGCTGCAATTGATGTCTCGCTCGGTCACTAACGAGCCCGTGTGCGTGCAGGACGGCGTGCAACCCGTGCGGCCTGTGGTTCTCGTCGCCGGAGGAGGCCGCGCAGCATCACAAGCGCCACCGGAGCAAGGCGAAGCCCTACGAGTGTAGGAGGTGCTACGGAGAGTTCAAATATCTCTCCGAATATGATGAGTAAGTACTATTCACTTGTTTATTTTATGGTTGGATCCAGAGATACACTTCCATACAACCGCTCGCAACGTGATTATGACTAGTGATGCAAGTTCCACAAACTAATTCAGATCATACAACTGATTTATTATGATGCAAGCTTTAGGTATTCACTGCACACAACGAGCCGTGAAACAGTCTCCGAGACTCGATGTTGTTTGCACGGCCGCCGACAGAGGGAAGAGCCCCGCACCACAGCGGTCGGCATTTTTATCTGCTCGGTTCGTGCAAACGTCAGCCCGGATTCTGTCAAAGTGACATGTGTCACTTTTCACTTAGCTCGTTCATTCGTTCTCAAGCTTCCGTACTATTGACTTCTCCGACATATATATCTACGTTTTCTTTGTTCCAGACACTTCGAAAGTCAATGCATACCAATACGCGAGGTTCCTGACGTCAAATGTGATGTGTGCTGGCATATGTTCGCGACCAGCAAGCTGCTCGATGACCACAAGTGTCTGGGAGAGGACCACAGGCCTGGCGGTAAGTGTAGGTTACGGTTCGAAGTGGATGACGGGGGCTACAGTGAGCGAGCAATCGGTCCTTGGCCCCCGTTATGTACGCTCCGGAGCAAGAGAGAAATGTTGCTTTACACTAGGAATTTCTAATTCAATGGTAGTATTTAACTGTTACTCAATTTATTCCTGTTTTCTACTACAAAATATGCTTTCGTTCTACCAAAAATACTAGTTATAAAATATCCTCTTCTGGATGGTTTAAAAAAAGTAACCACGAAAAGGATGGCAGCGTTTGTGTTACCTCACAACGCTCGCTAGGTTAGAAGTGGATGACGGGAAACGTCAATGCGTTTGCAAAGCGATCCGCACCGCAAGAGTTCGAGCGAAAATATCAAAACCAGCTGAACGCGTCCCATTCGCTTCGCTCATCGCCGCATCACACCCACATGCGATTAGTTACGTGGGCCACCACTATAAGAGTATCAATTGTTTGTTTATATCGCGCCGCTTCGCTTCGCGATCGCATTCGCGTTGAATCGCTCAACAACAAAGAAGCTACGCGACCGTGAAGAGTACGCCTTAATCAGTTTTTATTAAAACTACACGTTGTAATCTAAAAAACAACTTTCCCTGCCATAGCGTCTGTTTGGATCCAGCAGGAATAAAATTAAACCCCCAAAACAGGACCCCGCAGGATTGCTGGATCCCGTTTTCAAAATTCAAATACTTTGGTCTCACATAGGCCTACATGGGCACTTATAAAACGTCAGAAGCTAGTGCACGCTTCCAAATTGATCGTTTCCTATGAAGAAGAACCGGCAAGAAACTCCATGGTTACTCTTTTTCTAAAAAATAAAAATATTTCTGAGCGACTCGCGAGGATCCATTTTATAAATAGCCTAATCGTAAGACACTGCATATGAAGTTAGAAATTCAGTTGTATAGTTGTCGCTTCATTTGTTTTAGGTAAATGTAGTAAATGTAGGAAAAGTTACGCACTGCTGAAGAATTTGAAGAAACATGAACAGAGCTGTACTGCTAAGAAAAAAGGTAATTCTTCATCTATATAAATAAAAACGAAATACCACTCACTGATTAATCACGAAATCTCAGAAACTATAACACCTACAAACTTAAAATTTTGCAGGTAAGTTCCTTATAGAGTGTAGACATCCGCTAAGAACGGATTTTACGGAACTCCACCCCTAAGGGGGCAAAATGGGGTGTAAAGGAGAAACTGAATGACTGACATATCAACGCACAGCCGAAACTACTGGGACTAGGAACGTGAAATTTTACACAATTATTTTTTTCTGACGTAGACGAGCACTAAGGGGTTTTTGGAAATTTAGTAGTTTTTGGATTTTTTTTTAATTTTGGAAGAAACTGACGAAAAATTCCACCACTGGGGTTTTTTGTTTAGGTGGGAAAATCATCTAATGACAAATCCCACTCTTGGGCGGGGCGAGAGATAGTGTCAGACTTTTACTGACTAAAAACCCACTCCTTTTCATTCGTTTCCTTCGTCCCAGGGCCCCGGGTTTCGTTTTCACACTACCTATGGACCACTGGTGGTTCCAGAATCATGTACTGGATCCGTGGTATTCGTTTGTGCGTCGATGTCAAAGACACCCTGTATATAGATAATCCTGATAAAAACTCCCTATCTATGTTACAGGAGAATCAATAGTGGACCCAATGTTACTGAGGAAAGTGAAGCCGATACAGATCCGCGTCTCTCGCTGCGATCCTCTGCTAACGAACCTCAAACAAGAACATTATGACGTGTCCAATGTTACGGCGGTAAGTAATAACTTTGAAATAGTATAGTCGGCCTAATAATGCTCCCACTGTTGGGACTCAGGCCTCCTCTCTAGGAGAGGGAATGGGCCGTAATCCACCACGCGGGCCCAGTTCGGGTGCAGGGGATGTCACATGTCTTCGAGTTTTTAGTTCTAGGACATGCCGGTTTCCTCACGATGTTTTCCTTCACCGTTTTGAGAGCAGTAGTGATGAAATAAATTACACAGAGTAATGCGCCTGGCTGGGTTTGAACCCGCGACCTACAACTTGTAAGTCGGGGCCGTTACCACTTGGTCACCACTCTAACTCTTAACTTTAAAATACTTATACGGAAGTTGGAAGAAGAAATCCGAAGAAATATGAGGATATCCGCAGGGAAACCAAGGTTACTGACATAGCTCGAAGAATCGCTAAACTTAAGTGGCAGTGGGCAGGGCACATTGCTTTCAGGACAGATTGTCGATGAGGACGAAAGGTTCTGGAGTGGCGACCACGTACCGAAAGATGCAGCGTTGGCGCGGCCCCCCACTAGCTGGACCGATGACCTGGACCTCAAGTCTGCTATTACAATAGTGACAGAATGGTCTATCATTGATTTCATAATTGTTGATTTTGACAAGTTTGGTAATCTACTCATATAATGGCGTCATTATGACTTTCCAATGGTCAACCGCTGACACTCCATTGAAAGAAGTGGCATAGAATGGTAATCTCGTACATAATGACAAATGAATATCTGACATTATGACAGATTACCGTAGTAATCTGCTAAAATTTTGACAGTTCCTTTGATCAGTGACCTACCATTAGAACGTCATTGTGTAGTCATGGCTTTTAATTAGCTCGATATTGTCATTCTACCACAACTTTATTACGAGACAATTGACCGATAAATAATCGATCATTATGAAGTAGCAGATTACGAACTTTTAGCAAAATGACAATGGGATCGTGTTGGAATGACGAATTTATAAAAATAGCAGACTTGGGCCCCTGGTGAGGGTCGCGGGAATCCGACGGACGTGAGACACACAGGTCCGGTCCATGTGGCGATAATTGGGGGAGGTCTATGTCCAACTATGTGCAAGTAAATAACTTGTGCTATTTCTGCTTTGTTATGCTCGATTTGGAGCGCAAACAAAAAGGCTGCCAGGCTCAAATAGACAGGATACGTCAGCCGCATGCACAGAAACCTCTGGGCAAGCGTCGCCACGTTTTGGGCTCCTGAAGAGTGAAAGCGTCGCTTAGGAAGAGGTGGCGAGTTGATCTGGACGCGTACCGCTAGGACTGGTCTCAGACAACGTGGAAGAAGCATGCCTGGAAGGACTTGAGGGAGGCCTTTACTCAGCAGTGGGAAAGTCAGGGCTAGGAGAAAATATAGACTGGGACTCCGACAATAGGGAATATGCATGCAATATTTTTTAGTTGTTAATTAAATAATTTTTAGTTCTGGTAAATAAATATAAAAAAAATATATATCTTTATCAACAACGAAGTTATAAACAGAAGTCGGAATTAGGTAGAGTTATTCATGTACTTACATCGAAATGTTGAATTTAATATGGATCTTCCCAGGATTTATATATACTATACCGGGATATATATTACAAATAAATAATAATAAAAACCTCAGAGACAGATAAGACAAAAAAAAACAAATATAATTAACATAAAATTTTTATTTTTATTTTGCATTGAAAAAGACCTCTCTACGTCAACTGAGGTGAGGTTAACAAATTTATACACTTCCTCCTCCTCGTCATTAATGCAGGAAGAAATTTTTTCTGCTATATTTCTGATAGTGACATAAAAAATCTGCTCTTTAAAATTAATCTCGGGCATTGTGGCATGTCCATTTTATTCTTTCGCTGTATGAAATTGGTGTAAGTACATGTTTAACTCTACCTAATTCCGGCCTCTGGTTATAAAGCTTCAAAACTAATTAGAAAGAGAAGTCCGACGTGATCTTAGACGTCAAAATTCGTCACACTGCCGTAGAAAACGACGTTTTGACAGAAACAGATATACTTAAAAATATATATATAAGGTCCCATTAAAATAGTGGGACAAATTTTAACACAGCGTTCAGTACGTCTAACCAAAGATATTCAAGAGAAAAAAATAGTGATTAAAATATTTTTATTTTGACCAATATAGGTCCCATTAAAATAGATGAACAAACTTTTAGAAATCATTCAGACCACCAAAATAAAGACAATCGTAAAAAAAAAATAAAGTGTACATACTTATAATGAAAAAAAAAAACAGCTAACGAAAATTTACTAAAAATGTTGGTTACCCGATGCATAAACACATCTCATAATACTACAAAATACCTACGCGACGTCACCGGCCGCCGCGTTCATTGATCAATTCGTGCCTTCTCACTCTAACATAGCCTTTCGCAGGCGCCCGCGTCGCGCGCTTGCCGTAAATGACAATGATGACGCAATTTCAGTTTTCGTCGTGCTACCGAGACGGTAACATGTTTCGCGAACGTCGAATGTAAGTGTGTGAGTGTTATTACGTACCTAGATAGTTATCACAATCGACAACAATGCCTTATTACGCGTACACCAATCAAGAATACTTGGAAATAGCATAAGACAAGCCCAAATCCTTTACCATGAAAGATTTGGAAGGCGGCCGAGCGTTGAGACAATCCTGGGAGCAGTACAGCGCCATCGTGATTAAAGCACCTTCATGCCACCAGCGGTTGACGCAGGAAGACCGCGCTATGCAGTGCATCTTGAAGAAGACATTTTAGACTTTAGACGACACCCCACGGCGAGCACGGCCGATGCTGGTAGTGTATTCAATGTCAGTGATTTTTACGTGTGGAAACTCCTTCGTGATGAAGGCCTCCACCCGTATCATTACACTCGTGTGCTATCATTACACTCGTGTGCAGGAACTAAAAGTGAAGACACTCTTTTAAAAGTGAAAAGACACATAATTAAACGCGCCCGCAAGTGCATTGAACAAAAGAGTAGGCATGTTCAACAATTAATCTAAACCTACCGGCGTAGAGTAAGTAGTATTTCAATTAATTACTGTAAATAGGGCTGATTCTGATTTTTAAACACGCCTGAATCAGTGTTTAACTGTTATCGAACTTTAAAATAATCAAAAATGATTCATATCAGTACACTGTTTCCACTGCGCGCTTGTTTATTTACAACTTACATACTGCAATAGCTTTGATACCTTGATAACAGTTCAGCACGCAATTAGACAGTCCAAAGCCTGGTAAAGTGTGTTGGGAAATTAGAATCTTTTCTTAGGCACCTAGAGGCACCGGTTCATAATCATGTGTGTTCGAGGAAAGTTTATACACACTCGATGGTAGCCTGTTCTTGAGTTGCGCGTACTTACTATCTTCTACTTACCCAGACTAGCAACACTATCCTAAAAATGCGGTGTGTAGACAACTGAAAGTAACTATTACGATTGAGTAGCGTAGGTAATTAGACGTTCGCTCGGGGTTCAATGAACTAAGCGCGCGACTCGCGGCGCGAGGCGCGAGTTTAAGTACCTACCCTTATTGGATGTGTTTATTCTTGAGTGCCATTTATTATTTTATATAGGTCAAAATAAAAATACTTTAATCACTGATTTTTTTTCTTAAATATGTTTGGTTAGACGTACTGAACACTGTGTTAAAATTTGTCCCACTATTTTAATGGGACCTTATATATATATCTCGTTTGCTATTTCTACCAATTCTGATATCATTTTGACAGTTAATATTCTATTTTCGTATATTTATTGATAAACTGTTTAGATACGAAATATATTTTTCACACATACTCCCTCTTATTCAGAATACTGTGCAACATAGACCTTACAATTACAACCTTGGAGCAGTGGTGGCCGAGTGGTAACGGCCCCGACTTACGAGTTGTAGGTCGCGGGTTCAAACCCAGCCAGGTGCATTACTTTGTGTAATTTATTTCATCACCACTGCTCTCAAAACGGTGAAGGAAAACATCGTGAGGAAACCGGCATGTCCTAGAACCAAAAAATCGAAGACATGTGACATCTCCTGCACCCGCACTGGGCCCGCGTGCTGGATTACGGCCCATTCCCTCTCCTAGAGAGAGGAGGCCTGAGTCCCAACAGTGGGAACATTTTAAGGCCGACTATGCTATGCTATAGACCTTACTAATTTTTTTTTTTTCGCAAATTCTTACTATATATAACCATCATTTTCCTCAGGATTTCGGTCTAGACAAGAACTGTGTCTATCCATACATCTCATCGTACTCCCGTCTCCGGATCAAATCGGACCCAGACGGTATGGTGGACATCAATGCAGAGATCAAAGACGAATTCTATGCAGAAGAAGACTACGTCCATTGGGACTCTGAAGACAGCGAATCTGATGATGAAGGGTCTTGCAGCAGCCCCAGCTTAGTACTGAACCCTTGCACTAAGAAAAACAAGAAGTTAGAATCTTTAGCCAATCTTTCCCTAAGAACTATTTTCTCGAAACGCTGCTTAGGTAAGGTCCCGAAGAAGAGAAGAAGGGTCAAGCATGAGAAGTTGTTTGATTCTCTTCTTGCTGGCTCAGAAGATGATGTAACGAGAGATATTAATAAAATTATCGATAATATGGGCGATGATGATGATCAGTTCGATGAACCAAGTCAGAAGGGTGGAGATGCTAGTCAGGAAGGTGATGAGGTTAATGATTTTGACAAAAGTGATGACAAAGTTACTGATGACGCTGCTGTTTCTGACAAAGACAATTCTAATGTTGAGGATAATGAGAAAAGTAATGACGATGTCAATTTAGTTGGCAACAATGATAGTTTAGAGAAAACTGAACAAAACAATGCACAAAATGATTATGTATTAAGTGAGAATAATGAGCGAAGTGAAGATAATAGTAGGAAAAACTATAATAGTGTGTCTAATGATTCAAATGGTTCAAATAATAATATAAGTAGTAATAATGAGAATAAAATTAATAATGGTATAAATAGTCTAAGTTTTGATTACTTTGATGGCGAAATTGTGAGTAAAAATGATAATGAGAGAAAAAATGACGAATTGAAAATTGACTTTGATAATAGTCAAGATTCTATATCCATTGGTGCTGTGAGCGAAAGCCTACTCAACGACAACACGCAAAGTGACGTGAGCGAAAATGAAAAAGTCGATAAAATTAGTAATGATGTCGATAATGCTACATCACTACCCGAACAAAACTCTGATATTGATGAAAACAAATCTCAGTCGAACGAATTTTCAGTCGATAATTTAAGTCAAGATTCTAAAATGTCAGAATTGGAAGCGAAAACGAATGACAGTAGCCAGAAAAGTGATGTGCAGGCCGATGAGAGCCAGAGTAATGATAATGTGACAGATACAGATTATAATAACGCCATCAGTGTAATAGTCAACAGCGGGAAGACTAAGAGTACAGATTCTGAAGAGATGGACGATTCGAAGCTCATGGAAGCTTTGGATGCTCAAATTGGGAACAGCAATGAGAATTCTCGCGACCAGATGAATTCTAAAGGCCAGACGAATGAGAATTTCAACGAAAAAATTGTTTTAGATGACATTATTACAGCTAAAAGTAGTGATATGGACAGTTATCAAGATTTTAATTTTGATGCTTAAGTGTAAGTGAATTAGAATAGTTATTGAAGAAATGTCTGTCCAGTGTTTGGTACCTCACAGTACTATGCGATTCAAGTAAGAATAGGATCGACTTAGCGCCATGTTGTGACGTCATAGCTGTCAAATCGAATGAGGTAGGTGAGCTAAACAAGATATTTTTTTTAATTAAAATTTTTTTCTTCAATTCCGTTCTTCTGTTCGTCACTGTGTGACGTGTCTGAGTAGCGGCGAATGAAAGAAAGGGGCGAATTGTTCCCAACAACGAAAATAAGTAAGAAAATAGTTTCTTTGTTAAAAGTAACTGTGACTTAAATAATATATTCAGTTAATTTAAATTAAACAATAACGTTTTTTTCTTCACTTAAATTTAACTAAGACTTTGTTAAACAAAAAAAAAATGCAATTAAATTTTCTTTGCAAACCGTTATTCGGTCTGACTAGTGTTTTTGTGTCCTGTACGCCGGGGTCATGTATTTGCGACCAGGTACTCCATCTCGTTTAGCTCTTAAATCCCCATAGGTGACAGAAGAGCTGACTAGGTGGAGAATTCGGTCGTGGATGTGCGACCCTGGCGAAATAAACGCGATAGTGTTTGTTTTTCGCGGAATTTTGACAGATTGACGTTCCTATTGATAAATAATATTTATGTTTCACGTCAATTTTTTCGTCAATTTAAACTAGATGAGGCCGGAGTTTCCTAGCTGACTACCCTGAGAAGAAACACCGGAACAAACTCAGGGGTCAAAGTCTCTTTTAAAGTCTATACAGCAAACATGTAATGGTCAAATCATATTCTTATTTGAATCAATTTGTACGAATATGCTTCACCGCTTCCTGGAGAAAGCTTGTCCATGAACACACAAAACAAATATCGACGGTGAAGTAACAATAACTCCTAACTGTCGCAAGTCCAAATTATCTGTCCAAAAATTGTTAGGAAGTAATACTATAAATCGACACGTTGGTTTAGTTAGGTGTTTGTTTCCACAAATTAATTTGATGCAGTTGCAACTAAATATCCGCTTCGGATATTTTACGAAGCATGCGGAAACACGCATTTAAAATATAAGCACTTAAAAGTAATTTTATCGAAAAATGTCAGTTAGAAGGTATTGGCACTTCACCGTCGATATGTCATGTTAGTCTGCGTTTATTTTGACAGCCCGCCATCTTGTGTTTAATTTTGTATAATATTATAGACATTCGCCCCAGCTTCGCAACAGAGTTAGAAATCTTTGAAATTCTCCGTTATTTTCCACTATGATATGCATTTATTGTATACCTAAACCTTCCTTCTTGGTTAAACAACCAATTACAGTAACTAAACAAAAAGTTTTAAGTTATAAACAATATGTACTTACATCAATTCCTCTCACAGTACTTCTGGCATACCAATAAAATAATCTTCCATTCATTCGCAAACAGATCGTTTGTTGGATATGAATCCAAGAGATCATTTAGTGCAGCCAATGTGCGAGGTATTCGAGACTGCGCACGGGCAACAGTGCGACACTGAGGCACAGCAAATATTAAGTGCTTTTTCCCGCGGCAGTAATTGTCCGGGACAAAGAAACGCGCTAGCACAGTAAGCAGATCAGGCGCGTCAATAGTGCCACGGAGCGTCTTGCAGGCTATGGTGAGCTGATCTCGCGCTCGTCTTACCTCTAGTGAGTTATATCCGAGGCAACCCAATGGAAATTTTGTCGGATACTTTTTTTTTTTTTTTTTAATTGATATAAATCAGTGCTTGACTGCGATCCCACCTGATGGTAAGCGGAGATGCAATCATTGATGGTCAGGCGCACTAGTTCATTAAGAGCCTATTCACTCTAGCCTTGAAGACACCTAAATTATAGTTGGACAGGAAGACCGCAGCAGGCAAATTGTTCGAGTCCTTCGATGTATGCGGTATAAACGACGAAGCGAAACGCTTCCGGACCGTTGAAGTTTCAACAACGTAAGGGTGGATACTCGCTGTTCGTCGGGTTGTCCGATGGTAGAAAGGAGATGGCGGAATCAGGTCATGCAATTCCCGCGCACACTCTCCAAAATGTAACCTGTAAAATACCGAAAGGCTGGCTACTCTGCTTAATGCTAAACTGCACGCAAATCCGTTCTGTTATTGAGTTATCACGAACATAAAGCACAAGCCGACGAACGGCGAGTATCCACCCTTACGTTGTTGAAACTTCAACGGTCCGGACTAAGCGTTTCGCTTCGTCGTTTATACCGCGTACATCGAAGGACTGGAACAATCTGCCTGCTGCGGTCTTTCCGTCTAACTATAATATAGGTGTCTTCAAGGCTAGAGTGAATAGGCTCTTAATAAACTAGTGCGCCTCGCCATCAATGATTGCATCTCCACTTACCATCAGGTGGGATCGCAGTCAAGCACTGGTTTATATCAATTAAAAAAAATAAAGACAAACTAATCGAAAACTGATTTTGTCAGAAAAAAAAAAATTGAGAACCCGATTGCAGTGCCTTTTACTCGATCCAATTGTATTTTCAAACCATCCAGGGATGGTAAGGCCGTTTAGGAGGAGTTAGTTGACGAGCACACGTACAGAAGAATTATATATATATATATAAAAATATTGTTATTGTTCATTTTTTTTTTTTGTTAAATAATTACAATGTGTAATTTCAGTTTACAAAATAATGATAATATGAGAGAAAAAAATCTAATATTTTTGAATTTGTGTTTCAAAATATATGCTTGATAAGTAAACGTTTTTTGTTTTTTGATTCAATTGTCTGTACTCATTTTTTTTTTTACTACAATAGTGCTATTCAAAATTCAAATGTTTTTATTTCACATAGGCCTACATGGGCACTTATAAAAGGTCAGAAGCTAGTGCACGGTTCCAAATTGGTTGTTTCCTATGGAGAAGAACCGGCAAGAAACTCCATGGTTACTCTTTTAAAAAGATGGTTATATTATATATATAACCATTTTTTATATGTATATGGTGTTAAAAAATTAACTTTAAGAATTTCGAGGGGACATTGTACTCCTCATTTCGAACAACTTTTACTATGGTACCAAACCTGAAATAGCGAAAAAAAAATCAGCTGCTCCATACATTTTGACGAGTTATGCGAACATAAACGTAGGGAACAGCTGATTTTTTTTTCGCTATTTCAGGTTTGGTCCCATAGTAAAAGTTGTTCGTAATGAGGAGTACAATGTCCCCTCGAAATTCTTAAAGTTAATTTTTTAACACCTTATATAGGCAATATTTCCATATTATAAACTAACTTTGGCCAGCGTCTTCACCCGCGTGATAAACACTAGCATAGGTTCATACTTCCAAGGGTGGACTTTTTTTAGGTGACTAAATCATCCAATGACATCTCCCCCTCTTGGTCGGAACGGAAGGGTGTGTCAGACTTTTACTGACTGAAAACCCACTCCTGTTCCTTCTTTACCTTTCATACCAGAGAAGCGAACCCATGGCCCCAGTAGGCTTAAAATTTTGAAATGTTTTTGTCAAAAATTCTAGGTTAGTTTATTATGGTTGGTTTAAAATGGGATCCTATTACTAAGACTGCTGTCTGCCTGTCTGTGATTGTTGAAGTGGGGCTCCCACACAACAGACGTCTTTTTTTTTGCTGTGGATGGTACGGAACCGGCAGACAGGTCCGATGCAATGAAGCGATGACGTGTTTTCATTGAATTTGTTTTAAAATTACATTGCTTTGTCGTTTTGTTGCTTCTTACCTGTTTTTTTGAAGCCCTAATTCGATAGTTTTATTAATTTGAATTTAAAAATAGAATAGAATAGAAGAAACTTTATTGTACACCAATATAGTAACAAAACTTTTACACTAACTTAAATCTGTGGGTACAAAGGCGGTCTTATCGCTGACAGCGATATCTACCAGACAACCTTAGGATGGAATGTAAGAACTTGAAATAGAATATTCTAGAATACTCTGCGGTGTACTGCAAATTAATAAAGTAAATATTAGATTAAAATTATATACTAGACTATACATAGATGCTTGCGCTGACGTTCTTTGTCGAGGGTCACCAGTTTGGAGGTAGGCGGAACAGAGAGTAAAGTCCCGCATACCTCCGTTGAAAAGGGGGGATCCTCCGACCAGACGGGATGTTATGTCTGGTGGGCTGCAACTGCCCGATAGATGATTTCGAGCTGTTCTATATGTTCTAATCGCGCGGAGAACTTTGATTGCGCGATGCAGGATTAGTTCTTATGTGACGCCATAGATGTCGCTAAAGATATAATATGGATATTATATATAAAAGATAATTTAAAAACAAATATATATAATAGTTTCATTTGATTTTTCAAATCTCAAATCTCAAATTTTTATTGCAATTTAGTTTAATTTTTAGTTAATTTTCAATCACTTGAGTCACAAAAAGGAGTAGGAGAGTAAGAGAAATTAGAAAAAAATACTATGCATAGGCAGTATCATAATTAGTCCCTTATAAGCCCGTCGCGAACTTCAGTAAGGGCCTGCACACACTTGAGACTAGAGTGTCTTAGACAGAATTGTCTACGACGTCTGCGACAAGACTGTTTTGTCTACGTCACGGCGCACACTATCAAGACAAAACAGTCATGAAACTTACGGCCAGTGTTGCCAACTTCGTGGATTTTCCACTAAAACTGGTGGTTTTAACCTCCCATTTAATTGCGAAATATTGGTTGAGTGTAAAATCAGCACCATAGTATAATAGTATAATCAGCCTTTTCAATGTTCCTACTGCTGGGACTCAGGCCTCCTCTCTAGGAGAGGGAATGGGCCGCCATCCGCATCCACTACGCGGGCCCAGTGCGGGTGCAGGGGATGTCACATGTCTTCGAATTTTTGGTTCTAGTACATGCCGGTTTCCTCACGATGTTTTCCTTCACCGTTTTGAGAGTAGTGGTGATGAAATAAATTACACAAAGTAATGCTCCTGGCTAGGTTTGGACCCGCAATCGCATTAGCACCATAGAATCCATAATTATCAATCTGATACCGACGATGATGGTGCAAACAAAAATGATTCGTCTGAAGACGAATTAATACATAACTGATATTGAATAATTTGTATGTTGATTTACCTACAAATGGTATTTTAATCAACTGATTGTTAATTTTTATCACTTATTATTAAAAGAAAACCTATATTCCTACTTATTTTATTTCGTACAACACACAATATTTTAGTGAGAAATTTTGCGATTTTGTGTGAGGGAGAATTTTTTGTTAGTCGTTTTCTGGTAGTTTTAAAATTTGACTCTAGTGGTAAGTTTGTGTAACTGTTGGCTACACTGGACGTCTCAAAACAGTCTTGTCGCAGACAAGTCTGCGACGTCGTAGGCAATTCTGTCTAAGACAGTCTTGTCTCAAATGTGCGCAGGCCCTAACTGTTCCATTTGAATAAGATTAACCGCTTGGCCCGGTGAGTGTTTTTATTTATTTATTAAATACTTTATTGTACACATTACAATGTGAACAGAATAAACATATAAAAAAACAAAGTGTACAAGGGCGGTCTTATCGCACAGGGGTCAGGGCTTTTTTTGTGTCCTATTCGTCAGGGTCGTGTTTGTGACTGGGTACTCCGTCTCGTTTAGCTCTTCAATCCCGATTTGCGAACCTGGCGGAATAAACATGAGGGTTTGTCGGATATATCCGACGACCAGTATTTGTCGGATAAATCCGACGTAGGCGGTTAAAGGGTTAAAAACAAAGAGGAAGGTTTGTGTATAATTTTTACTCGTGCAAAGTCGGGACGGGTTACTAGTGTACCATAAAATGCAAATAGAGTATAAAAAACTGTTGTATTTTAATAATGATGGCATTTAAAAGAAAGAAAGAAAGAAAAATATTTTATTTGGCACGTAAAACCAAATTAAAGACAACAAAGAAAAAAAATACATTGACATAATGTGTGTCTCACGGCTGCGCCAAAATACCAGACAACTTTTAAATGACAGGTTACGACAGATTTTTGTTTGTAGATTGTTTTATTCTTATTCCATTGTGGGTAAGTGATGGCGCTAGACAACCTGTATAGCTCTGTCTCTTACCCACACTGGAATAAGAATGAAACAATCTTACTTTGAACGTCATGGTAACCCAGCAAGTCTAACAAAGTTTTGCATTCGTTGGAAAAGTCTCGGGCTCCGTGAGGTTTATAGCAATTTTCCTTTTCAAATATAAAACAAAAAAAAAATTTTCTTCTTTTAATCACCAAACGAAATGTTACATAAAACGAAGCCATCTGGTGGCGAAACGGAGTTCGCCGGGTTTGCTAGTCTGTACTAGAAATAAAAGGCAAGTCTTGTTATTTGCATTTGACTTTTTAATTTCTAATATCCAAAACTTGTTGATAATCACATATCACGCTAATATGGTAAAGGCAACAGTTTTTGTGTATGTTTGTTACTTCGCCACGCTCAAACGGCTGAACGGATTTGGGTAAAATTTGGTGCAGGGGTAGATTCTTGGATATTCCACACAGACTAGAGGCTATCCTGGAAGAATCTTACTTGAAACGTGGGCGAAGCCACAGGCAGAAGTTTTTACAAACTTCTATTTAACTTAAAATGTATGTATGTAACTATGTTGGGGTGGAATCTTGCAATTTAATTTTGAAGTAGATATCTTCAACCGATTGAGCTGGAATTTTGTATACACGTTTAGTTTGGATGACAATGCATGATTAGCTATGTGAGGTCTTTCAAATCCAAGATGGCGGATTAGTTATTTTTAATTCTAAGTTACAGATTTCAATGCAAATTGTTCGGAACTTCTTTGTAAATGTTAATTGTAGAGGTTCCTCATGTATCCAGGGCCTATTTAACAGGTCTTCATTGTTATTCAGATTCAATTATGTTTTAGATTAACTTATTCAACGCTACGTGAAATAAAGTTACTATATCGGGCACACTTGGGCCACGTACGCTGATCTGGGCGCGTCGGTCACCATACATTTTATATGGCAACTAGACTTGTAGAGTTACATTAGATTCACGCCACGCGACGCGACTTTACGTACAATTTAGGCGTGGCCCACGTGTGCTCTAAGGTAGTTCTCGCTTTAGTGAGCGCTCGGCGTCAACGGGCAACTGGGCAATTTCATCCTTTAACACCACAAATAAGAAAAAAAATACTTTCTTATAAGATTTATTAGAGTTTAAGTCTTGTCATGTGGTCGTGACTGTGGCGTGGCGGACACATTTTTTCTTTGTCATACATGACTGGCGGTCAAAAGGTTTTTAATGAGAAAAAATATATTTTTGTTATATTTTTTTTTTAGTTTTTATCAAGATGACTGTTAATTTGGCAGCTTCTTCGCAATATGTTTTGTTTAATTATATTATAATTATATGGTAATAAGAGTATACATAATTGCGATATTTTATTTAACCAGCGTATATATATATATATATATTTTTTTTCGAATCAAGTTTGAATACTTTTTGACGGGCCTGTTGGTCTAGTGGTTAGTGGCCCTGACATGTTGAGACATGAAGAGCCCTGACATTGTTGATGAGTACTAGACAACTGATAAACATACTTAAATATTTCTAAATACATACATATTATAGATAAATTACACCCAGACAGAACAAATGATCGTGCTCATCACACAAACATTTGTCTTGGGTGGGAATCGAACCCACGAGCTCCGGCATAGCAGTCAGGGCCACTAACTACTAGACCAACAGGCCAGTCATGACGTCAGAACAAAGGAATCGGAGGCGTGGCCTACTCGAGGCGTTCGAAACAAGAAAATCGAAACGAAACAGTAGTAACTTGGCTAGGGGGGCAGGTACCACACTCTAGTATTATACATTATCTATAGTATGTTAAAAAAATCAATAAACTTTGTAAATTATGATTTTCGAATAGCCTGTACCTAAGTACCTACGCGCAATTGCATGCAATCGCAGCTAAATTCACACACGTCTATATCTTTGGTTCGACCTGTATGTACTTTGATAATATTTCTCTAAACATAATATGATGGATGGTATTTTCAAATTTTTAACATATAAGAAACGAACTATTAATGTATGCCCCAAATATATATAGTATGTTATATAATATACAGTCAAATTTCGTGTTAAACATAGGTAAGTTGAGAAACAGTTGTGCAACATTGTTTTACCGTGTTTGTATCGGAAGACGCAGTGTTGGAAGGCCCCCTACAAGGTGGACCGATGACCTGGTGAAGGTTGCGGGAATCCGATAGATGCGAGACGCACAGGACTGGTCGTTATGGCGATATTTGGGGGAGGCCTATGTCCAGCAGTGGACGTCTATCGGCTGAAATTATGATGATGATGATGATGAATATTGTTTTATCAATATTGGCGCTTTTCTGCTTCTTGAGAGCGAGACGGGATGTCAGTCTTTTACTGAATATAAATCACCCTTGTTCCTTTAGTTGCCCTTTACTTTCCTGGGCCGGTGTGACAGATACGGATTACAGTCATTTTGTTTTGCACTACAATGTAGATGTAAGTACATGTTTTTGCAACAAAAATATCGAGTCGGCCTACTTGACAAGTATTCAATAAGTCTCAGAACTATTTTACCGAGATCGCGTCGGTTCCAGTGATTCACAGTTTTTCCAGATGCGTAGAAACTTGAGGTACTAAAGTACTTAGCATAGTCGGCCTTATAATGTTCCAACTGTTGGGACTCAGGCCTCCTCTCTAGGAGAGGGAATGGGCTGTAATCTACCACGCGGGCCCAGTGCGGATTGGTGAATGGCAAATTTCTTCGAATTTTTGGGTCTAGGACATGCCGGTTTGCACACGATGTTTTCGTTCACCGTTTTGAGAGTAGTGGTGATGAAATAAATTACTCAAAGTAATGCGCCTGGCTGGGTTTGAACTCGCAACCTACAACTCGTAAGTTCTAACAACAATTGAATATCACAATATTCACGAGGAATCAATTTAGAATAATCATATATCAGCCTTTCAATGCAAAAATTTGTTTATTAAAATCAGTACTTTCATACATCACCTTCACAAACAATTTAACGTCTTAATAATAATAGTGTTAGTTTAGCATGCTTTCTTCATTCACTCTTGTAACAATACAACATGTTGCCAACATGGTTCGCAACAATTTAACGTCTTGGGACAGAATTCACCAATAAAACTAATTGCGTTTTAACGTTTGGTTCGCATAATCGCGTTTAGCCGCTGTCACTAGTGTCACTTGTTGTTGTTTGTAACTACCGTGGCATATTTGTAAAAAGCAAAATTATCACACAAATACACTTGCATCATTTTTTTAGTTTAAGTAAGGGTTATATTTATATAGGTTTATGTAATATGTTATATTTTATTTACCATCATCCGTGTGTCACTGCGGGGTGCCAGCTGAAAGTCAGCGTTGGGTGTCTGACGCCCAGCAATTGCTGAGTTGACGACCCTTTCGGTTCGGGCACGCTCAGCGCAACTATATTGTGAATCTGTACTTTTTTTTTGTGTTGTTGCCTATTGTATTGCCTGCATCGAATAAATACTATTCTATTCTATTTGTAAAAATACAACAAAAGAAAAATACAGACAAGTGACACTAGTGACAGCGGGTAAACGCGATTATGCGAGCCAAACGTTAAAACGCGATTAGTTTTATTGGTGAATTCTGCCCTTAATAATAAAAGTATTTGTTTAGCATGTTTTCAGCATCTCTTGCAACATTCCAACAAGTTTCTGCAACATTAAAACATGTTTCCGCAACATTAAAACATGTGTCCGCAACATTAAAACATGTTTCGCAACTTTTCTCAAACAAATATGGGGTTTATTTCTGGTCTCTAGAGATATGTCAAACTTTTTGTATATGGTAAAAAGTTAGAATTATATTTGCCGGCGCAAACCTGTTGACGCTGATTCCTTGTTAAACAAATATCAAACTATGATCCTTGTAATAAAGGCGATATTACCTTGACTGCATTGACAATCTCTGGCTAATAGACGTTAGTTTAATTTTGAACTTTATCTTGATTGTAACAAGGTTGATATTTACTTGTCGATGCCTCGCCAGGTTTTCGTCGGCCCTAAGGATTTAGGGTCACCCTAAACTATTAATAATACATAATTAGCAAAGTAGCTTAAGGCTATATTAGCGTAAACTATTTTTTGTAAATATGAAAATAATTATAATGTTTCTTAAAGAAAATTGTTTTATTGAGACAACATCATCTTCCTGTCCTTGTCCCATGATACTTGAAGTCGGCGCAAAAAGTATGTATTTTCTTTTTATTTCTAAATTATATTTTTTTGAATTTTTTATTTGGTATTTGTTATTAGTTTATTATTGTTTTTATTAAATGTATTTTTTTAGTTTATAAGTTTCTACTGTACAACGCCTTGGACATCCTCTGTAACGTTGTACAAGTGCTTGTAAATAAATAAATAAATAAACACGTTTTTTAAGGTTCCGTAACTTAAAAGGAAAAACGGAACCCTTTTTATAGGATCACGGGTTTTTAGTCAGTTAAAGTCTGACACACCCTCTCGCCCTGCCCTCTTAGGCATGTCATTGCATGTGTTGCAAACAATGTTTTTAGGATGTTTATACAACTGTATATCTATAGGACTGGGGTGACGTGTCAAGATCTGTTTTCTGCAATTAAAAAAAAAAATCAGCTGTTCCCTACGTTTATGTTTGCATAACTCGTCAAAATGTATGGAGCAGCTGATTTGTTTTTCGCTATTTCAGGTTTGGTCCCATAGTAAAAGTTGTTCATAATGAGGAGTACAATGTCCCCTCGAAATTCTTAAAGTTAATTTTTTAACACCTAATATACGTAGGTAAGTGCACGGAACCCTTAGTGCGCGAGTCTTCCAGACTTGTACTTACCCTGTTTTTTTCCATTCCGTCCTGTTAATCTTCACGCATGGACAAAACCAAAGTCATGGTAAACAGCCATGTAGCACCCACTCCTATCAAGATCGGGGACTCTACACTCGAAGTTGTGGACGAGTACGTTTACCTGGGACAGACGGTCCAGTTGGGAAAGTCTAACTTCGAGAAAGAGATCAATCGTCGAATCCGACTGGGCTGGGCAGCGTTCGGGAAGCTGCGCGGTATCTTCTCGTCCAATATACCACAGTGTCTCAAGGCGAAAGTCTATGACCAGTGCGTGTTGCCAGTAATGACATATGGCTCTGAAACGTGGTCGCTTACAATGGGCCTCATCAGAAAACTCAAAGTCACCCAAAGGGCAATGGAAAGGGCTATGCTCGGAGTTTCCTTGCGTGATCGAATCAGGAATGAGGATATCCGCAGGAGAACCAAGGTCACCGACATAGCACGAAGAATCGCCAAACTTAAGTGGCAATGGGCAGGGCACATTGCTCGCAGAACGCATGGCCGTTGGGGCCGAAAGGTTCTGGAATGGCGACCACGTACCGGAAGACGTAGCGTTGGAAGGCCTCCTGCAAGGTGGACCGATGACCTGGTAACGGTTGCGGGAGTACGATGGATGCGAGACGCACAGGACCGTTCATTGTGGCGACACTTGGGGGAGGCCTATGTCCAGCAGTGGACGTCTTTCGGCTGAAATGATAAATCTTCACGCTGTGACCTACTTCTCTTTTATTTCAGAATCAGAATCAGAAATCAGAATCAGAATGTTTATTTGTGAAACATAGGTATTTACATAAAGATCTTAGGTTATTATATATGTGCGCTATGTTTTGCCGTGAAGGCGTACAAATATTGAAATAAAAAACAAAAATACTAATTAAACTACTAACATAAAAGAAAACAAAAATTAAACTCCAACATGAAAAAAGGAACAATTTTAAAATAACTTTATAAAATTTATAATTAAAAGGAACTTAATAAGAAACAGTCTCAAAATCTTAAAACAGTTTAAAATTAGATAAGTATAAGTGTTTATCGTTTAAAAAATATTAAAAATTATTATCGTTCATAAAATCTTCTACAGTATAATAACATTTTTCCATTAATAGTGAGTAGAGAAGCTTCTTAAATTTAATTAAGGGCAAATTTTTATGTCATCAGGTATTTTATTATAAATTTTCGGAGCCATGCCAAAAAAACTCTTTTTCACTAAAGCCGTTCTACATTTTTTGTCGCATAGTTTGTATATTGAGAACGCATTGGAGTTTTTTTAACATCAGAAAGTTCAGTTTCATATCACTCCTCACACAATCCATCTTTTCTTTGGTTTCTCTCTCCATCCATATTTATATTCCCAAGGTCTGCTGTTCATGGATGCGTAGCTTCATAGACGCGTATTCGTTATTATAAGCTTGGTGTACGCCTGCGTGAAGCTTACATACTAAACTATGGCCTATTGTCCACGGCCGCGTAGCTTCATAGACGCGTATTCGTCATTATAAGCTTGGTGTACGCCTGCTTGAAGCTTACTTACAAAACTATGCACTACTGTCCACGGATGCGTATCTTCATAGACGCGTATTCGTCATTATACGCTTGGTGTACGCCTGCGTGAAGCTTACATACAAAACTATGGCCTACTGTCCAAGGCCGCGTAGCTTCATAGACGCGTATTCGTCATTATACGCTTGATGTACGCCTGCGTGAAGCTTACATACTAAACTATGGCCTACTTACTGGCCACGGCCGCGTAGCTTCATAGACGCGTATTCGTCATTATACGCTTGGTGTACGCCTGCGTGAAGCTTACATACAAAACTATGGCCTACTTACTGTACACGGACGCGTAGCTTCATAGACGCGTATTCGTCATTATACGCTTGGTGTACGCCTGCGTGAAGCTTACATACAAAACTATGGCCTACTATCCATGGACGCGTGCCTCATAGACGCGTATTCGTCATTATACGCTTGGTGTACGCCTGCGTGAAGCTTACATACTAAACTATGGCCTACTTACTGTACACGGACGCGTAGCTTCATAGACGCGTATTCGTCGTTATACGCTAGCGTAAAGCTTACATTAAAAATATGAAACTCTGTCGACAACGCGGCAGCGTCGTGTCGTCATATCGATACTGCTTCGTCCACACAGTTTGATCTCTTTCTGTAACATGCGTTTCATCCCTCCTCTTCACATGACCATGACTTCGTTATTTCACCCATTCTGAGTTGATCCGGTGCGTAACGGGTCGGTCTATTTTATCTCCATGGACTAGCGACCCGTACCTAAAGTTGGAGCAGATCGATCCTGGGCGTTCCGGCGGGAGCATAAAGAAAACTTTTTCCAGAAACCAGCGCCAAGATTTGTAATGACAATGAAGCTACAATATGAAATACAGTCAAAGGCGTGGTGGGTAATCTCACTATCTGAAAGAAAGAAAAACAGTTTATTCACGCGAAATGACGCAATCTTAAAACTAGGTAACAAACATAATCAATTGATGCAAATCTTCCCTATTTGCGTCACATCCGCGCAAAACGGCCGAACGCTCAGCATAAAGCTGCGGCCTCACGCATAATGCGTTGAGCTGTTAAAGGCGCCCAGATGGCCCTGGGCGATACGGCGGGAGAATAAAGAAAACTTTTTCCAGAAAATAGCGTCACGATTTGTAATGACAGTGAAGCAACAATATGAAATAGAGTCAAAGGCGTGGTGGGTACATCTCACTATCTCTTTTACACACACGTAACCTAATGTAGTTGACGTCACATTTCAGTGTGTGTATCCTCATACTGTTAACATGACAGTTTCCCCTTCTGCTCAGCGCAACTATATTGTAAATCTGTACTTACTTACATATATTATTTGTATTATATGCAATTCATTAGTTGATGTATTGTATATATGTAAATAGTACACCACGAACTACCTGCGTATCTTTTTTCTCCTCTGTCAAATCCATCCAAAGGTTGTCTGTAAAAAATCGCTTTTAGCGATAAGACCGCCCATTGTGACACCCTATTAATGTTAATTTCCTAATGTAAATTGTATTTTTGTGTGTTTATTTATTTAAGGATTACCAACGAGTGTTACAAAATAATAAAACTTAGAAATAAAATTAGTACTCGTAACCTAGTCCTATAGACACGGTAGCTATGTCCTACGTGCATGCGAAATCGCCGCTTCAGCCTCAAATTATATAAAACAAGCCACCGTACTGCAAAAGTTTGCGTGAAAATAGTAAACGAACGAATCGCGTCCGCTTCGCTTCCTTCGTCGCCGCGCCGTACCCAAGAGCACGTGGGAACGCTATAATTATGGCGGTAAGTGTCCTCTGTGAGGCGTTGCTGGAAAGACCTCACGGCGTCCTCACCTGTCGCATGAGGCATGTCCTCACCGGACATGGTAATTTCGGGAGGTTCCTGCACCGGATTCGTGCGGATGAAACGCCCGGGTGTCACTATTGTGTGGACTGCCCGCGGGACAGAGGTGTGCCCTGCCTGGGCAGAGCACCGCTATGTCCTCGTAAACCTCGAAATTTCGCGCTAGGCCTTGGTACAGGCCATGGTCCGGAGCGAGGAGGAGTGGTAGGCGGTCATGGCCTGTACCAAGGCCCTATGCGAGAGATCACCGTCGCCGATCGCCCCCACGAGGACACGGCGTTGCTCTGCTCAAGCGGAGCATACCTCCACTGTGTGCTCCACCGTGTCCTCCGGGCGGTCCACACAGTTGTGACACCCGGGCGTCGCTTGTGCATGAATCCGGTGCAGGAACTTCCCGAACTTACCGTGTTCGGTGAGAACCTGCATCATGCGAAACGACGCTGTGAGGTCTTTCCAACCACGCCTCAAAGAGGGGACTTACCGCCATAATTGTGGCGTGCCCAGCTCTGGGTTGCGACAGTCGCTGTCGTCATTTCGCCATGAGAAACCTGCTGGAGCTCTGTCCGCCATGCTGTGACTTGTCGCGGCAGCGGGGTTTCGCCCCGACGTTATCCCTTTGACAGTTCAGTTTAGGTCGTCAAATTGATCGCGTTAAGAGCTCGTGTTAGGGCTTCTTTTCGCGGTTATGGATTAAGTACTTAGTTAGTTAAGGGCAAGTGCGAGTTGGACTCGCACACTGATGGGTCCGTACAAACTTACCTATTTATATAGGATTGATTCCCGAATGGAGTCTTGAATATTTTTCCGAATCGTAAAAAAAGTATTACTCTTTTGTAAAGTAACAAGTTTACTGTTTTCAGATTTATTCCTATACCTGTGCTATAAGACCTTGCTTTATGCCAAATTTCAGGAATCTGGGACAACGGGAAGTACCCTGTGAATTTTGATTCCTTTGAGAGTGTTGAATTGTACGTTTTTCGCGACATAAACGGCCGTATCTATTTTTTCCCTTAACTTAGAAGTTTAATTTTTTCACAGCTTCAAAGGACCGCAGACTTGAGTATACGGTTTTACATTCAACTCGATGCCTCCACGCGTTTCTGAGATAAAGGGTCTTGAAAGACAGACGGACGGACAACAAAGTGAATCTATAAGGGCTCCGCTTTTTCTTTTTGTGTTTTTTTTTTATATTGGGTGGAAAAATCATCGTATGACAAATCCGATGATCTTGGGCGAAGCGGGAGATAAAGTCAGACTTTTACTGACTAAAAATCCACTCCTGTTTCTTCTTTGCGTTCATCCCAGGGCCCCGGGTTTCACTTTCACACTACTCGTGGGTCCTATAGGGGTTCCGTTTTTTCTTTTTGAGGTACGGAACCCTAAAAACGTTAACTATCCAATTTTTTCATTCAAATTATTATAACGGAAGTCATTTTTATAACTTCATAACTTGCAACAATAAAAAACACTTTAATAAAAAAATATATTAGTCGCTGAAACTGCTTCGATAAGGCCATGGAATGTATTGTGTAGAGAAGTTTTTTTTTATCCTGTGTAAGTTAATTAATTTATTTAAAGAGTGCTAAGTAGGTTCCACCACTGGGGGATCCAGAATCATGTACTGGATCCATGGTATCCATTTGTGCGTCGATTTCAAAGTCACCCTGTATAATAGCCACTAGTTATATGTAGCCACTTTCTGGTTGGTTATAAAAAAAAGTAACCATGAAGACTAACTTAACATTACCGTGTCCCCCCGGTTAGGGTACCCCACACCAGATGGGGGATGAGCTCAACTTATTTCGAAAGGTCTGGCAAAAAGTAGAACTATGTTGAAAATGGTCTACAACGTTTTTGCTCTACTGAGGGACAACTTTATTTTGCCCCTAATTCAGGGCAAAGCATGTCGCACTAATAGGTACTATGAACACGAAAGTTTGTGAATGTGTATGTTTTAAATCCTGCTAATTACCAATTAACTAGCTGCTGCTTGCGGCTTCGCCCGCGTAAAAGTATAAAAATGTCCTAAGTTAACATACAAACGTCGATAAAAATTCTAGGAGTACTTGGTTCATCATCATCATCATCATTTCAGCCGAAAGACGTCCACTGCTGAACATAGGCCTCCCCTAAGTGCCGCCACAATGAACGGTCCTGTGCGTCTCGCATCCATCGTACTCCCGCAACCGTTACGAAGTCATCAGTCCACCTGGAGGCCTTCCAACGCTACGTCTTCCGGTACGTGGTCGCCATTCCAGAACCTTTCGGCCACAACGGCCTTCCGTTCTGCGAGCAATGTGCCCTGCCCATTGCCACTTAAGTTTGGCGATTCTTCGTGCTATGTCGGTGACCTTGGTTCTCCTGCGGATATCCTCATTCCTGATTCGATCACGCAAGGAAACTCCGAGCATAGCCCTTTCCATTGCCCTTTGGGTGACTTTGAGTCTTCTGATGAGGCCCATTGTAAGCGATCACGTTTCAGAGCCATATGTCCATTGCCTTGGTTCACTTGGGACAATTACTGATTTGCGTTTTTTTTTTCAGGTACCGTTACTTTGATAAAAGCAATCGGCTTAAAGATAGATGGGCTGCTAAACTTAGGTGACAGCTGGAGCTATGAATATCGGATCCTTAGATCAGAGGGAAGTGATCGTCCTCAGGAAAGAGCCGGCAAGAATGATGCAATAGCTCGTCAGAAAAATGAAGAAATCACTACTCAAAAAGGTCTACCAGCTATTTTTGACAAGGAGAAAGAAATTGCCCATCAAAGTGATAAGAAAACTGCTCGCTTTGAAAAAATAATTGCTCGACAAAGAGAAGAGGAAGTTGCTCACCATATGGATAAGATCGCTCGCCAAAATAAGGATAAATCTGCAGTACAGATTCAAGACGAACAGAATCATCTTCTTTTAGCAGAGGAAGTATTACGAAGAGAAGCAAAGAGATTGCGCATAGAAGCTCAGAACGCCAAAAAGGGCAAAAGACAAGGAATCATCAAGGACTATCAACTTCATTACATTCATAACACCAACATCCCTAAAACAGTCCCAACAACGGCAGCTACTGACAGCCCGGACAGTGACGGTCTGAAACTAGGAACAATGTACATGGAAGACGAAACAACTAAGAAGTCTAAAACATTGCTACGAAATACAAAAGATTATACAGATTATACGGCGGAGTCCTCAGAATCACGAGACTCTGATATGCGCTTTTCCTCAGAAACATCTGAAAGTTTACAGTATAATGACAAGACAAGACAAGGCGCTGATAAACTTGATGCAGATGATTCGTCATCCAATCACGATTCCGCAATCAATATTATTAGTATAGATAATTACACAATACCGAAGTCTGAGAAACAGGTGATACCTAAAAAAATTAAAATTATGGCTAACGAGACAATGTCCAAACCATATGAGAAAGAAACTGAAGAGTCAAAAATGCCTACTAAAGTTACTACAGTCAGAACAGGAAACATTTTCACTGACGCACATCAAGTTAAAAACGACACAAAGATAATAGAATTCACCAATCACTTGTACAAGCAAACATTAAAAATATTCGTTACCATCAAAGAGAAGACCAATCAAGATCATTTGAAAGTCCAAATTGACAGCTTAGCAAAAAGTTACCAAGATAAGTTCAAAGAATTCATCAAAGACACAAGTGGACAGAAAATCAAGACGAGATTGGGAACACAAAAAGTCATACTAAACACTATCGATACATCTTTTCGTCTCCTCAGACGACTACTTAATTTCATGGTCAACAGTTTGGACAAAAAAGGAACACTTAGGCACAACTCTGGGACCGTAAGCAGATTTCAAAAAGCAATAGAGACAGAAGAAAAATTGCAATCAATACGTGCTTGCAGAAAGTTCGCTATATGTCGTATTGGTCCAGGCTTTTCATCGTTCTTAGCCGATATGATGGGCATATTACTAAAATGTGATGACGCGAAATTTAAACAGAGCATGGATGCTTTTACTGAAGTCGTTAAGAATTTACAGTTTGCCGACCTATTGGAGCCGGATACTGAGTCAATATTGAAAGTCATCATTGCCCGGATTGAAAAAGAAAACATTATTTTGTTGAGAGCTATGGTTTTGATACTAAAGAATACGATGACTAGTCAAAATAAGCCAATGATTGTTAATAATTACGTAGCTCGAAGTAATATTGTGAACTCAACTCTAGCACTCTTGGAAATCATAGACTTATTAGACACTCAAATTCCTAGAAACGAAACAAATAATTTAGAATGGGCTGACATGAAGAAATCTTTGGAAGAATTTGCAACTGGAAAAAGACAACACGTCCAAGATATTATGGAAGCACTCTTTAAACATATCATGAAAAATCTTAATGCTTTAGATGCAAATAGTAAAAAAATAATTTCAAGAAATCTGGCTATGATTCTGCGAACGGTTGTAGGTCAAATTTAAATGATTAAATTTTCATTCCGGTTTGAATATTTTTATTGGCTAAATAATCGTCTAGATTCACGTTAGGTTGGACCGACAGTTTTGCCTTTGACCGACCGTCGAATCTTGCTGTTCACACTTACCAGAAGCTACCGATCCGACCTAATCAGAATCAATATTTTAAGATCCTGTTGCCAATTCCATGTGTTTTACCAGTGGCGGGGTAAATCTTTATCTGATGTGGGCCAGGTACATTTTGCGAGGCCTTCTGGTGGCGTAAGAAGACGGATTTTTTCAAATATATCACAATCGAACAGTGCGAGCCTGACGTAAATTAAAAACGTCCACTGTTGAGTATAGGCCCCAAGTATCGCCATAATGAACGGGCCTGTGTGTCTCACATCCATCGGATTCCAGCAACCCTCACCAATTGGTCCACATTGTAGGAGGCCTTCCAACGTTGCTTAAGTGGCAATGGGCATGGCACATTGCTCGCAGAACAGATGGCCGTTGGGGCCGAAAGTACCTGGAGTGACGACCGCGTACAGGAAGTCCGTATGGATAGGTTGTTTTAATTACCATTCCTACACTAAGTAATATTATTACATTTGGTGTCTCACGTTAAAATGATTAAGAACCAAGAATACTCAAGCTGTATTAGAGAGTATGACTAGAGACAAGGCTTTTAAGTAATATAGTTTCAAGCACAGATTTAGGAAGGGAGGAGATATGTTAAGTAGTAAAAATTGTACCGGAACACGATGTCTCCAGTTTCCCTACCAACGCCGAAACTACTACATTTGCAGTAATATTTACGCAGTCGCGCACACATCCGCAAATCATAAATCAGTCCATACTACACAGTCAATTATAAACCTTACCTCCCTAAAAACAGCGTGTATTTTCCATGCACCGTACAACTTACGCACACATGAAATGTCGATGTGCTATGCAAAAGCAATTTATTTTACATTTACGCTAGTGATTGACTAAATAGAAAAGTTATCGATTTTTCCATTTTTTTTTTGTCGTGCTATTTCTTTTGGGTCCCAAAAACAAAATCATAAAATGTTAATAATAATAATTTAATAATAATAATAATAAATTATTTATTAATTTGTTTTCATAAAACCCAAAAACTAACCATTTACCCGTATAAGGCCATTATATACGTCATTTCAGAACGTCAATATCAAATACTAAAAATCGGCCAAGTACATGTCCTGGTCCTCTAAAATCCTGAAAAGTTTAATAACTTGTATTATGAATTATTGCATGAAAAAGCTTTCAGTTACTAAAAAAACTTTAACTCAGGTCTAGTCTTAATTTAAGGATTGCCCATTCAAAAAGACTGCGTTTTTTTTAGAGGCTAAAGCATTATTTCTGGTTGAAAGTGGAATGAGCATATAGTACTATATTTTTTTTAGGGAACCCATTAGGTGGCCTTCCATCAATCCATTGCTTTATTAAAATTGCGTCTTTCGGGAAACTGAAAACATAAAGTAACATTGTAGTTATCATTTTACCTAACTTACTGCTAAACCTCACCATGTAAGGCCTTACATAAAGTAAAGGCCTAAAATAAAGTTTTGAAAAAAAAATTCTATCTTGTTAAATAAAGAGAACAAATAAAGAGCTAGAACATGTTGCCTTATTTTAAGCAAAAGTCGTTATTAAATTCTGAATTATGCTATTTCTTTACAACTCTGTAAAATAATCAAAATAAATAAAAATATTTACATTATTTTACTTCGGATATCCAACCAATCGATATTATGGTCGATAGTCTATATAAGTAGATCATACAGGCACATCATTAACTCGCCGCAACTAACAGCGGCTTTATTATGAAATACACCGCACTGATAAAGTATCGTTATGTTATTTTTACATTGCTTGTTCCGTTACTGAGCGTTAAAATTAAGTAGTGGTTAAAGAGCAATGTATGTACTGTAAGAGTAATACAGTCGCCTTGATATTTGAAAACAAAAATAACGTAGTAGCAGCAAAGGATATTATAAGATTTGTTGTTTTTACTGATTTTAAAGATAAATATAGTATTAAACTTGTACTTCCATATGGTAAGAGATTCCATGATGACCCAGGCTTCTCTTATCACTTCGGTTCTTGCATGAAACCACTGAACAACACGGCATTTTAAATTTGTTTACGATCACGTATCGCGTATCTCACAAGTTTGTAACTGACGGCCGTTTGCCCGATCGTGTGCATTTTGCGCAAGTCGCGCGGACATGCACACGCCTCCTTGCCACCCCGCTGGTTTCAAGTCAGATGCGAGGCTCCCCGGACCGCGAGGCCGTAGGCGGTGGCCCACGTCGGCCACGCCTTGCGCCGCCTCTGTGTTTCACGTAAGGTGGTTCGGTTAAAAGCAATCTTGAGGCTATTTTAAGCAATTTTCTTACTAAATCTACAAAGGAAATTAAAAGGTAACTTTACAAATTAGAGTAGGTTTATTCATCATCATCATCATCATCATTTCAGCCGAAAGACGTCCACTGTTTGACATAAGCCTCCCCAAAGCGTCGCCACAACGACACCGTATTCCCGCGACTCTCACCAGGTCGTCGGTCCACCTTGTGGGAGACCAAACGCTGCGTTTTCCGGTGCGCGTTCGCCACTCTAGAACGATTGGATACGGAGGGCACTGTAAACCGCTTGTGTGTAGGAAACCCATAGGCTGCACACATACAATGAAGTGCTAAAAGCTTCAAAAAGTGTGATCTTGACCTCATTTGAACACCGTGCAAACCTACGGTGGAGAAAGATGATGATAAAGGGGTTTCTCACACTGAAGATGGGAATAAAGGGGTTTCTCACCACATCCCACACCGCCGCATGCTATGCTGTTTCGTCATACGCAATTATGCACGCTACCTTAAACCGTTAAGGTATTTTTCGATAAGAGAAAACGCTGTTCCGTATATTCAATCAAATGCTCGTGTATATTTAGAAAAGTTAATTTGTAAAGGAAGGAAAATTCCACGTTCATTGTTAAACATAGTATTTGCGTCATTACTAACGTCAGGCGTGATTATTCTCGTTTAAAAACTTATTACAAGAAAAAAAAATAACTGACTTCACTAAAAAAAAACACTAAAAGAAGCAGGCGCAGGGTAGCCAGCTTATTCGTATTTTACAGGTTACATTTTGGAGAGTGTGCGCGGGAATTGCATGACTTGATTCCGCCATCTCCTTTCTACAATCGGACAACCCGACGTACGGCGAGTATCCACCCTTACGTTGTTGAAACTTCAACGGTCCGGACTAAGCGTTTCGCTTCGTCGTTTATACCGCGTACATCGAAGGACTGGAACAATTTGCCTGCTGCGGTCTTCCCGTCCAACTATAATTTAGGTGTCTTCAAGGCTAGAGTGAATAGGCTCTTAATAAACTAGTGCGCCTGACCATCAATGATTGCATCTCCGCTTACCATCAGATGGGATCGCAGTCAAGCACTGGTTTATATAAATTTAAAAAAAAAAACAAAATAACTTAATTTCGGAAGTCGGTGTTTCTCGGTATTGTTTGTTTCACCGACTTCCGAAATTAAATTTATTTTGATCCTTTTAGTGTTTTTTGTTAAGTGAAGTCGGTTATATTTTTTTGTGAATTTTTTTTATTTCACACTTTTATTTGCGATAGGTACACTTATAACTAGAGTGCATATTTCTGATGACGATTCCAATTAACCCAAACACTGCTAGGTTACATTGTTTTATTATGAAGTTCCTGTGTCCACCTTCCATCTTCCGGCTCCATCATCAGATCACTTCGATAGTACCTTATAGCCAAAGTGCATCTCATGAAAATTCTAATAAGCCCAAACACGGCTAGGATACATTGATTGATTACAGAATTCCGGTGCCTATCTTCCGGCTCCATTATCATCATCAGGTTACTTCGATGATACCATTTACAACATAACTATTCAGAACCATTTATTGATTTGAATTGTCATAATTGCTTAATTATCTTCATTTTGACATCTATGTGAGTATGGTCTTCTTCATCAGTTCAGTGGTGAAGAAGTGATGAAGAAGACCAGAAATGGCCAACGATAACCGATGACGAAGAACGTGATGAAGTAATAATAATATTCCACAACTATCACACAACACCTTCCAGTCTCAAGCTAAGCAGAGCTTGTGTTATGAGTACTATACAACTGATAAACATACTTATATATTTCTAAACACATACATATTATAGATAAATTACACCCAGACACAGTACAAATGATCGTGCTCATCACACAAACATTTGTCATGGGTGGGAATGGAACCCACGACCTTAGACTAACAGGCCTGTCAAAAGTAAAAGTGGAAGTGTCATCAATTATTACTTTTTGACTGTAAATACTTAAGTTCTCGATGAAAATATCAAAATCATTATATGGTTGCCTATAATTTTTGAGAAATTCCCTCAATTCCTCATGGATCCCAACATTAGAACAAGATTTTGAAAAAAATGGGATCAATCTGGAAGAATATCCTTTAAGAAAAAAAGGCAGAGTTCAGAGGTAACACACATAAAAGCAAAAACAACATACAACCGAATTGATAAACTTCTCCTTTTTTTTGAAGTCGGTTATTAAAAGAAAAATAAGAATTTTCAGGAAAATTTACACCACTAGATGGCGCCACTTAGCCGAGAAGTCTTCCATACTTGAAAACGTATGTCGTGGCCAGATCTTAGAATCTTAAGGAGGTCAGCAAAACCGTAGGGGCCCAGCAGGGTCCAAGCCTACTGGGGCCATGGGTGATGCGAAATAGAGCCCCGGGGCCTTGGAACGAAGGCAAAGAAGGAACAGGAGTGGGTTTTAGTCAGTAAAAGTCTGACACGTCCTCTCGCTCCGCCCAAAGGCGGGAGATGTCATTGGACGAATTCCCACTTAAAAAAAAGTCTTAGAATTGATCACTTCATGATATGGCCAACTAAAACTGGCCAGATTGTTTAAACGTTAATATTTGATGATATGTCAATCCACGTTTAGCCATATCATTGATGTAGGATTTCTACGAGGATAAAATGACCTGTACCATGACTTTTAAAATAAGATTGTTTCATTCTTATTTCCAATGTAGGTAAGAGATGGCGCTAGACAACCTGTATAGCTCTGTCTCTTACCCACACTGTAATAAGAATGAAACAATCTTGCTTTGAACGTCATGGTAATCCCGAAGATCTAAATAAAGTAGGCCAAACGAGGATTGACATATCATCAAACTTTAACGTTTAAAACGATCTGGCTAGATTTATTTGGCCATTTCATATAGTGATCAATTCTAAGGTCTGGCCACGATATATACATGACGTTGACGTCAATTTAACTAATGTCATTAACATAAGCGTTTTGACAGGTGCCCGGACCTGACGACTCAATGCTACCACCTGAGACCCTACCACGAGCTCTTAACGCGATCCATTTGACGACCTAAACTGAACTGTTAAACACTCTGTATAGGTCTAAGAAGCACATGCATTAGTTTAAGCAACGTAGTGAAGTTCTGCCAAGGCAAAAATGGGCTAAATTTCATAATCTTTATTTATTAAAAAAATGTGTATAATATGTGTGTATTAATTTATAATAATCTTTCAAATGAATTAAAGTTGTTACAGGGTAATGCATATAAAGCAAAATTGACAGAGTGGCTACAAAAAAATGGTTTTTGTAGTGTTAAAGAATTTATGCAATCTGGAAATAAAAGTTAATAATTTAATTAGTTTGAAAATTGAATGTATGACAAAAAAATTGTATATATATAATAATGAATGATATATGATAATAATTTAATTACATGAAGAATGACATACAAATAAATAATTTGCACGCTTGCAGGCAGAATACAGAAATTTTTAAGTTATAAGATCTTTCCTTGTAAACAATGTATTTCTGGCAAATATACTTTTTGATTTGATTTGATTTGCTCTATCCCTTTCTCTCGCTCTCAAGCTTGACATTTTAAACACGTCATGGTTCAGGGCCTTGAGTTTGAATGGTTTTGTGATATGAGCTCAAAACTACGATTCGATAAAGACACTGTGATTCAATTTTGTATTAAATATATCCCAAAAATATCACACTAGTGCAGATTAATAATAATGTGCTGAGATCTACTCGCTCATCTTTTATATAAGTATCATTATAATTCTTCTGTACGAATGTTTGCCATTTCTAGTCGAAACTATTCAGTAGACTCATGGAGTTGGGTGCCACTCGCAATATAATCCATCATGTAGGTAGACCGATGACTTGGTCACGGTTGCGGGAGTCCGATGGATGCGAGACGCATACGACCGTTCATTGTGGCGGCACTTGGGGGAGCCCTATGTCCAGCAGTGGACGTCTTTTGGCTGAAATGATGATGATGATGATTCCATCATATTATTTAACGCGCCAAAAATGCATGTATTTTTTTAAAACACTTTGTGTATTAATAATTAATTAGAACTATCCAAACGCTTAGTTAACACTTCGCGTGACCCAAGGGCTGGCTTTTACCTTGGTCAGAGATTAAGCATTGACATACAACGTGGCAATGCCGCCAGCCTTTTGGGCACACTTCCAGTCGACAGCGATGCGGAGGAGTTTTATGACGCCATATTTTAGTTAGGAGTAGCCGTTAATGTATATATATAGTTTTAATTAGTTAAGTGTTGTTGTATATAATTTTGTATATATATAAATATAATAGTAGAACGTTGCAAAAAAATTTTAACACATTCAGAGATACGCAATGTAAAAAAAAGATTGGAAACCCCTGGACTAGGTAATCAGATGTAGGCATGTACAGTTATGTTCACAGTTCAAAAACACCTTTCAATATACAAAAAGTTATTACCGCTAGTCTAGCGTTGTTCAAATTATGTCTTACAAAACTATCACACACACAAAATCCGTGTAGGATAAAGCCCGAAACGAAACTAGAAAAAAACACATGTTTTTTTTAATATTAAACTAGTAAATTCTGTGTCTGATTGTACTTCAGCTTGTTCGGATTGATTGGTCGTGTTTTTTTAAATTGCCAACATTTCTTATTTACAAAATGAATTTTCTTTCATTTAGTTTTTGTAAATAGTCATGAGTAGGTTTAGATATTTTATAAAAAGAATGCTGCAGGTGCTAATATTCTGTGAGTTTTAATCTAATATATAAAAATCTAGTCATTATATTATATACAATAAAAAAAAGTTCTTACCTAAAGATGTTTATAGACTACGAAACCGATGAGCCGGAAGCCGATATGCGAAGACGGTTTTGAATCATTAAAAAAAATACCCTTTTTTTAACAAATAAACAAAATGCGGTTTCTTTTTTAGCGTAGAAAGATACACTAGGTATCCGCTAGTTTTAATTAATAAAAAGCTTTTTATAAAAGTAGGAAGAAAGTAGGTAGTAGGCATTAAACTATTCCTCAATTTTATTAGGTACTTACACAAAATATGTCTTGTTGAAATTTCTGTTTGAAATTGTTCCACCAAAAACACAAATTGTACACTAAAAAATCAAAGCTCTTCTATGTGATTTTAAATAGATAAATACGAAGGGGATGGTGGGGATTGTGTTCGATAGCTTCGCTCGCTCAATTGAAACCGTAATCCCCTTCTAACCTAACCTTTCACAGGTTCGTAGGGATGCCTCAAGTGCCATAATAATTGTAAAAAGTTCATTAATTTAGTATTTTATTGAAGAATAATATTTTCGATGTACAGTTAAAATATTCCTTGACCACATCACCAGTAAGGCTTTTTAAAAAAAAATTAAATCCAGGATTGTTTCTGAATATTTATAGCAATAACTACTTATATTAGATATCTATCTATGACATGGCAGGCCACCGTAAGCGCGGGCTTGCGGATGACGAGCGATGGGTAGCTCGCCGTCCGTTCGTCCGGCAAGGACGGAGCCCGTGTCGAGGGTGCGTTATTTTCCACATACGCCTCCAAAAGACGACGTGGCGAAACGTGTGATGCGTGGAAACGCAATGACGGTGGACCGAGTTCCAGCGGGATCACATGGCTCGAGCTCGCCACAATCGAGGCTATAAGTCCTCTCTTTGAGGAGTAGTTATAGAGACGCCACGGTGTCTTTACTTTTTACCTGACGCAGGTCCTCGCCAGACACGGTTGTTTCGGAAGATTCTAGTTTCGAATTCAGAGAGACGAAGCACCCGGGTGCTGGTTTATTGGTTTCCATGTGAGGATTGTTCAGAGGACATTACAGCATGTGCTGGAAGTCTGCTTCACTTGGGCGGACGCACTGCCGTGTAACTGTGATGGACTGCGAAGTCTGGTGTTCGGCCTTGGTTTAGACCCTGGTCCGGAGCGAGAAGCAGTCACCTCCCTCTACGAAGCAATTATGTAAGAAAAGGAGATGGCTGCGACCGTAAGGGTGAGAACATCCTCACCACCCAGCCGTCACCACAGGAGACGCTCTAGGCCGCCAGGTCTAGGCACGGGCTTGCGGACGACGAACAATGGGTAGCTCGGCGTCCGGCCGTCTTGCAAGCACCGAGCTCGTGTCGACGGCATTGTCAGTAAAAACCGAAGGGATCTAGTAGAGCCGATTCCTGCTAGGACTGTGGCTTACTCCTAGGCAATCGCGCTCCATCGTCGGCCATATCATCGCTTACCATCAGCCATCAAGTGAGATAGTGGTCAAACGCGAGCATATTAACAAAAAAAAAATGTTAGAAAGACTCCACTAGCCACAATGTCCTCTCCCTGACGCACCTTTTCACTTTCTTTTCAAATTTCAGACTTCTTCTTCCAAACTGTAACCGGCGCCATGGAATATGGTTACAGGCGTGACCTGGACGACCAGCCAGAAGTGACCTCCTACGGCAGGCAATCAAAACAACAGAGATACAATCAAATCCTATCCAAACTCCATTCATTATTCAAAGAAAGATCATCAGACAATAACGATAGCAGTAAAACTGATGATGATTATAATGACTTCAATTATAATCATAAATATGAAGATAAACTGCAATTCGATGATATATTAACAGAAGTCACAACTGCACTAGACAATATCAAAAAAGAACTAATAAAATTCAATAATGATGGCGTACTAACCTACGAATCTCCAGCTGTTAAACGCGAACGCAGATACAAGAGAGATCTTACTAAAGCTAATGCAACAGATATGAACGCAACGACAACGGAAAGCAACGACAAAGTAGCTGCTAATGCAACTGAAACACCTGAGCCAGTTACTGATAACGTTAAAATGCTTAGGGTTAACAACGATACAGTGAAAACTGAAGTATTGCGTGCTAAGAATGACACTATTGATACAGCTCTAAATGGTAGACGAATGATTCCAATGATGGCGCAACCTCCTAAATATATAACTACTACTTCAAGAGTGAAGGATAAGTTGCTTTCGTATCTTGAAGATACTTTTAACGAAGTCGAAAGGAAAATAAAACCGTTGACTAATATCAAGATTGCGTTGTCAAATGACGATCATTATAGGATTGGTTATATAATAGCTACAATTGATACATTGGAAGTTAATCTTAAGAAGCTGAAGAATGACATGATCCTCCATCAAAATTATTGGGACGATGAGAAGATATTGGATTTGTTTGACAGAATAAAAGCAACTAACACAGTAGCTACAAGCTTGATAGAATCGCTGAAGAAGTATTTGCCTAGGAAATAATTTTTTCGTGTGTAGATACTAAAGACGTGGATCCGCATTCGTAAAATTCTTTTTCAATTCATTTACTTTACTGTTTTTCGCACTAGTGCGGAAAAGTGCGCGAGCTCGCCCCCTTCACAATTTGTATTTATCGTATCAGGCTGGGTGCTAAGCGATCTCCACGTCTCGCGCGTAACTCACTTTCATTTATTTCTTAGTAAGTGTATTGAAAAACGTCGTTTGATACACATGGAAATTTGTCACTGTAGAACACGGTTTCATAAAACCAGAATACCGTCTCCGTTGCAATGACAAACTTCTTTCACTTGTACCAAAATATACTTACTTTAGGTAGTAAATCATCACCATCACCATCATTTCAGCCGAGAGACATCTATAGTTGGACATAGGCCTCCCCCAAGCGTCGCTAACGACCGGTCCTGTGCGTCTCGCATCCATCGGAGTAGAAGACCTTGCAACGCTGCGTCTTCCGGTACATGATCGCCACTCCAGAACCTTTCGTCCCCATCGACCATCTGTTCTGCGAGCAATATGCTTTGCCTACTGCCACTTAAGTTCGGCGATTCTTCGGGCTATGTCTGTAACCTTCATTCCTGATGCGATCAGGCAATTAAACTCCGAGCAGAGCCCTTTCCATTGCCCTTTGAGTGTCTTTAAGCCTTCTAATAAGGTGGGAAATTATCAAATATTTTTTCCTGCTACGGAGCGAGAGGGCGTGTCAGACTTTCACTGACTAAAACCCACCTCAGTAATGCTACTACCACGAGCTCTAAAAGCGATCCATTTGACGACCTAAACTGAACTTTTAAAAGGGATGAAGCTATACAGGGTGTATAGTTCCATGTAGCATTGCCATGCGTCCGGATAAAGTGGGACAGGGTCAGGATTTTTAGTTGTCTGTCCGGCAAAATTAGGCGGAGTCTAGAGAGTTTTTTTATACTTTTCATGTCTTCTACCAGTGGCGCCGACTCCGTGGGTGCACGGGGGCTCGAGCACCCATGGGAAATAAACAGTGGGTGCCGAGCACCCCTGAGAATAGACATCAAGAAATAGATCAGTAATCGCCTTTTGAGACGCCAGGACGCCATTCCTTGCCGGAATGTGTGTTTCCTGATAGCTACAACCCGGTAATCTTTAAGTCAAGAGTGAATAGGTTACTTCTAGGTAAGCGCGTTCCATCGTCGACCGCATCATCGCTTTTCATCAGGTGAGATGGCGGTCAAGCGCGAACCTATCGAGAATAAAAAAAAAATTCCCGCATCAACACAAATGTTTGTTGATGAAACAGATATTTGTGTTGGGACTGGGTGTTCGTTGTTCCTGGTTTCCATGGTACAAGGGAAAACCTTAGTTTGGGATCAGGACAATGTATGTGATGTTGTCCCAATTTATTAAATTTATTTATTTGTCGGTCGATCAGTGTGCATTTCTCTTCTCACACTTCGTCACTTTTTTGAGTCCCCAAATGAGCATGAGCACCCATGAGATTTTCTAAAAGCCGGCAGCGCTCCTGTTTTCTACTTTATCTTGTATCGCTAGTGTAAGCGGAGCGGACTAGCAATTATAGCAGACAATCTTATTGTTGATTAATTAGAATTAAAAAATATACATAAATATTATGGTCAATAATAAAAAAGCCGAGTTTGACTTTTAAAAAAATTGTCAGCCATTTTACTCAAATGTCCGGCTAAATTGGCTGGTCTGTCCGGCTTTTCGGTTTGAAGACCTGGTAACCCTAGTTCCATCCCTCTGTCCCGCTCGCGTGCTTGATATTTTAATACATTAATACTTATTTTTTAAAAAAAGGGACAGAAGTCACTTAGAGCGATCGGGCGGGTAGGTACCCTGTTCCATCAGTTGCTCTTTGCGATCCAAGGCCACAGTAAATATTCCTGCAGCAAATTTCTTATCTTTGTAAGCCTAAACGTGGATCCACGTCCTTCTACACAAACTGTTTTAAATGTAATCTTGTAAATTATTCTTTGGATTTATAATAAAATAAACTATTTAATATTGTAATAGACTTACAAACTAATTAACAACTTATACTAATACAACATGTAACTGGAATATAGCTACCCATATGCACCCCAATTAAAAATTTAAGTTTATAAAAAATTTAATTACGGGCATTTTCACTTTTAAGTAAACCCCGTTGTGACGCTGTATTCAAAATTTTATATCGATATGAATAATGGACATATTGTCTAATATTTGGAATAAAAAGCTATAATGTATATTAAATTGAATAATTTATCTGCAATCCTGCTAAAATATGTTAAAATTATTAATTTATGAGTATTTTAAATGTTCAGAGTAACTGTAGAAACAGTTACTACCTCTTGCCAATATTGAATTGGTTGTTAAATTTACTAAAGACTTAAACTTACGAAAACATTATAAGTTTAGGCGCAACCACAGGCTGTTATTTTTGTCGTCACATTAAATTAAACGTGTACAATAGATTCTATGTTCTAAACTTAAGCCAATCGGACATGTCAGTTTGGTGACGGTTACAGTTCTTCAAAATTGTTACAAAAGCAACTCACATTGCATAAATCACAGCCGGCTTTTTTAATAGGTGCCTCGAACAGGTGCTTTTTTGTGTCGGCAACTATCTCCACTTTGTTGTTAGTTTAGTGATGTTATTTTCTAGTTAATATATACATTTTACATCCTTTAATTATTTTAAAAGACTTATGACTTAGCAATATTTTCACCTACTTTATCTATTAAAAAATATTTAATTTTAATTACAAAACTTGTTTCTTACCTATGAATGTGAAGTCAGTTTGGTGACATTTATATTTTTATCAGGGTATACATACTTATAAATGAAAATGCCCTAAATACCTTAAATACCCATAGGTAGTGTTTTTTTTTAAATAATTAATTATCCTAATTCTTGGAAAATGATATGGTTATCGACGCGCGAAGTAATACACAGCTAGCGCATTAGTATCTATGCACAAACACTAGTGACGCAATCAAGATATTTATCGTGAATTTGTCAAAATAGTTCATTTTTACATCCTAAAATAATCAAGAATTATTTTAGAATAAAAAAATTACTTATTTTAAAAACAGCTAAAATTTATTCCTAGCCGTTTCAGACATACAATTTTCAGATTGTGCGTTTATTATGTTAGACGTGGTCTATATGTCGTGGCTAGGACCTGTACCATGACGTTTAAAGTAAGATTGTTTGGGCCCGCGTGGTGGATTATAGCCCATTCCCTCTCCTAGAGAGAAGGCCTGAGTCCCAATAGTGGGAGCATTATAAGGCATAACTATCTTACTTAGAATGTCATGGTAACCCCGTACGGCCCCTGTCTGGTTGGAAATAATAGAGGTCCGTGGGTGAACCAAATTCTAAAATAAACAAAAAAATAATGCTGAACAGGGCCTCAAGTCTGCTATTACAATAGTGTCAGAATGGTCTATAATTGATTTCATAATTGTTGATTTTGACAAATTTGGTAATCTAATAATATAATTATTATACTACGAAGTTTCACTCCTTTTCTGCCGGCAGACTGTACTGTAATTATGGTACCTATTGGTTTTTTTAAGGTTTTGTCAACCAAAGTAATTGGGTACATTGAATCTGCCAGCAGCCAGAAAAAAAAGGCATAGATCGTGTGGTTGATAGAAAAAAAGATTTTATTCTTTATTATTTGTTGTACACACAAAAAAAGAAAAACTTAACTACAATACATGGATTTGATAATTTATGTACAAATGCGAGCTTAACTCAACAATGAGTTTTCTCCCAGCAAACCTTTGAGTGACAGAGAGAGATCACAATCGAGGGTAGGATCCAGTGTACAACATAAACCTACATATATACGTCTAATATATATATATACATACATACAGATATAATATATATAAAAATATATACTAATATTATGTCAATTGAGAAAGGAAGTGCTCTTTAATTTTCCTCTTAAAGGCGTCCAGAGAAGGGCTGTCGCGAAGGGAATGTGGGAGAGCGTTCCAAAGACGCACTGCAGTTACAGTAAAGGAGCCATCATAGCGGCTAGAAGTATGACGAGGAGTTATCACAAAATAAAATTCAAATATATATTTTAAAATCAAAGTTTTTATTTTAAATTATCAGTCTATTAAATTAACAACATGGAGCCTCAACATTATTATATTTTTAATTAAAATAATAATTTAATGTTTGTACTTAAAAATATAAGTAAATATGTACTTGTGAATAGTACATTTAATTATCATTATTTTACACAAAAGCTAAGTAGGTACACATCTAGGTTCGATAATTACCGTAAAACGGGGTGAATAGAAACGCAGGGGTGAATAGAAACAAAACTTTGGTTTTTCACTTTTATAAAGCATCGACTTTTTAGAATAACAATTTATTCATAAATTGAAATAGTTAACTGCTCCAAAAAATATTCAAATATCGTGAAAATACCCTTTGAAGTTTTGTTTCTATTCACCCCTGTGTTTCTATTCACCCCATTTGACATCAAACGCTAATAAAGTATACAATATACGGCATTGACGTATCCTGTCACTTCACTTTAATTTTTTAATTTTTGTTAACCCAACTGACTCTAACTCCGAGCAGGTTAGGTTAGTGTAAGTTTCAGCAATGACAGTTGCTTGGCATTGACAGTTGAACTCTACGTTCGCGTCCAAAAATGCGAGCGTAGAGTATCTAACCTGATGACGTCATTCGAGTTAACTCTAACCTCATTTCTGAACGTAGGGCAGGGTCGTTCTTTTATAACTCGGGTAGCTACCCTAGAGTTAACCCAACTAACTCTAACTCTGAGAAGGGTAGGTTGGTGTAAGCGGTCCTAAATGACACTTGCTTGACATTGACAGTTGGACTGTACGTTCGCGTTAAAAAATGTGAGTGTAGAGTATCTACTCTGATGACGTCATTGGAGTTAACTCTAACCTCAAATTTGAACGCAAGGCTGATGGGTTACTTTTGAGTTTATTCAACAGTCTATTAACAGATTAACCCAAAGATTTGTGTATTATTAAGAAATTATCATTATTTAAAGAAAATTTCTTAAAAATGACAGTAATATTAAAACCTAAAATTACAAATTAAACATTTTTAAATTTAAAAACTTAACAATACCTACCAACTTAACGATGTTAACAAAAAAGTTGCAAATATAAATTCTACTATTTTAGTAGTTTTTTTGGCAACACTCGAATTTTTTTCCAATGATTAGGATCAAAAATAGTTCGTTAAAATTCAGCTTAGGTTTACTGAAAAATTCGTTCAAAATTATTAAGTAATTGGGACCCTAAATTAAGTAATTAATTCAATTCTACTATTTAGCAATTGCTTATCATCCTCTGTTCGAAGCTGGAGATTTTCGGTGCGATTGAAGAATTGTATCTATAACAACTGAGGCGGCATTCACTTTACTGCATCTGAGGAAAATAATTTTCATAAAAATAAATAAATTTTCTGGCTATTTTCGTTGATCTAAAAGGTTTAATTTGACTAGGGGTAGTCAAACTGGCCAATTTGATTGTGCCCTCTTGGCCTAAACGTCTCTAAATATGCTACTGCTGAACATGGGAGAATAGGGCGACCCAAGGTCAGTCAAAATGATAACCATTACGTTTTTCTTATCGGATTTCTCTAAGGCAAGCAGTCCGTTTGTCAGGATAGCTTGTCATAGGCAAAAAACTAATAAAATAAAGATATAGTTGCGTCGCCTTTACCCAACTGTTTTGGGTTCGGCTTCCAACCAACCCAAATGTAACTGGATATCAGTAGGTATTTTACTTGGAGCCTATCAGACCACAAAAATACAGAAATCCTGGAACACGAAACCTTCGGGGCCACATCTCTTCTTACTAAATCGGAGACAGAATAGACTTGAGTTACTGGATAAAACTTACCTCGGGAACATATCATTGCATTTCAGCTCCGTCCAACCCATCAGTGCTTCGTACAGCATTGTGTCAAGCGCCTTATTTGGTGGCAGTTCGCCCGTCAGCATCCTGAGAGCCACGCTGAAATAATTGGAGACATGTTAATTTTGCATTGCGAAGAGCAGTAGTGGCCGAGTGGTAACGGCCCCGACTTACGAGTTGTAGGTCGCGGGTTCAAACCCAGCCAGGCGCATTCATTACTTTGTGTAATTTATTTCATCACCACTGCTCTTAAAACGGTGAAGGAAAACATCGTGAGGAAACCGGCATGTCCTAGAACCAAAAATTCGAAGACATGTGACATCCACCAACCCGCACTGGGACTGCGTGGTGGATTACGGCCCATTCCCTCTCTTAGAGAGGAGGCCTGAGTCCCAACAGTGGGAACATTATAAGGCCGACTATGCTATGCTATGCTAATTTTGCATTTATTTGGTTACTTGCTTCGACCTCGTGTCAAGGGATAAAAGTCCCTTGATAAAAATATCATAAATCCTAATCTAGCAATAATTTATAAAATAAGTCTCAGATGCTCCCTCAGAGATAAATTTAAAAATATTAATATCTTGACTGTGCCATCTCAGTATATCTTTGAAAATATTTTGTATATTCATAAAAATAAAAACATGTGAAAAAAAATACAGTGATATTCATAACGTTAATATTAGGAACAAACACAAGTTAGAGGTTCCTGCAACCAGGCTCAAAAAAATAGGAAGCTCATTTAGATGCCAATGTATACACTTTTATAATAATTTTATAGAAGCCTAGATAATATCTACAAGATAGCTATGTATCCAAAATATCTAGAGAAAGATGTGTTATAATATCATAATCACGTAAGAGCGGTTATATGATAATGTACCTCGAAGAGGAGGCTCTTAAGAGGAACTAGCAAGAAAGAACTTTATATTACAACTAACTGACCCGGCAAACGTTGTTTTGCTATGTATATAATTATTTTTTTTTCTAAAATTGAAAATAAAAATATTAGGGGATGATTACCCTTAACATTTAGGGGGATAAAAAATAGATGTTGTCCGATTCTCAGACCTACCCAATATACACACCAAATTTCATGAGACTCGGGAAAGCCGTTTCGGAGGAGTTTAACCACAAACACCGCGACACGAGAATTTTATATATTAGATTATTAAAAATCGTTACAAAAGATATCAGTAAGGTTCATCATTAATGTTGAAAGTCAAGCGAGTATGGTATATAACTATAATAATAATATTCCACAACTATCACACAACGCCGTCTAGTCCCAAGCTAAGCAGAGCTTGTGTTATGAGTAGGTACTAGACGACCGATAAACATACTTAAATATTACTAAATACTTACATTTTATTCCTTTCATTTTTCCTTATATAAATAATATATATTTATGTATATGTAGGTTCATATTATATTAAATATTTATGTATGTTTTTTTTTAATATATATATATATATATACATTTGATCCCTTGTTTTCCTATTAATCTTTTCTTTTTTTTTATGCACCTACCATTTTTTCTCTTCACTACCCTTGGTTGACTGGTAGAGAATGCCTAAGGCATTAAGTCCGCCTTTGTATCTTTGTGTTGCATGAAGTTTAAATAAATAAATACATATCTATATATATATATAAATAAATAGCTGTTCATTAGTCTCGCTAAAACTCGAGAACGGCTGGATTGATTTGGCTAATTTTGCTCTTCAAATATTCGAGATAGTCCAGGGAAGGTATAAACGGTGAAAAAAAAATAGAAAAAAATCACGAAAAAAAAATCCGAATACAACGCCATCTCTAATTAAAATGAATTACGTTGTTCTGGTAATACCAGTAGATGGCGTTGTCCTTACTATTAGGCGGTACGAAGTTCGCCGGGTCAGCTAGTTATAGATAAATTACGCCCAGACACAGAAAAAATGATCGTGCTCATCACACAAACATTTGTCCTGGGTGGGAATCGAAACCTCGACCTCCAGCATAGCAGTCAGGGCCGCTAACCACTAGACCAACAGGCCAGTCATAGTCATCAACTATCATAACTTCACGACTGGCTGCGCACAGTTATAGCACACGACGAAAGCGTGTGTAGGTTTTTGACCCTATCTTAGACATCCATCACAGACTGAAGGTGTGGAAACATCCTGAGAAAAGTTAATGAGCAGGAAATTTGAACTGCCATTACGCAGTGAGCACATAATATGTGCTCATCGATGTTAAGTAAGTAGCTCTATCTATGTAATTACAAACCCGCGGCTTGACCTTGGTTCAGGCCATGCTCCGGATCCGCGAGGTCATGGTGGCGGAATGGCGGGACAGGCTTCTGCGCCCTACCGCCGGCCTCACCACCGTCGATGCGATCCGACCAGTGCTCAACGAATGGCTCGGGAGGAAGCACGGCTCCCTGACGTTTAGGACGACGCAGGTGCTCTCGGGGCATGGCTGCTTTGGGAAGTACTTGTGTCGCATAAACAGGGAGCCAGACGCTCGGTGCCATCACTGCACCGACTGTCGGGAGGACACGGCGCAGCACACACTGGCAGAGTGTGCCGCATGGGAGGAGCAGCGCCGTGCCCTCGTATCTGAAGTGGGCCCCGACCTGTCACTGCCGGCCGTCGCTCGTTCTATGGTCGGGAGTGCTGAGTCGTGGGATGCGGTGATCTCCTTCTGTGAAGCCGTCATTTCGCAGAAGGAGGCTGCGGAGAGAGAGAGGGAGGCCGTGGCCACTCTCCCGTGCCGCAGCAGGCGAACCGGGCGTCGGCGGAGGGCAGATAACGCCCTCTTCTAACCCCCATAAAGAGGTCCGGATGGATGGCGGACTCGGGGTTGTCCGCCGTCCCCCATTCAGCAAGACCCGAGGCGGCGGCGCGTAGTGTTCCACGCGTGCCCCTATGTGATGTCGCGGGGGAGGACACATCCCCGCGGGCATGAGGTGGCCCGCATATGCGGGCCGGCACTAGCCGGGGATCATGGATGGCGTATCAGCTCCCACGATCCCCGGTCCAAGTGTGGGAGGGAACACCGGGGTGGTTTTTAGTCAGTAAGAGTCTGACAGACCCCTTCGCCTGCCCCAGGCGAAAAAGGCCATGCTCCGGAGCGAAGAGGAGTGGCAGGCGGTCGCCTCCTTCTGCGAAGCAGTAATGCTAGCAAAGGAGGCGGCCGATCGTGTGAGACAACGGTCCTTACGCCCTGTCCGCCGCCGGGATTCCGATCCCGATTTCCGGCCACCGTAGGCGCGGGCTTGCGGATGGCGAGCAATGGGTAGCCGGCCGTCCGGCCGTCCGGTAACCGTCCGGACCGAGCCCAAGTCGTCGACGGCGCATATTGTTCCACGCGCGCCTCAGGGAGATGTCAGCAAATCGTAGGGGCCCAGCAGGGTCGAAGCCTACTGGGGCCATGGGTAGTGTGAAAACGAAACCCGGGGCCCTGGGACGAAGGCAACGAAGGAACAGGAGTGGGTTTTTAGTCAATAAAAGTCTGACACTATCTCTCGCTCCGCCCAAGAGCGGGATATGTCATAAGATGATTTTCCCACCCAATAAAAAAAAAACCCCTTTGGGGTGGAGTTTCATAAAGCCCGTTCTTAGCGGGTGTCTGCACCCTATAAGGAACCTACCTGCCAAATTTTAAATTTGTAGGTGTTATAGTTTCTGAGATTTCGTGATTAATCAGTGAGTGGTATTTCGCTTTTATATATAACTAGCTGACTCGGCGAACTTCGTACCGCCTAATAATGTGATAAATGAAGAATCGCTCGACCGATTTTGTGCAAACTTCACATAAACCATCTACTAAATAGTCCGAACAAAGCCTAAACGTTTGCTTTGGATAGGTGAGCCCGTTCTTGAGTCATAAAATTACAACGAAAAGTGGCATTGATTTTTATATACAGGGTGTCCCAGAAATCAACGTCAAGCCGAAATCGAGCATTAGGCCAAGTCGTAACAGTTATCAGAAAAATATGAAAAAAAATTTTGGTCATGTACTTTTCAAATTATAAGGATTCAAAAATAAATCTTAAAAACTGACACCCTGTGATGATCTTTCAAGTCCTGTGACTGCAAATATTAACTTTTCGTCATTTTTTTTTCTACCGTATAACTATGAATAACCCTTCTGTCAAACACAGTTAAAAGTTAGAATATAACTGTCTCAGTTTCAAATAAAAAGTTAGATTTTTGCCCAACATTGAATGCAAAATAATTACATTACTCAACTTTAACCGACTGTACTGTAAAAAAAATGTACTACACTATTTTGGCAAGTAACATCAAAAGATGGCGCGTTTAGTCTGGATTCCAAAATGGTATGACACTTACTAATTGCTTCTTCATAATTAAGGAAAAAAAAATTTTTATGAATGTGACGTGACTTACTGCTTTAATAAGAGTGAGCGAGATAGATAGTGACGGTACCTTGATCAAAGGGTACCACTACTTAAAAAAGTAATTTGTTAGTTTTAGGTGCATTTGAAATAAAATTTAGTCGTTGGGTTTCCTTATGATTTTTATTCAATCAGATTTAATGTTCAATGTAACAATGTGACATTGTATGAAATCCGACTTTATTCAAAAGTTTTTTTTTATTTTTTTTATTAAGAAGTAGCAATTAGTAAGTGTCATACCATTTTGGAATCCAGACTAAACGCGCCATCTTTTAATGTTACTTGCCAAAATAGTGTAGTACATTTTTTTTACAGTACAGTCGGTTAAAGTTGGGTGATGTAATTATTTTTATTCAATGTTGGGTAAAAATGTAAGATTTTCTTTGAAACTGAGGCAGTCATGTTTTAACTTTTAACTGTAATTGATAGAAAGGTTATTCGTAGTTACATTACAGAAAAAAAACTGAAGAAAAGTTAATATTCGCAGTCACAGGACTTGAAAGATCATCACATGGTGTCAGTTTTTAAGATTTATTTTTGAATCCTTATAATTTGAAAAGTACATGACCAAGATTTTTTTTCATATTTTTCTGATAACTGTTACGACTTGGCCTAATGCTCGATTTCGGCTTGACGTTGATTTCTGGGACACCCTGTATATAGAATAGATAATATAGATAAAACACTTACCCATTAATCCTAGCCATTGTTCCATAAGGTGCGTTCAACTTTGTTGTAGCTACCAAATTCCTGCAGTACAGCAACCAAACACAATCCAATTCTGTGTAAAAACTACCATTGTTGGCAACACCGTGTGTACTGTCAAATGAAGTGTGTAAGTGGTTTAGCGCGTGAGTGTTGGCATCAAGGTTGCGTGACAGTTGCGTCTGTAGGTTGGCAGTTTGTGCTTCTTTATTCGAAATTTGATTGAGGATGTTTCTGTAACAAACGAATACATTGTTTTGGTTGAGCTTGAAAGAGACAGAGGTATTAGTAAAAGAGACAACTATATACAACGGCTTCGATTGAAACTTGAGGGAGAATCTCCTCATTTTAAAGAAATATTCGCATTCCTAGGACGAAAATTAACGGAAAGGGCAACTGAAGGAACACGCACACAACACTGTAATGGAAAGTGCAACTGAAGAAACAAGGGTGGCTTTAAAAGTAAAAGTCTGATACTCTCTCTCGTTTCACCCAGAGCTAGAAATAAATAGTAGGTAAGTAGTTCACAAAATATTATATCTATAAATTGGGTCGAGTCTATTTCTTTATAAGATTAAAGCCGAGCCCACGTATGCTACGCATTATTAAATAATAATAATATTCCACAACCATCACACAACGCCATCTAGTCCCAAGCTAAGCAGAGCTTGTGTTATGAGTACTAGACAACTGATAAACATACTTAAATATTTCTAAATACATACATTATTATAGATAAATTACACCCAGACACAGAACAAATGATTGTGCTCACCACACAAACATTTGTCCTGGGTGGGAATCGAACCCACGACCTTTGGCATAGCAGTCAGGGCCACTAACCATTAGACCAACAGGCCAGTTGAAAATATGATCATGCGTAGCATAGCATACATGGGCTCAACTTTCTCTCGAATTTACTTGAAAACAGATGACTTAGAAACACCATACAACGCTGTCACACGCGACCCATAAAAGTCGTCTGGTGTTAAGCAACTTCAAGAGTCTTATTTCATAATGCATAGCATACGTGGGCATGATTTGTCTTTAGCTTAATAACGTTTAATAGTATGTCGTGAAGTCGTGACCGTGGCGTAGTGGACACATTTTGCTTTAACATGTGTTTTTTTTTAATTGTTATAAACTACTGCTTGACTGCAATCCTAGCTGATGGTAAGCATTGATGAAATCGTTGATGGTGAGGCGCACTAGTTTATTAAGAGCCTTGAAGACACCTAAATTATAGTCCCTCGATGTACGCGGTATAAACGACGAGGCGAAACGCTTGGTCCAGACCGTAGAGGTTTCAACAACGTAAGGGATCCACCCGCCGTTCGTCGGGTTGTCCGATGATAGAAATGAGATGGTGGAATCAGGTCATGCAATTCCCGCGCACACTCTCCAAAATGCAACCTGTAAAACACTGAAAGGCTGGCTACCCTACGCCTGTGCGTAAGGCCAAGGTCAAGGCTTTGTAGATTGAACTTAATTAGATCCGGATCTCCAATTAGCCTCTTCGCACACCTTTCCACAGAGTCCAAAGCTGCCAGGTGGCATTATGCAGCACCAGCCCATATGTGACTGCAGTACACCACACACGAACGGACCTGTGCTTTGTATAACATTAAAGCACAGGTCCGTTCCGTGTGTGGAGTATAAAGTCCACTTAAAAAATGTGACCAGACTTTCTCCCAGGATATTTTTAGGAAGTTTTTGTTAACGTATCATTTATTAATTAGATTGTAATTATTTATTTTACTTTCTTTTACATATATAGCCTCTTTTTATAATGTGAATATGAGAACACTGTAGACTCCGCGAATTCTTAGGTTACTTTTTATTATGATTATTTTTATTGTACTTTTTAGTACAATATTGACCAGTCTACACTGTCCTTACATAATATCTACTTATTCTGTAACATCAATTTTTTTTAAAAGAGTAACCATGGAGTTTCTTGCCGGTTCTTCTCCACAGGAAACAACCAATTTGGAACCGTGCACTAGCTTCTGACGTTTCATAAGTGCCCATGTAGGCCTATGTGAAATAAAAAACCTTTGACTTGACTTGACTTAAGTAGAATAAAAACTAATAATAAACTTGTAGCGACATCTATCGTCACATAAGAACTAATCCTGCATCGCGCAATCAAAGTTCTCCGCACGATTAGAACATATAGAACAACCCGAAATCATCTATCGGGCAGTTGCAGCCCACCAGACATAACACCCGTCTGGTCGGAGGATCCTCCCTTTTCAACGGAGGTTTGCGGGACTTTACTCTCTGTTCCGCCTACCTCCAAACTGGTGACCCTCGACAAAGAACGTCAGCGCAGCCTTCGTGCAGCTACTACCTCGTGACGTCATCATCACTTCCTCAAGCTTTCGAGCAGCGAGCCATACAGCCAGCACCCACGGCTATAAAGGGTATCCTGACCACCAGCATGTCTACATGGTCATACCTGGTCATCACCCTCAGCCTCATCAGCGACCTTGGCGAAGCACACTGCACCTTCGGCCAGTCACATGAAGAGCAATGAAGAACCTCTCCTGGTCGACGCAAGCAGTCAAGCCACTACGTCGCACAGCACCGCTCCGACTCACTGGAGCCAGCAGCACTACTCCGACTCACTAGAGCCTGCAGCATCATCCCGACTCACTGGGACAGCACCACCCCGACTCACTGGGGCATCACCGCAGACAGTTCCGACTCACCGAGAACTATGCGGCATTCGGTTCCGACTCACTGGAACCAACCTACCAATGGCCTGGCACGCATCAAGAAGCATTAAGAACCATCGATCTCCGATCTCCGGAGGGGAGTGATGTAGCGACATCTATCGTCACATAAGAACTAATCCTGCATCGCGCAATCAAAGTTCTCCGCACGATTAGAACATATAGAACAACCCGAAATCATCTATCGGGCAGTTGCAGCCCACCAGACATAACACCCGTCTGGTCGGAGGATCCTCCCTTTTCAACGGAGGTTTGCGGGACTTTACTCTCTGTTCCGCTTACATCCAAAAACTTGACCGCCTTCTGAATAACTGCATTCGATTTGTCTTTAACCTTCGCAAGTATGATCATGTATCTGAGCAACGTTCACTTTTAAAATGGTTACCCATCCGACAGCCTTGACTACCTTGTTTTCTTTTCTAGATAAACCTTCTTCTCCTTCTTATTTGAATTCTCAAATCCAATTTCTTTGCTCTGGTCATAATTAAAATCTCCGATCTACCAATAATCGTCTTCTACGATGTCCCACACACAGCTCTGGGTTTATCCAGTCCTCCTTCTTTGTCCAGGCGATTTCTCTTTGGAATGCGCTCCCGCCGAACATCAGGATGGCGTCCAGTCGTTTCACTTTTAAGGTACGTGAGCACATTCGCAGGAAGTTGGTGTAATCATCACAGCGTTGATTTGTTGGATACGTTTTTCATAAATAGATTGTTAATTTGTATGTACGTATCTAAGTATATATTTATTATTGTATTTCTTTTCTATTTCTTTACCATTAAGCTCCACCTGCCATGTTTTGTTTCAGCACCACCCTAAGGTCGACTGGTAGAAAATGCCTAAGGCATTAAGTCCGCCTTTGTACAGTGTTTACTACTTGTGCATAAAGTTTTAATAAATAATAAATATAGCCTTATAGCCAAAGTGCATTTCATGACAATTCTAATAAGCCCAAACACGGCTAGGTTACATTTATTTATTTATTTATTAAACTTCATGCAACATAAAGTACAAAGGCGGACTTAATGCCTTGCATTGATTAATGACCGAGTTCCAGTGCCTACCTTCTGGCTCCATCATCATCATCAGATCAATTTGATGATACTATTTTCAACGGAACTATTCAGAACCATTAATTTATTTGCATTATCATCGTCGCTTAACTATCTTCAATGTGATATCTATGCGAGTATGAAGTTCCGTTGACCATTTCTGATCTTCTTCATCAGTTCCACTTCATCAAAGGTTACTTTTTAACTGTAAATGCTTAAGTTCTCGATGAAAATACCAAAATCACTATGCAGTTCCCTATAATATTTGAAGAGTTCCCTCGATTTCGCCAAGATTCCATCATCAGATCCTGACTTGGTGACTATGGGACCATTTGGGAAGTATACCCTTTCTAACAAAAAAATATTTTTTCAAATCGGTTGGCAAGCGACGAAGTTATGCGCGAACAAACATAAAAAAAAAAATACAAACATCCGAATTGAGAACCTCCTCCTTTTTTAGAAGTCGGTTAATAAAAAAAGAACTTACTTGGTATTCTTGTAAGCCCTGCCCAAGTGTATGGCGGCGCGCGCCGCGCTCATGCCCACTTCCATTATGTTTTCTAAGAGATTCTTCCCGATGTCGATGTCATCTTGACGAGGGTTCAAGCGTTTTCTGTAAAAATATACGTGAAGGATGGATAAAAGGAACGTATAGTGAATGATTTAGGTATGAAATGAAGGGTACTATGCAGAGGCGGATCGTGAAATTGTTGGACTCTGGGCTAACACTACTTGGGGGCCCAATGGAACAAGAGATCACGAGTTACTATAGCTAACTTGAAAGTCTAAATATCCGTCGTCTTGTGGTTTTCTGTAAGAGATTGCCCTGTGCGAGAAGACCGCCGACTGAACACTTAGTTTTTGTAAATGTGTATCATTGTAGATTGTTTTTAATGAGAACTAGGGGCCCCTTATATCCTTGGGGCCCTGGGCTGCAGCCCATTTAGCCATTAAGTAGATCCGGCCATGGTACTATGCGGTTCCAGTAAGAATAGGAATGACTTAGCGCCATGTTGTGACGTCATAGCTGTCAAACCACCGAACCCAAAAACGTGATTAAAAAAATGTTTGTTTGTCTGTTTGTTCAGGCATCACGCAAAAACTACCGGTTTGATTACGATGAATTTTGGTAGAATTATTCTTTAATATCCTGGGCACTGTGTGTATCACTGGGTACTTTTTATCCCGGAAAAGTATATATAATAAAAAACAAACTTAATTTTGCGGTTCGATCCCTCGACCCGATTACTGTACCAACTGCAAATAATAAGTTTGTCGTAGGTTACGTCACCCGCAGTGGAGTTCACTAAGGGGCGCTGCACACGGCTAAGATACTATATATAATATTTAATCTTAAACTCGCTCGCCATACAATTCAATGGACTATCACACACGACGAACATAATAAATAATATTTAATATTTTCGTATCTCAAAAAACCTAATAAAACCATTTTCGACTTCTATGCGGTCGAAGTCGCAGGCAAAAGCTAGTTTACAATAAATATATTCCTTAAATTCTGCAATTACTGTGTTTTCTTTGCCATCCACTATCAATCAAATCAATCATCAATCAAAATAGCATTTATTCCAAATAAACCATTTACAGGCACTTTTGAAATGTCAAGAAGTCAGTAAGTCAGAAAAATAAAAATAAATGATGCTAATTGCACATTCCAAAGCGTAGATCTCTATGGAGAAGAATGTGCAAGAAACTCCATGGACACTCTTTTCAATCATGTTTTGTAATTACAAATATCTCTGTTACATGTTTCTTGTCGCTATCATGTGAGAACAATGTAAATAAAAATAAAAACTAAATATAGATATTAAAAAAGCAACTGGCAGCTAAGAGATGATCAGCCTCAACTGACAGCGCCCGTTCACGGACATGACGCTAATATTAGCACCACACCACCGCAAATGATCCAACACACCCGCCACCATCAGTGAGACATTTGAGTGAGCATGACAAACTCTCAACTGCCATGCTCATTTATGTCAAATAAGTCCAGTAGCAACATAAAAACTATAAAAAGCTCCATGGTACTCACATTTACAAACTGTGGAAAAAATGCTTCTATACATATAATACAATACTTATATTTTACAATTTCAGGAAAAAAAACATTAAAAAATAATTTCCATACTAATTAATCAATTTGTACACCCCGGTTGTAGTGGAGCTGGACCAGGAGCTGGACCATTTAATATCCGCCAAATAAGCATAATTAAATGAAAGTAGTGCAGTGGTGGCCGAGTGGTAACAGCCCCGACTTACGAGTTGTAGGTCATGGGTTCAAACCCAGCCAGGCGCATTACTTTGTGTAATTTATTTCATCACCACTGCTCTCAAAACGGAGAAGGAAAACATCACGAGGAAACCGGCATGTCCTAGAACCAAAAATTCGAAGACATGTGACATCCACCAATCCGCACTGGGCCCGCGTGGTGGATTACGGCCCATTCCCTCTCCTAGAGAGGAGGCCTGAGTCCCAACAGTGGGAACATTATAAGGCCGACTATGCTATGCTATGCTAAATGAAAGTGTGTCTTACAAAAACAGAGATCCGTCATGAGCTACTTCATTTTGTTTAGTCTCCACCTTGCTGGGGTCCAGGAAGAGGGCGTTGAACGCAAACACGTCTGGGTCCTTCATCATCTTTGTTCTGGCCATCTCCTGCGAATACAATTACGATTATAGAATTTACGATAAGTGACAGACAGGGGTGGTGATAAAACCGGGGGCCCCGGAACGTAATCATTTCAGCCGAAAGACGTCCACTGTTGGACATAGGTCTCCCCCAAATGCCGCCACAATGACCGGTCCTGTGCGTCTCGCATCCATCGAATTCCCGCGACCCTCACCAGGTCATCGGTCCACCTTGTGGGAGGCCTTCCAACGCTGCGTTTTCCGGAACGTAAGGCAAAGAACAAAAATAGGAGTGACATCTCTAGCTCCGGTCAAGAGCGTGAGAAGTCATAGAATAATATTCCAACCACTATAAATACCTTGTATTTATTCATATATGTTTTGATTTTCAATGCCTACCAGAAATCAGTGGCGTGGCTAGGTGAATAACGGCCCTGGGTGAAAAATTTCTGGGGCCCCTATTTTTTAGTAAGAAATCATCAAATAACTTCTGCTCTAGGTAGATTGGGACGGAGTGTCAGACTTTTACTGACTGAAACGAGTTGCCATGATTGAAGTAGTATTGCAATCTATTTTATTTAGATTTCGAAGGTAGGAGAATGTTTCGCTAGTTCTTTAATCAGGTTTTTGGGGCCCTGAGCTTGGGGGCCCCGGGGCACTACTCTTTGGTAGCTACGCTACTGCCAGAAATGCGCCTATTTTACTACCTAATTTTGAAATACTTGGCAGACTGGATTGCTCATGACATATTGTAGAAATGAAGCTATTTTTCTTTTTATGCTACAGTATTATAAAAATATATTGACACCTTAATAGCTAATTTCAGGCTGCTTGGATAGGGACAACAGAAGCCTCCTATTTTTGCCTGTGAGATTTTTATATAACCTAACACGAAAGGGATAACGAGGCTAGCTAACGCAGACCCCGATATTACCTTCTAACCTAACCTGTTACTTTCGGGCTGCCCTATAATTCCGAGCTCGCTTCGCTTTCTCTTGGACATATTTAGTAAAAATTAATCTATTTTGACAAGCAAAAAGAATTTAATTACAAAAAAAATACCATTATTCTGATGAGTGTATATTTATTTTGGAACTTAAAACAGCCATAAGACCGCCGGCTTGTATCGATAGACATTCATGTGAATCACTCTACTCTACTCTGCTCTATTGTACTCTACTCTACTGTGTTCTACTCTACTGTGCTCTACTTTACTCTACTTTACTCTACTTTACTCTACTGTACTCTACTTTACTCTACTCTATTCTACTTTATTCTATTCCATTCTAAATAGGTACATACCTGATTCTCCCACGCCATCAACTGTATATTATGCAGCAGCATTACATCCAACGTCAGAATCCCAAACGAAAGCAAATCAGTGCTATTCGTCACTATAACCTTCCTGGTACTATTGAAATGTGTATAATTCTCTCCGAAGTAAATATCTCTTAATTTATGCATGACAATAGTCACATTCCCTTCTACCAGACTTTCGTTTAGAGCTTTCAAAAGGCTTCCAAAGTCACCATCAGGTTTGGTTCCGTTGGTTTTTAGATCTGGGTCCGTGGACACCCATTCGTGTAGCTCCTGGACTTTTTCTATCAGATAGCTCGTCATAGTGTTGCTCTGCATGTAGTCGTCGTATAGATTTTCGTCGTAGAAATAGTCGTCTTTGCCTGTAAGAGTTAATATGTTAGTTTTTAATTGATATAAACCAGTGCTTGACTGCGATCCCACCTGATGGTAAGCGGAGATGCAATCGGTGATGGTGAGGCGCACTAGTTTATTAAGAGCCTATTCACTCTAGCCTTGAAGACACCTAAATTATAGTTGGACGGGAAGATCGCAGCAGGCAAATTGTTCAGTCCTTCGATGTACGCTGTATAAACGACGAAGCGAAACGCTTAGTCCGGACCGTTGAAGATTCAACAACGTAAGGGTGGATACTCGATGTTTTGTTCAAAGTCAAAACGCCAGGGCAGTCCGCTTCTGGAGGACACGGTGGAGGTGTGCCCCGATTGGGCAGAGCAACGCCGTGTCCTCGTGGGGGCGATCGGCGGCGGCGATCTCTCGCGCCGGGCCTTGGTTCAGGCCATGCTCCGGAGCGAGGAGGAGCGGCAGGCGGTCGCCTCCTTCTGCGAAGTAGTAATGCTAGCAAACGAGGCGGCCGATTGCGTGTGGCAACGGTCCTCACGCCCCAACCGCCGCCAGGATTCCGATCCCGATTTCTAGCCACCGTAGGCGCGGGCTTGCGGACGGCGAGAAATGGATGGCTTGCCGTCCGACCGTCCGGTAACCGTCTGGACCAAGCCCATAGGGGCCCAGCAGGGTCGAAGCCTACTGGGGCCAAGGGTCTGATTCTGAAAGGAAGACGAGTCTTCGATTTCGACGACGTTTGGTAATCTACTAATATAATGGCGTCATTATGACTTTTCAATGGTCAACCACTGACACTCCATTGAAAGAAGTGGCATAAAATGGTAATCTCGTACATATTGACAAATGAATTTCTGATGTACTTCGCTGTGATCTGCTAAAATTTTGACAGTCCCTTTGATCAGTGTCCTACCACTAAAACGTTGTTGTGCAATTATTGCTTTTAATTTGTTACAATATAGCTCGATGTTGTCATTCTACCACAATATTATTACGAGACCAATGACTGACCAATGATCGACCATTATGAATTTAGCAGACTACAACCTTTTATCAAAATGACAATAGGATCGTGTTGGAATGACGAATTTATAAAAATAACAGACTTGGACCTGTACCATGACGTTTAAAGTAAGATTGTTTCATTCTTATTTCCAGTGTGGGTAAGAGATAGCGCTAGACAACCTGTATAGCTCTGTCTCTTTCCCACACTGAAATAAGAATGAAACAATCTTACTTTGAACGTCATGGTAACCGCCACGGCCCCTGTCCAATTGTAAATAATAGAGGTCAGTGGGTGAACCAAATTCTAAAATAAACGAAAAAAAATGCTGAACTGGCCTCAAGTCTGCTATTACAATAGTGTCAGAATGGTCTATCATTGACTTCATAATTGTTGATTTGACCAAGTTTGGTAATCCACTAATATGGTGGCGTCATTATGACTTTCCTATGGTCAACCACTGACACTCCATTGAAAGAAGTAACATAATATGGTAATCTCGTACATATTGACAAACGAATATCTGACGTATGCGATAATCTACAAAAATTTTGACAGTTCCTTTGATCAGTGACCTACCATTAGAACGTCATTGTGTAGTCATTGCTTTTAATAAGCTCGATATTGTCATTCTGCCACAACTCTAGTACGAGACACTGACCGTTCAATGATCGATCATTATGAATTAGCAGATTACGAACTTTTAGCAAAATGACAATGTGATCGTGTTGGAATGACGAATTTATAAAAATAGCAGACTTGGGCCCCTGGTGAAGCGGTGGTGTCGTGATTGTTTAGGTTTTCCATGGCTCATCATGGTGGGTGCTTCATAGATTATGAGTTTTACGATATGAGTAAAGAATTAATGACCCGCCAACTAAAGAAAGAATGAATCTTTGGGAAGAGTATCATCTGCCACCATCCGACTTTTTGAGACCCTAAGAGCATCTCCCGCCTGGACGCGATTTGCAGTGGCCGGTATGGAAGGCACTAAATCGGTTGTGAACCCAGGTAGGGCGCAAAATGGGGTTTTATAGCCTAATCGAATACTCAATGTGAGTGCGGTGCTCCTGTTCAAAACATGAGCCACATGAAAGAATGCCCCAAGTGTCCGTATACCTGCACTTTGGAGGATTTGATGAGTGCTACCGATGCTGCTATTAATGTAGCCACCTATTGGGCCCAAACAGTTTGACGAGTTTACCATCGAATCGAAAAGAAGAAGAAGAAGAAGTAAAGAATTTTATAGCTAAGACTAAAGGAACACGCTAAATTGTTTCAGTTTGAATAGCAACAATGGGCATCCGTCGCGTGGCAAATTAACATGTGTCGTGTACGACGGTCCCCGTCGCGGAAATCGGATTATTACCTGCGTGGTGTCGCTAGTTCAACTTTAACGGTGTGCATGTAGTCGTGTCGATGGAGAACTTAATATTTATTACGTAGCAAAAAGTGTGCTCGTGGTCTGCGAGCCGCAGTTTCGGACTCAAGAGTGGACAATCGCCGTACGTCGGGTTGTCTGATGGTAGAAAGGTGATAGCAGAATGAAGTCATGTAGTTTCTTAGACTAAGAGATACTCACCATCAATATAACCGTAAGGTATCTCCAAACCTGGCAGAATGGGTTTGAAATTCGGTACGTAATCTTCGACCAATTTCATTTTAGTTTCATTTGCTTCACTTTTTTCGCCTACAACATCTTCTCGAATTATTTCATTTATTTCTTTTGTATTCAAACCTCTATCGTCTTGAACGCTGTCTATGACAGCTTTATCTTTTTTCTTAATTTTTCTCTCTTCATGAGCTATATCGTCGTGTAGTGGATGTATTTGAGTTTTAGTTATCAAATTTTTATGTTCTCTGTTGGCGGCAATTTTTGTGATCATCGATAATTTTTCTAGTATAGCATTTTCTTCTGACTCATCCGATTCTGAAGCGAAATCTGTTGTTTTCGGATATTGTGGCGAGTGTATTGGTTCCTGGAATAGAATAAACTTTATTATAAACAACCAAAGAAGTAACACAACTTATAGGTAGGCATGCAACTCGACATACATTTTCACTGTTTTTCATAAAACCGCTCTCACGCAATTATGACGTTATTACACATTTTTTCATTAGATATTTTGGAAACACCATATCTTGTGGATATTATCTAGGCTTCTATTGAAATCAATTTATAAATTTCTGTAAAACTAATCCAGTAAAGACCTCTGAAAATCTGCTATTTTGCATGAACTTTGACACTTCATAATTTACTCAAAAAATTAAAAAGTCAAAGAGAAAACAATGGAAGACTTGTAAATTTAATCAAGATTCTAAATGACGACAACTTTTTTCAAAAACTTTTAAAGGTTTAAAAAATACACAAAACTCGATATGGCGCCCTCTAGCGGACAAAAGTAATGTCTAACACATAAATAAATATGGAGATAAATACGCCGTGTTTGGTGTCATTTGAAAGGGATTCATTTGTACATTTCAAAAATATTGCTCAAATTTAATGTTATGACCTCTAGCGGACAAAAAGTCATGTGTTAAAAAAAATGTTAAGATAAATACATCGTGTTTGATATCATTTGAAAGGGCTTCATTGGTACTTATAAAAAAATATTATCAAAATTCAATGTGGCGCCCTCTAGTGGACAAAAAGATTTGTGTTCAAAAAAAGATAAATATACGTTGTGTTTGGTCTCATTTGAAGGGGCTTCACATTGTACATACCAAAATAAATAGTATAGAAGTACAGTGATTTAACACCAAAATTGTTTAAATAAAGAAAAAACGTAAAAAAAACCCGACTACGACAAAAAAAATGACGCTGAAAAAGTATGAAACAAGTTTTTCAGGATGCTGAAATAAACAAGGTAACTGGAAAAACAAGGACAGAACAAAAAGAAAAGCCGTAGACACACGTTATTAAAGTGTTTCGGTTGGTACCTATAACGTGTGACTGCGGCTTTTCTTTTTGTTTTCGGGTTTTTGTTTTTTACTTTTTTTTTAAAGGTAGTAGTAGTAAGCCCTCTATAGTGGTGGCCGAGTAGGAGCAGTGGTGGCCGAGTAGGAGTAGTGGTGGCCGAGTAGGAGCAGTCACTGCTCCACTGTGGTGGCCGAGTAGGAGCAGTGGTGGCCGAGTGGTAACGGCCCCGACTTACAAGTTGTAAGTCGCGGGTTCAAACCCAGCCAGGCGCATTACTTTGTGTAATTTATTTTATCACCACTGCTCTCAAAACGGTGAAGGAAAACATCGTGAGGAAACCGGCATGTCCTAGAACCAAAAATTTGAAGACATGTGACACCCACCAACCCGCACTGGGCCCGCGTGGTGGATTATGGCCCATTCCCTCTCCTAGAGAGGAGGCCTGAGTCCCAGCAGTGGGAACATTATAAGGCCGACTATGCTAAGCCCTCTCAGCAGCTAGTAAGTTAAAAGAGTAATCACCGGAGACTGGAAGACCTCTCTTGTGGTGAAGGTGTCGGAGGTCCCCCATTTGGTGATGACGACGGTGGCCAGCACTAACGCGGCGCAGACGGCGAAGCAGGAGGCACTGGCTATGATCCACACCTTCAGGGGTACCTGGAAATATGAGGAAAACCTTTAAGACACATAAAAATAAAAACAGGGCAAACGCGAGTCGGACTCGCGCACTGAAGGTTCCGCACAAACTTACCTATGAAAACAGTTCGATTCCCGAATTGAGTTACGAAGATTTTTCCGAATTGTAAAAAAAGTTGTTTTCTTGCTCTAGGTCACATATACACACATAAGTAAGACATAGACTCTCAAGTCTTTTTCTTACTTATGTGTTTTTTGTAAATTTTCGTTAATAAATAATAATAAACTCAGACGTTCGAGGAGCTTGTGCGAGTGCGCAGGGCAGGGTAGCGCGGGGGGCGTGACGCGGGGGCCGCGGGTCCGCGGGGCGATCCAGTAGTGTAATTGATGCAATAAGTCAGGGGTCCAAGTCTACTATTTTCATATATTCGTCATTTCAACACGATCCCATTGTCATTTTGCTAAAAGTTCGTAATCTGCTAATTCATAATGATCGATCATTGATCGGTCAATGGTCTCGTAATAGAGTTGTGGTAGAAATACAATATCGAGCTTATTAAAAGCAATGACTGCACAATGACGTTCTAATGGTAGGTCACTGATCAAAGGAACTGTCAAAATTTTAGCAGATTACCGCAAACGTCAGACATTCATTTGTCAATTTGTACGAGATTACCATTCTATGCCACTTCTTTCAATGTAGTGTCAGTGGTTGACCATTGAAAAGTCATAATGACGCCCGCCATTATATTAGTAGATTACCAACCTTGTCAAAATGAACAATTATGAAATCAATTATAGACCATTCTGACACTATTGTAATAGCAGACTTGAGGCCCAGCGCGTACGTACACCCTCCTTGCCCGTGACATTTTCGAAAATATCTTTACTGTTTTGGTTTTTTTAATTTCCTCCCCTACACGAGGCCTACCGAAGCTGAGCTGCGACAGTATTTAATAAGTCCATAACAGGAACTATTTCAAAGAAAACACTCGTCGAACAAATCCGACGAAGGCATTAAAGGGGGCATTTACTATCCAACTTTAGCAATTTCTCCCGCAAGTATCGCGTGCGTGGTTCTAGACACAAATCTCACAACACGTTACACAAGCGATCAGACGCGGAACAAACAAATGTCTTTAGGTCAGAAGCATAAATGTCTATTTATGAATGGGGCAATAGAAAAAGCAATCGCTTGCGCAGTGCAAATCTACATTTTTAAGAAAAAATCGACTGAATCTCGGAGTCTATGATTTGTAACCGTCATTGCTGAATATGTATATAATTTGTCGTGGCCATATCTTAGAGCCTGCGCTCACTTGAGACAAGACTGTCTTAGACAGAACTAGCTTTGCCCGCGACTTCGTCCGCGTAGAAGTCAAAAATGGTTTTATTAGATTTTTTGAGATGCGAAAATATGAAATATTATTTATTATCTTCGTCGTGTGTGATAGTCCATTGAACTGTGTGGCGAGCGATATTGTATCTTAAGATAAAATATTATAGTATCTTAGCCGTGTGCAGCGCCCCTCAGTGAACTCCAGTGCGGGTGACGTAACCTACGACAGTCTTATTATTTGGGGTTAGTACAGTAATCGGGTCTAGGGATCGAACCGCAAAATTAAGTTTGTTTTTTATTGTATATACTTTTCCGAGATAAAAAGTACTCAGTGTGGTGCTCAGGATATTAAAGAATAATTATACCAAGTTTCATCGTAATCGAACCGGTAGTTTTTGCGTGATGCCTGAACAAAAATACAGACAGACAGCCAAAAAATTTTTGAAGTGAAAACTTCTTTAGCGGCGTTGAGCACTTTTTCTGTAATGGGTATAAAATCTTAAACTCGCGTCAGGACACGTGACCTGATCGAAAAAGCGTAAGACGGTCACCAGTCAAATTTTCTCATTCGATTTTGAACTTAACCTTCAACATTTTATGGTTTAAAATCATTTAAAGAAATTTTTAAATGTTTGCAATCAACTTTGAACCTAATGCTTTAGGGATAAAGCCAAAGAGATTTAAAGAGATACAATAGAGCGGCTATCAGAAAAAATGTCTTAGAAAAACTGTCATCCTATGGCTCAGTGACGCCATCTGGCTTGGAATAGCAAACAAGCGAATTAAATTTGTCAAAATTTATAATGATTTAACTATCGCTCGATAGGTGGCCAGGGGCCTTACCATGATAATGTTAAAATGATAGTCGTACAAGCGAAAGAGAGTGATAGAGCTATACACCCTATATAGCTCCATCCTTTTAACAGACCGATTGAGTTCGAAAAATTTATCACGTTATAAGCTTGTGGTAGAGCCTCGGTGTGTGATAATGGAAAGGTTAAGCTTTTCAGCAATAGATGGCGTTAACACAAAATCCGAAAATGTTCTGGAACTATTTATAAAAATTATTGAATTCTAATTAAATGTTTCGTAAATACCAAAAATATTTACGAAAATAAACCGAAGTTAGGTCCAGTCATTTTACCATAGCAAGATTTACAATAGTGTAATGCGTAGTTCGGCATATTTTCACAGAAAATAAATAATAATAATAAATCTTTATTTACCCAAAAACATACAGAGTTTGACTTACAGTTTGATAAGTACATACATCTAATATTGTGAGTTCTGTACAAGAGTAATACTCTACCTCTTAAGCTAGGGTATACCTGTATTTTAAGAGGTAGTTTGCGGTCTAAGGTTACAGTAATTAGACAAAAACTTATCGCAAGTGGACTGTGTCATTCTACTGTATGGTACACAAAGAGTAAAAAAATTGTGTGTGTGTTAGTGTGTTGATGTGTTGATTACTTAATACATCAAGTATTTGACGGTTTCGGATCTTGCAAGTGGGGGACAGTTGCAGTTGGTGGGCGGGTTTGTGCAAGAATGGGCAGTTATACTAAAAGAAGGAGATGGTTTAGCGTTACGTCTTAGAGCAAAAGGAATATAAGTCGTTTTATGTAGGTTCAGTGTTAGAAGATTCGAGTTTAACCAGTGCATAACTTTAGCCATAGCCATCTCTGCATTTGCTTTGTGCAAATGATTTTCTTTTAGTGCATAGAACGGATACAAACACGACTTGACGTGTAGGTGTGTCATACTAGACTGATTGACTTATGACCAACGTGGAATAAGTATCGGATCACGATTTTGTTCGCTATATCCGGTCTATTGGTAGTATATATTGAATGTCTTTGGATAAAGCTGACAAATCTATTAAATAAATTGCCACCCGCCGCGCGCCGCTCTGGCTATCTTCATCGTCCTTAAGATTGTGATAGAACCGTGGTCTTTGGGGAATTCGCACCGTGCTAACTACGAAGGCAATTTACGTGCTATTTACAAACGTTACGTACCTGTAGGTATGTTAGTGTAGCTAAAATTCCGTATTTCCTTGCAATTTTATTGATTGACGCATAATGACAAGAGATTCTAAAATCAATAAGACAGTGTTGTCTTTGAGTTTGCAGCTTTCTTAGTATCTAGTAGCTATTAAAAGTACTTGTGAAGGCTTTTAAGATGCAAGCACAATCATGATAATAAAATAAAAAAGGAAATCGTTCAATCGCAATAAGTACCTTCCGAGTATTAAATTGCTAAACATTTTCACTAAGGCGTTTGTTGTTTGGTAAAATAAAGTTCAGTTTATTTAAATCTGCTTTAAAAATAATTTGATTACAAGTATTTACAAGTAAGTTAAAAAGCACGAGTGTTATTGGTATAGTAAACCGATAAATTCTCAGCTAATTCTGTAGTAAGATCGAATGTGACGTTCCTGCTTACGTGCTTACTAAGCGCCTGTGAAAAGATGTATCGCACACATTTTTATGTGCGACGGATTACTTCCACACTTTTAATTACAAATTCTTTAGGCAGGATTCAATGATAACATAACATCCTGTAATCCCCGAAGGCTCAGGCAGGGGTGCACCGAATAGTACACCCACATTTCGCAAGTTATGTTTTAAGTCTTTTTATTCATTTACTTCATTTATTTTTGTAATCACTGGGATTACAAAAATAAATTGACATTTTTACTTGAATCTGCAAGAAGTTAAGACTTTAGTTTTTAAATGAATGAATTAAACTTGCGGTATCACAACAATCCGCAGTCTAAACTTATGTGTGTAATATCGAAATTGTCATGTTTGTGTACGATAGCGCAATAAATGAATATTGTATTCTACCACATAAATGATAGTACTTTTATACTGATAAAGCAATTGGTGCAAAATTATTCCCTAACCATTCCAAAATATCAAACATGCTCAACGTTAATAATCAAGTTTTCACTTCTGCCGGCACTCCCGGAGTGCAACCCGTCTTTTTTTAATCACGTTTTTGGGTCGGTGTCTGTCTAGTAACACCCTTGTGACCCTGCCACCTGCCACCCTGCCATTTATTTTTTTGATATTTTCAATGTACAGAATTTCACTTCTACAGATTTATTATAAGTATGGAATAGATCGTCAACGACGTTGCAGACTTGTCTGCGACAATACTGTTTTGGGACGTCCAGTGTAGCCAACAGTTACACAAACCTACCACTAGAGTCAACTTTTAAAACCACCAGAAAACCACTAACAAAAAATTAGGAAACTAATAACTTAGACCCCTACATACTTTATTTCGTACAACACACATTTTTTTGTGGGAAATTTTGGGGTTTTTGTATGTGGGATAATTTTTTGTTAGTGGTTTTCGGGTTAAAACCACCCGTACTATATACTACTATTCCTACAGTCCTAGTGTAATTGTTGGCAACACTGGACGTCTCAAAACAGTCTAACCGCAGGCAAGTCTGCGATGTCGTAGGCAAGTCTTTGACGTCCATAACACCATCGCCTGCGGCTCGGGCGAATTCTGCCTCATCGCAATCACGAAGGTTCTCCACTTGTATCAAAATTCACAATTCCAAAACTCACGGTAGTTTTATCCGGAACACGATGTATGACAGTTGGTCTCGGCGGGAGAGGTCGGCGCGCGTTCGGCATGCGTTCGGGCACGGTCGGGTATGTTCGGCTCCAGTCGGTAGTCATCGTGGCGCGGCTGTCACATGATGTTGATGATGGTGGCCGCTTTTCGTATTCGTACTGGAACATTTTCTGAAACAAAACAAGTTAGGATGACATCAGAAGACTCATCATCATCATCATCATTTCAGCCGAAAGACGTCCACTGTTGGACATAGGCCTCCCCCAAATGCCGCCACAATGACCGGTCCTGTGCGTCTCGCATCCATCGAATTCCTGCGACCCTCACCGACCTGGTGAGGGTCGCAGGTCGCATCGGTCCACCTTGAAGAAAACAAGACTAGAAGAAGACTAGTATCACAAAATAGATAGAAAGAAAGAAGAAAAAAGAAAGAAAACATGTTTATTCTGCCTAAATGAAAATGAAAAATGTTTTATTTGTTTTACAAACTGGTAGAAAAAGAACTCATAGGGCATCAAAAAATTCGTCCACATCGATGTCAGTGGGAAAAGTGCCCAGAACGCTGGCAGCATTGCCACGCTGGATGGCAATGCTAATTCGTTGACCGAAGAAAAGCCCAGCCCTCTGGTCACGCGAAGAGTCGACCAGTTGTTTGCTGATATCCCGTACAACTCGATGAGCGCTCGGACCCCATGGTTTATTAAGTTATTTATTTATTTTAAATATTTATTAAGTTATAATATTTATTAGTTAAGATGTATATCATCATCATCATCATCTTCCTGCCCTTGTCCCATCTTATTTGGGGTCGGCGCAATACGTTTTTTTCTTCCATTCTATCCTGTCAACCGTCATACTATCACTAATTTCCTTTTCTTTCATATCACTGTTCACACAATCCATCCATCTTTTCTTTGGCCTCCCTCTCCCTCCACTCATCCACATGTATACTCATAACTCTTTTAGTAACATGTGTTTCATCTCTCCTCTTTACATGACCATACCAAGACAAACGATTCCCCTTCAACTTTTCAGTCACTGGCGCCACTTTCAAACTTCCTCTAATATATTAGTTAAGATGTATATAACATAAATAAATAAATAAAAAATTGTTTTACAAGTAAACTTAACAACTAGTAATTGGAGCCTCCTTTTAAGCAAAAAAGCCTGTGTTAGGTTAGGTTAGAACCAAGACCAAAGAGAAAAACAAAAAAAAAAGAAAGGAGAAAAAAAGAAAAGGAAGAGAAAAGAAGAAGGAAGAGGAAGAGAAGAAAAGAAGAAGAAGAAAAAAGAAGAAGATGAAGTAAGGGGAAGAGGTTAATACCAAGATATTTGGTTTGAGAAACTTTGACTAGTGTTGGACATAGGCAGTTAATTGAATCGTCACACTCGTGTACCTTTATAATAAAGTCGGGATTTGGTTGTGTCCTGTGCGATAAATAGACTCACAATTCATAGTACACAGTACACATAATCATAGTACAGTATTCATAGTTTCATAGTATTCGTAGTAGTTTTTAGTGTACAGAAGTCAATATACAGGATGTTTGGTGAATCGTGTGACAAATTGAAATGGTCGACGGGAGGGGTCATCTGCTATTCAGACCCCTAAACACTTGGGCACGCCATAATTATGGCGGTAAGTCCTCTCTTTGAGGCGTGGCTGGAAAGACCTCACGGCGTCCTTACCTTCCGCATGACGAAGGTCCTCACCGGACATGCTAAGTTCGAGAGATTCCTGCACCGGAGGAGCGGCAGGCGGTTGCCTCCTTCTGCGAAGCAGTAATGCTAGCAAAGGAGGCGGCCGATCGCGTGAGGCAACGGTCCTTACGCTCTAACCGCCGCCGGGATTCCGATCCCGATTTCCGGCCACCGTAGGCGCGGGCTTGCGGATGGCGAGCAATGGGTACCTCGCCGGCCGACCGTCCGGTAACCATCCGAATCGAGCCCGTCGAGTCGTCGACAGCGCGTACTGTTCCACGCGCGCCTCGAGGAGATGTCAACAACTGTAGGGGCCCAGTAGGGTCGAAGCCTACTGGGGCCAAGGGTCTGATTCTGAAAGGAAGACTCGGCCCTGGTACGAAAGGCAACGAAGGAAAAGGAGTGGGTTTAAAGTCAGTAAAAGTCTGACACTATCTCTCGCTACGCCTAAGAGCAGGGCATGTCATAAGATGATTTTTCCACTGAAAAAATAAAATTCCCTCTAGGGTCTGTGCCCTGTGCCTGGGCAGCGCTGGTACCCCACCCTAGTCACGGAGCTGCTCATTTGAAAGTCCACGGCACTAGTTCCCCATAATTTTCTAAGCTAGTCTTTCACTCAAATCAAATCCATGGGACCGTAGACAGGTACTTTGTCACAGATACATTATCCGTGTCCATCATACCATGACATCTTATATACCTACGTGAGAAACAGTAATGATGGATTGTCTCTTGATGCTAGACGATGGTAGAAAGACTGGCCTTACCATAAGGGTAAATAAAAAAAGCTAATTAGGGTTCCGTAGTCAAATAGCAAAAAACTAAACCCTTATAGATTCGTTATGTCTATCTGTCTGTCCGTATGTCACAGCCACTTTACTCTGAAACTATAAGAACTATACTGTTGAAACTAGGTAAGTATATGTATTCTGTGAACCGCATTAAGATTTTCAAAAATGGAAAAAAATACAATAAAATTTGGGGGTTCCCCATACTTAGAACTGAAACTAAATTTTTTTTTTATAAAACCATACGTGCATCTATGGATAGATCTTCAAAAATGATATTGAAGTTACTTTTCTAATATCATTTTTTTTTCTAAACTGAATAGTTTGCGCGGGAGACACTTCCAAACTGGTAAAATGTGTGTCCCTCCCTCTGTAACTTCTAAAATAAGAGAATGATAAAACTAAAAAAAATATATGATGTACATTACCATGCAAACTTCTACCGAAAATTGCTTTGAACGAGATCTAGTAAGTAGTTTTTTTTAATGCTTCATAAATCGTAAACCGCAATTTACCTTTCAAGTTTGTACGGTAACGTCAGTGCGCGAGTCCGACTCGCACTTGCCCAGTTTTTTTATTCTGATAGGGCTTGTGAAGCCAAGCACAGAGTAAAAAAAAAACAGATCAAAGGTGAATTGGACTCGCGCACTGATTGTTCTGTGCAAACTTACCCATGAAAACCGAATTGAGTTACGAAGATTTTTCCGAATGACAAAAAAAGTTTTTTTTTTGTGACGTAACTATGAATTTACAATTTTCAGATTTTTTCTTATACTTGTAATATGAGATCTTGCTTCATGCCAAATTTCAGGATTCTAGGTCAACGGGAAGTACCCTATGTATTTTGATTCACTTGAGACTGTTAAAATACACGTTTTTTGCGACAAAAACGGCCGTATCTTTTTTTTTCGTTAACTCAGAAGTTTGTTTTTTTCACAGCTTCAAGGGACCGCAGACCTGAGTATATGGTTTTAATTACAACTCGATACCTCCACGCGTTCCCGAGATAAAAGGTCTAGTCAGACAGACAGACGGACAACAAAGTGATCCTGATCATGAAGTGATCAATTTTAAGATTTGGCCACGAAATTCAAATAGATTACACATACTATCTTCGTGTACTTTGCAGTTCTACACATCATCATCATCATCTTCCTGCCCTTGTCCCATCTTTTTTGGGGTCGGCGCAATACGTTTTTTTCTTCCATTCTATCCTGTCAACCGTCATACTATCACTAACTTCCTTTTCTTTCATATCACTGTTCACATAATCCATCCATCTTTTCTTTGGCCTCCCTCTCCCTCTCCACCCATCCACATGTATACTCATAACTCTTTTAGTAACAGACAGTCTTTGCAGTTCTACACATAAGAACATAAAATGGGTCAGTCAGGACGCCCGTGCTTCTAGTGTTGTCTCCAAATGCGTTAAAGTCAACGAACTCTTCCGGACACGCGAAGAGAGATAATATCATTAAGTTTGGTGGTAAACAGAGCGTGCAGAGGACCGCTCTCATGTTGCTAGCTGAGTAAGTAGCACGTGAGACAGTTAGCGAATTATAGACGACAATGTAGCAAGCCATGTTATGGGAGATGATCATAGCTGGTGGAATGTTGGAGTACCTACTATGTACTTGTGTTTAAGGAACAGAGGCGTGTTGTAATCACAGTAATATAATTATTAGTAGACTAGCTTCTGTTGATGGTGTCACTTACCTTTTTGGAATAAAAATAAATAAATAATATTAATAATCGATCTAATTTCGAGAAAAAGGTCAACCTTCGAATCCAACTCGGCTGGTCAGCGTTCGGGAAGCTGCTTCTTCTCGTCCAATATACCACAGTGTCTCAAGACGAAAGTCTATGACCAGTGCGTGTTGCCAGTGATGACATATGGTCCCGAAACGTGGTCGCTCACAGTGGGCCTCGTCAGAAGGCCTCGCAGAACGGATGGTTGGGGCCGAAAGGTTCTGGAGTGGCGACCGCGTACCGGAAGACGCAGTGTTGGAAGGCCCCCTATAAGGTGGACCGATGACCTGGTGAAGGTTGCGGGAATCCGATGGATGCGAGACGCACAGGACCGTTCTTTGTGGCGACATTTGGGGGAGGCCTATGTCCAGCAGTGGACGTCTATCGGCTGAAATGATGATGATGATAATGAAATAATAATAAAGGGTCTTCACAGACAGACAGACGGACAGACAACAAAGTGATCGTATCAGGGTTCCGATTTTTCCTTTTGAAGTAAGGAACTCTAAAAAAAGAGTAACACGTACAAACTGATGTCGAGACTCTAAAAAAAGAAATGAAAGAGCGTGAGCGATATAGAAAACTATAGTCATATCTTAGAGAAGAAATGAATTTTGTTTGTTGAATTTTGTTTTGACTGGCTTGTTGGTCTAGTGGTTAGTGGCCCTAACTGCTATGCCAGAGATCGTGGGTTCGATTCCCACCCAGGACAAATGTTTGTGTGATGAGCACGATCATTTGTTCTGTGTCTGGGTGTAATTTATCTATAATATGTATGTATTTAGAAATATATAAGTATGTTTATCAGTTGTCTAGTACCCATAACACAAGCTCTGCTTAGCTTGGGACTAGATGGCGTTGTGTGATAGTTGTGGAATATTATTATTATTATTATTTGCTTCAAATCTGAAAACATGTAGAGTAATAGTTAACATTAACTTGTAAATAATACTTACATAAATTTCTTTTTACATAATTCGCTTCAGTATATTGTCTTTTCATTACCCCACAAAAGATGTAAAAAGTAGAGTATCCAACAAGGGATTAAGCTGTCTTTGTCGGTTTGAATTCCTCACTTAACTCAGGTTTCTATATTAACTACCTTACAATGCTACCTCACTGGCGTTCGGGATTGAAACTTAGCAACCTTCGTTTCGTTAGGAATTCAACATGCCGTCCGCGATTAAAGACACTGCTTTATCCCTTAGTCACATAAGGCACTCCGCTTGGGCAGAGCACCGCTATTTTCACGTGGGGACGATCGGTGGTAACGATCTCTCGCGCCGGGCCCTGGTACAGGCCATGGTCCGGCGCGGGGAGGAGCGGCAGGCAGTCGCCTCTAGTAGTAATACTAGCAAAGGAGGCGGCCGCACGCGTAAGGGAACGGCCCTCACGCCCCAGCAGCCGGGGACCAGAACCCGATTTCCAGCCACCGTAGGCGTAGGCTTGCGGACGGCGAGCAATGGGTAGCACGCCGTCCGGTCGTCTGGTAACCGTCCCGGTCCATCCCAAATCGTCGACGGCGCGTAGTATTCCATGCGCGCCTCTACGAGATGTCAGCAAATCCGGCCAGGGCCCCGGGGTTCGACCCTCATGGGCCTCTACCCATGAGGGTCGAACCCCAGGGCCCTTTAACAAAAGCAAAGAAAGCACTGGAGTAGGTTTTAGTCAGTAAGAATCTGACACGCGCTCCCGCTCTGCCCAAGATCGAGAGAAGTCATTGGATGATTTTCCACCAAAATAAAGAAGTCACATAATCTACTATTTCTTTTGATTTTACCGGGAGTATATTGTTAGCCATGCCGACAGCTTCACATCTAATAAAAGTGAAAATTGTGATGTAGGATTGTGTTCCATGGTGTAAAAATTCAAAAGAAAATGAAATCTTGTGGTTATGAATGCTAAATTTATTCATTGTTACATTAAAGTTATATGTAGCTTATTTTTCTGTTTCGTATAATGACGTTCAACATTTGCATCTTGCCATTGTCATAGTCAGCAGCATTGAGCAGTGGTGGCCGAGTGATAACGGCCCCGACTTACGAGTTGTAGGTGCGGGTTCAAACCCAGCCAGACCCATTACTTTGTGTAATTTATTTCATCACCACTGCTCTCATAACGGTAAAGGAAAACATCGTGAGGAAACCGGCATGTCCTAGAACCAAAAATTCGAAGACGTTCGCGCACGATTCAAATTTTAAATTTAAATTCAATTCAAATTCAAAAGTTTTTATTTCACATAGGCCTACATGGGCACTTATAAAACGTCAGAAGCTAGTCCACGGTTCCAAATTGGTCGTTTCCCATGGAGAAGAACCGGCAAGAAACTACATGGTTACTCTTTTAAAAAAAAAAAAATATTTTAACAATATTCCATATTACAGTGTTAGTAGATATAATGTAAGGACAGTGTAGACCAGTCAATATTGTACTCAAAAGTACAATAAAAATAATCATAATAAAAATTGAGTCGTAATAGATGATAAGATTTCTCCTTCACCGTTTTGAGAGCAGTGGTGATGAAATAAATTACGCCAAGTAAAGCGCCTGGTTGAGTTTGAATTCGTAAGTCGGGGTACTAATCAGGTATTGGGCCCCCCCAAGGTTAAGGGCCCCGGGGCACTGCAACGCCCTTCGGTAACTACGCCACTGTACGAGATGGTTGGTATTTGGTATCCTCAACAATTCCGCTCAACGTATTTACGAATTTCAAACGAAATTCAAAATGGCTTCCGTTCTCAACGTCATGGGAAACAATGGAGCTAAAGCATTTGCGAATAATTATATTTAATTACAAATTATGTAATATCTTCGCCAAATCTCAGGGTATTGTTCTTTATTTTGTGAATTTTCGTATAGTGATTCAATACTACGGAAATTGCCACTGACGAAAGATCTTAAACAAAATTGGCATTTCCTGAAACTTATCGGTTAAACCTAAGATTCACCACGACCGTCATCTGGCTAGAATACCACACTTCATCAACATCATCATTTCAACCGAAAGACGTCCACTGTAGGACATAGGACTCCCCCAAGTATCGCCATAATGACCGATCCCGTACGTCTCGCATCCATCGGATTCGCGCCACCTTCACCAAGTCATTGTGGGAGGCCTTCCAACGCTTCCGGTTTGTGGTCGCCACTTCAGAAGCTTTCGTCCCCAACGATCGATCATCTGTTCTGCAAGCAATGTGCCCTGCCCACTGCCAAGTTTGGTTATTCTTCGAGCTATGTCGGTAACTTTGGCTCTCCTGCGGATATTTGCATTTCTGATGTGTGATCACGCAAAGAAACTACAAACATAGCCCTTTCCATTGCCCTTTGGGAATACCACACTTATAAAGGTAAAAAATAGTAAGTGTATTAGTATGTTTGTTACTTCTTCATGCTCAAACAGGTAAACAGATTTGAATGAAATTTGACATACGGCTAGATCATGTCCTGGATAGTACATAGGATTTTTATATTAAGGCATTTTATAGGTATACATATCAATTGACCTACGTCTTTTTTATGACATATACTAGTACTTGACTGCGATCCCACCTGATGGTAAGCACCCGGAGGACACGGTAGAGCACACGGTGGAGGTGTGCCCCGCTTGGGCAGAGCAACGCCGTGTCCTCGTGGGGGCAATCGGCGGCGGCGATCTCTCGCGCCGGCCCTTGGTTCAGGCCATGGTCCGGAGCGAGGAGGAGTGGCAAGCGGTCGCCTCCTTCTGCGAAGCAGTAATGCTAGCAAAGGAGGCGGCCGATTGCGTGAGGCAACGGTCCTTACGCTTCAACCGCCGCCGGGATTCCGATCCCGATTTCCGGCCACCGTAGGCGCGGGCTTGCAGACGGCGAGCAATGGGTGGCTCGCCGTCCGACCGTCCGGTAACCGTCCGGACCGAGCCCAAGTCGTCGACGGCGCGTACTGTTCCACGCGTGCCTCAAAGAGATGTCAGCAACCGTAGGGGCCCAGCAGGGTCGAAGCCTACTGGGGTCATGGGTGATGCGAAAGAGATCCCCGGGGCCCTGGAAATAAAATGACAGAGAACGAACAGGAGTGGGTTTTTAGTCAGTAAAAGTCTGACACTATCCCCCGCTCCGCCCAAGAGCGGAGATGTCATTAGATGATTTTCCCACCCGGAAAAAAAAAAAACCTGATGGTAAGCAGTGATGCAATTGTTGATGATGAAGCGCATTAGTTTATATAAGAGCCTATTCACTCTAGCGTTGAAGACACCTTACTAAAATTATTACGTCTTACACAGTCGCCAATTACAGGTTAACCAACATTCACAAAAGTTGCAGTGGGCAGGGCACATTGCTCGCAGAACAGATGGCGGTCGGGGACGAAAGGTTCTGGAGTAGCGACTACGTACCGGAAGATGCAGCGTTGGCGCGGCCTCAAACAAGGTGGATCGATGAGGAAGGAATTCGATGGATGTGAGACGCACCGAACCGATGGATGAAAAGGGGGTCCAAAGTTTGTATGGAAAACCTATATTCACGCGGGAGAAGCCGCTGGCACAAGCTAGTCTTTCATAAATTCGAAAACGAGAAAGGGACTGTAAACCGCAACCCATTGTTCGACCCCATCGTCGCTAATCGTCAGGTAAAATAGTAGTCAAACGAGTGCCTAACAATTATAAAACAAAACCCTCGTGAAAAGATGTGTGAGGCCCCTTTGAGTGCGAGGCCGAGAGAGAGGGCCCATTTCGCCCACGACTAGCTACGCCACTGGCGGTACTTACTGTACTAGTCAAAAATTAACAGCAACAAATTTTCAATGCAAATCATTTTCACATAGCAAGCTTTTATAGCGAGGTATCTATATAATTAATACTCTTCCATACCAAACCATTCCAAAAAGCTCAAACACGATAGGGTTATCAGAGTTCCTATGGCCACCTTCCGGTTCCATCATCAGATCAGCTCCATGTCATAATAATTTTGAATTGTCATCTGATTTCCACATGCACGCAAAATTTCACCTCAATCGGTGACCCCGAAGTGGATCAAATTTAATTTGCAAGATTTGATTACAGACAAAAAACATCGGGACAGGTGAAACTAAATACAAGCTTGTAGGTAATTAAAAATGACATTGTTATTTATAGCAATGTCATTTTTTATTGTTATTAATTACACGCTGACATTAATAAATTGACATTAGATTTATTTATATTCATATTTTTAATTAGTTTACTTGATATTTTAGAAATAGATTGTTTTATTTTTACTTTCAATTTTACAAATGTTTTTTTTGTTGTGGCAATTCTATTTCAAATCTATTTTTATTTTTTATGATAATGATAATGATTTTTATTAATTGTGTTATTTTTTTTCTAAATATTATATTGTAATACTAGCTTTCGTCCGCGTAGAAGTCGAAAATGGTTTTATTAGGTTTTTTGAGACACGAAAATATGAAATATACATAAATCAGTCCAGTCGTTTAGAAGTTATGATGGAACTAAGAAACTCACATACATACATACATACTTACATGAACCCTGAAAACATAACACTCCTTTTTTGGGCAGTCGTGTAACTATTACCTATTATTGACATAAGCATCAGCTTATATCAATAATAGGTAATAAATAAATTCTTCTTCTTCTTCTTCTTCCTGCCCTTGTCCCATCTTATTTGGGGTCGGCGCAACACGTTTATTTCTTCCATTCTATACTGTCAAAAGCCATACTATCACTAACTTTCTTTTCTTTCATATCACTGTTTACACAATCCATCCATCTTTTCTTTGGCCTCCCAAATTCTTCATCTTCCAATAAATAAATTATTTTCGGAAAACTTATAATAGTTGAAAAATATTGAAAGAAGGCCAATTACAAGTTTTCACAAATAGTATTAGAGCAAGACAAAAGACAGTAGACGCCTAGACGGATAAAAAAAGAAAGAAGTAAAGACGCTCGGAGTAAGTAGGTACCTACACAGATAAATATATTATTGACTTTCGAAAAATCTAGTACTTACACATATTTTTTTTAAGTTTAGTGACGCTGGTAGAGAATAAGTCTAGATCGTCGACACTTACACACATTGCGTTATTATTTTATTGTTTGCGCATTATTATTTTAAAACCGAAAATCTCGGAAAGTTTAACCAATATATCGATATCTTTTCCTAGATACATCGATACTGACATTAATATTTTTATAAATATCGATACATTATGTTAAATTAGCTCTAAGACTTAGATCTGGACACTATCCATCAGCAAAGTTTGCATATTTAATGAAAAAGACTGATTCACCTAATTGTGTAACTTGCAACCAAATTGAAGATGTACAACATTTGCTGATGGAATGTGCCCGAAATAAAGATGAACGCGACGCATTGCTGAGCGAACTAAAGTTAAATAGATTCGATGTAGGTATAATCCAAAGCATTCTATCAAAACCGAAATCGGAGGCGGCCAGAAAACTAAGTGGTTTAATAGCGGTCTTGCAACAGTGATTCGCCCTATTTAATATCTATTTAATATCTGTAATGTATTTTAGGTAAATATGTATTAGTTAATAAAGGTATGTGTGTGTAGTAATTGTTATAAGGTACGATGGGGCTGACATATCCTTTTTGGACAAAAGCCCCTAAATAAAATCTTGATTAAAAAAAAAAAAAAAAATATCGATACATCGATATTTTTCAACAGACTTACCTTTTGTGGTTTTTTTTTTAAATTTTATATATACTAGTGCTTGACTGCGATCCCACCATTCACGTGTATAGTTGCGTCATTTGAGCGGTTAAATGAATGCATATAGGCGTAAGGTTCAAATGATCGCTATTTCCAATTTCAAACATCATTTGTTATTCTAATTATTGAATTTCTATTCTGAAGTAAGAATGACTCAAGCGTTCGGTTTTATGCAAAAATGGATTGAGGTAGTCGACTTGGAGTTTTTTTTGTCGAGGTGGAAAATCATCCAGTGAGCTCTCCGTTCTAGAGTGGAGCGGGAGCGCGTGTCAGACTTTTACTGACTAAAACCACACCTGTGTCGTTCCCAGGGATTCTTTTTCAAAAATTTTCGGTGGCCCAAGCGGGCATTGGGCCTGCAGGGCCCCTATGGTTTTGTTTACATTTCAGGCACGGGCTTGATTCGGACGATTACCGAACGGCGAACTACCTATTACTCGCCGTCTAAAAGTCCGTGCCTGTAGTGGTTGGGAATCGCCCTGGGCCTCCACTCCCTCCAGTCCGGATGGTTAACAAACAGCGAGCTACCTATTATTCGCCGTCTACAAGCCAGTGCCTGTAGTGGTTGGGAATCGCCCTGGGTCTCCACTCCCTTGCAGTTGCCATCAATCCTCTCTTCACAGAAATTTCTTGTTGGATTTTTTTTTATTTTTTTATTTGATATAAACCAGTGCTTGACTGCGATCCCACCTGATGGTAAGCGGAGATGCAATCATTGATGGTCAGGCGCACTAGTTTATTAAGAGCCTATTCACTCCAGCCTTGAAGACACCTATATTATATTGGACGGGAAGACCGCAGCAGGCAAATTGTTCCAGTCCTTCGACGTACGTGGTATAAACGACGAAGCGAAAATTTTTCAAAAAAGGATTTCAGTGCCATCAGTAGTTTATTATTGGCTTAATAATAATAAATTCATTTTCAAACTTTACATATCTATGACCTTAGTTTTGTTTTGTTTTGACGCGTTCTTCGTAGGGCTCGACGCGCGCCCACCCTGATACGATAAAAGTAGTTCAACTACATTGGGCACGTGTGGGCCACGTTCGTTGATCTGGGCGCGTCGGTCTCCATACATTTTATATGACAACTAGACTTGTAGAGCTACATTAGATACACGCGACGCGACGCGGTGCTACACACAAATCAGGCGTGGCACGCGTGTGCGTCGGTCTAATGTAGAAAATAATATTCCACAACTATCACACAACGCCGTCTAGTCCCAAGCTAAGCAGAGCTTGTGTTATGAGTACTAGACAACTGATAAACATACTTATATATTTCTAAATACATACACAGTATAGATAAATTACACCCAAACACAGAACAAATGATCGTGCTCATCACACAAACATTTGTTCTGGGTGGGATTCGAATCCACGACCTCCGGCATAGCAGCCAGGGCCACTAACTAACATTAGACTAACAGGCCAGTCAAGTTCCCGCTTAAATGTAATGAAATTGCAGTGGGGGCGAGCACACGTACTTTTCTGCACTAATGTAAAAAAAACACTGAAAAGTGCAAACTTTAATTTTGGAAGTCGGTGTTTCTATAATTGTTTTAACGAAATTAAAGTTATTTTGCACTTTTCAGTGTTTTTTTTTTTTACATTGAAGTCGGTTGTATTTTTTTTTTAGAAAAAGTTTTTTATTTAACACTTTTTAGCTATGGTACCTACCACCACTAAAAGATACCCCCTAGCCAAATTTAAACACCTTATAGGCAGAGTGCATCTTATGACAATTCTATTAATCCCAAACACGGTTAGACTACATCAATTTATTACAAAGTTCCGGTGCCTAACTTCAGGCTTCATCATCAGATCAGTTCGATATATTCCCCCTCTTCTTTCAGTCAGTCATCGACTACACGTATAAACAAAGCAATTTTACTTGTTACGACGGTTCTGCTGTGATCCTATGAGGAGTTCTGTTCCATATATTCGAAGTTCATGATCAGATCATAACAATATTTCTATGGGACCAACTTGAAAGCATAACATTTCAATAAAAAAGATAATTTTCAATATCGGTCCTCAATTGACCGAGAAATTGGTGAACATACTTAAAAAAAATACATTCAGCCGAATATAGAACCTCCTTCTTTTTAAAGTCTTTTTTTTATTGATATAAACCAGTGCTTGACTGCGATCCCACCTGATGGTAAGCGGAGATGCAATCATTGATGGTCAGGCGCACTAGTTTATTAAGAGCCTATTCACTCTAGCCTTGAAGACACCTATATTATAGTTGGACGGGAAGACCGCAGCAGGCAAATTGTTCCAGTCCTTCGATGTACGCGGTATAAACGACGAAGCGAAACGCTTAGTCCGGACCGTTGAAGTTTCAACAACGTAAGGGTGGATACTGGCCGTTCGTCGGTTTGTCCGATGGTAGAAGGGAAAAAGTCGGTTAAAAAGAGCCCATTGAGGCAGCTCAATGTCTCGCAACCAGAGAACATGTAACGACTTATCATGACATAATGTCTCGAGCTATAAGGAAGTACTCATTTCAGTCATACGTTCATAACTATCGTGTTACAAAACTGCAGACAATTAGTAAAATATACTAATAAAATGTTTCTAGAATGCGTTTCAAATAAGAATAGGATTGCTTTGCTCACCCTATTAATTCTTCGATTTGACAGTATGACGTCTTCTTCTTATTTCGATTCGATGGTAAACTCGTCAAACTGTTTGGGCCCAATAGGTGGCTACATTAATAGCAGCATCGGTAGCACTCATCAAATCCTCCAAAGTGCAAGTGTTCGAACACTTGGAGCATTCCAACATGTTGCTCATGTTTTGAACAGGAGCACCGCACTCACATTGAGTATCCGACGGGTCTATAAAACCCCATTTTGCCAAGTTGTGTTTGCAGCGGCCTACCTGGCTTCGCAACCGATTTAGTGCCGTCCATACAGACCAACACACACACAGACAACAGACACACACAGACACAACATGTACATGTGTAGTGGACAGTATGACGTGACGTCACAACATGGCAATCGATCCTATTCTTATTTGGAACGCATCTATAGGCTACACTGTGGCGAAGTTGTCAACAGCCTCGGTCACCACGGCCTGTCATGCAGTCGCAGCGCGGGACGGATAGCGCGGCACGCGAATATTAACGACATCATCCGACGAGCCCTTGTCACCGTCGGCGTTCCGGCTGTTTTGGAACCTCATGGCCTGGCACGCGACGATGGTAAGAGACCGGACGTTATGTCTTTATTTCCGTGGAAGATGGGTAGGCCTTTAGTGAGGGACGCTACCTGAGTCGACACTCTTGCGCCATCCCATCTTCCTAGCTCATCGTGCTATGCTGGTGCTGCCGCTACTGCTGCGGAGAACCTCAAGCGGCGGAAATATAACAACCTCGTCGGCAGTTATATTTTTGAGCCGTTTGGGGTTGAAACTCTTGGGCTGTGGGGTCCGACTGCTCATAAGCTGTTCAAAGAACTATCCAAACGCTTAGTAGACACTTCGCGTGACCCAAGGGCTGGCTTTTACCTCGGTCAGAGATTAAGCATTGCCATACAACGTGGCAATGCCATCAGCCTTTTGGGCACACTTCCAGTAGTAGTTTTTGATTTAAGTGTATATATAGTTTTAATTAGTTAAGTGTTTTATAGGCTACAACTCGAAAATCGGGGCCGTTACCACTCGGCCACCACTGCTCTCGAACGTGTTGCGCCGACCACAAATAACATGGGACAAGACGATGATGATGATTTGCAACCGCGCGAAAGGGTTTTTTTTCCGGTGGGAAAATCATCTCATGACATCCCCCGCTTTTCAGCGGAGCAGGAGATAGTGTCAGACTTTTACTGATTACGTTTACTTTTTGAAGTAATCTGCTCACATCATTACGATTTTGATCTTGAATTGACCGGCTCTGAAGGTATAATTTGTGCCAACTTTCAAGTTTATTGCTCCAGAAATAAGAATCCTTCATACAATCTTTAACACCAACTAAATAGTCTTATTTTATGGAAGTAGTTTAGAAAAACCCAAGAGTCAACCTTTATGATATATGTATTTAGGTTACTATAATAATGGTGCTTTTTTTGGTGGGAAAATCATCTTATGACATCCCCCGCTTTTGGGCGGAGCAGGAGTGTTAGACTTTTACTGACTAAAAACCCACTCCTGTCCCTTCGGTGCCTTTCGTACCAGGGCCGAGTCTTCCTTTAAAAATCAGACCCTTGGCCCCAGTAGGCTTCGAGCCTGCTGTGCCCCTACAGTTGCTGACATCTACTTGAGGCGCGCGTGGAATAGTACACGCCATCGACGACTTGAGCTCGGTCCGGACGGTTACCGGACGGTCGGACCCATTACTCGCCGTCCGTAAGCCCGCGCCTACGGTACCCAGAAATCGGAATCGGAATCCCGGCGGCGGTTAGGGCGTGAGGACCTGCTAGCATTACTGCTTCGCAGAAGGATGCGACCGCCTGCCACTCCTCCTCGCTCCGGACCATGGCCTGAACCAAAGCCCGGCGTGTGAGATCACCGCCGCCGATCGCTCCCACGAGGACACGGCGTTGCTCTGCCCAATCGGGGCACACCTCCACCGTGTCCTCTGGGCGGTCCACACAGTGGCGACACCCGGGCGTGTCTTTCGCATGAATCCGGTGCAGGAACTTCCCGAACTTACCGTGTTCGGTGAGAACCTGCGTCATGCGAAGGTGTGGACGCGAGAGTGCGATCCCATCAGGTGGGATCGCAGTCAAGCACTGGTTATATCAATTAAAAAAAAAAAAAAAACTACGCCTCAAAGGGGGGACTTATTGCCATAACCGTGTGGTTATGGCAATAAGTCTAAAGGGTGGATCTCCAGTTGAAGCATGACGAATCGTTTATTATTTTATTTTTAATTTTAATTGTATAATTGTATTGACATTTTGCTGGAACAATTTGCCTGCTGCGGTCTTCCCGTCCAACTATAATATAGGTGTCTTCAAGGCTAGAGTGAATAGGCTCTTAATAAACTAGTGCGCCTGACCATCAATGATTGCATCTCCGCTTACCATCAGGTGGGATCGCAGTCAAGCACTGGTTTATATCAATTAAAAAAAAATTAAAAAATTAATTGTATTGACATTTTATTCGTATTGACATTTAATTGATTTGCAAATTATTTGAATTAATAATTAGAGTAATATGTAATTGTTAAATTTATTTTCCTGTGTAATATTATAAATTATGCATGTTTTATTTTTTTTCTTTGTAAATTTTAATTTGTAATTCTCAGCGACAATGCACCCCATATTTGCACGCCTCCAGGCATAACATAGCGTTCTGTTTATTAATAAAAAACTTTTTACAAAAAAAATATAACCGACTTCACTAAAAAAACATTAAAAGGATCAAAATAACTTTAATATCGGAAGTCGGTGTTTCTCGATATTATTTGTATCTTATTTAACACCGACTTCCGAAATTAAAGTTATTTTGATCCTTTTAATGTTTTTTTTTAGTGAAGTCGGTTATATTTTTTTTGTAAAAAGTTTTTAATTTCACACTTTTTAGTTGCGATACACTTATAGACAGACATCAAATGTTACTTTTTGACTGTAAATGCTTAAGAATTATGAAAATACTAAAATTACTATATAGTTGCCTATAATATTTGAGGAGTTCCCTCTATTTCGCCAAGATTTCATCATCAGATCCCGACTAAGTGACTATGGGGCCATTCGAGAAGTATACCCTTTCCAACAAACAAAGAATTTTTCAAATCGGTTGGCAAGCGACGAAGTTATGCGCGAACAAACATAAAACAAAAAAATACAAACATCCGAATTGAGGACCTCCTCCTTTTTTAGAAGTCGGTTAAAAGTAAAAACTTGTATCTCTTTACCTATGTTAACAAATAAATAAATTATTATTATTATTTATCTACTACCTACCAACGATCCGGTCGGTAAGTTATACAAACCCAGAAAAGTGGTGATTAATAAAAATGACGTTGATTATCTATTGTTTCTACAGGTATCTACTTAAATTCGCTTGCCCTTTACAGTTCATGGTCGGTTGATATTCACTCATGTTTTGTTGTTGTACCATTCAGATTGAAAATATTTTGTACTAGCTTTTGCCTGTGGCTTCGTCCATCATCACCATCATCATTTCAGCCGAAAGACGTTCACTGTTGGACATAGGCCTCCCCCAAATGCCCTGCAGGAAAACCAAGGTTACGGACATAACCCGAAGAATCGCCAAACTTAAGTGGCAGTGGGCAGTGCAGGCACATTGCTCGCAGAACAGATGATCGATGGGGACGAAAGGTTCTGGAATGGCGACCATGTACCGGAAGACGCAGCGTTGGAAGGCCTCCCACAAGGTGGACCGATGACCTGGTGAGGGTCGCGGGAATCCGATGGATGCGAAACGCACAGGACCGGTCATTGTGGTGGCTTCGTCCGCGTACATAATAAAATATAGCCTATGTCACTCACATGGACTGTTTTAATTGAAGTCCAAAACTTTGCGAGTATATTAAAAAAAAAACTATATAGTTAATGTCACTAATTTTAAATTTAAAAGAACTCTAATACAATACACATCTAAATAAAGTTTAAATTCAGAGTCTATGCCAGATATATTTTTTAAAATTTGTATTTGAATGAAAAGATTGGGTCTAATTTTCATAAAACAATAAAAAGTCGATAAAAAAAAATCCACAGGGCATGAGAAGTGTTTAGGGGTCTGAAAGGATAGCAGATGACCCCTTCAGTCGACCATTTTAATTTGGCATACGATACACCAAACACCCTGTATATCTCTAAACATTAAAGTTCAAAATATAAGAAATTCTTCGCAGACTCAGACCGACATTATGACCAGACCACAGACCATGACTATGAAAGTACTTGACAGAAACATGTAAGAGTGAAACAGATAGAGAAAAAATAGAAAAAAAAGTAAGTAGTTACAACTTAATTTTATTAATTTCAATATAGTCTAAATATAAAACGAGTAAACACAAAAAAAGAAAGAAGACATTTGACCGAGGTTGGACGAGGAATATGAGGATGAATGTAGCTACCCATCCCTTACTCTCATCTTAAAGATGCATATTTTCGTCCTGTTGTCATCTTACCGATGCTACGTAAAAAAGACCATACATAATATATAGGCAAGAAACAACGACCTTACAGCCATTTGACATCGAATCATCATCATCATCATTTCAGCCGAAAGACGTCCACTGATGGACATAGGCCTCCCCCAAGTGTCGCCACAATGAACGGTCCCGTGCGTCTCGCATCCATCGTACTCCCGCAACCGTTACCAGGTCATAGGTCCACCTTGTAGGAGGCCTTCCAACGCTACGTCTTCCGATACTTGGTCGCCATTCCAGAACCTTTTGGCCCCAACGGCCATCCGTTCTGCGAGCAATATGCCCTGCCCATTGCCACTTAAGTTTGGCGATTCTTCGTGCTGTGTCGGTGACCTTGGTTCTCCTGCGGATATCCTCATTCCTGATTCGATCACGCAAGGAAACTCCGAGCATAGCCCTTTCCATTGCCCTTTGGGTGACTTTGAGTTTTCTGATTCCAATGGGCCTCGGAAGCGACCACGTTTCAGAGCCATATGTCATTACTGGCAACACGCACTGGTCATAGACTTTCATCTTGAGACACTGTGGTATATTGGACGAGAATATACAGACACACATCGAATGACACATGATAAATATGGAATTGTTTCAGTGCGCTAGTTCAAGCACGAGGCGTCTAGTAGCTGTAAGGTCGTTGGCAAGAAAACATGTGACGACTACAATTAGTAAAAATTCAAAAGAAAGTCGTGTTTGAATTTTACAAAGTGCTAACACGTTTGTGACCCTAATTGTAGTGTCACATGCCTACGTACCTAAACATATTTATTTACACTGGCTTCCAATACCCTTCATAACGGAATACAGCCTCGCTTGGTGGCTGACATAGGAATTATATTTACTTTGGTAGTCACCATACCAGTGGCGTAGCTAGACCCTACGAAGGGCCCCTTTGGGGTGTAATAGTACATTTTGATGTAAGTGGATAATTTTATCGTTACGACCGAGGAGGAATTCGCCTGAGCGGTAAGCCAGGTTTTTTTTTTTTTTTATTCTTTATAGGTTCGCGCTTGACCGCTATCTCACCTGATGGAAAGCGACGATGCGGTCGACGATTGAACGCGCTTACCTAGAAGTAACCTATTCACTCTTGACTTAAAAATTATGAAGCCGAGTGTTGCAGTGAAATGTCCACGTGTATCAAACGACGTCTTTCAGTACATTTAACAAAAAATAAATAAACAGGGCTTACTTAGCGCCCAGCCTGATATGATCAATGTAATATTGTGGCGAGGGCTCGCTAGTACATTCCGCTTTAGAGCAAAAATAGTAAATTGCGTGCCTAAAAACGGTAGGGGAAGGAGCAGATATTCGAGTAGCTCGAAAAAGACACATTACCTAAATCCGAAACCGTTCCGTTGTTGAAACGTCTACGGTCCGGACTAAGCGTTTCGCCTCATCGTTCATACCACGTACATTGAAGGACTGGAACAATTTGCCTGCTGAGGTCTTCCCGTCCGATTATATTTTGGGTGTCTTCAAAGCTAGAGTGAATAGGCTCTTAATAAACTAGTGCGCCTCACCATCAAAGATTGCATCACTGCTTACCATCAGGTGGGATCGCAGTCAAGCACTGATAAATAAAAAAAACAAACACATCTAATCATATATTCATTACCTTCTCCTTCTTCTACTTGAAAAATGTTATTATACTCTTGGTGAATTTCTTAATGACGAATCTCTGTAACTTTATAATACTGACTTTTTTAATATATTTTTTTACTCATTTTATTTTTAAACTAGCTTCTGCCAGCGGCTTCGACCGCGTGAATATAGATTTTTCCTTACAAACTTTAGACCACCTTTTCATTCCCTTAGGGGGTGAATTTTGAAATATCCTCTCTTAGAGCCCGCCTACGTCACAAAAAGAGACCTTGTGCAAAATTCCACGTTCCTAGTCCCAGTAATTTCAGCTGTGTGTTGGTCAGTCAGTTTCTCCTTTTATATAAGGTGTTAAAAAATTAATTTTAAGAATTTTGAGGGGACATTGTACTCCTCATTATGAACAACTTTTACTATGGGACCAAGCCTGAAATCGCGAAAAAAAAAGTCAGCTGTTCCCTACGTTTATGTTCGCATAACTCGTCAAAATTTGTACAATGTCCCCTCGAAATTCTTAAAGTTAATTTTTTAACACCTTATAGATATAGATTAATCTTCTGAACTGACTGCATATAAATTTTGACATGAAATGAAATTGATTAATAATTGATTAATTTAATAGTATAATATTCTTTTCTTAATAATTTGTATGTCCATTGCCAAAACAACGCAATACCAATTTTTTAAAATCTTGTATTATAATTATCACCTATGTTTACGAATAAATGATTCTAATTATTATCAATAAGAGAATTTAAGGTTGTGTATAACATGTTAAAATTTGTTGCGCACGACGGGGCCCCTATAGCCGGGGGCCCCCGTATTATTGATACCGCTGTAGCTACGCCTCTGTGCATACCGTTAACTTAGAATATTATAGAGTTCCTAAGAAACCTGTATCTGATCTATCATATGCCGTTATTTCAAATGCTTTGCCTCCTGCGATGGTCACGCACACATATAAGAAAATATTCTAAAACAAACTATAAAGGAACCAGTAGGTTTCGGCCCTGCTGGGCCCCTACGGTTTTGCTGGCATCTGTTTGAGGCTCGTGTGGAACACTACATGGCCGGACGACGAGCTACCTATGGCTCGTCGTTCGCAAGCCTGTCTTACCATGATGTGTTAAAATATATACACCCTATATAGCTCCATTCCTATCAGTTCAGTTTAGATCGTTAAATGGATCGCATTTAACACATCCAACTCGACATACATTTTCACTGTTTTTCATACAACCGCTCTTACGCGATTATGACGTTATTCCACATTTTTCATTAGATATTTTGGAAACACAGTATCTTGTGGATGTTATCTAGGCTTCTTCTTCTACATATATTTAGTACTTACCTTACAATAATCAAATTTATATAAGTAAGTAATGTTAAAATTTTATATTGAAACCATCATCATCTTCCTGCCCTTGTCCCATCTTATTTGGAGTCGGCGCAACACGTTTTTTTCTTCCATTCTATCCTGTCAACCGTCATACTATCACTAACTTCCTTTTCTTTCATATCACTGTTCACACAATCCATCCATCTTTTCTTTGGCCTCCCTCTCCCTCTCCACCCATCCACATGTATACTCATAACTCTTTTAGTAACATGCGTTTCATCTCTCCTCTTCACATGACCATACCAAGACAAACGATTCCCCTTCAACTTTTCAGTCACTGGCGCCACTTTCAAACTTCCTCTAATATATTCATACCATTATTATTTATATTGAAACCATTATTTAATACCATTGTTTGAATTTATCTCGAAAAATAAATGTTGTGCACGCTTCTCTGAACCTCTTTTGTTTAATATACAATTCTTCTTCTTCTTCTTCTTTTCGTGTCGATGTACTCTAACTAAATCTTTTCTGACCAGTATTTGGCAACCTCTACGGCTCTGTTATTGGCCTCGTATAGATCCTGTGGTGTATGAAAGGAGCCTCCCCGAGCGGCGTTAAAAATATCGTACAGCGATTCTAAACGCCCGGCGCTCCCTGGACAGCTAGCACTCGGTAACGCAGAGTCTAGCCGACTAATCCTTTCACCACGATGTCTCAAACTCAAACTCAATATAAAATTGAATGGAGTATAGATTGTAGCTATCAAAGAAACACAGACTTCGGCAGGGAATTCCACTCTTTACCTGTATGTACAGTCAGAAGTCAAAAGTGCAGTTCCACCTTACCAATGCTAAAATTGGTCCGGAGCGAGGAGGAGTGGCAGGCGGTCGCCTCCTGCGAAGCAGTAATGCTAGCAAAGGAGGCGGCCGATCGCGTGATGCAACGGTCCCGACATCCTAACTGCCGCCGGGATTCCGATCCCGATTTCCGGCCACCGTAGGCGCGGGCTTTCGGACGGCGAGCAATGGGTGGCTCGCTGTCCGACCGTCCGGTAACCGTCCGGACCGAGCCCAAGTCGTCGACGGCGCGTATTGTTCCACGCGCGCCTCAGGGAGATGTCAGCAAATCGTAGGGGCTCAGCAGGGTCGAAGCCTAATGGGGCCATGGCTAGTGTGAAAACGAAACCCGGGGCCCTGGGACAAAGGCAACGAAGGAACAGGAGTGGGTTTTTAGTCAGTAAAAGTCTGACACTATCTCCCGCTCCGCCCAAGAGCGAGATTTGTCATAAGATGATTTTCCCACCTAAAAAAAAACCAATGTAAAAATGTTTAAAATTTCTTTGTAGAAGAGGGTCAGTGGTTCATGACTGATTTAATTGGTAGTATAGAATCTAAAGTATTGAATAAAATAGTTGTGGACTATTGAACTTCTACAACAAAGAAATTTTAGACACTAGCATTGCATAAGCATAGCATAATCAGCCTTTTAATGTTCCCACTGTTGGGACTCAGGCCTCCTCTCTAGGAGAGGGAATGGGCCGTAATCCACCACGCGGGCCCAGTGCGGGTTGGTGGATGTCACACGTCTTCGAATTTTTGGTTCTAGGACATGCCGGTTTCCTCACGATGTTTTCCTTCACCGTTTTGAGAGCAGTGGTGATGAAATAAATTACACAAAGTAATGCGCCTGGCTGGGTTTGAACCCGCGACCTACAACTCGTAAGTCGGGGCCGTTACCACTCGGCCACCACTGCTCCCGACTATTGAACTTGTACAACAAAGAAATTTTAGACACTTTAGCATTAGTAGAGTGCAAATGCACTTTTGATCACTGACTGTACATTAACCTTTCGTATGCCGGAGACACAATAGAAAGACAATGAGAGCCCCTCTCTCGTTTAATGAATTGAATGTGTTTATTGATTTACTAGCTTTTGCCCGCTACTTCGTCCGCGTAGAAGTCGAAAATGGTTTTATTAGGTTTTTTGAGATACGAAATATGAAATATTATTTATTATCTTCGTCGTGTGTAGTCCATTGAATTGTAAGGCGAGCGATATTGTATCTTAAGATAAAATATTATAGTATCTTAGCCGTGTGCAGTGCCCCTTAGTGAACTCCACTGCGGGTGACGAAACCTACCACAAACTTATTATTTGCGGTTGGTACAGTAATCGGGTCTAGGGATCGAACCGCAAAATTAAGTTTGTTTTTTATTGTATATACTTTTTTGGGATAAAAAGTACCCAGTGTGGTGCCCAGGATATTAAAGAATAATTATACCAAGTTTCATCGTAATCGAACCGGTAGTTTTTAGGTGATGCCTGAACAAACAGACAGACAGACAGACAAAAATTTTTTTAATCACAATTTTGTGTTCAGTGTCGGTCTAGTACCATTTATTTTTTTGATATTTTCAATGTACAGAATTTTCACTTCTACAGATTTATTATAAGTATAGATTTATTATATACTTCATGCATATAAAGGTACAGAGGCAGACTTAATGCCTTAGGCATTTTCTACCTGTCAACCTTTGGGTGATGCAGAGAAGAATAGTGGTAGGTGCAATAAAAGAGAGAGAAAAAAAAAGGTTAATATAAAAAAGATATACAAATGAATCACAGATACACTACAATATAGGTAAATATAATATATACATAATTTAATGAACTAAATGCAATGGAGAGCAGTGGTGGCCGAGTGGTAACGGCCCCGACTTACGAGTTGTAGGTCGCGGGTTCAAAACCAGCCAGGCGCATTACTTTGTGTAATTTATTTTATCACCACTGCTCTCAAAACGGTGAAGGAAAACATCGTGAGGAAACCGGCATGTCCTAGAACCAAAAATTCGAAGACATGTGACATCCACCAACCCAGACTGGGCCCGCGTGGTAGATTACGGCCCATTCCCTCTCCTAGAGATGAGGCCTGAGTCCCAACAGTGGGAACATTATAAAGCCGACTATGCTATGCTATGCTAAATATATATAATCAAAAAATAAACAAAAATTGGTCCAAATCGACAAACAGAGAAACATTAACGTTGTGATGATACTACTGTCAACTTCTTACGAATATGCTCGCGAACCTCAATCTTGAATCTTAATCGGTTTGTAACCATCCTGACCTCTTGGGGGAGCGCATTCCACAGAGAAATAGCCTGAACAAAGAATGAACAGTGAAGAAACTAGAACAGAACTACAACAGTGAAGGAACTACTACTTGAAGCTCACTCAATCTTATTTCGGTCTTCGTCATAATTGTTATATTTTAAGTTCTCTTAATTAGAATGATACAACTAACTCTTGGGCCGTGGGGTCCGAGTGCTCATAAGCTGTTCAAAGAACTATCCAAACGCTTAGTAGACACTTCGCGTGACCCAAGGGCTGGCTTTTACCTCGGTCAGAGATTAAGCATTGCCATACAACGTGGCAATGCCACCAGCCTTTTGGGCACACTTCCAGTCGACAGCGATGCGGAGGAGTTTTTTGACGCCATATTTTAGCTTTTAGATTTTTATTTAAGTGTATATATGTTAAGTGTTTTATGTATTGATAGATTCCATTTTACATATAATAAAGTATTAGAATGTTTCTTATTTATCGTAGTATATATTAGTTTATTATATTAGCATATTATACGTATTTTATTATTATAAGCCACTTAATTTAACGATACTACATTCTATTTCAAAAATATCTGTTATTTATTTATTGTGCACACCTACCACAGTATTGTCTTTTTAACCCAAAGGTTGACTGGTAGAGAATCGGACAACCCGGCCAACGGCGAGTATCCACCCTTACGTTGTTGAAACTTCAACGGTCCGGACTAAGCGTTTCGCTTCGTCGTTTATACCGCGTACATCGAAGGACTGGAACAATTTGCCTGCTGCGGTCTTCCCGTCCGATTATAATTTAGGTGTCTTCAAGGCTAGAGTGAATAGGCTCTTAATAAACTAGTGCGCCTGACCATCAATGATTGCATCTCCGCTTACCATCAGGTGGGATCGCAGTCAATCACTGGTTTATATCAATTAAAAAAAAAAAAGAATGCTTTGTGGCATTAAGTCCGCCTATGTACCACCACTGTACATGAAGTTTAAATAAATAAATAAATAAGAAAGTCAGTGCGATGAGTAGGACATAGTAGAAGACAGTTATGAGATGAGCGTAGATTTTTATTGTGTTTCCAAAACAAGTTTGCACTCTGTTCCGTTTACATCTAAATAATTACCCTCATAGTGTTAAATACCATGAGGTCAGTTTATTTAGCAACATAATAGTATTGAGTCCACGTTACTTCGTGAAAACCGGTGAAAGGCATTAACACATCTGAGTTGACCTGGGCCGATTGGACCCAGTTTGATCTTCAATTGTCGTTTAAGGTCTAAAGAGGGTCTAATACCTAAACTATGCCGGCGAGAGAAAGTGTATTAGTACCTAGGTACCTTTCTTTTAAGTTTGGTAAAGTCAAGTCAAAGTCAAAAGTTTTTTAGAATAGAATAGGATAGAATGTATTTATTTGTCAGAATATTGTACAAAGTTGTTATGTGGTTATATATAATGATCTTAATATTCTACCGTTTCCGGCGTACAAATATGGTTTGTAAAATTATGGGTCAATACATTATTATTATTTATCATTAGAATTACAAATTATTGAAATTAATTGAGCAATTGTTATTATATATTATAAGAGATATTAATTATATAAGTCAAAACTTTAATGTCATCTAGGATATAAAGTATAATTAATAGGTAATGTCAAATATTTAGGTAAATTTTTCAGTCATAAAATCTTTAGTCGAGTAATCAAATTCGCCTAAAAGAAAGTTAAATAACTTATTTTTAAATGTTTTGAGGTTGAGGGTTTTGAAAGTTTTTATTTCTCATAGGCCTACATGGGCACTTATAAAACGTCAGAAGCACTAGTTTCTGACGTTTTATAAGTGCCCATGTTTCAAAGTCTAATGTCCATGGTCTAATTTGGAACCGTGCACTAGCATGGTTCCAAATTGGTCGTTTCCTATGGGGAAGAACCGGCAAGAAACTCCATGGTTACTGTTTTAAAAAAGATTGTTGTTCTTACAATATTTCCATATTACAGTATTTAAGTATTAGATATTATGTAAGGACAGTGTAGACTGGTCAATATTGTATTAAAAAGTACAATAAAAATAATCATAATAAAAAGTGAATCGTAATAGGAAGTAACCTAACAATTCGCGGAGTCTACAGTGTTCTCACATTCACATTATAAAAAAAGAGGTTATATAAATAAAAGCAAGAAAAATAAATAATTACAATTTTTAATAAATGATACGTTAACAAAATAAATTACTAACGAATTTATGGTGGTTAGGGTCTAATAATATAAAAAATATTGCAAAAGCAATGTGTTAGTTAACGGCCCCAACTTACGAGTTGTAGGTCGCGGGTTCAAACCCAGCCAGGCGCATTACTTATATATAATTTATTTCATCAACACTGCTCTCAAAACGGTGAAGGAAAACATCGTGAGGAAACCGGCATGTTCTAGAATCAAAAATTCGAAGACATGTGACATTCACCAACCCGCACTGGGCCCGCGTGGTGGATTACAGCCCATTCCCTCTTCTAGAGAGGAGGCCTGAGTCCCAACAGTGGGAACATTTTAAGGCCGACTATGCAATGTGTTAGAAAGAAAAAAGAAAACAGTATACATTAAAACAAATGTGAAACAGTTAATAGATACATTTACACAATATTATAAAGCCCGTAAAATTCAAATTTTCTTAAGTTTTTCACATTTTGCAGGTTAGTGTTAAAGTTGTATGTTGATTAGAAAATTATTTGCGAAAGTAATAAATATGGCTTTACTGAAAATAGAACGCCTGCGTGAAAATAGAAAATATGGGCCAATGTTACTCAGTGATAAAATAGCCTCTATATTTGTGTAACCAGAGGCGGATCCTGAAATTGTTGGTCTCTAGGCTAACACTACTTGGGGGCCCACCCACCAAAATAAGTTTATATTTTTCCTAAAGTATACCTTTTCGATAAAGACCGATTACTGTAGAAATATCGTCCTAATGGAATAAGAGATCACGAGTTACTATAGCTAACTTGAAAGTCTAACTATAGGTACTTCGTCTTGTGGTTTTCTGTAAGAGATTGCCCTGTGCGAGAAGACCGCTGATTGAACATTTTGTAAATGTTTATCCTGTCCACATTATGAGGTGTACAATAAAGTAAATAATATATAAATAGCACAACATTTGTCTAAAACTAAAAAGTCACACGTCAATATACAACCCGCCCCTGATCGTTCCCGGTGCAAAAGTGCCCATAATACTGGCCGCATTACCTCGCTGGATAGCGATGGCCATCCTTTGCACCAAGAACGACCCGGACCGGGAGTCACCCGTTGCCTCCCCGAGCCTACGGCCTAAATCCCCCACAAAACACTAAAAAATTTATACAGTCTGTAAATGGTTTATTTGAAATAAAATGCTTTGACTTTGACTTTGTTCAATTTTAAAAGTAAATAATAAATAAATACTTTGATCACAGGTCGAACGTGAACACCAACGTTGAGCCAATGTCAATGAATATTGATATCGCTTCTAATATGGGCGGGTCAATGGTTTACAACCGCTCAACCACTATTATACCATTATACCATAATTACATAATTAAAAACACACTACCATAATTAAACAGTAGTACTCTATTTGTTTTGAAACGAGTTTTGTCAAATAGATTAAGCTATATTGTAGATTGTTTTTAATGAAAACTGGGGGCCCCTTATATCCCTGGGGCCCTGGGCTGCAGCCCATTTAGCCATTAAGTAAATCCGGCCATGGGTGTAACAATTTTGTAAATCGTGACAATCATTTTTGATAATCAGAACCGGAAACGTTTATTTCAAATAGACCAATTACAGGCACTTTTGAATTGTCAAAATGTCGGTCAGTCAAAAAAAACAAGTGAAGCTAATTTGCACGTTCCAAAGCGATCTATGGAGAAGAACGTGCAAAAAACTCTATGGATACTCTTTTAAATCATATGAGTTACATAAATCTTGGTTACATATTTCTTGTCGCTTCTAATATGTGTATGTGAGTTAAATCGTAACATACAAACAAACAAAAAATCTAATCTTTTCTTTATATAATACTAGTACTAGTGTATAGATAATATCATTAATACAATCCTCATAGTTTAGCTAACCTTGAATGACTTTATTTATTAGCGTTCGCTCGCGTCTAAGTAGGTATACCCATACAAACTGTGGACCCCGTTTCATCGCCTTAGGGGGTGAGTTTTAGAAAATCCTTTCTTAGTGCTCGCCTACGTCATAAAAGGAAAATTTGCCTGGTGCAAAATTTTAGACTTCTAGCCCCAGTAGTTTCGACTATGCGTTGATATTTCAGTCAGTCAATTTCATACATAAATGCTCCAGGGTCATCATCATCATTTCAGCCGAAAGACGTCCACTCCTAGACGTAGGCCTCTCCCAAGTGCCGCCACAATGAACGGTCCTGTTACCAGGTCATCGGTCCACCTTGTAGGAGACCTTCCAACGCTACGTCTTCCGGTACGTGGTCGCCATTCCAGAACCTTTCGGCCCCAACGGCCATCCGTTCTGCGAGCAATGTGCCCTGCCCATTGCCACTTAAGTTTGGCGATTCTTCGTGCTATGTCGGTGACCTTGGTTCTCCTGCGGATATCCTCATTCCTGATTCGATCACGCAAGGAAACTCCGAGCATAGCCCTTTCCATTGCCCTTTGGGTGACTTTGAGTCTTCTGATGAGGCCCATTGTAAGCGACCACGTTTCGAGTCATATGTCATTACTGGTAACACGCACTGGTCATAGACACCGGTCAAAGTCAGCTTCTGTGTTGATTAATATATGTTTCGCGGCCGTGAAACGTATTTATATACGGAATTATAATAATTAAAATCGTCAATACGACTCTCAGAGTGCGTCTAATAATATTCAATGGCTGTTTGGCAGAGCCTTGAGCACAGGCGCAGGGTAGCCAGGCTATCGGTATTTTACAGGTTACATATTGGAGAGTGTGCGCGGGAATTGCATGACATGATTCCGCTATCACCAGAAATATTAATAGTGCATTAAAATATTCTTCTCTGGATGATTAAAAAAAGTAATCACTAAAGGGCAATAGCGGATTAAGACAGCGCGGGGCCTGTAGCAAATTCGTCCAAAAGGTCCCTGTGTAAACCTATTAAATACTTCTCATTCTTATCTGAATCACCAATAATCCCGTGGATTTTAAGATTGGGTAAGGTACGCGGAAAATCCGCAAGAGAACCAAGGTTGCCGACATAACACGAAGAATCACCAAACTTAAGTGGCAATGGGCAGGGCACACAGGGGACATTGCTCGCAGAACATATGACAGTTGGGGCCAAAAGCTTCTGGAGTGGCGACCACGTACCGGAAGACGCAAGTGTTGGAAGGCCCCCTACAAGGAGAACCAATGACCTGGTGAGGGTTACGGGAATCCGATGGATGCGAGACACTCAGGACCGTTCATTGTGGCGACATGGGGGAGGTCTATGTCCAGCAGTGGACGTCTATCGGCTGAAATGATGAAGGTACGTGGAAAGTACGGTAATGAATGATGGAAATTTAAGAAATCGACTATCATATTCAAAGAAATAATCAGCTGTATTCGGATTTTGATGTAGTTTGACTAGATTTTTTTTGCGTTCAAGTTCAGGATCCTCGAACACGCGGGGCCCCCGAATGCGCGGGGCCTGTAGCATCTGCTACTCTTGCTATATGGCTAACCCGCCACTGCTAAGGGGATGGCGGGGTCTGTGTTTGCTCACTCTCAAGACCCCGGCATCAACTTCTAACCTAACCCCTCCAAATCGGAGTGCACCAAATCCCTTGATAATTGTAAAAAGCTGATTAATATTTGGTGTTTTTAGTGAAGAATAAGATTTTTGATGCACACTTAAAAATATACCTAACTAGTTTTTGCCCGCGACTGTGTCCGCGTAGAAGTCGAAAATGGTTTTATTAGGTTTATTGAGATACGAAAATATGAAATATTATTTAGTATCTCAGCCGTGTACAACGACCCTTAGTGAACTCCACTGCGGGTGACGTAACCTACCACAAACTTATTATTTGGTCTAGGGATCGAACCGCAAAATTAAGTTTTTTTTTTTGTATATACTTTTTCGGGTTTAAAGTGCCCAGTGTGGGGCCCAGGATATTAAAGAATAATTATTCCAAGTTTCATCGTAATCAAACCGGTAGTTTTTGCGTGATGCCTGAACAAACAGACAGACAGACAAAAATTTTTTAAATCACATTTTAGGGTTCGGTGTCAGTCTAGTAACACCCCTTCCATTTATTTTTTTGATATTTTCAATGTACAGATTTTTTCACTTCTACAGATTTTTTTTTTTTTTTATTGATATAAACCAGTGCCTGACTGCGATCCCACCTGATGGTAAGCGGAGATGCAATCATTGATGGTCAGGCGCACTAGTTTATTAAGAGCCTATTCACTCTAGCCTTGAAGACACCTAAATTATAGTTGGACGGGAAGACCGCAGCAGGCAAATTGTTCCAGTCCTTCGATGTACGCGGTATAAACGACGAAGCGATAGTTCGGACCGTTGAAGTTTCAACAACGTAAGGGTGGATACTCGCCGTTCGTCGGGTTGTCCGATGGTAGAAAGGAGATGGCGGAATCAAGTCATGCAATTCCCGCGCACACTTATAACTACTTATAAGTATAGATTAAAACTCTCGACTATCTTCCCATAGTAATATTAGGTAACCAGCGGTTTTTTAATTAACATTACTTGACAACATTGTCTCATAATAAACACACATAAATTATTACACGAAATAGCAACAGAAACTCACCTATAACAACACGACGTAAATAAATACAAAAACTTTTGTTTTAAAGAAAAAAAACTGTCACAAACAACACAGAAATAGGAAATTCACTTATTTAAAATCAATTCTTTAGTGAGCTCGATCCATAAATCACTTTTTATTATTGTTTTTTTTTTTTATGACGCGGACCGCTGCGAATTCAACATGCGTGCGATCACCTGTGTTCTTGAATCGGTACTAAAATGTATGCACAGTTATGTATCGCATATTTCTGTCGGAGTGCTGGTGAAAGTAGTGTATTCGCAGTCTATACAAAAAGTTTGCAATATTCGCGCTCAAAATAATTACTATACTTAAGATATAATTATCATCAATGCTAGATTCTTCAATGAGGCGAGGGTTCTTTTTTTTTTGATGTGGTAGTTAGTCCAATGACTTGTCCCGATCTAAAATGGAGCGGGAGTCAAAAGTACATGTAAATGGAATTTTTGAAATAAATCATTTCATTTTAGGGTTCTCTGTTGTCCGTCTGTCTGTCCGTCCATCACCAGGCTGTATCTCATGAACCATGATAGCTAGACAGTTGAAATTTTGTAACAACAAATACTAAAAAACAGAATACTTCAATTAAATATTTAAGAGGCATTTTAGAGCATACAACAAACGTGTTTATCTATTCTATTTTTTTTATAAGTAACTAGCTTTTGCCCGCAGCTTCGCCCACGTACATAAAATATAGCCTATTACTCAGGAATAAGGTAGTTTTCTATCGGTAAAAAAAAAATTTTGCAATCAAACCAGTACTTTCAGAGATTACCTCCTACAAACAAAAAAACAAACTTTACCACTTCATAATCTATTTATGTAAAAGCGAAATACCACTCACTGATTAATCACGAAATCTCAGAAACTATAACACCTACAAACTTAAAATTTGGCAGGTAGGTTCCTTATAGGGTGTAGACATCCGCTAAGAACGGATTTTCCGAAATTCACCCCTTAAGCGGATGAAACGGGAGTCCAAAGTTTGTATGGAGAAACCGACTTTCACGCGAGCGAAGCCGCTAGCAGAAGCTAGTATTATATAAGTGTAGAATGAAACCTTCGTACGCGAGTCCAACTCGCACTTGGCCGGTTTTTTTAAATCATCGTTTCCCTACACTTTGAACTAGGTACTCCTTTAATGTGGGTGCGTTCACAAACATATGAACTCACAAACACAACACACCCAGACCCTAGCTCGCCGTCCGATCGTCTAGCTCGTCGTCCGATCGTCCGGTAACCGTCCGGACGGAGCCCAAGTCGTCGACGGCGCGTAGTGTTCCACGCGCGCCTCAAAGAGATGTCAGCAACTGTAGGGGCCCAGCAGGGTCGAACTGTCGAAGCTTACTGGGGCCATGGGTGATGCGAAAGAGATCCCAGGGCCCTGGAAAAATGGCAAAGAAGGAACAGGAGTGGGTTTTTAGTCAGTAAAAGTCTGACACTATCTCCCGCCCCGCCCAAGAGCGGGGGATGTCATTGGATGATTTTCCCACCCGAAAAAAAAAAGACATCCAGACCCGGAACATCATTCCATCTGTAGACCATACAAATATATTTGTTCCGTGCGGGAATCGAACCCTTTACACGCAGCGTAGCAGCCAATTGCTCAACCACTGCGCCGTCTAGGGTTGCTCTAGGGTGGAGCGAGAGGGAGGGAGTGGCAGACCATTACTGACTAAAACGCTAAATCCAATCCATACCACGACTTTCTATGACATATCATTTACTGTCCAGGGCCTCAAGTCTACTATTACAATAGTTTCAGAATGGTCTATCATTGATTTCATAAATGTTAATTTTGACAAGTTTGGTAATCTACTAATACAATGGCGTCATTATGACTTTCCGATGGTCAACCACTGGCACTCCATTGAAAGAAGTAGCATAGAATGGTAATCTCCTACATATTGACAAATGAATGTCTGACGTATGCAGTAATCTGCTAAAATTTTGACAGTTCCTTTGATCAGTGACCTACCATTTAGAAGAATGTCATTGTGCAGTCATTGCTTTTAATAAGCTCGATATTGTCATTCTACTACTACTCTAGTACGAGACCATTGACCGATCAATGATTGATCATTATGAATTAGCAGATTACGAACTTTTAGCAAAATGACAATGGAATCGTGTTGGAATGACGAATTTATAAAAATAGCAGACTTGGGCCCCAGGCTGCTCGTCTGTGGAATGAGTTACCAGACACTAATAAACGTGCTCAATCGTTGCCCCTTTTTAAGACTCGTTAGGGAACATTACCTGTCGCTGTGAGTATCGATAGTCGTGATTCATATTTCTGTCTATAGTTTTCAAAAATTATGTATTTATATATGTATCTTTTATATAGCATATGTATATATATCCGTGTATCTATTATAATATAATTTATTTAATGCTGGTTTTGTCACACCAATGACAGCCCCATTTCTTGTCCAGGCAATTACTGTCCATTCCAGATTGCCTGGAAGAGATCGCGGAATGCGATAAGGCCGCACATAGTATGTACGTATGTGTTTTAGTTTTTAGTTTCTTATAATGTTTGTATTGGTGTACAATAAAGCATATAATAAATAAATAAAACCACACCTGTGTTCCTTCAGTTGTACTTTGCATTCCAGTGCGTCGGTGACTCGTTTGAACTATCTCTCAGCCTTGGCAGGCATCGGACCCCATCAATTAAAGAGACATCTCTTTAAGTGATGCCTTCGCACTAGTGCGATAAAGAGCGCGTGCTAGTCCCCGCCACAATTTTATTACATTTACAATTTTACGCCAGAGGTCGTGGGTTCGATTCCCACCCAGGACAAATGTTTGTGTGATAAGCACGATCATTTGTTCTGTCTGGGTGTAATTTATCTATAATACGTATTTATTTAAAAATATATAAGTATGTTTATCAGTTGTACTAGTACTCATAACACAAGCTCTGCTTAGTTTGAGACTAGATGGCGTTGTGTGATAGTTGTGGAATATTATTATTTATCCAATTTATCATATCAAGCCGGGTGCGGCGCGACCCCAACGAGGCGCGCTTCAACCCTCGTTTATTTGTCTTCGTAAGTGTATCAAAACACGTAGAAATTTTTCACTACAGCACTCGGCTCCAAACGGGCCGACGCTGCCTTAAGCGGGCGCCCGCGCGGTTCCATACAAGTGCTCAGTCGCGACTCGCCGCGCCCCGCGCTCGTTGTGCTACGTAATAATACATTAAAGTTCTCCATCGACACGACTACATGCACACCGTTAAAGTTGAATTAGCGACACTGCACAGATAATAATCCGGTTTTCGCTACGGGGACCGCCGCACATGACACACGGGCGACGGGTACCCGCGCGGACGCCAGCTTAACGCACCCTCACCTGCGGCGGAATGTTGCCTCGGTCACAATGACAAACTTTCTCCACTTCTATCAAAATGTATTATTTCTTCTTTTCTTTTCTTTTAAATAAACATAAGCTATGATAATAAATTAAAAAACAACAATTACTTTTCATTTCCTTTATTTATTCTTAATGTATAAACGAGCATTCAGTACTCCAAAAAACATTCATATTGTCTACACAAAAAACCATTCAAATTAGGTGCTTAGCCTCCTTACTAAACGGACTATTTTCCATTGAATTTCTATCAATATAAAATTAATACAGTAAGTTACTGGGTTGTAGTGATCTGGACCTGTACCATGACGTTTAAAGTAAGATTGTTTTCTTATTTCCAGTGTGGGTAAGAGATGGCGCTAGACAACCTGTATAGCTGTCTCTTACTTACACTGAAATAAGAATGAAACAATCTTACTTTGAACGTCATGGTAACCCCGCAGGGGCCTAAACATGATGTGTTGAAATGTTAGGCGAGTGAGCGAGAATGATGAAGCTAACACGCATTTATTTATTTTGGTACAATTTTTTATTGGTACAAACAATTTTATTTACATAAACATACTGAAATCTATTAATATCATAAACATTGAGATACCGGAATATTATTTTGTATTTGATACAGACTCAAATTAAAATAACTAATTTTGAAAAAGGTATAGCCAATGATGGTATCGTCTGAACCTTTAGAACAACGCCACAGTCAAAATTATACATGACAAAGAAAAGATGTGTCCTTGACGCCACCGTCACGAATAGACGACAGACTTGAGTATGGATTTGTATTTTTGACGTGACGTCAGCGCTTAGCAGCTGCTGGGACTCAGACCTCCTCTGTAGGAGAGGGAATAGGCCGTAATCCAGCACGCGAGTACATTGCGGGTTGATGAATGTCACATGTCTTCGAATTTTTGGTTCTAGGACATGTAGGTTTCCTTACGATATTTTCCTTCAGTTTTGAGAGTTCTTCCTAATCAATTTAATTTGAGTTTGCAATAAAATATGAATGTTACAACACAATTAAAAAAAAAATTGTGAACTACGTGATATATCAAGTCTTTTACTAATAGAATTAATGTATATATATAATAGGGTGACCAATTTATGTTTTCTGAAAGTAATTTCGAAATAAATTTCATTTTTCCTAATACAAAACCTATTTACGAATTGTTCATACGAGTCTAGTGTTTATCTTTAGGACCTAACCTGGGGCTTTCATCATCATCATCATTTCAGCCGACAGACGTCCACTGCTGGACGTAGGCCTCTCCCAAATGTCGCCACAAAGAGCGGTCCTGTGCGTCTCGCATTCATCGGATTCCCGCAACCTTCACCAGGTCATCGGTCCACCTTGTAGGGGGCCTTCCAACACTGCGTCTTTCGGTACGCAGTCGCCATTCCAGAACCTTTCGACCAAAACGGCCATCTGTTCTGCGAGCAATGTGCCCGGCCCATTAACACTTAAGTTTGGCGATTCTGGGGCCTTACCATGATATTTTAAAATGTCAAGCGTGAGAGCGAAAAAGAGGGATAGAGCTATACACCTTTTTTTTTTTTTTTTTTTTTTTTTTTAATTGATATAAACCAGTGCTTGACTGCGATCCCACCTGATGGTAAGCGGAGATGCAATCATTGATGGTCAGGCGCACTAGTTTATTAAGAGCCTATTCACTCTATATTATATTCACCTTATATTCGACTGGCCTGTTGGTCTAGTGTTTTCGATTCCCACCCAGGACAAATGTTTGTGTGATGAGTACAATCATTTGTTCTGTGTCTGGGTGTAATTTATCTATAATATGTATGTATTTAGAAATATATAAGTATGTTTATCAGTTGTCTAGTACTCATAACACAAGCTCTGCTTAGCTTGGGACTAGACAGCGTTGTAGTAGTGGAATATTATATGGCTCCATCCCTTTAACAATTCAATTGGATCGAGTTAACGAGCTCGTGGTAGCGCCTCAGATAGGTAGTCCCTTCATGTACAATACTAGTGTTCAGCCGCATTCAGTTAGACTGGAAACCGACGCCACAAAGTTAGGCTAAGCACGAAGGCCAACTGTCCAGGGACGCGTAGCTTCATAGACGCGTATTCGACACTATAAGCTTGGTGTACGCCTGCTCACAGCTTATATACAAAACTATGAAATGCTTGTATGTAAGAATACGCGTTTATGAAGCTACGCATCCGTGGACGGCAGGAGTTAATCACCACAACACGATAAGATGATCAAAAATCTTATTTTACACTAAAAATACTAATTGTACCATTATTTAGGGACTTAGGGCACCCTGACTGTGACAGGTTAAGTTAGAAGGGGAGGACGGAGTCCAGTGAGCGAGCGAAGCAAACGAACACAGACCCCGTCATCCCCTTCTAGTTAGAAGAGCGCAATTAGTATTTTTGGTGGAACAAAGGCATGTTTTGTAGTTCAAAACAGGAATGAATTGAGGAACAGTTAAATACATCTTATAAATTAGTTACTAAACTCGTATGAACAGCCATTTCAAGGTGTGTTTCACTACAAATACCGACGCTTACATTAGCCATCACTTTAAAAAGATATTTACACTTCTTGTTCCACTTAAAGTATCTAACTTTTTGTACAGTTAAAGCCAAAAATAAGTACACACTTTGCAGTAATCAAAAATTTTTCAATCCGTTTTTTTTTTTTTTGATAGCCTTTAATTTGGTCAATATCTCACCTGATGCTAAGCGATGATGAAGTCGATCATGGAGCGCATTGTGTGCTAATATTTTCATTGTATCTATATAGATATATATCACAGTGAAATCTATAGTATTAATCGGCCAAAACCATTATAAAATGCGAGAATTGACCAGAACTACTTTAAAAAAATATATTTACTCAAAAACCTGTTAGGTTAGTATGTTTATTTTTGTGATAATTACTGGTAAATAACTTAATAACGGTTTTGACTACTTAATAGACAATACTTACAATCTTAGAATTTCTCTTTTCTTGTGGAGGTGAGATAATGATATCCAGATGTATCTAGTAGACTAGACGCCAACCTAATATAGTTGGGCAAAGGCTATGATGATTTTAGGAGAAAATCTTCGTTGAGTTTTGCACATTGTGATTGTTAACTTATTTTTGGCGTCGACTGTACCACTACGTACCTAACTTTGTCTTACATTTTACAGGTATTTGTAGCGCATTTTACAAAATTTGAATTTTGCCGTTTTTACCCTATAACCAGTTGAAATAATTTCATGAAAGAAACAACCATAATGTAATTTAATGGATTCTTATGAATTTTAATGGATTCTAATGTAATTAAATTTAATCTGCCATAATTTAATTGATTGATTTATAATATATCCATATTCCGTATTTTATTGATTCTTTTTTTATATGTTTTTGTTTTGTGCCTTTTTATTATTTAATGAATGTATAATATTGAACAATTAATTCAAAATATAATTAATATTAGTTAACTAAATTCTGTAAGTGCTGTGCACCTTTAAGTCAAGAATTCGCTGAGATAATTGTTTATTGATAAGATTATTATTCTTCTGTCTTACATGTTTTTGCGAACTATTCGTTGGAGAGTAATAAATAAATTAATAAACTAGAAAAAAGGATTAAATATAAGTTTTCCATTGTATTTTTTCATTTTATATTTTTTCTGTTACTTGTTACTTGACAATTTTCGTACTTAATTTTGAACGGATTTGAAAAAATCTTTTTTAACGATTATGCATAAAGTATTTATTTTTCTGTATATGATTTATCTTCTAGAATATAAAAACCTCGTGTCAGTGTTTGTGATCGATTTTTTTTTTTGTGTATATTAAGGTAGGTCTGAGAATAGGTCACATAGGCCTTCCTATTTTTTTTTTAATAATTAAATGGCATAGCAGTATTATTATGCAATTAAATGGCAGAAAAAAATCTGCAGCTTTTTAAAATAAATGCTAGACATGACCAAATAGAATTTAATTTATTTTTCATGAAATTACTTCAACAGATTTACCTACCTACATATATTTTTGTTTGACTACCCACTTTCTGAATTACAACACTATTACAATAATCCATTTATGTTTTCACCTTTTTCAAAGATTATTACATATACATACATTGTATTACAGGGATAAAATATCCCTCCCTTTGTTTTCCTTCAAACTTTATTTACATCCTTCATATCAAAATTTCTTACCAAACTAATGCCTAAAATAGCTTGTTAGGTAGCGCTACGAATAATACCTTCTTTCATTTCAAACGCCATCTTAACAAGCGGGTGTATCGCTGCGATTGTATCGCTTCGACTGTATCGCTGCGATTGTATCGCTTCGACTGTATCGCTGCGATTGTATCGCTTCGACTGTATCGCTGCGATTGCGACTGTATCCCTGCGATAGCGTCTCTATCGCATAACACAACTAAAGTTGTCAAAAAATAAAAAAAAACCCGTTTTGACATCTGTCAAAACAAATACTTAAGTACGCTAAAAGAATACTCGCTTCATAAGAGTATTATTTAACGCGCCAAAAATGTATTTTTTTTTTAAACACTATGTAATTACTAATTAATTATAATTTTTTTGTTTCTTTCAGTTTCGTTCCAAGTAACATTCTAGGGTATTTCTCAAATGTCAAAAGGGGCCTTTGATTTTTTGACAAGTTTATTTTTCCCGCCACTAAATCAAGCTTTATCAAAAAGAAAAAGTAACCGACAGTTTGGACTTTTTACAGGATATTTTCTTTCCCAATTAAAAAGTAATTTATGATAACATTGCTTTAAAAATATTAAGACTTATTATTCGTATATCAACTGATCTATTAGAATAGATATTATTGGCATAATCATAATAGACAGTGCAGAGGACGAGAGATGCGCGCTATGGAAGCAGAAGCACCCAACTCCTACACATTTCATCACCCCGTCAGAACATCTCCCCCTGGACGCGAATTGCAGTGACCAATCTGGAAATCTCTTAACCGACTGCGGACCCAGGTTGGCCGCTGTAAAAACCATTTGGCCAAATGGGGCTTCATCGACCCATCTCTAACACAGTGCCAGTGTGGAGCCGCTACACAGGACATGCGTCATTTGCTATGCTGTCCATCCTGCACAACCACCTGCAGTTTTCAGGATCTATACGAGGCCAATAACAGAGCTGTAGAGGTTGCCAAATACAGGCCAGAAAATATTTAGTTAGAGTACATCGACACGAAATACTTTTCCTAATTGGAAAGAAATAATTCATTATTTTTGAAAAAAAAAAACTGCTCACTGCCGTTTACGATTATTCCTCGCAATGTATCACTGCATGACAGTAACGACTCATCGCTACTCGCGATAGACTCGCATGTCCACAAAAACTCGTTGTACAATTCACAATAGTATCGGGCTGCGGGGATTGCTCGAAACAGTAATGTCAATTGAAGCAACACAAATGGGTAAAGCCGTCGGAAGCATGGTGCAAATCAAGATAAGAATATACCCAATTGTCCTTTCTTTGGTATTGTTCGTCAAGTCGTTGAGCTCTTTAGTAGTCCCAGCGATAGAATCGCTACGATATACTCGCTTGTGAAAGTAGGCCTTAGGGTGAAGATTCCTTTAAACGCCAAGATGAGAATACATCCAAATGTCCTTTCTTTGGTATTGTTCGTCAAGTCGTTGAGCTCCGTTAGTAGTCCAGAGTTGAGCGACACAAATACTGACAAATTATTTTGTTTCTATACTAACAAATGAGTTTGACTGACCTGTTGGTCTAGTGGTCAGTGGCCCTGACTGCTATGCCGGAGGTCGTGGATTCAATTCCCACCCAGGACAAATGTTTGTGTGATGAGCATGATCATTTGTTCTGTGTCTGGGTGTAATTTATCTATAATATGTATGTATTTAGAAATATATAAGTATGTTTATCAGTTGTCTAGTACCCATAACACAAGCTCTGCTGGCGTTGTGTGATAATTGAGGAAAAAAAAAAGAAAAAAGGATTGCACTGACTGGACAGGTAAATTCAAATCTGTCTCGTTCTTTCCTCAAAAGACCATGTCAGACACTAATCTGCACGGTTCTCATATGATTTGACCATTACGTGTTTGCTATGTTTATTATAAAAGATGCTTTGATTCTTAGGGTAGTCAGCTAGGAATCACCGGCCTCATCTATCTTGAAGTGCCGAAAAAATTGACTCGTATATGTGTTTTAAAACCTATTGAGTTATGAAACTTGGTGTACATATAAGGTGTTAAAAAATTAACTTTAATAATTTCGAGGGGATTTTGTACTCCTCATTATGAACAACTTTTACTATGGGACCAAACCTGAAGTAGCGAAAAATAAAAAAAAACAACTGCTCCATACATTTTGACGAGTTATGCAAACATAAACTTAGGGAACAGCTGATTTTTTTTTCGCGGTTTCAGGTTTGGTCCCATAGTAAAAGTTGTTCATAATGAAGAGTACAATGTCCCCTCGAAATTCGTAAAGTAAATTTTTTAACACCTTATATTTGAGCGGATCACTAGTGGTTTGTAAATACAATTCGACCCGGTAGGTGGCGCTGCAATCGAGTTCTCAATTTATTAGTACCGCTAGTGATATTATAAAATTTACTCTTGCGACAAATTCTACTGACAGCGTCATACAACGTGCTTTTTTATATTTCATAACTCTGGGGTATGAATGAGACCATAAAAGAATCAACTGGCATTACAATTATTTTTCAATTATGTATTTATTTATTTAAAACTTTATGCACTAATGAAATGGCCTGTTGGTCTAGTTGTTAGTGGCCCTGACTGCTAAGCCGGAGGTCGTGGGTTCGATTCCCACCCAGGACAAATGTTTGTGTGATGAGCTCAATCATTTGTTCTATGTCTGGGTGTAATTTATCTATAATATGCATGTATTTAGAAATATATAAGTATGTTTATCAGTTGTCTAGTACTCATAACACAAGCTCTGCTTAGCTTGGGACTAGACGGCGTTGTGTGATGGTTGTTGAATATTATATTATATATTATATTATATTATTGTACAAAGGCGGACTTAATGCCTTAGGCATTTTCTACCAGTCGACCTTAGGGTGGTGCAGAGATATAACATGGCAGGTGCAGCTTAAATGAAAGTATCTTTTTTTTGTTTTCATTTACCATACAAAATAATTCGATAACTTCAGGATTATTAATGTAGAAACAAGCTTACGTGAAATATGACAGCGTAAACATGAAATGTCATTATTTACGCTGTCATATTTTTTTATAACTCTACTACACTACTGCGAAGTTTGACAACGTCGAAAAAGTAAAGATTTGTCATAAGAGTGACAATTTTTGATCTAAATTAATTATGCTTGATGATATCTTCGAAACTATGCATTTGTGGACCACGTATTCCGGGTCTTTCAGTTTTATTTTTCCTTATAGAATATAAACCTTGAGTTATAGCATAAGCATAGCATAATCAGCCTTTTTAATGTTCCCACTGCTGGGACTCAGGCCTCCTCTCTAGGAGGAAATGGGCCGTAATCCACCACGCGGGCCCAGTGCGGGTTGGTGAATGTCACATGTCTTCGAATTTTTGGTTCTAGGACACGCCGGTTTCCTCATGATGTTTTCCTTCACCGTTTGAGAGCAGTGGTGAAGAAATTACACACACAAAGTAACGCTGCCTGGCTAGGTTTGAACCCGCGACCAACAACTCGTAAGTCGGAGCCGTTACCACTCGGCCACAACTGCTCGCTTTAAATAGTTACGTATGTTAGCAACCTTGAGTTGTGGGATATAAAAAAAAAGCACGTTGTATAGGAAAATTCACCCTCAACATCCTCATATGAAGTCTTTACCCCAAATCTCCTCCATCGTGTTTAACACCCCTTAAAATAATTTAGCGCCTAACAAATCACATATAATTTCGCATGCTTACTCATAAAAAGACCTAACTCAAAAACAGGTTGTTTGAATTTGAAAGCACACGTTTCAAAAATAAGGTTCAATTTTCAATAACCTCTTTTTTGAGTTACGTCTCTTTTTAATGAAGTGTGCGATTTGTTTCATATTAAATTACTTACTTAAACTATACATCTACTTATCCGAGATCTGAGAAAATTATAGGCTTTTTAATAGTGCATTAAATATAATGGCAACACAATTGTTTTTAATACTTGCAACCCTCGCTTTGGGATACTCGATCATTGATCAACACGATTACATTTCGTCGAAAAGTAGGTTATGAGCGGTCAACACAAGATATATTTTCGTACAACCGCTTTTACGTGATTATGACGTCATTACACATGTTTTTCTCAATAAATAAGGTGTTAAAAAATTAACTATAAGACTTTCGAGGGGACATTGTACTCCTCATTATGAACAACTTTTACTATGGGACCAAACCTGAAATCGCGAAAAAAAAAATCAGCTGTTCTCTACTTTTATGTTCGCATAACTCGTCAAAATGTATGAAGCGGCTGATTTATTTTTTTCGCGATTTCAGGTTTGGTCCCATAGTAAAAGTTGTTCATAATGAGGAGTACAATGTCCCCTCGAAATTCTTAAAGTTAATTTTTTAACACCTTATATTGGAAACACGGGTATCTTACGGGTAGTGTGAAAGTGAAACCCGGGGGCCCTGGAAAGAAGGCAAAGAAGGAACAGGAGTGAGTTTTCAGTCAGTAAAAGTCTGACACACAAAAGTGCCACACACTGCCCAAGAGCGGGAGATGTCTTTGGATAAATTTCCCACCAAAATAAAATTGTGTAAAACTAATTCAGTAAAGACCCCTGAAAATCTGCTATATATGTTTTTGAAGGTAGGCGGAAAAGAGTGTAAACCTCCGTTGAAAAGGGAGGATCCTCCGACCAGACGGGTGTTATGTCTGGTGGGCAACTGCCCGATAGATGATTTCGGACTGTTCTATATGTTCTAATCGCGCGGAGAACTTTGATTGCGCGATGCAGGATTAGTTCCTATGTGACGCCATAGATGTCGCTACATGTTTATCTAATAGGTTGTCGCTTCAAATAAAACACGGGTATTTACCCGCATCCGGTTATGTTGAAAGAAAACCCCAAGCTAGTTGGGAAGAAAGCCAGAGGAGAATCGTTCTTGATCAATGCTTGAGTTTCAATCTTGAAAAAGATCACACATATTAAAATTATTTCATATGTTTCTTTGTGCAAGTGAAATATCTCTCTATTATCATTCAAGAAACTAATTTAAGTGTATACACAAAAAATCATAAATCAATGGTTCCACGTATACTATCGAAATTGAAAAGTCATTTTCGTCGTATTACCATTAAAACATTAAATTCATTGAGTGTCCACTTAATGCAGTTTCGTTTCTATTCAATTGAAAAACAATAGAAGATATAAAGTAAATAATTTATATACAGAATTATGAAGCTCTATCTCTACTTGCCATTAGTGCAATATAATGATAATGTAATTTTTCACTTTCGATAGTAAACGCGAGAGCCGTGAAAATTTTTATTAAAAACATATTTTGGAATTTGAATGATAGTAATTCAATTTTGAGATACAACTATTGCTTTTGATAAACATCACATACTTACTTATTTTTAGGACGAATTTCAAGTAATATTAAGTTGTGTAGTGGTTAGTGGCCCTGACAACTATGCCAGAGGTCATGGGTTCGATTCCCAGTCAAGACAAATGTTAGTGTGATGAGTAGGGATGAAATGATATGAGTAAAATACAAGTACATACTCGATACTTTTCTTCGATACCAAATATATTAAGTATCGAAACGGTTTCGGCCATAAGTACTCATCAATATGCCAATGTCACTATTTCATTTTAACGTTGATAAAAAATTGCATATCTTAAACTATAGTTTTTGAACGCATCCTAGTCTTAGTTTTGTGTAGTTGGCAAGCTTGTATGTCTATGCCGGAAGAATAAAACCAATCAGTTAGTCGCCGCCATATTTTGTCATTGACACAGACGATTATTTTTTTGCTAAATTATTCTAATTTCGTAGTTATCAATAAAAAAATACCAATACTTATTACGGATTTCACTCAAAATTTTGCAAAAACGATTCGATACGAGTAAGTATCGATAGTTTACGACCGATACTGTGTCAAGTAAAAGTATCGATACCTCAATAGTATCGTTTCATCCTTAGTGACGAGCACGATCATTTGTTCTGTGCCTGGGTGTAATTTATCTATAATGTGTATGTATTTAGAAATATATAAGTATGTTTATCAATTGTCTAGTACTCATAGCACAAGCTCTGCTTAGTTTCGAGACTAGATGACGACGTGAAAACAGAAAATATATTGCAGATATAATATTTTTCTTATAAAAATGAATGTCTGCAATATTAAGATTAATACTTACCACTTTACTTTTCAATTACTAGTTTGTTGATGTTTTGATCATTGTTATGTTTTGTTGTTTTTGTTGTTAAAGTGTTTTTGTTATGTTTTCTGTTGTTGTTATGTTTTTGTTCTTGTTATGTTTTCTGTTATTGTTATGTTTTCTGTTGTTGTTATGGTTTCATTTTGATCAAGCACTATGATTGTGCGATGTGGAATTTTTGTAACGTTAACTCTAATTTGTAGTTTAGATTACCGCGACGTAACCTTGTTTTTTCTGTGACTCTGAAACGAATTTTGGCCTACCGTGGAACATTTTCTAAAAATAACCCTTAATATTACTTGAAAATCAAACATACCTTATCCTACACTAAAATATATTTAAATATTAATTCTAGTCATTAAATTAGACACGCAGACATTATATTTAATATAACACAAAACTATAATAGAAATACCCCATCTTATATTACGAAACTTAAAGCGTGCAGAATCATTTCAAATATAATTTATAAAAGTAGATTTTCTTCTGTAGGTGTGACGTGTATCCAGGGTGGATCTTTCATATGAGGCGGTAAGAGCAAGGCACCTCTAACCGTGGCAGCTACAGGAAATCAATCTGAGACTTAACATGACGCATTCTAATATACGACCTATACATTCTATATAGCTGAATTCCTTTAACAGTTCAGTTTAGGTCGTTAAATGGATCGTCGCGTTTAAAGCTCGTGGTAGGGTCTCAGGAGACTGTCAGAATAAGATTAAAAAATTCTTTTTTTACTGTCCGTTCAACCGATTCTGACTTTTATTGTGTTGATGGCATGACAAATGGTGGCTGCTGTAAATAGTTGGTATTGTAACCATTTTTTTTGCTTTTAATGCCATCCTTGTGTCTACGGAATAGAAGTGAAAATCGGTTGAATGGACTGTAAAAAGGGTTGTTTAAATATCTCATCTTATTTTAAATAGAATATGCATGGCATAAAAAAGGTACAGAAGTCACCGTATTTTTTTGCATTAAGTGCAAAAAAATACAGTGACTTCTGTACCTTTTTTTATTCGGTGTATGTATACGGTGACTTCTATACCTTTACAGAAAAAATATTCAAAATGAAAGGACTGTATTCTTAAAGCAATTTCTTGTAGCGACAACGGATAAGGCACCTGCCCATAGTGCCATATATCAAAAATCCACCCTGCATATAAACAGTACGGCCAAAATATCTTGACTGCTCCGAACTTCAAAACCTCGCGCATCGTATTGATCCGAAGAAAGTTTTCGTATACTTTCCGCCAGGGTCGTGTGTTTGCGACTGGGTACTCTATCTCGTTTAGCTCTTCAATCCCCATAGGTGACAGAAGGGCTGATGAGATGGAGTATTTGGTTGTGGATGTTTGACCTTGGTGGAATAAAAGCGAAAGTGTTTGTCGGATATATGCGACGTAGGCGTTTAATCATTTGGCAAATGCGTATTGCGTATTTTTCGAGTATGCATAATACTTCGGAACGTCAACTTCTTAACGACAACATATCGCACCCGGTCCGAATCTGTCACTTATGCAAAAATGTAGTTTTTCAGGAGAAGCATTCAAAACTTTTTAGGGGGTAGGCGGAACAGAGAGTAAAGTCCCGCAAACCTCCGTTGGAAAGGGAGGATCCTCCGACCAGACGGGTGTTATGTCTGGTGGGCTGCAACTGCCCGATAGATGATTTCGGGCTGTTTTATATGTTCTAATCGCGCGGAGAACTTTGATTGCGCGATTCAGGATTTTCTTATGTGACGCGATAGATGTCGCTACATCACTCCCCTCCGGAGATCGGAGATCGATGGTTCTTGATGCTTCTTGATGCGTGCCAGGCCAGTGGTAGGTTGGTTCCAGTGAGTCGGAACCGAATGCCGCATAGTTCTCGGTGAGTCGGAACTGTCTGCGGTGTTGCCCCAGTGAGTCGGGGTGGTGCTATCCCAGTGAGTCGGGATGATGCTGCAGGCTCCAGTGAGTCGGAGAAGTGCTGCTGGCTCCAGTGAGTCGGAGCGGTGCTGTGCGACGTAGTGGTTTTGACTGCTTGCGTCGACCAGGAGAGGTTCTTCGTTGCTCTTCATGTGACTGGCCGAAGGTGCAGTGTGCTTCGCCAAGGTCGCTGATGAGGCTGAGGGTGGTGACCAGGTATGACCAGGTAGGCATGCTGGTGGTCAGGATACCCTTTATAGCCGTGGGTGCTGACTTTATGGCTCGCTGCTCGAAAGCTTGAGGAAGTGATGATGACGTCACGAAGTAGTAGCTGCACGAAGGCTGCGCTGACGTTCTTTGTCGAGGGTCACCAGTTTAGGGGGTAGGCGGAACAGAGAGTAAAGTCCCGCAAACCTCCGTTGAAAAGGGAGGATCCTCCGACCAGACGGGTGTTATGTCTGGTGGGCTGCAACTGCCCGATAGATGATTTCGGGCTGTTTTATATGTTCTAATCGCGCGGAGAACTTTGATTGCGCGATTCAGGATTTTCTTATGTGACGCGATAGATGTCGCTACAACTTTGACACCTCACAAAACAATGACTTAAGAATATATAGATGAGATGAACAGCTTGTACTATAACATCAACTTCCCTTAGACTTTTAACTTACGTTATCGCACCAAGTAAAGGGGTGCTACGGGATCATTTTTAGATATTTCATCATCTGTTCTTATACAAAATTTTAAATTGATTGCCCGCGCTTACTTAGTCAGATTAATATACATGTGCCTTAGAAAATGGCTCGTATGTCTAGATATCAGTTGCTTCGCGCTAAGAGCTTCAAAACCAATCTGGGTCATTTTTCCACCGTTAACAGGATGCAGATTCAACTCAGTCGCCTGTCACGCTCACCCAGTTTAGACATTGATATGTCTCACTCTTTGCGTAGTTTCAAGTCTGTCTTGCATAAGACATTATCCCAAGATTAGAAAGGGTTTTGTCTTTTTCACTTAATTAAAGTAAGCGAAAAGCACAAAATTATCACAACTTAAAACTTAAAATTTGTAATTATTTAGGGATTTAATAATTTGTATCCATTTGAATACTTTTTTGGCGAAATCTCCTTCTGTTTAATGCATGTCGTGGCAGCCTTTAATTAAGGCTACACTACAAAATGTAACAATGACCTTGAATCCTTACATGTATAATGGTGTATGCTTTGTTGGTTGTCCTTAAATAAATAAATAAATATTTAACTCATTTTTGCATTTTTTGCAAAAGTGACAGTGTCGCACCGGGAGTGCAATATATTGACCGTACTGTACATTTATACAGACCGATTTTTCATTACCATCCCAAATTTTTCCATGCATTATTATCAGACATCGAAATAGGTAGAGTATCTTTATCTAAACTCCATTCGCATTAAGACATTTACATATTTAAAAAACTTTTTTTACTATTCAACCGTATTTGACATTTATGGCATTGGTGGCTTGAAAAATGGCGGCTGTAGTAAATAGTTAATGTTGTAATCATTTATATGCTGTATATCGTTATGCTTTTATGTTAATACCGCTTACATCGAAGGACTGGAACAATTTGCCTGCTGCGGTCTTCCCATCATCATCATCATCTTCCTGCCCTTGTCCCATCTTATTTGGGGTCGGCGCAACAAGTTTTCTTCTTCCATTCTATCCTGTCAAACGTCATACTATCACTAACTTCCTTTTCGTTCATATCACTGTTCACACAATCCATCCATCTTTTCTTTGGCCTCCCTCTCCCTCTCCACCCATCCACATGTATACTTATAACTCTTTTAGTAACATGTGTTTCATCTCTCCTCTTTACATGACCATACAAAGACAAACGATTCCCCTTCAACTTTTCAGTCGATGGCGCCACTTTCAAACTTCCCCTAATATATTCATTTCTCACTTTATCCATTCTCGTCACACCACACATCCATCTTAACATTCTCATTTCCGCTACATGCAATCTTGTGTACAGTGTAAAAATTACAAATAATCCTACTGGCGCTACTTTCAAACTATAATTTAGGTGTCTTCAAGGCTACAGTGAATAGGCTCTTAATAAACTAGTGCGCCTCACCATCAATGATTGCATCTCCGCTTACCATCAGGTGGGATCGCAGTCAAGCAAAGTTTATATCAATAAAAAAAAATGTCAAAATCAGTAATTGCACGGACAATAAAAAAAAGCTTGGCTCAAATGTATAATCGTAACGCGAATGGAGTATGAAGTTCGAAAAAGTCTTTTCTGATTCCTTAAATCTCATTGAAAACTTATTTTTAGCATAAACTTGTCTTACTACATACATGAAAAAAAAAATAGATAGTTTTATAAAAATCAGCCGGTATTTTGTCTTACTACTTTTTTTTAGTCAAAAATCAAAGCCATAGGATTATGAAATAGGATGATTCTGTCTTTGCAATTTGGCGAAATCACACTCTGTAATATTTTGCAGTCAAAACCTTTCAAAAACTATTGGTTGAAGCTCACTAAAGCCACTAATCATTCAATGCATTTACCGCTGCTTAATCTTTGAACTGTTTACGTCGGATATACCCGACAAACACTTTCGCGTTTATTCCGCCAGGGTCGCACATCCACGACAAATACTCCATCTCGTCAGTTCTTCTGTCACCTATGGGGATTGAAGAGCTAAAGAGTACCCAGTCGCAAACACACGACCCTGGTGAATAGGACACGATAACACTCGTCGGAGTTATCCGAAGGAAGCGGTTAAAGGGCATGTTTTTCTAAGATTTTTTTTCATTTTGAAATAAGTTACATGTTGATTAAAATATGATTGACGGCCGTAACACGTTTATAATAATTAAAATCATGAAGACAACCCTCTCAGTTAAAAAAAAACGTAATACAATTATTATTTTTTATTGAATATAAATGGGAATGAAACTTTTCCCATACGTTGCTGGCATGTAATATTCTTTTTCTTTTCGCCAAAGGTGAAACCTAGGCCATACCTTAAAGGACCGTATGATAAATCAATAGCAAAAAGAATTATGTCTACCAACCGTAAACAAATGAAGTTAGAGACTATTTAGAATATTGCTATGGTTTGTTATCAGGCGTTATTTTTTCTTATATAAAAATACTGTATGTAAATATTTTAAGTTTCCCATTGTTAAATATAGTTACCGTTTTTTACGGTGAGTACGCATTAGTGTCAATCACTGTCACAACACTAAAGCGTATCTTTCCGATTCGTTTATCACTTATTTTTTTACAAGTTTTAGTGATTAAAAACTGTGAGTCAAAAAAATATAACAGTAATAACCAATTTAATCTATTTTATCAATGAAAACCTCAAAATATTACGTATTATATTTCCATTTCATTATAATATAAAAATATACTATGCAATGCTTCTATACGTATCTTCGTTCGGTTACGGTTTAAAGACCTAGTTCTTTTTGCTATTGATTCTTCGTATTGGCCTCTAATATAATCTAGATTTCATTTCTGGCGAAAAGAAAAAAGTAAATCATGCCAATAGTTTTCATTGACCTTTTATTATTTATAATTTTTTTTTTTAACCGGTATCCAAAAAAGGATGTGGTTCTCAATTCATCTGTATTTTTTTATATATAAAAGGCTCGCGTTTAACCATTACTTTACCTGATGGCAAGCGATGATGTGGTCGAGGACGGAGCACGCTTGCCTAGAAGTAACCTATTCAATCTTGACTTAAAGACCTCTAGGTTGGAATCAGGACACACAGACTTCGGTAGGTCAAATGTAAACCGAACGGCGAGTATCCCCCCTGACGTTGTTGAAACTTCAACGGTCCGGACTAAGCGTTTCGCTTCGTCGTTTATACCGCGTACATCGAAGGACTGGAACAATTTGCCCGCTGCGGTCTTCCCGTCCAACTATAATATAGGTGTCTTCAAGGCTAGAGTGAATAGGCTCTTAATAAACTAGTGCGCCTGACCATCAATGATTGCATCTCCGCTTACCATCAGGTGGGATTGCAGTCAAGCACTGGTTTATATCAATAAAAAAATAAAAAAATTGACTATTTTTTTGTGTATCAATCATTTGTAGACGACAGAACTATATTTTAAGTAGTAGCTTAAAATGCATTTAATGATTTGTGCTTCAAGTGACCTTAAAATACCAATTTCCATTACAATTTAAATAAAAAAAAAAAGTTTGTGTTAATTCTACAAATTAATCATAGGTTGAATCTAAAATTCGTAAAGCTTAATATATTAAATATGACTACGAAATAAATTCTCACCAAAATTGGTGATTGCATCTTTGACACTTGATATAAATTTCATCATTACTTAAACTTATATGTAGTATGAATCTATATAATCAGATCCGATCGTATAGCCGAAACGCAAAGGCTAGTAACGAAAATGTTCGTGACCAGACGCACTGCGCGCTTGGCGTCTAGAACTCAACGGGTCGCCAAGAACCTAGCGAGTCGCCTAGAACCTAGCGAGTCGCCTAGAACCTAGCGAGTCGCCTGGCGAGTAGCGAAGTAGAACCAACGTTGTAATATTCTTAACCAGCGGCACTGCGTGCTTGACGCCTAGAACCTAACGGGTCGCCGAGAACCTAGCAAGTCGCCTAGAAACTAGCGAGTAGTCTTGAACGTAGCGTGTCGCCTAAACCTAGCGAGTCGCCTTGAACGTAGCGAGTCGTCTTGAACGTAGCGAGTCGCCTAGAACGTAGCGAGTCGCCTAGAACCTAGCGAGTCGCCTCGCGAGTAGCGAAGTAGAACTAACGTTGTAAAATATTCTAACTTGTCCCCTAGAACCTAGCGAGTCGCCTAGTAATTAGTAGCAAATTTGAACCAACGTTGTAATGTTCGTGACCGGCCGCACTAAGCGTTTGGCGCCTAACTGAAACTAACAGGTCGCCTAGAACCTAGCAAGTCGCGTAGAACCTAGCGAGTCGTCTTGAACGTAGCGTGTCGCCTAAAACCTAGCGAGTCGCCTTGAACGTAGCGAGTCGTCTTGAACGTAGCGAGTCGCCTAGAACGTAGCGAGTCGCCTAGAACCTAGCGAGTCGCTTTGAACGTAGCGAGTCGTCTTGAACGTAGCGAGTCGCCTTGAACATAGCGAGTCGTCTTGAACGTAGCGAGTCACCTACAACCTAGCGAGTCGCCTAGAACCTAGCGAGTCGCCTAGAACCTAGCGAGTCTTCTTGAACGTAGCGTGTCGCCTAAAACCTAGCGAGTCGTCTTGAACGTAGCGAGTCGCCTTGAACGTAGCGAGTCGCCTTGAACGTAGCGAGTCGCCTGTTAAGTAGCGAAGTTGAACCAACGTTTCAATGTTCGTAACCAGCCGCACTGCGCCATCACGCTTTCGGCATATAAGTCGGACATTTCTGACTTTTAAGTCGACCTATCCCAAATTTTACCAAATTATACAATTGCAATTTTTGCAAATTTAATTTTGTGATATTTTTGACCCTGACTTTCCTGATCCTTTAACCAAAGCTGCAACATTTCGAGACTTAGCAAACCATAGATCATTATTCCATCACTTTAATAAATATTCGAACACTATGCGTACATCCATAAATATTTTTTTTTTACAATAATCCTTCTTACAACGGACCTTTTCAAAAATATCCTTCCCTCCTTAAGAGCCGATACAAAAAAAAAAAATGATGAACAAAAAACATCGTCCATATAATAATTCCTTTAAAAAAAAATCCGCCATTTCTACAGTTTAGGATAATCGACTAAATTCGCTATATATCACTTCGCATTCAGGTCTAATGGCTTTGAATAGCTCGACACCTCTTGGCGTAACACTCGTCTCAGAGAAATCAATGTGAAGCAGATATGGTGCAGCCGTGACTAGATGCTGTAGACTGCGATCAGTAATGTTCCTGTAACCAGTAACGGACAATATGCGCAAATTGGACCTATCCGGGCGACTGCCCGATTCTGATCCATGGTGAATACCATTCCTGCCTATATGAACGTAATTTACGTTTTCATTTTCGGCCCTACCGAACCGTAGTAACGCCGAATCAGAGACAAGGTGGTAGCCTACATGGGCACCAATCTGTGAGGCCGTTTGTCTATGGATATCGACATCTATATGCATTATGGGTCGGAGGTCGTGCCGTCGGAACCTGACGCAGCCAGGCTGGGGTTCACCTCCAGGTTGAGGATTTTCTCCCTCTTCCGGCCTCAATCTAGGACATCCTTCTGGAAGAGGTACTGGAACAGCTGGATTCGGGGTAATTGTTAACTCCATTTCCTCGTCTGTTTCTTCGACTCGACGGCGCTTCGCGAGGTCGACTGCATCGGTAACGCTGATTCGACGCTTCTCGGCGTTGGGTAACCCTGGTTGGTTTGCGGGGCCCGGTTGTGAGTTCGAGGGACCCGGTTGTGAGTTCGAGGGCCCCGGTTGCGAGTTTGAGGGCCCCGGTTGTGAGTTCGAGGGCCCCGGTTGCGAGTTTGAGGGCCCCGGTTGTGAGTTTGAGGGGCCCGCTTCTGCGTTTGCTGGAGGTGGTCGTTGATTTGAACAACCCGCTTGTGGGTTTGAATAACACGCTTGTGGGTGTGAATAACCTCCTCGTGGGTCTACTACTAAAGGATCCGGTCGATGTAACGCGAGTCCCGCTAGTAGGTTTGCGGTAATATAATGTGCGCTTCCACTTGTCCGTAAGATTGGGGGACCCGGTTGTAAATATACAGGAGCCGCTTGTTGGCCTGAAGAAAGATTTCGCGGGTGTGAGGTGCCCGCCTGCGAGTTTGCAGGCTCCGGCCGATTCATTTCAGTACCCACTTGTATGTTTGATGAACCTGATTGTGGGTTCCCTGGACCAGGTCGTGGGTGTGAGCTACCCGCTTGTGGGTTTACAGGACCTGGTGGGCAAAAAATCAAAGGGCCCGCTTGTAGGTTTGAAGGACCCGGCCGTGGGTGCGGGGGACACGGATGTAAGTTAACAGAACTCGGCCGATAGATAGCGGGACCCGCTTGTAGGTTTGACGGACCTGATTCTTGTTGTCGTGGGTTTGAAGTACCCGGCTTTTGATTCGTAGGGCCCGCTTTTACATTTGCCGTGCCCTGCCGCAGTAGCGAGTCATCTCGCGGATCTGTTGGCACCAGTTTAGGGTTTACAGGACCCGGCCTTGGTGGTTCGAAGGGTACATACTGACGTACAGGGCGAGGAATCAGGTCACCTGCAACGATGTCTATGGAGCCAGGTATGCAACGTACAGGTGGCAGCCCACCTGGAGCTACAGGTATATCTTCTACCGGTGGATCTCCAGGTCTGGGTATCCTAGGCCCTTGCTGAGGTGGTACTCGTAAATTTTCTTCAGCAATGTTCGGTGGCTGACGCTGCATCAGTGGATAGTGTTCTTCAAGCTGACGGTTGGCGTTCGGCTGTATCACAATTATGCTGTGGGGTAAGAAAAAAAATTCGTTAATATTATGATTTTTCTGTTTTAGGGTTCCGCCGGTGAAAAATGGTACCCTTGTAGTGACTTATTCCTAGTATAGTATAGTCGGCCCTTATAATGTTCCCACTGCTGGGACTCAAGCCTCCTCTGTAGGAGAGAGAATGGACCGTAATCCACCACGCGAGCCCAGTGCGGGTTTCTGAATGTCACACGTCTTCGAATTTTTGGTTCTAGGACATGCCAGTTTTCTCACGATATTTTCCTTCACCGTTTTGAGAGCAGTGGTGATGAAATAAATTACACAAAGTAATGCGCCTGGTTGGGTTTGAAACCACGACCTACAACTCGTAAGTCGGGGCCGTTACCACTCGGCCACCACTGCTCTTATTATAAAAAAACATTGAGACAACAGGCTTATTCTTATTTATTATATAAAACATTACTTTTATACGTAAACGTTTTCGAGAACGAACGACATGATTTAATGTCATTCTCATATGTCAAATTGTCAACCATTAAATATTTTTTGTTCTTATAAATATAAACGTTTTCTGTAAGATAATTCGCCTCGCTAAATTACATAATTCATAACCATTTAATTGCTAATATAAAATAGCAATAAAATATGATTATAAAATAGCAATAAACCAACTATTACTAGCAATAAACTAGCTATTATTAGCAATTTAATGATTATTGATGACTATTTTATGTAATTAAAATAAATAAAAAATTCGCTGTCATCTTTCGCTGGCCAGAGTCCATATTTTCAATAACTTTATGTAATTAGGTTCTGGACTCTGGCGAATTATTTATTAAAGTTCATATATGGCAACATTTCAGTCAATTTAATTTAGCCATCCTAACGTCTCCTATAAACAATAGTAAATGACTGTTAAATCTAATGATATTATCTGAAGATATTTTTTCTATGCATTGTGTTTAAGAAGTTGATATTTCAATTTCATCCAAGAGTTTTCAATGCCTTTACCGTTCTGATAATTTGAAGTTTCACCTGCTCATTGTCGATATCTCCTAAAAAGTACACATAGTGAGTAATATTGCAATTTATTATAAATAATCGAAAAGTATCAAGATGTTTTACTAGATATTCAAAACTCTAACTTATAAATGAACTTATTGTATCCAGCCGCCGCGTTTTCTCTGGAGATTTCTGATTAATCTATTTTTTTTTTTTGGTCTTTAAATTTATCAATCATTTTAAAGAGAAGCCTCCTCGTCGCCCTTCATTTTTTTTTTTAGCATTTAAAGTAAATAATTATAACCAGTTATCTTTATCATTGATTTTGTAACTGTTTCTCAATTTGCATAAAGTCTCCTTTCCAAATACACAATATGGTTTTTATTTAACAAGTGCTCAATATTTAACTCTGAACATTAGTAATTTGGCCTCCCACAAGGTGAACCGACGACCTGGTGAGAGTCGCGGGAGTGCGGTGGATGCGAGACGCACAGGATCGGTCGTTGTGGCGTCGCTTGGGGGAGGCCTATGTCCAACAGTGGACGTCTTTCGGCTGAAATGATGATGATGATTGGTATTTTGAGGGTTACAATTAGTTGAATTTCCGTACTGTTGAGTTCTCATGCAATTTTGTTACTGTTTTCTATATGGCATCGATACGTCCTTTTTAATAAAAAATTGTTTTATTTAAATTTAAAGTTAAGAAACGCTTTATTTCATAAATAAACTTACTAAAATAATATTTTTGTCTTTAGTTATTTTTTTTTTTCGAGTGGGAAAATCATCTAATGACATCCCCCGCTCTTGGGCGGAGCGGGGGATAGTGTCAGACTTTTAATGACTAAAAACCCGCTCCTGTTCTTTCTTTGCCATTCTTCCAGGGCCCCGGGGATCTCTTTCGCATCACCCATGGCCCCAGTAGGCTTCGACCTTGCTGAGCCACTACGGTTGCTGACATTTCCTTGAGGCACGCGTGGAACAGTACGCGCCGTCGACGACTTGAGCCCGGTCTGGACGGTTACCGGACTGGTTTTAGTCATGAAATGCTAAATAAACATGCATCGCATATTATTTTCATGAGTGATCAAAAGTATCAACTCCGTTTAAGCAGCGTATAGTCGGAGTGAACAGCTTCAGATTTTTTAATTCGGCCTCCTTTTTGTTGTTCATTTATTTAAACTTCATGTACAGTAGTGGTACATAGGCGGACTTAATGCAACAAGGCATTCTCTACCAGTCAACCTTTGGGTTAAAAAAGACAACACTGTGGTAGGTGTGCACAATAAATAAATAATAGATACTTCAAACAGAAAAAATAAGTTATTTATAATAATAAAATACATATATATATGCTAAAATTATAAACTAATAAATACTATGAAAAATATCAAATTATTAAGAGAACTTAATAATAATTCTGACGAAGACCAAACTAAAGTTGAGAGGACTTCAAGTAGTGGTTTCATCTTTCGATGGCCAAACTCTAACACAGTCCAATTATATTACACCTTGAGACATGCAAATTACAAGTTTTATTATTATCTATTTCCTGCAAAAATTATTTATGATTAGCTGACCTGGCGAAAGCCTATGACCAGTGCGTGTTGCCAGTGATGACATATGGCTCTGAAACGTGGTCGCTTACAATGGGCCTCATCAGAAGACTTAAAGTCACCCAAAGGGCTATGCTCGGAGTTTCCTTGAGTGATCGAATCAGAAATGAGGATATCCGCAGGAGAACCAAGGTCACCGACACAGCACGAAGAATAGCCAAACTTAAGTGGTAATGGACAGGGCACATTGCTCGCAGAACGGATGGCCGTTGCGGCCGAAAGGTTCTGAAATAGCGACCACGTACTGGAAGAGGTAGCTTTGGAAGGCCTTCTACAAGGTGGACCGATGACCTGGTAACGGTTGCGGGAGTCCGATGGATGCGAGACGCACAGGACCGTTCATTATAGCGGCACTTGGGGGAGGCCTATGTCCAACAGTGGACGTCTTTTGGCTGAAATGACGATGATGACCCGGCGAACTTCGTACCACCTAATAGTAAGGATAACGCCATCTACTGGCATTACCAGAACAGCATAATTCATTTTATAATGACATTTTAATTAGAGATGGCGTTGTATTCGGAATATTTTTTCGTGATATTTTTTCCATTTTTTTCAATGTTTAAACCTTCCCTGGACTATCTTCAATATTTCAAGACCAAAATTAGCCAAATCGGTCCAGCTGTTTTTGCGTTTTTGCGAGACTAACGAACAGCTATTCATTTTTATATATACACTTAGACACAGAACAAATGATCGTGGTCATCACAAACATTTGTCTTGGGTGGGAATCGAACCCACAACCTCCGATATGGCAGTCAGGGTCAATAACCACTAGATTAACAGGCCAGTCAATATATTCGCAAAATCATACACATATTCGCAAACGTCCTCTCTACGAACAGGTATTTAAATTCGCAATGGCAATTTCGCAAGCGCTCCTAATCGTCCTTATAATGTCCCAATGCTGGGACTCAGGCCTTCTCTCTTGTCACCACAGGGAACAGCAGAATATCACATACGTCAGGTATGTATTTGCCTGACTCACACTGAGCTGGGCTCTCATTTGGTGTAACATTAGGACGCAAACCGCACTATGACTTTTATCTGTGTTCTTTTTTCTAAGTACCCACTCCATAAATGTTACTTTTCAACACACTTGCTCTGAAAGTGACTCTTATTGCACTACACTTTGGTATCTAATGGCACTCGTTACAAAACTGTGACACTTTGATTAACAAAGTGCTGTAATGTAGTTAAAACCTTTTTTTTTCAACTTCTTTGTTCACAAAACAAATTTTGAATTCGAATAAAATTCCCATTAAGTTATTGCGTTCAATAGTACACAAATTAGTGTCTTACTTACTTATTTCATCCAATTTACAAGTGAAAATGGACAATTTTAACTTGTACAAACGTGCATTCAAATAAAATTTGTTTTTTTTTTTGAGGTCTATGGCCACCAGTTTAAGAAACGCGAGGTTTTTGGCGTGATTCTTTTTATTCCAGTGAAGTTCAGTAGATGTATTAATTAAATTAAATGAAATACTACAAAATCATTAGAAAATGTTACATCCGTATTCTATGGTCACTACGAAAGACATTATCGTAAACACTTTTCACTCAAGAAAAGAAATAAGTAAATCATGCCAATAGTTTTCATTGGCCTTTTCTCGGAATATTAAAAAAAATAAATAGATAAAAGTTATATATCGCAACTGATTACTGTGCACCTCCAGTTATAGGAAACGCCAACATTCACTTAAAAACTAGTTGAAACAAAAAATTAGTTTCAAAAGTAGACGGTACGTTATACTTTTGAAACTAATTTTTTGTAGACAACACTAACGCGTATCTTTTCGATTTATTTAGCACTTTATTTTTTTATTTATTTACTAGTTTTAGTTATGAAAAACCGCTTCTTTGAAAAAAATATAACAGTAATAACCAATTTAATCTATTTTATCAATGGAAACCTCAAAATATTACGTATTATATTTCCATTTCATTATAACATAACGAAAATAGGTAACTCCTAACAAAAATACACTAGCAATTCTTTCTATACCTATCTTCGTTCGGTTACGGTTTAAAGACCTGTTTCTTTTTGCTATTGATTCCTCGTATTGTCCTCAAACATATAACCTAGGTTCATTTCTAGCGAAAAGAAAAAAAGTAAATCATGGCAATAGTTTTCATTGGCCTTTTCTCGGTATATTAAAATAAAATTTAGATTAAAGTTATATATAGCACCTGATTACTGAGCACCTCCAGTTACAGTAAAAAACAAAATTTATTTAAAAACTAGCTTTTGCCCGCGACTGTGTCCGCGTAGTAGTCGAAAATGGTTTATTAGGTTTTTTGAGATACGAAAATATGAAATATTATTTATTATCTTCGTCGTATGTGATAGTCCATTGAATTTTATGGCGAGCGATGTTGTATCTTAAGATAAAATATTATAGTATCTTAGCCGTGTGCAGCGCCCCTTAGTGAACTCCACTGCGGGTGACGTAACCTACGACAAACTTATTATTTGCGGTTGGTACAGTAATCGGGTCGAACCGCAAAATTAAGTTTGTTTTTTTATTGTATACTTTTCCGGGATAAAATGTACCCAGTGTGGTGCCCAGGATATTAAAGAATAATTATACCAAGTTTCATCGTAATCGAACCGGTAGTTTTTACGTGATGCCTGAAGTTTTAATAACATTTTGGGTTCGGTGTCGGTCTATTAACACCCCCTGCCAATAATTTTTTTTAAAATTTTCAATGTACAGAATTTTCACTTCTACAGATTTATTATGAGTATAGACTAGTTGAAACAAAAAATTAGTTACAGAAAGTATAACGTACCGTCTCTCATGCGACCACCACGGGTTGCTGAACATGACATCGCCGTGCCTTTCGTCTGGCTCTTCATCTTTGTCTTCTGGCTCATACTCCGATTCTGTTTCTTTGATCTTGAAATATTCTGGCTCCTGGAGGAAACGAGAAAAGAGATATATTTTTTTTAGTTTTTAAAGTTTTGTTTACATAATAAGATAGTAATCAGTAGGTTATTTCAAAGTAAAATGATATTTAACAAAAAAAATAATAATGCCATATAGTAATTAATAGGTTAAAGTCAAAAGTTTTTTATTTACACATAGGCCTACATGGGCACTTATAAAACGTCAGAAGCTAGTGCACGTACGTTTCAAAGTAAAATGATATTTAACAAAAAAATAAATAATCCCATATAGTTTTTAGTAATATGTTAAACTAATAATAGCCATGTGCGAGTCGAAATCGCGCACGAAGGGTTCCGTGACGACCGTAGCAAAAAAAAAACAACAAAATAAATCACGTTTGTTGTACGGGACCCCAGTTTTTAGTATTTGTTTTTATAGAGGCGCTATCACGGTTCATGATATACAGCCTGGTGACAGACGGACAGACAGACTGACAACAGACGGACATACAGACAACAGACGGACGGACAGCGGAGTCTTAGTAATAGGGCCCCATTTCGCCCTTTGGGTACGAAACGAAAAAAAATGAATGAGAGAAACAATAAAAAAGTATGTACAATTCGAATCTATATATAAGGTCCCATTAAAATAGTGGGACAAACTTTTAGAAATCATTCAGACCACCAAAATAAAGACAATGGTAAAAAAAATAAACTGTACATACTTACTTACAATGAAAAAAAAAACAGCTAACGATTTACTAAAAATGTTGGTTACCCGATGCATAAACACATCTCTTAATACTACAAAATACCTACGCAACGTCACCGGCCGCCGCGTTCATTGATCAATTCGTGCCTTCTCACTCTAACATAGCCTTTCGCAGGCGCCCGCGTCGCGCGCTTGCCGTAAATTACAATGATGACGCAATTTCAGTTTTCGTCGTGCTACCGAGACGGTAACATGTTTCGCGAACGTCGAATGTAAGTGTGTGAGTGTTATTACGTACCTGGGTAGTTATCACAATCGACAACAATACCTTATTACGCGTACACCAATCAAGAATACTTGGAAATAGCATACGACAAGCCCAAATCCTTTACCATGAAAGATTTGGAAGGCGGCCGAGCCTTGCGACAATCCTGGGAGCAGTACAGCGCCATCGTGATTAAGGCACCTTCATGCCACCAGCGGTTGACGCAGGAAGACCGCGCTAAGCAGTGCATCTTGAAGAAGACATTTTAGACTTTAGACGACACCCCACGGCGAGCACGGCCGATGCTGGTAGTGTATTCAATGTCAGTGATTTTTACGTGTGGAAACTCATTCGTGATGAAGGCCTTCACCCATATCATTACACTCGTGTGCAGGAACTAAAAGTGAAGACACTCTTTTAAAAGTGAAAAGACACATAATTAAACGCGCCCGCAAGTGCATTGAACAAAACAGTAGGCATGTTCAACAATTAATCTAAACCTACCGGCGTAGAGTAAGTAGTATTTCAATTAATTACTGTTAATAGGGCTGATTCTAATGTTTAAACACGCCTGAATCAGTGTTTTACTGTTATCGAACTTTAAAATAATCAAAAATGATTCATATCAGTACACTGTTTCCACTGCGCGCTTGTTTATTTACAACTTACATACTGCAATAGCTTTGATACCTTGATAACAGTTCAGCACACAATTAGACAGTCCAAAGCCTGGTAAAGTGTGTTGGGAAATTAGAATCTTTTCTTAGGCAAAGTTCGAGGAAAGTTTATAGACACTCGATGGTAGCCTGTTCTTGAGTTGCGCGTACTTACTATCTTCTACTTATCCAGACTAGCAACACTATCCTAAAAATGCGGTGTGTCGACAACTGAAAGTAACTATTACGATTGAGTAGCGTAGGTAATTAGAAACAGCGACCGGACGTTCGACGTTCGCTCGGGGTTCAATGAACGAAGCGCGCGACGCGCGGTGCGAGGCGCGAGTTTAACTACCTACCCTTATTGGATGTGTTTATTCTTGAGTGCCATTTATTATTTTATATAGGTCAAAATAAAAATACTTTAATCACTGTTTTTTTTTTATTGGATATGTTTGGTTAGACGTACTGAACGCTGTGTTAAAATTTGACCCACTATTTTAATAAGACCTTATATAAAAGCTATATTCTTATACTAATCTATACTACTATTTTTCTGCTATATTTTTGATAGTGACATAAAAAAAAATCTGCTCTTTAAAATGAATCTCGGGATTTGAGGCATATCCACTTAATTCTTTCGCTGTATGAAATCGGTGTAAGTACATGTTTAACTCTACCTAATTCCGACCTCTGCTGATCATATTTCTGTAGTAAAAAAAACGAAATCCCAAAATTAATCACGAAAATTTGTCATAATTGATAAATTCATAATAGAATCAATCATTCATAACAATTGCTACTAGAAAATACTACGCGCAGTGTTTTTTTTTTTGATCGTCATTTATTCATTCATAATCAATAGCCTGTACAATATTTCCATAAATTGAGTGACATTTTGGGACATAAACAAACGCTAATAACTTTGCTGTTTATGAATATTAATTATTGAGACTTTACCTATATAATAACAAGACCTTTTCTAATAAGCCCTTTAAATATTTGTACTAATTAAAAATTAGTGGTGTATATAGATACTAGGTGGACCGACGACCTGGTGAGAGTCGCGGGAGTGCGGTGGATGCGAGACGCACAGGATCGATCGTTGTGGCGTCGCTTGGGGGAGGCCTATGTCCAACAGTGGACTTCTTTCAGCTGAAATGATGATGATGATGATACAGATACTATACCTCTTGCTCCCATTCGTCCAGCTCATTATGCGCGATGTTGGTGGTGCTCCAGGAGTGTGTATGCTCGGTCTGGTCGCTGTAGTCTTCGGGAGGAGAGACGTACAACTCCTCCAAGCGAGGGAGCCAGCCTAGAGCTGATACTTCTGAGTCGGCTAGAGGGGAGCCGCGGACGTCGAATACCTGAGGTAAAAAATGTGAATTGGGTACTGTGGCATCTAAAGAAGTCTTTTGTGGGCCCAAACTGCGTAAACCGGACGCCCGCGACAGGCACAGGTTACGTGACGTCACGCGTGTGTCGTGTGCTCGGGTCCCCGCCGCGGTAACTGGATTATTACTTGCGCAGTGTCGCTAGTTCAACTTTGACGGTGTGCATGTAGTCGTGTCGATGGAAAACTTAATATTGAACTTTTGAGTAGCGTAATTAGAGACACAATAGAAAGACAATAACCGAGCGAACGCCGGCATTCGCTCGGGGTTTAATGAATATACGTAGCAAAAAGGGGGCGCGGCACCGGCTATCCGCGACGGATGCCCGTTGCTAGTCACTGCAATGGAACACTTTTGTATGGGACCACGCGGGCGTTTCGCTTAACGCAGTTGCGGGCTTTATGGTTTATGCTTTATACAGCATAGGAATTCATATTTTAAAGTAAGATTGGTTTGGAATGTCACCGAAGTCAGGACGGCTACCAAGTCGATAAGCGGAGAAAAAGTTTTTATGATTCTTATAAGAATACAGGGTGTCTTTGACATCGACGCACAAACGAATACCACGGATCCTGTACCCCCTAGTGGCGGAATTTTTGGTCTACTTTTTCCTAACAAAAAAAAAAATCTGTACTTGTTTAAATTTAAACTGTGTAAAATCGTTATTCTAACCAACCCCGACGATGTTCTTAGTAAAAAACAAAAAAGAAATTGAATTAAACGTGTATCAACTGTTCCATCATGAAATAAAATAAATATTTTATTATTTTTATAATGTGAATGTGAGAACACTGTAGACCGCGAATTCATACAAGTGAGATTCAGAAATTGGGAAAACAAAACTGTACCCTTTTATCAACGTCTTATATTACTATTTACCATCTAATTCATATAGCTGCGTTCAAAATTCCCGTTTCTAGCCACTTTTTTCATTGCTTTTTTGGGGACAATGTTGACCGGTCTACACCACAGATTTAAGAAGGGAGGAGATATGTTAAGTAGTAAAAATTGTACCGGAACACGATGTCTCCAGTTTCCCTACCACCGCCGAAACTACTACATTTGCAGTAATATTTACGCAGTCGCGCACACATCCGCAAATCATAAATCAGTCCATACTACACAGTCAATTATAAACCTTACCTCCCTAAAAACAGCGTGTATTTTCCATGCACCGTACAACTTACGCACACATGAAATGTCGATGTGCTATGCAAAAGCAATTTATTTTACATTTACGCTAGTGATTGACTAAATAGAAAAGTTATCAATTTTCCATTTTTTTTTTGCCGTGCTATTTCTTTTGGGTCCCAAAAACAAATTCATAAAATGTTAATAATAATAATTTAATAATAATAATAATTAATTATTTATTAATTTGTTTTCATAAAACCCAAAAACTAACCATTTACCCGTATAAGGCCATTATATACGTCATTTCAGAACGTTAATATTAAATACTAAAAATCGGCCAAGTACATGTCCTGATCCTCTAAAATCCTGAAAAGTTTAATAACTTGTATTATGAATTATTGCATGAAAAAGCTTTCAGTTACTAAAAAAACTTTAACTCAGGTCTAGTCTTAATTTAAGGATTGCCCATTCAAAAAGACTGCGTTTTTTTTAGAGGCTAAAGCATTTCTGGTTGAAAGTGGAATGAGCATATAGTACTATATTTTTTTAGGGAACCCATTAGGTGGCCTTCCATCAATCCATTGCTTTATTAAAATTGCGTCTTTCGGGAAACTTAAAACCTAAAGTAACATTGTAGTTATCATTTTACCTAACTTACTGCTAAACCTCACCATGTAAGGCTTTTGTTAGAAAAAAAATACTGTACTATTTTTTTTCTAACCAAATAAAGTTTTGAAAAAAAAATTCTATCTTGTTAAATAAAGAGAACAAATGAAGAGCTAGAACATGTTGCCTTATTTTAAGCAAAAGTCGTTATTAAATTCTGAATTATGCTATTTCTTTACAACTCTGTAAAATAATCAAAATAAATAAAAATATTTACATTATTTTACTTCGGATATCCAACCAATCGATATTATGGTCGATAGTCTATATTAGTAGATCATACAGGCACATCATTAACTCGCCGCAACTAACAGCGGCTTTATTATGAAATACACCGCACTGATAAAGTATCGTTATGTTATTTTTACATTGCTTGTTCCGTTACTGAGCGTTAAAATTAAGTAGTGGTTAAAGAGCAATGTATGTACTGTAAGAGTAATACAGTCGCCTTGATATTTGAAAACAAAAATAACGTAGTAGCAGCAAGGGATATTATAAGATTTGTTGTTTTTACTGATTTTAAAGATAAATATAGTATTAAACTTGTACTTCCATATGGTAAGAGATTCCATGATGACCCAGGCTTCTCTTATCACTTCGGTTCTTGCATGAAACCACTGAACAACACGGCATTTTAAATTTGTTTACGATCACGTATCGCGTATCTCACAAGTTTGTAACTGACGGCCGTTTGCCCGATCGTGTGCATTTTGCGCAAGTCGCGCGGACATGCACACGCCTCCTTGCCACTTCTCCTGTTTTTTTAAATTTCTATGGTCTACACTGTCCTCACATACCTGTTAATATTGTATTTTTTTTTTCTTTTTAAGTCAATAACCGTGGAATTTCTTGCCGAACAATCAGTAGCCCTGGCTGGCATCGGCCCTATCTGGTCCCGTTAATCTTACTGACATCTCTTTGAGGTGCGCGTGGAACACAACGCGCCGTCAAACGAAGAGCTATCCATTACACGCGGTCCGCAGCCAACATACCCTAAGCTTCCTGAAGCCGTAGCGGGTAGCGAGCGAAGCGTAGGCTACGCACTCAGTCAGCCGCTTGCAGTCTCTCATGTATAGCTCAGTGAGCCCCACCAGCTTGCTCAGCGGCATAAGGGAAGCCGGTTCGAACCAGTCGCATTCTGATACGTCAAGGTACTGGAAAAGAAAAATTGCTTTGTCTAATTAAAGAAAGAAAGAAAGAAAACACGTTTATTTGGCACACAGGTACACACAATGAAATTACAATATAGAAACTTAAATACTAAAACTTTAAAAGCCCAAGTCGTCGACGGCGCGTACTGTTCCACGCGTGCCTCAAAGAGATGTCACCAAATCGTAGGGGCCCAGCAGGGTCGAAGCCTACTGGGGCCATGGGTAGTGTGAAAGCGAAACCCGGGGCCCTGGGACAAAGGCAACGAAGGAACAGGAGTGGGTTCTTAGTCAGTAAAAGTCTGACACTATCTCCCGCTCCGCCCAAGAGCGGGTTTTGTCATAAGATGATTTTCCCACCCAATAAAAAAAATAAAAAAATACTAAAACTTAAAAAGTACATCAACATTGTGTGTCTCACGACAATGTCAAATGGGTCCAGTTCAGCATAAGCAATTCTTTTTTGTACACCATGAAAAGTTACAATATATGTGGATGACAGAGTTCATGCATGCGAGTGTAACTCAAAGTTGAGTTTTCTTCCAGCAATCAATTGAGTGATAGAGAGAGATCACAATAGAGGGTAAGATCAGACATCATCACCCCGACTCACTGGGGCATCATCCAGCCGCGCAACACGTAAGTAGTACACGATGTTCAACAAGGGCGGTCCTAGAACCGATCCCTGCGGAAAACCGCACATTCCTCGCCGTCTCCACTCTCCCTCGTGACCAGGGTAGATGATAAACCTGGTTTTCATGTAGGCCTCAATTAAACGACGGAGGGAGGAGGGAGAGGCGGAGCCATTGTAGAGGAAGAATCTCGAAGGGAACAGAGCGTTCACTACACCCTCCACGAGCTGGAGCCGGAGACTCGGTGTCAGCAGGGGAGCCCAGGCACGGAGCTTATCCTGCACCATTTTGTAGGGGCGTCCCCATGGGTTTCCGTTCAGAGTCCCTAACCACACGTCGCGGGCTTCTAATTTGGCTCGCTGTATCTCCGCTCGGAGGGTGCGCTTCGCCACCTTTTATCCCTCGTACAACTCCGCCTCTATGGCTTCCGCATCCGGCGGGCGGATGCGGCGCCTGGGGATCCCGGCGGCTGGGGCGTGAGCAGGGGCGGATCGTGAAATTGTTGGACTCTGGGCTAACACTACTTGGGGGCCCACCTAAGTAATCAAATTAATTGGCATTTTGTTAAAAATAAGTTTATATTTTTCCTACCTTTTCGACAACGACCGATCACTGTAGAAATGTCGTTCTAATGGAACAGGAGATCACGAGTTACTATAGCTAACTTGAAAGTCTAAATATACTTCGTCTTGTGGTTTTCTGTAAGAGATTGCCCTGTGCGAGAAGACCGCCGACTGAACACTTAGTTTTTGTAAATGTGTATCATTGTAGATTGTTTTTAATGAGAACTGGGGGCCCCTTATATCCCTGGGGCCCTGGGCTGCAGCCCATTTAGCCATTAAGTAGATCCGGCCATGGGCGTGAGGGCCGCTCCCTCGCGCGGGTACGTGCGGCCTCCTCTTTTGCTAACATTACTGATTTGTAGGTTGAGTGTAACTGTTACAGGAAGAAATTCTTACCTCTAGCTCCGGTAGTCTCTCCTGTACTTTGCCCAAATACGATGTGTTCAGGGGTAAATTGTAAACCCTGGAGCCACGGAGAGATAACTTCTTGAGTTGGTTCGGAAAATGGCGCAGGTTGGTCTGTGTACAAAACATAAATAGGAAATTAAATAATAACTTATAGTTTTTTTCACAGATAGACAAAAATTAAAAAGAAACGGTCAAGTGCCAGACGAACTCGCACAACGAGGGTTCCGTAAAATCTCGTTCATAGATTAGTTGTTATGTTTTTTATTTAATATGTATTATTATATTATTTGATTATTATTTGTGTATTTTGTCTATGGGCCTTAATTGCCTGATATTAAAGAATTATTATTATTATTATAACTTACTCTAAATAATAGTTCGATTCCCGAATCGGTCTCAAAGATTTTTCCGATTGCATAAAATGAAATTAATTTATGACTACACATTTACAGTTTTAAAATTTTTATGATTCCGTACCTCAAAAAGAAAAACGGAACCCTTATACGATCACTTTGTTGTCCGTCCGTCTGTTTGTCTGTCTGCCAAATTTTAGGATTCTGGCTCAACGGGAAGTACCCTAGGAATTTTGATTTTCTTGAGTGTTGAAATATACGTTTTTCGCGACTTAAACGGCTGTATCTTTTTTTTCGTTAGCTTATAAGTTTAATTTTTTCACAGCTTCAAGGGACCGCAGACCTGAGGATATGGTTTTGATTTCAACTCGATCGATACCTCCACGCGTTTCCGAAACAAAGGGTCTTGACAGACAGACAACAAATTGATCCTATATGGGTTCCGTTTTTTGCCCTTTTAAGGTACGATACCCCAAAAAAATCAATTTTGATATTACAGGGACTTAAATTTTATTTATTGTGTGTGTATCTTTATATATACACCATTAATTTTTATTAGCACAAATACTTAAAGGGCTTTTTAGAAAAGGTCTTATGTCTTAATAAATAATATTGATAAACAGCAAAGTTATTAGCGTTTGTTTATATCCCAAAATGTCACTCAATTTATGGAAATATTGTACGGGCTATTGATTAGACTGAATAAATGACGATCAAAATGGAAAAACACTGCGCGTAGTATTTTCTAGTAGCAATTGTTATGAATGATTGATTCAATTATGAATTTACCATCTATGGCTAATTTTCGTGGACAATTTTGAGACCTCGTTTTTTTTTTACTTTTGATCCCCATTTTTTTTTGGAATAATGAAAACATAGGGATATATAATCCTTCTGTACGTGTATTTGTTACCTAATTCTTTCTAAACAGCTTGACCCTTCATATTTTTAGTAAAGAAATTGTCTTAAAACTGTCGTAACTCAAGTCTGCGCTCAGCCTAAGTCAGTAAACCAAAGGTAATAAATACCTACCACACCACACCACCTACCACGACCTACCACAGTGTTGTCTTTTTAACCCAATGGTTGACTGGTAGAGAATGCCTTGTTGCATTAAGTCCGCCTATGTACCACTACTGTACATGAAGTTTAAATAAATAAATAATAAATAAATAGTATATAAGTATTTATTATTTTAATTTAAGATTTCACATTCTCTTCTTCAATTACTTCTACACACTATTGTCTACTTTTCTTTTTATTTCTCCTTTCGCAGGTCTGCTGGAAGAAATTTTTTATTGGAAATAAGCAGTACCTTTGTACAATTTTTATCTGAATGTATCTCCTTTCTTTATTCGTGTGTACATAAATTATAAAATAAATAATAAATAAATGAGTCAGCCGTACTTACCGATCTATAATCCAGGTTACAATACTCAACAGCCAAAGACGTTAGGTTAGCGCATGTATTTTTCAGATCACGCATCAATTTCTTCGTCAACGTGAACTGAGGTCCTTTGCAATCATCCCTAATATCATCTTCGAATAAAATGGGGTAATCATCCTTATTTTCCATCTTCGATTCGTCATGCCCATTTACATCATAAGCGCTCGAATTTTGACCTCCATTTTGGACTGAATTAAGACCAAAACTGCTGGAGCTTTGGCCCCAAGTTCCTGCTTTTAGGTCCGACGGGCCGTAAGCGCTTTTACCCGAAATATCTGGTGTTTGTGAGTTTGGACCAAAACTACTGGGAGTTTGGCCCGCATTTCCTGGTTTGTCTGACTTTTCGCCCGAACTTCCGGCACTCGAGGCGTCTTCAGATTTGCTGGCCGCGGTTTCTGCGGCTTTCTTGTCGGCTTCCGCTTTCGCGGTCTTGATTTCGGCTTCTGCTTTGTCGGGCCAGCGTGGGGAGACGGCGAATCTGTTGAAACACTTTTATTATAGATGGCGTTATTTTTTTTTTTGGGTTAGTACTATTTTGACGTGAAATTTCTAAGATAATGACTAAATAAAAATACAACAGGAGAGAGGCCCAATAATTAAAATATTCAAAGCATTTATTTCAAATAAACCACTTACAGGCACTTGAATTGCCAAGAAGTCAGTCACAAAATTGATGCTAATTGCACATTCCAAAGTGTAGATTTCTATTGAGAAGAATGTGAAATGAATTTTAGTGATGAAAAACTGCGAGTGTGAAAAAAATACAATAGTACTAACAAATTTAATCTATTTTATCAATAAAAACCTCAAAATATTACGTATTACATTTCCATTTCATTACAATATAACGAAAATAGGTAACGCCTGACCAAAATATACTTTATCGTAATATACGTATCTTTGTTTGGTTACGATTTAAAGACCTGGTTCTTTTTGCTATTGATTCCTCGTATTGGCATCTAACATATAACCAAGGTTTAATTTCTGGCAAAAAGAAAAAAGTAAATCATGCCAATAGTTTGTATTGGCCTTTTTCGTTGTTTTTCTTTTACTTTGACAAATCAAAAGTGCTTGTACGGTTAAATTGAAATAAATGCTATAAGTTTAAGTTAAGATATCGGGCAAAATCGAATGACTTATAATAACCAAAAACGTTCAGTAAAATAATAATGTACTAAAACTAGTCCAAAGTAGTCTAAAGTGAATTATTGTGGCTTAGACCACATACACACCGACTTCGATGATTGATGAAGAATAGGTAATCTATGTTTACTTATTATTTTTGATACGCTCGCTCCTAACCACAGTCTCACATAATGGCAAGGCGATGATGTGGTTGACGATGGAGCACGCTTGCCTTTCAAGTCAAGAGTGAATGGATTACTTGTATAACCTAATCACTCTTGACTGCTAGGTTGTAGCCATCAGGAAACACAGCCTCCGATAAGGAATTCTTTCGAACGCTAAGGTTGTCACCTTTTAGGTACAGGCACGCTCGGCTCATTCTGTACTTAACTTCCTTTTTACTTTGTGTTTGTAACCGTTATACTGTGTCTGTCCCAAATAATTTTTTTTCTATTTTATCTACTTCTTAGCCACGCAAAATAAATGTGTTCCCAAAACGTTTTGTACGTATGGGTGGTACAATTTACTCTATTTTCTTTTAACTATCGTTAGTAGCCAAACATATTATAACAACAAAACCATCACCAATCAGTACCAGCTATCGCCAAAGCTTATGCGAAAGCGTCATTAATCCCATACTCCATGCACAAAATAACTCTAAGGCCTACTGTCCACGGACGCGTAGCTTCATAGACGCGTATTCGTCATTATACGCTTAATGTACGCCTGTGTGAAGCTTACATACAAAACTATGGCTAAATGTCTACGGACGCGTAGCTTCATAGACGCATATTCGTCATTATACGCTTGGTGACCCCACATTAAAAAAAAAATATTAAAAAATACAGTACTTGTGTCAAAGTAATGTCTCATGGTTTTATCTGTGGAGAACATTGTTGATTTCACATTTGTAAAACCATTTTTAATCCTTTTTTTTATGTAATATTCTATGAATTACCCAGTAAACATAAAAAAAAAAACAAAAATAAATTGTCGCTGCAGGGCCGGCGTTCTATGATCTTGCCATGTTTCTGATGTTGCGTAACAGGCGATTGTAATATTGGCGTAACCGCCAATATTTTCACTTATCGTAAAATTATAAATTAATTATATTATTATTATTATAAGTCTATCTACACAGTTCTGAGTCAAGGCATACCTGGACACATTGTTCAAAATTTTTCAAAGCGTTACATTTTATTGCCAATACTAAAAATAATCGCAATGAGCCTTGTAGTTTCTGACTCAGACAAGTGTGAAAATATTATAAGGACGGACAAACAAAATATTCTTAGGCCCGCTTGTAACAAATCGTTGTTTTACAGAATGATATTTCAAAAAGGTGGGTCTACGCATGAGGAACCGAGCTAAAGCGGAGCGCGAGACATGCTCAAATTCGTATAGTGTCGCTCCTGTTCGGCGCCTCTGGCGTAGATCCACCCTTATAATTAGTACTGAATGGAATTCATCTTCAAGATAGCTACTATTTTCTATTACAGATAGTAGCGAACATTGAATAACACTTATTTTTAGGCGCCACATCCACAAGCGAGGATATCGCTACGATTTTATTGTCCTAGCACTACATTCTATAACGTGTCTCCACGAAGCGATATGATCGCGACGATTTGCAAAAAAAAACGTTATGTTGTGAAGATACATTCGCTCATGGATTTAGCTGTTACATACAGACATTGAGCCATTTTTGACGAATGTCGCTTAAAATCAATAGCCTTTCACGCTTCGATATCATCTCAAATGATACAATCCACAAGCGATGGTATCATTACGATATTATCGTACTAACACGACATTCTATAACGACTCTGAGTGTGGAGACACGTAGCGATATTACCGCAGTGATTTGCGAGCAAAACTTCAACTCGCAGCGATACACGCACTCATTACGGTGGCGCTTACATACCGAGGAGTGAAGGGCTATTAGTCCGAAGCGCCATTTTGGACGAATGTCGCTTAGAACAAATAGCCTTTCATCTTTCGATATCATCTCAAATGATACATATATTATATGCTTTTCAGCCTTTAATTTGAATGTTAATAACTGTGTCACTAAATTTCATATGAAAAGAGTTTTTTTTTTTTGTACAAACGGGCCAAAAAAACACAGAAAAAAAAACTAGAATCTCTGTTAAAAACTTACGATTGATATCGCCGATAGCTTTGCTCAGCGAGATTAGCCAGTATAATATCTCTCCTTTTTTCCATTTAAAATAAGCATGAAAAAGAGGAAAAATTTAAATTTTTCTTCCTTATATTTTTAACGTTTACAAACAGGAAAACTAATTTATTAGCAGCCTTGACACACAACTTGTTTTTTTTACAAACACGCAAAGAAGGATTCCGAGGCCCTACCACGACCTTTCAACGCGATCTATTTGACGACCTAAACTAAACTGTTAAAGAGATGGAGGGATGGCTACATAAGGTGTTAAAAAATTAACTTTAAGAACTTCGAGGGGACATTGTACTCCTCATTATGAACAACTTTTACTATGGGACCAAACCTGAAAAAGCGAAAAAAAAAAACAGCTGCTCCATACATTTTGACGAGTTATGCGAACATAAACGTAGGGAACAGCAGATTTTTTTTTCGCGATTTATAGGGTGTATATCTCCATCGCTCTTTCTTGCTCGCACGACTTCGTCATGGTAAGGCCCGTGTATATATAACTACAAAGCCTGAAGCATTTTCTACCAATAAACTACAGGGTGAAATAGAAATAAAACGTGGACAGGTGACACATTACATACAGTACGATAATAATTATAGTACATTTTGATACAAGTAGAGAAAGTTTGTCATTGGTACCGCGGCGGAATTCGCCCGAGCGGCAGGCGAGGGTGAACGTGGAAATAAATTAACGGGGGTTTACATGCGACTCATGAGAGTCGCTGCCACACCCACCCAGCCATATACGATAAATACAATAAATTGTGGCGGGGGCGAGCTCGCGCGTTTTTCCGCACTAGTGCAGAAAACAGTCTTTTGCGTGCCTAAAAGCAGTAGGGATAAGAGTGGGTTTTCGAATAAGCGTATTGAAGTCATTTTTTTAATTTCTAGCCAATTTTTTTCCCAGGAATTAATAGCATTATTTATAAAAAAGAAAAATGACCAAATATTAGTATCTATCAATATTTAAACTAAACATATAGTTATCGACTTTTTGTGGGTGAAGTACGACTAGACTTTTTTTATACACCACTACTTTTTAATAAGTAAAAAGAAAAAGGGAGCTCTTTCCGTCATACTATGACATCACTGATCATATTTGTGTAGTCAAAAGTAAAAAAAAAAACGAAACCCTAAAATGGTCCACGAAAATCTGTCAAAATTGGTAAATTCATAATTGAATCAATCATTCATAACCTAACACACACACAGCACCGGTCACACAGAACCGGTCATTGTAGCGACATTTGGGGGAGGCCTATGTCCAACAGTGGACGTCTTTCGGCTGAAATGATGATGATGATTCATAACTTGCTACTAGAAAATATTACGCGAAGTGTTTGTCCATTTTGATCGCCATTCATTCATATTTTTTATTTATTTTGAGTAACAAAGACTCATTTTAGTTTCATAATCACATACAGACAATCCATATAATAAAATTACATACAATGAAAAGTTAAAATCAAAATTAAATTAAATTAGATTGCATTGGATTATCATTAAATTATATTATCATAAAAAGCCAGTACAATATGTCCACAAATTAAGTTATATTTTCGGATATAAACAAACGCTAATAACTTTGCTGTTTATGAATATTATTTATTGAGACTTCACTTACATAATAACCAGACCTTTTCTAATAAGCCCTTTAAGTATTTGTACTAATTAAAAATTTGTGGTGTATATCTTGTCTTTCAACTGAAAGAGCAATATTAGCCTACTGTATCGGCAGCGACTTATGCATATGTCGCAGGTTCAAACCTAACCCAGGTAGCATTACTTTGTGTAATTTATTTCATCACTACTGCTCTCAAAACAGTGAAGAAAAACATCAGGAGGACCCCGGCATATCCTAGAACCAAAAATTCGAAGACATGTGACATCCACTAACCCGCACTGAGCCTGCGTGGTGTATTACGGCCCATTCCCTCTCCTAGAGAGGAGGCCTGAGTCCCAGCAGTGGGAACATTTTTAAGGCTAATTACGCTTATGCTTGCCTTTCAACTTATATTTATATTTATATAACTTATATTTATATTTACAACTAAAGCCTGAAGAAAGAAAAATAAGGATATTATATTTTTTTTTAACTTAAAAACTAACACTAAAACACATACATGCAAATAAAATAAGCCATATCATGCAACTTAAAAAAAAAATGTAAGTGTGATGTAATAATAATAGTTCACAACTTTCACACAACGCCATCTAGTCCCAAACTAAGCCGAGCTTGTGCTATGAGTACTAGACAACTGATAAACATACTTATATATTTCTAAATAAACACATATTATGGATAAATTACACCCAGACATAGAACAAATGATCATGCTTTTCACAAATATCACACAAACATTTGTCTTAAATGGGAATCGAACGCACGACCTCCGGTATAGCAGTGAGGGGCACTAACCACTAGATGACTAGACCAACAGGCCAGTCAAATTATATTTAAGTTAGACGTCAATTTGGTAAGTAATTATTTTTCAATATTAATCGGCAACCCGCTCTTATCCCACCGCTTTTAGGCACGAAATAGACTTGTTTTCCGCACTAGTACAGAAAAGTGCGCGTACTCTCCCCCGTCACAATTTTATTACATGTATCGTACCAGGTCGGTCACGCGTCGACGGTCAACCCCCGGTTATTCATTTTGTAAGTGTATTGAAAAAAGTCGTTTAATACACGTGCAAATTTATCACTGCAACCCACTCCATAACACCCTCGCCTACGGCTCGTGCGGATTCCGCCTCGGTCGCAATGACAAACTTCCTGCACTTGTATCAAAATTTACTATTTCCTGACTGAATATATTTGAAGCTAACATAACACGGTGGTATTCATTTAGTACGCAAGACGAATTTTAATATTTTTTTGAGCGGCAACGATGGAAGCGAAGCGGCCGCGTTGAGTTGGTTTGATGTTGTCGCGCGAACTCTTGCGGTGTGGTAACTGTTTTAAATACATTCTGTTAATTCCCGCGCACATAGAAAAAATCCAGAACATCGCGCTGAATTTACATAAACCATCGAATCGCTTCGCGATAAATCACCTACGTACGTACACCACGTAATATGACATTTAAAATTATACTGTAGCGTCTAAAATTATACTGTAGCGTCTAAAATTATACTGTAGCGTCTAAAATTATACTGTAGCGTCTAAAATCGCACAAAAGCCAAGCAATGCAACAAAATAATAACTTCAACCTTTTAAACAGCCAAGTCGGATATTTCCGACAAACACTCACACGTATACGTGTATTAGTATTTAGTCGTACACGTATTATACACGTATACGAGATGGAGTATTTGGTCGTAGATGTGCGACCCTCGGTCGCTCCAATACTCCATCTCGTCATCTCTTCTGTCACCTATGGGGATTGAAGAGCTAAACGAGGTGAGATTACCCAGTCGCAAACACACTACCTTGGCGAATAGGACACGAAAACATTCGTCGGAAAAATCCGACGCAACCGGCTAAAGGGTTAATAATATTAATTTCAAGCGAGCCATTTCCATATTTAAACGTCAAACGCACACTTTTTAAGATACCGATACAATATAAAACTTTATTATTTCAAATCTATATAAATAAAAATCAATGCCACTTTTCGTTGTAATTTTATAACTCAAGAATGGGCTCACCTATCCAAACCAAATGTTTAGGCTTTGTTCGGACTATTTAGTAGATGGTTTATGTGAAGTTTGCGCAAAATCGGTCGAGAGGTTCTTTATTTATCACATTATTACGCGGTACGAAGTTGGCCGGGTCAGCTAGTGTTTTATGTTTTAATGTTTCACCAGCTCTTAAATAATTCGGTTTTGTGCTATTCAAAACCAAAATAATAAAATCAAAATCAAAAAGCATTTATTTCAAATAAACTATTTACAGGCACTTTTAAAATGTCAAGAAGTCAGTCAGTCAGAAAAATAAAAATAAATGATGCTAATTGCACGTTCCAAAGCGTAGATCTCTATGGAGAAGAATGTGCAAGAAACTCCATGGACACTCTTTTCAATCATGTTTTGTAATTACAAATATCTCTGTTAAATGTTTCTTGTCGCTATCATGTGAGAAAAATGTAAATAAAAACTAAATATAGATATTAAAATAGTAACTGGCAGCTAAGAGGTGACCAGCCTCAACTGACAGCGCCCGTTCACGGACATGACGCTAATATTAGCACCACTCAGCTCAACCATTTTGAAGGGAACCGAATGATCCAACACACGTGCCACCATCAGTGAGACATTTGAGTGAGCAAGATAAACTCTTAACCATTTAGTAATGAATTAATAACCCTAACATTAGGACACCCTGGACACAAGCCGTTGCTATTACATTGAGCCCTATTGACCTCAGATTTCTAACTAGGGTTTTAATTTGAGACGCCAGTTCATTTGCTGATGTGATGCGGTGCTGGATGGAGCAAAAGATATAAGCCAATGGTGGCTTCTTAACAAAGCTTTTTGCTAAACGAAAAGGTCTACATTTCAATGAAAAAATTTGAATAAAATCTTTGGGGCCTCATCAGAAGGCTTAAAGTCACCCAAAGGGCAATGGAAAGGGCTATGCTCGGAGTTTCCTTGTGTGATCGTATAAAGAATGAAGATATTCGCAGGAGAACCAAGGTCGCCGACATAGCCCGAAGAATCCAAACTAAAGTGGCAGTGGGCAGGGCACATTGCTCGTAGAACGGACGGTCGATGGGGCCGAAACGTTCTAGAATGGCGACCGCACTCCGGAAAACGCAGCGTTGGAAGGTCTCCCACTAGGTGGACCGACGACCGATGGTGAGAGTCGCGGGAGTGCGGTGGATGCGAGACGCACAGGATCGGTCGTTGTGGAAGTTACTTGGGGGAGGCCTATGTCCAGCAGATATTTTGAATTGTATTGGAATTCTCTCACTGAAATGAACCGTTTTAGGGTTCCTCACCCGAACAGTAACCAACAGAACCAAATTGCTAAGACTCGTATTTTCTTTCCCATTTTTTTCTTAAAAAATCGTTTCCAAAGACTTGGAATTAGTCCTGTATCGTGGATGCTTTCACAAACACGTAAACTCACATTCACAAGTCACCCAGACCCTGAACACCTATCCGTAGACCATACAAATTTTTGCTCCGTGCGGGTATCGAACCTGTGATCCCAGCGCAATAGTCAATTGCTCATCCACAGCGCCAACCGTACCTCTGTTGTACGTCTTTCTATCAGTAAGCTGTCTGTCGCATGGACGATGGATTGGTCGTTAGTCACACCAAATCCGTGCTACAATGTAGGCGTGTGTAACACTTTACTGAACCGACTCACTGTTCCGAAAAACATTTTAGTGTTCCGAAAGATTGGAACAGCAGTAATGTTTTAAATGAATCATTTGGAACAATTGGAACACTGAAACACTCTTTACTTAAAACGTAAATAGTGTAATTTTTTATGAACTGAACTATAAATATCTGCTTTAAATTAATCTCAAATCAAAATTCAATTAAATAAAACTGTTAGTATATGGCACAACGTAACAGATCACGATTCAAAACAGTCAGTGACTGTGTTTGTATCTATTGAGCCGTTGTTCCAAATGTTCCATTTGTATTTTTTGAGCCGATGTACCAAATGGCACTCACTGCACTGTTATATCACTGTATGTATTATTCGGAACATTTAGAACAACGGCTCAAAAAATCGGATCGAAAAAATATCTGCTTTAAATTATTCTCAAATCAAAATACAATTAAATAAAACTGTTGGTGTATATCATGCAACGTAACAGATCACGATTCATTACAGTCAGTGACTGTGTTTGTATCTTTTGAGCCGTTGTTCCAAATGTTCCGTTTGTATCTTTTGAGCCGATGTTCCAAATGTTCCGTTTATATCTTTTAAGCCGATGTTCCAAATGTTCCAAATGATACATATCACTGTTTCGAAACATTTCAGTGATACAGACGCAAACGTTCCAATCGCAAAGATGACACACTTTGTACCACGCCTACTACACTGGAGACTACAGTCTGCGATGCCATCCACATCACCGAAGCTAGGGCAACATGGCGAAATATAGTCCACTAAAAATATTTATTCAGGTCACAACCCTCAGCATTGAGTATAAACGACCGTAGGTATGTATTGAGGTACCCGAGTCAAAAGAGATCCGGGAACCCCAATACTCCATTCAAAATGAGTGTTCTAATCAGAATCTTATATTCAAAATGAGCGTTTTATTCAGAATCATCTATTCAAAATGATCTTTCTATTCAAAATGAGTGTTCTAATCAGAATTTTCTATTCAAAATGAGCGTCTATTCAGGATCATCTATTCAAAATGATCTTTCTATTCAAAATTTATTTATTTATTTAAACTTCGTGTACAGTGGTGGTACATAGGCGGACTTAATGCCACAAAGCATTCTCTACCAGTCAACCATTGGGTTAAAAAGACAACACTGTGGTAGGTGTGCACAATAAATAAATTACAGATATTTTTGAAATAGAAATGAGTGTTCAATTCAGAATAATCTATTTTGAATAAAGAAATTGAAATTTTGAATAGAGTATTGGGATGCCTGGATCTCTTTTGATCCAATTACATACCTATTAATGACGCCAGAATGAGGCCATTTCTATTCCAGCTACAACAGCAAAAAAAAATCAGTTAAATTCAAATTTTATATTTTTTCGCTTCATAGATACGGAACCCGTCGTGCTTGAATCCAACTCGCTGTAGGTCAGTTTTTGAGAAGTAAATATGGTTCTGTATTGTAAGCAAAGCTTATCTTAAAAAGTGCGCGGCAACGTACCGTCTTAGTGTGAGCCGACCCCATCAAAAATAAATAATTACAGGTTCAAAAAAATTGAACTAGCCGAAAATCCACAATACGTGATGAGTATCGATAGCCAATGACGATAAAACGATAATGAGGTTCGCGAGAATGTTTTTATAAAACCTTTAACAACCCTTAAGCCGTATTTGAGGGTAATTTTATAAAACTAATAAAGACAGTCTTTATTATTATTTTTTTATAAAAATTTAATAATAAAGACTATTCTATGATAATTTTTTAATAAAACTTTTCCCATACATTTCGGGCACGTGAAAAAGTGAAACCTAGGCCATATCTTAAAGGACTGTATGATAAATCAATAGCAAAAAGAATGATGTCTACAAACCGTAACCAAACGAAGTTAGAGATTATTTAGTATATTGCTATAGTTTGGTATCAGGCGTTAATTTTCCTAAATAAAAATACTGTATGTCTAATATTTTAAGTTTCCAATTGATAAATATTGTTTTAGTTTCGGTTTTTATGGTGAGTACGCATTAAATAGTGTCAATCACTATCACAACACTAACGCGTATTTTTTCGATTCGTTTATCACTTATTTTGTTTACTAGTTTTAGTGATAAAACCTGCGAGTGGGAAAAGATTATAACAATAATAACCAACTTAATCTATTTAACAATGAAAACCTCAAAATATTGCATAATGATTATATTTCCATTTCATTTTAATATAACGAAAATACGTAACGCCTGACAAAAATATACTAGCAATGCTTCTATAGGTATCTTCGTTCGGTTACGGTTTAAAGACCTGGTTCTTTTTGCTATTGATTCCTCATATTGTCCTCTAACATATAACCTAGATTTCATTTCTGGTAAAAAGAAAAAATTAAATCATTCCAATAGTTTGCATTGTCCTTTCAAGTTAATAATCCAATAACCCAAGAAATAAGTTGATCCGGGGGATCTATAAAGTAGCCGAAATACAGCGTAAGATGCAGAAAAGCCGCTTGCGATAGTATGGGCATGTAATGCGCTGAAATGAAGACCATATGACCCAATACTTTTTGACCATAAAAGAGGACAAAAGAGGAAGAGATCGGCCTGTGACTAACTGGAGGCGAACCATCTAGAACGACCTCCTGACAATGGGCCTAACGCCAGGCATGACACAACATCGCCTAGAATGGCGTAAAAGCATCAGGAGGGCTGACTCCAAAAAGGGAACAAGCCAGGGTATTGATTAATTGATCTTATACTTCCTGACCTTATCCCATATTACTTGGGGTCGGCCCAACAAGTTTTTTTCTTCCATTCTGTCCAGTCACCCGTCACATTATCACTAACTCCCTTTTCTTTCATCTTCACACAATCCATCCATCTTTTCTTTGGCCTCCCTCTCCATCCATCTACAGGTATACTCAGAACTTTTTTAGTAACATGCGTTTCATCCCTCCTCTTTACATGACCATACCAAGACAAACGATTCCCCTTCAACTTTTCACTGTCACTGGCGCCACTTCCAAACTTCTTCTAATATACTCATTTCTCACTTTATCCATTCTCGTCACACCACACATCCATCTCCCAACATTTTGCAACGCAAAACATGTTGCCGGATAATTTGACAGATATGCGCGTCATGTGGGGGACATTTTGTCCCCCAGTGTATCTCGAGGTTTTATCGTCATTTGTTTATCGTACTCATTTTATTTCTCGAATTTCTCCGCTAGCTAAGGCCTACTGACCAAGGGCGCGTAGCTTCATAAACGCGTATTCGTCATTATATGCTTGGTGTACGCCTGCGCGGAGCTTACATACAAAAAAAATAACCTACTGAACACGGGCGCGTCGCTTCATAGACGCGTATTCGTCATTATACTCTTGTATGGCTGACGGAGCGACCACACCACAACGCCCTACGTACATTAAAATTTATAATAAGATTCCAGATCGAATTAAGAAACTTCCAAAGGTCCACGTCATTATGTTATGCTTAAATATTATAATATAAACTTTTATAAACATATTAATCTACAAATAAATCTTTGAATTTGACTTTGGCAAGACGTTGCCACTCCGTCGACAGTGTCATAGTTTTGTATGTAAGCCGTGAGCAGGCGTACACCAAGCGTATAGTAACGAATACGCGTGTAAGAAGCTACGCGTCCCTAGTCAGTAGGCTTATCTCAATTTGATCCTGTGTTAGAGTATGTATTTACATTTTTATATAATGTTATTTACCTAACTGTTTCATACAGGGAGCGTGCACGGCGAAGGCTCTGCCACCTGAAGAAGCAAACCATTATCATTCTCTCTCCATAAATATATAATAACATTGACACATCGTTACTATTCCTTGACACAACGTTTAAGTTAATTATTATTAATAGTTTCTCTTTTACCCGCCTACGTCGGATATATCCGACAAACACTCTCACGTTTATTCCGCTAGGGTCGCACATCCACGACCAAATACTCGCATCTCGTCAGCTCTTCTGTCACCTATGGGGATTGAAGAGCTAAACGAGATGGAGTACCCAGTCGCAATCACACTACCCTGGTGAATAGGACGCGAAAACGCTCGTCGGAATAATCCGACGGAAGAGGTTGAAGGGTTAAATGTATGTAGAATGTGTCGCCACGAGCAAATAAACTATGTATAGATGTAAAGCGCCCAATGTGGCCGATCAATTTCTTACACCCTTATGTACTACAAGACGCTCGACCATCGTTTTGGTAAACAATTTTTAATTCGTAGTTTTGAAAAACGAATAACGGCAAACCGGAATCAAACTCTATCTATAAATATACACGGTGTATTTGACATCAACGCACAAACGAATACCACGGATCCGGTACATGATTCTGGACACCCCAGTGGTGGAATTTTTCGTCAGTTTTTTTCTAATTTATTTTACTTTTTTAAAATGATGATATATTTATAGTAAAAAGATTTTTTTATATTAATAGTTAATTAATTAAAAAATCAATGGGGTAGATAAAATCGTTATTCTAATCAATCCCGATGACATTTTTAAATTTAAAAGAAATTCATTCGATTTTAAAATTTTTAAAGTAATCCATCAATTTTTTTCACTAAAAAAGCTAGAATAACGATTTTATACAGTTTAAATTAAAAAACGTAAAGATTTTTTTAATTAGGAAGAAACCGACGAAAAATTCCACCACTGAAGGTCCAGAATCATGTACTGGATCCGTGGTATTCGTTTGTGCTTCGATCTCAAAGACACTCTGTATAAGTTATAAATATTTATAAAGAGAAAATGATTCCGGTTTGCCGTTCTAAATAGATATTAGGGGCCGTTCAAGTATGACTTATGCAGATTTTTTGCAAATATTAACTCTCCCCTCCCTCTAGTCAGCAAAAGTAAACAATACTCTAACCCCCCCCCCCCCCCCATTCTTACGTAAACATTGATACGTGAATTTGTCAATGTGTTAGTTAGGTTAGGTGAGGCAAATTTAAAATTTTGACATTATTAATTTAAGTTAACAGTTTTCAGTCCATAACATACTAATCCATGACACTAAGTCTTCAATGACATTAAATGTATACTGCAAAATGATGTGTGTCTGTACACTTTCTTGGGATTTTGAAACATCGACATTTTTTTCTTAAAAAACTAAAAAACAATTGCACTGCTGACGTAATCACCATTTACCCTCCATCCCCCATGTCATCAAAAATAAGCAAAGCAAAGACCCCCCACCCCCCTGTAGCGCTTACGTAATATTTGAATGGCCCTTTGGCGGTAGGCGGAACAGAGTGTAAAGTCCCGCAAACCACTGTTGAAAAGGGAGGATCCTCCGACCAGACGGGTGTTATATCTGGTGGGCTGCAACTGCCCGATAGATGATTTCGGGCTGTTCTATATGTTCTAATCGCGCGGAGAACTTTGATTGCGCGATGCCGGATTAGTTCTTATGTGACGCCATAGATGTCGCTACAGCCCCTTATGTTACGAACATACTATCTATCTAGCATTTATCCTGAAGAATAACATATATTTTTCTGATTCTGTTTACCACCTATATCAAACTTCTGCAGCAGATCATCTATAAATCGATTTCTAAAAATCAAGGTTTGGCAACACTGCATTTATACTTTATAACTATAATAAACAACGACCATTAAAAATTCATCATAATGTTACTAGCTTTTGCCTGCAGTTCGCCCGCGTACATAAAATATAGCCTATGTCACTCAGGAATAAAACAGCTTGCTATTAGTGAAAAAAATTTTGCTATCGTTCCAGTACTTTCAGAGATTACCTTCATAATATTAGTGTAGATTGATGTTTTTCAAGGTGGACTAAAATATATAGGGTGACTGGTAATTAGTGACCGATACTTAAACACGTGATTGTACTCATGATTACAAACAACTTTCCCAAAGAAACTTTTTTTTAAACTAATTAGCTTAATCACAAGAGCTGTTTGAAACTTTGAATTTCGCGCGCGCGCCTTCACCCGATCAGCTGTTAACGGCACGGCGCCCGCGCTCGCGGCGGCGAGCAGTGGTGGCCGAGTGGTAACGGCCCCGACTTACGAGTTGTAGGTCGCCGGTTCAAACCCAGCCAGGCGCATTACTTTGTGTAATTTATTTCATCACCACTGCTCAAAACGGTGAAGGAAAACATCGTGAGGAAACCGGCATGTCCTAGAACCAAAAATTCGAAGACATGTGACATCCACCAACCCGCACTGGGCCCGCGTGGTGGATTACGGCCCATTCCCTCTCCTAGAGAGGAGGCCTGAGTCCCAGCAGTGGGAACATAATAAGGCCGACTATGCTATGTTATCGATGACGTAAGCAATTTTCTACATGTATCGGTAAAATAATATCCAAAGACTGTTGCTGCTTCTGTTTTGTTATTGAGATTAAATTAATTAGTATAATAAAAAAGTTTTTTTGAGAAAGTCGTTTGTAATCATGAGGACAATCACGTGTTTAAGTATCGGTCACTAATTACCAGTCAACCTATATTTAAAAAAAATGAAATGGCGTGAAATTCCCTGTTAATAGTACTCACATGCCATGATAATGTGCAAATTAAATATAATGGATTCACGCAATAAAATAAAAGCAACAGTAAGAACCTATGAGTTTCAAAAGTATTTAGAAATTACTAATAATACACGGAGTCATAAATTCCGTTCCCTTGTAAAAAGTACAAAGAATTTTACTTTGTTTTAGCAGCCAATGTATCAAGTCAGCTTTCTCGGCAAGCTCTGTGGCTATGACATTACCTGCGGAGAAGTCACGACAAGTGGTGTGACAGATAATGTCATCGCCATGCAATGTGTACTTAGCGTTTGGCAGGAACGCTAACAGAAGTCATCTAAGCCTACTGGGCTGCCTCCTATATTTCCTGCACGCTCCCTATCCCTTGGTTTTGGATTAAGAATTCAAAACTGAGAAATTATCAAACTTTAGTTCGCCAAGACAATTTATCAAAATGTGGTATTACCTACATGTGGTATTACCGACATGTGGTATTATCGACATGTGGAATTACCGACATGTGGAATTACCGACATGTGGTATTACCTGCATGTGGTATTAACTACATGTGGTATTAACGACATGTGGTATTACCTGCATGTGGTATTAACTAAATGTGGTATTATCTTCACGTGGTATTACCGACATGTGGAATTAACTACATGTGGTATTACCTACATGTGGTATTACCTGCATGTGGTATTACCTGCATGTGGCATTAACTACATGCGGTATTACCGACATGTGGTATTACCGACATGTGGTATTACCGACATGCGGTATTACCAACATGTGGTATTAACTACACGTGGTATTACCTACATGTGGTATTAACTAAATGTGGTATTATCTTCACGTGGTATTACCGACATGTGGAATTAACTACATGTGGAATTACCTACATGTGGTATTACCTGCATGTGGTATTACCTGCATGTGGCATTAACTACATGCGGTATTACCGACATGTGGTATTACCGACATGCGGTATTACCGACATGCGGTATTACCGACATGCGGTATTACCGACATGTGGTATTACCGACATGCGGTATTACCGACATGTGGTATTACCGACATGTGGTATTACCTACATGTGCTATTACCGACATGTGGTATTACCGACATGCGGTATTACCGACATGCGGTATTACCGACATGCGGTATTACCGACATGTGGTATTACCGACATGCGGTATTACCGACATGTGGTATTACTGACATGCGGTATTACCGACATGTGGTATTACCGACATGTGGTATTACCGACATGTGGTATTACCTACATGTGCTATTACCGACATGTGGTATTACCGACATGCGGTATTACCGACATGCGGTATTACCGACATGTGGTATTACCGACATGCGGTATTACCGACATGTGGTATTACCGACATGTGGTATTACCGACATGTGGTATTACCGACATGCGGTATTACCGACATGCGGTATTACCGACATGCGGTATTACCGACATGCGATATTACCGACATGCGGTATTACCGACATGTGGTATTACCGACATGCGGTATTACCGACATGTGGTATTACCGACATGTGGTATTACCTACATGTGGTATTACCGACATGTGGTATTACCTACATGTCGTATTACCGATACGTGGCATTAACTACATGCGGTATTAACTAAATGTGGCATTAACTTCATGCAGTATTACCTACATGTTGTATTACCTACATGTGATATTAACTGTGTTCATATGGTATTAACTAAATGTAGTATTAACACACTCAAAAGCCCATCTCAGACACCAATCTGCATGGTTCTCATATGATTTGACCATTACATGTTTCTGTATAGACTTTTTATATTAATTTAGGTGTTTTCAAGGCTAGAATGAATATGCACCAACAACTATTGCATCACTGCTTACCATCAAATGGGAGCAGTCAAGCACTGGATTATTACAATTAAAAAAAAAAACTTTAAACAGACTTTGACTCCTGAGTTTGTTTCGGCGTTTCTTCTCATGGTAGTCAGGTAAGAAACGCCGCCCTCATCTCGTTTAAATTGACGTGTAAAAGTGTTTTCTAAAAACCTATTTGCAATCAATTATCATTTAAAGTAGATGTCGACATTTTCTTAAATAAATATTCTCAATTCAAAATCAGGGGATACGAAACATTTAGGTGTTTTTCCATTCCACTTTGTAAAAGCGCAAAACCGTTATGTCAAAATATACCAACTCGCAATTTCCATATTTTTTAAAGCCAAAAAACAGCAACTCACATTTTACCAATTTTTTTTTTTTTTACAAAATAAAAACAACTCATATTTGTCCATGTTTTTTATGCTAAAACATACCAACCCACATTTTTCCATACTTTTTTATGCCAAAATAAACCAACTCATATTTTTTTTACAATTTTCTCAAAAGTGTCTTCATTTTATTCGTCATTCCCAGTCGTTCCCTCGATTTTGAGTATTTAAAGCTTATTTTAAATCTATTCTATGCATACCTACAGCTACTACTACTTTTTGGACTACTTTTGCTTGAAGCGGTATTTAGATTATTTTTCCTGATAGTCATATTTAAACTACTTTAGTTAAGTCATATTTATACTACTTTGTTGAAAGTCATATTTGGACTACTTTTGCTCCCACAAACCGCATTTGAAATACTGGAATTCTTGAAGTGATTAAGTACCAACCAAATCGTGGGTTAGTACATTTTAGCCTAACCGGGACCGTACTTAACCAAAAAAAAAACAAAACAAGCAAAGGAGCAAACAAGCCATTTTTATACTAAATGAGAAAACTAAATTAACTTACCGAGGAAGATGAGGATACCACATGCGGAGTAAGAAGTGTTCCACGTCCACGCCTTCCTGGGAGCCTATGCAGGTGCCTCGGATGAAATCTGTTGACACGTAATACTTTGTAACAGTAGAAAGGTACCAAGCCCAACCTGGACACTAATAGCCTCTTTTTAGGGAGTGAGTGCTAACGGAGTGCAGTGGCGTAGTTAGGACCAACGGCCCTGGGGCAAAAAATCTGGGGCCTCTTATTTTTATATGAGAAATCTACAAATAACTTTCCTGCTCAGGATGGAGTTGGTGGAAGTGTCAGATTTATATTGACTATAATGAATTGCCTTGTTTAGTGTTGCATTCTATTTTATTTAGATTTCAAAGGTGAGAGAATAGGGTATTTTAGTCTTTAAAAGAAAAAATCTAAAAATATATCATTAAGATAGCTTAGGCTTCCATCCAAAGTTTTCAGTCTTTTTTATCCGTTCTTTATCACCGTGAAATAGTAGCCACCATGTTATTACGTCATTCGGCTGTGTAAACTAAAATGACAGCTGTCAACTGTCAACTGATCGGCCGTACTGAGAGCATTTGTTTACACAGCCAACTGACGTCACGAACTCACGACCACAGAGTAAATATGGCGTCCACTATTCTGCATTTTCGTCAAATTACGCGCGAAATTTGAAAACATAAATTTTAAATACATTTTTAGGGTATTGACTGAATAAAAAAATTGTGATTTTTTTAGTGGTTTATTAACACTATAGAATCTAATTGAGACACTTTTCAAAAATGAGTGTAATACCCTATTTTTCGCTATTTCAATAAAAGATTTGCTAAGTAGAATCTATGGGCCCCCGAGCCTGGCTGCCCCAGGGCACTGGCCGCCCAGCCCTTCGTTAGCTACGCCAGTGACGAAGTACCGACGAGACCATATTATTACGCCTCCACTGTCCGTCAGTCCATATCATTACCTGTCCTTCCGTCAGCGGGTTGTATCCCACAAACCGTAAGAGTAATATAGTTGAAATTCACACAGAACATGTATTTCTTTCGCCGCTACAACGACAAATAATAAAATTAAAATAAAGTTAGAAATTAAAGGTGCATCCCGTACAAGAAAAATTATTTTATCGGCGTTTTTTGTTGCGCACTTGACAAGTTTGGCCGCGGCAACACTTTTGAATAATCCAGTGGGCTAAAGGAACACAGGTGTGGTTTTAGTCAGTAAAAGTCTGAAACGCCCTGTCACTCCACACAGAGCGGGAGAAGGTATTTAATTATTTTCCCACCTCAAAAAAGAGGGTGTACTCTAGTGTGTTCTGAGGATTAATTGAAGCTCGTAGAATGAATGAATTAGTTGATGTATCTTAGTGTGTTAAAGATATTTAAGAAATGAATGTCAGAATGAGTGTATGATTGAACGAATGAATGATTGTACGACGAATGTATATACGAATGAATGAATGAATTAATGTTTGAATTAATAAACGAATGAATTAATGAACGAACGAACTAATGAACGAATGAATGAATGAATTAACGACCGAATGAATTAACATATTAAAGAATGAATGAATCTTACCTTGATCTGCTTCCACCGGCCAATGCAAGTCTTGGATGCCCAGACATCTGTTAACAAACAGTAGTGACTTAGCCATTTCAACAAGTTTTCTTTTTTATTTTACGATCGGCGCTGGTTCGAGCCATGTTTCGTATGGGATGCGGTCACCTCCTCAAGCAAAGCAGTAATGCTAGCGAGAGATGGCGGCAAACATGAGGGAACAGGCCTTTTTTACGTCCCAACCACCCGCGACAGGAAACGCTTCGGGCGTCAGGAGTTTCAGGGTGATTCCTGGGCACCGAAGGCGCGATGCAGCAATGGGTAGCTCGCCGTCCACCCGTCAGGTAAGGACCCAAGTCATCGACGATGATAGCAAAACCATTAAAACCTAGCAGGGCCGATACCCGCTAGAGCCACGGGGAATTTCTGAATAGGAAACCTATGTCCCTAGAACGCAAAGAGCAACTGAAGGACACAGGTGTGGTTTCACTCAGTAAAAGTCTGACAAGCCCTCTCGCTCCAAACAAGACCGGGAGAAGTCATTGGATGATTTCCAATCTAAAATGAAAAAAAAAGAAATGAGAAATGATGAATGGAATTAATAATTAATTAATTCCATGAATTGTTACTCAGTCTTCGTCCTCTCTCCTAACTTTGCTGTGCCCGACAGGGTCCATATTGATCTTGACTATATTTATACCACCTATATGTACATAATATGGAATGCAATAAAGTATTGAGTATTATAAATCTCTGCATCTGGGTAGGCTTCCAGTATAACCAAATGCAGCTGAAAACAAATAATTTATATGGAGCCCATATGACCTTCATATTTCTTTGACCATTCGAAGATTCAAAGCATTTTATCAAATAAACCATTCACAGGAACTTTTGAAATGTCAAGAAGTCAGTCAGTCAGAAAAATGAAGCTAATTGCACATTCCAAAGTGTAGATTTTTATAGAGAAGAATGTGAGACACTCTATTCAATAATGTTATGTATTAAAAATATCTCTTTTACATGTTTCTTGTCGCTATCATGTGAGAACAATGTAAATAAAATAAAAACTAAATATAGACATTAAAATAGCAACTGGCAGCTAAGAGATGACCAGTCTCAACTGACAGCGCCCGTTCCCGGACATGACGCTAATATTAGCACCACTTAGCTCAACCATCTTGAAAGGAACTGAACGATCCAACACACGCGCCACCATCAGTGAGACATTTGAGTGAGCATGACAAACTCTCAACTGCCATGCCATTTATTATATTTCCCGGCCTTTTTTTTTCTCGGTGGGAAAATCATCCAATGACATCCCCCGCTCTTGGGCGGAACGTGAGATAGTATCAGACTTTTACTGACTAAAAACCCACTCCTGTTCCAGGGCCCCAGTGTTCTCTTTCGCATCACCCATGGCCCAGTAGGCTTCGACCCTGCTGGGCCCCTACAGTTTTGCTGACATCCCCCTCAGGCGCGCGAGGAACACTACGCGTTGTCGACGATTCGGACTCGGTCCGGACGGTTACCAGACAATCGGACGGCGGCACGCCGTCCGCAAGTCAGCGCCTACGGTGGCTGGAAATCAGGATCGCGATCCCGGCGGCTGGGGCGTGAGGGCCGTTCTCTCGCGCGTACGGCCGCCTCCTTTGCTAGCATTACTGCTTCGCAAAAGGAGGCGACCGCCTGTCACTCCTCGCTCCGGATATTTCCCGGCCAGAACCAAGCCATGGTGCGAGAGGTTGCCACTGCACAAAGGCTAGGTAGGTATTATGGATAGCTCACCTGCTAAACTTATTAGCGTAGCCCGCTATCTTGAGCTCGGTGGTTGCCGAAGACAGGCAATGGGTCAGCAGCCACTTGAGCCGCTCCTGACCCATCGGAGACGTCCTCGCGTCCACACGCGTCCAGAGCGTGCGGTCGCATATCAGAATGCCGAGGCGGGAACAGGTGCTGGAAATAAGACATCACAATCACAATATAATAATAATAATTAAAGAAGGGTTGATAAGAGGCATTTTTCGCCTTTAGAGGTAGGCAGAACAGAATGTAAAGTCCCGGAAACCTCCGTTGAAAAGGGTGGATCGTCCGACCAGACGGGTGTTGTGTCTGGTGGGCAATTGCCCGATAGATGATTTCGGGCTGTTCTATATGTGCTAATCGCCCGGAGAACTTTGATTGCGCGATGCAGGATTAGTTCTACGTATAGATGTCGCTACACGCCCATCAAAAGTTTCTGTTTCCGACAATCTTTAAATGCATTTGTGTAGTATAGTGAGAGTATTTGTTGAATATGTGCCAAAAACTGACTTTCTGAAGCCATGACTTTCATCATCATCATCATTTCAGCCGAAAGACGTCCACTGTTGGACATAGGCCTCCCTCAAGCGACGCCACAACGACCGATCCTGTGCGTCTTGCATCCACCGCACTCCCGCGACTCTCACCAGGTCGTCGGTCCACCTTGTGGAAGGCCTTCCAACGCTGCGTTTTCCGGTGCGCGGTCGCCACTCTAGAACTTTTCGGCCCCATCGACCATCCGTTCTACGAGCAATGTGCCCTGCCCACTGCCACTTTAGTTCGGCGATTCTTCGGGCTATGTCGGCGACCTTGGTTCTCCTGCGGATATCTTCATTCTTTATGCGATCACGCAGGGAAACTCCGAGCACAGCCGTTTCCATTGCCCTTTGGGTGACTGGGGTGACTGTAAGCCTTCTGATTGTAAGCGACCATGTTTCAGTACCATATGTCATCACTGGCGACACGCACTGGTCATAGACGTTCGTCTTTATTGGAATACACATATCTTAACGCTTGGTAAAATTTTGATCGCGTAAAGCGGAGTATTAATGTATATTGTAGGTGTATACTTACTGGCCCAGTGCCTTCAGATCCCTCGGAGTTAAGTACTGCAGGATGCAGAGCAGCACATCGTCTGAGAGGTCCATGAGCTGAGGGAAGCTCCGGCCATTATCACCCACGGACGCTGAGAAGAGCAAAGATTAGATTCTGTTAAGAAGTTTTCTCGAAAAACGTTAATTAAACATTTCAACACAACTAAAACAACATCTATGATCTACCACTTTTTAATAATAGTTGAAGAAAAATTGTTAAATTAATTTCAATTTCTCCTATCTATTCCTCCTCTCTCCTCTCCTGCACAAATTATTCTGTTGTCTGTTGGTCAAGATCATTTATCTAGGGAACGCGTGGAGGTATCTAATTGAAATTAAAACCATATACTCATGTCTGCGGTCCCTTGAAACTATGAAAAAATCAAATTTCAAAGTTGACGAATAAAAAAGATACGACCATTTATGGCGCGAAAAACATATATATTTCGACACTTTCAAGGGAATAAAAATTCATAGGGTACTTCCCGTTGACCTAGAATCCTGAAATTTGGCACGAAGCATCATCTTCAACATCTTGTGTTTTTGTTAGTATATGTTTATATTAATAATGATAAACAACAAAATAAAAATGTATGTAATAAGTACATAATACATAGGTAATGTATGTATATTTTTTTATTTTTCGTATAAGATATCAGTAACATCAATCAATTCCCCACAGAGATTCAAAACAAAAACCAGCCATGCATGCGTCAAACGTATTGGATGTCACGTGACTCTCCAGAACACTGCTGGAGGTGTTAAGAATCATGACGGTCACTATAAGCTACGTCATTATATCAGACTTTGTTACATAAAATTTTATATGAATACCAAACTTTGCTGTCTAATTATTTCATAATACAGGAGATGAGAGAACAATTATAGGAGTCTTCACGAGGCACTATGCCACCAACAAACAGCTCCACAACATGGTACTAGCAAGCGAACCGACTTGCAGGATCTGTGGAGATGCAGAGGAGAATATGCTACACTTGCTGTGTGACTTTGCAGCACTAGGCTCCAAAAGACTAGAGTATCTGGGCCAACCATACCCAAGACCAGAGGACTACAGGCTCAGCCCCATCAAAGCCATACTGGGACTCATGAAGAAGATGCACGGAGGGTTAGGGGTTGAGTAGATGGGAGGGGAAAAGCACAAAAGATCCAGAAGGGTCAAGGTGCTCTGGTTCAGGGCCAGCCCCACAACAAGATAAGATAAGGTAAGCTACTTCATAATAAGCAGTCAATACAGGTGGAGTCATCATAATAAACGGATTCTACTGTAAGTTTTCTTTATAAACCTGCAGCATTGCCATTTGCTGCTGTATGGAGTAACTGCATAGTTATTTTAATCCATAGAGAGATGTGAGAGCATCGCATGCAGTTGCTAAGTGCCCCACATAAGCGATTGGAGTATTGGAACTCGGTATGTTGATCCTTACAGAAACACCAAATTAATTCTTAAGATACTGGGTTCATTGGCTCTCTGGCAGACCCGAGCGCGGACTTCTGGGTCTTGGTCATCATATCTATTTTTTACCACTATCTCACCTGATGGTAAGAATACGCTAAGGTAATCTGTAGTCCTAGTAAGAATAACAAAAATGCATCCGTGTGTTACCTCTCCAAACAAAGAGAGAGAGGTCGCTTCATTATTAGTTAATTAGATATTTTAAAAAATATATATTGAAAACGCAATATAGTACTTTAACAAAAGGTAGGTTTTTAATACTACGTCGAAATCAAAACTTACCGTCCTGAACGCATCCGCTATCATCCAGATCATGTTTGGCAGTATTTTCAGCTTTCAGCGATCCCATTTTCACTAAAATAAACCGGTTCAAAAAAATATTCACTGGCCACCAAGGGCCATCACATAAGGAAATAAAGGAATCAACGCAACGGCCATAAGACAAAGGAAAACAAGAATAAACGAGGATGAACTGCAGTTTATCCACAAACAGACACGACTTTTTATATTTTGGAACAATTCCAAAAAGATATTATTTGAGTAATCACAATAATCACAAAATCGAATAACTCGGGTGTTCACTGAAGAAAACAACTAGAGTGATGTTTTAGTTTTCAATGTTAATATTATTGATTTTAGCTTTTAGTCGATTGCTAAATTAACAACGTAGTAACTATTTCTCTAATAACCGAATCATTCGATACATTTTAAAAAGAATATTTAGTTTTCTCAGCTCTATTTAGGTTATTTTCAATGGACATTGTACGTAAAATAACATCCATTTTTAACCAATCAAAGCGGAGGAGAATAAAATTATAATTTTTCTATTGGACAAGTATGTTTGAACGTATCTCTTCGTTGACACCTTGAAAACCTTTTTTCATTTTGACAGTTTTCAATGAGAATTGCTAATGTAAATATTTCTCCCAGATTAATAAAAAAGCTTCCAGCATTCCTTTATTGCTTAGAAAGTATTGAATACTAATTAAAGAGACACTAATACGGCATCAGAAGTTGTAATGAGAATTCGATTTCATGAAACTTTTAATTCAATATTGCCCGTTTAGGGTCGCGTACAACACTGACAACATTGCACTATCCCGTCATTCACGGTTTGACATTTGATGAATAATTGACATTTCGTTCTTTCATGTGCTTTCCGTCAAAAAGCACGTCGCGCAAAATATTATTGTCTAATAAAAAACGATGGCAAAATCACTTAGAAGTCGTTGGAAGCGAAAATGCAGGGCGGTAAAGCGCGAACGCTACGCCGTCAAAGAGTTAGCGCGTCTAAAGAAAATGTTAGGCGTAAAAGAAGACGACAAACCATCAGAAATAACCACGGAAGAGGTTATGGAGTCCGACCAAGTTATATTCTTAGATGCTGGAGCTATTAGCAAGAAGGCAGATAAAAAGAACAAGAAAAAGGCACAGGAAGTAGCTGAACAGGCTGAAGAGGACGTCGAAATGAGTTCCGATGATGAAAAAATTGAGGTTGATGACGACGGTAAAAAGAGAGTTTTTAGCACTAAATCGCTTAAGGACCAAAACGGACAGTACCCTGTGTGGCTGCACAAGAGAAAGATCGCTAAACTTAACAAAGTCGGGAAGAAAAACACGAAGAAACGCACTAAGAATAAGAAACGGAAAAGGTTGTAATAAATATTTTTATTTTAACATCAGTTTTTTATTTGTTACACCATCTTTTGTAAATGAGTTCATAAATTACATATCACAGGAGAGCAGCAGTCTAATTTAGCAACAATTATTATGTATGTGATCTCAAGAAGATTGCATTTATAGAAAAAAAATTAATTAAAAAAAAAAGTTCTAATGATATCTTTTTTAAATTTAAATAACATAAACCAGTGCTTGACTACCGAAGAATCGCCAAACTGAAGTGGCAGTGGACAGGGCACATTGCTCACAGAACAGATGGTCGATGGGGACGAAAGGTTCTGGAATGGTGACCACGTACCGGAAGATGCAGCATTGGAAGGCCTCCCACAATGTAGACCGATGACCTGGTGAGGGAAGTGGGAATCCTATGTCCAACAGTGGACGTCTTTCGGCTGAAATGATGATGATGAGTGCTTGACTACAATCGAGACTTGTCCGCAAAAACAATCTGTTCTGCAAGCAATGTGCCCCACCCACTACCACTTTAGTTTGGAGTCTCTTTGGACTATGTTGGTAACCTTGGTTTTCTGCAGATATCTTCAATTTGATTTACATGTATAGATATGAAAATAGCTCTGTATACCTGTTACCTCTTCACAGTTTAACAACTGAATAGATTTTGATATAACTGGGTATGATAAGCTTGAACTCACAAAACATTTTATTTATTTAATATTAAATGCACAAACATACAGCGGCAGACTTAATGCCTGAGGCATTATACTACCAGTCAACCTAAAACCTAAACTTGTTAACCTTGTTTTAATATTAATTTATTTAACCCCGAGCGAACACTGGGCGTTCGCTTTTAATGAATTAATGAAGGTGGGGTATGGAGGTATGGTAAGTTCAACCTTACCAATTTCATCAAAATCTATTCATTGTCTTTCTATTGTGTCACTACTAATTACGCTACTCAAAAGGTTAAGATTTTTGTGCTTGAACTCCAAGGAAGGACACAAGCCACTTTTTATCTAGCTTCAACGTTGACTTCCATCCGCAATAACTGTCATTCATGTGAATGAAATTGTGAGCAAAAATGAAAATAACGATGATTAGAAGAGGTTTATTCAAAACAAAATGACAAAATAATTACAACAAAAAAATATATTAATGTTTTGAGAAATTATTTTGTAATAAATATTCAATATGTTATAATGAAGGATGAATATAATGAGGAGGGATGAAACGCATGTTACTAAAAGAGTTATGAGTTTACATGTGGATGGATGGAGAGGAAGAGGGAGACCAAAGAAAAGATGGATGGATTGTGTGAAGAGTGATATGAAAGAAAAGGAAGTTAGTGATAGCATGACGAGTGACAGGGCAGAGTGGAAGAAAAAAACGTGTTGCGCCGACCCCAAATAATACGGGATAAGGGCAGGAAGATGATGATGATGATGATTCAATATGTTATAATGTATAGAGAAGTGCATATTAATAGTAACATTAGCACTATTGAAATCGACCTTACTACTATGTAAGGACGCTATCAATGTCCGGTTATTACCATTACCACCTCCAAGTGTTAACCAAATCTGTGCTTCATCCGTTCCAAGTTCAAGTGCTGAACCGGTTCAGCCTCGGTATAGACATATTTGACAGACCTGTTGGTCTAGTGGTTAGTGGCCCTGACTGCTATGCCGGAGGTCATGGGTTCGATTCCCACCCAGGACAAATGTTTGTGTGATGAGCACAATCATTTGTTCTGTGTCTAGGTGTAATTTATCTATAATATGTATGTATTTAAAAATATTTAAGTACGTTTATCAGTTGTCTAGTACTCATAACACAAGCTCTGCTTAGCTTGGGACTAGACGGCGTTGTGTGATAGTTGTGGAATAGTATTATATTATAGACGGACCACTACCTTGGTACGAGGGACCAAAACCGTTGTACTAAGTTAGAGATTGTGGTCACACTATTAGAGAGCTAATAGAACAAAACAATCACAAAATAGGTATTTTGATGTACCCACTTTACTAATACACAAAAAATAAAAAAATTTTTTTTCTTGGACAAATTTTTATGGAATCATGTTAAATGATATGAATTAAGGAAAAAAATACAATTGATACTGAAAGTGTCATTGAGACAATTTATAATAATCTTCCTATACATTGAAAATCTTGCTAACAGATTTTGGAATAACGTTTGATTATTGTGAAATAGCCATTCAATACAGTCACCTGAACTGAGAGACTACAAAATGCAAAAAAACTTAGAAAAATTTGCGTGCTACCCTGGAGTATAACATAAAGAATAGAGTTCAGATACGTATACAATTTTGGTATTAGCAGACCCTTAGATATATTAAATATACAAAAAAAAATCACACAAAGGAAGCACATTTCAAGGCACCGTAAACCTGCACATGGCCTTTCTTGACTTCCCGATCCAATTTCAGTTAAATGGTTTGTATGCTAGAGCCCTAGCAAGAGCCATCTGCAATTCCTCCGTGTGCGACTCTGCAGCAATATGCTTATGCAGGAAATAAGATTGTACCACAACGTTACATATTGTGCAGTAGTAGTCGGCTCCGTTGAGCTGAAAAAAGTTGTGTAAATCAGTTACATGCCCATAAGATCACAGTCGAATTTTACAGAATTTATTTAGATTCATAGTGAGAGATTCGTGGAGAGACGACCTAGATGCCTACCGCAAGGACTGGTCCGAGGTGGCTCGAGAAAAGAATATCTGGAAGAAGTTGGGGGAAGCGTTTGCCCAACTGTGGGACAGTATTAAAAAAAAAAAGATTCAAAGCAATTTATTTCAAATAAACCATTTACAGGCACTCTTGAATCAAGTCAGTCAGAAAAATATTATGCTAATTGCACATTCCACAGCTTATATCTCTTATGGAGAAGAATGTGCAAGAAACTCCATGGACACTCTTTTCAATTATGTTATGTAGCAATGTGTCTGATATCAAGAGTGAATGTACATTCTATTTCTGGGCAAGTGGGCTCCATTGCGACTACATCATTGCTTAGCGAGATAGTGGCCTAACACAAGGGTATCACTAATAATCTATAAATATAAAAGGAGAAACTGACTGACTGACATATCAACACACAGCCAAAACTACTGGGACTAGGAACATGAAATTTTGCAGGTTTCCTTGTATGATGCAAGTGAGCACTAAGAGAGGATTTTCCAAAATTCACCCCCTAAGGGGAAGAAAGGGAGGTCCGAATTCTTTTTTTTTTTATTACTATCTCATGTAGCATGAGCCTATGCCATTAGCTAGACGCAACCCCAGACTGTTGGTAGCAGTCTGGGGTCATGCTACATGAGATAGTAATCAAAAAAGAACTTAAAAATCTCTACAAAAATGACAAATTAAAGTCCTTTTTTTTTTTTTTTTTTGTCCTTTTTTTTTTGTATTAGTCCTTTGAAAAATCATCAAATGACTTCTTCCTCTGATTGGAGCGAAAGGGCTTTTCAGGCATTTTTACTGACTAAAACCAACCAAAGTTCCTTCAATCACCTGTTGTGTTTCAGAGCCATGGCAACTCGAGTCCATAGCAACACGTTTTTTATTTGTAATATCCCAAATATTTGACTGAACTATCATATTTCTGTTAAACAAAACTTATTACCGACCTTTCTAATCAAGTTTTCATTGAATTCTTCAACATGCGGGTAACTTTTTACGATTTTTCGATGATTTTCCGAAGACTTGTGTCTTTCTTTAGAAATTACGTCCCTGATCATTTCTGTTTCACAAAACACACATCTGTACAATACCCCTGATGTCAATATGCCGTGGTAAGAATCTGAAGACACCACAAGCTTTTTACCACCACGTAAAGTTACTATTAGATAATTTTGCGGCTCATTAGATTTTCTCTTCTCAGTCTTTACATACTCTTTGTTCTCAGTATTAGACGCTGGCGGGGCTTTCGCTTCAACGGGACGTTTTTTGGGCTGTCTCAATGCTGGCATGGACATCTTTAAGAAAATGAAAGCCAGAAATCACGATTGATAAAAGTTATTGTGTAAATTAGCGTAGGTAAATAATATTAACTCAAAACAAACTGCGGGTAGGAGATTGAAATGAGCCGCCAACAGTGTTGCCATTTATTGCGTAATAAATTCAGCCAGAAAATTCTGTCAATTTTTTTTTGCCTATAATTCTCTCGGTCAACTCCTTATTATTTCGATTAATTGCAATCGATAATTAAGAAATGACATAAATACCAAATACGTACGGAAAAATGTAATGAAAAAAGGAAATAATAAAAGGTTGGGTGGGTTCTCTCGCTGGGTTCACTCGCTCGGCGGAAGAGTGGGGATCGCTTTGCGCACCGCACACATAAGGCAAAAAAGATGTACACCTATTTTATTTTATTTATTCTTTTGCCTGCAATCGTCTTAATTCTGGTTGAAGGTAAAAGTTAAAAAAAAAAAACATAGTTTAAATCAAAGTAGCTATGTTTCTCTGTCTGTTTTTCCGTTTACTTATTAACCATGCAACAGATTTTCATCGGATTCAGTTTTCAATTTCTACCGGAAGGTATGCATATTGTAGCAAAGATGAAAATTTTAAAGATTTATAACACCCTTACGAAGAAATTCCTAACATTTTACCTACTTTTGAAAGGAACTTTCTCTGTGTGCCTGTTATGCGTTCTCGGCTAAATAATTTTTGGTGACACAATAACCAATAATAAAGATAAAATCGATGAATTAAAACTCACAAGTCAATTTATTGGCACGGAAGTGTACTCGTCGTCGTTAGGTACGTGCAGCAAGCACGGGGAACCAATCACGAGTGACGTCTATGATGCGATGCGCGGCGGGCTGACAAACCCCGCCCCCGCGTCTCACTTCATACCACCAAAGAGACCTGATATTTTACTTCTGCGCAACTAAAGGTCAGTGCTCAAGATCCGTGCCGATACCTGTACTACTATGTCTCATATTACGGTACTAGATCGTGAAGTTACCTACGTTTTGTTCCAGCCACTTTCAAAATTATAGCTAAAGCGGAAAAAACGTAGTCCATTATGGCAATTCTTTGATTGCATCTGACTGTCAATGTCATGCTGTTTTTGCACACAGATAAATACAACATAAATAATTCTACCTCTTTTTAACACAGAGTTTTTTTTTTGCGGGATTTTTCGAATGAAATTCGGTCTCGTTAGCCCTAAACCCATTCAAATATGGTTAAGTTCTAGCATATTACCTAAAGGCACCTATTATTTTTTTTGAGATTATCATTTCTTCTGAAGCAGATATTAAAAACTGTGCGTCAGAATTGCATAACTTAGTTCCGCCAAGTCTGTTCCACCATCGGACCACCAGATGACCTGTCGTTTTGGGTACACATTCATTGTGCGTACAGATATGGAATGGAAATCTTTGCCGGTGTCTGTGTTTCCTGAACCTGTACCATGACGTTAAAAGTAAGATTGTTTCATTCTTATTTCCAGTGTGGGTAAGAGATGGCGCTAGACAATCTGTATAGTTCTATCTCTTACCCACACTGAAATAAGAATGAAACAATCTTACCTTGGACGTCATGGTAACCCCACTGATAGCTATAACCTGGGGGTCTTTAAGTCAAGAGTGAATAGGTTACTTCTAGGCAAGCATGTTCCACAGTCGACCACATCATCACTAACCATCAGGTGAGATAGTGGTCAACCACGAACCTATCAACTAGAGATGAAACGTATATACTGGAACAGGTTTTTGGAATAGGTCTGTGGCTGGACGCGCAAAGACTTATTCCGTGCGCACCACATAAACGCGTATCGAGTATTTTGGCGTACGGCGTCTGACACGTAAATAAATGATGGACTACCTAGTGGATGAACACGATTAGGTGTAAGAAACGTGCAGAAAACACTATTTAAAAAGAAAACAACGAGATATAGAAAAAATAATAAAACATAAACAAAAAAAAAAAAAACATAAAAAAGCAAAAAAAAAAAATCCTGAAAATATGAACCTAGATGATTAGAAATTCATTTTGTAAATAAAACGAATTGAAACCTTTATACGCCAGCTTTTCTTTGAGTTTCTATATTTTTTATAAAAAAAAAGCTATCAGTCCTAAGCCTGTTAAACCGAAAATACTTCATTACTTAATCGACTCGATATTACTTATACGTACAAAGACTCGCTATAAGGAAACGTTAAAAAACTCGAGACGCCTAAATACTCGTGGCCCTAGTTTTTGGAATAAGTATTTCGGCGGACGCGTACTTTTAAGACTCAGTACGTATTCTACCTAGTATATCTCAACTCTACTATCAACAATAAAAAATATATGTAAAACCTGGGCAAGTGCGAGTCGGACTAGCGCATAGATGGTTCCGTAAAAACGAAAAAAGTGTCGATGATTTTTTCCAAACCACAAATAAAAGTTTTTTTTTGTGACGTAACAACAAATTTACTATTTTCAGATATATTCGTATATCTGTGCTTTATGACCTTGCTTTATGCCAAACAGGATTCTGAGTCAGCGGGAAGTACCCTATGAATTTTGATTCCCTTGAGAGTGCCGAAATGAACGTTTTTAGCTATAAAAACGGCCGTATCTTCTTTTTTCGTTAACTTGGAAGTTTGATTTTTTCACCACTTCAAGGGACTGCAGATTTAAGTGTATGGTTTTAATTTCAACTCGATACCTCCATGCCTTCCCGATATAAAGGATCTTGACAGACAGACGGACAACAAAGCGATCCTATAAGGGTTCCGTTTTTTAACCGACTTTAAAAAAGGAGGAGGTCCTCAATTCGGATGTTTGTATTTTTTTATGTTTGTTCGCGCATAACTTCGTCGCTTGCCAACCGATTTGAAAAATTATTTTTTTGTTAGAAAAGGTATACTTCCCAAATGGTACCATAGTCAACAAGTCAGGATCTGATGATGGAATCTTGGTGAAATTCAGAGAACTCCTCAAATATTATAGGCAACTATATAGTGATTTTGGTATTTTCATCGAGAACTTAAGCATTTACAGTCAAAAAGTAACATTTGATGAAGTGGAACTGATGAAGAAGACCAGAAATGGTCAACGGAACTTCATACTCGCATAGATATCACAATGAAGATAGTTAAGCAACTATGATAATACAAATAAATTAATGGTTCTGAATAGTTCCGTTGAAAATGGTATCATCAAATTGATCTGATGATGATGATGGAGCCAGAAGGTAGGCACTGGAACTCCGTCATTAATCAATGTAATCTAGCCGTGTTTGGGCTTATTAGAATTGTTGTGAGATGCACTTTGGCTATAAGGTACTATCGAACAGATCTGATGTTGGAGCCGGAAGGTGAAGGTAGACACAGGAACTTCATAATAAAACAATGTAACTAAGTAGTGTTTGGATTAATTTGAATTGTCATGAGAAATAGGCACTCTGTTTATAAGTGTATCCCAACTAAAAACTGTGAAATAAAAATCTTTTTACAAAAAAGAGATAACCGACGTCACTAAAAAACACTAAAAGGATCAAAATAACTTTAATTTCGGAAGTCGGTGTTAAATAAGATACAAATAATACCGAGAAACACCGTCTTCCGAAATTAAAGTTATTTTGATCCTTTTAGTGTTTTTTTAGTGAAGTCGGTTATCTTTTTTTGTAAAAAGTTTTTCCTTTTGAGGTACGAAACCCTAAAAAAAACTGCGTTGGAACATAAAAACTATTCCTCTGGCTAACATAAAGAGGACTTCTGTCTAATGCACTCACAAGCGTATTACTAGCTATTTATGTCGCTGCGTCTTATCGCTGAAAACAAGTAATTTTTTATGGCCTATTTTATTTTTTATGGTCTTTCGGTCGTTACATGAAAATGTAATAGTATTTCCTTCCTTCTAGTAAGTAGTTGAAAAACTAAAATGAAATATGTGATTCTACATTGTTTTTGTAAGTTAGTTTACACTAATATTACCAATCTTCTATATCTATAAATATAAAAAAATCAATGCCACTTTTCGTTGTAATTTTATAACTCAAGAACGGGTTCACCTATTCAAACCAAATGTTTAGGCTTTGTTCGGACTATTTAGTAGATGGTTTATGTGAAGTTTGCACAAAATCGGTCGAGCGGTTCTTCATTTATCACATTATTAGGCAGTACGAAGTTCCAAGCTCAATGTGTCAGCTAGTATCATATAAAATGAATAGCTGTTCGTTACTTTCGCTAAAACTCGAGAACGGCTGGACCGATTTGGCTAATTTTGTTTTTAAGTCTTGAAATATTCGTGATAGTCCAGGGAAGGTTTAAACGGTGAGAAAAAATGGAAAAAAGTCACAGAAAAAAATTCCGAATACAAAGCCTGAATCTGTAATTAAAGTGTCATTATAAAATGAATTATGCTGTTCTGGTAATGCCAGTAGATGGCGTTATCCTTACTATTAGGGAGTACAAAGTTCGCCGGGTCAGCTAGTGTTATATAAAAGTAGGTACCTAAACATATTAATTGTTTTAAATAAAAATAAAAATAAATTTTATAAAAACCCAAGGTCAGGTAGTAGGGCGATCGGGCCTGAGGCAGAACATGAGCCGTATCCAGACATACCGCCTTCTAATTCACACCAGATCCAACCGCTTAACAGGAGCTTCCTGCCCCCCTAGTCAAGTTACGATCGTTTCGTTTGCGTCGAACGCCTTGAGTAGGCCACGCTTCCGATTCCTTTGTTCTGACGTCATCTCATCGCTCGGTCACGTGGTCAGAACAAAGGAATCGGAGGCGTGGCCTACTCGAGGCGTGCGACACAAACGGAACGATCGTAACTTGGCTAGGGAGTTGTCGTGCTGTTCTCAAAGAAAACAGCCTTAAGCGCAGCGCTGTCCGTAGCGATGAAATCCAAATAGCTACAGTTAGAGGTCAAACGCGATATTGCACTCTACCAATGCTAAAATATCTAAAATTTCTTTGTAGAAGGGGATCAATATTTCATGACTGATTTAATTCGTAGAATAAAATCTAAAGTATAGAATAAACTAGTTCTGTGGGGTTACCATGACGTTCAAAGTAAGATTAATTTAAACGTCATGGTACAGGTCATGAACCATTCAACTTCTACTGCATAGAAATTTCAGACAATTTAGCATGAGTAAAGTGCCTCTGCACTTTGGACCCCCTACTGTATGTGTCTGTATAGGTTCATTGAATTGTTGATCCTCTGTACGTATTTCGATTTCGTCGCTGCAGCCAGCGCTGCACTCAAGGCTGTTTTTTAGAGAATAGCACTGCTGGACACTTACAATGACGTGTTAAAAAGCCAGTTTTGCAAGCGAGAAAAAGAGATAAAGCTATACACTCTATATAGCTCCATCCCTGTCAGTTCAGTTTAGATCGTAAACTGGATCACGTGATAGCACTGCTGAGGTGTTGACCCAGGCAAGCTCAGCAAAGGTCCTTTCCGAAGGCCTTCCAGACATTTTTCAAACCAGTCCTAGATCATCTTGCCATTACTTTCGGGACCGTTCTCGACTGCGCTTTCCCTGTGCAGAAACTACTGCCCTGCGTTCAAAAATAACCAGAGTAGGTTAGGGTCAAAAATGCTTTGAGTTATAACCCAGAGTCGTTATTTTATAACTCGAGTAGCTAACCTAGAGTTAACCCAACTAACTATAACTCCGAGCAGGTTAAGTTGGTGTAACACTTGAACACAGAACACACACACTTGGTTGTCAGTTGAACTCTACGTTCGCGTCCAAAAATGCGAGCGTAGAGTATCTAACCTAATGACGTCATTCGAGTTAACTCTAACCTCATTTTTTAACGCAGGGCTGCGTGGCGAGATTGCACATTACTGATAAAAAAGTATTTTTTATTTCCAGTTATAATACATTTATTTAACATAAAAATGTGTGACCCTTTAAGAAGGCACAAATCGAGAAGACACGGGAGATATGATATTAATGGTTTTATTACTCAATTACTAGCATCTAGAAGATTTGACGAGCTGGCTGAGAAATTAGCAGAAAAAGCAGCTAATAGAATTATGAATATAAGAGGAGAACAAACTCACGTTGATAGGGCCAGTGATTACAATGATACAGAGAGTATACAACCCAAATCGCAAAACCAATCAGAAGAGAAACATGAAATAGGCCGCGTACAACTTACTAAGAATTTCGCTGGTAAGATCAATCCAGAAGCGATAATGAACGAAACGATTTTACTAACAGAAAGTCTCAAATTAAAATATAAATATCTTAAAAAGAATGCAGAGAAAAAAATTAAAGACCAGAAAGAGCTGGCTAGCAAAAACGTTACGAATGAAAACCAAAATATGACAATAAGGCTCGTGGATGGAGAGCATACAAGCGAAAACAAAACAGAAAAACAAATTGCTGAGCTTAACGCAACACAACAAATCCAAAATAGGGTCATAACTGAACCGGTCGATGAAAACAAAAGAATAAAAGATTATAATGAAGGTATTTATGGGCGCAAAACTATTATTTGATAAGGATTTAATTTGATCACTCGTTCATCATCATCATCATCATTTCAGCCGAAAGACGTCCACTGCTGGACATAGGCCTCCCCCAAGTGTCGCCACAAAGAACGGTCCTGTGCGTCTCGCATCCATGGTACTCCCGCAACCGTAACCAGGTCATCGGTCCACCTTGCAGGAGGCCTTCCAACGCTACGTCATCCGGTACATAGTCGCCATTCCAGAACCTTTCGGCCCCAACGGCCATCCGTTCTGCGAGCAATGTACCCTGCCCATTGCCACTTAAGTTTGGTGATTCTTCGTGCTATGTCGGTGACCTTGGTTCCTGCGGATATCCTCATTCCTGATTCGATCACGCAAGGAAACTCCGAGCATAGCCCTTTCTATTGCCCTTTTGGTGACTTTGACTTTTCTGATGAGGCCCATTGTAAGCGACCACGTTTCAGAGCCATATGTCATTACTGGCAACACGCACTGGTCATAGACTTTCGTCTTGAGACACTCACTCACTCGTTGCTTTATGTAATTTATTTCATCACTACTTCTCTCAAAACGGTGAAGGAAAACATCGGGAGGAAACCGGCATGTCTTGGAACCAAAAATTCAAAGACATGTGACATTCACCAAGCCACACTGGGCCCGCGTGGTGGATTACGGCCCATCCCTCTCCTAGAGAGTAGGCCTGGGTCCCAACAGTGGGAACATTAAAAGCTTATGATATGATTATGATAAACATAAGCATAATCAGCCTTTTAATGTTCCTACTTCCCTTGTCCCATATTACTTGGAGCCGGCGCATTATGTTTTTTTCTTCTTTTATTCTGTACTGTCGTCCATCACACTATCACTGACTCCCTTTTCTTTCATGTCACTCCTTATACGATCCATACATCTTTTCTTTAGCCTCCCGCTTCATCCATCCACGTGTATACTCATAGTTACATGCTGTTTCTACATTGTGTGTATCTGTATACGTGTGCCAAATAAATATTTTTCTTTCTTTCTTTCTTTTCTTTCATAGCCAAAGGCGTAGCATGGTACGGGCAGGGAGAAACAGCTGCCCTATCCCTTCCCCTTCCCCCCAAATTTTTTTATTGGTACCAGTGCTTGACAGCGATCCCACCTGATGGTAAGCAGAGATGCAATCATTGATGGTCAGGCGCACTAGTTTTTTAATAGCCTATCCACTCTAGAGTGGTCTTACCGTCCAACGTTGGAGGGGAAAACCGCAGCAAGCAAATTGTTCCAGATTATAATTAATGTTACATTTCATTGTAGAACAAGAGCCAAATCACGTTGAAAATGTAATAAGGGAAGACAATCCTTCAAGTTTGGATGAACAGAACCAACAATACGTGCCTTCAGCGGAAAAGACTACTATAGAAGTGGATAAATATGAGGAAAAAACGCAAAAACACGCAAGGAAAGAAAGCTCAGAATTCGGGAATGCTATTGCTTATTTCAGAGGTCGCGAGAACAGCGCTGAAGAGAATAAAGTACCTTCGGAATCCCACAAGCCAAGCCCTGACGATGTTATAGACAAAAGTGTAGTGTCTAACGAGAGAAGTAATGGCGGATCTCAAGAGCAGGCTCCAGAGGACGAGAGATCAAGAGAAATAACAGATGACGAACCAGTCCAACCAGTCATTCGGAAGGAAGGAGGCAAAGTATATACCTATGTACAAGATCCCGAATACAAAGATTACCACGAGGAGATGGCTAAATGGCAAAAAGAACATCCAGAGAGTCCTGCGGATTTCTTGTGATTTTGTTTAATAAATTTGTTGTTATGTTGCTTTTTATTTACAATCATCATCATCATCATCATCATTTCAGCCGAAAGACGTCCACTGCTGGACATAGGCCTCCCCCAAGTGTCGCCACAATGAACGGTCCTGTGCGTCTCGCATCCATCGTACTCCCGCAACCGTTACCGTTATTTACAATATTTTATACTAAACAATTAATAACACTAATAAAAAACTTTTTCAAAAATAATACAACCGACTTCAGTGTAAAAAAAAAGACGCTAAAGTGCAAAATAACTTTAGTTTGGAAATTCGGTGTTTCTATAATAGTTTTGTCTCTTCGTTATTTAACACCGACTTCCAAGAATAAAGTTATTTTGCATTTTTTTTGTGTTTTTTTTTTTTATATTAAAGTCGGTTGTATATTTTTTTGTAAAAAGTTTTTTATTTTACACTTTTTAGTTATGGCACCACACTACTAAAAAGTACTCCTCAGCCAAACTTAAACACCATATAGCCAGAGTGCATCTCATAACAATTCTGATAATCCCAAACACGGTTAGATTACATTAATTTATCAGGTCAGTTCGATATATCCCTTTTCTTTCAGTCAGTCATCGACTACACGTATAAAGAAAGCAATTTTACTTGTTACGACGGTTCTGTTGTGATCCTATGAGGAGTTCTGTTCCATATCTTCGAGTCTCATGATCAGATCATAAGAATATTTCTATGGGACCAACTCGGAAGTATAACCTTTCAATCAAAAAAATAATTTTCAAAATCGGTCCATAAAAAAAATACATTCAGCCGAACACAGAACCTACTTCTTTTTGAAGTCGGTTAAAAAGAAATCATTATCTCCCTAAACTTTTCCCAACTAGCTTGGTATCAGCTTCCAGTTTAACCACATGCGGTTGAATACCCGAGTTTTTCAAACCACCACAAACAACACGATACTCCTTGGATAGACTGACGGTCAGACTTTCTGGTGTCTGACTAGCTGTAACGACTGTCAAAGATCTTATGATAACTGGAACCAACGGCTTTACGTGCATTCCGAGACGCAGGGTGTCAGTAACATCCTAGATAAACTTAGAAAATTACATAAGATTTGTAAAATTCAAATTACCAAGAAATTACATTGAAATTGGTTAAGTATTGGTAAAGCAGCAATTAGCAGTTCAAATATTGATTTAAAGAAAAGTGAAGGCGTGGTGGGTATTGAACGTGACCTAATAAGGTCGTGTCCAGATTTGGTGAATGCGCCACTAGCGACCCGCGCCCAAGTTGCCCGTGCATTGCACGCCTGCAGTTACTAGTACAAGTAGGTGCAGCTTGTGAAGGACGCTCGGACGGCGCAGAAACGGCGCGCGAAATTAAAATGTAAGCACGCAGCGGCGCATTCACCACATGTACATTTTAGCTTTTGAAGATGCAAAAGCAGAAATATTTTCTGTTATTTAACAGTTTCTCCTTCCACCAGAATTGAAAGGTAAGATAATAAAAAGGGTTTTGAAAAATTCTTTCTATCTGTGATGTTAGACGGAGTTACTTTTTACTAAAAAATAATTCTAAAAATGAGTCAACAAATTATAATATTGATGGTATTTATTACTTCATTGAAACAGGTGTGATCTCGGTAAAATGGAGCTGAGAATTTAACCTCCGGGAAGTTTGCCAAGAAGACTCTAGAAATTTGCTGCCAAACACTGCAAAAGCATTTAAGGTTTTACATCCGCATGCTAATGGAAGACAAAGATATGAATATATGGCTTAAAGAACTTAGTATCCATGCCACAATGTTAGAAATAAAAAAAAAGTAAATGTCATTAATGACAATAAATGTCAAAATGATTTAAAATGTCACCGGCGTTGTTTATTTTTGTTTGTTGTAAAAAATGTCCTCATAGTCCCGGGAATTTATAATAAGTATAATATAATAAAATTACCATAAGTTACTGTTTATGAAACATTAGCATTTGGACTTTCCTATCCTGTTAATTTTAGTAAGTAGCAAATATTATTGTTATCGGTAATATTTCAGCCTACATCGAGATAAAACATTGTGTATAACTATTTATTTTACTAGATAATATACTATTTGTTTTATTAAACCTATATATTTCAAATAAATGATATCATAGATAATTTTGCGAATGTCCTTGTACATCTACATTACACGGATACTGGCGTTGCTGAATTTTTTTTAAATCTAATATTCAGAGGTTTTAGTGCACACTGGGTGACTATGCCAGCCTGATGGGATCAATCCTATTGTAGCATAATGGGCATCTTGCAAACTGCGATAGTAGAAGACTGCAAGCCGCCTATTACTCTATCCCCTACTCACATCTTCAAATATAGTTATAATAATAATATTCCACAACAATCACACAACGTCGTCTAGTCCCAAGCTAAGCAGAGCTTGTGTTATGAGTACTAGACAGCTGATAAACATACTTATATATTTCTAAATACATACATATTATAGATAAATTACACCCAGACACAGAACAAATGATCGTGCTCATCACACAAACATTTGTCCTGAGTGGGAATCGAACCCACGACCTCCGGCATAGCAGTCAGGGCCACTAACTACTAGACCAACAAGCCAGTCAATTCCTGTTCCTCACTCAATACTCATATTCTCTGCCCTTCTCTTTCATACATCGTTTTAGGAACTTGTAAATACTCTGTGCTTCTTCAGACATTGGCTGGCTCAGAATCATATTGATTCCACCATTGTGGAGATCAATATTTGATAACAGTCTCCTCCTCAGTTTGCGATACTGGTCACATTTCACCATCACATGAATGATATCTTCGGGCACCTGATATGTATCACAGTGTGGCAATGATTTAACCCCCATTAAATGATAAAATTTGTTCAGTGGAACATGACCAGCTCGCAACCTGAGAGCAGCAACCAAAGTCTCCCTGGAGAGGCTGGCATATTCAAACCAAGGCACTGACCCTGGTCTGCCCTGCATAGTACCAAGCACCTTTAGTTTGTGAGCACACTTAAAACTACTTCTTCCATTTTGACACACTCTTCTAGCCTCTAGGATAATCTCCCAACGTTCTTTCAGATAAATCATGGCGGAGAGAGAAGCAAGTGAGCTCTCTAGCACAGTGTTCATAGATGTAGCATCGGCATCTCAGTACCCAATGGTTGAATGTGCTGACACAGAACCAGTAAAGGTGGAACAAGACAAGTGAGTAGTATCATTTTGATACAAATGAAATATACAACTTTTTTTCCTGACAAAAGACAAATGTTTGTCGGGACTGATAATGTTATATACAGGGTGTCTCTATATTAATGCACAACCCCCTACAGTTGCCCCTCATTAAGGCGCGCGTGGAACAGTACGCGTCGTCGACAACTTGGGCTCGGTCCGGACGGTTACCAGACGATCGGATGGCGAGCCACCCATTGCTCGCCGTCCGCAAGCCCGCGCCTACGGTGGCCGGTTTTCAAGGCTTTTAACCACCCCATCGTACACCACCCCATATATAAAAGAAAGTCGTATTAGTTACACTATTTATAACTCAAGAACTGCTCAACCGATTTTGCTGAAAATTGGTGGGGAGGTAGTTCAGAACCGACGGACGGACATAGGATACATTTTATCGAGTAGGGTAGATTAGGGTAGAGTAGAGTAGAGTAGGGTAGAGTAGGGTAGAGTAGGATAGAGTAGGGTAGAGTAGTAGAATATAGACGGGAGCGAAGCCGCGGGCAAAAGCTAGTTGTTAATGTTACAAAGGTAGCTTCCAACGTCACTGTGTGGGCGGAGCTCTGAGCAAAAAAAAAACTATTTTCAAAAAAAGAATAACCGACTTCACTAAAAGGATCAAAATAACTTTAATTTCGGAAGTCGGTGTTTCTCGGTATTATTTGTTATTTAACACTTTTTAGTTGCGATACACTTATAAATAGAGTGCCTACCTTCCGACTCTATCATCATCATCAGTTAACTTCGATGATACCATTTTCAACGTAACGATTCAGAACCATTCATTTATTTGTATTGCCATACTTAACTATCTTCATTGTGATATCTATGCGAGTAAGAAGTTCCGTTGATAATTTCTGGTCTTCTTCATCAGTTCCACTTCATTAAATGTTACTTTTTGACTGTAAATGCTTAAGTTCTTGATGAAAATACCAAAATCACTATATGGTTGCCTATAATATTTGAGGAGTTCCCTCGATTTCGCCAAGATTCCATCATCAGATCCCGACTTGGTGACTATGGGACCATTTGGGAACTATACCCTTTCTAACAAACAAAGAATTTTTCAAATCGGTTGGCAAGCGACGAAGTTATGCGCGAACAAACATAAAAAAAATACAAACATCCGAATTGTGAACCTCCTCCTTTATTAGAAGTCGGTTAACTAGTCCCGCACTCGAAGGCTACTCTTAAAGGCCATAGAATTTCCCGAAGACGACCTTTGTTTGGCAATCTTATATAGCCTCTTTTTTATAATGTGAATGTGAGAACACTGTAGACTCCGCGAATTCTTAGGTAACTTTTTATTATGATTATTTTTATTATATTTTTTATTACAATATTGACAAGTCTACACTGTCCTTACTATCTACTTATTCTGTAATATAGAAATATTGTAACATCAATTTTTTAAAAAAAAGAGTAACCATGGAGTTTCTTGCCTGTTCTACTCCATAGGAAACGACCAATTTGGAACCGTGCACTGTGAAATAAAAAATCTTTGACTTGACTTGAAATACTTTGCAATTCTAAATACAAAGGTAAAGATAATTTGAATATAACCAAAATATATCCCTCTCCAGCCGCTCAACGTCACCTCTAGAAGCGTTCCTCTCGCCGCAACCCCGCCGCATCCGCTGCCCAGAATGCAAGCGCTACACGGCAGAAACAGAAGAGAAGATGCTTCGTCACATCCGCAAGATGCACCGGGGGGAGAACCCTTTCCAATGCTTCATGTGTGACTACTCCACGTACAACAAGGTGCTGTTTGAAGAACATGTCCGGATACATCAGGGTTAGTCACCATTTCTAAAGTACTCGAAGACACAGATATATTTATTTATTTACTAGCTTTTGCCCGCGACTTCGTCCGCGTAGAAGTCGAAAATGGTTTTATTAGGTACTAGCTGTTGCCCGCGACTTCGTCCGCGTTAAGTTCGTAAAACTGTACAATCACTCTGTGCTTGCAATTCATTCCGAAAGCATCGCAATCATTTATTTTACTTTAACATAAAACGGTTAAAGGTAAAAATATCCAAATTGAGAACCTCCTCCTTTTGTAGAAGTCGGTTAAACACGCAAATTCCTTCAGTAAATATGTTATGTACTCGTCCAGATCCAGATGTATGACCGTCAATGAATAGAAAGAGCATGTATGGGTCGTAGCAGTTGTCATTTCTGCCTACCCCAAGGGAAAAGGCATATGTATGCATGGGCATATGTATGTTTCTGGTTTAAGTTCTGGTAAAACAACATTGTATGATTTTAACCCCTCGCCACAGTGAGCATGCCACAATCAAATCGCAGCGGTAATGTCTGTCTTCGAGAAGTGTCTACAGAGGCGTCACGGCATCCTCTCTTTGTGCAAGACTCACCGGATGTGGGTGTATCGGAAGGTATCTGAATTGAATTCAGCGGGAAGAAACACTCAGGTCTCACCATTGTGCGAATCGCCCGGAGAATACGATGGAGCATACGGTGGAAGTCAGTCCCGCTTGGTCGGAGCGCCGGCGCCGCCTAGTCCTTATGGGGGCGATTGGCGGAGAAAATGACAACCAGTAGCCTCCTTCAGTGAAGCACTACGATCAAAGAAGGTGGCTGAAACTATGAGGGATAGGACATCCTGACTCCTCTGCGGTCGCTGCAAGGGACACTCCGGGTGTTGAAAGCCGCAAGGCAATTCCCAGCCATCGCAAACACGGGATTGCGATGGTGCTGTCCGGCCGTCTGGTCAAAGCAGTCCTGAATAGACGGCGCGTAGTATTCTACGCGCGACTCAAAAAGATTTCAGCAAATGGATAGGGCCCTCTAGGGCCGATGTCTGCTAGGGCTGCAAGATTGATCGAAAGAGTTATCTCCCATAACAATTTTCGCCTCAATAACTTTTCACTGAAGAGTTTAAGCAGTTAGACAGCATAAACGAAGGAGCATAATTGGGACACAGACCTTCAGCTGGATAACGTGCACTGATAGTGAAAAGCCTTAAGTGAATCCAAAAACTACCATCATCATCCGGCAGGCATTAAGTCCGCCGCTGTACATTTGTGCATAAAGGATTAAATGAATAAATAAATAGATCATCAACTATCTTCTTCCACAACAGTACTTATGAAGAATTGGCGAGAGCATGCTTGCATTGATTGTTGCAGTTTGATCATTTTAGGCCTTAGAATTACTTGTTCATTTACCTAGGATATTTTGGTGGGTATTTAATTGACATCCCCGTATATAAGACAAATGTTTTTTCCATAGTAGGAACTACCTTATGAGAGACTCTTTCTCCAACTTATGAATGAACTACGGCGAAACCTTGTGCGCGTGTATCCCCGTTCAATCGAACTCGCATATTGATGGCCAAACCGAGAAATTACTGACGCCGATTGCCTCTATGAGGACACGGCGGTTCACTCAAGATGGATAGACCTCCACCGCATGCTACACCGAGTCCTCCAGGCGATTCACAAAATGGTAATATCAGGGTACTTTCAACCGAACCCAGAACAGAAACCGTTCGAAACACCCACAACAGTCCTGAGCTTATCCATAAAACAATGAAATTACGGTTAACAAATGTAGCAGCCGATAAGTGTTATCCCTGAGACTGGCCTCCCTTAGAGGGTTGTTCCAGTGTTGGTCACCACTTATTGCAAAGAGGTAACGTCCAGATATCGACGTATAGCTGTAAGGAATCTGAGATACATCATACGTTGTCGAACTGTGATCAGAAAAACACATTCGATCCCGTTTTATATGAAGCAGTGACTGCAAATAATAAAACACACCATTATTAATCCGCAAGGTGCCATCATGCCGGAGGACACAGTGGAGATGTGCCCTGCAAGGGCGGAGCACTGCCGTGTCCTCGTGGAGGCAATCGGCGTCAGTGACCTCTCGCGCCGGGCTCTGATCCAGAGCGAGGAGTAATGGCAGGCGGTCGCCTCCTTCTGCAAAGCCGTAATGCTAGCGAAGGCGGAGGCCGCACGCGTTAGGGAACGAACAGCCTCACGCCGAGCCAAGATTCCGACCCCGACTACCAATCACGGTAGACGCGGGCTTCCGGACGTCGAGCAATGGGTAGCTAGCCGTCCTGTAGTTGACAGGATCGAGCCCGATCCTCAACAGCGCGTAGTGATAGACACAGCTGTAGTTTTAGTCAGTAAAAGATTGACACGTCCTCCCGCTCCAACCAGAGCGGGAGAAGTCATTGGATGATTTCCACCCTTAAAAAAAGGAAAAAAAGGTTCCATCATCATCATTATTATTTCAGCCGAAAGACGTCCACTGCTGGACATAGACCTCCCCAAGTGTCGCTATAATGACCGGTCCTATGAGTCTCTCATCCATCGGATTCCCGCGACCCTCACCAGGTCATCGGTCCCCCTGGGGACCATCCAACGCAAGGTACCCTGTAACCCGAAAATGTGGCCGTGTTATTCTAAAGTGAATAATTAAATACATATAGCTATTTACTTTTATCGTCTTTGGATGGTATCCCTTGAATAATCACGATCAATTAGCTCGTTACTATAATGCGAAAAATATAATAAAAATGAGCTGTAGGATTGTTAAAAATGCCTCCGTCTAACACCAGTTTAACCATAACTGTAAACGTGGGCAATGGCCATTCTTCTGCCACTCAGAAAATTACGTAAAATACGCAATGCCATCTATCAAATTTAATATGAAGTTCAACTGTCATTGTCATCATTATTTCTACTTTGAGTCTTTAGATGGCGTTGTGAGTTGCGTGTGGTGTCATATTTTACTTTTCGAAAACTTTGATTTCATACCGTTTGTCTTTCATATGCTTTGTTTAATTGTGATGAAACAAAGCCTAAGTAAGATAATTATCAAGTTCCACACAATTTAAATGTATAAAAGTTATCTACATCGATTTCTAAAATTAATAATACGCACTTCACTAAAAATTTCTACAGATATTTTATATAAGCAGATTTACAAAAAAAAAAAATTGTAAGCATGCAAAAATATATAAAAAAATCTTATTCACGATGACAAAATAGAACAAAAATTTCTCCTAAGAGAGCCGTATGGGTTTGAACCACCTTCACATTACATGAAAGTCTAGATACGAAACCACTGCGCTGCGGTCTTCGATGAGTAAATAATAAAATAGACGTTCTTATATAAACGTCATAATTGACTGGTTGGCTCCCTAACTATGATAGCGTGATGATTTTCGTTTTGGAAGTTAAATTTGCAGCTAAATGGAATAATGTAACATTATAAGTACGTGATTTTTCTCGTCGCTTTGATTTTATTATGTGTTTTGATTAGTTTTTACAAAATATTTAGAAGGTATCGAATAGAAATGTCAATTTAATTTTGAAAAAATGGTAAAAGTTATTTTAATACAAAAAAATAAGACAAAATAATGCTTAATTTTTAACTGTAGCTGGGAATTGAACTCGCAGCAAATGTCGTTCAATACCTACATTTTGGATTATTGCTCACCCCCCATAGCAAATAGCGTGATAGTTTATAGCCTATCAGTTGCCCTGACCTATAAGGATTATGTATGCAAAATTTGAACAGGATCGGTTCAGTAGTTTTTGCGCCAATTAATACCATCGCAAAAGAATTTTACTGTTTTATTATATGTATAGATTTTGAGATACGAAAATATGAAATATTATTTATTATCTTCGTCGTGTGTGTGTGTGGGCGCGGCACACGGCTTAGATACTATAATATTTTATCTTAAGATACAATATCGCTCGCCATACAATTCAGTGGACTATCACACACGACGAAGATAATAAATAATATTTCATATTTTCGTATCTCAAAAAATCTAATAAAAACATTTTCGATTTCTACGCGAACGAAGTCGAGGGCAAAAGCTAGTATGAAATATTATTTTTGAAAAAATGCTCAGTAAATTATTACACATACGATGTACTCGTACTTAGTGAAAATCGGATTTGCTATTATGTGATTGATCCTCATTCGGGAATTGAACTGTTTCCATAGGTAAGTTTGTACGGAACCCTCAGTACGCGAGTCCGACTCGCACTTGATCTAAATCCTTTTCAAATCTCCGCCAACAGGTATAAAGCCCTACAAGTGTTCACACTGTTCATACCGCAGCGTCTCCAAGAAGAACACGAAGAAACACGAACTCATCCACAGGCCGGACAACCCTCACAAGTGTGATCAATGCGGCTTCATAGCTAGACATGCGAGGGCTCTGAAACACCATGAGCTGAGCCACGGGAAGGAGGTGGTGAAGGAATGTGCTGTCTGTAAAGAGACCTTCAGCAGTGTGAAGGGTTATACAGCTCATCGGAAAAATAGGAAGAGGTATGTATACTAAGAGCAGTGGTGGCCGAGTGGTAACGGCCCCGACTTACAAGTTGTAGGTCGCGGGTTCAAACCCAGCCAGGCGCATTACTTTGTGTAATTTATTTCATCACCACTGCTCTCAAAACGGTGAAGGAAAACATCGTGAGGGAACCGGCATGTCCTAGAACTAAAAATTCGAAGACATGTGACATCCACCAACCCGCACTGGGCCCGCGTGGTGGATTACGGCCCATTCCCTCTCCTAGAGAGGAGGCCTGAGTCCCAACAGTGGGAACATTATAAGGCCGACTATGCTATGCTAGACGGTCGCACGCGCTTCCTCACGCCCCAGCCGCCGAGATCTCGTCCCCGTTTTCCAGCCACTGCAGGCTTGCGGATGATGAGCAATGGGTAGCTCGTCGTCTGGACCGAACCCGAGTCGTTGACGGCACGTAGAGTTCCACGCGCACCTCATAGATTTTTTTTTTTCCGGTGGGAAAATCATCTTATGACATCCCCCGCTCTTGGGCGGGGCGGGAGATAGTGCCAGACTTTTACTGACTAAAAACCCACTCCTGTTCCTTCGTTGCCTTTCGTACCAGGGCCGAGTCTTCCCTTCAGAATCAGACCCTTGGCCCCAGTAGGCTTCGACCCTGCTGGGCCCCTACAGTTGCTGACATCTCCTTGAGGCGCGCGTGGAACAATACACGCCGTCGGTAACTTGGGCTCGGTCCGGACGGTTACCGGACGGTCGGACGGCGAGCCACCCATTGCTCGCCGTCCGCAAGCCCGCTCCTACGGTGGCCGGTAATCGGGATCGGAGTCCCGGCGGCGGTTGGGGCGTGAGGCCCTCTGCCTCACGCGATCGGCCGCCTCCTCATTACTGCTTCGCAGAAGGAGGCGACCGCCTGCCATCCTCCTCGCTCCGGACCATGGCCTGTACCTAATAGAGATGTCAGCAAAACCGTAGGAGCCCAGCAGGGCAGAAGCCTACTGGGCCATGGGTTGGCTTCCGAAAGAGAAACCCGTAGTCCTGGAATGCTAATGGCAAAGAAGGAACATAAGTGTAGTTTTATTTAGTAAAAGTCTGACACGTCCTCCAGCTACGCCTTAGAGGGGGAGAAGTCATTGAATTCCCTACCTTAAGTCAATATTTTTTTAATAGTATTATTTTTTTTCCATAAACAGATGTCCTGAATGCAAAAAAATGTTCTGCGGAGGTATATACGACCAACATCGTATGGATGTACACGGAGTCAAGAAAAAGGAGAGGCGGCAACCGTCCAAAAAGTTTCTATTCACCTGTGCGATTTGCAAATGGGAAGGTAACAGTAAACCGAGGATTTTGCTGCACTTGATACATCATCCTGACCAAGAAGTCGACGAGAGTGTTGTAGATACGTTGATATTGAGGGAATTAGGTATCATGGCCGATCGTAGTGCAGTTTAATAGGGCACACACACTCGGACAGCCCAGCAGGTTTGAAGCCTACTGGGGCCATGGGTGATGCGAAAGAAAACCCGGGGGCCCTGGAACGAAGGTAAACAAGGTGTAGCGACATCTATCGCGTCACATAAGAACTAATCCTGAATCGCGCAATCAAAGTTCTCCGCGCGATTAGAACATATAGAACAACCCGAAATCATCTATCGGGCAGCTGCAGCCCACCAGACATAACACCCGTCTGGTCGGAGGATCCTCCCTTTTCAACGGAGGTTTGCGGTACTTTACTCTCTGTTCCGCATACCTCCAAAAAGGAATAGGAGTGGGTTTTCGTCAGTAAAAGTCTGACACGCCCTCTCGCCCCATCCAAGGGCGGGAGATGTCCTAAAAAAAAACATTCGGACGGCAACAGACTTATGGTGGTTGGAGAGCATCGATGAAGATTCCTCTATCCGCTAACGCACATTTTTTTGCAGCCGAAAGACGTCCACTATTGGACATAGGCCTCCCCCAGGTGTTGCCACGACGAACGGTCCTGTGCGTCTCGCTTCCATCGCTTTCCGGCGATCAACTTTCACCGGGTTATCGGTCCACCTTGTGGAAGACTTTCCATTCTGCGTCTTCCGGTACGTGGTCGCCATTCCAGAACTTTTCGTCCCCATCGACCATCTGTTCTATGAGCAATGTGCCCTGCCCACTGCCACTTAAGGTTGGTGATTCTTCAGGCTATGTCGCGGTAACCTTGATTCTCCTGCGAATGTCTTCATTGCTGATGCGATCACGCAAGGAAACTCCGAGCATAGCCCTTTCCATTGCCCTTTGGGTGACTTTAAGCCTTCTGATGAGGCCCTTTGTGAGCGACCACGTTTCTGAACAATACGTCATCACTGGCAACACGCACTGGTCATAGACTTTTGTCTTGAGACACTATGGTATGTTGGACGAGAAGATACCGCATAGCTTCCCGAACGGAGCCCAGCCGAGTCGGATTCGACAATTGACCTCTTTCTTAATATTAGATTTACCCAACTGGACTGTCTGTCCAGGAAAACCCGAGCATAGACCTTTCCATTGCCCTTTTGTTGACTTTAAGCCTTCTGATGAGGCCCATTTTGGCTGGCACACACAAGAAAATCTTTTACGACACTAGCTTACCGGACCAGAACCAGATCTCTGAAACAGCTGGACCACTTTTGACCGGACTTTCATTTGTAGATAGCTGATGTCATAAGAAGTAACTTAGGCTATTACTTTTTTTTTTCGCAAAAGAAAAACTTTTTGAAATTGTGACGAAATGGAATTGGGCTGTTATTCAATCTGATGCAGACGAAGTCACGGGCATTAGCTAGTCGAAAATACTTTGATATGCATTTAGTAAAAATAGGTCGCTGAGGCGGTATTTAGACCCCAGCCAAAGATGAAAGTCTTAAGAAAGCCGAGGACGGTAATTATCAATATATATACAGGGTTATTTTTAAAACACCAACAACCTTGCAGGACTATATTACTTACATCATAAACAACAACTTTTGTTCTATGACTTTTTACAAAACATAATACATTTAACAAAAACATACTTTCAAGATTTAATTGTTCTATCTAACACATTTCAACTCTGTATTTTGCTGTACCTACCTCCGCCCCCCGAGCACTCCCCGCTCCCCTCCGCTATTGTACTATCGCTTGCTTCGCATAGACTTCGTAACATTTAAAACGTTCTATTTAAATATTCTTATTTTTGTATGAAAATCTGAGGAACCAATCTATTTATATAAAAGAAAGTCGTGTTAGTTACACTATTTATAACTCAAGAACGGCTGAACCGATTTGGCTGAAAATTGGTGGGGAGGTAGCTTAGAACCAGGAGACGGACATAGGATACTTTTTATCCCGTAGAGTAGGGTAGAGTGGGGTGGAATGGGGTAGAGTGAGGTAGAGTAGGTTAGGGTAGGGTAGGGTAGAGTTGGGTAGAGTAGGATAGAGTTGGGTAGAGTAGGATAGAGTAGGGTAGAGTTGGGTAGAGTAGGGTAGAGTAGGGTAGAGTAGGGTAGAGTAGGGTAGAGTAGTAGAATATAGACGGGAGCGAAGCAGCGGGCAAAAGCTAGTATTTTATAAATTTTGAAAAGTTATAGAACAAAAATTGTTATTTATGATGTTCTCAACATAGTGCTGAGAGGTTGCCGGTGTTTTACAAATAACCCTGTATACAACCAAGCCAATTTCGGCTACGGTGACCGGATTCTGAAAAGTACAACTACGGGCTGCGATCATGTGCTCTGATGTGATTAATAAAGCCTATCCTTGCTGTAAACGTGCGTGCACAGTGTGGGCACGTTAAAACATCATTTTTAACCGACTTCTAAAAAAGGAGGAGGTTCTCAATTGATGTTTGTATTTTTTTTTTATATTCGCGCATAACTTCGTCGCTTGCCAACCGATTTGAAAAATTCTTTGTTTGTTGTAAAGGGTATACTTCCCAAATGGTCCCATAGTCACCAAGTCGGGATCTGATGATGGAATCTTGGCGGAATCGAGGGAACTCCTCAAATATTATAGGCAACCATATAGTGATTTTGGTATTTTCATCGAGAACTTAAGCATTTACAGTCAAAAAGTAACATTTGATGTCTGTTTATAAGTGTATCGCAACTAAAAAGTGTGAAATAAAAAACTTTTTACAAAAAAAATATAACCGACTTCACTAAAAAAACACTAAAAGGATCAAAATAACTTTAATTTCGAAAGTCGGTGTTTCTCGGTATTATTTGTATCTTATTTAACACCGACTTCCGAAATTAAAGTTATTTTGATCCTTGAGATTTGAGTTTGAGTGAAGTCGGTTATATTTTTTTTGTAAAAAGTTTTTTATTGTACAGGTATTGGATGTAGGAGGGTGGCTTATTCTTGATGGTACCTCGCCTGAAGTCGAGACCTCTCTTATGTTGGTCTTAAAAGGTATAGACGTTCTGTTTAATTAAACGTCTCCAACCAAGTCTATCTTTTGCCGCCTCCTCCCAGCGAGAGGGTTCTATAATTATAAACTAATCACATACAAAAACATATGCATAAAGTAAAGAGGAGAGATGAAACACATGTTACTAAAAGAGTTATGAGTATACATGTGGATGGGTGGAGAGGGAGAGGAAGGCCAAAGAAAAGATGGATGGATTGTGTGAACAGTGATATGAAAGAAAAGGAAGTTAGTGATAGCATGACTTTTGACAGGATAGAATGGAAGAAAAAAACGTGTTGCGCCGACCCCAAATAAGATGGGACAAGGGCAGGAAGATGATGATGATGATGATATATCAATACTCACGTGTTGAAAATATTTTTTTGATATTGACACTGCAATTTTATGTATATGTTTTTGTATGTGGTTAGTTTATAATAATATTGGCAGATCTTTATTATTTAAGATACTTTTTTACATATGTTTTGGTAGATATTTATTTTTAAATATAAAATCTATACATTTCTGGTTTAAAATCAATAATATACAATAAAATCAATATTGTGGTTTTTTTATTTTTCATTTAAACACAACCTATCCTAGCCGTCTTTGGTCTTATTATAATTGTCATGAGATGCATTTTGGCTATAAGGTACTATCGAACTGATCTGATGATGGAGCCGGAAGGTAGGCACGGAAACTTGCATTTATACCCCTCAGGTATCATTACCAAAAAGTGTGAAATAAAAAAACGGACCCCTTATAGGATCACTTTGTTGTCCGTCCGTCTGCCTGTCTGTCTGTCTGTCAAGACCCTTTATCTCAGGAACGCGTGGAGGTATTAAGTTGAAATTAGAACCATATACTAAGGTCTGCGGTCCCTAGAAACTGTAAAAAAATCAAACTTGAATTAACTTAAAAAAATTATACGGCCGTTTATTAGGCAAAAAACGTGTATTTCGACAATCTCAATGGAATTTTGAGTCCATTGAGAGTGTCGAAATACACGTTTACACATTAGCGAAGCAAGGTCACATAGCACAAGTATAACAAAAAAATTGAAATTTATTTTTAATTGTGGTTACGTAACAAAATGAAAAACATTTTATGCGATTCGGAAAAATCTTCGTAACTTAATTCGGGAATTGAACTGTTTTCAAAGGCAAGTTTGTACGGGACCCTCAGCGTGCGAGTCCGACTCGCACTTGCTCAGTTTTTTTTTTGTAAGTAAAAACTTTATTGCTACCATGTCAGTTAGGGCCTGCGCACACTTGAGACAAGACTTTTTGACAGAATTGTCTACGACGTCGCAGACTTGTCTACGACAAGACTGTTTTGAGACGTCCAGTGTTGCCAACAGTTACACAAACCTACCACTAGTGTTATCTTTTAAAACCACCAGAAAACCACTAACAAAAAATTATCTCACACACGAAATCGCAAAATTCCCTACTAAAAAAATGTGTGTTGTACGAAATAAAATAAGTAGGTATATAGATTATTAGTTTCCTTCTGATATCTATGGTTTCCTTTAATAAAAAGTAATCAAAAGTAACAATAAGTTTATCAAAATGCCATTTGTGGGTAAATTAACATTAGTAGGTAATTCAACATACAAATTATTAATTATCAGCTATGTATTAATTCGTCTTCAGACAACTCATTTTTGTTTGCACCATCATCGTCGGTATCAGATTGATAATTATGGATTAGAGGTGCTGATTTACACCCGAGTGATCGCATTTTTAGTAAGAAATTGAATTTTACTAAGGTGCTAGAAAAATCCACTAGCCACAAAACCAATATTTCGCAATTAAATGGGGGTTAAAACCACCGGTTTTAGTGCAAAATCCACTAAGTTAGCAACACTTGCCGTACGCCGCTACACTTTTGTCTTGATAGTGTGCGCCGTTTCGTAGACAAAACAGTCTTGTCGAAGACGTCGTAGAAATTGTAGACAAGTCTGCGACGTCGTAGACAATTCTGTCTAAGACAGTCTTGTCTCAAGTGTGCGCATGCCCTTATTTCTGCTGTTGTCAACATGCCACTCGTGTGTTTGAGTTCTAAGTTTTCACAGGTAATTACACGGTTACAATAAGTCTTGAATCTTTGAACAGCCTGACTTCTACCCGAAACCAGGTATTCGCTGATGCGGTTCCATGATGTGAGTCGCTCTGTAGGGCCCCGCCAGCCACCCGTAATGCGCCATAGACGATGCAGCTTCCGCAAAACGTGAGAATTGGATGAATCTGAGAAATTACATGACATTACGTGAATTTATATACATAATAGCGGTCCCGGCAGATTTTGTCCTGACCTAAAAGTAACATGTTGTCGGAAAAAAAAGAACGCGATTGCAGCGCCACCTGCTGGATCCAATCGGAATCTCGGCGGCGGTTGGAGCGTAAGGACCGTTGCCTCACGCGATCGGCCGCCTCCTTTGCTAGCAATACTGCTTCGCAGATGGAGGCGACCGCCTGCCACTCCTCCTCGCTCAGGACCATGGCCTGAACCAAGGCCCGGCGCGAGAGATCGCCGCGAATGTGGTTAGGTGGGTGTGACACTAAAAATCTATAGACAGGAGAAGTCGTTTGGTGATTTCACGTAAAAATAAAATTACCTGGACGATGCACAGGCCGTCCAAGATATTGGTGAATGCCTTATTTCTGGATGGTCTTCATCTTCTGGTACGGGTAAGTCTGAAAATATTTATACTTATACATATTATGAAACAAAGTAAGTACCCCACCGTGTCTATATGTTCGCGATAAACTCAAAAACTACTGAACGGATTATTATGAGGTTTCCAACAATAGGACAACAACAACAATTGGACACATCAATCCCTGCAGCACCATATGTCATGGGATGCGGAAGAAACGCCCGGGTGTCATCATTGCGTAGACCGCCCGGAGGACACGGTGGAGCACACAGTGGAGGTGTGCCCCGCTTAGGCAGAGCAACGCCGTGTCCTCTTGGGGGCAATCGGCGGCGGCGATCTCTCGCGCCGGGCTTTGATACAGGCCATGGTCTGGAGCGAGGAGGAGTGGCAGGCGGTCGCCTCCTTCTGCGAAGCAGTAATGCTAGCAAAGGAGGCGGCCGATCGCGTGAGGCAACGGTCCTCACGCCCCAACCGTCGCCGGGACTCCGATCCCGACTTCCGGCCACCGTAGGCGCGGGCTTGCAGACGGCGAGAAATGGGTGGCTCGCCGTCCGACCGTCCGGTAACCGTCCGGACCGAGCCCAAGTTGTCGACGGCGCGTACTATGCCACGCGCGCCTCAAGGAGATGTCAGCAAACGTAGAGGCCCAGCAGGGTCGAAGCCTACTGGGACCAAGGGTCTGATTCTGAAAGGAAGACTCGGCCCCGGTACGAAAGGCAACGAAGGAACAGGAGTGGGTTTTTAGTCAGTAAAAGTCTGACACTATCTCCCGCCCCGCCCAAGAGCGGGGGATGTCATAAGATGATTTTGACAACCGGAAAAAAAAAGAAAACCATATGTCATGGGATGGCGCAGCAGTGATTGTTGTATTTACTTTCTTTTAATAATTTATTTGTTTGTTTCTCTGTGTATTACTAACACTAGTCTATAAGAACATTGTTACTAACAAAATGGACATGGTCTGAAATAAATTAAAATAGTGATAGTGAATAGACAGAGTGAACCACCATGACCTTGTTTACCATGACTTTGGTAATGTTATTAGTAAAATAATTCTAAATCTCCCTAGCCTTTTCCCAACTGTGTTGGGCTCGGTTACCAGTCCAACCAGATGCGGCTGAGTTCCAGTATTTTACATCGAGCGATTGCCCATCTGACCTCCACAAGCATAGCAGGGTCGGACGTTCGACCGTCCGGTAACCGTCCGGACCGAGCCCAAGTCATCAACGGCGCGTATTGTTCCACGCGCGCCTCAAGGAGATGTCAGCAAACCGAAGGGGCCCAGCAAGGTCGAAGCCTACTGGGGTCAAGGGTCTGCTTCTGAAAGGAAGACTCGGCTCTGGTATGAAAGGCAACGAAGGAACAGGAGTGGGTTTTTATTCAGTAAAAGTCTGACACGCCTTCCTGCCCCGCCCAAGAGCGGGGGATGTGATTGTATAATTTTCCCACCTAAAAAAAAGGGATGGAACGATAAACTATATAGTGAACGTCTTTCAGCTGAAATGATGAAGATAATGTAAGTACCTTCCCAATGCGTGCAATAAAAAGCGTCAGCGAGACAATGGTTGATGAAGTAGTACATCCTGAGATCCTTGCCCCCAGATTGCCTGTTCACGATCATACATTCAGGGACGTATGTATCAGGGCAGGAGTAGGGGCACCAGTGCCCGTCGTACGCCTTCTTATCCTCGTCGTCTGACGAGGTACCTTCACGGAGGACGTCGGCAGCGATAACTGGACCAAAAAGTAAAACAGTACCTGTTTTAGTCTTTGATTATTGTCTATGGTTAAAAATATTTCTGGGGGCACGGTAGTGCCCCCGCCAAGACGAGCCAAGCGAAGCGCAAAGGCACTACCTAACTTTTCTCGAAGTGTTTCCTCGTTTCTTTGAACCCTCATAGAGTTGGTTTCCGATGTACCAGATAGTTCATATTCTCAGGATATGATATCAATAATAGACTAATTAAACATACAAAGTCCCAATTGAATAGCTCTAATACTTTAGATTTTATTGATATCTAAAATACACCAATTTCGTCACTGACACACTCACTGATACACTGATACACTGATGATCATCAAAATGTTTGACTACTTCCTGAAGTGCTAGAAAGCTGAAATTTGGTATGTAATCTATATTTAGTATACAACCAACAAAAAAATTCATAAACTTATAACTTTCACCCCCATCCCCTTAAATGGAGGGGTGGAAGTTTGAATGAGACTTTCATGAATTTTATGAATCTAAGTTTGAATAATGCTCTCATTGATATTAGGTCATCCACTTTCTCTTGTGGGCAGGCTTATGTAGCACTCTCTAGAATGACCAATTTACAAGGTGTTCACCTTATAAATATAGACTTTGCTAGTATTAAAGCACAACAGCCAGTTATAGTTGAATATAATCGCTTAAGAGCGAAATATCGCCCTGATTTATCATTTATGGTAATCAGTAAACCATCAAAGAAAAAAAGCAAAGACAGAGAATGGGCTATGAAAACCGGCATTGCTGATGTGCAAGAAATACATCCCAAAAAAAGAAGATAAAAATAAACACTAAAAAGACTGTCTAGCATCTTACAAAAAGAACTGAAATCCCACCAAAAACATTTCATGTAAAATGTTGCCAAGACGACCACATAAAGTTTGCCCTGTGAAAAAGATATCAGATCTCATGTAGAGCCAAGCTTCTGAATCTACACGGCCTAACTCTACCGACCCTAACTTCACAAATTCTACATATCAGGAAAAATGTATGGCTTGGCTGTTTCGTTACTTACTTCAGAAACTAAATATTCGTGTCCACGACGGCAAACAACACTCATTTCCTCAAAGGGTCCAGATAGACTGACGGACGACAAAGTGATCCTATAGGGGTTCTATTTTTCCTTTTGTAATACGGAACCCTAAAAAATCAAACTAAATTCTCAATATCTCTAGCTATACCCCGCGTCTATGGTTACTGCTAGTAAAGTGAAGTAATGTAATGAGTACCTGTACGATTTTCCACGGAATTAATTTCAGCAGTTGAATTCACTTCAGTAGTTGTATTGACTTCAGTACTTGAATTGACCTCAGTACTTGAATTGACTTCTGTAGTTGAATTGACTTCAGTACTTGAGTTGACTTCTGCAGTTGAATTCCTTTCATCTTCAACCTCATTGCTTCGCCTTCTAGTCAAGTATTCTTCGCAACTAGTTTCAGAAGCTAAATAATACTCTAAAAAAAAAGTAAAAAAAATAAAAAATAACGCGACTTCATCCGCGTCAAATTCGTGAAACAATACATATGCCGTTTAGTGTTTGGACAATTACGATATCGACGGTGAAGCGCCAATACCTTCTAACTGACATTTTTCGAGATCGATTACTTTTTAGCGCTCTTAATTCAAATGTGTGTTTCTGCATGTTTTTGTGAAATTTCTTGAAGCGAATATTAGTTGCTACTGCATCAAATTAAATTGTGGAAACACCTCTTAACTAAACCAGTATGTCAATTTATAGTATTACCTCCTGACGTTTTTAAGACAGAAAATTTTTGACTTCGACAGATAGGAGTTATTGGCACTTCACCGTCGATATATATTTACTTATATATTTTCAGAAGTAAAATGTCTGTAAAATGTAAAATGCCTTATTTACTCTTAACAACATCAGCTATGAGGCAGTGACCTCTCGCTCCATACAGATCGGGAGGGATCACTTTTTACGGAACAGGGTGTAACAGTCCCACACATCTCCGTCGAAAAGGGAGGATTCTCCGACCAGACGGATGTTTTTTGATGTCTGATCTGGGCAACTGCCCGACAGATGATTTCGGGCTGTCGTACAAGTTCAAATTGCGCGGAGAACTAATTGTGCGATGCAAGATTTCGATTTTTTTTTAGTTCCACCAATATTGCGATACAGAGGACGCTACAAACAATAAAAAAGTCATTTGAAAAGTGGTAGGCAGTTGATGAACTTACCCTCCCCAGGATGATCACACATGTTACTAAGAAATAAATAACAGTCATTTGGAAAATCCTTGTGGTATTTTATTTCTTTCTTTATTTTGACAGCACATATTTTAACTTTATTTGATTTACAGGCGTCGTCTCTATGTGAGCAATATTTTTGAACGATTTCTAATTTTAAATGCGACCTCACATCAAAATCTTTATCACTATCTTCAATTATAGTAAAAGTTTCTGTCGTTTTTGTGGATAAAACTGTGACAGCAACTAAAAAGTACGGAACGTAATCGGCCGCCATTTTGATTCGTAATGGCGGTAAAATTAAAAAGTTTTGATTGAATTATCATGGTCGTTGACTTTTATTGTTTTTATTTGATTTGCTTGATAAGTGTACATTGCTTTTGCAATATTTTTTATATTGATTCAACCGGCTTAACTTCATTCATGATAGATTTATTTTCATTATTATAAATAGCCTATGTGAATGTGAGAACAGGAGAACACTCCGCGGATTCATAGATTACTCTCTATTTCGTCCCAGTTTTTTACTCGACTGCAAGAAGGGTTATGTTTTTCACGCGTATCTTGTATGTATGTAGGTCTGAATGTATTTATGTATGTATGTATGTAATATTCTTTATTACCTGATATCTTCCAAACTGCTGAGTTAGATTCGTCGTGATAACCCAAGTATTCTTAAATATAAGGTGACGTTAAAAAAAACTCAACATAACGACTGTGAGATGCCATAATTTAAGGGAAAAAAACCTTTTTTTTTGGATACTGGATGGATTAATATAATCTGGACTAAAATCATTCTGTACAATATGGGTCCCGACTGTTGCAGTTTTGTTTAATTAAATTGGTTTCAACGCTATTGGACTGAACTTGTTTTTTTTTCTTTCAGTTTTTATTTTAAGTTAATTTTTCGCAGTCGGGTTTTTTTATTATTATTATTATTTCGTTTATTTATTTGTATATACATTTATATTTAATTTTCAAATATTTCAATTAAAAAAACAACATTTAAAAATATAAAAAAATGTGTCCCACCGGTATCGGGAACAGGGTCTAAGCTACCTCTACATTGTCCTCACATACCTATTAATATTGTTATATGAAAATTTTGTATAAAATTTCAAAGAGTAGTTACCTAACCTTGGAGTTTCTAGCCGGTTCTTCTCCACAGGAAACGACCAATTTGGAACCGTGCACTAGCTTCTGACGTTTTATACTTAAGTGCCCATGTAAACCTATGTGAAATAAAAACATTTTTGTTTTTTTAGTGCCGTAGTTATTTACGAATTAATATGACTTGACTTTGTGTCAATGACATTGAGATTATTAGTCATTTTTAATTATGTATGCAAAACCTAAAATGGTCCATAAAGTCACTCATATTCATTTAAAACTGCCACTATTATTTTTATTTTTATTTTTAATTTAACCTAATATTGCATGAACTAATAATTATGTGAATTTGCAAATTAGATGCCCATTTAAAATTTCTACACCGGCAAAGGTAGGTTAGGTAGGTAGTATGTAATTCCATCTAATATTAAGATCTTCATATACCTTGTACTCAGAAATAAACGATTCTATTCTATTGAAATGCATTATCTAGAAACACTGGACAAAGGATTTTTTCAAGCAATATGGATTCTGCCGAGCGAGTATTTTCTGAACTATGCTGGGGTTGGTTTCAGTCTTCAGATATCTGGCTGTCGCGTGACAGTGGTGCGTGTGTATTTATGTCTGACAGTAGAACTGTCAGACATAGATACGCACCACCGTCACATATGACATAGACATATGGTTTTTTTAGGGTTCCGATTTTTCGTTTTGAGGTAAAAAGGAAAAAATTGAACCCTTGTAAGATCACTTTGCTGTCCGTCTGTCTGTCAAGGCCCTATATTTCGAGAACGCGTGGAGGTATCGAGTTGAAAATAAAACAATATATACCAGAGTGCCTATTTCTCATGACAATTCCAATTAACCCAAACACTGCTTGGTTACATTGTTTAATTATGAAGTTCCTGTGTCTACCTTCTACCTTCCGGCTCCATCATTAGATCTATTCGATAGTACCTTATAGCCAAAGTGCATCTTATGAAAATTCTAATAAGCTCCAACATGGCTAGGATACATTGATTAATTACGGAGTTCCTTTGCCTACCTTCCGGCTCCACCATCAGATCAGTTCGATTGTAACTTAGAGCCAAAATGCATCTCATGACAATTCTAATAAGTCCAAACACGACTAGGTTACATTAATTAATTACAGAGTTCCAGTGCCTACCTTCCGGCCCCCTCATCATCATCAGATCACATCGACGATACCACTGTCAACATAACTATTCAGAACAATTTATTTATTTGTATTATCATAGTCGCTTAACTATCTTCATTGTGATATCTATGTGAGTATAAAGTTCCATTGGCCATTTCTGGTCTTATTCATCAGTTACACTTCATCAAATGTTACTTTTTGACTATAAGTGCTTAAGTTCTTGATGAAAATACCAAAATCACTATATGGTTGCCTATAATATTTCAGGAGTTCCCTCGATTTCTCACGAATCCAAACATCAGAACTGGATTCTGAAAAAAAATGGTACCAATCGGAAAGCATATCCTCTAAGAGGAAAAAAACAATTTGCAAATCGGTCCATAAACGACGGAGTTCTGAGGTAACACTCATAAAAAAAAAATACAACCGAATTGATAACCTCCTCCTTTTTTTTTGAAGTCTGTTATAAACTTAATAAAATATGTTTAAAAAAATAAATAAATGGAATAATAATAAGTTTATTTCAATAAATTATTAACAAAGATTCAGTAATGGGATACAATATAATTTGCATGAAGTATTATCTCCTAGTCCCCAAACTAGGATTAATAGCCTGTGACATGGGGACCAAAAGTGCTTGTATTACGTAACGTACGTACGTAAAGTACGAACGTACGGTACGTATAGGTACCTAATAACCTATATGAATATATTCGTAACACTACTACACCACTTCCATCTTTATACTACTAGTTCCAAAATTGTACGCCTGCTAGATCTGCGAGATGGTACGAAAGAATTACCGTGGTCATAGATCGCTTAAGGCATTTGAAGAAATACATGTGGGATTTATGATTAACCAACTAAAAAACCACATCCAAATCCGTTAGAAAAAAACTCGTCAAGGAATCAATAATAGTCGAGTTCACAGTCAATACGGAGCCAATCGCGATTTTGAAACTCATTCATTTTTTTTATTTACACAAATGCTGGTTATGCTATAGTTTACAAACTTTCGGAGTATCCAAGCGTATTGTTTTGCCACCTCGAGCCTTTGACAGGCTTATTCCGGTACTGCCTTTGCCTCAGGTCATTAATAACAAACAGATAGATATGAAAGTATCAAACCAACTAACATACTGTATGTCATGTGTTTAGAATAAAATAAACTAAGTGGAGCAATTGCATCATTATTAGGAATAGTCAAATTCGATTTTACTTAGTCTTAATCTGTCAAATGTACCTTTTTAATTTCCCTGAATTTCCTTTCACTTTGACATTGACTGTATCTGCGATCAAATCTCAACTAGATTTGAATTACAGGAAACCATAGTTAACTAAGAAATATAATTAACTAGCTTCTGTGAGCGGCTTGTTCTGCGTCCGTATGTCTATATGTCACTCGGCCCTCAGTGATAAATTCTCATTCTATTGATGAAAGAACTTTTGAAATCGGTCGTTTCGTTGTTGAGTTTATTCAAACAAACAAACATAATGTAATCATACAAAAATACAAAACGCTCTAAAATATATATATATTTTTTATTAAAAAGAAATAGTAAAAGTATCCGTACAGCATTAGTAATACTTTTAGTCGATTCTTACAAAATCACATTGCGCAACACTATTCCTTGAATCCCCGAATCCGCGATTGACTCCGCGTTTGTAGTCCGTCCGTGTCGAATGTCGAATATAATGAAATAAAATAACGCAAATTACGATCTATGTACTAATGAAATTGCTATTATATTGTGATAAAACAGTTTTAGAAACAGATGAACAAGTCGGGTAACTGATTTGGAGGACAGTTTCACACCTGGGTTCAATTTAGCAGGTAAAAATGTTAATGATATCTTTTGCGTAATTTTTGTGCAAGGTTCCTTCTAGTTTCCGTGATTCTTGTGTAACATAGCTTACGTTACTGAGATAAACAAGGTTCGCCTATGTATTTATGTACCATGAGGTTTATATCTGGTTGATATAACATTTAAAGAAGCTGATATTTCTTTCTCCATCTAACTTATGAGTGACGAAAGGGATAGAAGATTCATAACAATATTATGAGCGATCCCACGGTTACATACGCACGTGGGTCTTGTTCTGTTGACTTTGGTATTAATATATTATATATTGCATTATCAGCTATGTTTTCTTGATAACGAGTAGTATTACCTCGGAAGTCCCGAGTGTTGAAGGATCTCGTTCACACCTACTAGTGTCGCCATCTATGTGAAAGATTTAAAAGAAAACCATGAAGGTTCAATGAAAAGAGGCATGTTATCTGTAGGTTTGTATGTTTGTGTTTTAAGTTGGATTTAGGGCGAAAATGTTTATGTTTCATATTATTGACTGGCCTGTTGGTCTAGTGGTTAGTGGCCCTGACTGCTAAGCCGGAGGTGGTGGGTTCGATTCCCACCCAGGACAAATGTTTGTGTCATGAGCACGATCATTTGTTCTGTGTCTGGGTGTAATTTGTCTATATATGTATGGATTTAGAAATATATAAGTATGTCTATCAGTTGTCTAGTACTCATAACACAAGCTCTGCTTAGCTTGGGACTAGACGGCATTGTGTGATAGTTGTGGAATATTACTATTATTAGTCTTATCAGTAAGTAAGTATTTTCACGTACATAGGACTAAGTGCAGAAACCATACCTAAAATAGAATAGAACAGTCTTATAAGTGTCTGGCTGTACCTCGTGTCTTTGGTTACTGCTCCGCTCCTGTCGATTTTAGTGTGATGGTATATAGCTTATGGGCTTCCCAATAAATGGGCTTTCCAACACTAAAAGAATTTTTCAATTTGAACCAGTAGTTCCTGAGAATTGCGCGTTCAACCAAACAAACAAACTTCAGCTTGGTATTAATTATGTCTCAGTCTGTTATTACATTTCATAATTGGTCTTAACTGTGTATTTCAGTCGCTATGTACAGTCAGCATCATAAAGAGTTAGGGATTTCAGTACCGTAATCTGCAGAAACGTTTTAAGGAGTGATTGTGGGTCTAGAACGCAAACGGCAAATGATGGACATAGATGTGTTTTAAGTTACTGTCTGACACGCCCTCTCGCCCCACCCTAGAGTGTGAGTAGCCATTGCATGATTTCCCACCTTAATAAAAGTTCGTAGGGGCCCAGCAGGTTCGAAGCCTACTGGGGCCACAGATAGTGTGAAAGTGAAACCCGGGGCCCTGGGACGAAGGCAAAAAAGAAACAGGAGTGAGTTTTTAGTCAGTAAAAGTCTGACACTATCTCCCGCTCCGCCCAAGAGTGCGATTTGTCATAAGATGATTTTCCCACCCAATAAAAAAAAAAACCTTTATTATAAATGCAAGAATTGATTTTAGATTGATGTCAGCAACCAATTCAATTAGAACAGCACTCATTTTAACCTCTTAGGTACCAGTGTACCGAATTTGGTACACCTTGGTACCAGCTAATTTAAACTTAATTTTTTATGCAATAAGGTTTAAGTTAACTTGTATGGGGTGTACCATATTCGGTACAATGGCAGCTTAGATCACTGAAAAACAAAATAAAAATCAGCTGATCAGTATGATCGATACAGTGGTTCAGTAAAATTCAAAATTAAATATAATATAATATTCCACAACTATCACACAACGCCGTCTAGTCCCAAGCTAAGCAGAGCTTGTGTTATGAGTACTAGACAAGTGATAAACATACTTATATACTTCTAAATACATACATAAATAGATAAATTACACCCAGACACAGAACAAATGATCGTGCTCATCACACAAACATTTGCCCTGGGTGGGAATCGAACCCATGACCTCCGGCATAGCAGTCAGGGCCACTAACCACTAGACCAACAGGCCAGTCAAAATGTCATCACATTGTCCCAATTAGTGGTTTTCTTTGGAGAAGAACTGATAAGAAATTCTATGGTTATTCTTTAAAAAAAAACTATAAGTACACTATGTCAAATATAAAAACTACTAACCTAGAAAATTGAAATTTTATAGGACTTGCAATATTTTATTTTTGAGTAATAAAAAAATAAATTAATTGAATATAATAATATAATGAGGATAGGGGAGGCCTATGTCCAGCAGTGGTCGTCTTTCGGCTGAAATGATGATGATGATGATGAATATAATGAACTAGCATTTGTCTGCGGCTACGCCTGTGTACATAAATTTTTTATTTATTTATTTATTCTTCAAATTACAACTTTCTTTACAGGGTAACCTAATGCATTAGTGTATTTTTTGTTTTTTCTACTTATTTATATAAATTACATACATTTATATATATTTTATTCACAATAGTTTATAACTTATTACAAATGTTTATGCAAAATTTGAACAGGATCGGTTCAGTAGTTTTTGCGCCAATTAATACCATCGCAAAATAATTTTACTGTTTTATTATATGTATAGATAGGGCATTTATTGTAAATTCACTCAGAGAACAACAGAATATGTCTGTGTTACTAGATATAGCTTATGTCACTCAAAAATAAAGAAAAAATTTTCGCTATTGGACCGTACTTTCAGAGATTACCTCCTACAAACAAAAAAAAACATAAAAAAACAATATTTATTTATTTAAACTTCATGTACAGTAGTGGTACACAGGCGGACTTAATGCAACAGGGCATTATCTACCAGTCAACCTTTGGGTTAAAAAAGACAACACTGTGGTAGGTTTGCACAATAAACAAATAACAGATACTTCAAACAGAAAAAAAGTTATTTACTTGGTGGTGGAGAGGGAGATGGAGGCCTAAGAAAAGATGGATGGATTGTGTGAACAGTGATATGAAAGAAAAGGAAGTTAGTGATAGTATGACGGTTGACAGGATAGAATGGAAGAAAAAAACGTGTTGCGCCGACTCCAAATAAGATGGGACAAGGGCAGGAAGATGATGACTTACTTGTTAGTTACTTTACCTCTTTATAATATTATTATAGATTAATAAGAATTTTATGAATGTCAGTATTAGAGAGGAAACTAAAAAAAATGGGTTGGCATCCAGTCTCACCAGATAAAGATGAGTACCAGTGTTTTACATGGAGGGACTGCCTATCAGATCTTCACAACACAGTTACTGGGTAACATAATACCCCTTGGCAAGACTGTTTTTTTTTTAGGTGGGAAAATCATCTCATGATAAATCGCGCTCTTGGGCGGAGCGAGAGATAGTGTCAGACTATTACTGACTAAAAACCCACTCCTGTTCCATCGTTGCCTTCGTCCCAGGGCCCCGGGTTTCGTTTTCACACTACCCATTGCTCCAGTAGGCTTCGACCCTGCTGGGCCCCTACAGTTGCTGACATCTCATTGAGGCGCGCATGGAACGATACGATACGCGCCGTCGACGACTTGGACTCGGTCCGGACGGTTACCGGACGGTCGGACGGCGAGCCACCCATTGCTCGCCGTCCGCAAGCCCGCGCCTACGGTGGCCGGAAATCGGGATCGGAATCCCGGCGGCGGATGCGGCGTGAGGACCGTTGCCTCGCACGATCGGCCGCCTCCGTTGCTAGCATTACTTCTTCTGCGAAGCTGCTTCTCCTCGCTCCGGACCATGGCCTGTATTAAAGCCCAGCGTGAGAGACCGCCGCCGCCGATCGCCCCCACGAGGACGCGGCGCTGCTTTGTCCAAGCGGGCACACCTCCATCGTGTGCTCCGGGCGGACCACACAGTGGCGACACCCGGGCGTCGCTTCCGCACGAATCCAGTGCAGGAACTTCCCGAACTTACCGTATTCGGTGAGAACCTGCGTCATGCGGAAGGTGAGGACCCCGTGAGGTCATTCCAACCTCAAAGAGGGGACTACCGCCATCATTTGGCAAGATTGATGTCAGATTTTCTGGCTTTTTATTATGCACTAGCTTCTGCCAGCGGCTTCGCCTGCATGAAAGTAGGTTTCTTCTAACAAATTTTGGTAGATATTTATAAGATCTACAATTAATTAGAACATTTTATGGTTCTATCTTTTATAGTTTAGGCAGCGTACGCAAAATTAGTAACTTTTCTGGTTGACTTTTTACACCTTGTGTCCGAAAAACTCAAATATCTTACGGAACCCTATTTTTTTCCAAAATAAAATATAGCCTATGCTACTCGTGGATAATGTAGCTTTCGAATGGTGAAAGAATTTTTAAAATCGGTCCAGTAGTTTTTGAGCCTATTCATTACAAACAAACAAACAAAGTTTTCCTCTTTATAATATTAGTGTAGATAACGACTGTCAAAGATTTTATAAATGGCAGTGGAGGCCAACACCTTGATCTGAGGACTTGCTCTCTCTGGTTCAGAGGAATTAAGACGAAAGAAAGAAAGAAAACACGTTTATTTAGAAAAACACACAATCAAGAAACACCATAGAAACTTAAATAAAAAACTGGGCAAGTGCGAGTCGGACTCGCGCTCTGAGGGTTCCGTACAAACTTGAATGGTAAATTCCTGTTTACGATTTATGACGTATTAAAAAATACCACTTAATAGATCTCGTTCAAACCAATTTTCGGTGGAAGTTTGCATGGTAATGAATTTTTTTTAGTTTTATCATTCTCTTATTTTAGAAGTTACACCCACACACACACATTTTACCACTTTGGAAGTGTCTCTCGCGCAAACTATTCAGTTTAGAAAAAAATTATATTAGAAACCTCAGAATTAAAGACCTATCCATAGATATCCCGCACGTATGGGTTAATTGAAAAAAAAAATGTTGAGTTTCAGTTCTAAGTATGGGGAACCCCCAAAATTTATTGTTTTTTTTTTCTATTTTTGTGTGAAAATCTTAATGCGGTTCACAGAATACATCTTACCAAGCTTCAACAGTATAGTTCTTATATTTTCGAAAAAAGTGGTTGTGACATACGGACGGACAGGCAGACAGACATGACGAATCCATAAGGGTTCCGTTTTTTTGCCATTTGGCTACGGAACTCTAAAAATGCCCTTTATTCCACTTCTAACAATTTTAGAAAACTTATTTAGTTATGAAAACCGAAGTAATCTCGAAAATTATGCTTAGGACAGAAATAGGGAGTCTTTTCGATGATGATGACGAAGCCTTGTGAATTTATACAAAAAAGCTGAACAGTTAAGATTTACTAGAAATAGCATGCAAAATTTATTTTTTACCCGACTGCGCGACGCAAAGGAGGGTAATGTGGGTAATCAGTCTATGTATGTATGTTTGTTTCTATGTGGTGTTGTAGTTCTTTGGAGTTCTTTAGATTCAGCCATTCTTTAATTGGAATAATCTCTCTGAGAGATTGATCTCATCAACATCCCAACATCGTCATCATCATTTCAGCTGAAAGGCGTCCACTGCTAGACCAAGGTTTCTCCCAAGTGTCGCCACAAGGGCCGGTCCTGTTTATCAGGCCTCCATCGGGTTCCCGTGAACCTTACCAGGTTATCGGTACCCTTGTGGCAAGGCCTTTCAACGCTGCGTCTTCAGGTATCCGATCGCCACCCAGAACCTTTCGGCTCCGTCGACCATCTGTTCTGCGAGCAATGTACCCAGCTCACTGCCACCTTAAGCTTATTATCATGCAAGGAAACTTCGAGCATAGCCCTATCCATTGCTCTTTGGGTGGCTTAAAACCATCTGATGAGACGCATTGTGGACGACCACGTTTCAGAGCCATATGTCACTGCGCACTGGCAATGTAATATTCACATAGACACACAAAATATGTAGTTCCCTAAAAACTTTGTTCAAGCTTATTCTTAGTAGGGTTATTAAGAGTAAGCGAGGCTACACATACTGCCCGAAGGACACGGTGGAGCACACGGTGAAGGTGTGCCTCGTGGGGGCGATCGGCGGCGGCGATCACTCGCGCCTGGCCTTGGTACAGGCCATGGTCCGGAGCGAGGAAGAGTGGCAGGCGGTCGCCTCCTTCTGCGAAGCAGTAATGCTAGCAAAGGAGGCGGCTGATCGCGTAAGGCAACGGTCCTCACGCCCCAACCGCCGCCGGGATTCCGATCCCGATTTCCGGCCACCGTAGGCGCGGGCTTGCGGAATGCGAGCAATGGGTAGCCGTCTGACCGTCTGGTTACCGCCCGGACCGAGCCCAAGTCGTCGACGGCGCGTACTGTTCCACGCGCGCCTCAAGGAGATATCAGCAACTGTAGGGGCCCAGCAGGGTCGAAGCCTACTGGGGCCAAGGGTCTAATTGTGAAAGAAAGACTCGGCCCTGGTACGAAAGGTAACGAAGGAACAGGAGTGGGTTTTTAGTCAATAAAAGTCTGACACTATCTTTGGCTCCGTCCAAGAGCGGGGAATGTCATAAGATAATTTTCCCACCGAAAAAAAAAACCGAGGCTACACATATTAAAATTAAGTAGCTTTAGCCAGCGGTTTGGCGCGCGGGAAGCCGCTAGCTAAATCTACCTCTTCTAAGAACTAGCTTGAACAAGGCTTTTAGACACCAATAACCCCGTGGATTTTAAGGTCAGTTGCGTAAAAAGAACGATGATGAGGCAATTTTAAGAGATCTTCTATTTTGTAGTTTACTTGGAGGAAAGTTTGAAGTAAAGTGACTCACATCACATTGAAAGAAATCAGCAGTATTTAATAGCACAAAACGTTTTGGGAACACATTCATTGTGCGTACAGCTAAGGAGTGGAATTCCTTGCCGGAATCTGTGTTTCCTGATGGCTACAACCCGGGAATCTTTAAGTCAAGAGTGAATAGGTTACTTCTAGGTAAGCGCGTTCTATCGTCGACCGCATCGTCGCTTTCCATCAGGTGAGATGGCGGTCAAGCGCGAACCTATCGAGAATAAAAAAAAAAATAGATTGTTTTTCATTTCACGCAGTACAAATATTTTGACTAGTTTTTTTTTTACGTTCAAATGCGGGGGCCCCCGAATTGTGCGGGGCCTGTAGCATTTGCTACTTTAACAACATGATTAATCCGCCACTGGAAATAGATGTAGAAAACTTTTATACATTAACCTATGGATATCTATAGGTATATAGTTAATAACGGAAATGTTTGATTATTTTTGATATTTACTAGACTACTTTATGAATTTACTGGGAGTTGGATAGATGGGTGTCGTGAATGTCTAAGGTTTTGTGAGAAGATGGATAAAAAATAAGTTAACATTGATCATTTGTTTTGAGGGATAAAGTATATGTATTTTCTTTTTATTTCCAAATTATATGTCAGTTATTTAGTTTTTCTTCTTCCTCTTCAATGTGTATGGATTTTTTATTAGGGTATTATTGTTTTCATTAAATGTATTTTTTTAGTTTGTAAGTTTCTACTGTACAACGCCTTGGACATCCTCTGTAACGTTGTACAAGTACTTGTAAATAAATAAATAAATGAAGAACTTCATAATGATGTACTTGGATAAATATAAATAAAACGCTCAATATTTTATAATCTATGCGGACGCTAGCGTTTAACCTAAATGGCGCGAAATCACGCGCGAACGCCGGCTTCGATTGAGTTTTGAGTGGAGTTGTATGTAACTTGTTAAATTGCTTAGGCTTTGTTTCATCGCAATCGGTTGACTATATCGAAAGATATACTACATAATTGTTAGCGGTACGAAGTTTGCCGGGTCACCAAGTATTTAAAATAAATAAATATTTAAAAAAATATAACTGATTTAAGAAATTGTAGGTACAGATACCGGCATGGTTCTTGAGCGCTGACTTCCACTTGCGCACAAGTGAAATATTGGGTCTCTCTAGTGGTATGAAGTGAGATGCGGGTGCGGGGAATGCAATCCTTGTACAGTGATTGGCTCGCCGATGTGTGCGATGCGCAAAGTGATCCCCACTCTTTCGCCGAGCGCTCAAGATTCGTGCCGGTATCTGTATATTTGTGTAAAATTCATATTTTTTTATGTCATTCCAGTTTGAGGATAAATATTGATAAGTAATGTTGAATAACAAAAGAACACTACTTTTTGCTAATCGTGAAACAGTAATATTTTTTATATATTTCCTTTAAATAATAATAGGCTTGATAAGGTCTTGACTTGGTCGCATTTTCCCGCAGGTCTGCAATTTCAAATTATATAAGAATAGAATAAAATAAATATTTAAATGGGGCGCCCATACATCTTATCTATTATGTTTCTTTTATCTATATATGTGGAGGTGTGAGCAACGCCGTGTCCTCGTAGGGGCGATCGGCGGCGGTAATCTCTCGCGCCGGGCCTTGGTGCAGGCCATGGTCCGGAGCGAGGAGGAGTGGCTGGAGGCAGCCGATCGCGTGAGGCACACCCCAGCCGCCGCCGGGATTCCGATCTCGATTTCCGGCCACCGTAGGCGCGGGCTTGCCGTCGGCGAGCAATGGGTAGCCCGCCGTCCGGACCAAGCCCAAGTCGTCGACGGCGCGTATTGTTCCGCGCGCGCCTCAGGGAGATGTCAGCAAAACTTAGGGGCCCAGTAGGGTCGAGGCCTATTGGGGCCATGGGTAGTGTGAAAGCAAAACCCGGGGCCCTGGGAAGAAGGCAACGACGGAACAGGAGTGGGTTTTTAGTCAGTAAAAGTCTGACACTATCTCTCACTCCACCCAAGAGCGGGATTTGTCATTAGATGATTTCCCACCTAAAAAAAAAACAAAATCTATATAATTATGTATGTATTTAGAAATGTATAAGTATGTTTATCAGTTGTCTAGTACTCATAACACAAGCTCTGCTTAGCTTGGGACTAGACGGGGTTGTGTGATAGTTGTGGAATATTGTTGTTGTATCTTCCATACAACAAACGTGATTTGTTTGCGGTTTTTTGCTACGGACAGTACGGAACCCTTCTTGCGCGACTCCGACACATACTCGGCCGGTTTTTAGGGTACCGTACCTCATAACGAAAAAACGGAACCCTTATAGGGAATCACTTTGTTGTCCGTCCGTCTGTCTGTCGTTCTATCTGTCAAGACCCTTTATCTCGGGTACCCGTGGAGGTATTGAATTGAAATTAAAACAATTTACACAAGTCTGCGGTCCCTTGAAGCTGTGAAAAAATCAAAGTTCTGAGTTAACGTAAAAAAAAGTAGTTTATGTAAAAAAAAACGTATATTTCGACACTCTCAAGGGAATCAAAATTCATAGGGTACTTCCCATTGGCCTAGAATCCTGAAATTCGGCGTGAAGCAAAGTCTCATAGCACAAAATGTAGGAAAATATCTGAAAATGGACAATGTCGCCGCCGCCGAGTGCCCCCACGAAGACACGGCGGTGCTCTGCCCAGGCGGGGCATACCTGGGCGTCTCTTCCGCACGAATCCGTTGCAGGAATCTCCCGAACTTACCATGTCCGGTGAGGACCTGCGTCATGCGGAAGGTTAGGACGCCTTGTTGTCTTTCCAGCCACTCCTCAAAGAGGGGACTTACCGCCGTAATTGTGAAGGGCCCAAACACTTACAGCGCCAAAACTAATTTTTTCCTTCTATAATTTTTCAGAAAGAAATGTCATCAAGAAGCTCAAGAAAGGCTGCGAACCCTAGAGCCAAAGCTCCCGAGCCAATAATAACACGTACAAAATCAGCGCAGCAGAGAAGAAACCTAAGGAACAAGGAAGACAAGAAAGCCGAAAAACCGGAACATACTAAAACAGAAACAAAATCGCCTAAAGTTGTAAAAACCGTAAAACGGACGCAAGAGTCTCTACTTAAAGTTCCGCTTGTCATTGATCCAGATGAGTTTAGTCAAGTAGAGTATTATCCTAACACGTTGAAACGCAGTGTGCCCGCTAAGAAAATTATGTTGAAGCCTAAACACAATTTCAAAGTTATTGCATCTACGAATAAAAGGAAGCTGGCGACACCACAGAAAGGTAATACTTTTCAGTATAATACCACCCTTTACGCGCTATTTGACTCAAAAACTATGATTTTCAAACCCATTTATATTTATTAATTATTTACTGTACGCTACAAACATTAGATTTGCTAATAAAAGTTGGAATTTTTGTCTAAATAGTTAGTGTTAAACTAAAAATCTCGAATTATGTTAAAACAGGTAAAAATTGTTGATATATGTATAACGACGGTGAAGTACCAATAACTCCTAACTGTCGGAAGTCAAAATTATCTGTCCAAAATGGTTAGGAAGTAATACTATAAATTGACCCGTTGGTTTAGTTAGGTGTTTGTTTCCACAAATTAATTTGATGCAGTTTCAACTAAATATCCGCTTCGGATATTTTACGAAGCATGCGGAAACACGCATTTAAAATATAAGCACTTAAAAGTAATTTTATCGAAAAATGTCAGTTAGAAGGTATTGGCACTTCACCGTCGATAACCATATATATATAGGGTGACTGGTAATTAGTGACCGATACTTAAAAACGTGATTGTACTCATGATTACAAACAACATTCCCATAGAAAGAGTATCTACGGGAATGTTTAAAAAAAAAAAAAAACAATTATGTTAATCACAATAACGAAAGAGCTGTTTGAAACTTTGAATTTCGCGCGCGCGCCTTCACCCGATCAGCTGTTAAAGGCGCGGCGCCCGCGCTCGCGTTATCGATGACGTAAGCAATGTACCTACATGTTTCGGTAAAATAATATCCAGACTGTTGCTGCTGCTGTATTGTTATTGTGATTAAATTAATTTGTATAAAAACGTTTCTTTGAGAAAGTTGATTGTAATCATGAGTACAATCACATGTTTAAGTATCGGTCACTAATTACCAGTCACCTTATACAGGGTTATTTGTAAAACACCGGCAACCTCTCAGCACTATGTTGAGAACATCATAAACAACAATTTTTGTTCTATAACTTTTCAAAATTTATCATATATTGGTTCCTCAGATTTTCATACAAAAATAAGAATATTTAAATAGAACGTTCTAAATGTTACGAAGTCTATTCGAAGCAAGCGATAGTACAATAGCGGAGGGGAGCGGGGAGTGCTCGGGGGGCGTAGGTAGGTACAGCAAAATACAGAGTGGAAATGTGTTAGATAGAACAATGAAATCTTGAAGGTTTGTTTTTGTTAAATGTATTATGTTTTGTAAAGAGTCATAGAACAAAAGTTGTTGTTTATGATTTTAGTAATATAGTCCTGCAAGGTTGTTGGTGTTTTAAAAATAACCCTGTATAGATAACCACTTGTTACAGGCATTAAATCACCGTCTTCCAAACCGGATCCTCCCCAAAAGTTGAAGTCACCGCGAGGGTCCAAGAAATCCATTAGATCTTGTAGCAGTCCAGAACTGAGTATGCAAGACATGGTGAGAATGATGGAGGAGACGAGGAGTCTTAGTGATGAGGACTTTATGGAGATCCTGACCTGCCCCAGTCCTGTATGGTGGGAGGATCCGCCAGATGGGGTGTTTGATGAAGGTATTTCTTATATTTATTTTATTTTAAAAGAGTAGCGTAGCTAAGCATATGCAAAGTGGACCCTCGCCCAGGGCCTCGCACCCAAAGGGGACTAGCTTAATATTAATCTATGATACCTGTTATAAAAAGTGTATTACGGTCCATCCAAAAACGTTCTTGTTGTATCAGAAACAACATTTGACCGCACATTTTTTCTTTTCAGATTCAATACACACAAAATTGCCAGAACCACCGCCCGAAAAGGTTTCAAATGCAAATAAGAAGAGAAAAATCATACCTAACACAACAGCTAGCAATTCGAACAAAATAGTAACAATACAACAAAACAGTGAACACACTAAAGGAAAGAATAAAAATACAGACGAAAAATTCGTTAAGAAAAAACAGAAATTAGAAAATATTCTTGGAAATATCAAGAATAAAACGAATCAACTTAAGAGCGAAGAGAACAGTTTGGACAAGAATCAAACTGGAAAACTATCTGAGAGTGAAGGCGACTTTTCAGATTTAAGTTTCAATGAAGAAGAAATCCTAAAAAACCTTGAAGAAATGGATATTCCTGTTGAACAACCACAGACCGAAACAAAGGACACATTAAATGTTAAAAGTGAAATAGATGATGTTAAAATAAAAGAAGAAATGATTGAAAATGATAGAGCATCAAAAAACGAGAATTTAGATAGAGAAATATTATCAATAGAAATTAAAAAAGAAATTAAAGATGAATTCTTGATAAGGAGTCCGGTTTTTCGTAAGGACTTCAAAATTGATGATGATTTAAATGAAATTAGTTGTTTAAAGAAATCAGATGATTTAGTAATTTTAGACAGTCTAACAAAGTCAAGTTCAGTGATAATTGACGATTTAGATAGAAAGCTTACTTATACGGAAAAGGTAATCACAACATCAAATTCTTCCAACGATATAGTTCCTAATAAAAAAACTAAAGATCTAAGTGAATTCATAACTGTGTACAAAATAACGCCGGACAAATTAAAAAACGATAATAATACAGAAAAAACAAAACTTGAAAACTCGAAAACGATTAAAATTGAAACTGTTCGGGGTAAACTGAACGATTTCTTCAAACATTGCAAAAGCAGTATGCGTTTGAAAAAAATCGAAAATGCAGTTCCTATTTCTTTGACAGATGCCAAAGTAGATTTGACGGAAAACGAAAACAAAAATGGTGATAGTAGAATCGATTTGGATGATGATGAAAATCGACTAAAAACTTGCGATTACTGTGTTGAAAAATCTGTAAAAGGTAGGGTGGATTTTTCGTGTGACAAATGCGAAATGGCGCCAATTTTGTCTTGTGGCTTGTGCAATTTTGTTGCAGATACGAAGGAGATCTACAAGAAACATGTTTCCTCTTGTAAAGATGTTGCGAGAATATCGTGGAGTCATAATTATCTATTGAATCAGACGTAGAAAATGAACTATAAAAGTTAAAAAAAAATCTTACCTCGAAAATGAATTCTTTCATTGTAGCGTATACGCGTTAAGAATATAGTGAGTCATCGTTCTCACTCAGCTTATCTACATATATATTTAACCTTTTTTCTTCTCGGGCCATATAGAGCTTCAACCATTATCACTATGGGCTGCAATAACCTTTAATAGAATAAAAATAGCGCCTAAATTTAATATTTTCTACATTAATGGATTTTTCTTTGATTTAGATTCGATAAAATTCCTACATGCTATAGGCATAGTTCTACTTTTTCGTTTAGTTAGTGGGACCATCAGTGGCGGATTAGTCATGTAGCAAGAGTAGCAAATGCTACAGGGCCCCGCGCATTTCGGGGCCCCCGCGTTCAGGGATCCAGCATTTTTAGATCACTTTGGTTTTTTAGAATTTCTCTCTTTTAAATCTTTGATTACACGGAGAATACAAAAAACCATCATCTAGGTGCGTCTCCGTGCTATATTAATTAGTATCGTTTAAAAAAAGTAATTTTGTGGAAATATTTAACCATTACGGTAAATGAGGAAAATAACGTATTTTCATAAAATATTTTATATCTATCTTAATAAAAAAAAGGTCTACACAGGGTCCCCTTAGACAGATTTGCTACAGGCCGCTCGCTGGCTTAATCCGTTACTGGGGACCATCATTGATCCACACTTCGCCAATGAGTGAACTAGTAAGCAGTATAATTGCAACCGAAACTAAATAAACAATATTATATACACCAATATTGTGCTAGTCTGCAGGGCCATTCAAAAATGATTGACGGGCCGCAGGTTGAGTATAGCTGAATTAGATCATAGTAAAATACAAAGCTGTGTCCACAATGACCAGTTGAAGTAATCTTTTCAAACGGTAGATACGGACACACTTTTGACAGTTTTAAAAATGAATACCTCGCATATTCGTAAAGATTTTGATTAAATTTTAATTACTTTATTATATTTGAAAATATTGTGTTGTGAAAAATTAGCTTTAATATTAATAGTCTATTTTTTACACCATTATAAATACACTGACTAATTGAAGTGACGAGTCACTATTATCTTAACGTGAGTACATATAGTTAAGTATTGAACATAATTTGTAAAATAAGACTACCTTTGCAAGATAACACTCCATTCGCATTAAGATTATTTTTACTGACCGCTTAACCGATTCTAACTTCAATTCCGTAGACATAAGGATGACATTTAAAGAAAAATCTTTAACCGCTTACCTCCGATATATCCGACAAATACTTGCGTTTATTCCGCCAGGGTCGCACATCCACGACCAAATACTCCATCTCGTCAGCTCTTCTGTCACCTATGGGGATTGAAGAGCTAAACGAGATGGAGTACCCAGTCACAAACGCACGACCCTGGCAGATAGGACGCGAAAACACTCATCGGACATATTCGACGCAAGCAGTTAACCTTTCCAATACCGTAATTAGAGACACAATGGAAAGATAATGACAGAGCGAACACGTTCGATTGGGGTTTAATGAATTCATCATCTTCCTGCCCTTGTCCCATCTTATTTGGGGTCGGTGCAACACGTTTTTTTCGTCCATTCTATCCTGTCAACCGTCATACTATCACTAACTTCCTTTTCTTTCATATCACTGTTCACACAATACATCCATCTTTTCTTTGGCCACCCTCTCCCTCTCCACCCATCCACATGTATACTCATAACTCTTTTAGTAACATGCGTTTCATCTTCCTCTTTACATGACCATACCAAGACAAACGATTCCCTTTCAACTTTTCAGTCACTGGCTTTCAGGCACTTTCAAATTTCCTCTAATATATTCATTTCTCACTTTATCCATTCTCGTCACACCACACATCCATTTTAACATTCTCATCTCCGCTACATGCAATCTTTTTTCATCCGTCTTTTTCACAGCCCAACATTCTGATCCATACAGTATGACAGGCCTTATCACGGACTTGTAGATTTTACCCTTCAACTTGGCATCCGTGGGTCACAAATTATTCCAGTGACCTGTCGCCATTTCACCCATCCTGTATTGATCCGATGGGGTTTAATGAATTAAACGGTTAAAATATGTGTTTACTGCAACCGCATTTTTCCATGCCACCAACGCAATAGAAGTCAAAATCGGTTGAACGGACGGTAAAACAAATTTTGTTAAAATATCTACTCTTAACGCGAACGGAGTGTACCTAGAATGTATTATTGCAAATGCACTGCCTGTAGCTATGAATTCGTTTTTAAGATTTGTTGTCTAGCTTCCGCTAGCGGTTTCGTTCGCGTAAAAGGTTGTAATTAAGTCAATGGATTTAAAAGTATCCCAAATCATGGTCTACCCATACGGTACATCAAAATGCATTCAAACGCTGAGAAGTGACCGCCACGTCAGAAAAAGCAAATAAGAAAAATACAATTTCTTAAAGGTTTATGTTTGTCATATATTCGTGATCGTGGCGTGTTGAACATATTTGCTTTGTCATGTATATGTCGTGGCCAGATCTTAGAATGAGACTTCATGATTTGACCGGCCGTTTCATGAAATGGTACTGTTTCATCTAAATGCATGATTATTTCATGATATGGTCAAACATGGCTGATTATATCGTAAAATAGTTACATTGTCCACCGGGTCCACTGTTCCTCAGTGTGTTCCTGTTTAACTACAAAATATGCTTTTCTTCCATCAAAAATACAAATTGTGCACCAAAACTCTCCTCTGGGGTGTGGTTTAAAAAAATAACTACGAAGGAGATGGCGGGTTCAGTGTTCGCTCGCTTTGCTCGCTCACTAGATCCCGCCATCCCCTTCTATTTTAACTTGTCTGCGTCGGGGTGCCCTAATTCCTTTAATATTTGGTGTACAAATAAGCGATTTTTGTGAAGAATAAGATTTTTGATGCACAGAAATCCTACATCAATGATATGGCTAAACGAGGATTGACATATCATCAAACATTAACGTTTGAACGATCTGGCCAGTTTTAGTTGGTCATATCATGAGGTGATCAATTCCAAGATCTGGCCACTACATATATATGATATATAGACTGTGGCGATCGAAATGTTATTAAACAACCAAATATACAGACTTTCACGTTTCCTATTATAGGAGTAGGATTAGGATAGAACAAAATATTCAGCTTTTATTATCTAAATGGCTGGTATCCGACCTAATCAAAGTAGCGTGGTGTCTTATGTAGGCGAGTCAACGTGAAGGAGAAGCGAAGCGGCACAAATCGAAAATAAAAATTGGTATTATATTGCACATGTGAGTGTGCGGCTACGAGTAAGCGAAGCGGACGCTTACTGTTGGTTTGATATTTTCACGCTTACTTTTGAGTATAACGATACGTATAACAATCTGCCGCGTCGCGTTAAAAACCGCACCGGATCGCTTCGCAACCCTATTCGCGTTGAATCGCACCCACGTAGGACGCCGCGTTTCATGATTTGATTTCGGTGTACTATAGGTACACCTATTTGAAGACTACTGAGGCCTTACCATGAGCTCTTAGTGCGATCCATTTGATTACCTAAAATGAACTGTGTTTCTTGCTCGCACACTTGACCAGTGGCGGATAAGCCATGTAACAAGAGTAGCAAATGCTAAAGGCCCCGCGAGTTCGGGATTCTACACTCGAACGCAAAAAAAATCTAGTCAAAGTATATATGTATATGTATTGAAATCCGAATACACCTGATTATTTCATTGAATATGATAGTCAATCTCTTAAATTTCCCCCATTACCGTAATTTCTACGTATCTTACCCAATCTTAAAATCTACTGGGTTATGGAGAATCATCATCATCTTCCTGCCCTTGTCCCATGTTATTTGGGGTTGGCGCAACACGTTTTTTTCTTCCATTCTGCCCTGTCACTCGTCATGCTATCACTAACTTCCTTTTCTTTCATATCACTCTTTACAAAATCCTTCCAGAATAAGAATGGGAATAAATAGGTCTACACAGGGGTCCCTTGGTCGAATTTGCTACAGATCCCGCGCGGGCATAATCCGCCACTGCACCAGACGTCATGGTAAGGCCCCAGAAGTTAAGTTTATGGATCTTACACTGATCATGATATCTCATAAAATGTATATTGACATCGCTAGATGTATTGTAAGCTATTTCAACGACGTTGTGATGATAACTTTAAAGTAGTCTGTTCAAATAAACATGTAAAATAAACCCAAGTTTTTTTATTTTGGAAATGAACTTACCCATTTTTTCTCGATCGCACATTCACGACCATCTCGTCAGCTCTTCTGTCACCTATGGGGATTGAAGAGCTAAACGAGATGGAGTACCTTGTCGCAAACACGACCCTGGTGAAGAGGACACAAAAACACGTCGGACCAATCCGATACAAGCGGTTAAGGGCCAACGCTGCGTCAAGCGGGCGACCGCGTGGGCACCCGTCGCGTGTGTAGTGTGCGGCGGTCCCCGTTGCGGAAACTGGATTATTACCTGCGCAGTGTCGCTAGTTCAACTTAACGGTGTGCATGTAGTCGTGTCGATGGAGAACTAACGTAGCAAAAAGGGCGCGGCTGCCCGCGACAGATACCCGCGCGGCGAGCTGCGACGGAGCAGTTTTGTATTAAGACCGCGCGGACGCCCGCTTAACGCAGCGTCGGCCCTAAAGGGTTAAATAATTACTGTCGGATTATATTACCAATAAATGTCGTATATCTACAACTAATTTCGTTTCAGGAACAGAGTGTAAAGTCCCGCAAACCTCCGTTGAAAAGGGAGGATCCTCCGACTAGTTTTATTTTATTTTATTTGGGAAAATAAACGTAATAATAGTTGATGCATTTGGTGGAATTTATTTCAGTTCAATCATAGATTTGACACCACAGCTTGCATGCTAATAGAGGGCGCCAAGGTATTGGTTGCAAACGGACGCTCCGAAGGCTAGTGCCACCTTCGTATGTGGACCGACTTTAGACGAACCGAGTACGAACGACTCTACACGAATTTGAGCTCGGCACGTGCAACGCTCGTCCTCGACTCCTATAGCGTAGACCTGCGGACGGTGAGCAATGGGTAGCCCGCCGTCCGACCGCCCGGTAACCGTTCGGACCGAGCCCAAGTCGTCGACGGCGGGTATTGTTCCACGCGTGCCTTAGGGAGATCTCAGCAAATCGTAGGGGCCCAGCAGGATCGAAGCCTATTGGGGCCATGGATAGTGTGAAAACGAAACCCGGGGCCCTGGGACGAAGGCAACGAAGGAATAGGAGTGGGTTTTTAGTCAGTAAAATTCTGACACTATCTCCCGCTCCGCCTAAGAGCGAGATTTGTCATTAGATGACTTTCCCACCTAAAAAAAATTAAAATAAAACAAAGCTTCAGAATTTTAGTTTCTCTATAGATTCCGACGCACTCTCCGAAATGAAACCATAATTTATCATTGTAAATGGTTTATTTTTCAGTAATTATTTCATTATTTCTTCATATCGGCCGTGAATCGCAACTGGCATTGTCTGTTGTATAGAAGGTTCACCATCTCGATGTCTGCTGGGCTGAGGTCTGTTCTGTGACCCATAGCGAGCGTCCTTTGCCATAGATAATCCTGGAATATATGGAAATTACTTGTAAATTGTATCATCACCACCATATTTCAGTAGAAAGACGTCCACTACTGGACATAAGACACCTTCAAGTGTTACTACAACGATCGGTGCTGCCCTGCGTTCAAATTTGAGGTTGGAGTTAACTCTAATGACGTCATCAGGGTAGATGCTCTACGCTCGCATTTTTGAACGCGAACTCGAACGTAGTGTTCAAATGTCAATGTCAAGCTAGTGTCATTTATGACCGTTTAACCAACCTACCCCCTCCTGCTCAACCCAGAGAGGAAGAAGTTATTAACATTTTCCCATCCCAAAAAAACGATGATCTTTTTCAAAGTTGTTTTTTTTTACAATTTTCACACAACGCCATCTAGTCCCAAGCTAAGCAGAGCTTGTGCTATGAGTACTAGACAACTGATAAACATACTTATATATTTCTAAATACAAACATATTACAGATAAATTACACCCAGACACACAACAAATGATCGTGCTCATCACACAAACATTTGTCTTGGTTTGGAATCGAATTTACGAACTTCGTCGTAGCAGTCAGGATCACTAACTACTAGACCAATAGGCCGGTTTATAAGCCTAGGGATTACCATGACGTTCAAAGTAAGATTGTTTCATTCTTATTTCAGTGTGGGTAAGAGACAGAGCCATACAGGTTGTCTAGCGCCATCTCTTACCCACACTGGAAATAAGAATGAAACAATCTTACTTTAAACGTCATGGTACAGGTCCTAGTGTGTGTCCAGCGTCAGGGGCGCCGGCTTTTAGAAAACCTCATGGGTGCTCATGCTCATTTGATGGACTCGAAAAAGTGGCGAAGTGTAAGAAGAGAAATGCACACTGATCGACCGACAAATAAATAAATGTCCTACTTACATACTGCGTACTTAATCACTAATTAAAGAAACCATTATATAAAAATGTAACTAGTTTTTATTATCAAGAAATATTATAATGTTTCTTGATATCTATTCTCAGGGATGCTCGGTACCCACTGTTTATTTCTCACTAGCTTTTACCCGCGACTTCGTCCGCGTAGAAGTCGAAAATGGTTTTTAATAGGTTTTTTGAGATACGAAAATATGAAATATTATTTAGTATCTTCGTCGTGTGTGAATTGTATGGCGAGCGATATTGTATCTTAAGATAAAATATTATAGTATCTTAGCCGTGTGCAGCGCCCCTTAGTGAACTCCACTGCGGGTGACGTAACCTGCGACAAACTTATTATTTTTGGTTGGTACAGTAATCGGGTCTAGGGATCGAACAGCAAAATTAAGTTTGTCTGTTATTGTACATACTTTTTCGGGATAAAAAGTACCCAGTGTGGTGCCCAGGATATTAAAGAATATTTATACCAAGTTTCATCGTAATCGAACCGGTAGTTTTTGCGTGATGCCTGAACACACAGGCCGACAGACAGACAAACATTTTTTTAATCACGTTTTTGGGTTCGGTGTCGGTCTAGTAACACCCCCTGCCATTTATTTTTTTGATATTTTCAATGTACAGAATTTTCACTTCTACAGATTTATTATAAGTATAGATGGGTGCTCGAGCCCCCGAGCACCCACAGAGTCGGCGCCCCTGTCCAGTGTGATGGTGTGAATGTTGTTGTTGTGAGCTTGTTGTTGACGTTGTTGTTGTTGCGTGTGTGTTGTTATTTTTGTTATTTACCTGAATAGGGGTAACGGTCTGTTCCCCTCGCGAACAGTCACCACACATATAGTTAGCCGGAGCATGCGTGACGCTGTCAAAGTCATACGCAGTACCTTCGCCCTCCATGTCTCTGACCCATCCTTCTAATGGTACGCGCTCCAGGTAGTGCTCCTTCGCTGTTGGAATTAAAATATATTTTTCAAAATTTTCAATACGCTTAGGGCCAACGCTGCTTGAAGCGGGCGCCCGCGCGTGCACCCGTCGCGTGACGTCGCGCGTTGCGCGTATCATGTGCGGCGGTCCCTGTAGCGGAAACCGGATTATTACCTGCGCAGTGTCGTTAGTTCAATTTTAACGGTAGCTACCCGCGACGGGCGCCCGCGCGGTTAACAGCGTCGGAGCACTTTTGCATGGGGACGCACGGGCGCTCGCGTAACGCAGCGTCGGCCTTTTGTCGAAAATCCGCTCTTAAGCATGCAATTTACTGTTTTATGCACTAGCGCCCCCACGAGCCGCGCGTCATGCCCTTTTTTATTTATAACTTCGTAAGTGTTCGTGTTTATTGAGTTCGTGCTTATTGAATAACGGAATTTGATGCACGTGAAAATTTATCACTGCAGTACTTGGCTGCATAACACTCTCACCTATGGCTCGAGCGAATTCCGCCTCGGTCGAAATGACAAATTTTCTCCACTTTTATCAACATTTTTAAACGTTGCCCCACACTAGGGATAACTCGTGGATGCGTTCACAAATATATAAACCCACATTCACAAGACACCCAGACTCGGAACATTTGTCTGCTGTAGATGTCTGCTTTATACAAATGTCAGCCCCCTAGCCAAATTACGATCGTTCAGTTTGCGTCGAACGCCTCGAGTAGACCACGCCTCCGATTCCTTTGTATTGACTACGTGACTGAGCGTTGAGATGACGTCAGAACAAAGGAATCGGAGGCGTGGCCTACTCAAGGTGTTTGACGCAAACGAAACGATCGTAACTTGGCTAGGGGGGCTGTTCCGTGCGGGAGTTGAACTCGCGACACGCAGCAGTGCAGCAGCTTATCGCACCCACTGCGTCAACCGACGTGACGTTATGTCATAGCGTAGCTATTTAACCGACTTCAAAAAAAGGAAGAGGTTATCAATTCGGTTGTATTTTTTTTATAATTTTTTTTTTATGTTTGTTACCTCAGAACTCCGTTGTTTATGGACCGATTTGCAAATTATTCTTTTCCCATATAGGATATACTTCCAGATTGTTCCCATTTTTTTCAAAATCCAGGTCTGATGATAGGATCCATGAGGAATCGAAGGAACTCCTCAAATATTATAGGCAACCATATAGTGATTTTGGAATATTCATCGAGAACTTAAGCATTTACAGTCAAAAAGTGACATTTGATGAAGTGGAACTGATGAAGAAGACCAGAAATGGTCAACGGAACTTCATACTCACATAGATATCACAATGAAGATAGTTATGCGACTATGACAATACAAATAAATGAATGGTTTTGAATAGTTAAGAATAAGAATAAGAAAATAAGAATAAGAAATTTTATTTGCTCAAACATGTGTATGCATACAGAATTAAAACAATACATGCATGCAAGATCTTAAATAAGAATAGATCACGACATGCCTGCCATTTTTCATGACGTGCAAATATATTAGGTTCAATAAATTATTTATAGGTATCCATGAATTAATTCTTTTTTTAAATGTCACATTTATATTAAACATTGGTTAATTAAACAAATTTCTGATATTCAATTATTTACATTCTCAAATTATATTATTTTCCTTGTCAAGCATTACAGATTATAATTTTCACTATGAAGATTTGCATCATTTTAATAAGTATACAATTGTAGTAAAATTATTAATATAGACATCTTTAAATCCTCCATTGCTATTTATTTATTTACAATATTCACAGAGTCGTTTAAAAATTCAGTAACACTGTAATATGCTTTCTGTACCAAAAAAGATTTCATTGTTTGTTTAAGTTTAGATGAAGTTTGTTCTTTCCAACTTTTGGGCAATTTATTATAAATAATTGGTGCCATGCAAAAAACACTCTTGCGCATAAATACAGTTCTTGACGTAGGTACACATAGTTTGCTATCATCACGTCTATTTCTTGGGAATCTGTCTGCCATACGAGAAAACAAATGTGGATTGTTTTTTACAAACATTGTTATTTCTAATATATAAAGTGAAGGGAAAGTTAATATACGATATTTAATAAAATAATTTTTACAACTATCAGTAGTTTTGAGATTAAACATGGACCTTAAGCAGTACTTTTGTCTTTTAAAAATGATATCCCTATCGGTTGAGTTACCCCAGAAGATAACACCATATCTAATGACAGACTCGACCAAACCATAGTAGGCTGTTAATAGTGCTTCTATATTTAGAGTACAAGATAATTTATATAGCGCATATGCACTACTGCTTAATCTTTTGGCTAGAATCTCAATATGTGCTTTCCAATTTAAGTTTCTGTCGATTGTTAGACCTAAAAATTTGGTAATATTAGCTGTCAGTATTTTATTATTATTATGTGTAATGTCAAGACTAGAGAATAATGATGACCATTGGCTAAAATGCATAATCAAAGTTTTATTTATATTAATTTTCAAATGATTGTTATTGAGCCACGTAACCGCTTCAGTTAATGTTTTTTTTATATCCGTTTCATATGTAATCTTATTATGGCATGGTATAGTTATCGTACTGTCATCTGCAAATAGCGTCATGGGATATTTAATAGATTTAGGGAAGTCATTTATGAAGACTGTAAACAAAGGTGATAGTTACGTTGAAAATGGTATCATTTAAGTGATCTGATGATAATGAAGGAGCCGAAAGGTGGAAGGTAGACACAGGAACTTTATAACTAAACAATGTAACCTAGCCTTGTTTGGGTTAATTGGAATTGTCATGAGAAATAGGTATATTTCCTAGTTGGCTACGGAACCCTAAAAAAGTTGTAAAAATAACTCACTCTTAGCAACGTTGTTCCAATTGATTTGAACATAATTGCTTCTGTCGAAACGGTTGGACATCATTGGGATCCCGAGGACACGCATGAGAAGGCTGAGGGTGTGTGCACTGTGTCCCGGAGCTCCGGTGACCATTGAAGACAGAATTACAGTCTGTAGAAGTAATTTCTACATTATTTTTTGGTTTACGAAGAGGCTAATTGGTGATACAGATTTAGTTAAGTCCAATCTGCAAAGAGCAGTGGTGGCCGAGTGGTAACGGCCCCGACTTACGAGTTTTAGGTCGTGGGTTCAAACCCAGCCAGGCGCATTACTTTGTGTAATTTATTTCATCACCACTGCTCTCAAAACGGTGAAGGAAAACATCGTGAGGAAACCGGCATGTTCTAGAACCAAAAATTCGAAGACATGTGACATTCACCAATCCGCACTGGGCCCGCGTGGTGGATTACAGCCCATTCCCTCTCCTAGAGAGGAGGCCTGAGTCCCAACAGTGGGACCATTATAAGGCCGACGATGCGAAACTGCAAAGCCTAGGGTAGCCAGCCTATCGGTATTTTACAGGATGCATTTTGGTGAGTGTGTGCGGGAATTGTAGTATAATTCCGCCATCACATTTCTACCATCGGACAACCCGACGTACGGCCACCTTTACGTTGTTGAAACCTTTACGATCCAGACTAATCGTTTCGCTTCGTCGTTTATACCCTTACAACAATTTGTCTTCCGATTAAAATTTAGGTGTCTTCAAGGCTAGAGTGAATAGGCTCTTAATAAACTAGTGCGCCTCACCATCAACGATTACATCACTGCTTACCATCAGATGGAATCTCAATCAAGCACTAGTTTAAATCAATTTTAAAAAAAGTACAGTTTCTGGCACCACTCTTTAGCGGATACCATCTGGGCACGCCATAATTATGGTGGTAAGTCCCTTCTTAGAGGAGTGGCTGGAAAGGCAACACGGCGTCCTTACCTTCCGCATGACGCAGGTCCTCACCGGAAATGGTAAGTTCGGGAGGTTCCTGCACCGGATTCGTGCGGAAGAAATGCCCGGGTGTCACCATTGTGTGGACCGCCCGGAGGACACGGTGGAGCATACGGTAGAGGTGAGCACCACCGTGTCCTCGTGTCCTCGGGGCGATCGGCGGCAGTGATCTCTCACGCCAGGCCTTGGTATAGGCCATGGTCCAGAGTGAGGAGGAGTGACAGGCGGTCGTCTCCTTTTGCGAAGCAGTAATGCTAGCAAAGGAGGCGGCCGCACGCGCGAGGCAATGGCCATCGCGCCAGCCGCCGGTCGAAGCCTACTGGGGCCATGGGTGAAGCGAAAGAGATCCGACATTTTGAAAATTAAAAAGTGCTTGTTTTAATGGTCTATTTGAAATAAAAGTTGTGATTTCTTAGCTTTACGCATAATGTTGTCTAACCTGGTTCCCTTCCATGAAGCCAAGATGCGGTATCTCCTCCCCCTCCCGTCCGAAGTACACCAGGTTCTTAGGCTGCAACGGTTCGTCCTCGGAGATCCGTTGAAAGACGATGCAGCTGGCCAGTTCTATGACTCTCATAGCATCCTCTAGTGTCTTGACCCCTGATGAAATATCTGTGGGAGGTTTAGCATCAGCGTAAGCAGACTATATGGTCCCTTTGTTCCGACAAGTCTGCTACCAGTGGCCATTTTGAGGTGGAGAGCAGGAGACTACCAGGGACCTCGGTCCTGTAGATTCCTCACGCAACAACTCGATTAGAACAAAAATCAAATATTTGAGAGTTTTTATATTATCTGCATTGTTATTATCTTACATTTCATAGTAAAATGTATATTAATAGTATGATAAGTGTATCTGACAGCGCTTTCATATTTAAATTAGTCTCCAAAAGATGTCAAAGTTGGCGCTAGTTGTTTAGTGCGTCGATGTGTCACTTGACTGGCACACGGACACTTTGAGGCAACACCGAGTGCTCATGCGATATAAGTCGACGAGATACGAGCAGTTTGATAGGAGACTCATTCAGCATTGCATGTGTGCGCTACGCGTTCGGTGGAATGTCTTAATTTTGTTGCCTATTTTTTTGTAAGGATTATAGCGTGGTGTGGTGATTTATCTTAGGTGTTTAATTTATGAAAACTATAAGTAAGAAGTATCAAAATTAAGTGATTTGTAACGAATGTCTATTCCCTTCGCCCGACAAACTACACCTTATTACAAATCGCATTTTGAGGTTAATATTCCTGAGGTGGCTCAAAGCCTTTATAGGTACCCAATTTCACAAATTCAAGATTAATAAGAGATCAGTTTTCAACTCTTGATAATATTCAAATGAAAATAACATTTAGCTCATTTACTAGATTATTGAAAAACGGTAAGCGACAAGACCGCCGTTGCTTACCTCATCATCATCATCATCTTTTTAGCCGATAGACGTCCACTGCTGGACATAGGCCTCCAAAATGTCGCCACAAAGAAAGGTCCTGTGCGTCTCGCATCCATCGGATTCCCGCAACCTTCACCAGGTCATCGGTCCACCTTGTAGGGAGCCTTCTAACATTGCGTCTTCCGGTACGCGGTCGCCACTCCAGAACCATTCGGCGCCAACGGCCATCTGTTGTGCGAGCAATGTGCTCTGCTCATTGCCACTTAAGTTTGGCGATTCTTCGTGCTATGTAGGCAACCTTGGTTTTTCTGCGGATATCTTCATTTCGGATTCGATCACGCAAGGAAACTCCGAGCATAACCCTTTCCATTGCCCTTTGGGTGACTTTGAGCCTTCTGATGAGGGCCATTGTGAGCGACCACGTTTCCGGGTTACCTACCCATATATGATTTGTTTGTGTAGAAGTTATGTTTTCTAATAAAGTTAAATCTATTCTACTTAAAAAAATGGGAGGATATTCTCCATTGGTATGTTTTAATACTCACTCGAACTATCTACATCATACATGACAATGCCAAACGGCCACAATTTGTCCTTATAGAACTGTTCATTGGCGCTAGTCAACTCCATCGTCTTCCCGGCATACCAGCGCCTTGCACTGACAGGCTTCTGTATCAACTCTCCGCATTCTTCTAAATAGTAGGTGTTGATGAAGTCGCGGTCTGACGCCATTAGAAGAGTTTCCGTGTTCGAGTCTACTTTCTAGAGAGAAAATTGTGATTGAATAATTATAATAATATTTAATTAAATTACATACTTTATTGCATACCAAGTTACAAATTTACAAATTGAATTGTAATACAATAAAAAACATATAATTGGCGGCCTTATCGCACTCGGCGATTTCTTCCAGGCAACCCAGAATGGATAGAGATTGCCTGGACACAAAATGGGGTTGCACTTGGTGCAAATATAAAAGTAAACAAAACTGAATACTAAAATAGATACACATATACATACATACAAAATATAAATATATAAGCAAGAGAAATAAGTGGTGAAACGAAGACGTGATCACAGTGACAAGTAATGATCCTTCACAAGCATTTTAAATACAGGCAGTGTTTGCGCATGTAATAAATCAATTACTACCGTAATACGGGGTGAATAGAAACGCAGAGGTGAATAGAAACAAAACTTTGGTTTGGTTTTTCGCTTTGATACCATATTATCGGCTTCTAACAAAGCCTCGACTTTTTAGAATAACAATTCATTAATAAATCGATATATGTAGTTAAATGATGCAAAAAATATTCAAATACTTATCATGAAAGTTCCCTTTGAAGTTTTGTTTCTATTCACCCCTGAATTTCTATTTACCCTCGATAGGTATAGGTATGTAATTGTATACCTACCCTACAGATTAACATCGTCATAATTTCAGCCGAAAGACGTCCGTCCACCTTTTGACATAGGCCTCCTAAGTGTCGCCACAACGGACGGTCCGGTGCGTCTCGCAGCCATTGGATTCCCGCGACCCTTACCGGGTCATCGGTCCAACTTGTGGGATTAACATGTATAAAGTAAATTCAACCTATTGTTAATAATAATATAATTTTAGATTAACATTAAATATAAGAAATATATACATACATTAAAAGCAAAAACTACTAGCTAAAATATGTCGTCATAAAACTCCTCCGCATCGCTGTCGACTGGAAGTGTTGGGTACAATTAAAAGGCTTAATCTCTGACCGAGGTAAAAGCCAGCCCTTGGGTCACGCGAAGTGTCTACTAAGCGTTTGGATAATTCTTTGAAAAGCTTATGAGCACTCGGACCCCACGGCCCAAGAGTTTCAACCCCAAACGGCTCAAAAATATAACTACCGACGAGGTTGTTATATTTCCGCCGCTTGAGGTTCTTCGCAGCCGCAGCGGCAGCACCAGCACAGCACGAAGACCTAGGAAGATGTTATAAAATGTTACCTATTGTTAGTAAATAAGACACTTGTCCTGTATGGCACTTGTCCGTGGAAATGACGGAACACAACACCCTGCAAGCAAAAATCTTCGCCACCGCGCCCGCGAGTCAACGTGAATAAGTACTTACTGAGGCAATGAGTCTGCCTTTGTACCTTTCTGTTGCATAGCATAGCATAGCATAGTCGGCCTTATAATGTTCCCACTGTTGGGACTCAGGCCTCCTCTCTCTAGGAGAGGGAATGAGCCGTAATCCACCACGCGGGCCCAGTGCGGGTTGGTAGATGTAACATGTCTTCGAATTTTAGGTTCTAGGACATGCCGGTTTCCTCACGATGTTTTCCTTCACCGTTTTGATAGCAGTGGTGATGAAATAAATTACACAAAGTAATACGCCTGGTTGGGTTTGAACCTGCGACCTACAACTCGTAAGTCGGGGCCGTTACCACTCGGCCACCACTGCTCTACTCGTAAGTCGGGGCCGTTACCACTCGGCCACCACTGCTCTGTTGCCTTGTTGGCTCTGTTGCCTTTCTGTTGCATGAAGTTTTAATAAATAAATGACACGTCTCGCTAGGAAGGCAAAGCTTGTTAGAACTTATCAACATACCTGCATAGTTTGAAAAGTTTTGTATAGATCGATACTGTTGGGTTTATCTGTGAACAAACAAACCATTGCATAATTCAAGAAATTTTCAATCCATAGCTACTAAACCAAATATCGACTTTAGGAAATTGAATTTTAGATGATTTTTGAAAGACAATTTGTAATAAAAAGTTGTTAATGGCAACATAAGAAATTAAAAAGTTAGAAATGTCATGTATCAGTTATCTGTGGTACTGTGCCTGGAATTTGTGTAGAATGCAAGCCATATTTTTTATTTATAAGCTTTCCTAAGAAAACTACTGTAATACAATATATTTGGTTCAATATAAACATGTTTGGTTACCTTTGGTCTTTACTAAATTATATTGTAAAAAATAATTAATATTGTATGTCGAAAGAGACTGGATCCTGCGACACAGGGTATCCTAGTGCGGGATCCAGTGTCACATTTAACTTTGTAACACTTTATGTAAACAAATAAACTTTATTATTATTATTATATTAAAACTGACTGCCACGTCTATTTATTTCAATTCTAATAAAAGTTTTTTAAGAAAGTATAGGGTTGTGATCGAAATTAAACTTTTCCATGCATGAAATAAGAGTTAGTTGTTCCATGATATTCAGAATTCAAAAAATATTAGATCGTCGCCAAAATCGGATCTGACTGCTCTTTTGACAGTCACTTTGAATTCCATTAGAATGCGGATGTAACACATTCTCATATTTTTGCAGCTTCCCTGAGGTAGTCGAAACTAAAATGACTTTCCCAGCTTCATTTTACCGAAATCACGCCTGTTTCAACAATTCCAGTGTTAACAACGTAAGGGTGTACACCCGCCGTAGTAGATGGTAGAAAGGCGATGGCGGAATCAAGTCATGTAGGTAATTCCCGCGCGCAATCTCCAAAATGCATCTTATAGAATACCGAAAGCCTAGCTACCCTACGCCTTTGCTCCGGCTTTGTAGATTGGTCTTAACCAAGACCTGTACCATGACGTTTAAAGTAAGATTGTTTCATTCTTATTTCCAGTGTGGGTAAGAGACAGAGTTATACAGGTTGTTTAGCGCCATCTCTACTAACAATCTTACTTTGAACGTCATGGTAACCCCGCAAATCTGGATCACCAATTAGCCTCTTCGCGACTCGTATCCTCCATCGGGCTAATTTTTGCTGACCAGTAAAAGACCACTGACCTGTATCTCCAATGCTTGCTCGTAGCATCTCAAGGACTTTTCTGGAGATGTCATCGTCATTCAGACATTTGTAGCCGATGTGCATATCCTGCGAAATATTAAGAAAATTATAATTTTGTAATTTGCTGTTTTTATTTCATAAAGACCTTTTTTTAAGTGCTAACCCATGGCCCCAGTAGTCTTTGGCCCAGACACACGAAACAGCAGTTTTAGCTGGAGGGTAATACTCAATGTGAGTGCGGAGCTATTGTTCAAAACATGAGCCACATATTAGAATGCCCCAAGTGCCCATACACCTGCACTTTTGAGGATTTGATGAGTGCTACCGATGTTGCTATTAATGTAGCCTCCTATTGGGCCCAAAAAGTTTGACGAGTTTACCATCGAATCGAAAAAAAAGAAGAAGCTCGAGGGCTCAAACACAGCCAGCCACATCACTTTGTGTAATTTATTTCATCATCACTGCTCTCAATACGGTGAAGGAAAACATCGTGAGGAAACCGGCATGTCTTAAAACCAGAAATTTGAAGATATGTGACATCCACCATTCCGCAGTGGGCCTGCGTGGTAGATTACGGCCCATTCTCTCAACTGCCTGAGCCCAGCAGTAGAAACATTAGAGGCTGATTATGCTATATCTGCCAAGACGAGCCAAGCGAAGAGAAAGGGCCTACCTTTTCTCGAAGTGTTTCGTCGTTTTTTTGAACCCTCATAGAGTTGGTTTCCGACGTACCAACTGAGTAGAATTTGTGAAGTTAGGGTCGGTAGAGTTAGGCCGTGTAGATTCAGAGGCTTGGCTCTACATAAGATCTGATATCTTTTTCACAGGGCAAACCTTATGTAGTCGTCTTGGCAACATTTTACATGAAATGTTTTTTTTGGGTTTATACTTATAAAAATGCTTTGTCCTGAATGACTGACTGACGCATCAACGCACAGCCTAAACCACTGATCGTAAAGACCTGAAACTTGGAGGGTATATTCTTTGTATGACGTAAGCAATCGATAAGAAAGGATTTTTCGAAATTCTACCGTAAAGGGGGTGTAAAATGGGGCTAAGTTTGTGTGGGACGTGATTCCTCGGTTCAATCTACTTCAAATTTTGCATGAACATTCTATAACAGAATTGATGGAAAGACGAGTTACGTATTTTATTGAAAATCATCCCGTATCGGGGTTAAAGGTCTATATAAGGAGAAACTGACTGGCTGACATATAAACGCACAGCCGAAACTACTGGGACTAGGAGCGTGAAATTTTGCACAAGGTTTCCTTTTATGATGTGGGCGAGCACTAAGAGAGGATTTTCCAAAGTTTACCCTCAAAGAGAATGAAACCGGGGTGCAAAGTTTGTATGAAGAAATTTACTTTTACGTGGGCAAAGCTAGTTTCTTATATATTGGCCTAGCTGCTGCCAGCCAAAATTCCAACCCCCGTTTAAACACCTTAGGGGTGGAGTTTCGTAAAATTCTTAGCGCATGTCTGCACCCTCTAAGCAACCTACCGGCTAAATTTTTAGTTTTTGTTGTTATAGTTTCTGAGATTTCGTGATTAATCAGCGAGTGGTATTTTGCTTTTATATATGACGTGGCCAGCCCCTCTAGCCAAGTTACAACCGTTTCGATTCTCTTTTCGTTGATCGCCTCGAGTCGGCCACGCCTCCTATTCCTTTGTTCTGACGTCATCTCAACGCTCAGTCACGTGGTCAGATTATCTTCGAATTGGACGTTAAAACGTTAACATTTGATGATATGTCAATTCTCGTTTGGCCATACCATTGATGTAGAATTTCAATGATAGTAAAAGGTATAAAGAAAGTAGGCCAAACGAAGATTATATCGTCAAACTTTAACGTTTAAAACGATCTGGCCAGTTTTACTTGGCCATTTCATGAAGTGATCAATTTCTAAGATCTGGCAACGACATATATATAGATTGAAAGCCAGGGGATGCAGTGTACCTACCCCTCACTCGGCATCCATATCGATTACGCTTATGAAGAACTTACCACGACTGTCTTTTCGAAATCGTAGTCTTCAGACGGACAATCCTTCCGTTTATCAGGGTTAGAGATATAGAGAATCCTCTCATCATTAACCAGGGTGTGGTTGAATGGTGTGCTGAAGAATTTCACGCAAATCTCTTTCTCTAATTTCCCGAATGTCGTTACGATGATGTCTTGAGAATGCAGATCTAGGGAAAATGTGGTTAAAATAAAGTACTGCCGTCCTTCATCCAATGACTTCTCTCGCTCTAGGGCTGAGCGAGAGGGCGTGTCAGACTTTTACCAACTAAAACTCACTCCAAGGGCCTACTTTGGATTGCGTTCCTGGCAGGGTCTAGGGTTCAGTAGTCGTGACAGTTACGTCATGTGTCGTGTTATATTTCAGGATTCTAGGTCAACGGGAATTATCGTATGAATTTTGATTCCCTTGAGTGTCGAAATATACCTACATTTTTTGACGACATAAACGGCCGTATTTTTTTTTTCGTAAACTCATTAGTTTGATTTATTCGCAGCTTCAAGGAACTGCAGACTTAAGTATTTGGTTTTAATTTCAACTCGATACCTCCACGCGTTCCCGAGATAGCGTCTGAGCGTGATAGGTTCGCGTCTGTCTTGACAGACAGACGGACAACGAAGTGATCCTATAAAGGTTCCATTTTTTCCTTTTGAGGTACGGAACCCTAAACCTAAACGCTTATCCTAATATGACAGCACCCTGAAGCGGAGTTGAGTGCAATGGAGAGGAGCGGATCGTGAATTGGACAAAGTTTTGGCTGCCTGTCCACCGGAGCGCAGCAAAGAAGTAATGCGGAGCGGAGTTGTGAACTGTGCCACAGAGCGGAGCGGAGTTCCATAGTTTTTTTTTCTGTTTGCAAACCTAGGCTGCGAGCGTGTCACCATGATGACGACATTTAGCGTCCGCTCCCGCACTCATTTCTCCTCTCCGTTTCCCGGTTTTGTATGATTTTTTAAACTAGTTCTACTCCCTGTCCACTGAAGAGGAGTGGAGATTCCAATCCTATTGGTTAATATTTCTCCGTTTCTTCGCTCCAGTGCACAGGCAGCCTTAAACTCCAGTCTGCATAAGGAGAAACAGTGGAAGTGGAGTAGAGTGGACTTTCAAATAAATCAAATGAACACGCGGCTCCAAGCCTGACAGAACGTAATCTAGCGGAGAACACGAAGCGGAGGGTATCTCAACTCCACTTTGCCCCACTCTGTTTCAACGGAGACAATTGCCATTTTTAATTGCTCTCCTCCGCCCAGGGCTTTACCATGAGATGTCAAGCGTGAGTGAGAAAGACGAGTGGAGCTATACACCCTATAGAGCTCCATCCCTTACAGTTCCATGGGTACTGTGAAAGCGAAGCTCGGGGCCCCGGGAAGAAGGCAAAGAAGGAATAGGAGTGGGTTTTTAGTCAGTAAAAGACTGACACTATCTCCCGCCCCGCCCAAGAGCGGGATTTGTCATAAGATGATTTTACCAAATAACAAAAAAAAAATTCCCTTACAGTTCAGTTTTGGTCGTCAAAAAGATTGCTTTAAGAGCTCATAGTAGGGCTTTTGCTCCGCGTATTCTATTACCAAAAAAAACTTACCGTAATCTTTCTTATTGATGGCATAATGAACAACACCTTTACTCCATAATTTAGCTTCCCCATAACAGTGTAAATAAAATAAAATATAACAAAATAATACACGCATCATTTCTTATATAAACGTACTGTTTATTCTTAAAATCAATTTCCGTCACAGCATTTTCATATTATAATTTTATGTGTTTCTGTAAACACACTAAAAATTTATATAAAATTGAACCACATCATAAAAGGGAACTTTATGTGAGGTAAATTTTTTGTAGTTAGGGAAGGCGGTCATCTATTAGATAATCGCGTGATGTATTAGAGGTCACATCATCATTTTAGCCGAAAGACATCCAATGCTGGACATAAAGCTCCCCGTGTGTCGCCACAACGAACAGTTCTGTTAGTCTCGCATCAGGTTATCGGTCACCACTCCAGAACCTTTCGTCCCCAATGACAATTTGATCTGCAACCACTGTGCCCTGTCCAATGCCACTTAAGTTAGGCGATTTTTCGGGCTATGCCAGTAACCTCGGTTCTCCTGCGAATTTCTTCACTCCCGATGCGATGCGCAAGGAAACAAGGAAACTCCGAGCATAGCTCTTTCCATTGATCATTGGCTGACTTTAAGCTTTCTGATGATGGTTGAGACCCCTTCAGTTTGGAGGACTTTAAAAAAACGCCACTGAGGCTGCAAAAAAATGTGATTACCTAGTGGGCCCAAATAGGTACTTTTTGGGAAAAGAAAATCATCGATTCAAAAAGAAAACGCCTGAATTTCTGTTAGGTTTGAGCAGAGGTGCACTCATTGTACTTTTTACTCATTCATACTCATTAAACTCATTGACTCACATTTTACCAGATATGTTTTAGTCACGTGAAAACTTCATCCGTATATAATGTCGTGGCCAGATCTTAGCAATTGATCACTTCATGATATGGTTAATTAATATTTTGTTGTGTTAAATTATATCTAGACGTTACACGCAAATGCAAAATATTATATAGATAACTTCTTTTCTGGGAAGAGAACTGCGTCTTGAAATACAGGCTCGGCTAGCTCAGGCGCTTTTGCACATTTTTATTTCTTATGCATTTGTATCAAGTCACCTTCAATTTATTGCTCGTACAATATTATGGAGAAATAAAATTATTATTATTAGTTACTGGGCAACACGATAATCCTTGGATAGACTGATGGTTACTTTCTGGCGTCTGACTACCTGTAATGACTGTCAAAGATCTACGGTAGCCTGTTTGACATAAACGAGGAAGACAGTTGAGAGTTTGTCGTGCTCACTCTGTCTCGCTGATGATGGCATATTGTGAAGCACTGTCCCAGATATCAATCGGTTATATTATTTAATAAATTGCCTTTAGATTTAAAGAGTGCTATATACTTTAGATCATAAAAAAAAACTCAAAAGATTTCTATTGAACAACTATCTATAATAAGAATTCCCTACGTTTATGTTCGCATAACTCGTCAAAATGTAGGGAACAGCTGATTTTTTTTCGCGATTTCACGTTTGGTCCCATAGTAAAAGTTGTTCATAATGAGGAGTAGGTACAATGTCCCCTCGAACTTCTTAAAGTTAATTTTTTAACACCCTATAAACTATTCATGATCTTTGAGGTAAATACAATGTTATATAAATTTTATGTTTTTGTATTGTTGTAAGTTTTAACGTGTTCGTAATTTCAGATACAATTTAATGTTGATGAATAAATGACTATGTGTTGTTGGGTCATTCACTTCCCCCGATCTATTTGAAAAATTATTTTTTTTTTTATTTATTTACACTGTGCTCACATAATAGAAGCAACAAGAAATATATAACCAAGATATATGTAACTCATAACATGATTGAAAAGAGTGTCCATGGAGTTTCTTGCACGTTCTTCTCCATAGAGTTCTACGCTTTGGAACGTGCAATTTAGCTTCACTTTTTTGACTGACAATACAAAAGTGCCTGTAAATGTTTTATTCAAAATAAATGTTATAGATTTGATTGATAAACCTAGAAAAGTACATAAAAATATTATAAAATATTTAATACAATATTTGTATTTATTATTATGTATTGTACGAGCTACGCTGTACACCCAACTTGAAGCTAGTCTGTACGTCATGAATGCAAATATTGTTTACTTGTACAGTTAATATAGCAATTAAGTCGAATTTTTATGAAGTTATTTAAGTAGCAATAAATCGATCAAAGGAAAAATTCGTCTACTCATTTACATAATATAACACAACATCCTTCAAAGGGACATACAATTTTCGCTTTTGACCATTTCAACCCCAACAATTGGTCCTTCGAGCCGGATATGAAACATCGACCTATGGATACATAACATTTTCACTTTTGGGCATTACCACTTCAACAATTGGTCCTTCGAGCCGGATATGTAACAGCGACCTATGGATACATAACATTTTCACTTTTGGGCATTACCACTCCAACAATTGGTCCTTAGTGCCGGATATGAAACATCGACCTATGGATACATTACATTTTCACTTTTGGGCATTACCACTCCAACAATTGGTCCTTCGAGCCGGATATGTAACAGCGACCTATGGATACATAACATTTTCACTTTTGGGCATTACCACTCCAACAATTGGTCCTTCGAGCCGGATATGAAACATCGACCTATGGATACATTACATTTTCACTTTTGGGCATTACCACTCCAACAATTGGTCCTTCGAGCCGGATATGAAACATCGACCTATGGATACATAACATTTTCACTTTGGAACATTATAACCACAACAATCGGTCCTTCGAGCCGGATATGAAACATCGACCTATGGATACATAACATTTTCACTTTTGGGCATTATCACTCCAACAATTGGTCCTTCGAGCCGGATATGAAACAGCGCCTATGGATGTATAGCAGGAAAGTAACATTTTCACTGTTGGGCATTACAACCCTAACATAATTATATCTTTTTATATATCCTACATATTTATGTACCTAAGTTTATATTGTACACTGAATTCTACCCTCAAATGTGATTTCTATGGATCGCTCGAAGGTTTGCTGGGAGAAAACTCATCGTACGTAGAGTCGCGTCACGTGACGTGGATCGGATGTAGCTCTACAAGTCTAGTTGCCATATAAAATGTATGGAGACCGACGCACCCAGATCGACGTTCTTGACTCAACTGTGCCCAATGTAGTCTAAGCTCGCCTTGTACATACATTGTTCATTTACTGTGTATTGACTAGAATAAAAATAACTAACCTAACGCCTATACGTATATAATAAATAATAAAAATTCCCTCTCCTAGAGAGGAGGCCTGAGTCCCAGCAGTGGGAACATTAAAAGGCTGATTATGCTTATGCTAAATAATAAAAATATCACAGATCTGACTAGTCTTGTAAAGTTTTCAATGATTACATTATACAGGGTGTCTTTGACATCGACGCACAAACGAATACCATGGATCAAGGTACATGATTCTGGACCGGAGTGGTGGAATTTTTCGTCGGTGTTTTTTTTCCTATTTCTTCCTATCTTTACGTATTTTAATTTAAACTGAATAAAATCGTTATTTTAACATTTTTTGTGGAAAAAAATGAATGAATTACTTTTAAAATTAAAAATGTCATCGGGGTTGATTAGAATAACGATTTTATCTACCGAGATAACTTTTTAATTAATTTATTTTGTCTTTTTTCTAAAAAACGCCTCGAGTAGGCCACGCCTCCGATTCCTTTGTTCTGAGGTCATCTCAACGCTTAGTCACGTGGTCAGAACAAAGGAATCGGAGGCGTGGCCTACTCGAGGCGTTCGACACAAGATAATCGAAACGAAACGGTCGTAACTTGGCTAGGGGCGGCTGGGGATCTGATGCTTACAAAACATTTTGACGAAACCAGCATCGCCTAGAATCAAAAATTCCCCCTTCCTTCCTTTCTAGGCCTTAGTCCCAGCAGTGGGAATATTATAAAATATAATAATAAATTATGATTTTTAAACATTTGAATAATAATTCAAAATCTCATTATCTTAAAACTACACTTAAAACTAGAACAGTCTTCTTTCTTGAGGTACAAATAAATAAAACGCATCTGAAATAGGAGTTTGAAGTTATTTTTTTCTGTAAATTTCACTTAAAAACTAAAATTACATAGTCCTTTACATTTCAAGGAATCAGACATCCAGAATTGTGTTCTATAAACATAAAAAACACCAATTTTAAAGTAAGTTTTGTGAAAAATAAATCATTAATTCCTTCTTTGGGGGTTCAACCTTATGACAGCCCTCGTCGTATATATCCGACAAACACTCTCGCGTTTATTCCGTGTCCTATCCACCAGGGTCGCACATCCACGACCGAATACTACATCTCGTCAGCTCTTCTGTCACCTATGACACGGGCTTGCGGACGGCGAGCAATGGGTAGCCCGCCATCCGACCGTCCGGTAACCGTCCGGACCGAGCCCAAGTCGTCGACGGCGCATATTGTTCCACGCGCACCTCAGGGAGATGTCAGCAAATCATAGGGGCCCAGTAGCTTACTGGGGCCATGGGTAGTGTGAAACGAAACCCGGGACCCTGGGAAGAAGGCAACGAAGGAACAGGAATGGGTTTTTAGTCAGTAAAAGCCTGACACTATCTCCCGCTCCGCCCAAGAGCAAAAAAAACCTATGGGGATTGAAGAGCTAAACGAGATGGAGTACCCAGTCGCAAATACACGACCCTGACAAACAGGACACGGAAACACTCGTCGGACATATCCGACGTAGGCGTTTAAAGGGTTAAAACATAAAAAAGAATGGTTCTGAAAACCATTGTCTAGATTTCTAGATACTTTTAAGGTTGACTGAGGAGAGTTTGTATAAAAATTCACGTTATTTTGCTAATAGAAAATGAAATCATAATTCTTGCAAACGAATCCCAGAGTTGTACTGGGCCCGAAGCTGACGCGGTAGGCAATTTAACGCGAACGCGATCGCGAAGCGAAGCGGCTTTGGTTGCTTATGTGACCAACCACACGTGGGTGCGGTATGAAGCGAAGCGGACACGATTATTACGGTAGCTTGTTTTAAATAAATTGTGGCTAAAGTGACGACTTCGCGCGCACGTAGGAAAAAGCCGCCGCATCGCGTAGAATTCGCGTGAACCACATCGGATTCTTTCGCATTCGTGTTGTATTGTCACCTAACTCTTCCTAAGGCTCTTTGGACCAATTTGGATGTATTTATGTGTGTATATTTGATTGGATCTCTAGATGATTTGAAAATACAGTTGGGGCCGGTAGGTGGCGCTGCAATCGGGTTCTTTATTTTTTTTCGAACTTAATGCCAGCTTTCAGGCAGCACAACGTCTGTCGGGATCGCTTGTAAGGTATAATTTCATATTAGCTTAATAACTGATAACCCACTAAGTCGATTTTCGAAAACTCTTCTAAACCACGCAACGGAACAGAACGAGCGTTACTCGAGGGAGGTTTGCGCATAGCATTTGCACCCGAGCAAACCCGGGACAAACTGCTAGTGTAACTATAATCTATGTCACACACTCTTACATACATACATCCTACTATCCACGGCCGCGTAGCTTCATAGACGCGTATCCGTCATTATACGCTTGGTGTACGCCTGCTCACAGCTTAAATATAATAAAAATATTCCACAACTATCACACAACGCCGTCTAGTCCCAAGCTAAGCAGAGCTTGTGTTATGAGTACTAGACAACTGATAAACATACTTATATATTTCTAAATACATACATATATAGATAAATTACACCCAGACACAGAACAAGTGATCGTGCTCATCACACAAACATTTGTCCTGGGTGGGAATCGAACCCACGACCTCCGGCATAGCTGTCAGGGCCACTAACCACTAGACCAACAGGCCAGTCAAACTGTCGAAGCGGCGACGACACGGAGTTTCATAGCGTTTTGTATGTAGACTTCACGCAGGCGTACACCAAGCGTATTATGACGTTGACGCGTCTATGAAGCTATGCGGCCATGAACAATAGGCCTTGCCTTAATATTTTAAACATACACCATTCATTTATAATCTCTAACAATAATAATGGCAATTATTTTAGCAGTTGAAAGTCCTCATGACTGCAAAGTTGAAGGGGAATCGTTTGTCTTGGTATGGTCATGTGAAGAGGAGAGATGAAACGCATGTTACTAAAAGAGTTATTAGTATACATGTGGATGGGTGAAGAGGGAGAGGGAGGCCAAAGAATACGTGGATGGATTGTGTGAAGAGTGGATATGAAAGAAAAGGAAGTTAGTGATAGTATGACTAGTGACAGGGCAGAATGCTCATTCAGGTTAGGTTGCCTGGAGTCGACGAAAGCCGAGTACAGACTGCTGTAATGTAACATGCCAGGTAAAATGAAATGAGCATTTTATAAGTGTACACTCTCACCTTGTATGTACCTCAAACTCACTTATTTGAAATACTATGTCAGTTTAAGAGAGAAATTATTTATTTGGCGTTGTGCAACCTCTAAATATTAGCCGATTATGGTGATTTTTAGGGTTACGTAGCCAAATGGCGAAAACGGAATCCTTATGGATTCGTCATGTCTCGTCTGTCTGTCCGTCCGTATGTCACAGCCACTTTTTACTGAAACTATAAGAACTATACTGTTGAAACTTGGTAAGTAGATGTATTCTGTGAACCGCATTAAGATTTTCATACAAAAATAGAAAAAAAAACAATAAATTTTGGGGGTTTCCAATACTTAGAACTGAATCTCAAAAAAAAATTTTCATCAAACTTCTACGTGTGGGGTATCTATAGATAGGTCTTCAAAAATGATATTGAGGTTTCTAATATCATTTTTTTCTAAACTGAATAGTTTGCGCGAGAGACACTTCCAAAGTGGTAAAATGTCCCCCCCCCCCCCTTGTAACTTCTAAAATAAGAGAATGATAAAATTAAAAAAAATATATGATATACATTACCATGCAAACTTCCACCGAAAATTGGTTTGTTCCACTATCTAGAGATCTAGTAAGTAGTTCTTTTTTAATACGTCATAAATCGTAAATCGCAATTAACCAAGTTTCAAGTTTGTACGGAACCCTCAGTGCGCGAGTCCGACTCGGACTTGCCCAGTTTTTGGTATAAGAACACTGCATGAGTGGTATCAAGAATTAGAGCAAAATCAAAAATTTTAAAAACATGAAACACCCTAATGTCCACACTATGGGAATTCTGCTACATTACATGATACATTGCGACAATGTGGACGGCAAATTCTTTAATTACGTGTTACATTGCATGTTACATTGCAGCAGGCTGTACCCGGCTTAAGAAATTAGTAATGTTATATAGTTTATTATTATTTTTGTGAGACTTAAAATAATTGCCACTATTATTGCATAACCTTAAAGTCCACAGTTCACATATATACAAAATTGAAACGACAAAGACTTTGCGAGAGCGACGAGATGATCGGCCCGTAGCCTTGAGCATTATCATACAACTCAAACAGTGGTGCAGCCACAAGCTTGTAGTTCTTAGGTACAGCGAATAAAGCCCTGTCTTGAAGTTGAACTAGGAAGAGGCGTTTATGCTCTTTTGGTTTCGTTATGTGAGGGGGAATGTATGGGTATTGGGGAGGCTCGAAGTTTGGTCGCCACCAGTTACCTGAAAAGAAAGATTTTGATGTATTTGGGTAGTTGCCTGTGTTCATTTTTCTACAATATTTTGTATGTGTATGGACTGCGGAGTCGCTAGGTCCTAGATTACGTGTTGCGACTTGACGCGTACCTGCCGCATGCATGCAGTTTAGTACTTTAAAGTAAGGAGAGATAAAATTACAATATTTGTAGTCCAAATGGGTAACTCTGTTACAGTCGTTGAAGGGGTAACCCGTTCAAAACGTCTTACCGCTAAAAAGTATAAACCACCAAGAATGGGTTTTTGAATATACAGATAAACAAATCGAAAGGGTTTGGAAGAGGTTATCCATTGATGAGGGTTTTCGTAAATAAGTGTAACCAATATGAAATGGGTTTTAAAACAACACTTTGTCAAAACCCTATCAAAAACCCTTTCAATGGGTAACCAAAATGGTCCCTGGTTACAATACGTTCCAAATAAGAATAGGATCTATTGCCATGTTGTGACGTCACGTCATACTGTCAAATCGCAAAAAAATTGGCAAATTGAAGAACTCAGAGATGAGCAAAATTGAAGAACTGGATACTGATTAAACTTTTTTCGTTCACAGTTTGTAAATAAATCAAAATTTAAGAAATTTCTTGTTTTGCTCAACCTATTAATTCTTCGATTTGACAGTATGACGTGACGTCACAACATGGCAATCAATCCTATTCTTATTGAGAACGCATTGCATTGCAAATGATTTTCTTTAAAAATAAAAAATTAAGAATAATGCGACATTGTGTTGCTTAATGTAATTGATTTTATAGGAAAATATTAATATTTAAACGGGATCAAAACTAATTTTAAATTTAATAATTTCTAGAAGTAAAATTGCAAAATATCAAAAACTATGCCACACTAGAGAAGGGTTAAGCTAAAGAAAAACTGTGTCCACTTAAACTACGTATTATGACATCTAGGCTCTTGAACTTGCTCGAAAACAGATGACTTAAAAACATACATATCATATGAGCTGAGTGGTGCTAATATTAGCGTCATGTCCGTGAACGGGCGCTGTCAGTTGAGTCTATAGATGGCCCCAAAGTAAGGTATAATCAGGGGTTATAACCAGAGGTCGGAATTAGGTAGAGTTATTCATGTACTTGCATAGGAATGTTGATATTAGTTCATTAAACCCCCAGCGAACGCCGGCGTTCGCTCGGTCATTTTCTTTCTATTGTGTCTCTAATTACGCTACTCAAAGGGTTAATATGAATCTTCCCGGGATTTCTAATGAAAAATCCCGTGTGGCCAACAATATTACAAATAAATAATAATAAAACAAAGATAATTAACATACAATATTTATTAGTATTTTTCATTGAAAAGGATCTCTCTACGTCAACTGAAGTGAGGTTAACAAATTTATACACTTCCTCCTCCTCGTCATTAATGCAGGAAGAATTTTTTTTGCTTTAATTCTGATAGTGTCATAAAAAAACAGCTTTTTAAAACTAATCTCGGGATTTGAGGCATATACACTTTATTCTTTCGCTGTATGAAAAATCAGTATAAGTACATGAATAACTCTACTTAATTCCAACCTCTGGTTATAACTAGCAAAAATTCTACTTATGAAATAGGCAACACTTACCAATAGTGTCTTCTATCAGCCACTCCTGTTTGACGCCATCTTGCCTTCCAAGGGTTTCAGTGAGTAGCCTCTTCAGACCCTCAATCTCATCCTGTGGATAAATACACAGAAATAAGCTTATAATGTGTGTTACTCATCACAGGCGTGCGTCAGTCGAGCGAGCAAGAGGGATGGAGCTATACACCCTCACATGCTACTTACACTAGAGTTTGGGTGCCGGGACGTCTCGTGTCTCGAAGTCCCGGGACATTTCGTAATTTTAGTTGTCTCGAGTCCCGGGACTTTCGGGTCGAGACTCGAGACGAGACAAGATTGTCGAAATTGTTAAAAGCTATTGACGCTCTGATTTTTTTAAAAAGGTATTTTATTAAATATGAGTAAAGAAATCTATCGGTGAAGGAAAACATCGTGAGGAAACCGGCATGTTCTAGAACCAAAAATTCGAAGACATTCACCAATCCGCACTGGGCCCGCGTGGTGGATTACGGCCCATTCCCTCTCCTAGAGAGGAGGCCTGAGTCCCAGCAGTGGGAACATTATAAGGCCGACTATGCTATGCTATGCTGAAAGAAATCTAATTAATGTGTTAGTTGATTATTTAAAAGACTCAAAGTCTTGGTGAATATGAGAATTAACAATGTTGTGATTATGACCAATGATTAGATACTAGAATTACGAGATAATAGTAAAGTTATTAAGAATTATTATGATTTTAAACTTAGTTCGTTTTATAACTATAAGATTTAACTGCTTAAAAATGAATCTCCGTGTGTTTAAAAGACATAAACACAGCACTTTTTAAGACTGAAATTAACGTTAAAGTTATTATGTTTTAATTTTCTGTACAAATGTACAAAAAAATCTTAAGTCACGACGTCCCGGGAATTCCGGGGACTTTTGTCTCGTATCCCGGGACTTTGAAATTGTCAGGAATTCTCAAACCCTATACTACAAACACACGTTTACATTTCGGGGAGTGTACACTGAAATTGCACAATTTAATTCCGCCAAGTCCGTTCCATCATCGGACCACTAGACGTACGGCGTTGCGCCATCGGTACATAGTGGACATACCAACCATACGTACAAAGAGTTTTGGGAACTCATTCATTATGCGTACAGCTAAGGAGTGGAATTCTCTGCCGGTGTCTGTTCCCTGATAGCTACAACCTAGGGGTCTTTAAGTCAAGAGTGAATAGGTTACTTCTAGGCAAGCGTGCTCCATCGTCGACCGCATCATCGCTTACCATCAGGTGTTTCTTGTTTTTTTAAATTTTCGATTATTTATTTTGCTCGAATTAATTTAAGGCTTATAATCAATAATAAACAAAAACAATAATGTAATTATATTTTAATAACAATAATGTATAATATAATTATATTTTAGATTTAGTTATTGCAAGGATTATATTGTGCACTGGATCCTACCCTCAAATGTGTTCTCACTCTGTAACTCAAAGGTTTGCTGGGAGAAAACGCATTGTTGAGTTAAGCTCGCCTTTGTACATAAACTGTATTATCTCCGTGTACTATGTATGTTTTTGCGTACAATAAAGAATTAAGAATTAAATTAAGAACAATAATAAAGTATATAATAGGGTGTTTCAGTTTTTGGTGATTTTTGATTTTCATTTGACTTTGCTAGAATTCTTGATACCGCTCACGCACTATGTTCTTATATAAAAAAAAACTTTTTACAAAAAAAATATAATCGACTTCACTAAAAAAAAACACTATAAAAGGATCAAAATAACTTTAATGTCGGAAGTCGGTGTTTCTCGGTATTATTTGTATCTTATTTCTATACATGGTACTATTATCACTACATGGTTGCTTATAATATTTGAGGAGTTCCCTCGATTCCGCCAAGATTCCATCAATAGATCCCGACTTGGTGACTGACTATGGGACCATTCGGAAAGCATACCCTTTCCAACAAACAAAGAATTTTTCAAATCGGTTGGCAAGCGACGAAGTTATGCGCGAACCAACATAAAAAAAATACAAACATCCGAATTGAGAACCTCCTCCTTTTTTAGAAGTCGGTTAAAAATCACTATAATCGGTTAATATTTAGAGTTTGCACAACGTCAATTGCCTCCATGAGGACACAGCGGTCCTCCGCCCAATCGAGGCAGACTTCCACCGAGTCCTCCAGACAATCCGTACAGTGATATAAGCCATCTGTTTGGTTAGTCAGTAGGAATGAAAGATGAAGATTTACGAAAATTTCCTCACCTCGCCAGGGTTCAACTCTCCACCAGGCAGCTTGAAGAACGCAGTCCCGAGCTGCAGCAGTAACACATGTGGAAGACCATGCTCATGAACAAGGAGTACGCCTTCTACAGACCTGGAAGATATCAGAGACAGCGTTAATGTTTGTTTTCTTAACCATTCAATGGATCAAAGGACACAAGCAGATGAAATCGTCAAAAGGGGTTTGAGTATGGCAGCGATGGAGCCTGAACCCATGGTGCCATTCTACTTTGGGTACCTATTCAATCTGGTAAGGAAACGCACCAGAGATCTACACCTCCCTTCACGATTCACGCCCTACGACTGGCTAAACCTCAGTTTTGCAAATTCAAGTCCATTACAATTGGTCACGGGGGACTCTGTCATAGGAGTTACAGAGAGTCCACTTAGCAGAAGTGGGGGACTCACAGTTGGATTCGAAGGGTGCTTCGACTCCAACTGTGAGTCGTTACCAAGATGCTAAATGAACATGTCATTTTTGAATTCCCAGAAATTTCTTACGTAGCCTCTAGCCACATCACCATGTGTTTCACCCAAAATTCCAAGAATTATTTTGCATTGGTATTGGCCATTGATCGGTTCAGGTCCGAAAAATACCATGTTAGACCCCCACTTGCCAGTGCCTTGCCAGTACATCAGCTGTGTCGTTACTTGAAGCATGAAGTTTTAAAATCTTTAACTTCTGGCTCATCATTCCCCTTTATAAGTGAGAGGGGGTGCAATAGAAGTTTCAGTCACTCGGCACAGATGAGTTTTTGTTTAGAGTCTGCTTTGTACTGCTTCAATTATGTGACAATAAGTACATAGTAACATTGTTTGGCAGAATTCTGGACCGTCTTCTACCAAGTTCTATTTTTACCTATGTGAATGTGAGAACACTGTAGACTCCGCGAATTCTTAGGTTCCTTTTTATTATGATTATTTTTATTGTACTTTATAGTGCAATATTGACCAGTCTACACTGTCCTTACATAATAAATCCAATATATTGTAAACAACCAGAAAATATTGTAACAACAAATTCTTTTTTAAAAGAGTAACCATGGAGTTTCTTGCCGGTTCTTCTCCATAGGAAACGACCAATTTGGAACCATGCACTAGCTTCTGACGTTTTATAAGTGCCCATGTAGGCCTATGTGAAATAAAAAACTTTGACTTTGACTTACACAACTTAACGTAAGTAACTTAGTGTCTTAAATAACCCTTGCGGTTATTTAAGACATACTAAGTTACTCTGAAGTGGGATTGGGCCGGACATGTCTGCCGCATGTCGGATGAGCGGTGGGCTAAAAGAGCCACTTATTGGGTCCCACTAAACGCAAGGCGACACCGCGGCAGACCAAGGCGAAGGTGGAGAGATGAACTTGATAAATACCAGAAGGACTGGCCCGAAATGGCCGAAGACAGACTTGTGTGGAAAAGGGAAAGGGAGGCCTTTGCTCAACAGTGGGACAAAAATGGGCTATAAATAATAATAAGTTAGTGTTATGCTCTGCATTTTATTGAAGTAAATAAATATTGTTAATGATGTCTCATTATGGGTCATTCAGTAATTAGTAGCTACGTAAAGGTTTGACCAGATGGTTGCAAATCAATGCCCCAACCAAGGTGAACTTGCTGGTTTGAATCCATGTAGACAGCAGTTGTAATCCATGACCTTCAATGCCCTTGGTTGGGAGGCGCGTTTTCCCAACCACCGAACGTGTTGGCGCGTGGTTTACATCCATGTAGCCACAACACAAACCAAACACATAAACCAAGGTCACCTTGGTTGGAATCCTAGTTTGCAACCATCTGGTCACCCCTTTAGTGTTATGCTCTGCATTTTATTTAAGTAAATAAATATTGTTAATGATGTCTCATTATGGGTCATTATGTAATTACGTAAGTAAGTAGCTACGTAATACATAATTAATAGTTAAGTATTTTATGACTGTTGTTAACTTTTTTATTTATTCTCATCATATTTTTTTTATTACTATATACAAATTGTAATATTTATGTGTATTTAATATCTGTATTTATTATTGTCATTTTTTGTTTAAAAGTGGCGCCAGTGACTGAAAAGTTGAAGGGGGAAACATTTGTCTTGGTATGGTCATGTAAAGAGGAGAGATGAAACACGTGTTACTAAAAAAGTTATGAGTATACATGTGGATGGGTGGAGAGGGAGAGGGAGGCCAAAGAAAAGATGGATTGTGTGAACAGTGATATGAAAGAAAAGGAAGTTAGTGATAGTATGACTTTTGACAGGATAGAATGGAAGAAAAAAACGTGTTGCGCCGACCTCAAATAAGACGGGACAAGGGCAGGAAGATGATGATGATTTTTTGTTTTGTTGGTACACTTAACCCAACCTTCTTTTATTCGGTTGAAACTGCATTAAAACTTCATAAGAAAACTGTTTAAAGTAAAATATTTCAAAACATGGTTTTGTCTAGCTAGCTTGTTCAAATGAAAACACTGTGGCTCCGTGAAATGGTTAGTAATAACAAAGTATAAGAGGTTTTTTAACAATGTAGAGCCCCATATTGATAACTTACTTATGTGTGTGTCTATATCTAACAGAGAGAGAATATGCTACACTTGCTGTGTGACTGTGCAGCACTGGGCTTCAAAAGACTAGAGTACCTGGGCCAACCATTTCCAAGACCAGAGGACTAGCTCAGCCCCATCAAGGCTATACTGGGACTGATGAAGAAAGTGCACGGAGGGCTAGGGGTTGAGTAGACAGGAGGGGAATAGCACAAAAGATCCAAAAGGGTAAAAGTGCTCTGGCCTAGGGCCAGCCCCACTACAAGATAAGATAAGATCTCAAACAGAAAAATGTCAAGATCTTCATTCTGAAGTAAACTTTTGGTGGCATTATCCAGCCCACTGCCCACTTAACCTCATGAGTAGCATAATTAGAGACACAATAGAAAGACAATGACTGACCGGCGTTCGCTCGGGGTTTAATGAATTAAATATTTATCAATTTCGGGGAGTGTGCGTCGGAATTGCATAACCTAATTCCGCCTAGCCCGTTCCATCATCGGACCACCAGGCGTACGGCAACGCGCCACCGGTACATGGTGGACATTCCACCTATACGCACAAAACGTTTTGGGAACACATTCATTGTGCGTACAGCTAAGGAGTGGAATTCCTTGCCGGAATGTGTGTTTCCTGATAGCTACAACCCGGAAATCTTTAAGTCAAGAGTGAATAGGTTACTTCTAGGTAAGCGCGTTCCATCGTCGACCGCCTCATCGCTTTCCATCAGGTGAGATGGCGGTCAAGCGCGAACCTATCCAGAATAAAAAAAAAAAAAAAATATACTAGCTTTTGCCCGCGGCTTCGCTCCTGTTAATGTAGGTTTATATACAAAATTTGGACTCCTGCTTCATCTCTTTAGGGAACGAATTTTGGAAAATCCTTTCTTAGTGCTCATCTACGTCATAAAAGGAAACCTTATGGAAAATTTCACGCTCCTGATCCCATTAGTTTTGGCTGTGCGTTGATATGTCAGTCAGTCAGTTTCCCCTTTTATATATACAGGGTTATTTGTTAAACACCGGCAACCTCTCAGCACTATGTTGAGAACATCATAAACAACAATTTTTGTTCTATAACTTTTCAAAATTTATCATATATTGATTCCTCAGATTTTCATACAAAAATAAGAATATTTAAATAGAATGTTCTAAATGTTACGAAGTCTATGAGAAGCAAGCGATAGTACAATAGCGGAGGGGAGCGGGGAGTGCTCGGGGGGCGTAGGTAGGTACAGCAAAATACAGAGTTGAAATGTGTTAGATAGAACAATGAAATCTTGAAGGTTTGTTTTTGGTAAATGTATTATGTTTTGTAAAAAGTCATAGAACAAAAGTTATTGTTGTAACCCTGTATAGATAACAGTCAGGATGTTCAAATGGTTTTTGGACTGAACAGAGTTAGATGAAACTTGGTAACAGATAAACCACAACCTGAATTAGGTCTTTTTCATCCAAACCATCCATCCTTTGAAATATTAGTCTACTTTGTGCGGAGCAAAGTCACTAGCAAAAGCAAGAAAGGTAATAAAATTTTTAGTAGGTAACCAAAAATATCCTCCTTTGTCCTCTTTAGCATGATGACTAATGGATGGCATCTCTACAAAACCTGATCAATAGTTTTACAATAGTATTGTTAACAATGTATTTCGTTTCTTGACATTGGCAAAATCATGTAACATTTGTTGATGGAGCATAGCATAGTCGGAGCATAACCTAGAGAGGACTCTAGGAGAGGGAATGGGCCGTAATCAACCACACGGGCCCAGTCGGATTGGTGGATGTCACATATCTTCGAATTTTTGGTTCTAGGACATGCCGGTTTCCTCACAAAGTTTACCTTCACTGTTTTGTGAGCAGTGAAGATGAAATAAATTACACAAAGTAATGCACCTGGCTGGGTTTCAACCCGCAACCCACACTCGCAATCCACTTTTAAGTCGGGACCGTTACCACCACTGCTTTAGTTTTTGATGAAGGCATAACTTTAATTCATTAAACCCCAAGTGAACGCTGGCGTTCAATCTCTCATCGTCTTTCTATTATGTCTCTAATTATGGTATTTGAATGGTCAAAAAGATTTATTGAATGGGACAGTTAGTGAAAGGCCCATTAGTATGTAAAAAAAGCTATTGATCTAAAGATCTAAATTACCTCAGTAATATTATAAATGAGTAAGAAGCTCCTATGAGATAGAAAAGAGATGAGAAGTGGTTCTTTGAATGTGAGTGTGTCAGTGCGTGGTGGTGGATGTTTGGGTACCTAACTCTGTATGGATGACGTGTATTATTGAATGATAGGTTTAGTACGCGTTTGTGATCTTCTATGAACGAAATTACCACGAGTATACTGCTAAAAAATTTTGTATGTGTTTCAAAGTCAACCCAATATTAAATGCTACAATAGAACCATGGTAAGTTCTTTGATACTCTGCCAACTCGCAAGCTTGCAAAGGCAGCTTCAATCACTGTATAAATGCTAAATAGACCATGCTAAATACTAACCTCCGCATGCCGATTTTGGAGAACTCTTCTCGCATCCTCTGAAACCTCGCAGGAACTGATGCATCCTTCTCAAATAGAGGCTCCTTGGTCCCGAACGTGTAATTAGTGAGCGGATACAGGTTTATCGTCCTGTTAAGCGTCATACTGGAAGGTGGGCCCTGGCTATTCTGATGCTGTATACCGGGTCTTGCCGGCCAATTTTTATTACCAGGTGCTACTGCGGCCATATCAATTAAAACAAAACAAAATAAAACTTTTTCACTTGATCGTTGCTCAAATCACAGTAGAATATTGGTTACTTTTCGTCAAATGAAATTGATTGAACTGAAGCTAGCAAGTTATCGCGATGACGCCAAACAAGCGGCGGCCATTACAATTTGTAGTGACGCTACGGTGATGACGTGCAAAAAAGTATCGGTTTTTTATTCATCTGATGTTATCGGTTTTTTTATATGTAGTCGATTTATACTCAAAATGTAGGTGACATTAGTAACTGTCATTGTCAGACGTTTTGGTTTTGTCATAAACATCAGTTTTGAAGAAGAAAGTTCGTATTGTTTTGGTTTTTCTGTTAAGTTTTTATTTAATTCCAACTTCAATAAAATGTCTGAACAATTAGAATTGCTAACAGAGAGTCCATCACAATGGACTACTGTATCGTTGGTAACACCAGAAATACAGAAGAAGGAAATAAAACCCTTTGTTATTTGTGAGTTTAACCCAAATTACCAATTTTATACTCAAATTTTTCTCTGGCTTAATTAACCCAATATAATATACCGTAGCTTCTTCATATTCCTTCTGACAGTACTGGATTTATGGCCAAATATTACGGTGTCTACCATAAAACTCTGTTATGAGCTTCCCCATGACATCAAAAAACTGAACTTAAATTTTCCTTCAAGCATAAAATTCGGAACTACTACATGAAGTCCTCTCAAACTTAGTTCGGTCTAACTTAGCTTCGTCATAATTGTTATTTTTTAAATTCTCCTAATTATAACATATTTATTAGTTTATAATATTAGTATTCTATTATTGTGACTTAATTTACCTTTTGAGTAGTGTAATTAGAGACACAATAGAATGACAATGACCGAGCGAACACCGGCGTTCACTCGGGATTTAATGAATTAATGATTAGTATCATTAATTCATTAACAGATATATCAAGTAGAATGTAGTCATTCTACTTGATATATCTGTTATTTTTTTTATTGTGCACACCTACCACAGTGTTGTGTTTTTTAACCCAAAGGTTGACTGGTAGAGAATACCTTGTTGCATTAAGTCCGCCTATGTACCACTATTGTACATGAAGTATAAATAAATAAAATTACATTTTCATTAGTTAATTGTGTGTTTCTCCTTTCCCCAGTGGCACTCAAAGAGCTAAAAGGTAACCCGGACAGTCGAACTTCAAGTCTGATGAATACAGACAAGTTCTCTGCTGTGAGGGAGGTGGTGAGACACTTTGCAAGACTGCGCTCCGCTACCAAAGAACCATGGGGACAGGAGGATGTTAGAACGTTTTTAGAAGCATTAAGGTATGTCAAGTAATAAACTTCAAACTCACTTTAAATAATTGATATAAACCAGGGCTTGACTGCGGTCCCACCTGATGGTAAGCAGAGATGCAATCATTCATGGTGAGGCGGACTAGTTTATTAATAGCCTATTCACTCCAGCCTTGAAGACACCTAAATTATAGTTGGACGGGAAGACCGCAGCAGGCAAAATGTCCCAGTCCTTCGATATTCGCAGTATAAACGACGAAGCGAAACGCTTAGTACGGACTGTTGAAGAGTTTCAACAACGTAAGAGTGGATACTCGCTGTTCTTATTTTTTTCGTAGCAAGCTGTTATAGCACAGTATATACATACCTATATATTTAATACTCATCAAGACCATTTCAAAAAGCTCAAACACAATAGGGTTATCCGAGTTCCTTTGGCCACCTTCCGCTTCCATCATCAGATCAGCTCCATGTCATAATAATTTTGCATTGTCATCTGATTTACACATGCACGCAAAATTTCAGCTCAATCGGTGACCCCGAAGTGGATCAAATTTAATTTGCAAAATTTGATTACAGGCAAACAAACATCGGGACAGGTGAACCTAAATAATAAGCTTGTAAAATAGGGATACTAGTTCTGGGTGTGTTAAGCATGTGTATGCACCCACAATACAAGAATAATTTGTAGTGTCGGGTAACATTGAAAAAAATATAATATATACAGGGTGTCTTTGACATCGACGCACAAAACGAATACCACAGATCCAGTACATGATTCTGTACCCCCAGTGGTGGAATTTTTCGTCGGCTTATTCCTAATTTAAAAAAAAATCTGTACTTTTCTCACAAGGTAGACCGATGACCTGGTGAGGGTCGCGGGAATCCGATGGTTGCGAGACGCACAGGACCGGTCATTGTGGCGGCATTTGGGGGAGGCCTATGTCCAACAGTGGACGTCTTTCGGCTGAAATGATGATGATGATGAAACAAAAACAAAAAAATATTTCATTGAATTAAAAATTAATTAATTAAAAAGTCATAGGGGTAGATATAATCGTTATTGTAACCAACCCCAATGATATTTCTAATGTTAAAAGAAATTCATCCCTTTATTCACTAAAAATTTTAGAATAACAATTATTAAATTTAAAAAAACTACAGATTCGTAAAGATTAAAAAAAAAGTGGGAAAAAAAACGACGAAAAATTCCACCACTACGGGACCAGAATCATGTACTGGATCCATGGTATTCGTTTGTGCGTCGATGTGAAAGACTCCCTGTATAATTATATTGCATCAGTAATAGTACTCGTTTAGACCTACTTCATTCTGGTAAATTCATTCTCGAGTTTTACCCTTTGATAAAATATTAACCATGCTTTATAATTTATAAAGCATGGTTTATAATTTATAAGCTCCTTAGCTGTACTCACAATGAATGTGCGTGAAATTCCTTGCCGGAATCTGTGTTTCCTGATAGCTACAACCCGGAAATCTTTAAGTCAAGAGTGAATAGGTTACTTCTAGGTAAGCGCGTTCCATCGTCGCTTTCCATCAGGTGAGATAGCGGTCAAGCGTGAACCTATCAAGAATAAAAAAAAATATGGATAGGAACAAAGACCTCCACTAGATGTCTTCACAAATCTTCAAGCTTAAATTTCGTCTAACCAATTGCTGAGTGAGGTGGCAATCAATACATTTTTCTGTCTGTTCCCTAAACGTTTTTTTATTTTTATTTAGAGGAAGTATTTCAGCTATCTCCCGCTTTAGGGTGAAGCTGGAGGCGTGTTAGACCTTTTTTTTAATAATATTCCACAACTATCACACAACGCCGTCTAGTCTCAAGCTAACCAGAGCTTGTGTTATGAGTACTTGACAACTGATAAACATACTTATATATTTCTAAATACATACATATTATAGATAAATAAATTACACCCAGACACAGAACAAATGATCGTGCTCATCACACAATCATTTGTCCTGGGTGGGAATTGAATCCACGACCTCCGGCATAGCAGTCAGGGCTACTGACCACTAGACCAACAGGCCAGTCAATATTGCATTTACTGAGTAGAACCTTCAGTTGCTCTATACATTCTCGGACTGTTGTTTCTTTCCAAAAATCCCCCATGGCCCTTCTACCTATGCTTTCGCATCTTTCTATGGTTTTTTTACCTTCTCTATGAGTCGCGCGTGGACCACTATACGCTGTCGACTACTTGGTCTCAGTCTTTACTGGACAAGAGGACGGCGAGCTACCCATTGCTCGTTGTCTGCAAGCCCGCGCTTACAATAGCCGGGGATCGCTCTGTGACTCCTGCAACCTGTCTGTGGCGGCGGCTGGGGTGTGAGGATGTGCGTTCCCTCACGTTTGCGCCCATCTTTTACAGCTTCGTACATTAAACATGCTATTTTTTTTTAATTCCAGGTTTGCTCCAGACTGTGTCAAAGAGTTCACCAGCTTATTATGCACAGACAAGATGTATGAGAACATACCCACACACCTTCGGGTGAAGCCTGGGCTGGTCAGCTTGCAGTGGAAGATTGACATCTCTTTGAGGTTAGTTTATCTATATACTACTTTAGTTTTAGTATAAGCGAAACCCGAAACATGTGTCTAGTATTTTTTTATGTAAAGAATCTATGTACAAAATTTCATAATTGTATCATGAAAAATCACAAAGTTATAAGCTTTTTATGTTACCTGGTTGACCACACAAGTACATGGTTACCGAGCAATCCAGGCGACTAAGGGGTTGTACACTGGACCCTAATACCCGCTATGACCTGCCGTGACTGTGTTGTACTTAGTGTCGGTGGTTTCCAACTTGTAACCTTTTTAAAATATTTTTGGGAAAAAATATAACCTGGTGTAAAAATTATTGGAATCGATTCAGCTACTGATTCTGAACAAACTGTATTCAGGTTTCGCATATACTAAAAATAATGTTGATATGCCACCCAATGGTTAAATATATAATAGAAACTTTCTTGCACGCGGGTGAAGCCGCTGCCAGAAGCTAGTTAGTAAATTTGAATTTCGCAAACTCTATAAATCATTTAAAAAAAAAAGTGGAGGGTCACTTTTTTTTTTAAATGATTTATACCAGTGCTTGTCTGTGGTCTCACCTGATGGTAAGCAGTGATGCAATCGTTGATGTTGAGGCGCACTAGTTTATTAAGAGCCTATTCACTCTAGCCTTGAAGACACCAGCAGGCAAATTGTTCCAGTCCTTCGATGTACGCGGTCTAAACGACGAGGCAAATCGCTTAGTCCGGAACTTAATAATTTTTTTTTGTCCCGCAGCCAGTCTTCAATAGCATCTGAGCACCCATCTGCAGAACGCACCAGATCGCTGATGCATCGGGATACCCACATAATTCTCATACTACACCTCACTGATGGCCAGACCCATACATATAGACTGTCCTGCGAAAAATTTCATGAACTAAGGTTTACAGTGGCCAGTGCTTTGAAGAATATGATTATCTTGGAGAGGAGAAAATGTATGAGGAGGGACTGACATAAGTCTTCTTGGGGGTGAGATGATTTTGACTAGACCAGCTATACCCAACCTGCGGCCCGTCAAGCATTTCTGAATGGCCCTGTAGTCTAGTACAATATTAATGGTATAATTTTATATAGGGTGACTGGTAATTAGTGACCGATACTTAAACACGTGATTATACTCATGATTACAAACAACTTTTCCAAAGAAACTTTTTTATTTTTTGATCTAGTAGTTAACAACTGAAACGTAGGTACATACACTGATCACGTACACCGCTGGGTTTGCAAGCCGCGTGGGTGTCCTATCACTATTGCAGGTACGACGGCATCACGCGGCTAACAGCTGAGCGGTCGCTTCGTACCTGCAATAGTGATAGAACACCCACGCGGCTTGCAAACCCAGCGGTGTACGTGTCGCTATTGTGATAAAACTATTGAGTATATAAAAAAAGTTTCTTTGGGAAAGTTGTTTGTAATCATGAGTACAATCACGTGTTTAATTATCGGTCACTAATTACCAGTCACCCTATATATTAAGCATAATCAGTCATTTTAATGTTTCCACTGCTGGGACTTAGGCCTCCTCTCTAGGAGAGGGAATGGGCCGTAATCCACCACGCGGGACCAGTGCGAATTGGTAGGAATAATTTTATATTTATTTTATTTTTTGTGTGATTCATGATGGTGCCGGTAAGAAAAGAATAAAGCTGAACTATACCACAGCATGTAGCAATTTTTCTGTCGAAAATTATCCATTCAAGAATCCCATTCATGTGGATCTTATCTTATCTAGTTGTGAAGCTGGCTCTGGGCCAGAGCACTTCGACCCTTCTGGATCTTTTGTGCTATGCCCCTCCTGTCTACTCAACCCCTAGCCTTCCGTGCACCTTCTTAATGAGTCCCAGTATGGCTTTGATGGGGCTGAGCCTGTAGTCCTCTGGTCTTGGGAATGGTTGGCCCAGATACCTTAGTCTTTTGGAGGCTAGTGCTGCACAGTCGCACAGCAAGTGTAACAGTCTCCTCTGCATCTCCACAGATCCTGCAATTCGGGTCGCTTGCTAGTCCCATGTTGTGGAGCTGTTTGTTGATGGCATAGTGCCTCGTGAAAACTCCTGTCTAATCAACTTCCGTGCACCTCCTTCATGAGTCCCAGTATAGCCTTGATGAAGCGGAGCCTGTAGTATTCATGTGGATACTATTGAATGTAGTTTTAGGCCCATCGTGATAATGTTAGAAGCGCTATGTGGGCCGAGAAGAAAAATGTTGAGTATGACTGGACTAGATCAAGGCATTGCTCAGACCAAACGTATTGTCGGCCGCTGATTGTGAGCGGGCGTTACGCATAGCTTTTTCATATTATATTAACTTCTCATTCACACTAAACTGACTATACTCGGCGTTGTCGCCGACTCTCGGTGGCTCATTATTGTACTACGCGTAGCAAGCCTACTCTTTTGTTCACGGAAGTAACGCATTCTATGCTTTAGCGTACTGTCGACTTGATGAGAACGCGTAATGCAGACTGAGTCCACGTTCACACTGGGACTGACAGTGAGCATACTCATAGTCTGTGGCAGACAGTACGTTTGGTGTGAACAATGGCCAAAGGGTAAAAACGGGACCCTATTCGTCTCGTTTTTGTCCTTTGAGTACAGAAACCTAAAAATTAATATTATCAGCACGACCGTGAAAATGTGACGTCACAAACCTATTAAGGCCGATACTGCGTAATTCGAACGCCCGCGACGGGCAGCCGTCGCGTGTCAAAACGCGTGTGTTCGCCGAGGAAACCTTATCATCATTATTATTGTCACTAGTTCAACTTTAACGGTGTGCATGTAGTCGTGTCGATCGAGAACTTGATAATCATATTATTACGTAGCGGGGCACGCGACGCGCGACGGATGCCCGCGCGGCGAGCTGCTATGGAGCATATTTGTATGGGACTGCGCGGGCGTGCACTTAACGCAGTTTCAACCTTTAAGGGTGTGGGCCCATCGTGCTCAAAAAATTGGTTCGGCGGTTGGTAAACAAACGGGCTTTACTAACCCTTTCAAAGTTATATGCATGTAGTCTTAAAGCAATCTACTATAATATTATTTGTTATTTCTATGAGACAAAATGACGCGCAACGCTGTCATGTCTGGCAACATGTCCCCCGTCACGTAAAACGTTGTAAAATATTGGGGGACAAGTTGCGGGACACTGGGGCCTTACTATGACATGTTAAAAGTCAGTTGTACGAGTGAGAAAGAGGGTTGGAGCTATACATCCTATACGGGTGTCTTTGACATCGACGCGCAAACGAATACCACGGATCCGGTACTTGATTCTGGGCCCACCGGTGGTGGAGTTTTTCGTCGGCTTTTTCCTAGAATTACAAAAAAAAAATGTTATACGTTACTCTAACCATGTTATTTTTAGCAAAAACAAAAACAAATAAAACTTTTTTTAAATTAAAAATTAATGAATTGAAAAGTCGTCGGGTTAGATAAAATTGTTATTCTAATCAATCCCGATGAAATTTTTAATTTTAAAAGTAATTAATTAATTTTGTTCAGTTCACTAAAAATCTTAAAATAACGTTTTATACAGTTTAAATTAAAAAAAGGTTAAGATTTTTTTTTATTAGGAAAAAACCGACGACAAATTCCACCACTGGGGAGTCCAGAATCATGTACTGGATCCGTGGTATTCGTTTGTGCGTCGATGTCAAAGACACCCAGTATAGCTCAATCCCTTTAACAGATCAGTTTAGGTCGTCAATTGGATCGCGTTAACAGCTCGTGGTAGGGCTCTGGGTAACGTTGCAGCGTCACGTAGGGGGACGTTTTGTCCCCTAATGTATATGAGGTTATAATCATCAGCCGATTTGAATCTATCACATTCCAATAGTAAGTTATTTAGTATTTAAGTCTATTATTTTTACCTTATCTTGTTGTAAGGCTGGCCCTAGGCCAGAGCACTTCGACCCTTCTGGATCTTTCGTGCTATGCCCCTCCTGTCTACTCAACCCCTAGCCCTCCATGCACCTCCTTCATGAGCCCAGTATGGCCGTGACGGGGCTGAGCCTGTAGTCCTCTGGTCTTGGAAATGGTTGGCCCAGATACCTTAGTCTTTTGGAGCCTAGTGCTGCACAGTCGCACAGCAAGTGTAGCATAGTTTCCTCTGCATCTCCACAGAACCTGCAAGTCGGGTCGCTTGCTGGTCTTTTTTTTTTTCTCATGTTTTGAGCTGTTTGTTGGTGGCATATGATAGGTCAAAACATAAATTTGTGTAAAATTAATCCAGTAAAGACCTAAAAATCTGCGATTTTACGTGATTTTTGACCCTCCATAATGTATTCATATATTAAAAAGTGCATCTATTGAAGCCTTGCACATTTAATTGACATTCTGAATGACGACATTTTTTCTCAAAACGAGTTTTAAAAATTAAAAAAAAATCATTTCCTAGAACAAGTTTTGTGAAACGTGAGTTTTCAAGCGTTATCTCTCATCTTTCGTGTTGCCTCTTCATCAAACATCGCGTTGCGATAGATGAAGCAACAAACTTTTAAACCATGCTCGACGTTTTTTTTTTAGGTGGGAAAATCATCTAATGACAAATCCCGCTCTTGGGCGAAGCGGTAGATACTGTCAGACTTTTACTGACTAAAAACCCACTCCTGTTCCTTCTTTGCCTTCATCCCGGGGCCCCGGGCTTCGCTTTCACACTACCCATACTCGATGTTGATGATAGGCAAGTAGGAGACTGTCCTCTTAAGCCGTTTAAAAGTAAACGAGTCACAAACATAATGTAGCGACATCTATGACACTACAAAGGAACTAAAATCGAAATCCTAAATGACGGTATTAGGCAGCTTGTACACATACGTTTTTTTGACGGGAAAAACAACTGTTATCTCGCCGTGTGTAGGTACGGTCGTCAGTGTTGTATAGATCACTGTGAAAGCTTGTTGACAAAAATTTTGCTTGAACTGCGGTGGAGTTAGGGTTGGACCTCATCTGGCAGCACGGAATCGCCTTTTTCCGTCGCCCTTCCTCTTTCTGTCGCTTAGAACTGCCATTTGCTAGACCGAGACAGAAAGCATAATGCGATAGCACGCGGCGGAATCCTCGAGGCGATGGCCATCACGGACAAAATGCAATGGTCGGCAGGGAGAATCCGGAACGCTGAAGCGCGCCATAGCATGCTAACGCATCCTTTCACCGCCGATCACTTGCTATCGCATGCTGTCTCACTCTATCGTACAATGGCGCACGCGGCCGCTCGTCAGCTCAGTGCAGCCTGTTCATTCATGCTGCTCTCTGCTTCCAAAAAGGATGAACCCAGTATCTCCGTTTTATTTTGCGAATGCGTTTCTTTTTATTATTTTGATTTTGTATTTCTTGCAAAATACACGCTAGAATCACTGCTCTCTCTTCCGTGGTCCTATCCATCTCGCGCTTGAAACTAAACTGATCATGAAAGAACGCGGCAGTATGCCACCCATGCTGCAGCATGCTGACGCGTGCGATCGCCTTTTTTGTTTGCGGAATGCGACAGCGCGCGTTCGCATGCGGCAGCATACTGCAGCACGTGGTAGCACAGGCGGAACAAATGCGATTCCGTGCTGCCAGATGAGGTCCAACCCTTATCGTGCCGCAGACAAAAGTTGTGTGAACAACTACGCACGGTCAATAAACCATATATTTTTAACGGCAAAAAAAAAATCGTGTTTTACAAGCAATATCAAGTAGGTCTCAGCGCGATTAGAACATATATATAAAACAACCCGAAATCAAATATTGGGTAGTTGCCCAAGTATAAATATTTGAATTGATTATAGCTTAAATTTGTAAAATAAGTAGGTAATATTATGAAATTATTAAATTTCAAGACAGAAAATCTCATTTATATGGAGCGGAAAATAGAATCGAATCAGGAATGAAGACATCCTTAGGCGAACCAAAGTTACTGACATAGCCCGAAGAATCGTCAAACTTTATAATGGGCAAGGCACAACGCTCGCATTGAACCCTAATGAGAATTCAGGCGTCTTCCCTCAAAGTATTTGGGTTCCACTAGATGGCCACATTTTTTAGCAGCGTCAGTGGCTGTTTTTAAAGTCCTCCAATGTGCAGTCCTCAATCCTCATCAGAAGGATTAAAGTCACCCAAAGGGCAATGAAAAGACCTACGCTCGGAGATTCCTTGCGTGATCGCATCAGGAATAAGGAAATTCGAGGAGAACCAAGGTTATCGACATAGCCCGAAGAATCGGCAACTTAAGTGGCAGTGGGCAGGGCACATTGCTCGCAGACCAGATGGTCTATGGGGACGAAAGGTTAAGGCGAGCGCGTATCGGACGTCGTCGCTTTCCATCAGGTGAGATAGCGTCAAGCGTGAACCTATCAAGAATAAAAAAATAACGAGCTGCAGACTAGTAAATTGGATGTCTTCTTCCAGAAACGGTTACATATAAATGAGTTTTGTTATGCGTTGAATCCATTAAAAAAGGTTCAAGTGCGAGTCGGACTCGCGGTTTTGTATAAACTTACTAACAGTAGTGAAGTCGAGAGCGGTAGTGCAGTGAGGCATCACGGTATGACAGCAACATGCCGTTTGCCGTCACGTCACGACAATATCATGCCGTTTATCGTCACGGCATGACAGTGTCATTCCGTTTGCCGTCACGGCATTAGAATGTTAGTAATTATTGCTAGTGGATTCAACGTGTAAGTCTTTGGCGGTGCTAATCGCAAGTTTCTTAAAAAGGTGCTAGATAACAAATAAAAATGTCGAGTCATATATATGTTGTCCCAGCCCTCCGTACTTGAATTACGTGTATGTTATTCGTACCAAAAAAGTACCTCAAAAAAATCAGAATATTATCTTTACGGGATTTGAAACCGGGCAAGTGCCTACCCATTTGAATTTTTGACCCATGGAGTTTCTTGCACGTTCTTCTCCATAGAGATCTACGCTTTGGAACGTGCAATTTAGCTTCACTTTTTATTTTTTTGACTGACTGACTGGCAATTTGACAATTCAAAATCTGATTTCTGTTTATCTAGGAAATTACAGACACCCCGTGCCTCGGAAAGCACGTTAAGCTGTTGGTCCCGGTTGTCATTCGTAGTTCTTTGACAGTCGTATCAGGTAGTCAGACTCCAGAAAAATTGACCATCAGTCTATCCCAGGAGTATCGTGTTGCCCAGTAACTGGGTTGTGGAGGTCTGATAGGCAGTCACTCCATGTAAAACACGGGTATTCAGCATCTGGTTAGATTAGAAGCCGACCCCATGTTAGTTGGGAAAAAGCCAGGTAGCATAGCATAGCATAGTCGGCCTTATAATGTTCCCACTGCTGGGACTCAGGCCTCCTCTCTAGGAGAGGGAATGGGCCGTATTCCACTACGCGGGCCCAGTTTGGTGGATGTCACATGTCTTCGAATTTTTGGTTCTAGGACATGCCGGTTTCCTCACAATGTTTTCCTTCACCGTTTTGAGAGCAGTGGTGATGAAATAAATTACACAACGTAATGCGCCTGGCTGGGTTTGAACCCGAGACGTACAACTCGTAAGTCGGGGCCGTTACCACTTGGCCGCCACTGCTCTAAAAAAACATAGGTAGATGGTAAATATTTCTTTAGGGGCAGTGGCGTAGCGTAAAATAATTTAGACGTGGGCGAAGACACATCAGCGAGGCCTTTTTCTTTCATAAATTCGAAAACGAGACAGCGACTGTCGCAACCCAGTGTTCAATCACATCTTTGCTTAACCTCAGGTGAAATGGTTAAACGTGAACCTATCAATTATAAAAAAAAACCCTCGTACTTAAAGAGCCCTCGCTTGAAAGATAAAAATACTTTTATTCGGGACAGACAGCACAACGGTTATAAACGCAAAGTAAAAAAGAACAAAGTATAAAATGCGCCGAGCGTGCCCGCACTGAAAGGGTGACCATCAGCTTGTGCAAGGCCCCTTTGAATGCGAGGCAGTAGGCTTAGGCCAACTTCGCCCTCGCCTAGCTACGCTACTAATTAGGGGAAATGTCAATGCCATAAAGCTCAATGTCATATTTTTATGAAACAGTAGCTAATGGAATTGCAATTGAAAAAAAATAAAACAAAGTATAAACCACGTTGATAATCATAATTAATGCCTAAGGCTTTTCAACGCCACGGATTTTTATAAAAACTCTCGCCAAACGCAACGACCCAAAAATGTCAACCTAGGGGTATTTAAGCCAGGAATAAAAAGGTCTAACTTCTAGGCAAGCGTGCTCCATCGTCGGCCACATCATCGCTTACCTTCAGGTGAGATAGTGGTCAAGCACGATCCTATCAACAGTAAAAAAAAATGCCAGGTTTCGAGAAACTAACACTTGTACCGTTAACTGCATGTGTTGCCATAAAAGTTAAATTTTTAATTTTGTACCCGTTTTTTTATCTTGTACACCACTAGTTTTTAATTCATTAAACCCCGAGCGAACGCTAGCGTTCGCTCGGTCATTGTCTTTCTATTGTGTCTCTAATTACGCTACTCAAAAGGATAATTAGTAACAAAAAAAAAATGGAACTCTATCTGTACTCGTTACTGATCATATTTTTGTAGTCAAAAGTAAAAAAAATACGAAATCCCAAAATTGTCCACGAAAATTTGTCATAATTGCTACTAGAAAATACTACGCGCAGTGTTTTTCCATTTTGATCGTCATTTATTCATTCATAATCAATAGCCTGTATAATATTTCCATAAATTAAATGACATTTTGGGATATAAACAAACGCTAACAACTTTACTGTTTATGAATATTATTTATTGAGACTTTACTTCAATAATAACAAGACCTTTTCTAATAAACCCTTTAAGTATTTGTACTAACTAAAAATTTGTGCTGTATATTGACTAGCGGTCCATGTTTCAAATCGATTTGTCACAAATATCAGACTGTGGCGTTGAAAGAGTTAATAAAATCGCATGTAAATAAATTCTTCTACTGCAATAAATATAATTATAAAGAATTATGTCATAAAATGCACCTGTTTTAAATAGAAGGTGTTAAAAAATTAACTTTAAGAATTTCGAGGGGACATTGTACTAGTCATTATGAACAACTTTTACTATGGGACCAAAACTGAACTATACATTTTGACGAGTTATGCGAACATAAACGTAGGGAACAGCTGATTTTTTTTCGCGATTTCAGGTTTGGTCCCATAGTAAAAGTTGTTCATAATGAGGAGTACAATGTCCCCTCGAAATTCTTAAAGTTAATTTTTTAACACCTTATATATTGCCACTTGTAATTATTATAATGTTAAGATATTTGAATCTTGTTAAAGTATATTTTTGATTAATAAAAATAAAAAACAAGTTATTGAAAAAAGTCTTTTATTTACGAAAATCTTTTTACATTTCTTAGCTTCACGCTCACACTGCACTTTCAGCTGAAAGAAGTCCACTGCTGGACATAGGCCTCCCCCAAGCGACGCCACAACGACCGACCCTGTGCGTCTCGCACCCACCGCACTCCCGCGACTCTCACCAAGTCGTCGGTCCACCTTGTGGGAGACCGCGCCAACGCTGCGTTTTCCGGTGCGCGGTCGCCATTCTAGAACCTTTCGGCCTCACGCTCGTATCCTTCAAATGTAATTACTCCACTCGAAATAATATTAGACATTACACAAACTTTTTTACTGTTCGTTCAACCGATTGAGGGGCTCAAGTCTGCTATTACAATAGTGTCAGAATGGTCTATCATTGACTTCATAATTGTTGATTTTGACAAGTTTGGTAATCTGCTAATATAATGGCGTCATTATGACTTTCCAACGGTCAACCACTGACACTCCATTGAAAGAAATGGCATGGAATGGTAATCTCGTACATAATGACAAGTGAATATTTGACGTATGCTGATAACTGCCAAAATTTTGACAGTTCCTTTGATCAGTGACCTAGAATTAGAACGTCATTGTGGAGTCATTGCTTTTTATTTGTTTCGAGACAGCTTGATTTTGTCATTCTACCACAAAATCATTGACTGATCAATGATCGGCCATTATGAATTATCAGATTACGAACTTTTAGCAAAATGAGAATGGGATCGTGTTGGAATGACGACTTTATAAAAATAGCAAACTTGGGCCCATGACTTCTATCCCGTAGGCATAAGGATGGCGTGAAAAGCAAAAAAGTTGGTTACAATATCAACTTGTCATGCTCACTCATTTGTCTCACTGATATAATAATACAAACACAGACACTGACTGTTATGAATCGTGATCTGTTACGTTGCGCCATATACACCAACAGTTTTATTTAATTAAATTTTGATTCGAGAATAATTTAAAGCAGATGTTTTTAGCTCAGTTCATTAAAATTTACACTATATACGTTTTAATTTGAATTTTAAAAAGACTACTGGTCACTTAAAGTAAAGAGTATTTCAGTGTTCCAATTGTTCCAAATGATGCATTTAAAATACACTTCTGGACACATCTATTGGCCCACCTTGTATTTTCAGTTTCGTTTGGTCCTAGCTAAAATTTTATATTAGGTCGAGCAAAAAGTTTTTATGCAGTTTTGAACCTGGCACATTCACAATTTCATTCAATAGTCTTTTTTTGAATTTCGAACACATAATTTAAAGAAACAAAAGAGAATTTGGAGCCTGTTTGTTGATATCAAACAATCGAATACTAAGAAAACTTGGTTTTATTGGTTTACTTGGATTTAATTCTTGAAAAAGTAATTGATATCTTTGGTTTTGCAACAAACATTACTTATTCTTAACATTAAGGTGAGGTTCTATCAATAATCTATGGATACTTCATCTGAAGTCGCCGCCCAAGCTGTGGCACTTATTCAGGCCGGACACAGCCAAAGAAACGTGAGTGCTCAACTTAATTTAAGTCGATCTGCGGTCCGAAATGTTTATCGGAGGTACCTAGAGACTGGCGGCTTTGTTTGTCGCCAAGGAAGGCCACGATCTCGGGTCACAACTGAAAGGCAGGATCGATTCATCGCGACGACCAGCTTGAGAAATCGTCACCTTACCTCCATTGAGATACAAAACAACTTCGCGACTTCCACGGAGTATCTGTGAGCGCTCGAACTGTTCGGAGAAGGTTAAAAGAACGCGATATGGTACCACACAAGCCAGCTAATGGGCCCAAACTAACGCGAGCCCACCGAACAGCGCGCCTTCATTTCGCACGCAGTCATTTAAATTGGACACAGCAAGATTGGAGCCGTGTACTCTTTTCTGATGAGTCTAAAATTGTGTTACATGGCAATGATGGAAGGAAGAAGGTCTACCGACGTAAGGGAGAGCGTTTCGCACAACGCTGCTTTGAAGAGAGGGTTGCTTATGGCGGTGGCTCTTGGACTGTCTGGGGCGGTATATCCGCGAACGGCAAAACTCAACTTGAGGTTGTTACAGGACCACGGCTGCCAACATTAAATGCTGATAGGTACATTCGTGAGTGCTTAGAACCTCACGTGATACCATACGCGGACTATGTGGGCCCAAATTTCCTTTTTATGCATGATAATGCAAGAGCCCATGCGGCCGGCATCGTCAGGGAATATCTTCGGGATGTGAACATCACAGTTATGGACTGGCCAGCCAGAAGCCCAGACATGAACCCCATAGAGCACATGTGGGACGAGCTAAAAAGACGTGTTAGGGCTCGTCAGCCAGTTGCCCAGACGATGCAGGAGTTGAAAACTGCCATAGTAGAGGAATGGGAGATGATCCCTCAAAATTTCATAGAGCGGTTGATAAACTCTACGCCTAATCGTATGAGAGCTGTGGTAGATGCCCATGGAGGCAACGCGCGTTATTAAATTAAACCTTTATTTGATAAAACATGTTTTTTAATCAAAAATCAATTGCCTTTAACAAGGCGCATATCCGACTTGTTAGGCGTAGCTCCATGTCGTATGGTATTCTGAATTCAAATTTAAAACAATACGATCGAAAAAGATGGTAAAATGTATCAGGTTTAAAACTGCATCAACAGTTTTTGTTCAATCTAGCAATCATATTTCGGTAGGGCCATCGAAACCTAAACTCTAAGGTGGGCCAATAGATGTGTCCAGAAGTGTATTACTGCTGTTCCAATATTTCGGAACACTAAAATATTTCGGAACAGTGAGTCGGTTCAATAAAGAGTTACACACGCAAGTTTTAAGTCTTTATTTTCGTTTATGAAATTAACAATGTCAATAAATATAGGTAGGTGGGTTCAATGACCATCATTCCATGTTTTTCTGGTGCCTTCCTTAGTCGTGAGTTGAGCTACACGAATACTGACAAATTGTTTGCACTGACTGGATAGGTTCACTCCAGCAATGGACGTCTTTTGGCTGGCCTGATGATGACACTGAATGACGAGATCTTCTAGCTGTAATAACAAAAGTTAAATTTAAAATATAAAAAACACCGGCCCATATTTTTAATGTAGGATACGAATTATGCGTTTCCATTACGGGTATTCAGCCGTATCCCGTTATACTGCAGATATAACATCTCCAGTATAACCGGATGCAACTGGATCTCACAAAGTATTTTTATTTAAGACTAGCTTCTGCCAGCGGCTTCGCCCGCGTGAAAGTAGGTTTCTCTTAACAAACTTTGGTAGATATTTATAAAATCTACAATTAATTAGAAGATTTTATAGTTCTATCTTTTATAGTTTAGGCAGCGTACGCAAAATAAGTAACTTTTCTGGTTGAATTTTTACACCTTGTGTCCGGAAAACTCAAATATCTTACGGAAACCTATTTTTATCCAAAATAAAATATAGCCTATGTTACTCTTGGATAATGTAGCTTTCGAATGGTGAAAGAATTTTTAAAATCGGTGCAGTAGTTTTTGAGCCTATTCATTACAAACAAACAAAGTTTTCCTCTTTATAATATTAGTATAGAAAAATAACGCCTGATAACAAACCATAGCAATATACTAAATAGTCTCTAACTTCGTTTGGTTACGGTTGGTAGACATAATTCTTTTTGCTATTGATTTATCTTTTAAGATATGGCCTAGGTGGCCATATCTTAAAAGGACTGTAAGATTCACTTTTGGCGAAAAAAAAAAAAAATTACATGCCAGCAATGTATGGGAAAAGTTTCATCCCGGTTTAGTTTTCAGTATATTTTTCTTTTTATATAGCTTTATTTTTCCCTATATTTGTGCCATGACACAACTTCTTCTTTTGAGAGATGTCTTATATTAAAAAAATCTCACCTTACTAAGAACTTTCGATTGAAATACATTACAAATCTGTTGGTCAGTGTAAGAGTATGGGGAATGTTTTGATGCATCGTCCTCTAGGCAGACCAACCCGCACTGGGCCCGTGTGGTGGATTACGGCCCATTCCCTCTCCTAGAGAGGAGGCCTGAGTCCCAGCAGTGGGAACATTATAAGGCTGATTATGCTATTATATTATGCCTTTAGGCAGATGACCATAATACTCACATTATCAACGTCGTATCTCCATGGTGCACCCTCCACGCGTGAGCTCTGAGCGCCTCTCTGTTACTGTATTGTCTATGGCAGATGTCACAGGAGTGTTGTTTGGGCGCGCCGTGCGTGCAGGTCAGGTGGACGGAGAGTGTCGAGGGGCTGATGAACCGTTGGGGGCATTGAGGGCACTCGTACCTAGAAAAAAAATTAATGATGATGAAGCTGGAAGGTAGGTACCGGAACTCCGTAATTAATCAATGTATCCTAGCCGTGTTTGGGCTTATTAGAATTGTTCTGAGATGCACTTTGGCTATAAAGTGCCGTCGAACTGATCTGATGATGATGATGAAGCTGGAAGGTAGGTACTAGAACTCCATAATTAATCAATGTATCCTAGCCGTGTTTGGGCTTATTAGAACTGTCGTGAGATGTACTTTGGCTATAAAGTACCGTCGAACTGATCTGATGATGATGATGAAGCTGGAAGGTAGGCACCGGCACTCCATAATTAATCAATGTACCCTAGCTGTGTTTGGGTTTATTAGAATTGTCTTGAGATGCACTTTGGCTATAAAGTACCATAGAACTGATCTGAAGAGAGTGATGATGAAGCCGGAAGGTAGGCACCAGAACTCCGTAATTAATTAATGTATCCTAGCCGTGTTTGGACTTATTAGAATTGTCGTGAGATGCACTTTGGCTATAAAGTACCATCGAACTGATCTGATAATGGAGCCGGAAGGTGGAATATAAAAATCAAACAGCTAGGATAGAGCTAGCTGTGTTTGGGCTAATTGGAATTTGAAAGATTCAAGTACTCGGGCTATAACTGTATCACAACTAAAAAGTGTGAAATAAAAAAAATTACAAAAAATAATTCACTACAAAAACACTAAATTGTTTAAAGTAATTTTAATATTCGAAGTCGATGTTTCTGGTTTTGTCTGTTATATAACACCGACTTCAAAAATTAAAGTTATTTTGAACGTTTTAATGTTTTTTTTAGTAAAGTCGGCTTTTTTAATTTGTATTTTTTTTTTTAAGGGGTAATAGAATCGAGACAAAGTTCTAAGTTCGACGTTAAGCGACTCGACGTAAAGGGAACCAATCTAAATAAGATATACTCACTCACTTGTAAGAGGTAGAGTCTCGATGCCTCTTAGCCCTTTTGAAGTGCAGCCTCAAACTTTCCTGAAAAATCAAACTAATATTATAAAAGCGAAAGTTTGTCATGTATGTCTGCGTATATGTATGTTACTCCTTTCTGCATACTAACATATATCGACGGTGAAGTACCAATAACTCCTAACTGTCGAAAGTCAAAGTTATCTGTCCAAAAATTGTTAGGAAGTAATACTATAAATTGACACGTTGGTTTAGTTAGGTGTTTGTTTCCACAAATTAATTTGATGCAGTTGCAACTAAATATCCGCTTCGGATATTTTACGAAGCATGCGGAAAAACGCATTTAAAATATAAGCACTTAAAAGTAATTTTATCGAAAAATGTCAGTTAGAAGGTATTGGCACTTCACCGTCGATATATTATACAGTCCTACGTACCGTCACACGGGGTAAATAAAGATCAAGAGGTGACTTGAATAAGACACCCCTTCAAGAGCCCATGGAAGAGGATTTTCATGTATAAATTTTATGAATAGTATATATATAATTCATAAACTTTATAATGGAAGCATTGCAGGTGAGCAGAAGTGCTCACCTCTGCATTCCCATTCACCCCTGCGTTTCTATTCGCCCCTGCGTTTCTATTCACTTCTTCGTTTCTATTCACACCTGCATTTCTACTCCCCTCTTCGTTTCCATTCACCCCTGCGTTTCTATTCGCCCCTGTGTCTATTCACCTCTTCGTTTCTATTCATCCCTGCATTTCTACTCCCCTCTGCATTCCCATTCAACCCTGCGTTTCTATTCACCTCTTCGTTTCTATTCACCCCTGCATTTCAATTCACCCCTGCATTTCCATTAGGGCTTGCAAATATTCGACAATTTTGCAATTCGAATATTCGATATTTTTTTGGGCTATTTTCGAATAATTCGAAAATTGTTCGAATATTAAATAAAAAAATAAGTTTTATAGAAATCTTGTAATTTAATTTCTAAATAGTCTTTATTCAATTCAAACAGTGTTAAAAAAACAATTAAAATAACATTTTTTTTTTCTTTTAAAAAAACACAAAGGATTAAAATAGGTGTTAGCTATTCTAATCCTTCGTGTTGAACTGCAAATAATCAACTACTTTCTTCAATTAAAATAGCTAACACAATCAATAACAAAATCAACGTATATTTTTGGAAGAATAAATAATGGTCAACTTAATATTGTACTGATGATATCAAAACACCACAAAGCAAAAATTTGAAACAAATGCTTAAAATGTTTTAAAATAACCAAAATTTTCTCAAAATAAACTAATCTTCTGGACATAAACAAAACGCAGTCTTATAAAATCAGTTAAGTATGAGTATTGTAATCCTATCCTATCCTACTAATATTATAAATGTGAAAGTTTGTGAGAATGTATGGATGTATGTTTGTTATTCTTTCACGCAAAAACGGCTGGGCCGATTTGGTTGAAATTTGGTAGGTATGTAGATAGGTAATACCCTGGATTAACACATAGGCTACCTTCTGCGGGCGAAGCCGCGGGCGGAAGCTAGTAATATAATAAAATCAAACAAAAAATAACAAGTAACCAAATTAAAGCTTCGATGCAAAATCGGTTTCTTTCTTAATGTGTTAAATTAGAAATTGTCATTAACAATGTGTGAATTTGGTAATTTAACATAAAATCTTAGTTTTATAACAAAAATAATAAATCACGAGATCAGATCAGATCAGACCTAAGTAGCACGTAAGTAAAGGCACTGTAATTTTTTGTACATGTAGTGTAAAAAATTACAGTACCTTTTTAATCCTATCCGTATCATATACTTTTGGCGTGTTCTTCAACGTTTTCCCTGGAAGTGGGACCTAAGGAAACTTAGAGCATCCATGGATTCATCGTTTAAGGCACATCTTAGATGGTTGCAAATGTATTTGCTGGAAGAAAACACCCTTTCACACTCTACACTTGTAGGTGGTATGCACAGCAGAAAGTCGTATGCTTGGCTCAAATTTATTTGTCTAGGACCTCCTCTATCAAATAGCGCCATTTGCATTAGGATTGACGTTTCCAACTCTTCTCTGCATGTTAAATTTGCTGTAGATGTACAAGAAGTTGCTAAAACGGTTTCATCGATCTTTTGTTGTAGTTCATCCTTGAAGCTTATTGTAGTTTCTTGAATAGCTTCATTTGGTCGCTGTCGCTGCTGCTGCTGATCACCAGCAGCAGCGACTGACTGTTAACGATCTGTCTTCATTGCCATCAAAGTCTTGTATTTGACTAAAGTATCTGTCGTTAATCACAGTTATAACTTTAGCAATCGTGTCGTTTCCTGGAGACGGGAAAATATCCGAAGGTGTCTCTGCGTAATATGTTCTGGGATTGTGTAGATATTTTAAAGTACACACTAGATCTATTAAGCGTCTCTCAGTTATTCTTTTCTTCAGAGCCTGGAGTAGCTGATCACTTATAAAACTGTTTGTCGCTTGAAGCTTCACAACCATGAATTGTAGAGCTGTCTCTGCAGTAAGCAGATTAGCATTTTCTTGGCACAACGCTTCTACTGTTACTTTTACAATATTGAGAGCAGTGGACAATTCTTGCAGTAAACCCAGCTCAGCGGAACTAAATGTTATTTCGTTCTTTAAATCGATAAGAGTCTTCATGATAGGCTCTTTTAGTACCAAAAACCTTGTGATCATATCAGCCAAGCTACTCCACCTGGTTTTACAGTCTAGGATCAAGCCCATTTTTTTCTGTTCTTCTGGAAGGTAGTTATAGAAACACTCAATCTTGGTGGGTGATTTCCTAAAAAATTTAACTATTTTTCTCACTTTTTCTATAACATTTTTTAAATTTACATCCCCATATTCCCCATATACATATTGGTACCTGTTCAGTTGTCTTTCAGTCTCAACTACAAATCCACCTTCTTCGTCTTCATCACTGTCAGAGTAATCATCCTGTCTTGTCGCCCCTGTCTCTTCTGTAGATTCTTCCCATTCTTCTTCTTCTTGGGCATTTTGTGTTTTTTTGTAAATTACATCCAACACTGCACATTGGATGCCGTGTGCAAAACATAATTGATGGTACGAAGGCAATTGTCGACCCATAGCACACATCACACTTGCTCCGTCAGTCACCACACATGCTATGTCTACTTCTAGAGAAAGATTGTAGGATGCTAGTTTGTCCTTCAAGATATTGGCACATCGTTCTGCTGTTCCCCGGCCAGTTATTCTTGATAGTCCCAGATTCCTGAAGCTCTTGCCTGCAAAGTTTGGACAATGAATGTTTACATTCATGTACCGTCGGTTACGGGCTGAAGTCCATTCGTCTAAAGAAACTGAAAACTTCTGTCTTTTGCCTTTCAATTTCTGTAATGTTTCCTTAAGTTTGCCTTTTAATTCCTCACTCTTTTCTATCACGATCTTTTTAATTGTATTTGATGACTTCGGCAAGTCTTCATAACCACTTTTTTTAAAAAGATTTCGCAAGGAATCAGATGTACAGAACAAACTAAATGGAAGACCATCACAAGCAGTCATTTTTGCAACTATATTTTCCATATTATCAGTTTTTTTAAAGAAGTCATCAATCAATTTAACTTTCTTCTTCTTTGGCTCATTTTCCAGTAGATTCGTGTGTGTGCTCGATGTCCCTGGTGCCGAAAGTTCATCAACAGTAACCCTAGTACTCTCAACAGGGTGAAGTTTCATGTGATTATGCAGACAAGTAGTTGTGTTTCGGCATTTAATCACTTTGTTGCACTTTTTACATTGCGCATGAACTCCATCTGAAGTTCTCAAGAAAAAGTTCCATACTGACGACTTATCTCGCGTACCTTTGGTGTACTCTTTAAATTCTAATTGATTTTGTGGTTGCTCCATTGTTTAATCTAATACCTGCAAAGTTGAAAAATTAACCGTCAACACACTTCATAGTGTTTTAAAAATCTTAAAAAATTAAAAGTAAACAAGTTCACAAAATAAAAGCTTTAGCTAAGTTAACTAGTAAAAATAATAATAATTAAATAATCAAAAACCCAACTGAAATTTCGGAAGTTGGTAGCAATTACATGAAACAGAAACAAAGTCACCGATTTAATTATTTTTATTTTTATTTCTCCTTTTCTTCAAATGAATATACCCTATGTCACTTTCACAACTGAGACGAATTCAATGACGCCTCATATTATGTCGAAACCCGTTACACGGTTTAGGTTGTAGAGCGTGCCGAAGAATGAGACATACATACATATACAATATACATACATACATATGCTCGAAAAACGTAACTCTCCTTTCGACAGCCGGGTAAACTTTTTGATGTAAAATTAGTATTATAATAATAAAATCATTATCAAAAGTCAGAAATACATTTATAATAGCTACTTACCTTAACTTATTCACTGGATCGTTGTGGGTATACATTAAAGAAAACAACGGGCACACTAAACAAAATAAAAATCTCTATAACAATTATTAACAACCTAACACGTGTCACGCGTACAAATGGCGGACAAATGCACTAAGGCAAACCACCCCCACACGCCGCATTGCGCGCCGGCAGCATCTTCCGAATGTTCCCGATCGTTTCCGAATGCTGTCGTAACACTCGCGCGTCGAACGACGTTACATTGTTTGGACGGCGTGCATGAATTTTTAATTTTATGTGCACGTCTGATTGCTGTTTTGTTTTTGGTCGAATATTCGAATATCATAAATTTTCTATTCGAATATTTGAAACAGTTGATTATTCGAATAATTCGAATATTCGAATGCAAGCCCTAATTTCCATTCACCCCCGTGTTTCCATTCACCCCCGTGTTTCCATTCACCCCCGTGTTTCCATTCACCCCCGTGTTTCCATTCACCACCGTGTTTCTATTCACCCCTGTGTTTCTACTCATCTCTGCATTCCCATTCACCCCCGCGTTTCTATTCACTCCTGCGTTTCTATTCACCCCTGCGTTTCTATTCACTTCTTCGTTTCTATTCACCCCTGCATTCCTACTCCCCTCTTCGTTCCCATTCACCCCTGCGTTTTTTTTTCACCTCTTCGTTCCTATTCACCCCTGCGTTTCTATTCACCCCTGCATTTCTACTCACCTCTGCATTCCCATTCACTCCTACGTTTCCATTCTCCACTGCCTTTCTATTTACCCCTGCATTTCTATTTACCCCTGCATTTCTATTCGCCTCTGCAATTTTACTCACCCCAGCATTTTTACTCACCCCAGCATTTCTACTCACCCCTGTATATCTATCTACTCACCTCTGCGTTCCTATTCACCCCAGCGTAACTATTTATTCCATTTGTAGGTATCACAACAACTTACCGAAGACTTGAACTTGACGTCGCACTCAACGCAATAGTATTCTTCTCTGTCGTGCACCGCCAACTCGTGCTTGTGCAGTAAAGAAGGGTATATGAAGTGCTTATCGCATCGGGAACACTGGAACCGCTTCGTCTTGTCGTGGCGTCTGCAAGAGATCATCATCATCATCATCATTTGACTGGCCTGCTGGTCTAGTGGTTAGTGGCCCTGACTGCTATGCCGGAGGTCGTGGGTTATTTTTTTTTTTTTTTATTGGGTGGGAAAATCATCTTATGACAAAACTCGCTCTTGGGCGGAGCGGGAGATAGTGTCAGACTTTTACTGACTAAAAACCCACTCCTGTTCCTTCGTTGCCTTCGTCCCAGGGCCCCGGGTTCCGCTTTCACACTACCCGTGGCTCCAGTAGGCTTCGACCCTGCTGGGCCCCTACGATTTGCTGACATCTCTTTGAGGCGCACGTGGAACAATACGCGCCGTCGACGACTTGGGCTCGGTCCGATTACCGGACGATCGGACGGCGAGCCACCCATTGCTAGCCGTCCGCAAGCCCTCGCCTACGGTGGCCGAGGTTGGGGTTCGATTCCCACTCAAGACAAATGTTTGTGTGATGAGCACGATCATTTGTTCTGTGTCTGGGTGTAATTTTATCTATCATATATATCTATTTAGAAATATATAAGTATGTTTATCAGTTGTCTAGTGCTCATAACACAAGCTCTGCTTAGCTTGAGACTAGACGGCGTTGTGTGATAGTTGTGGAATATATATTATATTGTATTTCAGCCGAAAGACGTCCACTGTTGGACATAGGCCTCCCCCAAATGTCGCCATAATGACTGGTCCTGTGCGTCTCGCATCCATCGGTTTCCCGCGACCCTCACCAGGTCATCCGTCGACCTTATGGGAGGCCTTCCAACGCTGCGTATTCCGGTAAACGGTCGCCACTCCAGAACCATCCGTTCTGCGAGCAATGTGCTGACTGCCACTTAAGTTCGGCGATTCTTCGGGCTGTGTCTGTAACCTTGGTTCTCCTGCGGATACCTTCATTTCTGACGCGATCACGCACGTACTTATTCAATATTTCCACTATCCAACCTGAAGTAGGTTGGAAGGTGGCACATACAAATACAAATACAAATACAAAATTGTTTATTTCAGAAACCAAACATTTGTAACAATAGATTGTGATTGGAGCCTCCTTTTAGGTAAATAATACCTGTATTAGGAGACTCCGCTCTTCCATAACTTAGCAATATTTCAATAGTTTTTGGTTATTACAATTTACAGTTTTGTATTACCTATATTAATATTATAAAATCTATTTGTATATGTGTGTGGGGTGCGCGTGTATGTGTTTGGTGTGCGCGTGTTTGTGTTTTGTGTGCGCGTGTGTGTATGTGTAGTTTGCGTGTCGTGGTGTGGTTACGTGAGTGTGTAAGGGATGGTTTATTTTACGTATTGCACCAGTGCCTCCGTACTTTCATATGTTAAGGTTTTTAACCATTCTATTAGCAATTTCTTACATTCACTTAGTTGTTTAGTGTATATATATATTTCTTTGTTTACCTTATTATATATTTGTGCAGAGCGTTTATTGTATTGTATAGCAGCGAATTTAGTTTTTGTTTGTGGAACTTGTGCAGTCATATCTTTCCGTCTCTTTGATAGTATTTTACTATCATAAGAAAGAGTTTTGTGTTTTTTTAAACATAAAATACTCAACCTGCCAAATTGGGTGTGGATGGCTAATGGCTAGGTTTGAAGATAGGAATAATTCAATTTTGCCGCCCCTCATTTTTTGCCGCCCTGGGCAAATGCCCAGCTTGCAACCCCTCCCCCCCCCTTAGGTAGGGCCCTGGCTACTCCCTGGCTACTGGTGCTCAAATAATTATTGAGAAAGGTCTGGACATTACATCCGGGCATCCTAATTAATTTTAAATTATTATAACTATGTACTTACATACATATTATAATAAGTGAGATATAGTTGAGAGAGCAGTGGTGGCCGAGTGGTAACGCCTCCGACTTACGAGTTGTAGGTCGCGGGTTCAAACTCAGCCAGGCGCATTACTTTGTGTAATTTATTTCATCACCACTGCTCTCAAAACGGTGAAGGAAAACATCGTGAGGAAACCGGCATGTCCTAGAATCAAAAATTCGAAGACATGTGACATCCACCAACCCGCACTGGGCCCGCGTGGTGGATTACGGCCCATTCCCTCTCCTAGAGAGGAGGCCTGAGTCCCAACAGTGGGAACATCAAAAGGCTGATTATGTTATGTTATGTTATTATAACTATGTACTTACATACTTATTATAATAAGTGTTAGTTATAACATCGCCTTGGACTAATCTGTAAAGGTGTTATCTATACTAATATTATAAAGAGGTAAACTTTGTTTGTTTGTAATGAATAGGCTCAAAAACTACTGGACCGATTTTAAAAATTCTTTCACCTTTCGAAAGCTACATTCTCCACGAGTAACATAAAAATAGGTTTCCGTAAGATATTTGAGTTTTTCGGACACAAGGTGTAAAAAGTCAACCTGAAAAGTTACTTATTTTGCGTACGCTGCCTAAACTATAAAAGATAGAACCATAAAATGTTCTAATTAATTGTAGATCTTATAAATATCTACCAAAGTTTGTTAGGAGAAACCTACTTTCACGCGGGCGAAGCCGCTGGCAGAAGCTAGTAATGTAATAAATAAATAATTATTTCTTACGTGGTGTGCACTCGTAGCGACTCCACCGTGTTGAACAGCTTGCCGCACCGATGACACGCGTGCCGTGCGCTCAACGCGTGTGTTTTCACGTGCCGCTGGATTGTGGTCCTCTTACTGTGAAAAAAAAAAGAATAAAATAGAATAATATAACATAATTGAAATAAATGGTATAAGGGCTTATTGCTTCTTAACCAACTTCCAAAAAAGGATGTTCTCTAGTCGTCTGATTTTTTTTCGTATCTTGTTCAATGATATTTTCGCCAAATAATAATATTTATTTATTTAAACTTCATGTACAGTGGTGGTACATAGGCGGACTTAATGCAACAAAGCATTCTCTACCAGTCAACCATTGGGTTAAAAAGACAACACTGTGGTAGGTGTGCACAATAAATAAATAACAGATATTTTTAATATTCATGCTGTTTATAAAAAAATTGTTAGTAACAGAATTCTTAATAACTATGTTAGTAAAAAAAAACAAAACATTACATTAGCCACAGAGAAATACCGCCATGGCGTGAGACAACCACGGTGCGTCGAACTTCCACCATCTTCAAGATGCTGCCGCGCCATTGTCAGAATCGGATTGGACTTATTTCGAATTATCACGTAAAAGTCATAGGTATGCGCAGAGGCGGATCGTGAAATTGTTGGACTCTGGGCTAACACTACTTGGGGGCCCGCATAAGTAATCAAATTAATGGGCATTTTGTTAAAAATTAATAATATTTTTCCTAAAATGTACCTTTTCGACAACAATCGATCACTGTAGAAATGTCGTCCTAATGGAACAAGAGATCATGAGTTGCTAGAGCTAAATTGAAAGTCAAAATATACTTCGTCTTGTGGCTTTCTATAAGAGATTGCCCTGTGCGAGAAGACCGCCGATCGAATACTTAATTTTTGTAAATACTTATCCGGTCTACATTATGAGGTGTACAAAAAAGTAAATAATAAATACTTTGATCACAAGTCGAACGTGAACACCATTGACCCGCCCATATTAGTAGCGATATTAATGACCATAATTAAACAGTACTCTATTTGTTTTTTAACAAGTTTTGTCAAATAGATTAAGCCGTATTGTAGATTGTTTTTAATGAGACCTGGGGGCCCCTTATATCCCTGGGGCCCTGGGCTGCAGCCCATTTAGCCATTAAGTAAATCCGGCCATGGGTATGCGCAGATGCGAACATACCTAAGGCACAATAATAACTCGGTAAACCCAACAACATCCTGAAACAGTTATACTACACGCAGGGCGTCTAAATGTAAACAGATTTTGATTATCCTTTTTAGGGTTCCGTACCTCAAAAGGAAAAAACGGAGCCCTTATAGGATAACTTTGTTGTCTGTCTGTCAACCTTTATCTCGTATCAAGTTGAAATTAAAACTATATACTTAGGTCTGCGGCACATGAAAAAAGATTGCATGTAGCGGAGATGAGAATGTTGAGATGGATGTGTGGTGTGACGAGAATAGATAAAGTGAGAAATGAGTATATTAGGGGAAGTTTGAAAGTGGCACCAGTGACTGAAAAGTTGAAGAGGAATCGTTTGTCTTGGTATGGTCATGTGAAGAGGAGAGATGAAACGCATGTTATTAAAAGAGTTATGAGTAAACATGTGGATGGGTGGAGAGGGAGAGGGAGGCCAAAGAAAAGATGGATGGATTGTGTGAACAGTGATATGAAAGAAAAGGAAGTTAGTGATAGTATGACGGTTGACAGGATAGAATGGAAGAAAAAAACGTGTTGCGCCGACCCCAAATAAGATGGGACAAGGGCAGGAAGATGATGATGATGACTTAGGTCTGCGGCACGTTTTTTTTTTTTTACTTATTTTGAAAAGTTTTTTTTTCAGGTAAATAAATCTGCGACTGTCTATCAGACCTCCACAACCCAGTTACTGGGCAACACGATACTCCTTGGACTACCTGTAACGACTGTCAAAGATCTACCGTGACCAACGACTTTACGTGCTTTCCGAGGCACGGGGTGTCAGTAATGTCCTAGATAAACTTAAAAAAGTACATATGAATTGAAAAATTCACATTGTTACTTCAACTTGCCCGGTTTCAAACCCGCAACCTCAAGCATGAGGCGGTTGCCTCAACCACTGGGCCATCACGTCACATTGACGATAATTATGCTATACCTAATATTAGATAAGAAATTGCACTCACTTGGTGGTGAACTGGCATTTATCACATGTGTAAGTGGTGGCTCCTTGAGTGTGCGTGATGGCGTGATGTTCCAGGAGATGCTGCCGGGACAGACGGACATGGCCACACAGTTTGCATTTATACCTGTAAACATATAAAACTATATATATATCTATCGGCGCAAATACTTCTAACAATACGCAGAGCGCACGTGCAACGAAACGTCACTCATGCTGCGCGCCCCACCAGACAAAAGTGAAAGGCAAAGCTTATAAAAGGCCTGCGAACTGTGTGAGCGGTCATTCGTTCGTCGACATGCGAGTTGGTCGGACGTTATTGTGGTGAATTATATTATTTTGAAATTGATTTGACAACGTTTATGTTATATCATTATTAAGTTTAATTATACAAAAGTGATTTATAAATAAAACTTAATGGATCATAATGATGCTTTTATTCGTGAAGACACCCCTCCTCTTATATATCGTGGTCAGATAATAGAAATTGATCACTACATGAAATAGCCACGTAAAACTGGCCAGATAGTTTTAAACGTTAAAGTTTGATGATTTTTCAAATTTCGTTTGGCCGGCCTACTACTACTTTCATATTATTATTATATTAAATTATATATGTATGTTTATTTTGTATATATACATACTTTTGAACCCTTTTGGATATTGTATAAACTTTTCCGGGATAAAAAGTACCCAATGTGGTGCCCAGGATATTAAAGAATAATTATACCAAGTTTCATCTTAATCGAACCGGTAGTTTTTGCGTGATGCTTGAACAAACAGACAGACAGACAAACAATTTTTTTATCACATTTTTAGGTTCTGTGTCGGTCTAGTAACACCCCCTGTCATTTATTTTTTTGATATATTCAATGTACAGAATTTTCACTTCTACAGATTTATTATAAGTATAGATTATCAAACTTGTCAAAATCAACAAAATTATGAAATCAATGATAGACCATTCTCAAAGTCAAAGTCATAGTTTTTTATTTCACATAGGCCTACATGGGCACTTATAAAACGTCAGAAGCTAGTGCATGGTTCCAAATTGGTCGTTTCCTATGGAGAAGAACCGGCAAGAAACTCCATGGTTACTCTTTAAAAAAGAATTTGTTAGTACAATATTTTCTGGTGGTTTACAATATATTGGACTAGCTTTTGCCCGCGGCTTCGCTCCCGTCAACTGACTACGATATTCTACTCTACCCTACTCTATCCTACTCTTCCCTACTCTACCCCACTCTACCCTACCCTACTCTACCCCACTCTACCCTACCCTACTCTACCCCACTCTACCCTACTCTACCCCACTCTACCCTACTCTACCCTACTCTACCCCACTCTACCCTACCCTACTCTACCCCACTCTACCCTACCCTACCCTACCCTGCTCTACCCTACTCGATAAAAAGTATCCTATGTCCGTCTCCTGGTTCTAAGCTACCTCCCCACCAAATTTCAGCCAAATCGATTCAGCCGTTCTTGAGTTATAAATAGTGTAACTAACACGACTTTCTTTTATATATACAGATTTATTATGTAAGGACAGTGTAGACTGGTCAATATCGTACTATAAAGTACAATAAACAAGTTCTGACACTATTGTAATAGCAGACTTGAAGCCCTGGGGTCAAATCAAGAGTATTGATGACTTACCTGGTTGTGTGCGACTTGATGTGGCCCCTCAATGACACGGGACTGGGGCAGTACTGTGTACACATCTCGCACTGAAACGTGCCGTGCTCCTGAAATATATATATAAACTAGCTGACCCGGCAAACGTTGTTTTGCTATGCATATAATTTTTTTTTTATCTAAAATTGAAAAAAAAAAAAATAGATGTTGTCCGATTCTCAGACCTACCCAATATGCACACAAAATTTCATGAGAATCGGTCAAGCCGTTTCGGAGGAGTATGGCAACGAAAACTGTGACACGAGAATTTTATATATAATACTAGCTGACCCGGCAAACGTTGTTTTGCTATGTATATAAAAAAATTTATCTAAAATTAAAAAAAAAATAGATCTTGTCTGATTCTCATAGATACCGGATAAGCACAAAAAATTTCATCAAAATCGGTCAAGCCGTTTCGGAGGAGTATGGCAACGAAAACTGTGACACGAGAATTTTATATATTAGATGTGTTTGAATTCATTTGATTATTTCCCATGTAAAATAAATTTAAGTTTTGACTGGCCTGTTGGTCTATACTTGTGCTATGAGACCTTGCTTCATGCCAAATTTCAGGATTCTTGGTCAACGGGAAGTACCCTGTGAATTTTGATTCCCTTGAGAGTGTCGAAATACACGTTTTATGTGACATAAACGGCCGTATTTTATTTTTCGTTAACTTGCAAGTTTTTTTTTTCACAGCTTCCACACACACCACAGACTTGAGTATATGGTTTTTATTTTGACTCGATACCTCCACGCGTTCCCGAGATAAAGGGTCTTGACAGACAGATAGACAGACGAACAACAAAGTGATCCTATAAGGGTTCCGTTTTTTCTTTTTGAGGCAAATAAGTTGTTTTTTTTCCAAATCGTAATTTTTAATAACATTTGACAGATCGAGGTTTTTGACTTTCCTACTCTTACTTGAAACGCATAGTACTGTGATATCGAAAGGAGATCGCATGAGTAAGGTTAACGAACTGTCAAGTAAAATATACTTTTAAGGATTTTGTTGTTCTAGAATAGGTTTAAAAATTTAGTAGAACAAAGAAATGTCTAGTTTTTGAAGTTCGGGCATGACCATTATAGCGCGATGTGCTAATATTGAATTCTTGAAGAAAAGCAAAGAGCGGATATCAGAAAAAATGTCTTAGAAAAACTGTCATCCTATGCCTCAGTGACGCCATCTGGCTTTGAATAGCAAACACGCGAATTAAATTTGTTAAAATTTATATTAATTCAACTATCGCTCGGTAGGTGGCCAGCTTACCATGATAAAGTTAAAATGTCAGTCGTACGAGCGAAAGAGAGTGATGGAGCTATACACCCTATATAGCTCCATCCTTTTAACAGATCGATTTAGGTCGAAAAAATTATCACGTTATAAGCTCGTGGTAGAGCCTCGGTGTGTGATAATGGAAAGGTTAAGCTTTTCAGCAATAGATGGCGTTAACACAAAATACGAAAATGTTCTGGAACTATTTATAAAAATTATTGAACTCTAATTAAATACTTCGTAAATACCAAAAATATTTACGAAAATAAACCGAAGTTAGGTCCAGTCATTTTACCATAGCAAGATTTGCAATAGCGTAATGCGTAGTTCGGCATATTTTCTCAGAAAATGATTTTCTTTTTGTGCATAGAACGAATACAAACACGACTTGACGTGTAGGTGTGTCAGACTAGACTGAGTGACTTATGACCACCAGGTAATAAGTATCGGATCACGATTTTGTTCGCTATGTCCGGTCTATTGGTAGTATATATTTAATGTCTTTGAAGAAAAGTATAAAAGTCTTTATAAAACTTTCCAAATATTTTCATTGAAATAAGAGTCCCGGTCCTCGAAGCAAACCGTCGCGGAGTGCAACAGTACTTATGGAGACTGAAGAAGAAACGAGTTAAAAAGTATCAATTCAGGACCCACTCACCCGAGTATGTTTCACCATGTGAGCAGTCAACACCTCTTCAAAATTGAATCCTTTAACACACTTTTCACATTTGTATGGAGATCTAATGTAGGACTCCGACTTAGCCTTGTCTGCTAGTTCAGCTAAAACCTGCAACAAACAGCTTATGAAAAGAATGACAAACACGTGGCTCAAAGTCAAAGCATTTTATTCCATATAAACCATTTACAGGCACTTTTGAAATGTCAAGAAGTCCGTCAGTCAGAAAAAATGATGCTAATTGCACATTCCAAAGCGTAGATCTCTATGGAGAGGAATGTGCAAGAAACTCCATGGACACTCTTTTCAATCATGTTTTGTCAAATATATCTGTTACATGTTTCTTGTCGCTATCATGTGAGAACAATGTAAATAAAGTAAAAATAAAAACTAAATATAGATATTAAAGTAGCAACTGGCAGCTAAGAGATGACCAGACTCAAATGACAGCGCCCGTTCACGGACATGACGCTAATATTAGCACCACTCAGCTCAACCATTTTGAAGGGAACCGAATGATCCAACACACGCGCCACCATCAGTGAGACATTTGAGTGAGCACGACAAACTCCCAACTGCCATGCTCATTTATGTCAAACAAAACCAATAGTAACCTAAAAAAAGAGACATAGGTATATGGGCCTTATCATTACGTGATGATGGAAGCTATACACCCTACACAACATCGTAGGGGCCCAGCAGGGTCGAAGCCTACTGGAGCCACGGGTAGTGTGAAAGTGAAACCCGGGGCCCTGGGACGAAGGCAAAGAAGGAACAGGAGTGGGTTTTTAGTCAGTAAAAGTCTGACACTATCTCCCGCTTCGCCCAAAAGCGGGATTTGTCATAAGATGATTTTCTCACCCAATAAAAAATAAAACACCCTACACAACATTAGTTTTAGTATATGCTAAACCCGAAACACGTGTCTAATATTTTGATATAAAGAATCTATGTACAAAATCTCATAACTGTATCGTGAAAAATCACAAACTTATAAGCTTGTTATGTTATCTGGTTGTCCGCACAAATACATGGTCACCGGACCATTCGGGCGACTGAGGGGTTGTTTTGCTTTCCCACACCCAGCTGTTCGCAGGCGCCTAATGCCCGCTATGACCTGCCGTGACCTGTGTTGTAGTTAGTGTCGGTGTTGTCCAACTTATGACCTTTTTAAATATTTTTGGGATTTTTTTTTCCCCCTTACTCAGAAGTTTGATTTTTTCACAGCTTCAAGGGACCGCAGACTTGAGTATATGATTTTAATTTCAACTCGTTACCTCCACGCGTTTCCGAGATAATAAAGGGTCTTGACAGACAGACAGACGGACGGACAACAAACTGATTCTATAAGGGTTCCGTTCTTTCCTTTTGAGGTACGGAACCCTAAAATCTATCCTTTTCAGTAATTTTAACGTATGTCTGGCAATTTGAGTATATTCTGCGGCCTACCCAAATGTCCTTTCCTTGGTATTGTTCGTCAAGTCGTTGAGCTCCTTAGTAGTCCTGGGTTGAGCTTTGCGAATACTGACAAATGCTTGCACTGACTGGACAGGTTCACACAAATCTGTATGGTTCTTTCTTCAAAAGACCATCTCAGACAAATCTGCATTGTTCTCATGTGATTTGACCATTACATATTAACTGTATGGACTTTAAAAGAGACTTTGACCCCTGAGTTTGTTTCGGTGTTTCTTCTCAGGGTAGTCAGCTAGGAAACACCGGCCTCATCTAGTTTAAAATGTCGAAAAAAAACATTCGACGTGTAAAAGTGTTTTTTTAAACCTACTTACAAAATAAATATCATTTATCATTAAAAAAGACTAAATAATTCTCTCACCTGTTTCTTAGTCAATTTGATAACAACATACTCCTCAGTCTCCTTCACCATTCTAGAAGAAAACCCTTCTTTCACTTCTAGCCTCTTCTTTTTGCTTCTGACTTTGGAACAGGTTTCTTCTTTATATTCTACTTTTATTTCCTGTTCTTCTTTGATGTCTATGTTTAATTTTGTCTAAAAATTGTTAACTTTTAGTTAATTGTTTGTTGTTTAACACACAATGTGTAAATTTTAAAGAAATGTAACATGAAGGGGATGACGGGGGCTTCTTCTTTGAATCTAGAACAGGCACTTCGTAGGTGCTTGGCGGCTCGAGTACCCATGAAAAATTAACAGTGGGTGCCGAACACCCCTGAGAATAGACCTCAAGAAATAGGGGATTTTTACTCGACGACCTGTTTAGCACAGTGGTTTAGAGCACCGGTTGAGAGGCAAGGGTCGCAGGTTCGATTCCCGCACCCAAGACAAATGTCTGTGTGATGAGCACGGTCATTTATTCTGTGTCTGTGTGTAATTTATCTACATACGTATGTATTTAGAAATATATAAGTATGTCTATCAGTTGTCTAGTACCCATAACACAAGCTCTGCTTAGCTTGGGACTAGACGGCGTTGTGTGATAGTTGTGGAATATTGTATATTATATTAATGTATTCAAACACTTCGAAGATACTTGGTCGAAGGTACTTACATTGTTTTCTCTGTTTACATTTTGTCTCAAGCCCATATGAATAGGGTATTTAATAACCACAATAGCCACAGAGAAAAGACTGATAAAATGAAGTTTTAAATCTTACCTCACTATCAGATCCCAACTTATTAGTCTTATAATCATCCTGCAACATCACCAGAGGTATTTCATCGTCATCATCATCATCACCTGCCCCATCACCCAAGGGCATGTATTCTCCCTTTTCAGCACTGTTCGCATCCAGCAAGGTCATTGGTCCAAGGTAATAAACTTCAAGACTGCTTTGTTTTAAATCATATATGGAGGTTGGCTGATCGAGTATACTGGGTTTTGTGTCCTGAAAATAAAATTTTATTCGGTACTAGCTTTTGCCCGCGACTTCGTCCGCGTAGAAGTCGAAAATGGTTTTATTAGGTTTTTTGAAAAACGAAAATATAAAATGTTATTTATTATCTTCGTCGTGTGTGAAGATTGCATGTAGCGGAGATGAGAATGTTAAGATGGATGTGTGGTGTGACGAGAATGGATAAAGTGAGAAATGAATATATTAGGGGAAGTTTGAAAGTGGCGCCAGTGACCGAAAAGTTGAAAGAGAATCTTTTGTCTTGGTATGGTCATGTGAAGAGGAGGGATGAAACGCATGTTACTAAAAGAGTTATGAGTTTACATGTGGATGGATGGAGAGGGAGAGGGAGACCAAAGAAAAGATGGATAGATTGTGTGAAGTGTGATATGAAAAAAAAGGAAGTTAGTGATAGCATGACGAGTAACAGGGCAGAGTGGAAGAAAAAAACGTGTTGCGCCGACCCCAAATAACACGGGATAAGGGCAGGAAGATGATGATCTTCGTCGTGTGTGATAGTCCATTGAATTGTATGGCGAGCGATATTGTATCTTAAGATAAAATATTTGAGTATCTTAGCCGTGTGCAGCGCCCCTTAATGAACTCCACTGCGGGTGACGTAACCTAAGACAAACTTATTATTTTCGGTTGGTACAGTAATCGGGTCGAACCGCAAAATTAAGTTTGTTTTTTTATTGTATATACTTTTCCGGATAAAAAGTACCCAGTGTGGTGCCCAGGATATTAAAGAATAATTATACCAAGTTTCATCGTAATCGAACCGGTAGCTTTTGCGTGATGCCTGAACAAACAGACAGACATTTTTTAAATCATATTTTTGGGTTCGGTCTCGGTCAAGTAACACCCCCTGCCATTTATTTTTTTTAATATTTTCAATGTACAGAATTTTCGCTTCTACAGATTTATTATAAGTATAGATGTCTACAATAATATTATAAAGAGGTAAAGTTTGTTTTTTTTTATTTGTAGAAGGTAATTTCAGAAAGAGAGCAATGGTGGTCGAGTGGTAACGGCGCCGACCTACGAGTTGTAGATCGCGAGATCAAACCCAGCCAGGCACATTACTTTGTGTAATTTATTTCATCACCACTGCTCTCAAAAACGGTAAAGGAAAACATCGTGAGGAAACCAGCACGTCCTAGAACCAAAAAATTCGAAGACATGTGACATTCACCAACCCGCACTGGGCCCGCGTGGTGGATAACGGCCCATTCCCTCTCCTAGAGAGGAGGCCTGAGTTCCAGCAGTGGGAACATTAAAAGGCTGATTATTCTATGCTAATCTCTGAAAGTACTGGCCCGATAGCGAAAATTTTCATTTCAATTTTCACCGATAGAAAGCTGGTGTATTCCTGAGTGACATAGGCTATATTTTATTTATTTATTTATTTAAACTTCATGTACAGTGGTGGTACATAGGCGGACTTAATGCCACAAAGCATTCTCTACCAGTCTACCATAGGGTTAAAAAGACAAAACTGTGGTAACACAATGTACGCAAAAAAAAAATGAAAAAAAATGTATGAAAAAAAAAAATGTGTGTGTATGTGGTTTTATGTACGCAAGCTGCTGGCAAAAGCTAGTTGATTATAAAAAGCTCTTGTATATCAAACATTTTTCAAGCTTAGTGTTTTCTACAACGCCATCTAGTCCCAAACCAAGCAGAGCTTGTGTTATGTGTACTAGACAACTGATAAACATACTTATATCATCATCATCTTCCTGCCCTTGTCCCATCTTATTTGGGGTCGGCGTAACACGTTTTTTTCTTCTATTCTATCCTGTCAACCGTCATACTATCACATGCCAGATGTAGACACATCATCATCATCTTCCTGCCCTTGTCCCATCTTATTTGGGGTCGGCGCAACACGTTTTTTTCTTCCATTCTATCCTGTCAATCGTCATGCTATCAGCCGTATCTTTGTTTCGTAAACTTTAACTTTGAGAATATGGTTTTAACTTCAACTTGCTACATCCATGCATTCCCGAGATAAAGGGTCTTGTTGACAGACAGACATACAGACAGACAGATAGACAACAAAGTGATCCTATAAGGGTTCCATATTTTCTTTTTGAGGTATGTAACCCAAAAAATAAAAAAATGCACATGAAATGCAATGACTGGCCTGTTGGTCTAGTGGTTAGTGGCTTCATAGACGCGTTAACGTCAATATACGCTTGGTGTACGTTTGCGTGAAGCCTACAAACAAAACACTATGAAACTTGTGTCTGTATGTGTCGTCGTGTCGTCGCCTCTTCGACAGAGTTTGACTGGCCTGTTGGTCTAGTGGTTAGTGGCCCTGACTGCTATGCCGGAGGTCGTGGATTCGATTCCCACCCAGGACAAATTTTTGTGAGCACGATCATTTGTTCTGTGTCTGGGTGTAATTTATGTATAATATATGTAGAAATATATAAGTATGTTTATCAGTTGTCTAGTACTCATAATACAAGCTCTGCTTAGCTTGAGACTAAATGGCGTTGTGTGATAGTTGTGGGATATTACTATATTATATACTGCTATTTCGGATTCAATTCCTAAATGGAACAAATTTTTGTATGGCCTACAAATACAGTGGACCCCTGGTAACCCGGCCCCTGTCTAATCCGGCACCACCTGTAATCCGACATGGTCTATAATTTATTATTGATTATTTTTTTGATAATATTCGCTAATGCATGATTTTTTGATTATTTTAGTATGTACATTTGTTTGTACACAATTATTTCCTAATGTAAAGTTATTGCATATTTTTTGTAAGTTCTATAGCATTAATGACGTTAATTTTATGATAACACATAAGCTCTCTATTGTGTTGTTTAATTTACTAAATTTGACATACATAATGAAGTATGATTTGTACTTCAGAGTACATATCGCTGCTTTAATTTGATAACGACAGATCTCAAAAATGTACTTTTTTCAAGAGAGCAGTTTAAATAAAACAAGAAATTAAATTGTTTAGATCTTTTATTTTAATAAGGAGAACTCTTTGAAAATTGCTTAAATCAACGTATAATCTATCAAATTTCTGTTATTAATAGCTACTTAGCCTTTTCAACACAAAACCAAAACATAAACTTCTAAAAAACAACATGCTTCAGACATACATCAAACATTTTTTAGTTTAATTATTTTCAATACTGGCATAAATTGATAGTAAGACCTTTAATTTGACAACATCCTTTCGTAAACAATGACACTATCCTTAATAGAACAAATATTTCAGTTAAGTAATTTTTGTACAACGGTTTATTTATTTTTGATGCATTTTTTTTGTTGGAAATGTTCCAAAATAATGTCACATTTACAGTTACATTATTATTCTAAGGAAGATGTAATACAAAACTAATGAATTTTAATTATACAATGATATTTCTTGTTTTGTACGGTTAACATTCTATCAGTCTTTAACGTTAAAGAGATCAAAAATAGTACTAATTAGTAAAACTACCTTTCACAGAACACGTGCCACTCTCAAAATTGCAAATATAGCTAGTATTTATATAACAAAAACAGTGAAATAATAAATATTAATTCAATTAATGCCACTAGCCCACATAAACAAAAAGAAATCTATCTATCTACTAAACCTTTCCAAATTCTTCTATTAAACTGTCAAAATCAATTAAAACAACAAAGTAGATAAAACAGTCTTGTAAATTTTTTAAATAGTAAAAAGCTATGCACTTTTAGTTATACCTAGCTCTTAAATTACTTTTACAAATTTTCAAAAAATGGGGCGTAAAATCTTGGAATGAGTTTTTTATTTAGCAATGTAAGTAGGCCTTTTTTCTTTTTCTCACATATCATCATTTTAGTTTTATAAATTTTCTTCAGAGAAATATTTTTATTACTAGCGCTACTGTTTCTTGTCTTTCCAATATTTTCAACTATCACTTTCTTGAAATTATTACTTCCGTATGAATTTTTATAATAATATGAGTAATTTTCTGTATCTTTTGCTTCTACTTTTAAAATTACAATATCTGTTAATTTTACATTTTCTTTTTCCGTATTTTTAGAGTAATTTTTACCTATAGATGTAGCTAAACTTTTTATATCAATAAAATCATCATGACTCAGTTCGTAAACTTTATATGGGGTACCTGTTTTCTTAGCATTCCTAATTATGTGGGTATACTGGTCTGGTGTATATATAGGACCTGATTTCAAAGTTTTCTGTATTTGCCTTTCAATCACAGAATGGGCACTATCGCCTTCATTTTGTGTGTGTCCTTTAACTAAAAATTTATGTGTAATTGTGTTAATATAATCAAAATGATGAACTATATACATGTAAAGAGCTATTATGTAGTGATTTTTTTGTTGTCCGCAACAATTATCGGAGTAAAATACCAAATCTAACTTAGAATCAAGGTTTTCAGCTGTTTGTTTTAAATTCTTAATGTACATCAGAATGCAGGTCCCAATTTCAACAGCCCCTCTTTTTGCTTGGCCTTCATGCCACACAAAACATGTAACATCTTTGTTTTTGATATTGCATACAGTAAAATTATAGCAATTTAACTTAGAGACATAATAAAAATTAGACACCTCGCCCTTTGGACAACTCATAGCAGCTTGGAGATCATAAACACAGACGATAGTATTATCTGCTGTGTGATTCTTGTCATCATCTTTTGCTTCTCTCGATAAGTTCTTTTCTTCTAAATGTTTTTCGTATTTTTCTTTAAGTCTGTTTTTTTCTTCTTCAGTAGAGTTAGCATATGCTGTGCAATCTTCACATTGATCCTTTTTAGGTTTGAAAAATGAAATATTATATTCATATGTAAATATATTATAATACATAATGTAAGTTGCGCTTGGTAGACCTTTCGATTGGCATTCAGCTACATAATCTCTATATAAATCTGCTACAGTTTTACCACCATCTATGTAGACACGTTTCGTATCCGCTCGGCAATAGTGGCTATCAATTTTCGGTATTGAGTCAAGGTGTTTCCTGACACCTTCTTTAATGGCTGGATCTATAGCATGATGGTTATTGTGTTTGCCACGTTGATCTAGCTCCAAAGATCCCGATGGTTGTCTTTTTTCTAAAACAGTTCTAATAGGGCGATCAGATATGTCCAAGGTGGCCTTAAAATATTGTTTGCACACTCTAATACGTTCGCCATCTACAGTCAGATAAAAGGCATTATTATTCCCGCGGTTGCTGTTATGAACTTTGTAAGAATATCTAGGTTTAATAGTTGATGTATGTCGTAATATAAACTCTCTTTGTCTGTGCAGGTCGCCTAAACTCCAATAAGTATCAAAAATGTTTTTTCGCTGGGTTTCTGTTATTTTATTCGTACATTTTTGTTTGCACTTTTCACCACACGGAGTCTTCATTGATTTTTCGTGCACAATTTTACCAGATTTTGTTGTGTATTCTTGTCCTCTATTTCTTAATATCTTCGCTTGTACGCATGCCCATTTTTCTGGGTTTAGTTTACGTTTTCGGGTTATTTTTATTGTCTTTGATGGGTTATCAATAGCATCTTGAACAATATTTATAGAATTTTCAGGATCAGTAGTGTCTAATAGAGTTCTGGAATTTGCCGCCTCATTCAAGCTTTCAAGAGTCTGGTTAGTATGCGCAGTCTCAGTTGAAAGACACACTGATGTATTATTTTCTACTACTTTTTTTGATGAAATAACATCTGCTACATCACGACTTTCTGTTTCGGAATCCGATGAGCTGCTTGAATCTGAAGAAGAATTGCTGGAATCTGAGGAACTACTGGTACTAGATGAGCTACTTGAGCTAGACCTTTTCTGAAAGCTGTTTAAAGTAACAGTTGTTAAATCAGACTGATTCTGTTCAAAATTGCCGTCAATTACTACAGTTGTGGAGGTTTGGTCAGGGAAACTAGTTTCATTGCAATCAGAACGCTTATTCAATGTATTATCCACATCAGAACATATTTTTTGAAAAGTGGTTTCGGAAACATAGTCTTTTTCATTCTGTAACGGCTGCAAGGGCTGACGAATATTAAAATTTGACTTTTTATTTGGTGCGTTTTTGGTTTTAGAAAATTTTTTCCGTCTTTGTTTTGCACAAGGTTTGTTAGCATTAGTTTCAGAACTAGCCGAACCACTTATATTTTCGTAGTCAGGATCCTTGACACTGTCGTCTGAACAGAAATATTGTTCTTCTATTGGAAATTCGTTAAATACCTTATTGTTTTCACTCAGTAATGCATTTCTTTCTTGGTATTTTTCAGGACCATCAGCTACCGAAATCTGTAATAAGTTTTCTGAATTGATCATGTTTTTTGTATTTTTCTCCATGTTCATATTTTTGAACATCTGAAGAGTACGTCGATTATACACTGAAAGAATAAAAATAATAAGATTAGAACTTAATTAAAGATATTACTTAGAATATTTAATTTCATGCTTCCACACTATGCTTAATGTCATATTAAAAGAAAACTAATTGCAGTTACCTTAAATAATGTCACATATTTAAAAATCATTCAACAATAGCACAAAAAAGCGACATATTTTGCAAAGAATAATCATAAAAATTATAACTTTAAAAACGAAACAGACATATTTTGTATTAGTTCTATTAATTACCAACAACAAAAAATTCAATACAAACTCATTTTACAATACGCTGTTAAGTTTATCTACTTACTTGTTTTGACACTGTCGTAACACCAAATACCACTTTCTTTAAATGAATCAAAACACTAATACGACACTCAAACTTTTTGGATATCGTCACAACACAAAAAAAATACCTTATCTAAAAAAATATTCCACCAATAACTACGAAATATTTCGTTTTGTGCCTTTATTCGGGAGAAAATGCGTGTGTCACCTTGCGAGAACTCAAAGCAACTGGCGTTGTGTCGATGTATCGGCAAAATGGCGGTCAATTGCGACCAATCAGATAACGTCATTCAGTCACGCCACAAAGTCAAATGTATCTATAGGAATTTGAGTTTTATTTACATGAAATTATAGATTAATTTGTGTTGAATGGTAACATTATCCAAAAAATGACACATTTTGTCATGTGTCACTATCAAATTAAAGCAGCGATATATATAATATAAAGAATCTTATCATTGGATCTGTAATTTGTCGGATTACAAGGTACTCTTTTGTAAAAAAATCCGGACTATAGGGGGTCTTAGGCAGTACTCTATAATCCGACAAATTCGATAGTTCGACACTGCCCTGCAAAATGTTTGTCGGACTACCGGGGGTCCACTGTACTTGTTCCGTATCTGGGTACCTTGTATATGTGAGTTAACAAGCTTGTAAACACACTCACAATACAACAATAATTCCTAGTGTGGGCCAATATTTGTTTGAAGAGAGAGAAAAACAATACATACCCCTTCCAGAGATTTATTTAAGACTTCATTAGTTTTCAGACATTGTTGTGAGAATTGTATACATTTTTTGAGTGTCCATCTACATAGTAAACATAGATTCATGTTGATATCCTCGTTTTTTATCTGGAAAATTGGATAATAATATAATCATTGTCATCATCATCATTTCAGCCGAAAGACGCCCACTGTTGGACATATAGGCCTCCCCCTCGCCATAACGAGTGGTCCTGTGCGTCTCACGTCCATCGGATACCCGCGACCTTCACCAGGTCATCAGTCCACCTTGTGGGAGGCATTTCAATACTGCATTTTTCGGAAACACAACTATTTGTCTTAGGTGGGAATCGAACCCACAACTTCCAGCATAGCAGTCAGGGCCACTAACCACTAGACTAACAGACCAGTCATAGACCAAAAAATTATGATGATGATGATGATGAGACATTGTGTATTGTTATCGTCAACTAATTAAGAAAGTTATTGTAAAGTGACCAATTGAACTACCGTTTTGATAAGTCCCATGTAATACGATGCTTCGCATACGCACGCGACAATAGTGGTACAATATTAAATAAACATTTTAGCCCAGAATCTTATAAGCAAGTTATGCATTCAATAAATACTCTTACGTAGTTTAAAAAAGGTGAAATAATAATACAAAATTCTAACCTTATCGATAAGATTTTGATACACGCTTATTTCCACAGTAGTCATTGGATATACTTTTTCCGTTTCCAGAAAACATGCCCGACATCTATTCTTCATGTTACGAACACTAAAGCCTTTGTTTTCAGTCATTTTAATTAATAATTTATTAAAATACAATCAAAACAAAGCGTCCAAATTAAATTCTAGTGATGTGAACTTTGTTTATGATACTTTGACAGAAGAGTACGGTTATTATAATATACGGTAATATACGGGTATGATTAAAAAATAATTGACTAAAATTAAATCGATGTTAGTCGATTATTTTACCAAAACCACAGATCACAATATCTTCGAGTGAAACGTTTATGAAAAATGTTATTTCTAGACAATGTGATTGTTTTAATAAACATTGAAGGTAATAAGTCCCCGGTTTTGTATTAGTTGGCGACATTTTTTTAATGAAGTTCAGTGGCCACTTGAATTATTCACAAATTGGTGTATATTGTGATGCATGTTAAGAGTTTTATTGAAGTATTTGTTACGTTTGCTGAGAAAGCTGACTCGATACATTTGCTGCTGAATACTACAAAAAAATTAAAATGTGTTCCATCCACATTCTACAAATGACGTCCAGTACTCTGATCAAAAAAGGGACGGGTACTTGTCTCAGGGAGACTATTTGAAGTGAAACCACTTTGTAGCCACTGTATTGATATAATTTTGGTTCACACAAGTTTACACTTATAGGGTACCTACGAAACCTAATGTTAAAACTACTGCTTCGGTAACAATCAAAGATGCGTAATACTCAAAGATATCCACGCGACTGCAACGTACATCCACCGTGCTGAAGTTAAGGGGTGACCAGACGGCTGAAAACTAGCGTTCCAACCAAGGTGACCTTGGTTTATGTGTTTTGTTTGTGTTGCGGCTACATGATGCTACATTGATGTAAACCACGCGCTAACTCGTTCGTTGGTTGGGAAAACGCGCCTCTCAACCAAGGACGTTGAAGGTCATGGATTACAACTGCTGTCTACACGGATTGAAACTAGCAAGGTCACCTTGGTCCGTCTGGTCACCCCTTTACTCTCGAGTCGGCCATGCTTATGAGTGTGAAATGGATGCACTATCCAAATATAGTAGCGGCCTGGGAGGCGACCGCGGGACGCTCTAATTGAGCGTAACTATGTGTGTTGCTATAAAAACTAAATACTTTCTGAACTTAACCTTTCGAATACCGTAATTAGAGACACAATAGAAAGACAATGAGAGAGCGTTCGCTTGGGGTTTAATGAATTAACACTGGATACCTACACAAACCGTGTAAAGCAGAAAAAATATAGGAAAAAACTGCACAGCACTTTAGAAAACTCTCATCAATTCGATTGGACAAAGAAAAGGGTATGAATAAATTAAACTATAGGTACAGAGACTTGTAATTATTATTATTCATGACATACAATAACTAGTTCACACAATACTACAAATGTTGAGTCCAACGCCATCTAGCGAAGACATGACCTCAAAGTGGACACAGACTGCGAGCCACGTGTCGAGACCGGCGCACAACGGATGCCTCTGTTTGAGACGTGCGTGTCGAATACCAACATATGCTCGGGTCAAGCCTTCAAGTGCGAAGCAAATTCCTCGTTTGTCCATCTTCATTTTTGTGGCAAGGCATGTGCTATGCGCAGGCTGTGCACGTGCGTGGCGAGCCAGCGTGTGTCGGCTCATTGCGGCCAGTGCGTTGTTTGAACGGTTGCGACCAGTGCGTTGTTAATAACAACGATTATTTTTAAAAAGAGCAGCGGATACGCGCACGTGATGCTATAGTTGCTATCTTGGCTGGTGTTGTACCTATGGGTTGGATCGGCCCGAGCATGCGCTGTTTGAACCGAAAAAACCCAGTTTCATTTTCTTAGTAGCTCGAGGCGTGCGTGGATATCGTACGCGGATCACACCTCTAACGTGCATGGCCTTCGTACAGGACATGGTCCGAAGCAAGGAGTGGCAAGCGGTCGACTCCTTCAGTGAAGCAGTAATGCTACCAAAGGAGGCGGCCGCACGCGCGAGGGAACGGCCCTCACGCCCCAGCCACTGGGATCCCGATCTCGATTTCCGGCCACCGCAGGCGCGGCCGGCGAGCAATGGGTTCGGCTGTTTTGCGCGGATGTGACGCACATCTTACCTATCAATTGATACGGCGAGCAATGGCTCGCCGTCCGACCGTCAGATAACCGTCCGGACCGAGCCCAATTCGCCAACGGCACGTAGTGTACCACGTGCGCCTCAAGGAGATGTCAGCAAACCGTAGAGGTGCAGCAGGGTTAAAGCCAACTGGGGCCATGGGTTCTCTTCTTAAAGGAAAACCCGGCCCTGAAATGCAAGTCAACGAAGGAACATAGGAGTGGGTTTTAGTCAGTAAAAGTCTGACACACCCTTCCGATCCGCCCAAGGGCGGGAGATGTCATTGGATGATTTTCCACCTAAAAAAAAACATCGAACTTGCATACGCAACTACGCCCGCAACTAATGTAATGCTCCTGATGCGCTTTGATCTTGAAACATTTGCCGACATGCGTTAGCTCGCCCTTACACGTGCGTAGCACAGCACTTGCCTCGCCACAAAATATGAAAACACACACACATTCTTTGTGCGCCGTTTGCGGCGCATGCTTCGCAGAGTCTGTATCTGCCTTTAAATTCTATACTATGGATGAAATCAATTGTTGTTTTCCATTAAACTATTCTTAGAACTTCAACTTAACACTGACATTGACAGTATGTATTACAGTAGTTGTTTAAAACAAATTAACATTGCCGTTATAAAATTTTACAAGTTCAGGAACATCTTATAATGTTCTAAAGTAAAACTTTAAAAGTTTTGAAAATTCTACATATGTAGTCGTTTTAATTTAAAGCTTTACAATTTCAGAAATATCTTCTACCATTTTCATGTAAAACTTTACAAGTTTGGACACATCTTCTATATAGAGTGACTGGTAATTAGTGACCGATACTTAAACACGTGATTGTACTAATGATTACAAACAACTTTCTCAAAGAAACTTTTTTTTTTTTTTATTCTCGATTGGTTCGCGCTTGACCGCCATCTCACCTGATGGAAAGCGATGATGCGATCGACGATGGAACGCGCTTACCTATAAGTAACCTATTCACTCTTGACTTAAAGATTACCGGGTTGTAGCTATCAGGAAACACACATTCCGGCAAGGAATTCCACTCCTTAGCTGTACGCACAATGAATGTGTTCCCAAAACGTTTTGTGCGTATAGGTGGGATGTCCACCATGTACCGGTATATAAGTATAAACTTTTTTTATATACTAATTAATTTAATCACAATTACAAAACAGTAGCAGCAACAGTCTTTGTTGTTCTCACATTGCTAACGTCATCGATAACGAGCGCCGCGCCGCTAACAGCTGATCGGGGGAAGGCGCGCGCGCGAAATTCAAAGTTTCAAACAGCTGTTTTGTTATTGTGATTAAACTAATTAGTTTAGAAAAGAAGTTTCTTTGGGAAAGCTGTTTATAATCATGAATACAATCACGTGTTTAAGTATCGGTCACTAATTACCAGTCACCCTATATAGCTATTATAAAGTAAGTTTAGAAACATCTTTAATGTAAAAATTTACAATTTTAAAATATCTCCCACTTAGAAACATCTACTTTGAGCAGAATTGTATAAGTATCCTCCAAAATTGTCAAATGTCAGTCAATCAGTAAATGCTACTCGCTGCAGTCTTTCATGAACTGTTATAGGGATGGAGCTATAATAGGGTGTATAGCTACATCCATCTCTTTCACGCTCGAATAACTGACATTTTATTTTTGACAAATCATAGTAAAGGGGTGACCAGACGGTTGCAAACTAGCGTTCCAACCAAGGTGACCTTGGTTTATGTGTTTGGTTTGTATTTATTTATTTAAACTTCATGTACAGTAGTGGTACATAGGCGGACTTAATGCAACAAGGCATTCTCTACCAATCAACCTTTGGGTTAAAAAGACAATACTGTGGTGGCTTGCACAATAAACTTATAATTCAAACAGAAAAAATTAAATAAAAAATAAGTTATTTATAATAATTAAATACTTATATGCTAAAATTATGTATTGCGGCTACATGAATGGAAACCACGCGCCAACATGTTCGGTGTTTGGGAAAACGCGCCTCCCAACCAAGGGCGTTGAAGGTCATAGATTACAACTGCTGTCTACACGGATTGAAACCAGCAAGGTCACCTTGGTTGGGACGTTGGTTTGCAACCGTTTGGTCACCCTTTTAAGCTCATTGAGCCTTTATGACACAATGTATGGTGGGGATTGGCATTCAATTGACATAAATAATGTCAAATAACTCGAAGCTTAAAGCTAGGTCTTACCAAACAAAATTTAACTTCATTTTTCTTTAAATAAATTCGATAACAGATAACTTTAACCGCGTACTATTTGCTATTATTAAAGTAGTCAACATTTATTTATTTTGAACTGACTTTCAGTTCTAACAGGGTGGATGTTTGCTTTGTTGTCCAGAGGCCTTACCACAAGGTCAAAACGATCCATTTGACGACTAAACTGTTAAAGGGATGGAGCTACATAGGAAGTACAGCTCTATCCCTCTTTTTCGCTCGCTCAACAGACATTTTAACATATCATGGTAAGGCCCCTGGGGCATTCTCTGTCCAAAAAAAAATACAAGGTGTCTATGATATCGACCAACAAACGATTACTATGGATACAGTACATGATTCTGGACTGATGGAATTTTTAGTCAGCAAATCCCTAACTTAAAAAAAAAAAACTTTACGAAAAAAATTAATGGATTACTTTTAATATTAAAAATGTCATCGGGATTGATTAGAATAGCAATTTCATCTATACCGATGACTTTTTAGTTAATGATTTTTTTCTTTTTACTAAAAATATCAGCGGGGTAGGTTAGAATAACGATTTTACACAGTTTAAATTTTAAAAAGTACAGATTTTTTTTTTTATTTGGAAAAAGCTGACGATAAATTCCATCACTGGGGGGTCCAGAATCATGTATTGTCGGTGGTATTCATTTGTGCGTCGATGTCAAAGACACCCTGTGTATACACTGTTCATCAAAAAAATTGACACACCCAGTTTTTGTAAACTTATTTCACTGATAAGTTGTTTCACATGTTTGTATATCAGTCAGATATAAATGGATAATATGGTAAAAATGTAGGTGGGCCGATTGTTTTGATAACCAGTGTAGTATATTTTGACGCATGTTGGCTTAGAATAACTAAGCCAACATGCGTCAAAATATACTACAACAGTCAAAGCGGAATAAACGCAGAGCCCATGGCAAGGCCTGTATGGAGCCGCGAGAATGCAATGACAAACATCAACGTGTATTACAAAATGTTATACAACACACTTTTTCGAAAAATATGTACATTTCATTAATATGCTACGCAATCCAAATAAGAATGGAAAAGTCAATAACCTCGATATGTCAAATGTTTACTGACAAGTACGGTTTGCAAAGAAAACTTATTTGCGAATAAATAAAGGTATTTTTGCTTTATATTACTAAGTCTTAGTTAAATCTAGGTGAAGTAAAAACGTTATTGTTTAATACAAACTAACTAATTATATTGTTTTAAGTTATAATTAGTTAAAAAAAAAACTATTTTCTTTCTTATTTTTATTGTTAGGAACGGAAAATGGAAATCCGCCTTCTTTCATTTGCTCTCAATCTCGCTCAGACATTTCACACAGCGACGCAGAGATTAGCAAAATTGAAGAACTGAATTCTGATTAAACTATTATAATTATTATTATTCGCTCACGATTCGTAAATAAATAACATTTTAAAAATTTCTTGTTTTGCTTACCCTACCCAATTACTTCGATTTGACAGTATGACGTGACGTCTCAACATGACAATTGATCCTATTCTTATTTGGAACGCATTGTACAATTTAGTGACAAACTATTGTAAGACTATGGAATCGCGATTTTTTATTTTTATTTATTTTTTTTTTTTCGATGGTCACCAGCCAGCCTCACCTAATTAACTGTCGTTGGAGCTGACCATCGAACTTTTGCACACGAGTGCGAGCCCAAAAGCGGTAGAGTAGAATCCGGTTTCGAGTGAGGGTGTTGTTTTTTTTTTAACATCTAAGTATTATGAGTTCGGTACATTGTATTGTTTTCTTTATGTCACACTAAGTTACACATTTTTAAAAACAGTAAAGCTTCAAAGACTCAGAGCAAAACTTTATGACCACGTGATGACACTTTATGAAGACTGTAGGTTTAGCCTGGTCACACACGGGCAATGGACCAGGAATAACAAAACGCCTGACCCTTTAGTTTTCATACATTTTATGTAGTTTTGTTATGAGTGTTTCCGCACGCGATGACGCTTAGGTCGCCTCAATCACCTTGTAGCCGGCATCCAATCACTATGCCCATGCGGAATGTCTTGTCTTTCTTTCTATACGTCAACACGCACCACTTGCACTATACCTCACCCCTCTATCCTTTCTCTTCAGTTAATCATTTTGAATCAAATGCAATGCACACATGTAGTCCTTTTTAACGTGATTGTAATAATGGTTACGGAAATTTGAATTATTCAGGTATATCAGAAATACAATCCCGTCAGGCATGGTTAAAAAAGGCCACACACCGAACACAAGTGACTGTCGCGCGCGTCAGCCACCTTTGCAGCCGCTTCTATCTTCAGCTGGCGACTTTGTGGCTGTCGCGTGTAGCCCGTGTGCTCCAGGCTTAGATTCTAAGTTTCTAACCGCGTACAAATCCGTGTCCGTTGACTATCTGGGGTTTACATATATCGATGTTTCAATAAAGCTGATTTATTTATCAACTATTTTGCATTTATCATTTTTTTTCTTTGGTTTTTTACTGAAATATACAAAAGGCATTACTTAAAAATATTGTTTTAGTCATTAAATGGTTAACTATTAAAAATGTTGTAACAACACACACATCACACAACCTCACGCCAAATAAGAGAATTCCGCTTAGATATTTGTACCTATAGTGCATCTCTATCGCATCCATAGACGTAGCCGACTCGCGACTCACGTCTGTACGGACGAGTGGACGTGGCAGTTGTTTTGAAGTGTCTGACGAGTACAATACGTTATTTTGATTGTTACCGAAGCAGTTTAGTTTTAACATTAAGTTTCGTACCCTTTAAGTGTGAACTTATATCAGTACAGTGTGAAGTACCCCTCATATATGGCCCCACGTTGGGCGCCAATGAGGGGTACTTGTCTCAAGGGACAGTTTGAAGTGAAACCACTTTGTAACCACTCTACTGTGACCTGTACCATGACGTTTAAAGTAAGATTGTTTCATTCTTATTTCCAGAGTGGGTAAGAGATGGCGCTAGACAACCTGTATAGCTCTGTCTCTTACCCACACTGAAATAAGAATGAAAAATCTTACTTTGAACGTCATGGTAACCCTGTTTGTATTAGTTCACAAAAGTTCACACTTAAAGGGTACACACGTACAAACGTTAGTCGTGAGTCAGACACGCCTATGGGTGCGACAGAAATGCACTATATCTTGGCGAAATTCGACCCCGGGATGCTCTTTTTGGGCGTGAGGATGTGTGTGTTGCTATAATGTATAATAAATTAAAAAAAAAAACATAATCAAAAGAATAAAAAACATACTGACCATAACGGGCATCTTTCATTGTCTATTCAACGGATTTGAATTCTAGTCTTAGATACAAAGCCAAAAATAAAGCTACACTAAAGTACACATCAATTCTACAAAATTAAAAAAGATTTTCTCCATTCCATGAGTGAAATCGTACACACATATAGACACGCTTTAAATACAGAGATATTTCCTTTCTATTTACAAAAAAAACCGCGTCTGTCTGTCTGTTCACGATAAACTTAAAAATTACTGAAAATTGATGCGGTTTTCATCAACAGACAGAGTAATTAATAAGGAAGGTTTAAGCGCACAATGAGCATACATTTTATCTATATATACAAAAGGAGAAACTGACTGATTATCATAACAGCGCTCAACCGAAACTAAAGGGCCAAGGAGCGTGAAATTTAGCATAATGTTTCCTTTTATGACTTTGAGAAATACTTTCTTAGTGTTAGCCTAGCGCATTAGGAGAGGATTTTCCAAAGTTCAGCTCTTAAAGATATAATAATAATTATATTATTTGTGTTATTCCAAAACAAATATTCAATAGTTTTAATGTTCTCAATCTATCAAAATACACATACCTAACACTACTACAAAAAGCGGCTATGAATAGTTAAAAAAAAATTACAACTTTACTTAGATAATAATTTAAATTCAGTACAAATTCTATTACCATCTTAAAAGAATAATTAGGATCTCACCTTGGTTCACACCCGTGAGATTCTAAAAGAACACCAGGTACTAGCATGAAAAAAATTGCCTAAAAAACCATAATAACAATAATAATAACTCCTTATTTCAGGCTACTACGGCCCATATACACTATACATAAATAACAATCTTAAAAATAATAAACTAATACATAATAATAACATTCGATTTTTATTTATTATTAAAACTATGTTGGATCAGCGACGTATTGCGCCGAGTCGTGGTGTCATGTAGCCTTCCGCGGAAGCGCCGATACACGACACTCGCCGGCCAAAATTCTTCCATCATGAAAATCTCCAGATGTTGAGTCGTTACCCATACAACAAAAGATTTGAAGTTGGACTCCAACCTTTCAACTGTCAGGATGAACCTGGTCTTCATCTTTATGTACGCGACATTCTCTACGCTCGTGGAGTGATGCAGACGTGATACGTACAGCTGCGTCGATGGACGCAGAAACATGTTCGGACCTGTCAATGCGGTACCGCACTGATTGCGACAAGCAGGCTTCTTCTTCTTCTTTACCACACAAACGTAGCCTTCTTCATCGTCCTGTCCTTGGCTAGCTAAGGGTACAAAACGGGGGTCCAAAGTTTATATGGATGAACCTACTTTCATGCCGGCGAAGCCACTGATAGAAGCTAGTTAAATATATAATATTAGCTTTTACCCGTGGCTTTGCCCGCATACATAAAATATAGCCTATGTCACTCAAGAATAAAGCAGCTTTCTATCGGTTTTTTTTTTTATTGGCTGGGAAAATCATCTTATGACAAATCTCGCTCTTGGGCGGAGCGGGAGATAGTGTCAGACTTTTACTGGCTAAAAACCCACTTCTGTTCCTTCTTTGCCTTCTTCCCAGGGCCCCGGGTTTCGCTTTCACACTACCCGTGGCCCCAATAGGCTTCGACCCTGCTGGGCCCTTAAGATTTGCTGACATCTCCTTGAGGCGCGCGTGGAACAGTACGCGCCGTCGACGACTTGGGCTCGGTCCGGACGGTTACCGGACGGTCGGACGGCGAGCCACCCATTGCTCGTCGTCCGCAAGCCCGCGCCTACGGTGGCCGGAAATCAGGATCGAAATCCCGGCGGCGGAAGCTTTCTATCGGTGAAAATTTTTTATCAATCTGGTCAGTACTTTCAGAGATTACCTCCTCGCAAACAAAAAATCAAACTTTAACCTGTTTTTTTATTAGAAAAGGACCGCCGTGATCGTGAAAGAAAACCATGCGAAGTTACAAATTTAAATAAAAAACTAGATTGTTTTGCATTTCTTTCATATATCTACAGTGAAATTTGATTTAGTGAGACCTGGATAAGTGAGAAACCTCCTTAGCTGAAACTCATGCTGAGGTCCTGACACTTTAGCACTGAATTGCCTCCGAGAGAGACAAAGCAAACCTCTGTATCTGGGATTCGTTCAGAGATACCTCTATAATTGAGACAGTGAGTTTATTTATCTCTTTTACTGAGACTTTATTCTAAAGAATACTTTTTGTAAACGGTTTTCTTTGGGCTACCGTCGTGGAGGTGATGCGAATATTTAGTTTCTGAAGTAAGTAACGAAACAGCCAAGCCATACATTTTTACTGATATGTAGAATTTGTGAAGTTAGGGTCGGTAGAGTTAGGCCGTGTAGATTCAGAAGCTTGGCTCTACATGAGATCTGATATCTTTTTCACAGGGCAAACCTTATGTGGTCGTCTTGGCAACATTTTACATGAAATGTTTTTGGTGGGATTTCAGTTCTTTTTGTAAGTGTCTACAGTCCCGTGTAAACTTTCATGTCCTAATTCATAAAATTGGTGAAAGTCTCATTCAAACACCCCAATTTTAAGGGAAACCGTAAAAAACTTCGCCCCCCATGCGAAAGTTATAAGTCCATTTGGGGGCACGGTAGCGTTTTTTCTTATATACTGAACTTGTGTTTACATACCAAATTTCGACTTACTAGCACTTCAGGAAGTACCCTAACGTTTTGAAGTCTCATACAAACTTCCACCCTTCCATTTTAGGGGATAGGGGGCGAAAGTTATAAGTTTATGAATTTTTTTGTTGGTTGTATACTTAACTGATAACATACCAAATTTCAGCTTTCTAGCACTTCAGGAAGTAGCCAAACATTTTGATGATCATCAGTGTGTCAGTGACGAAATCGGTGTATTTTAGATATCAATAAAATCTTAAGTATTAGAACTATTCAATTGATATTTTGTATGTTTAATTAGTCTATTATTGACATCATACTCTGAGAATATGAACTATCTGGTACATCGAAAACCAACTCTGATGGTTCAAAAAATCGACGAAACACTTCGAGAAAAGGTAGGTAGTGCCATTGAGCTTCGCTTGGCTCGTCTTGGTAGGAGCACTACCATGCCCCCAGATGCGTACTCACCATTAAAACCAAAACTATATTTAACTATGATATCAGACATACAGTATTTTTATTTAAGAAAAATAAAACACCTGATAATAAACCATAGCAATATACTAAATAGACTAAATTCGTTTGGTTACGGTTGGTAGACATAATTCTTTTTGCTATTGATTTATCATACAGTCCTTTAAGATATGGCCAAGGTTCCTCTTTTGGCGAAAAGAAAAAAAATACATGCCAGCAATGTACGGGAAAAATTTCATTCCCCTTACAGTATTCAGATTTTTTTCAATACTTATGCTATGAAATCTTGCTTCTGCCAAATTTCAGAATTCTAGGTCAACGGGAAGTACCCTATGAATTTTGATTCCCTTGAAAGTGTCGAAATACACGTTTTTTACAACAAAATGACAGCAGACGGTTTTAATTTCAACTCTTTACCTCCACGCGTTTTCGAGATAAAGGGTCTTGACAGACAGACAGACGGACGGCCAACAAAGTGATCCTATAAGGGTTCCGTTTTTTTTTTTGAGGTACGGAAAAATAAAAAAAAAAACAAATTTTACAGTATGTTTTTTTTTTTAGGTATCATTATTTTTGCGTAACAAATACCATGATAAATATACATATATTTAAGCATGACATTACAATAATATAGCAATTATAGTAAATTATTACAGAACTAATTAATAATTTGGTTTTTTTTAATAAGAATTGTTGATATTTCAAATATCGCCTTTCTTGTAATACCATTTTAAATAACATTTAAATAATTTAATTATTACAGATTCTGAATAAATAATAATGTAACAATGAAACTCGTTTTCTATACAAGAAAGAAAACTATAGGTTTGTACAGTATACATATAGGCGTATATACAAGAAGGTGGGTCGTGCCCCCACCCCAGTATGGACCTGTACCATGACGTTTAATGTAAGATTGTTTCATTCTTATTTCCAGTGTGGGTAAGAGATGGCGCTAGACAACCTGTATAGCTCTGTCTCTTACCCACACTGCAATAAGAATGAAACAATCTTACTTTGAACGTCATGGTAGCCCCGATGGCCTAACGCCCACACCAAACTGTCGGGCTACCGATTTGTAATTCTATGATCAGTGGCGGATTAACAACGTAGCGAGAGTAGCAAATGCTACGGGCCCCGAGCATTCGAGGGCCCTGCAAGTTCGGATATTCCGCAATTGAAAAAAAAATAGTTAAGGTATATTAATAATAATAATAATATCCCACAACTATTACACAACGCCGTCTAGTCTCAAACTAAGCAGAGTTTGTGTTATGAGTACTAGACAACTGATAAACATACTTATATATTTCTACCACAAAAAAATTACAACCCAGACACAGAACAAATGATCGTGATCATCACACAAACATTTGTCCTGGGTGGGAATCACTCACTATTATTCACTTTTTGTGTGTAATTTCACAAAGACTTCCTATTTCTGTATTTTTATTAAAATAAAACCTAAGATAACTTAAGCCTAAGGGATGCCATAATTTTCGAGATCACTTCGCTTCACTTTTTTAGAATTTGACATTCAAATCTTTATAAACACTGGGTACGCTATTACTTAGTATCCTTTAAAGTAATTTTGTTAAAATATATGAGTATTACGGTAAATAACGAAAATAACGTTTTTACTACATCATTTTGTAAAAAATATTTTATTTCATTATCTTTATAAAAAAAGGTCTTCACAAGGGGCCCCTTGTTCGAATTTGCTACAGGCCCCGTGCTGGCTTAATCCGCCACTATCTGGCTGATTACTTTATACAAAAAACTGACATGTCAGGAGCTAGGGCCAAGCCGATGAAAAATAACACTAGATACACCACCGATCTTTTTTTTTTTGATTGGCCTCTCGCAGGTCAACCTAGGAGGTTGTCGGCTGCTTAACCGGACTTGCCTGTGGCGGCCTCGATTAAACAATCAAAGCCTCCAGTCAGAGCTTACTTAAACTAACATACACCACCGATCATTCACAAAGAACTAAATATACGAAAAAATGTCTTCACCGAAACTGGCTCCATTCAATAATTGGGTGTAGTTTTGACTTAGTAATATTCAAACGCTCCGAAGGTAAACATATCAGTGTTCTTTATAGTGATCGATCGATGACATACTAATCTTATGATGAGAACAAAAATCAGACAAATTTTTACAAAAACAAATTGTACAAATTTTTATAATAAGACATCTTCTTATGTATATGTGTGTACATAAATTACAAAATAAATAAATAAACAAAATTGAATAAAAACATGCAACAACACATTTTAAAGCATTCCTTTGAAAAAATACTGAGTATAAGAGAAAAATTTGAGTAATATACTAGAGTATTTTTAACATAGCATGACGACGTTGAAGTGCCAATAACTCCTAACTGTCGAAGTCAAAAATCTTCTGTCTTAAAAACGTCAGGAGGTAATACTATGAATTGACATGCTGGTTTGGTCATAATGTTTGTCTGCGTCTGCGAAGAAATTCTTTTATTTTGAACTTTGATGTTTAGAGATATATATTTATTTTACTATTAATTCACGCGAAATACTCTCCAGCGTTTGATGGTCTATTAATAGTTTGCACGTGTTATTGGCAAAATTGTGGTGTCTTTTCCACAAATGCCATTAATGAAGAGTTGAAGTTGACATGCTGGTTTAGTTAAGAGGTGTTCCACAATTTAATTTGATGCAGTAGCAACTAATATTGTCTTTAAGAGATTTCACAAAAACATGCAGAAACACACATTTGAATTAAGAGCGCTAAAAAGTAATTATCTCGAAAAATGTCACTTAGAAGGTATTGGCACTTCACCGTCGATGAGTAGCATGACAGCAGGACGGAAATATGCATCTTTAGGATGAGAGAAAAGGATAGATAGCTACACTGTATGAGTCTGACAGCTGTCACCCACTAGTGACAGATAGAACCATCTTCTTTCATAAATTCTAAACATATTACTTTATTTAGGGCGCTGTCAAACCATTGAAGTAATAAGAGGTGTGATAACTTAATTTAATTTTCTGTTTGATAAGACATTCACAGTCGTTTAGTGGTGGTAAAATAAGTCGGTCTTCTGATTTCGGTGATGTATAAGACATATAAATCGATATTGTCGCTTAACGAACAACACGGTTCAAGTCAAAATTTGGCGGTTTTTTAGTCTTGAAAGGCATTGAATTAGGGATGACAATCTGAGTTTCACAAATCAAAGATTCGATTTTTAAATCGATCTTATACATTAGATCGAATCTGTGAATCGATCCCAGAAACTTGAAATCGAAAATCGTTTTATTTACAGTGGAATGCAACCATGCTATCTATTATTTTAAAAAGACAATTTTTGTGTGAATGTTGTACACCCGATTACTCACCACTTCACCAGTCATGAAATACATGTGCCCTGCATAGAATCATCTGTACCGTGTTTTTTAGAATTCAATAACTACACGCTAACCAACGAATCTAGGATTAGGAAAAAGATCTTTTAGAACTTGATTTACTACAAAATCGATTCTTTAGACTTCGATTCTAATCGATTTTTAGGAAGAATTGCCATCCCTACATTTTTTTTTAATAATATAGACTAGTGCTTGTCTGCGATCCCACATTTCCACCTGATGGTAAGCAGTGATGCAATTGTTGATGTTAAAGCGCACTAGTTTATTGATTGAAGAGAACTCTGTCACGGATCGAACTACACACTTTAGGCGATCACCCATACACAAATGTAGGGGAGATCGGCTGCAACGATCTCTCGCGCCGGGCCCTGGAACAGGCCATGGTCCAAAGCGAGGAGGAGTGGCAGGTGGTCGCCTCCTTCTGCGAAAGAGTAATGCTAGCAAAGGAGGAGGCCACGCGCGAGGATGCCAGCTGCCGGGATCCCGATCCCGATTTCCGGCCACCGTAGGCGCGGGCTTGTGGACGGCGAGCAATGGGTAGCTTGCCGTCCGACCGTCTGGTATCAGTGCGGACCAAGCCCAAGTCGTCGACGGCGCGTACTGTTCCACGCGCGCCTCAAGGAGATATATGAAAGGCAACGATGGAACAGGAGACGGTTATTAGTTAGTAAAAGTCTGACACACCTTCCCGCCAAAGAGCGAGGGATATCATTGGATGATTTTCCCATTGAAAAAAAAAAACACAAATGTAATCAAACAGTTGTCACGGCTGCGGCGTGCCAATGCAAGCAATTGTTACAGTAAATTCGGTCGCTTTTCTAATTGCACTGTAAAGTTAGCTAAAATAGTTCGCAAAATTAACACTTTGTTGAGTTTTTTCATTTTGCATGTCAGTGTCAAATTGTCATCATCATCTTCCTGCCCTTGTCCCGTGTTATTTGGGGTCGGCGCAACACGTTTTTTTCTTCCACTCCGGCCTTCCATTCTGCCCTGTCACTCTTCATGCTATCACTAACTTCCTTTTCTTTCATATCACTATTCACACAATCCATCCATATTTTCTTTGGTCTCCCTCTCCCTCTCCATCCATCCACATGTAAACTCATAACTATTTTAGTAACATGCGTCTCATCCCCCCTCTTTACATGACCATACCAAGACAAACGATTCCCCTTCAACTTTTCAGTCACGGGCACCACTTTCAACCTTCCCCTATTATACGCATTTCTCACTTTATCCATTCTCGTCACACCACACATCCATCACTTAACATTCTCATCTCCGCTACATGCAATCTTTTTTCATTCGTCTTTTTCACAGCCCAACATTCTCAAATTGTATGTTGATTAAAATAATGTTTTGCAACCGCAACACGTATTTATTTTACGGTTTTGTAATCACTACATTTGTCAATACAACTCTTTTAGGTAATAGCATAGCATAGTCGGCCTTATAATGTTCCCACTGCTGGACCTCAGGCCTCCTCTCTAAGAGAGGGAATGGGCCGTAATCCACCACGCGTGCCCAGTGTGGGTTGGTATATGTCACATGTCTTCGAATTTTTTGTTCTAGGACATGCCGGTTTCTTCACGATGTTTTCCTTCACCATTTTGAGAGCAGCGGTGATGAAATTAATTGTACAAAGTAATGCGCCTGGCTGGGTTTGAACCTACAACCTACAACTCGTAAGTCGGGGCCGTTACCACTCGGCCACCACTGCTCTTCTTTTAGGTCATCTAACCTTAATATCTAGCTATTTTATGAAAAAGTCAATCAATAAGGTAAAATACTAAAAAAAAAACTGACGATTCGAATTTCGCGGGCTACACTGGCACTTTCACCAGCGATTTTGTTCGATAAGCGATAATATAGATAGATGAGAGTCATATAGTAGATTTGACCATTTAATGATGTAGTCAGCTATTTCATAAAGTAGTCGGCCAATTCATGACGTAGTCGGCCAATTCATGACGTAGTCGGCCATTTCATGACGTAGTCGGCCATTTCATGACGTAGTCGGCCATTTCATGATGTAGTCGGTCATTTCATGATGTAGTCGGCCATTTCATGGTTGACCACTTCATGAAATGGCCACCTCAAAACTAATCTAACCTTAGGCATGTCATAAAATGACCAAAAGGGAATATTTGATAAGATATTTGTTATCTAACCAGGGGCCCAAATCTGCTATTTTTATAAATTCGTCATTCCAACACGATCCCATTGTCATTTTGCTAAAAGTTCGTAATCCGATAATTCATAATGGTCGATCATTGATCGGTCAATGATCTTTTGGTAGAATGACAATATTGAGCTGTCTCGAAACAAATTAAAAGCAATGACTGTACAATGACGTTCTAATGGTAGGTCACTGATCAAAGAAACTGTCAAAATATTGTCAATTATCCGCAAACGTCAAATATTCATTTGTCATTATGTACGAGATTACCATTCTATGCTATTTCTTTCAATGGAGTGTCAGTGGTTGACCATTGGAAAGTCATAATGACGCCATTATATTAATAGATTATCAAACTTGGTAAAAATCAACAATTATGATGTCAATGATAGACCATTCTGACAATATTGAAATAGCAGACTTGAGGCCCTGGTTATCAATAAATATACTAAAATAGAATACCTACTTCAGTACTGTGAAAATTCAAGAAATACTAATATCAAAATTGGTAGCAAAGCAAATGAGATATAACAATTTTAAACAAATATATCTCTCTTTCACCAAGACACCGTTGTCTTTGGCGGCCGTACGTACAAGCGTGCCATGAACATGGCCTTTGTCGTCACAAGTCCATGTTGGACTTACTCTTTATTATCAGCAGCTTTGAAGCTTTATAACTTCATTGTAGATGAAGATATTTTAAACATTCTTGTATTTATATTTCTTTTTATATAAGAGTGAAAAGAGTGAAAGACCAGAAGACTACAGCCTCAGCCCTATCAAGCCCATACTGGGACTCACGAATAAGGTGCACGGAGGGCTAGGGGTGGAGTAGACAGGAGGGGCATAGCACAAAAGATCCAGAATGGTCGGAGTGCTTTGGCCTAGAGCCAGCCCCACAAAAAGATAAGATATTAGCAGCTTTGAAGCTTTGTAACTACATTGTAGACGAAAATATTTTAAAAATTCTTGTATTTCTTTTTTTATTAGAGTCAAAAACAATTTAATTTAGCAAATAAAAGAAATGCATTCATATTCCCTATTTACAATACAGCTATTACATAGAGATAGAGTAAAATCGATCTACTGAGCCTTTCCGTTACAATGAGTATTTATTGTGAAGGAATTGTCTTTTACTGACCAACATATACTGGTCAAACGGGTTGGCTTCTGCCTGACTACCACGCATAGGATTGCCAACTGTTTTCTAAGAAAAATAATGTATCACAATGTTTTAATATTTAAAAAAAGAATTTTTTTTCTTCTCTTGAAGACAATTTTCAATGTGCTCCTAGCTTACACAAACAGATTTTCATTAGATATCCTTACAATTTTGGAATCATATTCCTGTTTCATTTTGTGCATCACAGTAAAGATTGAGTAATAGGTATTTTTATATACTTTATATACACAAAAGTATATTTACCAAAACTAAGACTAATAAAGACTAGACTGCACAGGTGTCACTGAAATACACACAAGAATTTCAGTTTCTTGTTCCTCAAACTCCCACTCCCTCAACTTGTACCAAATGCTTTCCAAAATTAAAATACCCCCTCCCTACTAACTTCCATTCCCTATTGACGAATTTCTCTCCAAAAGTTGTCCAAATCCTATCCAAATTCCTAAATGACAATCGAATTAATCTGTAGCCTGGTATGTAGTGATTTTCAATCTGTAGGTATCAATGTCTATTTGTGTTGTCATATTATATTTTTAAATTCATGTTAAGTAACAGAAAATTGTGTTGTCCTTACAGCCACTAACATCTTGATCTACCACAAAGTGCAAAGTTCGACAGCTCACCTTACGGCGCTGTCATCACCACATGATTGACTGGCGGTCGACACCGGCTCAGTTGCCAAAGGAAAAATAAAAAAGAATTTTAGGATCCCCGAACTCCCTTATTGATGCCCTGAAAAACCTGAGAGGCCTTATCTGTTTTTGGAGAGAAGTGGGATGCTGTTTGGAACAAGCCCACCTAAGGTTATGGCCACCATGGCCCACATACATCGGTCTACATAGGACTAAGTGCGGAAATCATACTCAGATATAAACATGCCAAAAATAAAGTAAGATACATTATTTTAAAGTATGGTTGGCAACCCTAACCATGCACAACGCATAAAAAACTATCAGTTTCCACTTACTTAATATCATAGTCAGGACAAATATGCCTCGCACAATTTATCAGTCTTTTAAATCTGCTTCCGCATAATTCACATTTCTTCTTAATTTGATTTGCGTGACACGCTGCAAAGTGTTTGCTTAGCAGTTTCACTCCAAACATTTTTTGGCATACTCTACATGCTACAGTCTTTTGAAGGTTAGCACCACTAATCGGGTATTGTGTCCGTACATCCAAGTCTTCCTTTTTCAACTCCGTAGGTTTTATATTAGTACCGTCCTTTAATTTTTGTATTAAAAGTATGTTGTCGCTGATCTTCTTCATTTCAACTATGACGTTTGTGTTTGCAACTTCTTCGTACCACACTTGGTTTACGTTCTGTGTTTCACAATGCGGTACTAATCCTAATCGGTTAAAGTGATATCTTCTAATATGGTATTTTAGAAAACAGTTGTACGGAAAAGTCGCTTTGCAAGCGACACATATGTGTTCAAATTTTCTGGAAAGTAGATAAATGAAGTATTTTTATTTTATGTTCAGATAATAATTGAAAATTTTATAAATTTATTTATTAACATTATTTATGAATCCTAAATTTAACTACAAAAATTTAAAAAATCAAATCAAATTTAATTAAAATTTTTCAGTAATCTTAAAATACGTGCAAGGTGAAACGCCTTTACCCAGTAGTGCGACAAAAAATTAGGGGAAAAAAAATAGCCAACACATAGGAAAATAAAGAAAATGAAACATATTTTTTTTTACGTTTGCCAACCTTCTACAAGCAAAAAAAATACTAGAAAATATTCTACAAGGCCAGTATTAAAATAAGAAAGCACTATTTTTACGTTCTTATTGTTAATTTTTCAAAAATCATCTATTTTGCTTACTTTTTTATCGTTGTCATCTTGATTTTATGTTTCGCCTTTATCGAGTGTCATCAGCGATTCGGCGATTTATAATTAAACCTTTATCAGTTATCTCCATTTTACATAGGAAACAAAATAATATAATGTTTGTTTATTTAATTTTGTTTACATTAACAAATAATGTACCTGTCAGATCACGTAGAGATTGTTCGCCATTATTAGATATCAAAACCGGAAAATTTAAAAAAAAAATATTGACGAATACTCAATAAAAAAAAGCAAAGAAAGGCTCACTAAATTAATATTCACTTTTAGTAGTTTACGGTTTATAGCGAAATTGGCACTGTTTTGAGATTGAGTTGTGATCGATCATAATGAAATAAAACTTTGCTTTCTTTAATCTGATCCGAAAATTATTTAAAAGGTTAAATCCATATTTATTTTATTTCCGAAGTGGTAAATATGGTAATAAATTCCTTCGATTCTTGAACGAATTTGCCATTTTGTTGGTCTAGGGGTGGGAAAAGTGTGTCATCTTTGCGATTGGAACATTTGTATTGAATCACTAATATGTTCCGAAACAGTGATATGTATCATTTGAAATATTTGGGACATCGGCTAACAAGATACAAACCGAACACTTTGAAACATCGGCTCAAAAGATACAAACGGATCATTTGAAACATCGGCTCACAAGATAAAGATACTGACTGTTATTAATCGTGATCTGTTACGATGCGTCATTTACACCAAAAGTTTTATTGAATCGAATTTTGATTTGAGAATAATTTAAAGCAGATATTTTTAGTTCAGGTCATTAATTATATTTACAACTATTTAGGGACGTTACAATTTGAATTTTAAAAAGACTGCTGGTCACTTAAGTAGTGTTTCAGTGTTCCAAATAATGTATTTAAAACATTACTGATGTTTCAGTCTTTCGGAACACTAAAATGTTTCGAAACAGTGAGTCGGTTCAGTAAAGAGTTACTCACGCCTACTTTGGTCACCCCTAGTGATCTGTCATGCATGTCTGTTGTCAATGTCAAAAGAAAATCTAATCTATTCCTTATAATCAATGTAATAATTACTTTCATTTGTTTATTTAATCAATTAAAGTTCCTTAAATAAGTGATTTTTCTTAGAGAGTATGAGGTTGTGAACCTCAAACCGGGAGACGAAATGAGGAAAATGGGTAAACACAAGATGATTGCGAAAAGCTGCCCAAAGTGCGAGCTTCAGGTCAGTATCAAGTAAAGATTGTAAAAAAAATTACTTTATAAGGGCGTGAAAGATATATAATTTGGGTAATTTCCCCCTAAATTTTTTTTTATATTTATCTTTTCACATATTATTGTAGGTACTTAGTGTTTTTCTCAGTTGTCTCATTGTCAATGCACAATGTGATAGCAAGCTAGATAGTAGTTTTTTTTAAAAAAGGAATGTATTCGAGTAATAACAATTTAATTCCTCACTCAAATCATATATCTTGATCCTTTTATTCAAAATGTAAAAAATCGCATAGTTTAGCTATCGAAGCCTACTGGGGCCACGGGTAGTGTGAAAGCGAAACCCGGGGCCCTAGGACGAAGGCGACGAAGGAACGGGAGTGGGTTTTTAGTCAGTAAAAGTCTGACACTATCTCGTGCTCCGCCCAAGAGCGTGATTTGTCATAAGATGATTTTCCCACCCAAAAAAAAAAAAAACACTAAGCATGCGATTTTTTACCTTTGCTTAAAGTTAATTATAAAAAATAATAGACAAGTACTGTCTATGGAAATCTAAAACAATGAATTTGGTAAATCTAGATGTAAGTTCTAGAACTAAGGTATGTAGGTATGTACTATGATGTGATGTCACAACATGACAATTGATCCTATTCTTATTTGGAACGCATTGTACAAATGTACACTTAAAGCCATAGGTATTTTCTAAACTTCAACCTTAGGGTGGTGCAGAAACAAAATGGTTATTGCAACTTAATATAGAAAAGAAATATAAAAATTAATATATGCTGAGATAAATACATACAAATTAACAATGTTATTATTTTTCATAATGCAACAAATCAATGCTATGATTATTCCATTAACTTCTTGCAAATGTGTTCACATGCCTTCATCTTAAAAAAGTACTGACTGAATGTTGTCCTGATCTTCAGCGGGAGCGCATTCCAAAGAGAGATTACCTGGATAAAGAAGGATTTTTCATTTCCAGACAAAGAAAAAATTTTTTTTTTTTTGGTGGAATATCATCTTATGACTTCCCCCGCTTAGGCGGAGCGGGAGATAATGTCAGACTTTTACTGACTAAAACCCACTCCTTGTTCCTTCGTTGCCTTTCGTACCAGGGCCGAGTCTTCGTTTCAAAATCAGACTCTTGGCCCCAGTAAGTATCGACCCTGCTGGGAGACAAAGCCTTGGCTCGTGTTATGGGATTCTGTCCGCAGATGGACCAGGGAACTTACCATAATGTGTTAATATGTCAGTCATGCAACTAGGAATGTGGCCAAAATATGTCTGTAGTTTTTTACTTAAAATGACTTTTCTGCCACTTTTATTGATGGAGTAGAACTGGGGTCTTACCATGATGTGTTAAAACATTAAACTAAGGGGCCTATTACACTACTCGATATTCAGACAGTCTTAGTAGATGTCACATAGTGTAATATGGGTTAGACCGGTCTTACTCGGAAGAAAAAATAAGACAGTCTGAATGTGGTGTGCTGAATATCGCAATAGGTCCTTAACAAGGACTATTGTAGACTGGTCTGTTGGTCTAGTGGTTAGTAGCCCAGACTGCTATGCCGGAGGTTGTGGGTTCGATTCCCACCCATGACAAATGTTCGTGTGATGAGCATGATCATTTGTTCAGTGTCTGGGTGTAATTTAGAAATATATAAGTATGTTTATCAGTTGTATAGTACCCATAAAATAAGCTCTGCTTAGCTTGGGACTAGACGGCGTTGTGTGATAGCTGTTGTGGATTTTATTATTATTGTTAAATAGCTTTTACCCGCGTCTTCGTCCGCGTAGAAGTCGAAAATGGTTTTATTAGGTTTTTTGAGATATGAAAATATGAAATATTATTTATTATATTCGTCGTGTGTCCATAGAATTGTATGGCGAGCGATATTGTATCTTAAGATAAAATATTATAGTATCTTTGCCGTGTGCAGCGCCCCTTAGTGAACCCCACTGCGGGTGATGTAACCTACGACAAACTTATTATTTTCGGTTGGTACAGTAATCGGGTCTAGGGATGGAACCGCAAAATTAAGTTTGTTTTTTATTGTATATACTTTTCCGGGATAAAAAGTACCCAGTATGGTGCTCAGGATATTAAAGAATAATTATACCAAGTTTCATCGTAATCGAACCGGTAGTTTTTGCGTGATGCCTGAACAGACAGACAGACAAACAGACAAAAATTTTTTTAATCACATTTTTGGGTTCGGTGTCGGTCTAGTAACACCCCCTGCCATTTATTTTTTTTGATATTTTCAATGTACAGAATTTTCACTTCTACAGATTTATTATAAGACGTATAGATTTTGAAATAGAGTGTTATTATAATGAAGTATTGTAGGAAAAACGCTGCGTCACTTCTGCGGTATAAAAATCTATATGAATAACGTGTCATTACACTATGTTGAACGAAATGTATATGAGCCACGAAATTTATTGCGCTTAAGACATTTTGTTCGCGAAAGAAGTATCTTCAAAAAGCTATTTAAGCGCTGTATGTTTTAATAGATTTGTTAGACGACATAATGCCATTATAGCGCTGCAGCGAATTTTTATTTTAACTTTTTAGTATTTTGACAAATAGTTTCCATGAACGTGCTTGTCTATCACTAGAATTTAAGTCGATGTTTATAAAAAAAATAATAATAATAATAATCTTTACTTCGGATAAATGACATCCATATGGGTTAGTAAACAATTAAGAAAAATTTAAACCTATGTTAGTAAACTTAATATCTATCTATTTATTTTAAAACAAGGTGGTTGTTCATTATGCATCTGTGAACAACATCACCTAACAGTGGAGAATCGTACCTCCTCGCTATGGTTTATATCTGCCCCCATAGCCAAGTTACGATCGTTTCTTTTGCGTCGAACGCCTCGAGTAGGCCACGCCTCCGATTCCTTTGTTGTGACCACGTATGCTGAGCATTGAGATGACGTCAGAACAAAGGAATCGGAGGCGTAGCCTACTCGAGGCCTTCGACGCAAACGAAACGATCGTAACTTGGCTAGGGGGGCTGACATTTAATAAACAAATGTGTGAAACAGCCTGGGAAACAAGTTTACAAAAACTGGGTGTACATTTTTTTCGATGAACAGTTTATATTTATGATGGCGCCAGGAGTGGCCGAGCAATATAACCGTCATCATTTTGATTCAGTGGTACTGGGTTCGTTTCGAAGTTTGCAGTCCAGAATCCACTCTATTGGACGTGAGTGCCTTGAGTGTTGCTTGGCTGTCGCTTAAAATGTAGACGGTGTCCCCTTCGGTGCCACTGTCTAGTATTTCCTGCGCGCATGCGATTATAGCAAAGGTCTCTGCTTGAAAGACTGTCGCCAGTTTACCCATGCTTACCCTGAGATTGCAGTTGCCGCTATGTACCCCCGCTCCTGTACCGGTGTTCATTTTAGAGCCATCCGTGTACCATACATGGTTGTTCTCTTTGTGGGGTTTTATCCCACCTTTCCATTCCTCCCTACTCGGAATGTAGATCTTAAACTCCTTTTTGAGATTGTGGATGGCATGTATTTTGTCACATCCCATGTCCATCATCCAGTCAAGTTCCCTGTTTGGTCTTGTGTTTGTATGGTTTATTTTATATCCGGAGTTTGTCTAGTGCCCCATACTTTTGAGCCTATGAATGGTCCTCCTCGCCTCTAGTTCCACTTCAATGTGTAAAGGGGTGAGATTGAGCAGCGTTTCCATCGCCGCAGTTGGCGTGGTCCTAAATGCTCCAGCAATGGCCATGCAGGCAATCCGCTGCGCTTTGCTTAGGGCCTGTCTGCAAGTTGCTAGCTTGTTTCTGGTCCACCATATGATGTCCAGGGGCCTTAACATGACATGTTAAAATTTTAAACGTGTGAGCGAGAAAAAGGAATGGATATATACACCTTTTGTACTTCCATCCCTTTAACAGTTCAGTTTAGGTCGTAAAATGGATCGCATTAAGATTTTGTGGTAGCATTGCAGGTTTTTAACTTATAAAATAATTACAGGTAGCGGTGGCCTCGAAGTCCTGTAAGTGTGGCCACACATTCTTCGCTGCTCGCCGGGGAGCGGACTGTTTGCCCGCTGTGGAAGATATAAAAAGACGGACAGGCAGGGTACGAAGGTCACAGCCACAATTTTATGATGCTCAACATTATCAGAAGCAAATTAAGAGGAGGGTGAGTTTTTAAATTGGTCTAGTAGTTCTAGGTATTTTATTAGCCAAGGGTTTTTTGTTAAGGGTGAAAATCAATCAATCACATCGGGGTCACCAATATGGTTACTGTGCATTAATCACGTCGGGGTCACCAATAGGGTTACTGTGTATTTGGTGTGTGTAGGATGGGTAAATAACATAGAGATTGAGAGTTCACTTGTTCTTTTATTTAATCACACAATAGTTCACAATCACATTTGGTTTTATCATAAATCACGTCAGGGTCACCATTATGATTATTGTGTATTTGGTGTGTGCTGAAAACTTAGAGATTGAGAGTTTACTTGTTCTTTTATTTAATCACACAATAGTTCACAATCACATTTGGTTTTATCATACAATCAACTCGCGACACGATAACACTGACCTAAATGTGGGCAACGGAGCGACTGGCTCTCCCTGGCGTCGCCTGTATATTTCCTATGAGTAGAGCATACAGTTGAGAGCAGTGGTGGCCGAGTGGTAACGGCCCCGACTTACAAGTTGTAGGTCACGGGTTCAAACCCAGCCAGGCGCATTACTTTGTGTATTTTATTTCATCACCACTGCTCTCGAAACGGTGAAGGAAAACATCGTGAGGAAACCGGCATCTCCTCGAACCAAAAATTCGAAGACATGTGACATCCACCAACCCGCACTGGGCCCGCGTGGTGGATTACGGCCCATTCCCTCTCCTACAGAGGAGGCCTGAGTCCCAACAGTGGGAACATTATAAGGCCGACTAAGCTAAGCTAAGAGCATACATTGCAGTTTTGCAGTTGATGACGTTGTACGGTCGCTACATCATCCAATGATATCTCCCGCCCTTGGGCGGAGAGGGAGGGCGTTAGACTTTTGGACTAAAACCACACCTGTGTACTTCAGTTGCCCTTTGCGTTCTAGGACTACGGGTTTCCCCTTCAGAAATCCCCCGCTTTATTAGACAAGGATGTGTCTACATCTGTTAGTGATAGTATGACGGTTGACAGGATAGAATGGAAGAAAAAAACGTGTTGCGCCGACCCCAAATAAGATGGGACAATGGCAGGAAGATAATGATGATGTGTCTACATCTGGCATGTGATTCCAGCATAAATATAATACAGGGGGGTTCAAAATATATATAGAAACAAATTTCTAACTCACCGTGGTTTTTGGGGATCTCTGAAATCCACGAACGTTTAGAGATAAAGACAGTCAAGGAAGAGATCAGATCATCCTGCTCCAAATAGCAGTGCAGTTGACCATTCCAGAATCATTGCGAAAACTGAAAAGAAGGCATAATTTGGAAACAGACAGCTGCACATAATTGAATATAGAGATTTTCCCATGAAGGGATATTATTCTGCAAGCCATATTTCTATTTCATCACATCTCATAGGCGACTGATTGCAAGATAATGTCAAAAAAAAAAAACCATCTGCAAATGCGCCGCTAGCGACCCGCTCGCGAGCTGGCCGTGCGCTGCACACGTGCAGTTAAGCCGAATATCATCATCATCATCTTCCTGCCCTTATCCCGTGTTATTTGGCGCAACACGTTTTTTTCTTCCACTCTGCCCTGTTACTCGTCATGCTATCACTAACTTCCTTTTCTTTCATATCACTCTTCACACAATCCATCCATCTTTTCTTTGGTCTCCCTCTCCCTCTCCATCCATCCACATGTAAACTCATAACTCTTTTAGTAACATGCGTTTCATCCCTCCTCTTCACATGACCATACCAAGATAAACGATTCCCTTTCAACTTTTCAGTCACTGGCGCCACTTTCAAACTTCCCCTAATATATTCATTTCTCACTTTATCCATTCTCGTCACACAGCCGAATATCCACTAATATCCGCAAACTAACTGTGCTCCGCGTATCTACAACCACTCTGATTTATTTATTTATTTATATACTAGCTGTTGCCCGCGACTTCGTCCGCGTTAAGTTCGTAAAACTGTAAAATCACTCTGTGCTTGCAATTCATTCCGAAAACATCACAATTATTTATTGTACTTTAACACGCTTTTAAACGCAAATTACCTTCGGGAAATATGTTATGTACTCGTCCAGATCCAGATGTATGTGATGTATGTGGATGTGTGTGTATGTTGTTCTATTCATATAGAAAGAGTATGTATGGGTCATAGCAGTTAGCATTTCTGCCTACCCCAAGGAACAAACATACATAAACTAATGCCTTTTGCATTAGTTTATGTATATTTCTGGTTTATGTTCTGGTAAAACCACATTGTATGATTTTAAACCCTCGCCACAGTGAGCACGCCACAATCGCAGCGGTAATGCCTGTCTTAGAGGAGTGACTACAGAGGCGTCACGGTATCCTCTCTTTATGCAGGACTCATCTGATGTGGGTGTTCCGGAAGGTATCTGTATTGAATTCTGCGGAAAGAAACACTCGGGTCTCACCATTGTGCGGATCGCTCGGAGAATACGATGGAGTATACGGTGGGAGTCAGTCTCGCTTGGTCGGAACGCCGGCGCCGCCATGTCCTCGTGGGGGCGATCGGTGGAGAAAATGACAACCAGTAGCCTCCTTCAGTGAAGCACTACGATCAAAGAAAGTGGGTTCCCAGCCATTGGAAACACGGGATTGCGGTGGTGCCGTCCGGCCGTCTGGTCAAAACAATCCTAAATCGACGGCGCGTAGTATTTATTCTACGCGCGACTCAAAGAGATGTCAGTAAATGGATAGGGCGAGATCATTCGAAAGAGTTACCTCCCATAACAATTTTCGCTTCAATAATGTGTCACTGAAGAGTTTAAGTAGCATAATCGGGACACCAACCTTCAGCTGGATAACGTGCACAGGCTTTGCTCAATAGCCTTAAGTGAATCCTAAAACTACCATCATAATCAACTATCTTTCTCCACAACAGTACTTATGAAGAATTTGGGAGAGAATGCTTGCATTGATTGTTGCAGTTTGATCATTTTGGGAGTTACTTGTTCATTTACCTATGATTTTTTTGGCGTGTATTTAACTGACGTCCACGTATATCACACAAATGTTTTTTCGATACTGGGAACTACCCTATGAAGAGTCTCCAACTTTTGAATGAATTTCGCGACATCTTGTGCGTAAATACACACGCATCCGTCCAATCGAACTCGCATATTGATGGCCAAACCGAGAAATTACTGACGCCGATTGCCTCTGTGAGGACACGGCGTTTCACCCAAGCTGGATAGACCTCCACCGCATACTACATCGGGTCCTCTAGGCGATTCGCAAAATTGTAATATCAGGGTACCTCCAACCGAATCCGGAAAAGCAACCGTTTGAAACACCTACAACAGTCCTGAGCTTGTGCATCCATAAAAAAATGAAATTACGGTAAACAAATGTAGCAGCCGATTAGTATTATCCCTGAGATTGGCCTCATTCAGGGGGTTATTCCAGTGTTGGTTACCATTCACTGCAAGAAGGTAACGTCCAGATGTCAACGTAAGGCTGCAAGGAATTGGAGATACATCATACGTTGTCGAACTATGATCAGAAAAACACATTTGATTCCGTTTTATATGAAGCAGTGACTGCAAATAATAAAACTCGCCATTATTAGGCCGCAAGGTGCCATCATCCCGGGGGACACAGTGGAGCATACAGTGGAGGTGTGCCCCGCAAGGGCGGCGCCCCACTTTGTCCTCGTGGTGGCAATCGGCGTCAGTGACCTCTTGCGCCGAGCTCTGGTTTGGGCGAGATCCAGAGTGAGGAGTAATGGCAGGCGGTCACTTCCTTCTGCAAAGCCGTAATGCTAGCGAAGGAGGAGGTCGCAAGCGTAAGGGAACGAACGTCCTCGCGCCAATCCGAGATTCCGACCCCGACTACCAGCCACGGTAGACGCGGGCTTGCGGACGTAGAGTGATGGGTAGCTAGCCGTCCGGCCGTCCGGTATTTGACCGGACTGAGCTCAGTCGTCAACAGCGCGTAGTGATCCACGCGCTCCTCAAAGAGATGTTGCAAAGGGCAACTGAAGGAAACAGGTGTGGTTTTAGTCAGTAAAAGATTAACACGCCCTTGCGCTCTTGCCAGAGCGGAAAAAGTCATTGGATGATTTCCAACCTTAAAAAAATATCAAAAAGGTACCATCATCATCATTATCATTTCAGCCGAAAGACGTCCACTGTTGGGCATAGGTCTCCCCAAGTGTCGCCATAATGACCGGTCCATCCAACGGATTACGCGACTCTCACCAGGTTATTGGTCTACCTGGGGCCTTCCAATGCAAGGTACCATGTGACCCCTTCCGAAAATTTGGCCATGTTATTTTAAAGTCAATAATTAAATCCACATAGGTATTTACTTTTATCGCCTTTGGTTACAGTAAAAGTTGTTAAAAATGCCTCCGTCTAACACCAGTAATTTTAAAATACACAATGCCATCTATCAAATTTAATATGAAGTTCAACTTTCATTGTCATCATTTTTTCTACTTTGAGTCTTTAGATGGCGTTGCAAGTTGCGTGTGGTGTCATATTTAATTCTTGAAAACTTTAAATTCATACCGTTTGTATTTCATATGATTTGTTTCATTGCGATGAAACAAAACCTAAATAATATATCAAGTTACACAGAATTTTAATGTATAAAAGCTATCTACATCGATTTCTAACATTTTGCGTGATACGCATACAACTAAAAACTTCTACAGATATATTATGTGCAGATATATAAAAAAAAATGTAATCTTGCAAAAATATATAAAAATTTTTATTTACGGTGAAAAAATAAAACCAAAAATCTCGCAAGGGAGCCACATGGGATTCGAACAGCCAATAAATTATACGCAAGTCTAGATACGAAACCACTGCGCTACGGTCTTCGATGATGAAATTTTGAAATAGACGTTCTTATATAAACGTCATAATTGACTGGTTGGCTCCTTATCGATGATAGCGTGATGATTTTCATTTCAGAAGTAATATTTGCAGCTAAATAGAATAATATAATATTATTGTACGTGATTTTACTCGCCGCTTTGATTTTATTATGTGTTTTGATTAGTTTTTACAAAATATTAAGAAGATATCGAATAGAAATGTCAATTTTGTTTCGAAAAAATGGTAAAAGTTAGTTTTATTACAAAAAAAAAGGTTAAAATAATAACAAAATTTTTAACTGTAACTGGGGATCGAACTTGCGGCAAATGTCGTTCAATACCTACATTTTCGATTATTGCTCACCCCCCATAACAAATAGCGTGATTATTTATAGCCTATAAGTTGCCCTGACCTATAAGGATTATGTATGCAAAATTTGGACAGGATCGGTTCAGTAGTTTTTGCGCCAATTAATACCATCGCAAAATAATTTTACTGTTTTATTATATGTATATATTTACAAGCACTTGTACGACGTTACAGAGGATGTCCAAGGCGTTGTACAGTAGAAACTTACAAACTAAAAAAATACATTTAATGCAGTGCTGGATCAAGCTAGCGTGGGACCTGTAGCAAATTCTACCAAAGAGGCCCCCAATCTTTTTAAATAATCAAAACCTTTTTAAATTATTTTTATAAACAGACCTGGGCTAGACCTAGGCTAAGGCTTAGGTAGCGATGAGTTCGTAAGCAGTTGCCTACAACGTCTATATGAAAAATCCGGAAGTAGTTTAAATTCATACGGTAAAGCAGGTATCTTGACTTTGTTTTGTACGTTCATGGGCGGCACATCCCATTGCGCGGGGCTTGTAGCATTTACCACTCTTACTACATGGTTAATTCGGCACTGCTCTGATGGAGACGGCACGCGAATCTCTAGAAGAAACACATGCTCCATAGTCCCCTTGCGAACATTTTTCATCCGACTACTCCATATATCCGAGCGTGGCGCGTGATACGGAATTCGTACGCACTAACCACCAAAGCTCACCTCTGTGTTCGCCTAAAATCCGCTACTGATTGGAGCGCTGAACGCGGTGTGCGCACCGTTGCACGCTCCAGGAGCCCGGCTTTATCGCTACTTCGATAAGGCATGCACACTAGGCACCCGCGGCCTGTTCTGCCCGCACAAATGCAGTCCCATTTTCTTTGATACTGTATATCAGGGGGCAGGAAGAACTATGTGTAGCGCGCAGGGCGTCTGGTCTGCGATCCTCCCTTTTCAACGGAGTTATAAAAGGTATACACCCTGTTCCACTATCATTAAACCATCATAACCCTATTTATTTTAATTTTCAGTCACCGAAGAAGAGATCCCTGTCGCGGTCGATGGATGAAGATAATAAACCAAAAGACAAGACTGAAAGCGGTATGTTTCGAAAATTATTGTTACTCCTACCTGGTCAAGTCCACGTGAACGAGCCGTAATCTAAGCCATGCCATCTATACGTTGCTGATATATTTACTAAAAAAAATTGTATGAAAAATAGTACGAAGCTAAAATGTATATCTTCCAATAACTTTTGAACCTCTGCTTTATATGATGCCAAATAAAATTATCTAAAAAATACCATTAAAAAGCTATCATATGACATAAATCTGTATTCTGGACGTTGCTGGGTAAAACCTCTATACTAATTTGGGCAATTTCTTTTGTTCGTTCGTGTGGACTTGGCTGTTCTATTTGGCTTAATGTGCTTCATAAATAACTCACCCTGTCGCTATCCTATTAAAATATAGATCCTCTTTACCTGATCCCTATTTCTTTGCTGTTCAAACATTACTTCTTACTATCCGGGTCCTTTCGTTCCCTTTAAAAAACATATTGTAGACCCTCTCTTGGTCATATCATCAGGCACGCAACAATCGCAGCGGCAAGTCCCCTCTTTGAGGAGTGGTTAGAGAGGTGCCACGGCGTCCTCACTTTTCACCTGACACTCCTCACCGGACGAAATTGTTCTGAGAGATTCCTGTTTCGAATCTGACTGGAAGTAACGCCCGATTGTTACCATTGTGCGGATCGCCCTGAGAACACAGTGGAGGTTTACACCGTTTGGGTAAAGCACAAATGCTCAACAGTGTCCCTGCTCCCTGGTTCAGGCCATGGTCCGGAGTGAGAGGGATTGGGAAGCTGTCACCTCCTTTGCATAGCAGTGATGCGAGAAAAGGAGGTAGTGTAAAGCGTAAAGGACATCCTTGCGTCCCAGTCTTCGCAGAAGACGCCCCGGACGTTGGCAGTTGCAGGGCGATTCTCGGCCACCGTAGGCGCGGGCTTGGGCGGCGAGCAATGTGTTGCTCATCAACTGGTTAGGACCCAACCTGGGTCGTCAGCGCATGGTGTTCCACGCATGCCTCAAAGAGCTGTCAACATTGAAGGGGTCTGTAAGACCTGATGTCAGCCAGGACCGCGGGATTGTTAAAAAAAAGTCACCGCGGCTCTGGAACTCAAGTGGCAACTGAAGGATCACTGGTGGGTTTTTCAGTAAAAGTCTGACACATCCTTTCGTACCATTCAGAGCGAGAGAAGTCATTTGATGATTTCCCACTAGCTTTATGGCGTAGCTGTCGTGGCCAGATCTTAGAATTGATTACTTTATGAAATGGCCAACTAAAACTGGCCGAATCGTTTAAACGTTAACGTTAATGAGGACTGAAATATCATCAAATTTAACGTTTAAAACGATCTGGCCAGTTTTACTTTGCCATATCATGAAGTAATCAATTTCTAAGATCTGTCCACGACATACCTACTTCCACTCAGTCCATCTATCCATATTTTTTGTGATGTGAAATGATGTTCCTCTAATATTTCATAAAATGTCCCTCCAATGAGCTCCCACTTGTATTGTAGTGACATCTATGTCACCACAAGGAAACTAAAAATTCAAAATCCTGTATCGCGATCTACATTGCATTACAGCGTAAGTTTTCAATACGGCGCGCCAACTTAAAATGCCACGTGTTATACGATACGGCTGCGACATATAAAAAGAACGTGAAGGGATTTTCCAAAAGAGGACGAAACGGAGGTCCAAAGTTTGTATGGGGAAACCTACATTCACGTGGGTGAAGCCTCTAGCAGAAGCAATACCATAAAGTCCTCGACTTACCTCCTCAGGTTCTTAAATATCTTAATCCTCACTTGGTTCCAAATCCTCAGTTCTTGTTGGACTGAGGACTTAACCTTAGTCCTCCCTTGGCTCTAACTACCTAATGCTCACTTGGTCCTAAGTCCTCAGTTCTCCTTTGGTCCTAAGTACTTAGTTCTCTCCAGGTCCTGTGTCCAGTTTGAACCAGAGGCTTCCGTTCTTGTTTGGTCCTAAACCTGCCGTTCTTGCTTGATCCTAAGTCCGCAGTTCTTGCTTGGTCCTAAGTCCGCAGTTCTTACTTGGTCCTAAGTCCTCAGTTCTTGCTTGGTCCTAAGTCCCCAGTTCTTGCTTGGTCCTAAGTCCCCAGTTCTTGCTTGGTCCTAAGTCCTCAGTTCTTGCTTGGTCCCAGTCCTCACACTTCCGCTTCGCATGCAACTGTAACTGTGCGACTAATATCAACACGTCGACGTTGCAGACACTGCTCGAATGGGCAGGGGGAGTGCGCGCACGTCCGCGCAGGACGATTGCCGTAAGCACTCTTGAATAATACAGTACAGTTTGATGCAAATGGGCAAACATTGCAGTACCTCATAACGGCCACACTCTCGTTTCCGCCTCGGCTGCAATGATAAATGCCCACATGTATCAAACGACGTTTTTCAACATACATACTCAAGAAAAAAAAAACAGACAAATTATATCTGTTAATGAATTATCTTCTTTGGCCGCACTTTTCCACACTATTGTATTAATAGGAGCCAGTTTTCGAGTAAGTGTGTTGAAAAATAATATATCAATAATAGTAAATCATTTATTTGCATAAACAATGGTGTTGCTTTATAAAAATAGTAGGATGAAAAAAAAAAACATGGTATTCCATTAAAGTCTTTTCTACCACGTCCGGTTTGGTTTCAATTTACATAACTAAATAATGGTGAGGCAAGGTGTAAAATGTTACCCTATCAACAAATACTTTTGCCAGTCAAAAGCTTTTCAGTCAACGGGTGATTTGGACTAAAAGAAATAGAATGGAACCAGATTAACTTATAATATGTATATACGTGGGACACTCAGAAAGTTTTGAGAAACTAAAAAACTAACTTCTATGGATAAAATATTTTTATTAAATCTTTTCAAAGAACTGTCCACGCATGAAACTTTGTATAGAGGCTCTATACAAAGTTTCATGCGTCTGAATCAATTTTCGAAACATTTTTTCCAGTTCGTCGCAGACACCTTTTCCACGGCCTTCTCGAACGCTGCTAGTGCGTCTTCTGGCGATGAAAACTGTAGTCACACGGTGCCATATCAGGACCTGCACCATGACGTCAAAAGTAAGATTGTTTCATCTTTATTTCCAGTGTGGGTAAGAGATGGCGCTAGACAACCTGTATAGCTCTGTCTCTTACCCACACTGAAATAAGAATGAAACAATCTTACTTTGAATGTCACGGTAACCCCGCAGGTCTGTTAGGAGGGTGCCCCAAGACTGACCGGTTTGGTGTCGAGGAAGTCCCTCGTTTTGAGCGCTAAATGCGCGGGCACGTTGTCATAGTGAAGCAGTACCCAGATACAACTTCTGGCAGGCATTTTGTGGCGTTGATGCTGCTTTGGTCTCGTAATGGAATTGAAATCAGATACCCCGTAAAAGTAAAGAAAGTAGCGATCAAAATTTTCTCCACGCTTCTCGATCGCTTCATTTTCGTAGGCGTTGGTTCGTTTTGAAACAGCCAAACTGTCGACTGACGCTTTGTTTCTGGATCGTATTGATAAATCCAAGATTCGTCACCTGTTCACACCTGTGCGGCATCCAGCGGCAAACTATTCTCCTCACGCGAAGGTGCTCGTGTCTAGAATCTTGTGAACGCTTTCCGAACTAATCTGCAGTGTATGCTGAATGTCATAATAAATAATCTCTTCGTATGTAATTCGCCGGTTTTCTTGAATTAATATATTTACTGCCAGCACACTTTCTTCCGTGACAGCCGTCGTAGGACGACCACTCCTTTGTTCATCCCCCAAAGTAAGACGACCGTGCTTGAACTCGCTATACCAGCGGTAGATGGTTGCTTTTGAAAGTCCTTCATCCATAAAAGCAATTTAATGTCGATCAAATGACTCATCAGGTTTTAGGCCACATTTAAAATCGTAGAAAATCATCACACGAAAATGTTCTCGATGCAGATCCATTTTTAAATGAGACAATTTGATTTGGCTTTCGAATAAATGTGGAGGGAAATTCAAAATTCGAACAAGGGTATTTTTAATTTTAAATAACCAAAGGTTTCAAATAATTACAAATGGCCAGTGCCTTATACATAAAAACTTAATTCGCAAAACTTTCTGAGTGGTATATATAATATTTATATATTGTCTTTTATATATAATAGCTATATATATATCTATGTATAGTCTAGTATATAATTTTAATCTAATATTAACTTTATTAATTTGCAGTACACCGCAGACTACCCCCCTTTTTCCATTTCAAGTTCTTACAGTCCATCCTAAGGTTGTCTGGTAGATATCGCTGTCAGCTATAAGACTGCCTTTGTACCCATAGATTTAAGTTAGTGTAAAAGTTTTGTTACTTTTTTGGTGTACAATAATGTTTATTCTATTCTATTTTAACCTCTTGAATGCCACAATAGCCCGAGATCAACTGTCGGGCAGTTCCGGACCAGACAAAACATCCGTCTGGTCGGAGGATCCTCTCTTTTCAACAAAGGTATAGCCCAGCCAGGCGCATTACTTTTAGTAATATATTTTATCACCACTGCACTCAAAACGGTGAAGGAAAATATCGTGAGGAAACCGGCATGTCCTAGAATCAAAAATTCAAAGACATGTGACATCCACTGGGCCCGCGTGGTGAATTGCGCCCCATCCCCTCTGCTGGCCTGAGTCCCAGCAGTGGGAACATTAGAAAGATGATTACGCTATGCTTTACTTTTGATGTAGCTGATGGATTGTGCCTTCCGGACGTTGTGGAACAGCTGTTACAGTAATTGATTAGGGCAAAAGCTACCCTAGTGTGGCTGTGCTGTCGCTAGATGGCGTTGAAATCAATATTTTTTACAACTGACTGTTCTTGACAAACCCACTATCCCACTGGCATTTTACGAGCGTTGGCGCTTTTCCAACGTCTGCGCAGCGCCAACGTTGAGCAGACGCGATGTTAACGTTGCGTTTTTTTTGTGGTGAAGCGCCAACGTTAAGCAGACGCGACGTTAACGTCGAACCAAGATTGCCGACATAGCACGAAGAATCGCCAAACTTAAGTGGCAATGGGCAGGGCACATTTCTCGCTGAACAGTTGGCCGTTGGGGCCGAAAGTTTCTGGAGTGGCGACCGCGTACTGGAAGACGCAGTGTTGGAAGGCCCCCTACAAGGTGGACCGATGACCTGGTGAAGGTTGCGGGAATCCGATGGATGCAAGACGCACAGGATCGGTCATTGTGGCGACATTTGGGGGAGGCCTATGTCCAACAGTGGACGGCTTTCGGCTGAAATGATGATATCTGTCGTTTGCGGTTAAAAAGTTAATAATGCCATACATTAAAAAAGTTGAGATCAACGCCATCTAGCGACATTATCACGGTCGAGCTTGCCATCCTCGTAAACTAACTTAAATGATTGTGGGTGACAAAAGTTATCGAAATCCTTCCAAATTCAATTAAAACTAGGTACGGGGCCACAATACGTCTAGATTTTGTTACTTAAAGTAACTTTTTCTCCACTTTTGTTGATACATAGAGATACAAGTAGTACTGGGGCCTTACCATGGGGTGTTAACATTTTCAAGCGTGCAAGCGAGAATTAGGGATGAAGCCACACACACAATATCAATTTTAGTATATGCGAAACCCGAAATACATGTCTAGTATTTTTATGTAAAGAATCTATGTACAAAATTTCATAACTGTATCATGAAAAATCACAAAGTTATAAGCTTGTTATGTTACCTGGTTGACCGCACAAATACATGGTTACCGAGCCATTCAGCTGTGCGCTGGCGTCTAATGCCCGCTATGACCTGCCGTAACCTGTGTTGTACTTAGTTTCGGTAGTGTCCAACTTTTTTAAATATTTTTGGGAATAAATGATGTAAAATGATGTAAAAAATATTGGAATCGATTCAGCTACTGATTCTGAACAAACTAAATTCAGGTTTCGCATATACTAAAAATAATGTTTTGTACAGCTCCATTCCTTTAACAGTTCAGTTTAGATCGTCAAATGAATCGTGGTAAGAGCTTGTGGTAGGGCCTGTGAATTGGAGACGCTAGAATGATCTTGTAATTTCTATTGATGTTAATTATATAAGAAAAGTTGAAGGGGAATCGTTTGTCTTGTTATGGTCATGTGAAGAGGAGGGATGAAACGCATATTACTAAAAGAGTTATGAGGCCAAAGAAAAGATGGATGGATTGTGTGAACAGTGACATGAAAGAAAAGGAAGTTAGTGATAGTATGACGGTTGACAGGATAGAATGGAAGAAAAAAACGTGTTGCGCCGACCCCAAATAAGATGGGACAAGGGCAGGAAGATGATGTTAATTATATAAAGCGAGTTTACATATAGACTTTTTCAACAGAAGCTGACTCCTTTTTATAAAGTGAGAAATCATTATATACTTCTCTAGCTATAGGTAGAGCGAAAAGGAGTGTCAGTCTGGCTTAAACCTACTTCTATTCCTTCAATTGTCCTTCTGGCTCCAAAGCCGCGGTAACAGAAATCAGTCTTACGTGCTTGGCTAGACTGGCAGCGCGGTGCGTGGAGCAGCGCGGCGCTCTTCCAGTCTGGCCGATCACTATAGGTCCGGTCAATACTTTGTTTTTATACGTGTGAATTCATCAAATGACTTCTCCCGGTTTGGGTGGAGCGAGATTGTGTGTCAGACTTTTATTGGCTAGAACCCAGTTTTTTCCTCAGTTAACCTTTGCGAGGGTTACGGTAATTTGTAAAACGAGTGGTAACGGCCCCGACTTACGAGTTGTAGGTCACTGGTTCAAACCCAGCCAGGCGTATTACTTTGTGTAATTTATTTCATCACCACTGCTCTCAAAACGGTGAAGGAAAACATCGTGAGGAAGCCGGCATGTCCTAGAACCAAAAATTCGAAGACATGTGACATCCACCAATCCGTAATGGGCCCGCGTGGTGGATTACGACCCATTCCCTCTCCTAGAGAGGAGGCCTGAGTCCCAACAGTGGGAACATTATAAGGCCGACTATGCTGTGCTATGCTAAGATAGCTTAGGTAAAATGCAGTGTGTAAGTGTTGGTTTTAGTTCATAAAATAACAAAATAAATTTTAAAATTAAATTCAAAGTTTTTTTATTTTTATTGACTTTCCTATTCTTATTTGGAACGCATAGTAAGGGGCAGCGAACTCTCTTAACATGCTGTCATCGGCCATCACGCTACAAACGTTCTCCTCTCGTACTCTTTCTACAAAAAGGACATCACAAGATCACTCTAACGGCTCCAACAAACTCTTAGCCGTAGACTGTCCCCCCTTTTCGTCACCCAATCTCAACCTACCCTCTCTATCCAGCTCGGGCCCGCCGTCGCCGTGCACTGCGCCGCGCTCAGCGACCACCACCAGGAAACACCAGCGGGGAGAGGACGAGAGACCCCACGCCGCAGTTACGGCCTCCACAGCTAGCGAGATGCCGTCTCATCCTTCAAGAGATAAATAGAAAAATATCTGCTGTTACCTGGCAACCGCCAAATGATATGTAAAATAGTACATATTGATACAAGTGGAGAAAGTTTGTCATTGCGAGCTAGGTGGAATTCGCCCGAGCAGCTGGTGAGGTAATCAGAAATCAGAAACGTTTCATTTCAAGTTTTAAATAGACCAATTAGAGGCACTTTTGAATTGTCAACATGTCGGTCAGTCAAAAAAGTGAATTGCACGTCTCAAAGCGTAGATCTCTATGGAGAAGCACGTGCAAGAAACTCCATGGAGGGTGTTATGCTGCAGTGACAAATTTTCACGTGTATCAAACAACGTCTTTTTCAATACACTTACAAGAAGTAAATAAACGGAGGTTGAAGTGCGCCTCGTGGGGTCGTTTAACGCCCAGCCTGATATGATAAATACAATCAATTGTGGCGGAGTCGAGCTCACGAATTTTTCCGATTAAGTGTGGAAAAGTGAGTGACAAGAGCGGATTTTCCAGTAAGTGTATTGAAAAAAATAAGGTGAAAGCTGTGGACTTGAGCGTGGTCGCGATCTCGCTAGATGGCGCTGTACTCAAAATTTTTAGCTTATTTTGTTTTTAGTGTATGGGAGCATTATTAATTAAAGGAAATGTTATATTCTAAATTCGATCATTCCACTTTATTGAACTTAGTCAAATTATTGCCATAAAGATAAAATCTATTTAAATCTAGTTTTTATGCATGGACACTTATAAAACGTCAGAAACTAGTACACGGTTCCAATGAGGATCAGTCATGATATTTGTGGAGTATGCAGAATTATAGCGTCAAAAAAAACAGTAAATACTGTGAAGAAATTATTTAAATCGGACCAAAAATGACGAAGATACAGCAATTTTAGTGTATTAGTTCCAGAAACGCGGCCGAGAATGAAGCGATTCACTGTGACGTCATCTGCCATGATCGGTCTCCACCGGCGAATGAATACGATCAAGCCGTTCGTCGCACGGATCATGACAGATGACGTCATCGTAAACAGTCCAACGAGAGCACGCGTTTCCAAGTAGCCGTTCAGAAAAACTTTAATAAATACACCATTTCTTGACGGATTTTAATGATTTAAAAAATTAAATGCTCAGTAAATTATTACACATACGATGTACTTAGTAAAAATCGGATTTGCTATTATGTGATTGATCCTCATTGGTTGTTTCTTAGAACTCATACACACGAGCTTCATTTTGCCAACGGCAGAGGTGCACACGTCGACATGCCGGCGCGTGCTGTCGACACGTCGGCGGAGGGCAGACAACGCCCCAGCCCCCATAAAGAGGTCCATTCAGCAAGACCCGAGGCGGCGGCGCGTAGTGTTCCACGCATGCTGTCTACTGGATGTCGCGGGGAGGACACATCCCCGCGGGCCTGAGGTGGCCCACGTATGCGGGCCGGCACTAGCCGGGAATCATGGATGGCGTATCAGCTCCCACGATCCCCGGTCCAAGTGCGGGAGGGAACACCGGGGCGGTTTTTAGTCAGTAAGAGTCTGACAGACCCCTTCGCCACAGGTGAAGGACATCCACGTGTGGATTTTCCACGCCGGCAACAAAAAAAAAAGGACTAGATGGCGTTGTGTGAAAGTTGTGGGATATTATTATTACTATATAGCGCTAAGTTAAAAGTAAAAACGTTGAGTTCAAGGCCACCTAGCGTAAATATGGCCACGTTCGTGTCCGCAGCTTTCGTTTTAAGCCCAATAAATAGTTTTCTTTGTAAATGTTTAAATGTATAGTTCGCGTCATGCAATTGTGCCACCCCGAGGATTTATGCGGATTTCTACGTAGGCTATCTAACCCGATCACGAAGCGACGCGGCGCGAATGGGTGAAATAATTGATTATCTATTGCAGTGGCCTACGTGACCGATGTGATAATACGTGGGTGCGGAGTAGCGACGAGCGAAGCGAAGCGGACGCAAATATTTTTGTGTGAACTTTTGCGATGCGGTGACTTGTAATATATAAATGGTGGCTGAAGCGGCAACTTCGCACCCACGTAGGACGCTACGTAACAGTCTATATGTCTATGTGTATAACTTTATCGGTGGCGTTAATTGTAATATGGTAAAAATCTGTCAAATATAATGTAATATAAATTAGTTCTATGTTTTTCTTAGTTTATTAAAATCTCTGTTGCCCTATAGAATACTTTGAAGGAAGGAGGTTGGAATTATACCAAAAACGCGACAATCGCAAAGCTAGACCATCAACAGTTACTATTGACGGTGTTCTGGTATGTCCGCTCGGTCATCACTAGCATTTCATACTGTTGGACATAGGCTTCTCTCAAGTGTCGCCACAATGACCGGTCCTGAGCGTCTCGCATCCACAGTTGCGGATTAAGCCAGCGCGGGGCCTGTAGCAAAATCGACCAAGGGACTCCTGTGTAGACCTATTTATTATCATTCTTATTCTCAATAACCCAATGGATTTTAAGATTGGGTAAGATACGTAGAAATTACGCACAGCATAGCATTTCGGCCTTATAATGTTCCCACTGTTGGGACTCAGGCCTCCTCTCTAGGAGAGGGAAGGGGCCGTAATCCACCTCGCGGGCCCAGTGCGGGTTGGTGGATGTCACATGTCTTCGAATTTTTGGTTCTTGGACATGCCAGTTTCCTCACGATGTTTTCCTTCACCGTTTTGAGAGCAGTGGTGATGAAATAAATTACACAAAGTAATGCGCCTGGCTGGGTTTGGACCAGCGACCACTGCTCGTTACCACTCGGCCACCACTGCTCGTAGAAATTACGGTAATGAGGAAAATCGAAGAGATTGACTATCATATTCAATGAAATAATCAGCTGTATGCGGACTATGACTAGATTTTTTTTTTGCGTTAAATTGTAGGATCCCCGAACGTGCGGGATCTGTAGCATTTGCTACTCTTGCTACATGGCTAATGCGCCACTGCGCATTCATCGAATTCCTGCAACACTCACTATGTAATTTGTCCACCTTGTGGGTCGCTTTCCAACGCTGCCTCTTGAGGTGCACGGTCGCCACTAAAGAACCTTTCGACCTGTTGCAAAATCCGGATTTTTTAGAAATCCGAATTTCTGTACACTCGTCCGATAAAAATCCGGATTATCCGGATTTGTAGAACTTTTGAGTGTTTTAAGCTGTTATATCAAATCATCTAAGTGAAATAAATAGCATTAATAATTTAAAATATGTATTTATTCGCTCAATTCACAGCACGACAGAATAAAATTAACTAAAATAATCCACAAAACTTTTAGGCATTAATAATTTTTCCCGTTAGAATTCACGTAATCATTTTTAATATAATATTAACATAAACTTTAGATAATTAAGATAAAAACATAAACTAATTAAAAAATCATTAGGGTTGTCTATATATTGTAAGGCACCGACAGAACAGCATAGAGCCATCTCTCTTTATTCTCCTTTTCCATGAATTTGCCAGTTGCTTTGCAGGTATAGAGTCTTGGCTGTCTAATGATTTAGAATGTGTAACGGCCTTTAGAATAGTGGCGTCTCTGTGGCGAGCTAAATTCGCGCAAATACACTACACTACACCTAATCCTACCAATTCAAATATCTTTTGGACTACTTTGGTGGAAATTTGTGGATAACAGCAAATATTATTCGTTAAACTCAGTTATGACTAAAATCCGAAAAAAAACGAAGTTGTGTCCAAAAAACCCGGATTTCAAAATGTCAAATAAACCGGAGTTTCCAATTATTTCCGAATTTCGAAGAATCCGGATTGCAATCCCTAGAGGCCGCTAACAACAAAAAAGAAAATAGGCTTCCTTTATTTTAAAAATAAATTACATAAGTTTCCACTGTATAATGTATCTGAGGTCAATATATCAGAGGTCAATATGTATAAAGATACGGCCTACAGTAATTACTCTCTCGCCACATAGCGTTAGTAAATAATAACAAATGACGTAGCTAAGTGTCCTAGGGTCAATGCAAATCTAAAATATAAAAAGATAACAAAGTTCTAGATCTCAAAACCTTGACCTTGTGTGTAACCCGCGAAATTCAAATTTTCCGTTGGCTCTCCCGTGAAGTCATTCAATGCTTTTAATGTCATGCTTATGCCTACGGAATAGAAGTCAAAATCATTTGAACGGACAGTAGAAAAGGTTTGTTGTCTTTCTTAACGCGAATGGAGTGTTATGTCACAGTAAAATTGTAAATAACGTTAGATTATAATGTATCTCGCGAGATTGTAAACTGTCGAAAGATTGTAAACCGTAACATATAGTTTACAATTTAACGCATTATTTTTCGGTTAATAATTATAATCTATTGAAATGAAACTATTATAGATATACCATCACAATCTGTCGTGTTTTAAATTGTCAACCGACCCTGATTGGTCAGTCTCACAGTAGACCAAGGAATGAAACAGATGTCAGTCAAATAAAATAAATACTTACACTTATTATTTACAAATAAAATGACTTTACGTATTTCTTGATTATTATTTAGTAAGTAACCAATAATTCTAACATCATTATGTAAGAAAAATAAATAACAATATAAAACACAGTTGACAATCTTTCGACACTTTACAATCTCGCAAGATAGATTATGATCTAACGCTATTTACAATTTTACGGTTGCATTCATAAATCTAGAATCTACTAACATATTGTTCGTTTTAATATAGTTAGGTACCTAAATATTTTTAAGGTAAATGTGAACGTGATTTTCCTATTGTATGTACCAATTAATTATTAAGTAAAATATTATTTTTGACTCGGGTGGCCCATTTTTTTTTGTAAGTGTAATTTAACTATGTGGTACTGTACTGTTAACTGTACAACATAATAAGTGTTACTATAACTTCAATTGAAAAGAAATATAATTGTTTTAAGTTACCAAATTTGTTTTTTTTTTTATATCTTCTACATCTAGAAATACATAATAATATATGTATTTCCTAGCGATTACGACAGACGTGGTCCTGCCCGAAAACTGGATATTCGTCAAGAAAAAATATTGAAATATTGAGAACGTGATTGCACCGACACCTACCGAGATCAATTGTATTCTTCAGCCATCCAGGAACTCGTCAAATATACTAACAAAGTTTTATCCAAATCGGTCAAGCCGTTTAGGAGGACTTAGGTGACAAATGTTGGGATAGACATTGTTGACTAGCTCTTGGATGTTGTGGTAACGTCGTACCACCGCAACCACTATGTCCCTGCATTTTAAATCTGTAATATCTTCGAAAATATTAATTTAAATTACATTCTGTATAGTGACATATTGACCTATATTAAATGTACGATGTATTTAAGGTGCTTAATTGAATAAGGATTAATGCTATATTGCTTAAAATCGCTTCGTAAATAAGCCATTATTTCTTGTAAAAAGTAAAGGATAAAAAATGGTTATCGTGGGTTATTCCTAAGAGCAGAGGCGGATCGTGAAATTGTTGGACTCTGGGCTAACACTACTTGGGGGCCCACCTAAGTAATCTATTTAATTGGCATTTTGTTAAAAAGAAGTTTACATTTTTCCTACAGTGTACCTTTTCGAAAACCACCGATCACTGTAGAAATGTCGTCAAGGACAGGAACAAGAGATCACGAGTTACTATAGCTAACTTGAAAGTCTAAATATACTTCGTCTTGTGGTTTTCTGTAAGAGATTGCCCTGTGCGAGAAGACCGCCGACTGAACACTTCGTTTTTGTGAATGTGTATCATTGTAGGTTGTTTTTAATGAGAACTGGGGGCCCCTTATATCCCTGGGGCCCTGGGCTGCAGCCCATTTAGCCATTAAGTAGATCCGGCCATGCCTAAGAGATAGACATATACCATCGCGGACTTTTTTGTAGACCTTTTTAAGGTGTACAATACTGTAGTACATTATTTTGATCTATCTTGTTGGGTTCAGCCAGCGTTTGCAATGTAAGCGCAAAAAATGTGTTTACGTCATCACATTAGAAACATCTAAATTTATCAGTGTTTCTCTACTATATTATGAATGCATTGTAGTTATAAACCTTCCTTTTGAATCACTCACTCTATTAAAAATAAACCGCATTCAAATCCGTTTCGTAGTTTTAAAGATCTAAGCGTACACAGGGACAAACAGACGGGAAGCGACTTTGTTTTATACTATGTAGTGAAGATATGTCGAAGGCGTTCCGTATACGTTTCCGTAATGCAATGCAGCTACCTCACATTAAAAATACACACACACACATCACATAGAAATAAAGGACGCGGCACGCGTAAAACGGCGTGATATACGTTACGGCGACATTTACATAAACTCGGAAAACATAATTCTCCTGGGCCAGTCGTGTAAAAATTACGTTTGACATTCGTAGACTTCTTCATTGCGGGTCTGCCTCGGCTGCAGTCCCTACAGCTTTGATGCATTTGGCTAACTTTCGCAGAATTTAATGAACCTTGTTTTTTTAGGTGGGAAAATCATCTAATGACAGATCCCGCCTTCGGCGGAGCGAGAGTTAGTGTCAAATTTTTACTGACTAAAAACCCACTCCTGTTCCTTCTTCAGCTTCATCCCGGGGCCCCGGGGAATCGCTTTCACACTACCCGTGGCCCCAGTAGGCTCTCTAGTGCTCTGCCCAGGCGGGGCACACCTCTACCGTATGCTCCACCGTGTCCTCCGGACGGTCCACACAATGGCGGCACCCAGGCGTTTCTTCCACATGAATTCGGTGCAGAAACTTCCCGAACTTACCATGTCCGGTGAGGACCTGCGTCATGCGGAAGGTAAGGACGCCATGTGGTCTTTCCAGCCACTCCTTAAAGAGGGGACTTACCACCATAATTGTGGCGTGTCCAGAATTTAATGTACATACGTTTTGATATATCATAATTGTTTTTTGCAGCTGAGTCTAGATATGAACTGATAAACCCCTCAACAACATGGTATACCGCAAAAGGATATTAGGCGATTAGGTACTAACTTATCGCTATGTTTACAGCTTTTTCGTTGTTTATGTTAACTAAGTGGTCCGTTATTTCGTTCGAAAGGTATAAATAAGCGGGAACAGTCAACATTTGGCAGCACTACGGTCCGCCATGTTGTGGTTTAGTGTTGTTTTAGTTTATGTTGGCGCGCTTGTCGCATGCGGGAACGCGAATCCGTAAGTATTTTTTATTTGTATTTTATTTTTTTGTGTGTCTGGATAAATTTTTTTTTTGGAAAAGTAGTGACTGCTAGAATTTTTTTTTAAACCTGAAATATATAGTCTGAAATATATACTTAGTCAGGTCTTTGTCATAATTGTTATATTTTCAGTTCTCTTAATTATAATGTTTTGATTTTTATCATAATATTTATTAGTTTACTATTTTAGCATTTATACTTTTGCATTTTAATATTATAAGTATTGATTCTATTTCAAATATATATTATTTATTTATTGTGCTCACCTACCACAGTGTAGTGTTTTTTAACCTAAAGATTGAATAGTAAAGACTGTCTAGTCCGTCTATGTGTACCTATTGTACGTAAAGGTTAAATAAATAAATACCCCTATCTAGTAGCGAGTCGATATACGTTGAAATTAGGGCGAATAATATATGTTGTTTGGTAGAAAGTAACTTTCTACCAAACCCTTGACGAAGAAGATACAGTCAAACGCATATCGCAGGTACTCATTTGACATTGACAGCGCTTTTCGGGCCAAGGTCGATTGTCATTGTGCAAGTGTTACCATTACCACTGTTGACTGTGCTTCCTATTTAATAAAAATAGACCAGGGGCCCAAGTCTGCTATTTTTATAAATCCGTCATTCCAACACGATCCCATTGTCATTTTGCTAAAAGTTCGTAATCTGCTAATTCATAATGATCGATCATTGATCGGTCAATGGTCTCGTAATAGAGTTGTGGTAGAATGACAATATTGAGCTTATTAAAAAGCAGTGATTGCACAATGACGTTCTAATGGTAGGTCACTGATCAAAGGAACTGTCAAAATTTTAGTAAATTACCGCATACGTCAGTTATTCATTTGTCAGTATGTAAGAGATTACCGCTTCTTTCAATGGAGTGTCAGTGGTTGACCATTGAAAAGTCATAATGACGCCAATATATTAGTAGATTACCAAATTTGTCAAAATCAATTATACAATCATGAAATCAATGATAGACCATTCTGACACTATTGTAATAGCAAACTTGAGGCCCTGGGCCTCGAGTCTGGGCCTTACCATAATGAGTTAAAAGGTCAGTCGTGCGAGTGAAGAAGGGGGATGGAGCTATACACCCTATAGAGCTCCATCATTAATAAGAGGATCTTTTTCCACTCGCCTATCGTCAACATCGAGCATGGTTTAAAAGCTTGTTACTTCATCTTACGCAATCCAACGCGATGTTTGACGAAAAGGCAACGCGAAAAAAAAAAGAGATAACGCCTGAAAACTGTGTTAGCATTCGGTACTTCCGTGATTTACTACGTTTTATTTTTTATTTATTTTATTTTATTTATTTTACAAATAATGTTCCAGGAAATACGTGTTTTTTTAACCCTTAAAAGTTTTTGATAAAAATTAGGGTCATTCAGAATCTTGATTAAAGTAAGGCTTCTATTGTTATACTTCTTTGACTTTTTTTAATTTTTGAGTAAATTATGAAGTGTCAAAGTTCATGCAAAATAGCAGATTTTCAGAGGTCTTTACTATTTTTTTTATAGAGGATTAGTTTTATTATGTTTTGATTTCTATAGAAGCCTAAATAATATCCTGTATTTCCAATACTGTGTTTCCAAAATCTAACGAACATGTATAATAACGTCATAATCGCGTAAGAGCGGTTGTATGAAAAACAATGAAAATGTATGTTGAGTAGCATCCTCTTAAGAGCTCATAGTAGGGCCTCAAGTCTAAAAATAGGTCTTATCTTATCTTGTTGTGGGGCTGGCCCAAGGCCAGAGCACTTTGACCCATCTGGATCTTTTGTGCTATTCCCCTCCTGTTTACTCAACCCCTAGCCCTCCGTGCACCTTCTTCATGAGTCCCAGTATGGCCTTGATGGGGCTGAGCCTGTAGTCCTCTGGTCTTGGAAATGGTTGCCCCAGATACTCTAGTCTTTTGGAGCCTAGTGGTACACAGTCGCACAGCAAAAGCTAAAAATAGGAAACCAGGACTGGTGGTCCTTTTTCTTCGCTCTCCACTCCGCTTCTCGCATAACTTAGGATAAGTTGTTCTACCTTCCTGTACAGTACTTATTACAGACTCAAAATCGTGTACTTTTTTACCCATTCTCTCTTATCATCATCATTGTCTTGTACATAAGAGAATGTTTTTTTAACACTGCTTAATTCATTAAACCCCGAGCGAACGCCGCCGCCGGCGTTCGCTCAATTATTGTCTTTCTATTGTGTCTCTAATTACGCTACTCTTAAACCGCATTTCAAAGGTAGCTTCGAAAAACTGATTATGAAAGTATTTTACTTAGAATTTCTGCGAAGTTTCAAGTTTATTATACCAAGGAATGAGATTCTTCATTAAAACCCCCAAAATCATTTTATAAGACTAAACTATGTTTAGTTTGAAAAACGAATAATAAAAAAAAAAATGACTTATTCCTATTTGTTTTGTTTCAAGTACATTGTCCCAAGATTATTTTTTTAAACCAAAAATAAAATCGCGCTAAATTTCACGCCCCTAGACCCAATAGTTTCGACTGTACGTTGATATGTCAGTGAGTTTCTCCTTTTATATACATATTATATAGATTTAGGGTCAAGGCACGATGAGCATGCCCACAACAATATTTAAGGTCGAAAGGCTAATGTCACAGTATAAATATGGAATAATATTGCATATCTATACTGTGAAAATGTTATATTCAATGCTATAATAAAATTACGAGCACTCGAGTCACCGTCACAAAAAAAGAGAGAGAAGTCGTTTTTTACTCTAAGGTTACAGTAATCTATCCGGCGTTCTTTCTATGTGCGGAACTATCCATGCGGTTTTGCTGACATTTCTTTGAGGCGCGCATGAAACTCTACGCGCAGTCTACGACTTAGGCTCATCACGGACGGTTACCGGACCACCGGTCGGTGAGCTACCCACTGCTTGTCATTCGCAAGCCTGCGCCTAACGTGGCTCTAAGTCGAGGTCAAGATCACGGTGGCTAGCGGCTGGGACGTGCGGCCGTTTCCTTCACTAGCAATACTGCTTCGCAGAAGGAGGCGACAGCCTGCCATTTCTTCTCTCTCTGGACCATGGTCTGTGCCAGGCACGCGTGAAAGGTCGCCGCCGCCTCACGCCTCCATGAGGTCACGACGGTGCTCCCGCAAGCAGGGCACACTACCGTAGGCTCCATCGTGTCACTCTACGCAGGGTGAAATCTTGTTTCACCAAAGCAAAACATGAGTGATGACATCGGTAGGCCACAATTTGTTTATTGATAAATAAGTGTATCTACTCACCGACCAATCTAATCACAATCCATATTGTTATCGCTTGTTATTAGTTCTTGACCTTATAAATTGTAAACGTTAATCAGCTGTAATTTTGATTACAATTCATATCAATATAATAATATGTAGGGACCCAAATCTATCTATATTTATAATAAATCTGTAGAAGTGAAAATTTTGTACATTGAAAATATCAAAAAAATAAATGGCACATGTTACTAGACCGAAACTGAACCCAAAAACGTAATTAAAATTTTTTTGTCTGTCTGTCTGTTTGTTCAACCATCACGCTAAAACTACCGGTTCGATTACGATGAAACTTGTTATAATTATTCTTTAATATCCTGGGCACCACACTGGGTACTTTTTATCCCGGAACAATAAAAAAACAAACTTAATTTTGCGGTCCCATCCCTAGACCCGATTACTGTACCAACCGAAAATAATAAGTTTGTCGTAGGTTACGTCACCCGCAGTGGATTTCACTATGGGGAAAGATACTGTAATATTTTATCTTAAGATACAATATCGCTCGCCATACAATTCAATGGACTATCACACACGACGAAGGTAATAAATAATATTTCATATTTTCGTATCTCAAAAAACCTAATAAAACCATTTTCGACTTCTTACCGGAAGACGCAGCGTTAGAAGGCCTTCCACAAGATGGACCGATAACTTAGTGAGGGTCGTAGAAATCCGATGGATGCGAGACGCGCAGAACCGGTCGTTATGGTGACACTTTGGGGAGGCCTATGTCCAACAGTGGACGTCTTTCGGCTCAAATGATGATAATGATAGAACGAGGATTTAATCATTTTCGATTCCATGTTAGAATAGATTATCTATTTTTGGCGCTGACTGTACCTAGACATTTCAATCTTGACTTGACTGATGACCTCAGAAGCAATCGGAGCTCATGATAACAGTCATTAAAGACATCAATAAATTGACTATGAACGGAAGAGTGTACTTTACCTGTTAAAATCTAAATTACCTTTCAATTGGAACAGTAACCTATTAAAGTATGTACAGTGTGACCAGTATATTTTTAAAACGGTCTTTACTACAGCAGCTGCGAAGTTTTAATGTTTGCGCAATTGTGTGGATTCATGGGTTCGTAGTTAAAAGAGTGAATTTTAAACGTGGAGTCTTGGGTCCGGTTCTTTGGTCGGATAAGTGATTTTCCTCAACCAATAGGTATATATGTCAGTTTTACGCGCACAACGATTGGTACTGTTTGCGTGTATTTTATAGCCCCAAACTTTGATTGATTTGATTTAGTTTTTACATTACATTTTGCTGCTAATGATGAATCAACTTAAATATTTGTTATTGTAACCCAAGGATCTTGTATACCCCAGTTGTACCCAAAGTCAACATGTAACAGTGGAAAAATACAGCAACAAAATGTGATGCTAAACATCGCACAAACTTTGACATGGAACGCTAGTTTCTATTTTGACAATTGGAGTGTTGCCATGTTATATTTTGACCCATCTCTGTGGGTAAATATTTGAAAACCCATTTGAAACTCTAATAAAAGATTAAATTCGGCAGTTTTAAAATCCTTAAATATTTAAAGTAGTGTTGAGATTAAGACCAAGGTGTGATTTAAAAAAAAAAAAGGTTTCCAGTAAGACTCTGTCAGATGATCGTAGGCATTTATTTATAAGCTCGGATACTTGGCCTTTTTTTTATTGTTGACATATTTCTCTTGAGCACTATCTCACCTGATGGAAAGCGTCGATGTACTCGAAGATGGAGCGCGCTTACATATAAATAACTTATTTCATCAGGAAATACAGACTCCGATATTTTCCGATTCCGATACGGAATTTCATTCTTTAGTTGTCCGCACAATGAATGTGTTCCCAAAACGTTTTGCGCGTAAAGGCATATCCACCATGTACCGGTGGCGCATCGCCGTACGGCTGGTGGTCCGTTGAAGGAATGGGCTAGGCGGAATTAGGCTATGCCATTCCGACGCACACTCCCTGAAATGCAACCGGTAGAAAATCTACAGGCTAGCAACTTGTTATCGATGCTCAAGATTTTGATGTCATCTTTGGGCAATTCTCAGTTTTCATGAACAGTACTCCATAAACGATCGATCTTGCGCTTGATAAAGTTTGAGCAATTGTTCCGGCCGGGCCTTTTTTTTATTCTTTTTAGTTGGGAAAATCATCTAATGACAAATCGCGCTCTTGGGCGGAGCGAGAGATAGTGTCAGACTTTTACTGACTAAAAACCCACTCCTGTTCTTTCTTTGCCTTCATCCCGGGCGGGGCCCCGGGATGAAGGCTTCGCTTTCACACTACCCGTGGTCCGGCCGGGCCTTGCGATGAAATTCTGAATTGCTTTTCCTTTTAAAAATCGACCATTTAAAATGTGGTGCAAACCTTTTCAAAATGACATTTTGCAAATTAAAATTCTAGTGCTGGCAGCCTTAAAACCCGTGTGTGAACCAAACGTCAAATTGTGTTTTCCTAAGAATTGGCGATAATTTAAAAATAAACCATATCTAGATTAGAAAACACTATACAAATAGTTAATTAAACAATAAATGGCTTATTTCTCTTATTGACTGAGCTAATGCGGTACACGTGGTGACAGTGCGCGCATGTATAACCTTACGAATCATATTTAACCTCCGTTGTGATCATTGGTTGGATCAAAGGTGCGCACGCTAAAGTTTCTTGTGATAACTTTATTCAGAGGTCAAAAATCATCTAAACAAACTCTTTTTCTATCGGTTATCAGGAAATTGATGTGAGTACCTAATGTAGTTCTTTATACTTATAAAAAAAAAAGAATTTTATTTATGATAGTTGATTTAAAATAAGAATGATAAAAATAATAATGTTTTTCTTCAATTTTTTTTTGCAATTTTGAATGAAAAGTTTAGAAATATTAATTGTGCTGCAAGAATGAATTATGTATTCATTTTATTCTATGTAACAATTACATTAAAGTTTCCATAACACCAGAGCAGCTGATTTTGTTTACATTTAAATATGACTTTGATAACAAATAACAATGTTATTATCACACCATTTTGTTTTCATTAAAGATATTATACAATGTTTTAGTTCAATAAATAATATAGGTAACTTATAATCATTAAGTTTTTTCATAAAACTAATATTTTTTTATAGGTTCATGATAATATATCTATAAACTTAGGGACCACTTCTTAAATTTACTTTTAGAGTTCCATACCCAAAGTGTGGCAATAGGACTCTGCTACTTAACCTACGCTGTCAGTCCGTCTGTCACTAGGCGGCATCTCATAAACCGTAAGAGGTAGATAGTTGAAACTTAATTTGTATCAAATAATAAAATGTAGTTAAAAATTAAATGTGTTCCCTACCACTCAAACCCCGAGTGAATGCCTGCGTTCGCGCGGGATTTTGCGCTATTTAGGATAAATGCTAGCATCTGCATGGATTATAAAGTATTGAGCGTTTTATTTATTAATAAATTTATTAAAACTTTATGCACTAGTAAGAAACACTGTACAAAGGCGGACTAAATGCCTTAGCGTTTTATTTATAGGGTATTTATTATATATTCCCTATATATCTAAACATATCCACAGGTTAAAACACCGTTATTTTGTAGGGGGTTTTTGCTTGATTTTAATGTTGTAGTATGGAACCATTCAGATGTGAGTCGAACTTGCATGTGACTATTTTTTTTGTGTAAGTTGTATATAGTAATAATAAATAATTTATTTTCAAGCATCTTGACCCATAGATACATACCTTACAGACTAACATATATATAGAGTAAATACAAGTTATCGTTAGTAAATAAGACTTAGGACTATGTAACACTTCACATTGCACTAAGTTCACTTCATGCTGTTCTGTGGCACCTGTCCGCAGAAGCGACGGAACACCACGCCCTGCGGCCAAAAGTCTTCCTTCAACTTGAGGGGCAGAAAAGTTTTCGGGACTCGCACCACGAACGCCTTGAAATTGACGTTATGTTGCTTATATGAATAATATAGGAGGAGCTTGAGGTCAATCCGTAGATGGGTGAACATATATTTTTTTAACAACTATCACACAACGCCGCCTAATCCCAAGCTAAGCAGAGCTTGTGTTATGAGTACTAGACAACTTATATAAGGTCCCATTAAAATAGTGGGACAAACTTTTAGAAATCATTCAGACCACCAAAATAAAGACAATGGTAAAAAAAATAAACTGTACATACTTACTTACAATGAAAAAAAAAACATCTAACGACTTTACTAAAAATGTTGGTTACCCGATGCATAAACACATCTCTTAATACTACAAAATACCTACGCGACGTCACCGGCCGCCGCGTTCATTGATCAATTCGTGCCTTCTCACTCTAACATAGCCTTTCGCAGGCGCCCGCGTCGCGCGCTTGCCGTAAATGACAATGATGACGCAATTTCAGTTTTCGTCGTGCAACCGAGACGGTAACATGTATCGCGAACGTCGAATGTAAGTGTGTGAGTGTTATTACGTACCTAGATAGATAGTTATCACAATCGACAACAATGCCTTATTACGCGTACACCAATCAAGAATACTTGGAAATAGCATACGACAAGCCCAAATCCTTTACCATGAAAGATTTGGAAGGCGGCCGAGCCTTGCGACAATCCTGGGAGCAGTACAGCGCCATCGTGATTAAGGCACCTTCATGCCACTAGCGGTTGACGCAGGAAGACCGCGCTATGCAGTGCATCTTGAAGAAGACATTTTAGACTTTAGACGACACCCCACGGCGAGCACGGCCGATGCTGGTAGTGTATTCAATGTCAGTGATTTTTACGTGTGGAAACTCCTTTGTGATGAAGGCCTCCACCCGTATCATTACACTCGTGTGCAGGAACTAAAAGTGAAGACACTCTTTTAAAAGTGAAAAGACACATAATTAAACGCGCCCGCAAGTGCATTGAACAAAACAGTAGGCATGTTCAACAATTAATCTAAACCTACCGGCGTAGAGTAAGTAGTATTTCAATTAATTACTGTAAATAGGGCTGATTCTAATGTTTAAACACGCCTGAATCAGTGTTTTACTGTTATCGAACTTTAAAATAATCAAAAATGATACATTGTTTCCACTGCGCGCTTGTTTATTTACAACTTACATACTGCAATATCTTCTACTTACCCAGACTAGCAACACTATCCTAAAAATGCGGTGTGTAGAGAACTGAAAGTAACTATTACGATTGAGTAGCGTAGGTAATTAGACGTTCGCTCGGGGTTCAATGAACTAAGCGCGCGACGCGCGGCGCGAGGCGCGAGTTTAAGTACCTACCCTTATTGGATGTGTTTATTCTTGAGTGCCATTTATTATTTTATATAGGTCAAAATAAAAATACTTTAATTACTGATTTTTTTTTCTTGGATATGTTTGGTTAGACGTACTGAACGCTGTGTTAAAATTTGACCCACTATTTTAATGGGACCTTATATACATACTTATATATTACTAAATACACGCTGACACACAACAAATGATTGTGTCAACGCACAAACATTTCCTTGGTGGGGATCAAACCCACGACCTCCGGTAGAGCAGTCAGGGCCACTGACCACTAGACCAACAGGCCAGTCATATTAACATACCAATATTCCTCCTTGCCTCAGAGATCACATAGTCACAGTTGCTCCAAGTAAAATTTTAGTAGCCAGCAGTGTTTTTTTTTTTAATTTTACCCGACATTAAGAATTGATCCTGTATTGTGGGTGCATTCCACGGATATCTATACACATTGCTCATACTGGACCACCACTGCTCTCTTATCTTATCTTGTAGTGGGGCTGGCCCTAGGCCAGAGCACTTCAACCCTTCTGGATCTTTTGTGCTGTTCCCCTCCTGTCTACTCAACCCCTAGCCCTCCGTGCACCTTCTTCATGAGTCCCAGTATGACTTTGATGGGGCTGAGCCTGTAGTCCTCTGGTCTTGGATATGGTTGGCCCAGATACTCTAGTCTTTTGGAGCCTAGTGCTGCACAGTCGCACAGCAAGTGTAGCATATTCTATTATACCACTGCTCTCACAGTGATAATGCTACCTCTACCAGCTAACAATCCATTTTTTTTTTAGCGCAAAAATGCCGGAGCCCTACGATACGATCATCGTAGGCATGGGTGCTGCAGGCTGTACCGCCGCGTCCACGCTCTCGAAGGCTGGTAAGAAGGTCCTGGGGCTGGAAGCCATGGACAGAGTCGGGGGCAGAGTGAATACTGTACCTTTTGGTGATGGTGTCGTCGAATTAGGAGCCGAATGGTGAGTTTTGTTGCAGTTTTTTTACTAACAGTACTCGGATGGTAACAAAAGAATATTAAAAAATAAAGCTTTGAAAGAAAGAGTGGATGAACGAAAGAGCGAAAGAAAGAAATAAAGAGACAATGAAAGAAAGAAAGAGCGAAAGAAAGAAACAAAGAGAGCATGAAAGAAAGAAAAAGAGAATAAAAAAAGGGAAAATGAAAGAAATAAATAGAGAATGAAAGAAACAAAGAGAGAATGAAATAAAGAAAAGAGAATAAAAAAAAAATGAAAGAAATAAATAGAGAATGAAAGAAACAAAGAGAGCATGAAAGAACGAAAAAGAAAATAAAAAAAAGAAAAATGATAGAAATAAATAGAGAATGAAAGAAACAAAGAGAGAATAATAGAAAGAAAAAGAGAATGAAAGAAATAAATAGAGAATGAAAAAACAAAGAAAATGAAAGAAAGAAAGAGAGAATGAAAGGAAGAAAGAGATAATGAAGAAAGAAAAATAAAGAAAGAAAACAGGTTTATTTGGCACCAAAACGGTCATTACTCGCCGTCCACACGCCCGCGCTTACGGTGACCAGCAGGCCTAGCCAAGTTACGACCGTTTCGTTTCGAATATCTTTCTTCAGTCGGTAACGTCTCCGATTCCTTTGTTCTGAACACGTGATTTAACGTTTGTAGATTATCAACATGGCTAAGCCCTCCGCCCCCCTAGCCAAGTTACGACCATTTCGTTTGCGTCGAACGCCTCGAGTAGGCCACGCCTCTGATTCCTTTGTTCTGACCACGTGACTGAGCGTTGAGATGACGTCAGAACAAAGCAATTGGAGGCGTGGCCTACTCGAGGCATTCGACGCAAACGAAACGGTTGTAACTTGGCTAGGGGGGCAGGAATCGCCTTACGATTATTATAACTCTTTCTATTTAGCTGAGTATCTAGCCAAAATAACCATTTTCCCACAGGATCCACGGACAATTCCCCTCTCGCGTCTATGAACTAGCGATACAAAACAACGTCACCATTCTGCCCCAAGAATTGGACTTCGACGTGTACCGTTCAGACGGCAGCGCCGGTGAGAAGGAAATCTTGAACGATCTCGTGCTCTTCAGCTTGGGAGTGGTGGATGACCCCCCTGCGGTGCCGGAGCCTTTAGGACAGTATATCACTAGGCGGTGAGTGAAATTTTTATTTTATTTAGTATTTATTTATTTATTAAACTTCACGCAACATAAAGTACAAAGGTGGACTTAATGCCTTAGGCATTCTCTACCAGTCAACCTAGGGTGGTGAAGAGACAATATGGTAGGTGCATAAAAAGAAAATTTTATACGAAAATCAAGAGTAAAAAAAAAGTATACATATAATTAAAATGCACATACATATTTAATATAATACATAGCATAGCATAGTCGGCCTTATAATGTTCCCACTGTTGGGACTCAGGCCTCCTCTCTAGAAGAGGGAATGGGCCTTAACCCACCACGCGGGCCCAGTGCGGGTTGGTGGATGTCACATGTCTTCGAATTTTTGGTTCTAGGACATACCGGTTTGCTCACGATGTTTTCCTTCACCGTTTTTGAGAGCAGTGGTGATGAAATAAATTACACAAAGTAATGCGCCTGGCTGGGTTTGAACCCGCGACCTACAACTCGTAAGTCGGGGCCGTTACCACTCGGCCACCACTGCTCCTATATAATACATATACATATATATATTAATATAAAGTAACGAAAGAAGTTTTGAGACGATTCTGCTATTGGTGGAGCAAATGATTCCGCACCTTCCGCTTAAATGCATATCGACTTTCGGCCGTCCTGATATCGAGAGGAAGCGCATTCCACAGAAGGATGGACTGTATATAGAAGGAAGAATGGACAAAATCAGAAGTATGAGAAGGACAGAGCAGTATTTTAAGTTGGTGCTGTCTGATGAGGAGTGTGTGGCTAAGAAATTAACGGCAGCAAGGTTGGAAGAATATCCTCTAGCAGCTTTGGACTCAGTGCAAGGGCGTGCAAAGGCTAATTGGTCATTCAGATTTGGTTAAGTCCAATCTGGCAGGAGCCAAAGCCTGGAGCACAGGCGGTAGGGTAACCAGCCTATCGGTATTTTACAGGATGCATTTTGGAGAGTGTGCGCGGGAATCGCATACCTTGGTTCCGCTATCACCTTTCTTCCATCGGACAACCCGACGTACGGCGAGTATCCACCCTTGCGTTGTTGATACTTCAACGGTCTGGACTAAGCGTTTCGCTTCGTCATTTATACTGGCTTACATCGGAGGATTGGAAGAATTTGCCTGCTGCGGTCTTTACGTCCGATTATAATTTGGGTGTTTTCAAGGCTAGAGTGAATAGGTTCTTAATAAACTAGTGCGCCTCGCTACCAACGATTGAATCACTGCTTACCATCAGGTAAGATCGCAGTGCAAGTATGTGTGCAATTAATACCGGCCAGATGTTCAAGCGACTATAGGCCTTAACAAAAATTAGTTGCCATGTGGTTCTTGTCGTACATATATCGTGGCCAGATCATAGAATTTGATCTTTTAATGATATGGCCGACTAAAACTGGCCAGATCATTTTAAACGTTAAAGTTTGACGATTTTTCAATTCTCGTTGGGCCTACTTTCTTTAGGCTTTTTACTATCATAGAAATCCTACATCAATAAATTATAAATGATATTTATTTTGTAAGCAGGTTTAAAAAAAAATACTTTTATACGTCAATTTTTTTACATCATTTTAACTAGATGAGGCCGGTGTTTCCTAGCTGACTACCCTGGGAAGAAACACTGAAACAAACTCAGGGGTCAAAGTCTCTTTTAAAGTCCATACAGTTAATATGTAATGGTCAAATCACATGAGAACCATGCAGATTTGTCTGAGATGGTCTTTTGAAGAAATAACCATACAGATTTCAGTGGACCTGTCCAGTCAGTGCAAGCATTTGTCAGTATTCGTAAAGCTCAACTCAGAACTACTAAGGAGCTCAACGACTTGACGAACAATACCAAGGAAAGGACATTTGGGTAGGCCGCAGAATATACTCAAATTGCCAGACATACGTTAAAATTATTGAAAAGGAAAAAAAGCAATCAACATTGTCCTCACGTTCTCAATAATAAAAGGAAATATATAATTTACAAAATATAATACTTAGTAAAGTAAATATTGATGTCAAGATAATAAAAACAAAACAGAAAAATAAGACAACAGTTGTAGTGCGTACTGGAGCAGGTCAATCCCAAGCCTTTTCGTCCTCATCGACTCAATGTTAACGAGGATGAACATATCATCAAATGTTAACGTTTCAATGGTCTGGCCAGTTTCACTTGGCCATATCATGAAGTGATCAATTTCTATGATCTGGCCACGACATATATAAAAAACGGGCCCAATTCTGCTATTATTATAAATTCGTCATTCCAACACAATCCGATTGTTATTTTGCTAAAGGTTACAGGATAATATTGATAATATTAATGATTTGTTCTGATAACAATAGCTATTTTTATCACAATTTTGTTAGTAATCACGTATCCAAAGATAAATATTTCCTTTTATCAAAGTAATAAAACAAAATCATGATTAGCCGTGTTTCTAGGGCAAGCGAGTGTTTTGTGTTCCCATTAAAAATCTGGGGGCATGGTAGTGCCCCCGCCAAGACGAGCCAAGCGAAGCGCAATGGCACTACCTACCTTTTCTCGAAGTGATTCGTCGTTTTTTTGAACCCTCATAGAGTTGGTTTCCGATGTACCAGATAGTTCATATTCTCAGAATATGATGTCAATAATAGACTAATTAAACATACAAAGTATCAATTGAATAGTTCTAATACTTTAGATTTTATTGATATCTGAAATACATCGATTTCGTCACTGACACACTGATGATCATTAAAATGTTTGGCTACTTCCTGAAGTGTTAGAAAGCTGAAATTTATTATGTTATCTAAGTTTAGTATACAACTAAAAAAAATATTCATATACTTATAAGTTTCGCCCCCCATCCCCTAAAATGGGGTGGAAATTTGGATGATACTTTCACCAATTTTATGAATTAGGACATGAAAGTTTACACGGGACTGTAGACACTTACAAAAATAACTGAAATCCCGGCCGTGTAGATTCAGAAGCTTGGCTCTACATGAGATCTGATATCTTTTTCACAGGGCAAATCTTATGTCGTCTTGGCAACATTTTACATGAAATGTTTTTGGTGGGATTGACACATTTCTTTTATGGAAAAATACACACACAATGAATAAACAAGTTGCTATGTAGACAATTAACCTTTTAACTTTACAATTTAGGAATAATTTCTTGCCAGAGACCGTGTTTCCTGATAGCTACAACCTAGGGGTCTAAAAATATAATTTATATGTTTAAGCTAATGAATAAACGATAATAATAATTAATTAAAAACAATATTGATAGTTTGTTTGATTCGTGTTCAAAGCATCGCGTATTTATTATGTTGAAATAACAATATTATGAATACTTTTTATATAGATAGAAAACCATCTGTTCTGCGAGCAATGTGCCCTGCCCACTGCCACTTAAGTTTGGCGATTCTTCGGGCTATGTCCGTAATCTTGGTTCTCCTGCGGATATCCTCATTTCTGACGGGGACGAAAGATTCTGGAATGGCGACCACGTACCGGAAGACGCAGCGTTGGAAGGTCTCCCACAAGGTGGACCGATGAACTGGTGAGGGTTGCGGGAATCCGATGGATGCGAGACGCACAGGACCGTTCTTTGTGGCGACATTTGGGGGAGGCCTATGTCCAGCAGTGGACGTCTATCGGCTGAAATGATGATATCCTGCTAATTTTTTTTTCTCCCAAATGCATACGTTTCGCCCTGATTTAGATATGTTTTTTTTTTCCATTTATGAAGATTTTAGTCTAATTCTACAATATATTCTTATTTCAGCTTAACAGACTATATAAAAACGAAATACCCTCATCTACTCAACGACAAGGATTTCATAGACAATCTGCTACAGTTCTTAGACTTAGTCATAGACAACTATGAGTCTTCGAACAGCTGGAACGACTTGACGACACAGTCGAGGTATGAGGAGCTGGGCGGACATCAGCACATGAGCTGGCATAGACATGGATACAAGACGCTGTTCCAGATTTTATTGGTAAGTGTAACCTACCTACAATGCGATTCAAATTAGAATAGGAGCGTCAATAAATAAAGAAAAAACGTTCATTCGTGCACCTCACACATACAATAGAAATAAAATACAGTAGAATTAAGTATAAAAAAATAACTTTAAAACGCCTTTTTGGCCTTGCACAGGGCAAGGGCAAAAAGGTGCCTAACTCAGTATATGCTGCGATATTTAAAACGATAAATAACGCAGCATATACAGCGCTAAAGGAAGTTAGTGATAGCATGACGAGTAACAGGGCAGAGTGGAAGAAAAAAACGTGTTGCGCCGACCCCAAATAATACGGGATAAGGGCAGGAAGATGATGATGATGAAATAACGCAGCGCTGGTATTCTGTTAGGGCCCGCGGTGATGCCCCTGTCAAACCCATGGAGGTTAAATAAAACTATATAAGGTGTTAAAAAATTAACTTTAAGAATTTCGAGACGACATTGTGCTCCTCATTATGAACAACTTTTACTATGGGACCAAAACTGAAATAGTAAAAAAAAAAAATCAGCTGCTCCATACATTTTGACGAGTTATGCGAACATAAACGTAGGGAACAGCTGATATTTTTATCGGGATTTCAGGTTTGGTCCCATAGTAAAAGTTGTTCATAATGAAGAGTACAATGTCCCATCATTTCCCCGTCGTGTCCCGTCAAAACAATGTTTGGGAATGATATCATCTCAACGTTAAGTCACGTGGTCAGAACAAACGAATAGAAAATTCGTAACCAAGTTCACATCGTTCAAAATTATAGAATGAATGGTTATCTTTTCTACAATGTTCAACGCTACATCCTTTGTTCGATGGCCGACTCAGGCGCGTCAACGTGGCTACCAACGTTTTCTACAATTGCTGACACCGAGGCGTTACCAATTGGAGGAAGGACTTCAACACGACACGGTTGTAACTTGGTTAGGGGGCCAGAAATAAAGATATCCGCAGCAGAACCAAAGTTACCGACATATCCCAAAGAATTGCCAAACTTAAGAGGCAATGGGCAGGGCACATTGTTCGCGGAATTGATAGTCGATGAGGCTGAAAGGTTTTGAAATGATGACCGCGTACCGGAAGACGCAGCGTTGCAAAGCCTTCCGCAAGGTGGACGAGACGCACAGGACCGGTCGTTGTGGTGACGCTTGGGGGGGCCTATGTCCAACAGTGGACGTGCTGCGGCTGAAATGATGATGATGATGACTCAGGAATATGGCATTGTTAATTTCTTAGCTTTAGTCTTATTTATTTATTTAAATTTCATGTACAATATTGCTACATAGGCGAACTCAGTGCAACAAGGCATTATCTACCAGTCAACCTTTGTGTTAAAAAAGACAACACTGTGATAGCATGCGACAATAAATACGTCTTAGGCATGAATGTTTTTCTATACTACAAAACTGACCCTCTCTGTCTACCCCCCAGAATACATACAACAATGGACCCGGCTATCCGACCTTAGACATCAAATTGCAAAAGGAAGTCACCCAGATAACCTGGCCACAGGATCCTACTCAAGATGTTGTAGTAACCTGCAAAGATGGTACCAGTTATAGAGCCAAAAATGTGATAGTGACCGTATCTTTGGGAGTCTTGAAGGAAAGGTAAGTGCCCGTTCTACAATCGGACCACTAGATGTACTTGCGTTCTGTCTCCTGTACATGGTGGACAGCTAAGGAGTAGAATTCCCTACCGGAGTCTTGTGTTTTCTGATAGCTACAACCTGGGGATTTTTCAAGTCAAGAGTGAATAGGTTACTTCTAGGCAATCGTGCTCTATTGTCGACCATATCGTCGCTTTCCATCAGGTGAGATAGTGGTCAAACGTGGACCTCCAAGGATGACACCAGTTACAGAGCCAAGAAGGTCATAGTATCCGTGACTAGAAGTTCTGAACGAGAGGTAAGCAACGTCATCTGTATAGCCGGATCCTATTTAAGATGACGAGATAACCCGCAAAGGTGATACCATCTTTGACAGTTCTGAAATAGAGGTAAGTGATACATCATCTGTGCAGCCAGATCCCATCTAAGAGGACGAGGTAACCCGCAAGGGTGGCTCCAGTAATACAACCAAGAATAACATAGTAAACGTGTCTTTGAGAGCTCTGAAAGAGGGTTAATTGCATCGTGTCTTTGGCAGTTCTGAAGGAAGGGTAAATTTTTATTACTTATCTACATTGTGCCCACATAGAAGCAACAAGAAACATGTAACCGAGAATGTATGTAACTCACAATATGTTGTAAAGGAGTGTCCATGGAGTTTCTTGCACTTTCTTCTCCATAGAGATCTACGCTTTGGAACGTGCAATTTGGCTTCACTTTTTTTTTGGACTGACCTATATTTGACTATTCAAAAGTGCCTGTAAATGGTCTATTTGAAATAAATGCTTTTGACTTTGACATCATCTGTCCAGCTTGATCCCATCTAAGATGTCTTGGTTATCCGCAAGGATGGTAAGAATGTCATAGTAATCGTTCCTTTGAGAGTTCTTAAAGAGAGGTAAGTGCAACGTCATCTGTGTAGCCAGATCCCATTTAAGATGACGAGGAAAACCGTTTCTTTGGAAGTCCAGGAGAGGTAAGTCCATCATCATCTGTTGAGCCTGATTCTGCCCAAGACATCGTGGTAATTATCAAGGATAGATCCCATCCAGGATGTCGTAGTAACCTGTAAGGATGGCACCAGTTATATAGCCAAGAATTTCAAAGTAATCTTGTCTTGGGGAATTCTCAAAGAGAGGTATGTGCAACATCATCTGTTCAAGAGATGAAGAATGTCAGAACGACCGCTTCTTTGGCAGTTCTGAAGGAGACTTAAGTACGTCATCCCTTTAGCCTGACCCCATTCAAGACGTCCGTGGTAAACTGCAAAGATGGCACAAGTTATTGAATCAAGAATGTTATAGTGACCATGTCTTTGGCAGTTCTGTTCTAAAGGAAAGGTAAGTGCATCATCCCTCTAGCCTGATTCCACCCAGAATGCCGTAGAGTAACCCCTAAGGATGGCACCAGTTGTAGAGCCAAGAATGTCATTGTGGCCGTGTCTTTCGGAGTTCTGAATGAGATGTAAGTGAAACATCATCTGTGCAGCTAGATCCTATCTAAGATGTCGTAGTAACCTGTAAGGATGGCACCTGGAGACAAGATATACCTACCTAAGGATGGCACCAGTTGTAGAGCCAATAATGTCATTGTGACCGTGTCTTTCGGAGTTCTGAATGAGATGTAAATGAAACATCATCTGTGCAGCCAGATCCTATCTAAGATGTCGTAGTAACCTGTAAGGATGGCACCTGCAGACAAGATATACCTAAGTAAGTATGGCACCAGTTATAGAGCCAAGAACGTCATTATGACCGTGTCTTTGGGAGTTCTGAACGAGATGTAAGTAAAACGTCATCTGTATAGCCGGATCACATCTAAGGTGACGTGATGATCAGGTAACGCGCAAGGATGGCTCTAGTTATAGAACCAGGTTAGCTGAATACTAGTCATTTACATGGTGCGACTGCATATGTAACCTTCACAACCCAAAGGAGATATCTTGGCAAATAAGCAGATATTTTCACCTGATGGAAAGCGGTCACCGGCGCCTATCGGCATCTGCGATATCAAAGATTTTCCTGTTGTATTATCACAAAGCTTGGTTCGATCCCCAGGTTCAGCAATGTTATGTGGTCTTTTCATAAGAAAATTCCTTATATGCAGGCAGCAGCAGATTTTCTCGTGTCAATTCCAAACACTACAAAAATAAAAAATTTCAGCCACACAAAACTATTTACGCCAGTGTTGCCACAAGAAAAAATATCTGCCATAGACAATATATCAATGGGTTTGATAGGCAAAATTATTTTACATTTCCCCGAGAATTGGTGGAACTCGAGATGTACTGCGTTCTTTATTTGGTATCCTGCCGATAAGAAGGGGCTAGAAAGTGATTGGAGCGCTCAAATAGCGAGCACGACATGCCCGATGGGGGCCAGTAATGTCGTCACTGTGTGGACCAAGGGGACAAATGCTCAACTGGTCAGTAGAAATAGTCAAATGACAAACTGTAATCATATAAAATATAAGACTACATCAAAGTAACATACGAACGCTTGGTCGCTTAATGGCTGAAAAATAAAACAGGGCGTTATTCATGGCTTCAAAATTCTCAAATGCTTAGCTGGTTAACAAAGTGTTGAAACTTCAACGGTCCGGACTAAGCGTTTCGCTTCTTCGTTTTTACCGCGTACATCGAAGGACTGGAACAATTTGCCTGCTGCGGTCTTCCCGTCCAACTATAATATAGGTGTCTTCAAGGCTAGAGTGAATAGGCTCTTAATAAACTAGTGCGCCTGACCATCAATGATTGCATCTCCGCTTACCATCAGGTGGGATCGCAGTCAAGCACTGGTACACTGTTTAGGAGAAAAATCTTGCAGTTTTCTAAAACAAAATACAAACAATAATATTTTATAGTTTAGCTGTTTTGAGTTAAAGAATATTACCCTCTTTTTTTTGGATCTAATTGTTATCTAGTTTATTTATTTATTTATTAATACTTTATGCACAAACGTACAGCGGCGGACTTAATGCCTTAGGCATTTTCTACCAGTCAACCTTAGGATGATGCAGAGATAAATAGTGGTAGGTGCAATAAAAGAGAGAGAAAAGGCGAATAGGTACAAGAATAGATATACTAATAATTTTAATATTTTATACAATTCTTTTGACTGACTGACGTAATAAAATTTAATTTAATGACAATCCAATGTAATTTAATGATAATCCAATGCAGTCTAATTTAATTTTGATTTTAACATTTCATTTTATGTAATTTTATTATATGTATTGTCTGTATGTGATTATGGAACTAAAATGAGTCTTTGGTACTCGAAATAAATAAATAATAATAATAAACCATATCATACAATTATACAATACATACACAAATTAATAAACTATCTACTTATATATCTATACTAATAAAGTCAAACAATTGGTTCAAATCGACAATTTGAAAACATTAACGCTGTGATGACACTACTGCCAACTTCTTACGAATTAGTTCGCGAACTTTGGTTTTGAATGTTGATCGATTCTTTCTACTCTATCAACTAGTTCTTATAACATAACACAACATAACAATATTGTTCAACCGTTTCGAAGACCTACGGGGTTACCATGACGTTCAAAGTAAGATTGTTTCATTCTTATTTTAGTGTGGGTAAGAGAAAGAGCTATATAGGTTGTCTAGCGCCATCTCTTACCCACACTGGAAATAAGAATGAAACAATCTTACTTTAAACGTCATGGTACAGGTCGTAGTCTGTAGTTGACTGGCCTGTTGGTCTAGTGGGTAGTGGCCCTGACTGCTATCGTGGGTACGATTCCCACCCAGGACAAATTTTTGTGTGATGAGCACGATCATTTGTTCTATGTCTGGGTGTAATTATCTATAATATGTATGTATTTAGAAATATATAAGTATGTTTATCAGTTGTCTAGTACTCATAACACAAGCTCTGCTTAGCTTGGGACTAGACGGCGTTGTGTATAGTTGTGGAATATTATTATTATTATTTATAGTTTGAAATTTTATTCCCGCGGGAAAGTGAAAAATAACCTAAGTCACTCCTTGTAACATCAGCTATCCGTCAGTGAAACTCCCTTAAAATCGATCTAGCTGTTTCTGAAATTAGTCGGAAAAACAGACAGAAAAAAGTTATAAAAATGCATTTTTGTTATAATTATATATATAAAAATCAATGCCACTTTTCGTTGTAATTTTATAACTCAAGAACGGGCTCACCTATCCAAACCAAATGTTTAGGCTTTGTTCGGACTATTTAGTAGATGGTTTATGTGAAGTTTGCACAAAATCGGTCGAGCGGTTCTTCATTTATCACATTATTAGGCGGTACGAAGTTCGCTGAGTCACCTAGTATATTATATAAAAGTATACTTACATATGCGTTTATATAAAAAAATACATTGATCGATTATTATCTATACATGATACATATGCGTTTATATAAAAAAATACATTGATTGATTATTATCTATACATGATTACCTATTTATTATACATATGTATATCTATAGACTTTTGTTTAAAGACAAATACAGCCATGATATTTTAATAAAATTATTCTTTATAGACACACCACTCTATTCTCACCCCCACTACCACAAGAAAAGGTCACAACCATAGACAAAATATCTATAGGAGTTGAAGGAAAGGTCATATTACTATTTGACACTCCGTCTTGGCATTCAAATGTCACCTGGTTTCTATATCTATGGAAAACCATAGACAAGAAAGATATTAGCGAGGAAGATAGTTGGATAACAAAGATAGATGAAGCGAATGTGCCTATGGGTTGCAGTCATGCGATAACTTTATGGCTTAGCGGCGACAGAGCCAAATTGGTACGTGAATTTAGGATGCTTTTTGAACGTGGAAACTTTAGCTTTTAGGTCGCCACAGTCAAGTATGTGTCCAATACGCCACAGTCACGGGTACAAGACATGCACTTATAAACTTAAATGTTCATAAATCTTATTAGAAAGTGTTGTTTTTCTTATTTGCAGGCTTGCATTACACTTTTTCTTACTTGACATGGCGGTCAAAAGGTTAAGCGCGATGAGCAGTTTATTTAGTGGGTATTGAATGAGACTGCGCCGTCACGCTGGGCTATGTAACGCACGTTCGGGTACGGTCGGCTGGAGTCGACTGTGGGAGTATTGAATGAGACTGCGCCAACACGCTCGGCTTTCTAACGCACGTTCGGGAGCGGTCGGCTCGAGTCGACTATGGGAGTATTGAATGAGACTGCGCCGTCACGCTCGGCTAAGTAACGCACGTTCGGGAGCGGTCGGCTCCAGTCGACTATGGGAGTATTGAATGAGACTGCGCCGTCACGCTCGGCTAAGTAACGCACGTTCGGGAGCGGTCGGCTCCAGTCGACTATGGGAGTATTGAATGAGACTGCGCCGTCACGCTCGGCTATGTAACGCACGTTCGGGAGCTGTCGGCTCGAGTCGGCTATGGGAGTATTGAATGTGACTGCGACGTCACGCTCCGCTATGTAACGCACGTTCGGGAGCGGTCGGCTCGAGTCGACTATGGGAGTATTGAATGTGACTGCGCCGTCACGCTGGGCTATGTAACGCACGTTCGGGTACGGTCGGCTGGAGTCGACTATGGAAGTATTGAATGAGACTGCGCCGTCACGCTCGGCTAAGTAACGCACGTTCGGGAGCGGTCGGCTCGAGTCGACTATGGGAGTATTGAATGAGACTGCGCCGTCACGCTCGGCTTTGTAACGCATCTTCGGGAGCGGTCGGCTCGAGTCGAGTATGGGAGTATTGAATGAGACTGCGACGTCACGCTCGGCTATGTAACGCACGTTCGGGAGCGGTCGGCTCCAGTCGACTATGGGAGTGTTGAATGAGACTGCGCCGACACGCTCGGCTAAGTAACGCTCGTTCGGGAGCGGTCGGCTCGAGTCGACTATGGGAGTATTGAATGAGACTGCGCCGTCACGCTCGGCTAAGTAACGCTCGTTCGGGAGCGGTCGATAAGCACTAGTTTATATCAATTAAATAACAAAAAACTTCGACTTCATTATTTTTATCATGAATATTCAGGGATCAAACCTCCATTGCTTGTCTATGGCTCATTTTTTTTTTCATTTGCATCCTGGCTTAAGTAACCAACGTGTCTGGAAAGAATATTTAATTTAAGAATAAGTAGAATTGTAAGAGTAATCAATATTGTTTGAAAATCCGTTTTTTGAAAGGTTTATTGACGAAAATAAAATTAATCAAGTTACAAACGTCCAATTAAATTTATAGTATACCCACGATGAAATGATGAAGATGACTTTTTTTTTTGAGGGTGGGAAATCATCAATAACTTCTTCGAGAGAGAGGGAGTGTCAGGCTTTTACTGATTAAAAACTTATCCATGGGTAACTGAAGAACACATGTGGTTTCAGTCAGAAAAGTGTTACATGCCTTCACGCTCTAGCTTAAAGCGCGAGAAGTCTTTTAATAAAATTTATACCTCAAGAAAAATCCTTGGTACAGATAGCGGCACGAATCTTGAGCGCTCGGCAAAAGAGCGGGGATCGTTTTGCGCATCGTACAACATCGGCAAGTCAATCATTGTACAAGGATTTCACTCCCCGCCCCCGCATCTCTCTTCTTACCACTAAACAGACCCGATATTTCACTTCTGCGTGCTTCTACGCAAGTAGAACTGTAGAAGTCAGCGCTCAAGATCTCAAGATCACGGGTAGTGTCAAAGCGAAGCCCGGGGCCCCGGGATGAAGGCAAAGAAGGAACAGGAGTGGGTTTTTAGTCAGTAAAAGTGTGACACTACCTCCCGCTTCGCCCAAGGGCGGGATTTGTCATTAGATGATTATCCCACCTAAAAAAAAAACAGCGCTCAAGATTTGTGCCGGTATCTATAGCCATGCGATTCTTCTGTTAGTCAATTTTCGTCTTAGTAGCCTTTCAAAAAAACTAAAAATTGACAATCAAAATAAAATTCCAGGCATACATCAATATTTTCACCAAGTCTACCCAAAGACAAAATTCAAGCCATTGACAACATAGCAATAGGTGTTGTCGATAAAATCGCCCTTCAATTCACTAAGGCGTGGTGGCCAAAGACGGCTACATTCTTTAGTTTCGTGTGGAATGGTTATGACAGGAAGACGGTTTCTAAAGAGGACTTTTGGACAACCAAGATATTTGGGGCTAGCACGCCGATGGGGTCGCAAACAGTCTTGACGCTTTGGACGAGTGGGGACGCTGCTAAGCTGGTTGGTACATTTTAATTGCATGTTTTTGGTGTGGGTCTATGCAGAGGACATTTTTTTTAAGTTTAAGGGTAACTGTTTACGGACGCGTAGCTTCTTAGACGCGTATTCGCCGTTATACGATTGGTATACGTCTGCGTGAAGCTCTAACTGTACACGCACGCGTAGCTTCATAGACGCGTATTCGCCATTATACGCTTAGTGTACGCCTGCGTGAAGCTCTTACTGTCTACGGCCGCGTAGCTTCATAGACGCGTATTTTCCATTATACGCTTGGTGTACGCCTGCGTGAAGCTCTAACTGTACATGGACGCGTAGCTTCATAGACGCGTATTCGCCATTATAAGCTTAGTGTACGCTTGCATGAAGCTCTAACTGTCCACAGACGCGCAGCTTCATAGACGCGTATTCGCCATTATACGATTGGTGTACGTCTTCGTGAAGCTCTAACTGTCCACGGACGCGTAGCTTCATAGACGCGTATTGGCCATTATACGCTTGGTGTACGCCTGCATGAAGCTCTAACTGTCCAGGGTTGCGTAGCTTCATAGACGCGTATTCGCCATTATACGCTTGGTGTACGCCTGCATGAAGCTCTAACTGTCCAGGGTTGCGTAGCTTCATAGACGCGTATTCGCCATTATACGCTTGGTGTACGCCTGCGTGAAGCTCTAACGAACCACGGACGCGTAGCTTCATAGACGCGTATTCGCGATTATACGCTTGGTGTACGCCTGCATGAAGCTCTAACTGTAAACGGACGCGTAGCTTCATAGACGCGTATTGGCCATTATACGCTTGGTGTACGCCTGCATGAAGCTCTAACTGTCCAGGGTTGCGTAGCTTCATAGACGCGTATTTTCCATTATACGCTTGGTGTACGCCTGCCTGAAGCTCTAACTGTCTACGGACGCGTAGCTTCATAGACGCGTATTCGCCATTATACGCTTGGTGTACGCCTGCGTGAAGCTCTAACTGTCCACGGACGCGTAGCTTCATAGACGCGTATTCGCCATTATACGCTTGGTGTACGCCTGCGTGAAGCTCTAACTGTCCACGGACGCGTAGCTTCATAGACGCGTATTCGCCATTATACGATTGGTGTACGCCTGCGTGAAGCTCTAACTGTCCACGGACGCGTAGATTCGATGCGGCAAGATTAGAACAAACAATTGACTCTATTGCGGTTGCCTAAGTGTTAAACCGCACGTGGGTGTGGTGCGACAATGAGCGAAGCGAAGCGGTCGCAATCAGTCGGTTTGATATTTTCACACGCATCCTTTAACCGCCCGTGTCGAATTGGTCCGACGAGTGTTTCAGTGTCCTATTCGCCAGGGTGGTGTGTTTGCGACTGGGTACTCCATCTCGTTTAGCTCTTCAATCCCCATAGATGACAGAAGAGCTGACGAGATGTGAGTATTTGCGAGAGTGATTGTCGGATATATAGGGTGACTGGTAATTAGTGACCGATACTTAAACACGTGATTGTACTCATGATCACAAACAACTTTCCCAAAGAAACTTTTTTATTTTTTGGTCTAGTAGTTAACAACTGAAACGTAGTTACATACACTAATTAAGTACACCGCTGGGTTTGTAAGCCGCGTGGGTGTTCTATCACTATTGCAGGTACGACGGCATCACGCGGCTAACAGCTGAGCGGTCGCTTGTCAAAGGCGTGCGCGTATACAGCTTTAGATTCAGACAGCTGTTTTGTTATTGTGATAAAACTATTGAGTATATAAAAAAAGTTTCTTTGGGAGAGTTGTTTGTAATCATGAGTACAATCACGTGTTTAAGTATCGGTCACTAATTACCAGTCAACCTATATACGTGAGCTTTGAGCAGTGGTGGCCGAGTGGTAACGGCCCCGACTTACGAGTTGTCGGTCGCGGGTTCAAACCCAACCAGGCGCATTACTTTGTGTAATTTATTTCATCACCACTGCTCTCAAAACGGTGAAGGAAAACATCGTGAGGCAACCGGCATGTCCTAGAACCAAAAATTCGAAGACATGTGACATCCACCAACCCGCACTGGGCCCGCGTGGTGGATTACGGCCCATTCCCTCTCCTGGAGAGGAGGCCTGAGTCCCAACAGTGGGAACATTATAAGGCCGACTATGGACTATGGACTATATACGTGGCGACTTCGCGCGCACATAGAACAGGGCCATTTTGATTATATTTTTAATTGGCGTCGCTGGTAGTCTACCAACCGGCTCTTAATACTAACATCGATATTATGTGAATAATACACTCGTCGGCTTATTTTCATGACTGGCCTTTCAGAATCCGTGCATAAAATTTTGTCGTCTGCATATGGCCGTGTCAGTTCACAATCTTGAGTGCAAAAGTGGCGAAATTGTGGTTTACCTTTCGAGACGATTTTGTAAAATGGTCAAAATAAATTAAAGCAATAAAAAAGCGATCCATTTGACGACCTAAACTGATCTGTTAAAGGGATGGAGCTATATAGGGTGTATAGCTCCATCCGTTTTGTGACGCCACTTTTGCTCTGTAAATTTTAAAGCATGGCGCGTTTGGGGCCGCATTTACGTACGTGCAAGTGCATGAAATATTCACTCACATTGAAATTTGAAGACAGTTCGTAGTGTTTTAGGTGTCATAATATAATTTGTGTACAATGACAGAGAAACTGGACTGAGCATTAAATGATATTTATTTTGCAAATAAGTTTTATAATACAGACAGCGGCACGAATCTTGAGCGCTCGGCAAAAGAGCGGGGATTGTTTTGCGCATCGTACAATATCGGCAAGCCAATTACTGTACAAGGATTTTACTCCCCGCCCCCGCGTCTCTCTTCATACCACTAAAGAGACCCGATATTTCACTTCTGCGTGCTTCTACGCAAGTAGAACTGTAGAAGTCAGCGCTCAAGATCCGTGCCGGTATCTATACACGTTAATTTTCTCGTAATTTTAAACTAGATGAGGCCGGTGTTTCCTAGCTGAACTACCCTGAGAAGAAACACCGAAACAAACTCAGGGGTCAGTCTTTTTTAAACTCCATACAAAAAATATGTAATGGTCAAATCACATGAGAACCATGCTGATTAGTGTCTGAGATGGTGTTTTGAGGAAAGAACCATACAGATTTGAATGGAACTGTCTAATTAGTGGTCTAAGGGGTTTAAAAAGGGGGAGGGGGGGGGGGGCAAAGTCTGTATGGGACAACGTGATTCAACTTCACATTTTTAATTTTGCATGAACATTCTTTAACAGAATTATTGAAGGAAGACGAGTTGTTTATTGAAATTCAAAAACCTATTAAAAATCCTAACAGAACTATTTTCGACTTCTACGCAGACGAAGTCGGGGGTAATAGCTAGCAGTATAAATTAACGTTTGTAAAAATGTATTTGCAAAATAAACATCTATAATTTACCTAAACTATCAATTGGCTGCATAATCGCTTAGTCGCATTGACTTTTCTCGGCCATGACACTTGACAGCCAGACAGAAGACGCCTAGTCCAGTTCCTCTAGTCTATGGTCTCCATAGAGTCGTGTTCTATATAAAGTGTTAAAAAATTAACTTTAAGAATTTCGAGGGGACATTGTACTCCTCATTATGAACAACTATTACTATGGGACCAAACCTGAAATAGTGAAAAAAAAAAATCAGCCGCTCCATACATTTTGACGAGTTATGCGAACATAAACTTAGGGAACAGCTGATTTTTTTTTTCGCGATTTCATGTTTGGTCCCATAGTAACAGTTGTTCATAATGAGGAGTACAATGTCCCCTCGAAATTTTTAAAGTTAATTTTTTAAGATCTTATATAATGTTGCCAACATTTTAGGTTGAAACCTTACCCGAGGATGTGGTGAAGAGGAAAGTGATGGAGCTGCTCAGAAGGTTCATGGGCAAAAACAGGACTATACCGGAACCCATAGCGATGTTAAGGTGAGTTACGAAATATCATACTAATATTATAAAGATGAAATTTTATATCGTACCCTTATTGCAAAAAACAAATAAATGCACCAACATTTTTGTATATGTATTATGTTATTACTATTATATTCAATCAAATTTGTAGGTTATTTACTTTTTGCCGAAGCTACAAGTATCTTTATAAAAAGTGTCGTAGCGAGATCTTGATGAGATGAATGGATTTAACTTTAATTTAAGTAAAAATTGCAGATAGTTGGTTTTTGCATTAGAGTACGATATGTTTGTGTATGCGGCTAAACGGATTTGGATGAAAATCGACTCACTGGTAGACCATACACATTCCGGAATATGTATTATTCCGGAATATGGATACTTTGTGGGACAATTTTTTATTATAAAGCAGTGTCATAAAGTCGCCTCGCGAAACGAAGGTTTTAATCCCGAACACAGTGAGGGATTTCTATAATTAACATAATTTTAATTCTCATAACTAACATGAACTTAATTATTATACTACATTAGATCCCTAGGGACAGAATGACTTGCTTTACGTTATGGTTGTATGTCATAAAAAAGGGCATTATCGAGCAGGTGATGAAAAAAGTCTTTTTAACTCCACCTGCTTGTTAATGGCCTTTTATAAGTCCCTCACTGGCGTTCGGGATTAAAACTTAACAAACTTCGTTTCATGCGGAATTCCACATGCCACTCGGGAGTTAAAGACTCAAGAATCTACTATTATCGAGCATGTGGTATAAAAAAATCTATTTTGCTTATTTCAGATCAACTTGGTTCTCAAACCCATACACCCGAGGAAGTTACTCTTACGACAACGTCCTAACCCCTCAGTTCCCTAACGCTAGGGCTACGTTAGCGGAGCCCTTAGTGGACAGTGCCGGAGCCCCGCGCGTCCTGTTCGCCGGTGAAGCGACTGACAACACGCATTTTTCGACCGTGCATGGCGCGACGGACACCGGGTTTAGGGAGGCGAATAGATTATTGCCACAGTCTAAGTTGTAGATGAAGATTTTTATACAAGTTACAGTTTAAACGCTTTTTTAACCTCAATTGTATCGTATGAGTATCGAAAAACAAAAATAGTCCCGTACCTTCAAGGCTAAGAGTGAATAGGCTCTTAATAAACTAGTGCATCTGACCATCAATGATTGCATCTCCGCTTACCATCAGGTGGGATCGCAGTCAAAAACCGTCACACACTGCGTTTTTAGTTCCCTTTCTCACCTGGTACCTGCCTAGGGGCTCCAAAGATGAGCTCCACAAGTACACAGGTATTCATAGCACATGAGACGCCACTGAAAACCTAAGGTTTCATCCATGTTAAAATAAGTTATGTCCGACAGCTCTGGGATCTTGGTCTAATATTTTACTGGGGCGGCGACATAATATAATAATAATATTCATATAACTACCACACAACGTCGTCTAGTCTCAAGCTAAGCAGAGCTTGTGTTATGAGTACTAGACAACTGATAAACATACTTATATATTTCTAAATACATACTTATTATACATAAATTACACCCAGACACAGAACAAATGATTGTGCTCATCACACAAACATTTGTCCTGGGTGGGAATCGAACCCACGACCTCTGGCTTAGCAGTCAGGGCCACTAACCACTAGACCAACAGGCCAGTCAGGACATGATCGAACCACAGACTAAGAATACATACATAAAGATGCTCACGCAGTTCGTAATACCATAATAGTTCTTTATTTCATATTTATCTGGCCTATCTTAGTAATAATTTCCTACCAAACAGAAAATGTCAATACTCACCAAGAAAACCAGTGTAATTTCATTTCCTTTAAATTGTTTTCATAAGCGTTTAAACTGTACAAAATGTTATTATATGAAAACTATAAAATGTTATATTAATTATATTATTATACAAGCAATTATTAAGTGAATTTGAAATATAATAATGAATTTAATCAAAAACTCGATGTACCCAACAGTACCCTTTCTATTATGTAATAGGTAATATTTAACTGTTTTTCAATTAATTCTTGTTTCATCTCATAAATACTAATTGTGCACTGAAATATGTTATCACGGGTGGTTTAAAAAAAAATGACTACGAAGTGGATGACGGGGTCGGTTTTTCCGCTTCGCTCGCTCATCAGACCCCGCCATCCCCTTCTAACCTAATCTGTCTCTAAATAATTGTAAAAAGTTCATTAAAATATTTGGTTTACAATTAGTATTTTTGGTGAAGAATAAGATTTTTTATGTACAGTTAAAAATAGCACTTGCGTTAGTAACTTATAGAAAACAAGAGTTCCTAATGTTAAAACAGAAGTGTAAATAGAATATTGACTTTATAAAAGCACAAAAGCAGATGCTCCACCTTTTCTGACTGTTTTATGTCTCGAATTATAGTGCCCTTTAAGCGCTTACGTCGGATTAGTCCGCAAGTGTTCCGTGTCCTATTCGCCAGGGTAGTGTGTTTGCGAGTGGGTACTCCATCTCGTTTAGCTCTTCAATCCCCATAGGTGACAGAAGAGCTGATAAGATGCGAGTATTTGGTCGTGGATGTGCGACCCTGGCGGAGTAAACGCGAGAGTGATTGTCGGCTATATCCGATGTAGGCAGTTAAAACGTTCGGAACGCTAAAAAAAATTGGGTTCAGCGCCATCTAGCGACCCACCTTAACACCAAAATAGATCTTGCCAGAACCCATTTAGATCTCGAAATGACATTCCCATCCTGAAAACTCCATTAAGCCTTCCTAGAGAATTCTTTAAACCCCTAAAACCCACCAAGGTCTCACTGAAGTCTGCGTTGAGAATCCAACTCTACAAAATTCTATCATAATGGTTAATTTACCAAACAAATATCAACACTATAGTTATTGAAATAGAGTCGAAAATAAATAATGCGTCTGCTTTACCTTGATGCTCGTTTTAAATAATGAATTTACTTTATTTTCAACTTTATTTCAGTGAAATCAAAGTTGATATTTAACTGTCTTGCCTTCGAATTCCCAGAGTCATACAAACGCGCACTTTCATTCTGAAATACTCTAGACAAACAATGCACAATGATTTTGAATTTAATATCAATATTTAATGCCATATACATATTCTAGACTACAATGAAATATATGTACAAAATATATTAATATACATATGAATTATACGTACCTTTTTAAACTTTTTACCCGACTGTGTGCGGAGTCTAAAAGGAGTATATGGAATTATGAATTTACCAATTATGACAAATTTTCGTGGTTTTTTTTTTACTTTTGACTACATAAATATGATTAGTAACGGGTACGGGTAGAGCCCCATTTTTTTGTACTAATTAAAATTAGTGGTGTATATATAAAACAAGAAACTGACTGAATGACATATCAACTCACAGCTGAAACTACTGGGACTAGGAGCGTGAAATTTTGTAGGTACAATAATAATAATATTCCACAACTATCACACAACGCCGTCTAGTCCCAAGCTAAGCAGAGCTTGTGTTATGAGTACTAGACAACTGATAAACGTACTTATATATTTCTAAATTGCACCCAGACACAGAACAAATGATCGTGCTCATCACACAAATATTTGTCCTGGGTGGGAATCGCGAAAAATCCCACGACCTCCGCCGTAGCAGTCAGGGCCACTAACCACTAGACCAACAGGCCAGTCAACAATGTTTCCTATTGTGATTTAGGCGAGCACTAAGAGATGATTTTTCAAAATTCACGGGGTTCTTTCTAAAGTTTGTTTTGAGAAACCTATATTCCCGCGAGCGAAGCCGCTGGCACCGGCTAGTTTATTGATAAACTGGCTTGATATCAAATATTTTTTTATGCATATTTCCTATTGGTTACTAAAAACTAAAATACCACAGAAGACCGACTGTTCCTTACCCAATTAATTTTACAAATAGTGCAATATTTTTTTTATACTTAGCCGTAATTACAGATACCAATGAGGATCAATCACATAATAGCAAATCCGATTTTTACTAAGTACATCGTATGTGTAATAATTTACTGAGCATTATTTTTTTTAAATTATGAAAATCCGTCAAGAAATGGTGGATTTAATAAAGTTTTTCTGAACGGCTACTTGGAAACGCGCGCTCTCGCTGGACTGTTTACGATGACGTCATCTGTCATGATCCGTGCGACGAACGGCTTGATCGTATTCATTCGTCGGTGGAGACCGATCATGACAGATGACGTCACAGCGAGTCGCTTCATTCTCGGCCGTTTCTGGAACTAATACACTAAAATTGCTGTATCTTCGTCATTTTTGGTCCGATTTAAATAATTTCTTCACAGTATTTACTGTTTTTTTTTGCTATAAGTCTGCATACTCCACAAAAATCATGACTGATCCTCATTATATCAATCATTTATACGAACGTGAGCATGTACAATGTATGTCGCTGTATAGAAAAATGTTTATATGAAATTATTATATTTGTATGTTTGTAATAAATGATGTCTAATAAAATTTATCAAATTATTGTTAAGTTTTTCATTCTTTTATCTCATATTATTATTATTTATTTATCTTTATTCCAAAAAGGTAAGTAACTTATAAGATAAGCCCCACAAAACCGTTGCAATGGTTTGACTGTGGGGTCGGTGAGTCTCTAGACATACTTAAATGTACTTAAAACATTTCTAAATAATATAATTTTAATTTGCATCTAAACCTATTTGTGTTTGTTTCACTCCTTATGTCAATGTGAACAACACGATTTAAGATACAAAGGCTGGGCTGGGGTGGTCTGAGATGGGGCAGTAAGGCTGCCTGTCCATTGACGCGTTGCATTGAAACGGAGTGAAACGATGGATAGATTTTTGCAAGCCTACCACAGTGTTGTCTTTTTTAACCCAAAGGTTGACTGGTAGTGAATGCCTTGTTGCATTAAGTCCGCCTTTTTACCACTACTGTACATGAAGTTTAAATAAATAAATATATGCGGAGTGAGGCATATGCGGTCTGTATCTGTCTACTATTGCGGAGTGAGGTAGTGCGGAGCGTAGTTGCGGACTGTGCGGAGGTGCGTTTCACGAGAGTCCCCTCGGATGCAAAACCACCAGCCCCGAGCACAGGCGCAGGGTAGCCAGCCTATCGGTATTTTACAGGTTACATTTTGGAGAGTGTGCGCGGGAATTGCATGACTTGATTCCGCCATCTCCTTTCTACCATCGGACAAGCCGACGTACGGCGAGTATCCACCCTTACGTTGTTGAAACTTCAACGGTCCGGACTAAGCGTTTCGCTTCGTCGTTTATACCGCGTACATCGAAGGACTGGAACAATTTGCCTGCTGCGGTCTTCCCGTCCAACTATAATTTAAGTGTCTTCAAGGCTAGAGTGAATAGGCTCTTAATAAACTAGTGCGCCTCACCATCAATGATTGCATCTCTGCTTACCATCAGGTGGGATCGCAGTCAAGCACTGTTTATATCAATTAAAAATAAACATAAAGTTTACTACTTCCCCACATCGCTTCTCAGTTTTGTATGAATCTTTACTAGAACTTTTTTTTTAATTCTTGATATGTTCGCGCTTGACCGCTATCTCACCTGATGGAAAGCGACGATGCGGTCGACGATGGAACGCGCTTACCTAGAAGTAACCTATTCACTCTTGACTTAAAGATTCCCGGGTTGTAGCCATCAGAAAACAGATTCCGGCAAGGAATTCCACTCCTTAGCACATCACAGAGATCGCACATCCATATCCACTGAAGCGAATGCAATTCTGTTGATTATTGGCACAATTCCTCCGCGCCAATGGACAAGGAGCCTAAATGTAAGTATCTTTTCTGACTGCTAATACGCAAGGGGCAACTTAAGGAACACAGGTAGAGTTAGTAAAGGTCTGACACTCCCTCTCGCTACACCTCGGGCAGGACTTATTCGTTGATTAACAATCCAAAAAAAAAACCAGGCAAGTGCGAGTCGAACTCGCGTACTGAGGGTTTCGTACAAACTTACCTATGAAAACTGTTCGATTCCCGGATTGAGTTATGAAGACTTTTCCGAATCGCAAGTTTTTTTTGTGATGTAAACAATTTAGTTTTCAGATATTTTCCAACGGGAAGTATCCTGTATTTTTTATTCCCTTGAGTGTCAAAATACAAGTTTTTTTGCCACATAAAGGGCCGTATCTTTTTTTGGTCAACTCAGAAATTATATTTTTTTCAGTTTCAAGAGACGGCAGACCAGATTATATGGTTTTAATTTCAAAACCTAAAAAACGGGCTCATCAATAAAACACTGATATAAAAATAACATAATATTTATTTAAGAAAATTCCGTTGGACGTACAAAATATTTCATTAAGTTTACATTAATTGTATGTCAATAATAAATTATGAGAATAAGTAGCTAAAATACTATTCTATAGATCACTAGACGTTCCTCGTCTGGTAGATCAAGACTTCCATCAACGCTCAGGCACGTGGGCAGAACAAAGGAATCGGAGATGTGGCCTACTCGAGGCGTTCGGCGCGAACGAAACGATTGTATCTTAGCTAGGGGGGCAGGTGTTTTATTAAGTGCCCATTTAGGCCCAGCACGTCGGCAAGTCGGCAGAGAGCAGTGGTGGCCGAGTGGTAACAGCCCCGACTTACGAGTTGTAGGTCGCGGGTTCAAACCCAGCCAGGCGCATTACTTTGTGTAATTTATTTCATCACCACTGCTCTCAAAACGGTGAAGGAAAACATCGTGAGGAAACCGGCATGTCCTAGAACCAAAAATTCGAAGACATGTGACATCCACCAACCCGCACTGGGCCCGCGTGGTGGATTACGGCCCGTTCCCTCTCCTAGAGAAGAGGCCTGAGTCCCAACAGTGGGAACATTATAAGGCCGACTATGCTATGACTATACGTCGGCAAGAGGAAGGACCCTTCGGCATCCCTAAATACAAGCCAAGACATAGTTTTCGACGGTGTTCGCTTGCATGTAGGGGTGCCGAAGGATTCTTTTCCTTGGGCCTATGTGCAATATTGTAAATTGAATTAAAGATAATTTAAAAAAAAAGATTCATTTACATAAACAATCACTTTCCAAGACATTATATATATTCAGAGATCGGAATAGGACGAGTATATTTACCTAAAGTTTATGTAATTAAATAACAACTTTGACAATACCTTCTCTAAAATTCCGGACTCGTAAACATGACTGTCAAATTTCGGGATTTATGAGATTGCAAATTATTTAATGTGGTTTGAATTCAATTGAATAAAATTATTGTATTGACAATCTTAAAATTTTAGAATTCCATACTGGCAGGAGGAATGCTAACAGAAAAATCATTTGTCAATTCATTGTTAAACAAGTTTTCAATGAAAATCATGTTTTCATAGCAAGCTTTTGTAGCGTGGTATATTCCTATATAATTAATACTCGTCAAGACCATTACAAAAAGCTCAAACACGATAGAGTTATTTGAGTTCCTATGGCCACCTTCCGGTTCCATCATCAGATCAGCTCCATGTCATAATAATTTTGCATTGTCATCTGATTTACACATGCATGCAAAAGGCCAATGAAACTATTGGCATGTTTTACTTTCTTCTTTTCGCCAGAAATGACCCTAGGTTATATGTTAGAGGACAATAAGAGGAATCAATAGCAAAAAGAAAAAGTTCTTTAAACCGTAAACGAACGAAGATACGTATAGAAGCATTGCTAGTATATTTTTGTCAGGAGTTACCTATTTTCGTTATATTATAACGAAATAGAAATATAATACGTAATATTTTGAGGTTTTCATTGATAAAATAAATTAAATTGGTTATTACTGTTATATTTTTTCCACACGCAGTTTTTCATCACTAGAACTAGTAAAAAAAATTGTGATAAATGAATCGAAAAGATATGCGTTAGACAATTAAAGTGTCAATTAAATAATGTCAATTGTCAATTGACACTATTTAATGCGTACTCACCAAAAAAACCGAAACCTAAACTATACTTAACAAAGGTAAACTTAAAATATCAGACATACAGTATTTTTATTTAAGAAAAATAACGCCTGATAACAAACTATAGCAATATACCAAATAGTCTTTAACTTCGTTTGGTTACGGTTGGTAGACATAATTCTTTTTGCTATTGATTTATCTTACAGTCCTTTAAGATATGGTCTAAGTTTCACTTTTGGCGAATATAAAAAATTACATAGAAAAGAGAAGTTTCATTCCTCTTTCAGCTCAATCGATAATCGGGAAGTGGATCAAATTTAATTTGCAAGATTTGATTACATACAAACAAACATCGAGACAGATGAAACTAAATAAAAGTTTGTAAAAAATACATTGTTTTTCTTTCTAAAATACAGGCAACGTATAGTAATCCATAAAATTGACAATTCAAAGTGAAAGCTTCGGACCCTAGCGTGATCATGATCCCGCTAGGTGGCGCTGAACTCAATATTTTTGGCGTATTTCGTTTTTAATCATCGTCATCATCATTTCAGCCGAAAGACGTCCACTGTTGGACATAGGCCACCTCCAAATGTCGCCACAATGACCGGTCCTGTTCGTCTCGCATCCATCGGATTCCCGCGACCCTCACCAGGTCATCGGTCCACCTTGTGGGAGGCCTTCCAACGCTGCGTCTTCCGGTACGTAGTCGCCATTCCAAAACCTTTCGTCCCCATCGACCATCTGATCGTTTTTAATAAATAGGAGTAATACATGAAGTCAAGTAAATGGCATTTACTTAAATTTGACAAACCGCTTTATTGAACTTTGTCAAATTTCATCTCAAAATCTACCCAATCATGATTGTGAATGACTAGAAAAAACAAAATAAACTAAAAATTTAGAGTTTAGCTCTATCGAGAGAGAAAATGGCCACGCTCAGGCCCGAAGTTTGAACCTTAAAACGCAAAAAAATATAACAAGCTTTGAACGCGTTCTTAAAAATATTAAAAGCATCCTAATAAATGCAACAAGACATCTTTATTCCATACTAAAATAAAGAAGATTAAAATTTTATGTCTAAAGTAGGCGCCAGATGGGCTTGGAATAACGGTCATTGACCCTCCTACATTTATTGATATTCTTAATTTAAAAAATGGAAATAGAGTGACATAAAAATACATCATCATACATCCGCTCCGCCCACGAGCGGGATATGTCATTAGATGATTTTCCAAACCTAAAAAAAAACATGGCTGTCTTGAATTCTTGAATTTACCTATTTCGCGATCCTTGATGGTGTGTCCAGACCTGGCGAATGCGCTGCTCGCGGCTCGTACGAACCTCAAATGCACGCGCGCAGTACAAAATCGATTCTCCCTGACTCGAGTACTGGAATCGCGTCTGGCGGACTCGAATCAAAATAAATTGGTACAGATACCGGCACGGATCTTGAGCGCTGACTTCTACAGTTCTACTTGCGCAGAAGCACGCAGAAGTGAAATATCAGGTCTCTTTAGTGGTATGAAATGAGACGCGGGGGCGGGGAGTGCAATCCTTGTACAGTGATTGACTCGCCGATGTGTACGATGCGTAAAGCGATCCCCGATCTTTCGCCGAGCGCTCAAGATTCGTGCCGCTATCTGTACTCGAGTATGCGAGTCCGCAGCAGGAATTGAGCCTGACTCGACTCAAATTATACTCGGCACATCGCTAGTTCGTATTCGGCGTCTACACCGCGCGTGCTTCGTAGGAACATGAAATCTCGCGAGCGGCATATTCGCTAGATCTGGACGCATCTTTACATTTTTTAGTAAAGAAAAAGAGTTCATTGTTATATTTTCGGGTACCAACGCAAATATATTAGCAAAAACGTCAATGTACTTTACTCTAAGTTTATCTGGCGTCTTGTATAGTTTTAGGCACGGTAATTATCGAAAAAATAATGTGCCAAATTGTAAAGTGATAGTTTTTTTTTTGGTTTTGAGTTTATCGCGAACAGACAGACACAGTGGGAGATTTTATTTAATAATAATTAAATAAAAATAAAGCCTCAGAATCAGAGATACATTAGGGGACAGTGTCCCCCATCACGACTCGCAACGGTGTTTAATTGCCCAACAACATGTCCCGTCACGTGAATGCGTTGTAAAGTTTCGGGGGGGGGGGGGTAATTAACGGGACAGGCAACGTTGCAGCGTCATGTTGGGGGACAATTTGTCACCTAACGTATATGAGACATTAGGGTACCTTTAACAAGTTAGCTGCGAAGTTACAATAAAATATTATTATTATTAAGCTGCACATAAAAACTATGTTATTGTCTTAAGATAGAATTTAATAATATAATAACAAAATTACTATTTAATAGTACGTATTCACCAACCCACACTGGGCCTGCGTGGTGGATTAAAGTTGTCAAAAAATAAATGGCCCGTTTTGACATCTGTCAAATCGAATACTTAAATAGGCAAAAAGAATATTCGCAACATACTCCATCATATTATTTAACGCGCCATAAAATTTCTGTATCTTTTTAAAAGAAATCAAGTCAAATCGAAGAATTAATATGGTGAGCAAAATAAGAAATTTTTAAAATTTAGTTTATTTACGAACTGTGAACGAAAAAATTTTAATCAGAATCCAGATCTTCAATTTTGCTCATCTCTGAGTTCTTTGATTTGCCAAATTTCTTACGATTTGAAAGTATGACGTGACGTCACAACATGGCGATCGATCCTATTCTTATTTGTAACGCATTGTAATTATTATTTTATTGTTTCTTTCAGTTTCGTTCAAAGTTACATTATAGGGTACTAGCAACCCGCCCCGGCTTCGCACAGGTATAAATGAAGAACCGCTCGACCGATTTTGTGCAAACTTCACATAAACCATCTACTAAATAGTCCGAACAAAGCCTCAACATTTGGTTTGGATAGGTGAGCACGTTCTTGAGTTATAAAATTACAACGAAAAGTGATAAGACTAGCTTTTGCCCGCGACTTCGTCCGCGTAGAAGTCGAAAATGGTTTTATTAGGTTTTTTGAAATACGAAAATGTGAAATATTATTTATTATCTTCGTCGTGTGTGATAGTCCATTGAATTGTATGGCGAGCGACATTGTATCTTAAGATAAAAATATTATAGTATCTTAGCCGTGTGCAGCGCCCCTTAGTAAACTCCACTGCGGGTGACTTAACCTACGACAAACTTATTATTTTCGGTTGGTTGGTTTACAGTAATCGGGTCTAGGGATCGAACCGCTAAATTGTATTTCCGGGATAAAAAGTACCCAGTGTGGTACCCAGGATATTAAAGAATAATTATATAAAATTTCATCGCAATCCAACCGGTAGTTTTTGCGTGATGCCTGAACAAACAGACAGACAGACAAAAATTTGTTTAATCACATTTTTGGGTTCGGTGTCGGTCTCCATGCCATTAATTTTTTTGATATTTTCAATGTACAGAATTTTCACTTCTACAGATTTATTATAAGTATAGATACGATAAGATTTCTCAAATGTCAATACGGGCCTTTATTTTTTAACGAGATTTCAACCCATTCCCTCTCCTAGAGAGAAGGCCTGAGTCCCAGCAGTGGGAACATTATAAAGCTGCGAATGTTACATGTACGTATCGTAATTTTCAGAGCACTATATTTTAATATATCTAGCATATATCATCATCTTCCTGCCCTTGTCCCGTTTTATTTGGGGTCGGAGCAAAACATTTTTTTTCATCCATTCTGTCCTGTCTAAACGTGTGTAACTCTACTGAACCGACTCACTGTTCCGAAACATTTTAGTGTTCCGAAATATTGGAACAGCAGTAATATTTTAAATGTATCATTTGGAACAATTGGAACACTGAAACACTCTTTACTTTAAGTGACCTGCAGTCTTTTTAAAATTTAAAAAGTCATCATCATCTTCCTGCCCTTGTCCCGTGTTATTTGGGGTCGGCGCAACACGTTTTTTTCTTCCACTCTGCCCTGTCACTCGTCATGCTATCACTAACTTCCTTTTCTTTCATATCACTCTTCACACAATCCATCCATCTTTTCTTTGACCTCCCTTTCCCTCTCCATCCATCCACATGTAAACTCATAACTCTTTTAGTAACATGCGTCTCATCCCTCCTCTTCACATGACCATACCAAGACAAAAATTTAAAAAGTAAATAGTGTAAATTTTATTGAACTGAACTAAAAACATCGGCTTTAAATTATTCTCAAATCAATATTCAATTAAATAAAACTTTTAGTGTATATGACGCAACGTAACAGATTAGGATTCATAACAGTCAGTGTCTGTGTTGTATATTGTGTGCCGTTGTTCAAAAGTCAAGAAAAAGTTCTTAAAATGGTTATATATATAACTAGTTTCTGTCCGTGGCTTCACTCGCGTGACTGTAAGGTTTCTCCATACAAACTTTGGACCCCCGCTTTATCCCCTTTTCGGAAAATCCTCTCTTCGTGCTCGCCTACGTCATAAAAGGAAACCTTGTGCAAAATTTCACGCTCCTAATCCCAGTAGTTTCGGCTGTGCGTTGATATGTCAGTCAGTCAGTTTCCCCTTATATATATATATAGATAGTAGCTTAAAACATTTAATCACACACATAATGACATGCAAAATTTTTGTTACAGGTAAAATTAATTACATATTATTTCAATTGTAGTACAAATAAACAAATTATTATTAATTAATAATAATAATAATTCGTTTATTTTCTCACCACAGTATCACAGCAATTACAAAACTAAGACAATGACAATAATTGGGTTCATACTGTGGAAGACTGGTGCCTAAGGTAGGCTTTTGGCCTGTATTTCAAGGTCACCAGCTCTTACCCTCTTTTATTAATAATTAAATAAATAATTAAATTTGAACTGAAGGAATTCTTTTATAGTATAAAAGGGATTCTCAATCAACCACCTGCGTAAAGCCCTTTTGAAGCGGACCATTGGAAGTTTCTTAAATCGGTCTGGAATCTCCAAAAATTCCAAATTTTCCGTTCCGTAAATTAATAAAAAAAAATCCCATATCTTGTGAGCCGATGTTCCAAATGTTCTAAATGATACATATTACTGTTTCAGAACATTTCAGTGATTCAGATGCAAATTTTACAATCTTAAAGATTACTCACTCACACACCCACTAGATCACTATGCCCACGCTTTGTCCTGCCGCCCGTCACACTATCACTAACTCCCTTTTCTTTCATATCACTCCTCACACAATCCATCCATCATTTATTTAGCCTCCCTCTCCATCCATCCACATGTATACTCATAACTCTTTTAGTAACATGTGTTTCATCTCTCCTCTTCACATGACCATACCAAGACAAACGATTCCCTTTCAACTTTTCAGTCACTGGCGCCACTTTCAAACTTCCTCTTATATATTCATTTCTCACTTTATCCATTCTCGTCACACCACACATCCATCTCAACATTCTCATCTCCGCTACATGCAATCTTTTTTCATCCGTCTTTCACAGCCCAACATTCTGATCCATCCGTTTATGAATCTAGCATCTCTATGACTTTTTTTTACTAGAATTAATGAAGTCTTTTATTTTGGCTAATGTCTAGTTAAATTGGATTCAACAGCAATGTGGAAGTTATACAAAAAAATGCTGAGATACACGACTTTCATGACTTTCATTATTCTTGCCACTTCTTGTCCTTAGAGAACCCGTTTAATAAAAATATTTAGAATAGAATTGAATAATAATATTAATAAAAATATTTAGAATTGAAGTGAATTGATAATTAATTATATCGAATTGACAATAAAGAATGATGCCAGGATTTCTATAAAATCTGGGCCCACCTTCGAATAGCTATGTGTGTTGTATTGTTTGTTATGTAAATTTTAAAGTATGGCACCAATATCCAAATCTTAGTCGGTTTAGAGTTTTATTTTTCTTTTTTTATAAATAAAACAATGATGATATTGTATTTTGTGGTTTTTTTTAGGTGGGAAGTCATCTAATGATGTCTCCCGCCCTTGGGCGGAGCGCGAGGGTCCCGCCCTTGGGCGGAGCGCGGGGGTGTGTCAGACTTTTACTGACTAAAACCCACTCCTGTTCCTTCTTTGCCTTCGTTCCAGAGCCCCGGGGTTCTTTTTCGTATCACCCTTGGCCCCAGTAGGCTTCGACCCTGCTGGGCCCTCCTTGAGGCGCGCGTGGAACAGTACGCGCCGTCGACGACTTGGACTCGGTCCGAACGGTTATCGGACAGTCGGACGGCGAGCTACCCATTGCTCGCCGTCCGCAAGCCCGGGCCTATGGTGGCCGGAAATCGGGATCGGAATCCCCGTGGCGGGGGCATGAGGTCCATTGCCTCACGCGATCGGCCGCCTCCTTGGCTAGCATTACTACTTCGCAGAAGGAGGCGATCGCCTGCCACTCCTCCTCGCTCCGGACCATGGCCTGTACCAAGGCCCGGCGCATGAAGGGACTAAGATTTGGAATAAGACCTAAGACCTGGATATAACATACATAACCATTGGAAGATGGGCCCAAGATTTACATCATCCCTTAGTAAAAATCTAGTTTTAAAACAAATCATAACCTTCCTTTCAATTTCGCCGCAGTCGGGTAATGAAAATCCTCTTAAATATCGCCGTCACCAGCTAAAGCTGCAAACTTATTCGCCATAGCGGTCGTCTCCTCGTCATCGCTACTGTCTGAGCGTTCGTCAGCGCTGTCGGAATGCCTGTCGCCGTCAGAATCTGACGACAACACCTCTTCGGACTTGGCGTCAGAAGTTAACGCCTGCACCCAACGAACGTATTTTATTTCTTCGCACGTTTCGTATTTTTCTGTGGAAAGAAGTGTTTCATGAGAAAGGTTTAGGTGTATGATCGTAATACATGTTTATTATAGTAGAAAAAAGTTAGACTAGAAGGACTGGAACAATTTGCCTGCTGCGGTCTTACCGTCCGATTATAATTTGGGTGTCTTCAAGGCTAGAGTGAATAGGCTCTTAATAAACTAGTGCGCCTCACCATCAACGATTGCATCACTGCTCACCATCAGGTGGGATGGCAGTCAAGCAATTAGTTTATATTAAAAAAAAAAACCCGCGCGAAGTAGGGTCGGGTGGCTAGTCTGTATATATATCACTGCAAAATTGTAAACGCCGTAAGATTGTAAAATATAGCGAGAAATAATTTTTGGTTATATGGCCGACAATGGAGCACGCTTGCCTAGAAGTAACCTATTCACTCTTGACTGAAATACCCCTAGGTTATAGCTAACAGGGAACACAGACTCCGGCAGGGAATTCCACTCCTTAGCTGTACGTATAATGAATGTGTTCCCAAAACGCTTTGTACGTATGGATGGGATGTCCACCATGTACCGATGGTGCAACGCCGTACGTCTAGTGGTCCAATGCACACTCCTTGAAATGTTGATGCTCAAGACTTTGAAGTTTTGATTCGACAAGTGCATCATCACCGATGGCTTGCTTCTCAATCGACTTCAGGGCATCAAGCTGATGCCTTGTGTACGGTGTACGCACATGAGTTTTAAATTATATTTATTACAATAAGTTAGCCAGTAGGTAGGCTCACATACTTGCACTTTGGACGCGACCTACATTTGGCAGTGCATTGACACTGACATATTGCATTGTTCTATGCATTTTATGTATCTATCATTTTAGTGTTCAATTAGACGTGGTTTGAGTCGGACAACTTGCATTTTTATTTAGATTCATCCCGTTGTGCATTCACTGACATTTTCTGCATTTAAGTTTAATTTGACATTCTGCATTACATTGACATTTTACATCTGCATTGACATTACTTATGTTAGGGAAGCACCCTACACCTTGTTTGATTCTACAAACATCAAGACTGCTTTATTGGTTCTTTTCTCAACCTATTTACATGTACCCTCATAATGCAATTACATCCTAAATGACCGACATCACACATCAACTTCCAAACTTCAGGCGGCTACAGAGTAATTCTTAAAAGAAAAATCTATTAGGACTTCTTTCCCAACCCAGGGATCGAACCAAGGACACCATGCTCAACAGTCGCATTTGCAACCACGAGACCAACGGGGCAGTAATAACATGAAAGACTATGTTGAAGACAGACTACGTTGAAGACAAGAGAAGAATTAAATGACTAAAGTGACAAAATTAACTTGAACTGACCTCTGTTCTCAGTGAATCCGGGCGGTCGTAGCCACAGACAGATCCGGCCGTCCAGCGCCATCCTGAGAAGACTATTAGCCGCCCTATACGTATCTAATCTGTGGGAAAAAAAATAAAGTAAAAAGGAGTTTTTGTAGGGATTTCTTTGAGCGAAGTTCAGTGTCCGTTTTAATTATTCGCAAATTGATTTCTAGTGGATATTTTCATGTAAAATTAGTATAATTTTGTATTTCAAAAGTCAAAGTTTTTTATTTCACATAGGCCTACATGGGCACTTATAAAACGTCAGAAGCTAGTGTACGTTTCCAAATTGGTCGTTTCCTATGGAGAAGAACCGGCAAGAAACTCCATGGTTACTATTTAAAAAAAAAAAAAAGTTGTTACAATATTTCCATATTACAGTATAAGTAGATATTATGTAAGGACAGTGTAGACTGTTCAATATTGTACTAAAAAGTACAATAAAAATAATCATAATAAAAAGGAACCTAAGAATTCGCGAAGTCTACAGTGTTCTCACATTCACATTATAAAAAAGAGGCTATATAAATAAAAGCAAGCAAAAAAAATAAAAAAAAATTGCAAAAGCAATGTGTTATTGTTGTGATTGTGATTTCAAGTGTCTGCGCAAGAGATGCTACAGGTATACAATTGTGAACTGTGACGATCTACCCCAACGATTGATGTTAACAAAGATCACTTTAAATAGAAATAATTTTAATGAAAATAAAATTTCTTACATGAGTGTGTATGTGTGATGGTGTGTTTGTATGTATGTTTTATATGTTTAGTGTAAGTATGTATGATGTGTGCTTTGTGTAAATTGTGTGGGTGTGCGTGTTTGGATATACAGGGTTATTTGTAAAACACCGGCAACCTCACAGCACTATGTTGAAAACATCATAAACAACAATTTTTGTTCTATAACTTTTCAAAATTTATCATATATTGGTTCCTCAGATTTTCATACAAAAATAAGAATATTTAAATAGAACGTTCTAAATGTTACGAAGTCTATGCGAAACAAGCGATACTACAATAGCGGAGGGGAGCGGGGAGTGCTCGGGGGGCGTAGGTAGGTACAGCAAAATACAGAGTTGAAATGTGTTAGATAGAACAATGAAATCATGAAGGTTTGTTTTTGTTAAATGTATTATGTTTTGTAAAAAGTCATAGAACAAAAGTTGTTGTTTATGATGTAAGTAATATAGTCCTGCAAGGTTGTTGGTGTTTTAAAAATAACCCTGTATATGTAGGTAGTTAGGCGATTAACACACTGCCCCGCACCACGCAGCGTAGCGCATGAATGCGTGTTTGAACGTTGCTTGTAAGTATATCCATTTTTATAGAAAACACGCACAGTCCAACACACAGAAAATGCATCCACGCGCGTTCATTCAGATCACACGCCTACAAGCGGAGAAACATGAGCACATGCGCGGGTGCGGCGCGACACGCGAGGTGTGGACACAGAGTCTCGCAGGCACGTGCGTCATTTTGAACAGCTTTGAATGAAATGAGTTAGAGCCGTCGTGAATCCACAAAACGCAATTACGCGCGTGAGTGCGTAAAAACCCACACGATGATGCATATCTGCACTCCCGCATGTACACGCGTAGGTGCGTTGACAAGCAACATGCAGCGTGATGCGTGGCAGTGTGATAATTGCCTAAGTAAGGATTCTGTTTTTAAATAGTAACGCACCAGTAGCCATTCGGTATGGAGACACACATTGTGTCAGCGATTTTTTTTAGTTTCTTTTTTTTTTAATTTGATATAAATCAGTGCTTGACTGCGATCCCACCTGATGGTAAGCGGAGATGCAATCATTGATGGTCAGGCGCACTAGTTTATTAAGAGCCTATTCACTCTAGCCTTGAAGACACCTAAATTATAGTTGGACGGGAAGACCGCAGCAGGCAAATTGTTCCAGTCCTTCGATGTACGCGGTATAAACGACGAAGCGAAACGCTTAGTCCGGACCGTTGAAGTTTCAACAACGTAAGGGTGGATACTCGCCGTTCGTCGGGTTGTCCGATGGTAGAAAGGAGATGGCGGGATCAGGTCATGCAATTCCCGCGCACACTCTCCAAAATGTAACCTGTAAAATACCGATAGGCTGGCTACCCTGCGCCTGTGCTCGAGGCTTTGTAGATTGGACTCTGATCAAATCTGGATCCCTAATTAGCCTCTTCACACTAGTTTTCTTAAATTTTGTTTTTACAGTGTGTGTATCCATGCGTGCCAATTAAAATATTTTTCTTTCTTTCTTTCTTTCTTTCACACGTACCTGGCAGCCTTAGCGGTAATGTAGTTTCTCTTCTTGGCCCAACCGTCGCAGATGTCCCGTGGAGACCACGTGTCGTCTCCTTCCGGGTGCTCCATCCTCATCAGTTTGGGGAGGTCCAAGCGTTCACCTAGGTACCTGGAATTACAATAAAGTTACAATCATGCTCACTCAAATGTCTCACTGATGGTGGCGCGTGTGTTGGATCATTCGGTTCCCTTCAAAATGGTTGAGCTGAGTGGTGCTAATATTCGCGTCATGTCCGTGAACGGGTATTTAGTTTTTATTTTTATTTACATTGTTCTCACATGATAGCGACAAGAAACATGTAACAGATATATTTGTAATTACAAAACATGATTGAAAAGAGTGCCATGGAGTTTCTTGCACATTCTTCTCCATAGAGATCTACGCTTTGGAATGTGCAATTAGCATCATTTTTTCTAACTCACTGACTTCTTGACATTTCAAAAGTCCTGTAAATGGTTTATTTGAAATAAAATGCTTTGACTTTGACTTTGAATCACGGCGAATTAAAAAAAAAACTGGGCAAGTGCGAGTCGGTTTCACGCACTGAGGGTTCCATACATTCTTACCTATGTAAATAGGCCAATTCCCGAATTGAGTTACTAAGATTTTTCCAACGCGAATTTGTTTTTTTTTGTTTTGTAACATAACAACAAATTTACAGTTTCCAAATTTATTCCTATACCTGTGCTATGAGACCTTGCTTTATGGGAAATTTGATTCCCTTGAGAGTGTCGAAATATACGTTTTTGTGACAAAAACGGCCGTATCTTTTTTTTTCGTTAACATAGAAGTTGGATTTTTTCACATCTTCAAGGGACCGCAAACCTAAGTATATAGTTTTAATTTAAACTCGATACTTTCATGCGTTCCCTAGATAAATGCTCTTGACATACAGACAGACGAACAACAAAGTAATCCTATAAGCATTTCGGTTTTTCTTTTTGAGGTACGGAACCCTAAAAAATACGGTCATTTAAGGGATGGATAGTACTAATCAATAAACCATCATCATTTCAGAGAGCAGTGGTGGCCGAGAAGTAACGGCCCCGACTTACGAGTTATAGGTCGCGGGTTCAAACCCAGCCAGGCGTATTACTTTGTGCAATTTATTTCATCACCACTGCTCTCAAAACGGTGAAGGAAAACATCGTGAGGAAACCGGCATATCCTAGACCCAAAAATTCAAAGACATGTGACATTCACCAACCCGCACTGGGCCCGCGTGGTGGATTACGGCCCTTTCCCTCTCCTAGAGAGGAGGCCTGAGTCCCAACAGTGGGAACATTATAAGGCCGACTATGCTATGCTATGCATCATTTCAGCTGAACGACGTCCGCAGCAGGCAAATTGTTCCAGTCCTTCGATGTACGCTGTCTAAACGACGAGGCAAAACGCTTAGTCCGGACCGTAGAGATGGCAACCATGCAAGGGTGGACACTCACCTGATGGTAGTATAAGGTTCTCTAAGCTGTGCTATGGGGTACGATCCCATGAGTATCTGAATGGGTCGAGGCACCGTTGACGGGAAGACCAGACCGGGACAGTCGCATAGACGAACCTGTGGACAAAATAATTTAAAGTTTATTATCCGACCGAAATACTGCAGCCGAAACCGAATCTTCGACTTCTGCTCCAGTTTCGGCCTAAGCCGAAATTGAAACTGACTTAGTAACAGCAAAAGTGACAACAATTGCCGCCGGGATTCCGATCCCGATTTCCGGCCACCGTAGGCGCGGGCTTGCGGACGGCGAGCAATGGGTGGCTCGCCGTCCGATCGTCCGATAACCGTGACCGGGCCCAAGTCGTCGACGGCGCGTACTGTTCCACGCATGCCTCAAAGAGATGTCAGCAACTGTAGGGGCCCAGCAGGGTCGAAACCTACTGGGGCCATGGGTGATGCGAAAGAGATCCCCGGGGCCCTGGAAATAAAATGGCAGAGAAGGAACAGGTGTGGGTTTTTAGTCAGTAAAAGTCTGACACTATCCCCCGCTCCGCCCAAGAGCGGAGATGTCATTAGATGATTTTCCCACCCGGAAAAAAAAAAGTGACAACAAATAAAAATAATATTTCGATACAGTTATGCTTCTCTTAGCTGCCATTGGCTTAATTTAATTACTATTTGTTCATTAGTTTTTTTTTAAATTATTATTACTTATCTACATTGTGCTCACATAATAGAAGCGACAAGAAATATGTAACCAAGATTTATGTAACTCATAATATGATTTAAACGAGTGTCCATGGAGTTTCTTGCACGTTCTTTTATATATATTTTATATATAGAGACTACGCTTTGGAACGTGCAATTTAGCTTCACTTTTTTTTTTTTTTGACTGCTTTGACAATTCAAAAGTGCCTGTAATTGGTCTATTTGAAATAAACGTTTCTGATTTCTGCTTAATTATATTAGTTACAACATTCATTAAATACTAAATCGTATAAATTGACGATTACATATAAATAATAACACACCTACATAACTAACGAGTTCGTTGGTTTTTATCTATTACAAATTTCAGCTCAAAGGCACTAGTTTTGGTCGAGTCGAATATTCGAATATTCCCTATTTTAGCAGAAATCATTTTTATTTTTGCCGAAACCAGTTTTTTTTCTACCAAAACTATTTCTTTTTTGTGGCCGAAAACCGTTTCTTTTATTAGAGCATTCCAGTTTTTTTTTGCTTGAGTCAGTGCTTTTTTGGCTGATATCAGGCCTCCAGCCCTAACCAGGTTTATTGGATTAAACCGAAACTACAGGCAAAACTAGTTTATTTCTTTGCTGATAGTAGTTTTTTTGGCAGAAAACAGTATTTTTTGGATATAACCGAAGCTCTAGCAGAAACCAGTTCTTTTTAGGCAAAACAATTTTTTTTGGCCGAAACCGAATCTTCGGTCGGTCTCTAATAAACATTAAAATCACACCTGTACATACATAGTACCAACAGGTGTCTATTGCCGGCAGATAATTTCAGCAAAAGCCTAATACCGGCAGGCTGTTAATAGCGGCTTGTGTCTAATACCCAACAGGTTGGTAATTTCGGCCGGTGTCCAATATCGGCAATTTGTTAATGCCGGCTTATATCTAATACCAACGTTGTTAATTCCGGCAGGTGTCTAATATCCGGCAGGTGTCTAATATCCGGCAGGTGTCTAATATCCGGCAGGTGTCTAATACCCGGCAGCAGTTACCTGTGGCGTCAAGTAGATCGTCTGGAAGTGCTTGGTGTGTCCTGGAGTGCGCGACACGGACACGACGCAGCGCCCCATGAGCGCGTTCAGTAGCGACGACTTGCCCACGTTGGGCTGCCCCACGCAGCCGATGGTGAGCACGCCTGACTTGTAGCGTTCGTGAGTGTAGAAGGACGTGTCAGCCTTTTCCAAGATTGTTTCGCCTGGAGACGAATATTATTTATTATACAACTAGCGACCCGCCCCGGCTTCGCACGGGTGCAATGCTGATCACGTCATAGTATGACCTTTTTAAGGTATGCAATGTAAGCACAAAAAATATGTTTATTTACGACATCACGTTAAAAACCTCTAAAATAATCAGTGTTCCTCTACTATAATGTGCGTGAATTATACATGTAAACCTTCCTCTTGAATCACTCTATCTATTAAAAAAAAACCGCATCAAAATCCGTTGCGTAGTCTTAAAGATCTAAGCATACATAGGGACAGATAGACACGAAAAGCGATTTTGTTTTATACTATGTAGTTATGTGTTGTTTTCGATATCCCATAACTCAACGTTTATATTATACTAAGTTCAGTCAGCGGCTTCGCCCGCATGTAAGTATTCTCCATATAAACTTTAGGCCCCCGTTTCATTCCTTTAAAGAGGGATTTTTGTAAAATTCGTTCTTAGTGCTCGCCTACCATACTTTTCACGTATCTTACCCAATCTTAGAATCCACAGGGTTAATGGTGATTGAGATAAGAATGAGAAGTATTTAATATTTATTAAATCAATTTCTATTTTTAATTAGTTTTTTTTTTTTAATATTATTACTTATCTACATTATGCTCACATATTAGAAGCGACAAGATATATGTAACCAAAATGTCCATGGAGTTTCTTGCACGTTCTTCTCCATAGAGATCTACGCTTTGGAACGTGCAATTTAGCTTCACTTTTTTTTTTTGACTAACCGACATTTTGACAATTCAAAAGTGCCTGTAATTGGTCTATTTGAAAAAAAACGTTTCTGATTCCCGATTTCTGAATAGGTCTACACAGGGGCTCCTTGGTCGAATTTGCTAAAGGCCCCACGCTGGGTTAATCCGTCACTGGCGGTCAGGGCCACTAACCACTAGACCAACAGGCCAGTCAAGTCAATAAGATATTATTTATCCCGGGACTATATTCCCTTGGGACAATTTTCTACATTCGTGCAGGCAAAGCCACAAGCAGCGGCTAGTATTAAAAAAAAAATCACTCACCAACTTCAGCTCCTTCATCATAATCAAACTCAACGTTAGTTTCATCTTTTATCTTCTTCTCCCAAGAGGAGAGATCTACTTCTCCCTTCACGATCTCTTTGCAAGCTTCTAGTATCTTCGTGGCTCCTTCTGCGCACATCCTTTGCTTGCCTTTACGACGTCTAACTTGTAACCCTGAAATTTTACATACGCATAAAACTTTGAAGTAACTTAAACCAGTGCTTGACTGCGATCCCACCTGATGGTAAGCGGAGATGCAATCATTGATGGTGAGGCGCACTAGTTTACTAAGAGCCTATTCACTCTAGCCTTGAAGACACCTAAATTATAGTTGGACGGGAAGACCGCAGCAGGCAAATTGTTCCAGTCCTTCGATGTACGCGGTATAAACGACGAAGCGAAACGCTTAGCCCGGACCGTGGAAGTTTCAACAACGTAAGGGTGGAAACTCGCCGTTTGCCGGTTTTGCCGGGAAGTAACTTTCGAGGCATAGCACGAAGAATCGCCAAACTAAGTGGCAACGGGCAGGGCAAATTGCTCGCAGAACGGATGGCCGTTGGGGCCGAAAGGTTTTGGAATGGCGACCACGTACCGGAAGAAGTAGCGTTGGCAGGCCTCCTACAAGGTGAACCGATGACCTGGTGAGGGTCGCGGGAGACCGATGGATGCAAACGCACAGGACCGTTCATTGTGGCGAAATTTGGGGGAGGCCTATATCCAACAATGGACGTCTTTCGGCTGAAATGATGATGATGATGAACTTTCGAGGTATTTTTTGTAACTTTGGCTTGAATGTAGAATTAGAAACCAATATCATCTTCCTGCCCTTATCCCGTGTTATTTGGGGTCGGCGCAACACGTTTTTTTCTTCCACTCTGCCCTGTCACTCGTCATGCTATCACTAACTTCCTTTTCTTTCATATCACTCTTCACACAATCCATCCATGTTTTCTTTGGCTTCCCTCTCCATCCATCCACATGTATGCTCATAACTCTTTTAGTAACATGCGTTTCATCTCTCCTCTTCATATGACCATACCAAGACAAACCATTCTCCTTCAACTTTTCAGTCACTGGCGCCACTTCCAAACTTCCTCTAATATACTCATTTCTCACTTTATCTCTGCTACATGCAATCTTTGAATGTATAATTCAAATTCGGGGAGTGTGCGTCGGAATTGCATAACCTAATTCCGCCCGCGTCCGTTCCATCATCGGACCACCAGGCGTACGGCAATGCGCCACAGGTACATGGTGGACATTCCACCAATACGCACAAAACGTTTTGGGAACACATTCATTGTGCGTACAGCTAAGGAGTGGAATTCCTTGACGGAGTCTGTGTTCCCTGATGGCTGCAACCCGGAAATCTTTAAGTCAAGAGTGAATAGGTTACTTCTAGGTAAGCGCGTTCCATCGTCGACCGCATCGTCGCTTTCCATCAGGTGAGATGGCGGTCAAGCGCGAACCTATCAAGCATAAGAAAAAAATTACAAAAAAAACAACTTACCGGCCTTATCACTAGTAGCCCCCCTCAAATTATAAGCAGGACACGACGTGAAGTACAGCACTCTGAGTTCAGGATATGCTGTAGTAAGATATTCCTTCCATGCAGCCACGACTGATGCACTTACTAGGTCGATTTTATTCAACACTAGTATCATATCCTTCTTTTGCTCGCGAATGTAGGTGTACAGGGAGGGGGGGAACATCATGCCCTGGGGAGAGGAGATGGTGTTAGTATAATAAAATAGTTAGTGTAGTTATTTTAAAATAAGAAAACTATAATATCGCATTGGGTCTTCATCTAGCCTGTAACAGTATTGTAATTTTTTAAAATAATTAAATAAATATGACATTAAAAGGTGTCGAATATTGGTGTCTTATTTTAGCAGGTGGCTAAGTTCAGCAAGTGGCTAATTTCGGCTGGTATCTGATTTTGAATAGTGGCTAATTTCGGCTAGTTGCTTTCACCGGGAGCCGTCTAAGATCGACATGTGAAGACCTAGTACCGTGTCCTTTCTCTGTTTCTGAAATTAATTGTAGAGGGAAGTGGGAGTATCATGCCCTGGGGAAGAGATATATTTAAGTGACATAGTTTTCTTTAAAAAATACATCGCCTAGTTTTTTTTTTTAGGTGGGAAAATCATCTAATGACAAATAAATAGTGTCAGACTTTTACTGACTAAAAACCCACTCCTGTTCCTTCTTTGCCTTCGTCCCAGGGCCCCGGGTTTCACTTTCACACTACCCGTGGAAAAGGAATAACTTTTATCTGCAAGTGTCTAATTTCGGCAGCTGCCTTATATCGACTAATTCCTAATATGGGTCAATGTATAATAACGATAGATATCTTGTATGAAGAAGTACCTTACACGAGGGCTGTGCCGAATATCGTCTAGTGCTTAATACCGACTAGTGTCTAATATCAGCAGGTGCCTAATATGGGTATTAAATACAAGAAAAGTTTATTACCAGTGCGTACATTATTTTGGTGGATCACAAATTGATCGTTTCCTACGGAGAAGAACAGGTAAGAAACTCCATGGTTACTCTTTTGAAAAAATGGTTGTTCTTACAATATTTCCATAGCATAGTCGGCCTTATAATGTTCCCACTGCTGGGACTCAGGCCTCCTCTCTAGGAGAGGGAATGGGCCGCAATCCACCACGCGGGCTCAGTGCGGGTTGGTGGATGTCACATGTCTTCGAATTTTTGGTTCTAGGACATGCCGGTTTCCTCACGATGTTTGAAATATCACTGCTCTCAAAACGGTGATATTTCCATATTACAGTATTAATAAATATTATTTAAGAACAGTGTAGACCAGTCAATATTGTACCCAAAAGCGAAATAATAAACATAGATAGATACTAATAATGACAACGCCAACGTGCGGATGGGACTGGAGTCACGACTACGACTCCGCTGATATCTACTCACGAACCGAGCGGAGAGTCACCATAAAATAACTTTCAAAGTAAAAGTATTTCGTAAACGATAACTTTATTTTTTATTACTAAGACATATTAAAATAAAAAATACGTGTCTTTGATCGCCATGACGCTTACAAGCGACACGGTCGGTAGAAAGCAAACGACGAGTTTGAGCAACAAATAGATGTGCTACATTATAATCTGATACGATAGAAAACAGGTAAAAATATTATTGAAAAAAAATATTGTCGTTCTCTCTAAGTCACTTAATTAAATAGAATTAAAATTATGCATGATCTTTTGACAGGATAGAATGGAAGAAAAAAACATGTTGCGTCGACCCCAAATAAGATGGGACAAGGGCAGGAAGATGATGATGATGAAAATTATGCATGATGTTTATAGTATTCATTCGCTTGCTTTTTGTGGGTATTTAATAGCAAATAAAAGACTTGGTCACAAAATAGATAGGTACAGAAGTCAATCTACATACAAAGCGCGCTCGAGCAACGCACACAGACACCGCTCACGGACACGATATCTCGGCTCAACTCAGCTCAATGCGAGCTCGAGTGCTATCCGTTTGAGACACGCGTCTGTGAACTTTTTTGTGGAAAAATAGACCAACAAGAAAAAACGTTATTCTAACTGTTCAGTAGACGGTTGTTTAAATTCAACATTAAACAGTGAATTGACGTTTTACCAGTTGAGAGAGGTAAGTAGATATTTGCTTGTATTTTGATGGTATGTTTTAACGTAACACAGAACAGGCCTCGCGCCGAGAAAGAGAAAATGATTTTGTGGCCATGTAATATTTTTACAATTCAGATTAGGTAGGCACATATCACCTTGTCCGTTCGCACTCGGACAGTTCGGCGCCACGCGCTGACCCTAGCGCGATCGCCGAGCGCAGCTATGAAAAGTGAAGTACATATATGAGATTGACTTCTTTCTGTACCTATCTATTTTGTGGCTTGGCGTAGAGAGCATACTTCTGCTGCACTTAATGTTTCAAAGAGTTAAAAAGCTAGTGCCTAATATCGTGTTGTGCCTAATACCGACTAGTGTGTAATATCAGCAGGTGTCTAAAATGGGCACTATATTTTAGGGTCGCCTAATATAAGCAAGAACGGGCACTATACTCACGGCATATCGAACATCCACGATCAACAGCAGAACATCACACATTTCCAACACTCGCCACAGTTGTCGCCAAGTCTCCAAATTCAGTTCGAAGTATGACATTTGCTTCCAGTGTTCTGACGCTTGCAGGGTGTCTACATAATTCTGTAGCGGACAAAGAGAAAGTAAAATGAGTTAGTTTTAATGCATAGTCGGCCTTATAATGTTCCCACTGCTGGGACTCAGGCCTCCTCTCTAGGAGAGGGAATAGGCCATAATCCATCACGCGGGCCCAGTGCGGGTTGGTGTATGTCACATGTCTTCGAATTTTTGGTTCTAGGACATGCCGGTTTCCTCACGATGTTTTCCTTCACCGTTTTAAGAGCAGTGGTGATGAAATAAATTATACAAAGTAATGCGCCTGGTTAGGTTTGAACCCGTGGCCACCACTGCTCTAACCATCATAATTTCAGCCGAAAGCCGTCCACTGTTGGACATAGGTCTACTTCAAGTGTCGCCATAACGAACTGTCCTGTGCGTCTCGCATCCATCGGATTCTCGCGACCTTCATCAGGTCATCAGTCCACCTTGTGGGAGGCCTACTAACCTTTTGTCCTCATCGACCATCTGTTCTGCGAGCAATGTGCCTTGCTCACTGCCACTTAAGTTTGACGATTCTTCGGGCAATGTCAAATTTACCTTAGATTACTATTTGTGCTAACTTTCAATTATATCGGTAAACGGAATGAGATTTTGCATACCAAGTAAATTCCCTCTTTTCACCCCTTAAATGTTTGGGCACGCCATAATTATGGCGGTAAGTTCCTTCTTTGAGGAGTGTCTGGAAAGACAACATCTTCCGCATGACGCAGGTCCTCACCGGACACGGCAAATTCGGGAGATTTTTGCACTGAATTGGTGCGGTAGAAACACCCGGGTGTCACAATTGTATGGACCGCCCGGAGGACACGGTGGAGCATACGGTAGAGGTGTACCCCGTTTGGGTAGAACACCGCCGTGTCCTCGTGGGGGCGAACTGAGGCAGCGACCTCTCCTTGCCTTGGAACATGCCATGGTCCGGAGCGAGGAGGAGTGGCAGGCAATAATTTTACATTTTAAATTTAAATATGTAATTTTTTTAATTAGGAAAATGCCGACGAAAAATTTCACCATTGGTGGGTCCAGAATCATGTACTGGATCCGTGGCATTCGTTTCTGCGTCGGTTACAAAGACACCCTGTAATTATATATATAAAAATGAGTTTTTTTTTATTCTTGATAAATTTGCGCTTGACCGCTATCTCACCTGATGGAAAGCGACGATGCGGTCGACGATGGAACGCGCTTACCTAGAAGTAACTTATTCACTTTTGACTTAAAGAATCCCTATTTCTCTTGGTCACGCCATCACGCGTGAACTGCTGGACCGATTTCACATTTTATTTTTTGTTGTATTCATTATTGTAAGGAGAAGAATTTTATGAAAGAAAAAAAAATGTAGTAGGGTAGAGTAGTGTAGAGTAAGGTGGAGTAGGGTAGAGTTGGATAGAGCAGAATAGAGTAGTTAGTTGACGGGAGCGAAGCCGCGGGCAAAAGCTAGTCTATGATATATATATAGATATAAGAAGTTATGAACTGCGGGGTTACCATGACGTTCAAAGTAAGATTGTTTCATTCTTATTGCAGTGTGGGTAAGAGACAGAGCTATACAGGTTGTCTAGCGCCATCTCTTACCCACACTGGAAATAAGAATGAAACAGTCTTACTTTAAACGTAATGGTACAGGTCCTAGTTAGCCTTACCTTAAAATACCTCTGTTCCTGCGCATCTAGCTGCGCGGGCGTCATGTTGAAGTCCCACGGCGGCCTCTTGGGAAACGACAGATCAGTCGGGAAATAATCTTCTGGGTTAACTTCTAGGTCCTTCTCTGGGACGGGCCTTAGTTCTTTTCTGTGAACAAAGATTGGTTCAACCGCTTGCGTCGTGTTCGGTGTCCGATTCGCCAGGGACGTGTATTTGCGACTGGGTACTCTATCTCGTTTAGCTCTTCAATCCCCATAGGTGACAGAAGAGCTGACGAGATGGAGTATTTTTTTTTTAATATTTATTCTTGATAGGTTCGCGCTTGACCGCTATCTCACCTGATAGAAAGCGATGATGCGGTCGACGATGGAACGCGCTTACCTAGAAGTAATCTGTTCACTCTTGACTTAAAGATTCCCGGGTTGTACAGCCATCAGGAAACACAGATTGCGGCAAGGAATTCCACTCCTTAGCTGTACAAATGTGTTCCCAAAACGTTTTGTACGTATAGGTGGGATGTCCACAATGTACTGGTGGCGCATTCCCGTACGCCTGGTGGTCCGATGACGGCACGGGCGCGGGCAGAATTAGGTCGCGGATGTGCGACCCTCGAATCGAATCTAAGCGAGAATGTTTGACGGATATATTTTACGTATACGGTTGCAAGGTAAGGTTGATGAATTTATGCAGGTAAGTACTAGATGACGATCAGCGGCCGTGTCTTCTCGGGTCCAGCCCTGGTCCAGGCTATGATATTTTTTTTAGGTGGGAAATCATCAGGGCGTGTCAGACTTATACTGACTGAAACCCACTCTTATGTTCCATCTTTGCGTTCCAGGGCCCATCTCTCGCTCCACATATGCCTCGCTCCGCATATATCAATCGCCCCGCTCTTTCTTTCTCCGCTACCTTTTTCTTTTCGTTAACTCAGAAGTTTGAATTTTTCACAGGTTCAAGAGACCTGAGTATATAGTTTTTATTGCAACTCGATACCTCCACGTGTTCGAGAGATAAATGGTTTTGACAGACAGATAAGACAGACGGACAACAAAGTGATCCTGTAAAAAGAATAAAAGTACAGAATGCCCCGACCGTGCCCGCACCGAAAGACCACCTCAGCAGTTGATGGCATAGAGGGCAAAACTTACAGCGCATCCTCCTTCTTCATTCGCAGCTCATCTTCGGTCTCCCGGTAGAACTTGAGAGCGTATCGGTTAGTGTCTCTACCTCCGCCCCTGCCGCGGGCAGGCTGATAGTTCACTGACACCACGTCGTAAGCTGTTGTGCCTCCTCCCGCTGCAATTGATAACATTACTCATGTATTCTGAAGGAAATTAAATCGTTACTTTAGATAAGGACTGGGCTACTGACACATGGGCTACATGCCACAGCCACAAACGTCACACACGAGAAGCTAGAAGCGACCACAAGCCACTAGTGGCCGGTGGCAGCTACTTTTTTTAACCCATCCGCAATATCATAATGGACTCTAACAAAGGTCTAAATGCGCGAGGGCCGTGTGACAGCGTTTTGTATCGACGTTTAGTGGCCGGTGCGGGCCACAAGAAGCGAGCAGCGGCGATTTGAAGCGTGTGGCGGCCACCGGCGTCAACCGTGTGCGGCGAATCCATATAAAATGTAAGAAAACAGGAAATATACCGATAGCGGCGTGTGCGGCGACCCCCTTGGCGATCGTGCTACAAAACAATGTAACAAAGCGATCATGGTGTGCCACCGAAAAATCTTGACAAATCAGTGGATAGAAAACTAAACTATGTAATTGTTTATTGAATGCCCCCCTTGCCAAGTTACGATCCGATTCCTTTGTTCCGACCACGTTACTGGGCGTTGAGATAACGTCAGAACAAAGGAATTGGAGGCGTGGCGAACTCGAGGCGTTCGACGCAAACGAAACGATCGTAACTCGGCTAGGGGGGCTGAAATAACTTTATTTGCAACCCTACATTCGTACTGCAATCGTAACAATAATTCTGTTAATTCAAATAAAATTTTAATTTTAATGTGATTTCTGCTGTTGCAAATTATTAAAATGCTAAGTATCTTACTTTAGCATGCAGGCAGGCCAAGGAGGCACTTCCCTCCATTGATGGCCGCTTCACAAAACTGGCCCTACGACTGACTAAACCTCAGTTGCGCAAAGTGACGGCTGTTACAATTGGCCACGGGAACTTTAATAAGCACCTCTCTGTCATAGGAGTTACAGACAGTCCACTCTGCAGAGCCTGCATAGAGGAGGACGACACAGCAGCTCATCGCTTCTAAGCTGCCCTGTGGTCGCTGGATACAGGGCATAGTACCTCAAAAACCCAGGTACCCTCCGTGAAATGGTCAATAATACCAAGGTGCTGCTGGCCTGCCTTGAAGAGCTGGGGTGGATTGAATGACTCATTTGTACTACCCATACGCAAAATACGCGCTTTAGTCGTAGAGTTGCAGATATACAATACAAAATACAATACTTTAGCGTATCCGAATTTTTACATCACGTGCCACCACTGGCATACGAGCCATAGTTTCATCATCCATGCCTTAGAAACTCATGTTAGTAAGTATAATGTGATTATGGTAATTTTTATTAGGGTTATATAACCAAAGTTTAAAAATGGAACGCTATTGCAACAAATTCACTGTCAGTCTTTCTGTCACTGGTTCATCTTATCAACCGTCATAGCTAGGCAGTTGAAATTTTCACAGATGATAACTATGAAAACATACCAAAAACAGAATAATATAAATATTTAAGGGCTTCCACGCAACAAACATATTTTTTTTTCCATTTATTACTTGATATTAATAACAACAATAGGTAGACGTTTGAAATATTCACACTTGGAGGTACAGTAGATCACAGCTCCTATTCTATGTCACCAACAAACAGCTCCACAACATGGGACTAGCAAGCGACCCGACTTGCAGGATCTGTGGAGATTTAGAGGAGACTATGTTACACTTGCTGTGCGACTGTGCAGCACTAGGCTACAAAAGACTAGAGTACCTGGGCCAACCATATCCAAGACCAGAGGACTACAGGCTCAGCCCCATCAAAGCCATACTGGGACTCATGAAGAAGGTGCACGGAGGGCTAGGGGTTGAGTAGACAGGAGGGGAACAGCACAAAAGATCCAGAAGGGTCAAAGTGCTCTGGCCCAGGGCCAGCCCCACAACAAGATAAGATAAGATAATATTTACACTTACTGGACATCAACAGGGTTTTATTCTGTTTCTTGCCCTGCAACTGCTGCTTTTTAGCCTTCCCACTGAAGGGGGTCTTGCGTCGAGCTTGCGGCATCTTGTATTAATGCTAGAAAACCAAAACACAAATAAATAATCATATCGAAAACAAAAAAAGAATTGAAAGTGCATTTTTTTTAGGTACTAAGTCATCCAATGACTACTTCTGCTCTAAGGCGGAGCGCGAGGGTGTGTCCAACTTTTACTGACTGAAACCACAGCTATGTTCCTTCTTTGCCTTGCATTCCAGGACCCCGGGGTTTTCTTTTGGAGTACCCATGTAATTGAAAGTACATGTAAATGAGTTTAACTCATTAAACCCCAGGAGCGAATGCGGGGCGATCACTCGGTCATTGTCTTTCTATTGTGTCTCTAATTACACTACTCAAAAGGTTAAAATTGAAGATATCCAATAAGGTTGACACCTGATATGCTGCGAGATGGTTCTAATGAGTTACTGTAATGTAACATCTATAATAAATAGGTTTCAATCAGTAAGTTTGACATTCTCTCACTCCACCAAAAAGAAAAAAAAAGAAGAAAGAGAGGAGGATGCGGGAGGAGAAGTTATTTAATGAGTTTCCCCATCAAAAATGGGAATGAATGGGTATGGTTTGTATAGGAGAACATTGATTCAAAGTTCCATACAAAAGAAACGCCCTTAAAGAGAAACAAGTAACAAAACTGCAAAAAAAAAAAAAAAAAAGAACTTGAAAACAAGTTTTAACCAAGAATGAACCGGTTTTTAACTCCGATTCGAGTCAGACTTGTTGTTTTTTTAGTCATCCAGTAGAATAATTCAATTATTAAACAAATCATATTGATATTGTTAACGTAAAACACTGAAAACCGGCGAACATGAACACACCGCAAAGTAACGGTGTATTGATCACGTCTATCAGAAAACCTACAAAGATATTCTTATTGGACAATTTTAACTACAAATATTGCACAAAAATGTGATAATTGCGATAATTAAACGAGTTACAGAGAAATATATACTTCATCTATTTATTTTTGCGACATGCGGTTTCCAAAATCTTGTCATCTGTAGGAATTACATGAAATCTATACAAAAAAAATACCTGAAAGCTGCTGATGAAACAGACGTAATATTTAACAAGCTTCAGTAAAGTTAAAACGGAGTAATTTCAGAATTTTCAAGAGAAAAGAGCAATCAGCCGTTCAATTAGCAAGATATAATATATTGATTGAAGGATTGTTCCGGATCCGGTTCGATGTTAATTATTCGGTATTCTCTATCTCTCTGAAGACTTTTATCCTTTGTATAAAAGAGATAAAAGTTTTTATGCTAAGAAACTAATATTTTACTAAGAGTCTTGGAACGTGCCAAATGACAGTTGACAGTAGATGGCTGTGTGAGCGCATTCTATTCATCGTCAAAATTATTAATACGCTACATTTGTGTTGAACTCTTTTAGTTTATGTATTACATTTTTTATTTGAATACACCACGCCTTCGAATCCTTTGTTTTGACGTCATCTCAATGCTCAGTCACATGGTCAGAACTAAGTAGCGATCAAAGACAGAGAATCGAAACGAAACGGTTGTAACTTGGCTAGGGAGGCAGAACAAATTGGATAAAGTGAGAAATGAGTATATTAGAGGAAGTATAAAAGCGGTAAAAGTAACTGAAAAGTTGAAAGGTAATCGTTTGTCTTGGTGGTCATGTAAAAAAGAAGGATAAAACGCATGTTGCTAAAAGAGTAATGAGTTTACATGTGGATGGATGGAGAAGGAGAGGGAAAGAAAAGATGGATGGATACTGTGAAAAGTGATATGAAAGAAAGGGAAGTTGGTGATAGTGACAGGACAGTATGGAAGATAACAAACTTTTTACTAAAAAGAAAACGCCGACTTCACTAAAAAAAAAAACACTAAAAAGATCAAAATAACTTTAATTCCGATGAAAATATCAAAACCACTATATGGTTGCCAATAATATTTGAGGAGTTACCTCGATTCTTTATGGATCCAATCATCAGAACTGGATTCTGAAAAAAATGGGACCAATCGGAATTCTGAGGTAACACACAAACAAAAAAAAATATAAAAAAGAAACATACATACGAATTGCTAATTTCCTCCTTTTTTGAAGTCAGTTAAAAAGAACGTGTTGCGCCGACCCCAAATAAAACGGTACAAGGGCAGGAAGATGATGATACTTCCATATTTTATTTTGCAAAAAATGTGATTTTTGGTAAATTGGACCTGAGAAAAATTTACCTATTTTTTCTACTGTCAATGTCAAAAAAAAGAAAAAGGTTTTTTAAAGGGCGTTATTTTAGCTCTTTTTATATGTTTTCTATAAATTGATCATCAGTTTAAAGTATTGAATGAAACTGATACGCAGACATTTTTAAATAATCAAGGTTTCAAATTATTCTTGTAGAAATTCTTGTATATCAATATAGAATCTGTAGTCGAAAACAGTGAGAATCTGCTATGTGTCAATGTCAAGTCAACCATAAAAAACCTAATGCCCTAACCTAAAAATCGCGTCAAACAAACAGAAGCGAAAGCTATTTATTTATCTATACAGAATCTAAATAACGTTAAATAGCAAATATGTTGCCTTTATCACTGCTCCGTACTGCTCAGAACCACCCGATGCTGGTTGAGTTGAAAAATGGCGAAACATACAACGGTCATCTCGTTAGTTGTGATAATTGGATGAATATAAATCTTCGAGAAGTTATTTGCACGTCTAGAGACGGTGATAAGTTCTGGAGGATGCCTGAATGTTATATACGAGGCAGCACTATCAAATACTTGCGTATTCCTGACGAAGTTATCGATATGGTGAAAGAGGAAACACAGGTATGCATTGTCTCTTTATCATCATTATTTCAGCCGAAAGACGCTCACTACTGGACATAGGACTCCCGCAAGCGTAGGGTTGCCATCCGTCCGGGTCTCTCCGTGTTTGTCCTAGTTTAAAAAGCGTCCGGGAAGCGTCTGGGCGGGGTCCCATCTGAAGTCCGAGTATAAAAAAGAGTCCAGTTTATTAACCGACTCGCTCATCAACCATCTGTTCTGCAAGCAATGTGCCTTGCCCACTGCCACTTAAGTTTGGTGATTCTTTGGGCTTTGTCAGTAACCTTGGTTCTCCTATGGATATCTTCATTTCGACCTTTTTTATTTGTTAATTTATTTTCGTTGTATGGGGTACTGGACTTTGTTTAGAATCTCTAATAAGCACATAGTTTAGAAAATTGACCTTGTCTGAGTAACATAAGTTGACAAATCATCATCATCATCATCTTCCTGCCCTTATCCCGTATTATTTGGGGTAAGGGCATAAGTACAAATAAGTTTGACAAATATGTTGTAATATATGTCATGTATGACAGGACTTATCAACTTTCTATTCTACTTCAACCAATGCCAATTGAGACTGGGTTTCAATTAGCATTGGTCAAAAATGGATGATGCTCCATACTGGTACATGCTTGGGATAGTTCTAAAGAAAATTTTTCGGAATCTCTAGGGGATGTTTTGGAATCTCTATGTTAGAGTTGCTTGCAGAACCCCACCATTCTATTCCATAGGTACAGATGGGTTTTATGATGGCTCGGCATGACATAGATAAGGCCTGGGCCCAAAAACTATGGAGGTACAGTAGATCACAGCACCAAACAATCACAGGAGTCTTCACGGGGCAATATGCCACCAACAAACAGCTCCACAAAATGGGACTAGCAAGCGACTCGACTTACAGGATCTGTGGAGATGCAGAGGAGAATATGCTACACTTGCTGTGCGATTGTGCACTAGGCTCCAAAAGACTAGAGTATCTGGGCCAACCATTTCAAAGACCAGAGGACTACAGGCTCAGCCCCAATAAGGCCATACTGGGACTCATGAAGAAGGTGGCCGCATACTGGACGATGCTACTTTGGTAGGCCTCTCTCAAGGTGTTCCCATGACCTAGTGTGGGTCGCGGAAATCCTATGGATGCGAGATGCACAGGACTGGTAGTCATAGGGAGGCGTATGTCCAGGTCTTTCGGCTGAAATGATGATGATGATGATGATGATGATGATGAAAGATGTTTGTGTCTAAAGTACTCACTATACTCTAAACACTATCAGGGGCGCCGGCTTTTAGAAAACGTCATGGGTGCTCATACTCATTTGATGGACTCGAAAAAGTGGTGAAGTGTGAGAAGACAAATGCACACTGATAGATCGACAAATAAATTTCCTACTTACATATTATTACTTACATATTTAATTTGTATGTATATATTTATTATTGTATTTCTTTACCATTAAGCTGCACCTACCATGTTTTGATTCTGCACCACCCTACGGTCGACTGGTAGAAAATGCCTAAGACATTAAGTCCGCCTTTGTACAGTGTTTACTACTTGTGCATAAAGTTTTAATAAATAAATAAATAAATTATTACATATTGCATACTTAATTACTAATTATGTTTGATAAAAATATAAAATGAAACTATTTTAGAAAAAGAAAATAGTTTTTCGTATCAAGAAATATTATAATTTATACGTAACCTAAAAGGCGATTACTGATCTGTTTCTTGATGTGTATTCTCAGGGGTGCTCGGCACCCACTGTTTATCTCTCATGGGTGCTCGAGCCCCCGAGCACCCACGGAGTCGGCGCCCCTGAACACTATTAACTATTGAAATGGTTTTGATTGATTTTTACTAAGTACATCGTATGTGTAATAATTTACTGAGGATTTAATTATTTAAATCCGTCAAGAAATGGCGGATTTATTCAAGTTTTTCTGAAAGGCTACTTGGAAACGCGCGCTCTCGCTGGACTGTTTACGATGACGTCATCTGTCATGATCCGTGCGACGAACGGCTTGATCGTATTCATTCGCCGATGGAGACCGATCATGACAGATGACGTCACAGCGAATTGCTTCATTCTCGGCCGCGTTTCTGGATCTAATACACTAAAATTGCTGTATCTTCGTCATTTTTGACCCGATTTAAATAATTTCTTCACAGTATTTACTGTTTTTTTTTTTGACGCTACCTCCTCCTCATTACCAGGTCAAATCCAGAAGCCGAAGTGAGGTATCCAAAGGCCGTGGCGGTGGTCAGAACATGAGACAAGGCCGTGGTGGAAACCGAGGAGCCTTCGGTAACCGCGGACGACCAGCACCCCTCGCCCGAGGAGGCGGCAACCAGGGACGAAACCCGCAGCAGAATAAGAATAAAAAATAGACCTTGGCTTTATTTTAGGACCTTTTGTAATATTATTGAAATTAAATTTAAGTTGGTTAAGCTGTATTTTTGATGTTTTATTGTACAGTTCATTACAGATACCGGCATGGATCTTGAGCGCTGACTTCCACTTGCACAGAAGTGAAATATTGGGTCCCTTAAGTGGTATGAAGCGAGACGCGGGGGCGGGGATTGCAATCCTTGTACAGTGATTGGCTTGCCGATGTGTAAGATGCGCAAGCGATCCCCACTCTTTCGCCGAGCGCTCAAGATTCGTGCCGGTATCTGTACTTCGTAATCTTTTTGCCTTTGTCCTATGTTACTTGGGATCTGCACAACACGCTTTTTTAAGCCCCGACGGAAAAGAGGGGTGTTATAAGTTTGACGTGTCTGTGTGTCTGTCCGTGGCGGAGCGATTTTGATGTGTTTTTTTTTTTGTTTGAAAAGTTCCGTAATCGACATTGTCCCCCGACTCAGCGACGCTCATCTTTGAAAGATTTTTAGGTTCTTTTAATTAAGTTAAAACAGCTGAAAGAGTAATTTATTAACTTATTTTTTACTTTACTACTTATAGATTTTTTTACTTCGGGGGTTTTTTAAAAATCTTTTTTTTTTTCGTTCGTGGAATGTCATCTATAATGTTTCTTTTTTTATATATATGATATAAATTATTTTATATCATATATATATAAAAAAAAAAAAATTAGTGCTTGACTGCGATCCCACCTGATGGTAAGCGGAGATGCAATCATTGATAATGAGGCGCACTAGTTTATTAAGAGCCTATTCACTCTAGCCTTGAAGACACCTAAATTATAGGTAGACCCCGACTCAGCGACGCTCATCTTTGAAAGATTTTTAAGTTCTTCTAATGAAGTTAAAACGGCTTAAAGAGTAATTTATTAACTTATTTTTTACTTTACTATAGATTTTTTTTACGTCGGGGGTTTTTTTAAAAATCTTTTTTTTTTTTCGTTCGTTTTTTTTTCATTATAGATGATTATCTATAATGTTTCTTTTTTTATATATATGATATAAACTAGTGCTTTACTGCGATCTCACCTGATGGTAAGTATTGATGCAATCGTTGATGGTGAGGCGTCGTTCGTCGGGTTGTCCGATGGTAGAAACAAGATGGCGGAATCAAATCATGCAATTCCCGCGCACACTCCAAAATGCATCTTGTATAACACCGAAAGGCTGGCTACCCTCTACGCCTGTGCTTTAGACTTTGTTCATTTCTTTCATTTTGGAGGCTTAGTGACATTACCTACGGTAAAGTCACGTGACAAGTGGTATGATAGGTAATGCCATTGCCATGCATTTTGTACCATGCCAGTCAATTGATAGTGTACGTGCACGTGGGTGCGATGCGGCGATGAGCGAAGCGAAGCGGTTGCAACCAGTTGGTTTGGTGGTTTTCACGCCAACTCTTGCATTGCGGTGTCTTGTTTTAAATAAACTTCTTCAGGCTTCACTTAGGACAGAAATCAGAAAAGTTTATTTCAAATAGACCATTTACAGGCACTTTTGAATTGTCAAAATGTCGTGGTAAAAAACTGAGACTAAATCGCGTCGCATTGAAATCGCATTAACCGCATCGGATCGCATTCGCATCGAATCGACCACACGCCGCAGTAATTGTACACACAATGAAAGTGCTAAAAATAAAACTCTTAAAAATGGCAAGATCATTTTATTAACATAGAAAACAAGTTATACATAGTATATAATATATACATAAACAAAACATCAATACAATTTGGTACGCTTAGCGATTTATATTTAAAGTCGTTAAAAAATAAAAAGCCCGTTTTGACATTTTAGAAACACCCTAGAACTAACTTAGAAAGATACGATAAAGTAATTTTTTTTTTTACATAATTTTTTTTGGCGCGTCAAATAATATGATGAAATATATTGCGAGTATTCTTTTTGCGTATTTAAGTATTCGTTTTGACAGATGTCAAAACGGGCCGTTTATTTTTTTACAACTTTAAATCGTAAATAGATTCCTTTTCTAAAACTACCCTCAGGTTTTATTGGATTGTTCGTAAGACTAATCGTGACCCTGCAACGTAAAGAGCAACTAAGGGTTGAAACTGCGTAAAGAATACGTTCGCGCGGTCCCATACAAAAGTACTTCGTAGATCTCGCTGCTCGCGCGCCCCGCGCCCCTGCCGCCTAGTAATGATAAATTAAGAGGGTCCTTTTCCACTCACCTATCGCCAACATCGAGCATGGTTTAAAAGCTTGTTGCTTCATCTAACGCAACCCAACGCGATGTTTGACGAAAAGGCAACGCGAAAAAAGAGAGATAACGCCCGAAAACTCGGTTAGTATTCGGTAATTCCGTGATTTACTCAAATATTTTACAAAACTTGTTTCAGGCAATACGTATTTTTTTTTAAACCCTTAAGTTTTTGAAAAAAAAAATTGTCATTCAGAATCTTGATTAAATTTGCAAGGCTAAAAAATTCAAAAAAGTATAACAATAGAAGCCTTGCACATTTAATCGAGATTCTGAATGACATCAATTTTTCTAAAAACTTCATCAAACATCACGTTGGATTGCATTAGATGAAGCAACAAGCTTTTAAACCATGCTCGATGTTGACGATAGACGGGAAAAAAAGGACCCTCTTAAAATTGAACTACCGACACTGCATAGGTCCTAATCCGGTTTCCCCGGCGGGGACCATCCGCGTGAACACACGCGCTACTTCACGGGTCGGATACCCGTCGTGAGCGTTCGCTTTACGCAGTTCCAGCCCTGAAGGAACACGGTACGTTTTAGTCAGTAAAAGTCTGACTACACCCAGAGAAGGAGGGGTAACTTGGTTATCAACTCAAAGAACCCCATACTTAAACGCAGTTTCCTAGTTCGTCCGTTCAGTGTTTAGCATAGCATAGCATAGTCGGCCTTATAATGTTTCCACTGCTGGGACTCAGGCCTCCTCTCTAGGAGAGGGAATGGGCCGTAATCCACCACGCGGGCCCAGTGCGGGTTGGTGGATGTCACATGTCTTCGAATTTTTGGGTCTAGGACATGCCGGTTTCCTCACGATGTTTTCCTTCACCGTTTTGAAAGCAGTGGTGATGAAATAAATTACACAAAGTAATGCGCCTGGCTGGGTTTGAACCTGCGACCTACAACTTGTAAGTCGGGGCCGTTACCACTCGGTCACCACTGCTCCTTTGTTCGGTGCTTGTTAACAACATATTGTATAAGCGAGGTAATCGAACATCGACTATTTACTTTATTTACAAATAATACACAGGCGACGATTCTGCTATACACCAACTAAAACATTATATTTCTTGCAACAATAAGACTGAAATAAAAGATCTGCGTAATTATCGTGAGCGAATCATCATCATCTTCCTGCCCTTGTCCCATCTTATTTGGGGTCGGCGCAACACGTTATTTTCTTCCATTCTATCCTGTCAACCGTCATGCTATCACTAACTTCCTTTTCTTTCATATCACTGTTCACACAATCCATCCATCTTTTCTTTGGCCTCCCTCTCCCTCTCCATCCATTCACATGTAAACTCATAACTCTTTTAGTAACATGTGTTTCATCTCTCCTCTTCACATGACCATACCAAGACAAACGATTCCCCTTCAACTTTTCAGTCACTGGCGCCACTTTCAAACTTCCTCTAATATTCTCATTTCTCACTTTATCCATTCTCGTCACACCACACATCCATCTCAACATTCTTATTTCTCATAATAATGATCATGCGCGAATGAAATAAAAAATTATGTATGCGCGTCCGTTTTGCTTCGTTCGCCACAACGCACCCACGTGCGGTCACGTAGGCCACCGCAATAATAATAATAATATTCTCCAACTATCACACAACGTCGTCTAGTCCCAAGCTAAGCAGAGCTTGTGTTATGAGTACTAGACAACTGATAAACATACTAACATATTTCTAAATATATATTACAGATAAATTACAACCAGACACAGAACAAATGATCATGCTCATCACACAAACATTTGTCCTGGGTGGGAATCGAACTCACGACCTGGGCTGAAGGCAACGAAGGAACAGGAGTGGGTTTTTAGTCAGTAAAAGTCTGACACTATCTCCCGCTCCGCCCAAGAGCGGGTTTTGTCATAAGATGATTTTCCCACCGAATAATAATAAAAAAAAAACTCACGACCTCCGATACAGCAGTCAGAGCCACTAACCACTAGACCAACAGGCCAGTCAATAACAAACAAACATCAATAGGGTTATCAATTGTTTGTTCTATTCGCGCCGCTTCGCTTCGTGATCGCGTTTTATCGCACACCGATATATATATGTGATAGAAATATTCGTGATTTAGTTGGTGGACAGCAGAGGAAGCCATAAATATCCCATTACTAAGACTAGTCACAGCACACAACAATTTATCATTAAATTAAATAATAATAATTAAATGAACCTTTAAAGTCCACTAAAAATGCCGCCATTGACATTTACAAGGTATCTTCACCATTTCGGCCACCCCTAAGTGTTGCCACACTTGGGGAAGGCCTATGTCTAGATCGGTCCTGTATGTCTCGCATCCATCAGCTTCCAAAGCAATGACAGTCGCAGGTAGCGGCCGAAAAAAGTGACTATCCCTATTTTGCGGCAGCGTACTGTATCCATATTCAATGTTTGCGAAACTTAATAAATGCTACTATAGTGGCTAGATACTGGTAACAGTGTTCACAAATATCATGAGGCATATAAGTTATAATGGCGGTTGGTACTTAAAAGTACCACTCAGAGACTCTTTAAGTATTAAAATCCGGAATCAATTTTTTTTTTTTTATACTTTTTCATTAGGCATTGCTTCAGTATCGTGGTTGTGATCGCAAATATTTTAGCTCACATGCACAACATACTAGAGAATACAATCCCGGGATTCTAGAACATTTCGATCCCGAAAATCCCGGAATCATACCCGCTATAACACACCTAGACCCAAAACAATTATCTGTAGGCTTCAAATATTTGTTATCGCCAACCGTGCCCTCATTGTTGCATATTTTTGTTTGGATTGACTGTAAATTTAATCGTGGTACTGAAAGTACCAACTGAAGTCACACTTCTAAAGAAAGATATAGTACCATTACTAGTTACAGTTTTAACAATTAAAACCTTACTTGTACAAAGCACCACATAACTAGTTTATGACTGTTACAAAGACTGTTTTGTACTCAAGCATATTTGGTACCACTTCTCTACATCTCAAATGAACTAATAAAAATCTATTTCCACATACATTTAAGCAAATGCATCATCCTCAGAACATTCTCTATATTATTTCGGCAAAAACTCAACTGGCACTAAAAGTACCACTTGAGGCGAACAACTCAAATTAACTACACAAACATCTCTACACAGAATCCTCAAGATTCTTCATAATTTCCCGCAAAAAACTCACTCGGTACCAAAAAGTACCACTCAGGCTACTTAGCTAAATAAACAGCCTTTGGTTGTATCTTCACGGTTGACATTATCTGCTCTGTTATCCAAGTACTGTTTGTATCCGCCGGCTAGGATACCCATAAGAATTATGGCACCTACTTGAGAGTTCGACTTGAATTTAGAAGCGCAGTCTTCGGGATTTTCTGTGTCCAGTGTGTAGATCTGTAACGGAACGAAAAAAAATGGTTTAATATACTATACTTATAATAAATCTGTAGAAGCGAAAATTCTGTACATTGAAAAAAAAAAAAATGGCGGTGTTACTAGACCGACACCGAACCCAAAAATGTGATTGAAAAATTTTTTGTCTGTCTGTCTGTTTGTTCAGGCATCACGCAAAAACTACCGGTTCGATTACGATGAAACTTGGTATAATTATTCTTTAATATCCAGGGCACCACACTGGAAACTTTTTATGCCGGAAAAGTGTATACAGTAAAAAACAAACTTAATTTTGCGGTTCGATCCCCAGACCCGATTACTGTACCAACCGTAAATCATAAGTTTGTCGTAGGTTACGTCACCCGCAGTGGAGTTCACTAAGGGGCGCTGCACACGAAAAGCTAATTAATATTATAAGAATTCATATTTGAATTCTGGAGCTGACAATTATTATTATTATTTAATTTATTTCAGACCATGTCCATTTTGTTAGTAACAATGTTCTTATAGACTAGTGTTAGTAATACACAGAGAAACAAACAAACAAATTATTAAAAGAAAGTAAATACAACAATCACTGCAGCGCCATCCCATGACATATGGCGCTGCAGTGATTGATGTAACTGCAGTCCAGACGACTTGCGATCATGTTAAGGATGCTGTTGGCGCTGCCACTTACTCTACGCACCAGGGAAGCGCATCTTTTACGCATCGTAGTGTAAAAGCAGTCGACGCGATGGTCAGCAAACATCCCTGATGCACTACAATGAATACGGCGAGAAAATAATAATAATATTTAAGCTAGGGAGCGCGCGTTAAGATGAAATGTGTGATGTAGTTAGCGCGCGTCAAAGATGTCCGAACATAGTGCACACAATTTTTTAGGGTACCGTACCTCAAAAGGAAAAACGGAACCCTTATAGCATTACTTTGTTATCCGTCCGTCTGTCTGTCTGTCTCCCTTACCTAAGTTTTAGATTTTTTTCATCTGAGTTAACGAAAAAAAAAGATACGGCCGTTTATGTTGCAAAAAACATGTATTTCCACACTCTCAAGGCAATCAAAATTCATAGGGTACTACCCATTGACCTAGAATCCTGAAATTTGGCATGAAGCAAGGTCTCATAATACAAGTATAGGAAAAAATCTGAAAACAGAAAATTTATTGTTGCGTTACTTGAAAAAACTTCGAGACTCCAATCAGGAATTGAACTCTTTATATAGGTAAGTTTGCACGGAACCCTCAGTTCGCGAGTCCGACTCGCACTTGCCCAATTTTTTTGATTATACTACCTGTTACTGATTAATAATAATAATATTCCACAACTATCACACAACGCCGTTTAGTCTCAAGCTAAGCAGAGCTTGTGTTATGAGTACTAGACAACTGATAAACATACCTATATATTTCTAAATACATACATATTATAGATAAATTACACCCAGACACAGAACAAATGATCGTGCTCATCACACAAACATTTGTCCTGCGTGGGAATCGAACCCACGACCTCCGGCATAGCAGTCAGGGCCACTAACCACTAGACCAACAGGCCAGTCGAATCGATTTGTTTTACAAAATAAGTTAAATTGAATAGTTTCCATCACCTGCTGCGCGGCATGTGCAGTGTACGCCAGCACGGCGAGCTGGTAGGGCAGCCCCAGCGAGGCCGCGTGGCCGGCCGCCGCCAGGCACGCCGCGCTCACTCCCAAGCACAAGGAGAGGGCAGGCCGCGTGTGCGCGCCGAATGTTAGCGCGGTGGACTTTATGCCCACCTTCATATCGTCTTCTTTGTCCTGTTGAAGAGGAAAGAGCTTAGCATTGTGAAAGAACACCATGGCCATGGTCTGGAGCGAGGAGAAATGGCAGGCGGTCGCTTCGCACGCGAATGCTAGCAAAGGAGGCGGCCAAACGCGCGATTGGACGGCCCTCACGCCCCAGCTGCCAATCAAGGGTCTTGACAGACAGACGGACGGACAACATAGTGATCCTTTAAGGGTTCCGGTTTTTCCTTTTATTTATTTAATACTTCATGCACATAAAGGTACAGAGGCGGACTTAATGCCTTAGGCATTTTCTACCAGTCAACCTTTGGGTGATACAGAGAAGCATAGTGGTAGGTGCAATAAAAGAGAGAGAAAAAAAAAGGTTAATATAAAAAGATATACAAATGAATCACAGATACAATACAATAAATATAATATATATTACATAATATATACTTAATTTAATGAACTAAATATATATAATAAAAAAAAAATTGGTCCAAAACGACAAACAGAGAAACATTAACGTTGTGATGATACTACTGCCAACTTCTTACGAATATGCTCGCGAACCTCAATCGGTTTGTAACCATCCTGACCTCTTGGGGGAGCGCATTCCACAGAGAAATACCCTTTTGAGGTACGGAACCCTAATTATACGAGTAGGTGTAACAAATAAATAAACTACTAAAGCAACTAATGAAGAACTCACCTGATGAGCATAGATAGTATCATAGACAACCGTCCATGCCAGCGCTCCGATGTAGAGCGGCGCACAGATGGCCAAGTCTATGGTGCCCTGTATGGCACTGAAGCCCAACAAAGCTCCCCAGTTGAACGTGGCGCCGAGGAAGATTTGAGGGTAGTTCGTAAACCTCTTTGCTAAGGGATACGTTACTACCAGAACTGTAAAAAATATGGTTTACTAGCTTTTGCCCGCGACTTCGTCCGCGTAGAAGTTGAAAATAATAATAATAATAATATTCCACAACTATCACACAACGCCGTCTAGTCTCAAGCTAAGCAGAGCTTGTGTTATGAGTACTAGACAACTGATAAACATACATGTATACTTCTAAATACATACATATTATGGATAAATTACACCCAGACACAGAAAAAATGATCGTGCTCATCACACAAACATTTGTCCTGGGTGGGAATCGAACCCACGATCTCCAGCATAGCAATCAGGGTTACTAACCACTAGACCTACAGGCCAGTCAAAATGGTTTTATTACGTTTTTTGAGATACGAAAATATGAAATATTATATGTTATCTTCGTCGATTTGTATGGTGAGCGATATTGTATCTTAAGATAAAATATTATAGTATCTTAGCCGTGTGCAGCGCCCCTTAGTGAACTCCACTGCGGGTGACGTAACCTACGACAAACTTATTATTTGCGGTTGGTACAGTAATCGGGTCTAGGAATCGAACCGCAAAATTAAGTTGTTTTTTATTGTATATATTTTTCCGGGATAAAAAGTACCCAGTGTGGTGGCCAGGATATTAAAGAATAATTATACCAAGTTTCATCGTAATCGAACCGGTAGTTTTTGCGTGATGCCTGAACAGACAGGCAGACAAAAAAAAATTTTATCACATTTTTGGGTTCGGTGTCGGTCTAGTAACACCCCCTGCCATTTATTTTTTTGATATTTTCACTTCTACAGATTTATTCTAAGTATATCTAGATATTTCTAACCGACTTCAAAAAGGGGGAGGTTCTATGTTTGTCATGCTCACTCAAATGTCTCACTGATGGTGGCGCGTGTGTTGGATCATTCGGTTCCCTTCAAAATGGTTGAGCTAAGTGGTGCTGATATTCGCGTCATGTCCGTGAACGGGCGCTGTCAGTTGAGACTGGTCATCTCTCAGCTGCCAGTTGCTATTTTAATATCTATATTTAGTTTTTATATTTACTTTATTTACATTGTTCTCACATGATAGCGACAAGAAACATGTAACAGATATATTTGTAATTACAAAACATGATTGAAAAGAGCGTCCATGGAGTTTCTTGCACATTCTTCTCCATAGAGATCTACGCTTTGGAATGTGCAATTAGCATAATTTTTTCTGACTGACTGATTTCTTGACAATGGTTTATTTGAAATAAAATGCTTTGATTTTGACTTATGTTCGGCTGAATGTATTTTTTTTTACGTATGTTCACCGATTTCTCGGTCAATTTTGGCCCGATTTTGAAATTATTTTATGTTATGCTTTCGAGTCGGTCTGGTCTGATGGTGTTATGATCTGATCATGAACTTCGAAGATATGGAACAGAACTCCTCATAGGATCACAGCAGAACGATCATAACAAGTAAAATTGCTTTGTTTATACGTGTAGTCGATGACTGACTGAAAGAAGGGCGAAATATATCGAACTGATCTGATGATAAAGCCTGAAGTTACTCTGTAATAAATTAATAGAATCTAACCGAGTTTTGGATTATTACAATTATCATGAGATGCACTCTGGCTATAAGGTGTTTAAGTTTGGCTGAGGGGTACCATAACTAAAAAGTGTAAAATAAAAAGTTTTTACAAAAACAAAATACAACCGACTTCAAAGTAAAAAAAAACACTAAAAAATGCAGAATAACTTTAATTTCTGAAGTCGGTGTTAAATAACGAAGAGACAAAACTATTATAGAAACACCGATTTCCGAAATTAAAGTTATTTTGCACTTTTCAGTGTTTTTTTTTACTTGAAGTCGGTTGTATTTTGTTTTTGTACATGTTTTGTAATTACAAATATCTCTGTTACATGATTATTGTCGTTATCATGTGAGATACTGCTCTACTCTACCTACCTACCCTAGAAGGTTGTAAACCGGCATGTCCTAGAACCAAAAATTCGAAGACATGACATCCACCAACCCACACTGGAGCAGCGTGGCGGATTACGGCCCATTCCCTCTCCTAGAGAGGAGGCCTGAGTCCCAACAGTGGAGACATTAAAATGCTGATTATGCTTATGCTTACAAATGAAAATATTGTTACGAACGTGAGTTGAAATGCCGGTTTACTAGCAGAGAACTTTATTCACTACAAACAATAACAAATTTGTTCAATCAACGAATAACTCAAATCACAATGTACACTAGAGTTCCGTTAAGTATCGCTCAGGTCGTTAGGTAAGATCACTTCACACACTTAGGTGTCGCACACGTTTTGCAGTCGCAAACAAACTGACTCACTTTCTTTTTTTTGTGTGTGGCCTCTCGCAGGTCAACCTAGGAGGTTGTCGGCTTCTTAACCGGACTTGCCTGTGGCGGCCTCGATTACAGAATCAAAGCCTCCAGCCAGGGCTTACTTAAACTAACTTAAAACTAAGTTACTACACGCTAAGGGCACCCCCTGTGGGGTACGGACCTCGCTGGGGGGGGGGGGCAGCAAGGGACGAGCTGGATCGAACAGATTGACTCACTTTCGATCGAGAGCTCGTATTTATACGCGAAGCCAGGAAAATTCTAGATACCAACGCTTCAAGGTCATTCTAGAACAATACAGTCGCGTCGCGGGGCAATAAATCAATTTTATTGCAAACATGTACCTCCCTCCTTTCACGCGAATTTCGACTCTATTGTTAATTACGGAAGGTACAAATTCTCTTATCAACCACCTTCTAGCCCTATTTAATAATAATAGTGGTAGGTACTTTATGGTGGACTTTTCTAGAACTTGCCAGGCCTGAGTACGTTCTTCCATTCTAGAACTTTCGCACAGCAATGCGTTTTAATTATTTGATGCTATTCTTGATTTTATCAAAAACATGGCGTGTTCAAGTTTCACGCACAGGACCGGTCATTATGGCGACATTTAGGGGAGGCCTATGTCCAACAGTGGACGTCTTTTGGCTGAAATGATGATGAAGATGAAGTTTCACGGCGTGACAATATATTAAATACTCACGCATACTGCTAGCTCCTAGCACGATACTGTAACAGTTGAGCTGCAAGAGCACCGCCAGAGCTAGGCTCAGCTGCGCGGCTAGGAACACCACGGCTTGCGTCTCCGTGACGGCACCGGTCACTAGAGGACGGGTTTTTGTGCGCTCTACCTGTAGATGAGAAAGATGTGTGGTTACAAATAGTAGATTATGTGACTAAGGAATAAAGCAGTGTCTTAAAGTCGCGGGCGGCATGTTGAATTCCGATAGAAATGAAGTTTGCTAAGTTTTACCGAATGCAGTGATGGAATTGTAATAGTTAACTCCCGAACACTGCGAGGGAATGTAGAAACCCGAGTGAAGTGAGGAATTCAAGTATTTCATTCTTTATTTTTTGTTAGCGGCCAGTGTGGTTTTTTAATTTTAATTCATTTAAAAAACCTGTTGGTCTAGTGGTTAGTGGCCCTGACTGCTGTACCGGAGGTCATGGGTTCGATTCCCACCCAAGACAAATGTTTAAGTGATAAGCACGATCATTTGTTGTGTGTCTGGGTGTTACCTTCTTCAGCATTACCTTAGCATCGACGTCACGGTCCCACAGATCGTTGATGGTGCACCCCGCTCCTCGCATCAGACCAGCCCCCACGAGGAACAGGCCAGCCGTCTGGAGTGAAGACTGCAGGGGCACCGTACCTGCGACCGAGGCGATGGCTATCGACCAGGCGCAGGGCCAGTAGAGGAGGTAGACTCCTGGAAAATAAAAATTAATTTATATATCTCTAATATACAAAATTCTCGTGTCGCGGTGTTTGTGGTTAAACTCCTCCGAAACGGCTTTCCCGATTCTCATGAAATTTTGTGTGCATATTGGGTAGGTCTGAGAATCGGACAACATCTATTTTTTATCCCCCTAAATGTTAAGGGTAATCCAACCCAAAATTTTTTTTTTCAATTTTAGATAAAAAAAAATTATATACATAGCAAAACAACGTTTGCCGGGTCAGCTAGTATGTATATATAAGTTTCAACTGGTTTTTTATAAAAGGTCGCGGGAATCCGATGGATGCGAGACGCACAGGACCGTTCGTTGTGGCGACACTTGGGGGAAGCTTATACCCAAAAGTGGACTTCTTTTGGTTTAGTGATCGTTTATGAGATGCAGACTGACAGACGGACAGTGGAGTCTTAGTAATAAGTTCCCGATTTTATTCTTTGGGTAGGGAACCCTAAAATGAACACTATCTATCTATTTGGGTATGCTTTCCGCACTTCGGGGTTACCATGACGTTCAAAGTAAGATTGTTTCATTCTTATTTCAGTGTGGGTAAGAGACAGAGCTATACAGGTTGTCTAGCGCCATCTCTTACCCACACTTGAAATAAGAATGAAACAATCTTACTTTAAATGTCATGGTACAGGTCTTAGTCCTATGTGGACCATTGTACATGAAAAAAAAAAAACACTATGAAATAGTAGTTTGTGATTGAGAGCACAATTTTATTTTTTTGATGTGTCGGTCACAGGGTTACAAAAAAAAAATAGGTCATAGATCAAATCTCACATACCAATAGGTCTATCCCATCTTGCCAACTTAACATACGGATCAATCTTCTCTTTCCAAAACCCTGCTTTTGCTGCAATTTCATCTGGATCTGGCAACACTTTCCCCAGCTTATCATAGACAATCTTTGGTGTTTGAGTTTCAATAACCACTTTTTGTCTATGCTGGTCGCTCTGTGTAGAGTAGACGCGAGATGTTTCATTTCTATGGTTGTTTTCTTTTTTTAAATAGATCTGGCCGCATATACAAGAGTATGTTTTTGGTAGGTTGTGTACTTTCCGTTTTGCATTGAGGGCTATCGTTTTCTGTAGCAAGGTACTTATTGGTGTAAGTTTGTACATTTTAAAACTATTGTTAAACATTTTTGGTGGGGTGTCACAGCTCTAGATTTCTGAAAAATTAAAAAAAAAAGATATTAGGATCATGTTTTTTTTTCGGTGGTAAAATCATCTTATGACATCGCTCTTGGGCGGAGCGGGAGATAGTGTCAAACTTTGACTAAACCCACTCCTGCTCCTTCGTTGCCATTCGTACCGGGGCTGAGTCTTTCTTTCAGAATCAGACCCTTGGGCTCGGTCCGGACGGTTACTGGACGGTCGGACAGCAACCTACCGCTACCTATACCTACCGCGCAATGCTCGCCGTCCGCAAGTCCGCAAACTATATGAAACACATGCATCAGCTAATAGCTGCTAGTGTGTCTTACCAAATAATCTTATCTTATCTTGTTGTGGGCTGGCCCTGGGCCAGAGCACTTCGACCCTTCTGGATCTTTTGTGCTGTTACCCTCCTGTCTACACTCAACCCCTAGCCCTCCGCGCACCTCCTTCATGAGTCCCAGTATGGCCTTGATGGGGCTGAGCCTGTAGTCCTCTGGTCTTGGAAATGGTTGGCCCAGACACTCTAGTCTTTTGGAGCCTAGTGCTGCACAGTCGCACAGCAAGTGTAGCATATTCTCCTTTACATCTCCACAGATCCTGCAAGTCTGGTCGCTTGCTAGTCCCATGTTGTGGAGCTGTTTGTTGGTGGCATAGTCACATCACAGTGATTGTTATTGAACTCTTCAGAAACGGCTTGACCAAATCAAATGAAATTTTAGTGTATGTCTGAGAATAGGTTGTGGGCTATTTTTTACTACCCTACCCCCACTCCCCATTTAATTTATCTTAGATAATTTAAATTACTGAACAATGTTAGCCAAGTCAGCTAGTCTCATTACAATATCAGTTTAGAACTTTTTACTACTAAACACAAATAAACGGGTGGGAAAATCATCCTAATGACACCCCGCTCTTGGGCGGAATGGGAGATAGTGTCAGACTCTTACTGACTAAAAACCCACTCCTGTTCCTTCATTGCCTTCGTCCCAGGGCCCCGGGTTCCGCTTTCACACTACCCGTGGCCCCAGTAGGCTTCGACTCTGCTGGGCCCCTACGATTTGCTGACATGTCCTTGAGGCGCGCGTGGAACAAAACGCGCCGTCGACGACTTGGGCTCGGTCCGGACGGTTACCGGACGGTCAGACGGCGAGCCACCCATTGCTCGCCGTCTGCAACTAACTTAGTAGTTAGTTTATTTGTGTTTACAAAAAACAAAAGAAAACTGAGTTGATTCATTCACTGTTTTATTACTTAACGTAATGAATATAAGGCTCTTATTATCTCGGTAAATACAATAATCTATATATATAAAAGAAAGATTTTGCTGAAAATTGGTGGGGAGGTAGTTCAGAACCGACGGACGGACATAGGATACATTTTATCGAGTAGGGTAGATTAGGGTAGAGTAGAGGAGAGTAGGGTAGAGTAGAGTAGGGTAGAGTAGGATAGAGTAGGGTAGAGTAGGGTAGAGTTGGGTAGAGTAGGGTAGAGATGGGTAGAGTAGGGTAGAGTAGGGTAGAGATGGGTAGAGTTGGGTAGAGTAGGGTAGAGTAGTAGAATATAGACAGGAGCGAAGCCGCGGGCAAAAGCTAGTATACTAATAAGGAAAATTGTAGAACTAGTTAATTAATATGTATCAGTCACCTACACACCTGCAATTAAATATATTACGTAATATTTTTTTTTTAAGCCACCCAATGAAACGCCTCCGCGAGAACCTCATAAAAACAAGTTTAGTTTCTTTAATAAAACTTCGTAAGGAACATAACCTATTTCCTAAATAGTAATATAAAACGACAGATACATTACTCACCTCGGTTTCGTTATTTGTTGTGAAAAAACAACAAATTAGTCGTAATTTTTAAACAATTCACAGTTTATGATACATATTTATTATCATAACGAACCATTATTTTTAATTCAAAGGTTAATGTCAAATTCAAGGACATGTAATTATGTTTGGTTACGATATGGAAATCTATAATTAAATGTAGTTTGTGCGCTACGTTATGTGGATGTTTTCATACTATTTGAAATAACTTTTAAATAATTAAATAAAAATGAGGAAATAATTCAATGCGCCGCACTTCCTTCACATTGACAACTAGAGTTGACAGTTGTTGCTTGACAATGACATTCAATCGTTTTCCTTGCCATGAAAAAAAATAGTATTGAGCATACAGCACAGTTCGTTTAGAAATTATAGGTTTAATCAAATAAAGACATCACTGCGCGGTCCGCTGGAAAAAGACGGGCGCGTCCACCGTTTTATCAATCTGTCGAATGCCTCTAATTTCCGTTTATTTAGCCAAGGCCAAGATTTTGACGTTGATTAAGACTGTGATGATAATTACAATATTCAAATGGTTGGAAATTATCCGAGTACTTTCTGTTTTTATTATTTCTTACTGTGAACACAAACCAACTTCAGGGGGCGAAATTCCTCTGCCACAACAAGTTGCAGCGTGGTGGACAGAGTTCCGGTGAGATCTCATGGTGAAATGGTGACATCGACTGTCACAATCCAGTGGTGGGCACGCCATAATCAGGGCGATAAATCCCCTCTTTGAGGAGTGGCTGAGAAGCGTCACAGCGTCCTCACTATCTACATAAAGCAGGTCCTCACGGGACATGGTAAGTTCAGGAGGTTCCTTCATCCTGTACTCGTAGAAACAGTCGGTGGCAGCGATCGCTCAGTTCAGGTCCCGGTTTAGGCTATGGTCCGGAGCTAGGAGGAATGGCAAGCGGATGCCTCATTCTGCGAAGCAGTAATGCTAGTGAAGGAGAAAGCCGCACGCGTGAGGGAACAAAGATCCACACGCCCCAGCCGCTGAGACTCTGACCCCGACTTCAAGCCACGTCACATCTCAGTTTAGAGCCAACGCTGCGTTAAACGGGCGCACGCGTGGGCGTCCGCGCGGGCACCCGTCGCATGAGTATTCGCGTGTATCGGGTGCGGCGGTTTCCGTTGCGGAAACCGCATTATTACTTGCACAGTATCTCTAGTTCAACTTCAACGGTGTCCATGTAGTCATGTCGATGGAGAACTTTAATCTATTATTACGTAGCAATAAGGGCGCGGGGCGCAATTGCCCGTATCGGGTGCCTGTGCGGCGAGCTGCGACGGTGTATTTTTGTATAAGCGTTACGCAGATTTGGCCCTTACTTACAGATTAAATGCTTTAAAAAATCATGTTTGTTCTACAAATTCCTCCAAACTCGAAAAACATAACCCTCTTTCTGGCCAGCCGGTTACTTAAACTGTAAGTTTTTGTCAAAAACGTATCCTAGAGTGCCAAGGTATTAGTTTTGTTGTAACAAATAAAAACAAGTTTTTATTTTTCATTTATGGTATGAGGTTAATGAGGTTCCCTTTTCGATCTTGATTCACAATAAGAAAACTGGAATAGGTACATAAGATATGCCAATTCAGTTTATTTAGTTATAATTTTAGAATTAGGAGGAATTATACCAGTCAAGAAGTCACCACATCGCCATGTTGTAGCACATAGTGCGTCAACGTTATGCTCAGCTGACTCAGCAGTCCCCAGTCATTCACCTAGCTGACGCGTTGTTTACGAAGAACTGGGTTGTTTCATAATAGCTTGCGTAATTCGTCTTTACGTGGTGGTTTAATTTTGTGTGATACGGAATTCTTAAATATCTATTTAATACGCATAATTATTGATAAATAAACTCCAAAAGCCACTCTGCTCAAGTCTAATCCATTGCATTTTGGTGGTAGACTAGTGAAATCTTTAGTGAGTGCCTACGGATGTTAGTGTTCTATTCACAAATACTCTATGTCATTTCTTTTTAGTTTTACAAGCATGTAAAAGTTGGTGGCCACCTAGAATTAGATGAAACATAATAGAAACTTCTTTTCCGAACGAAGCAATCCACGTCAAAGTCATTATTGTAATAAAAAAAAAACTGATTTAGGTCGTTTTCGGGCCCAGTCAGGAAATTTGTGATTTTCTTTCGTTTTATCAGTTAAAATAATGTCGTATCTAACTTAGCCTGTTCCTATGGTGTAATAGTTACTTACGTCTGTGTTATTATAACTTAATTAAATGAGAAACCCGGGTAAACAACGGTAAGTTTGTAATTAAATTAGGAGGGTGTGTTATTTTTTTATTTGGATTATACTTTTACCGGCTTCGATACCCGGGGATTTTGGTTTCAAACTACAGTAAATATACAACAGAATATGAGTTTTACATCTTTTAATACGAACGTTGAAGATTCGACTGTTAATTTGAGAGGCCAATATACAGTTCAATACTTTTTTTTCTGTTTGTTAACGTCAAAATAAACGGCAAATTTTGTCAGCCTTGCTTATTACACAATTTACAATAAAAGTTGGGCTAAGTACAAGTTGCATACACAGCACTCTTAGTAAGCAAATAACGCATGCAAGTATGAACTTTATTCTTAAGCCGCTAAAGTACATATTCTTATAAAATATTTTCTTACATATACTTTCGCATATTTGAACTTTGTGTTAACGGAAATAGGGATCATATTTCTATGTGGAAAAGTAGGTTGACTTTATGTTCCCTTTGGGAATATAGGTCCATTTGCCTATCCATTATTATATTATGGATTTTTTTACACATTACATGAATTCGAATATTTTCCTCATGTGGGTAGATTTTAGAGATATTTTTTTTAAATTTATTTCTTGACTGGATACAAAGTCCTTTAGTCTGAATAATAGAGATTATATGTTTCAAAATATGCAATACTAAAATCAAGACAAGTATGCAATTCTAGGATCTTTACTACCCAAGTGCCAAATTTAGTCCTAACCCATTAAGGTGAGCACCAGGGTAGCCCATAAAATGTTTGCTTTAGTTCTCAGTTTGTCTAACCCTAATGAATGGCTATAGTTAATAAACTAGTGCACCTCACCATCTACAATTGTATAATGCATTCTAAATAAGAATAGGATCGAATGCCATGTTGTGACGTCACATCATACTGTCAAATCAGAAATATAAAAAATTCACCCGCTAAGGGGATGAAACAGGGGTCCAAAGTTTGTCTGGAGAAAACTACTTTCACGCAGGCGAAGCCGCTGGCAGAAGCTAGTATATACATATATATGTAGGCCCTAAGTGTCGCCAAAACGACCGGTCCTGTACGTCTCGCATCCGTCAGGTCATCGGTCCGAAGCTAATACAATATATATTTAAATATCTCTCTTGTCCTCCCTACATTACTTTTACAATATTAGTCTGATGAAATATTATTTTTTTACAGATATAATTACTTATAAACACAAGTTGTCACATGAATTCTTGAGGATGAAGGAGAAAGCTAAGAAGAAAGCTGGGAAGAAACAAACAAAAGATAAACATGCATATGTTTGTCCTCATTGTCATAAGGTAAGATTTTGTTTGTGTTTAACTGTGCCGTCTGTCATAATTAATAATAACTTGCTTTTGCCCGCGACTTGCCTGCATGCATCTTATCTTATCTTAGCTTGTATTGGGCTGGCCCTGGGCCAGAGCACTTCGACCCTTCTGGATCTTTTGTGCTGTTCCCTTCTGTCTACTAGGATAGCCTAGCCTAGCCCTCCGTGCACCTTCTTCATGAGTCCCAGTATGGGTTTGATGGGGCTGAGCCTGTAGTCCTCTGATCTTGGATATGGTTGGCCCAGATACTCTAGTCTTTTGGAGCCTAGTGCTGCACAGTCGCACAGTAAGTGTAGCATATTCTCCTCTGCATCTCCACAGAACCTACAAGTCGGGTTGCTTGCTAGTCCCATGTTGTGGAGCTGTTTGTTGGTGACATAGTGCCCCGTGAAGACTCCTGTAATTGTTCGGAGCTGCATGCATAAAATATAGCCTATGTCACTCAGGAATAAAGCTGTTTTCTTATCGGTGAAAAAATTTTAGCAATCGGGCCAGTACTTTCAGAGATTACCTCCTACAGACAAAAAAACAAAAATTTCAAAAACCCCGACTCAAAAAGAAATAAAAAAAAAGTTAATAAATAACTCTTTCAGCCTTTTCACTTCATTAAAAGAATCTATAAATATTTTAAAGATGAGCGTCACTGAGTCGGGACACCGCAATGTGCGGAAGTTAAGTTAGCTTTAACAAATAGAAAATACCTAATAGTTTCAAATATATTTGGAGGTATGCGGAACAGGGAGTAAAGTCCCGCAAACCTCCGTTGAAAAGGGAGGATCCTCCGACCAGACGGGTGTTATGTCTGGTGGGCTGCAACTGCCCAATAGATGATTTCGGGCTGTTCTATATGTTCTAATCGCGCGGAGAACTTTGATTGCGCGATTCAGGATTTTCTTATGTGACGCGATAGATGTCGCTACATCACTCCCCTCCGGAGATCGGAGATCGATGGTTCTTGATGCTTCTTGATGCGTGCCAGGCCAGTGGTAGGTTGGTTCCAGTGAGTCGGAACCGAATGCCGCATAGTTCTCGGTGAGTCGGAACTGTCTGCGGTGATGCCCCAGTGAGTCGGGGTGGTGCTGTCCCAGTGAGTCGGGATGATGCTGCAGGCTCCAGTGAGTCGGAGTAGTGCTGCTGGCTCCAGTGAGTCGGAGCGGTGCTGTGCGACGTAGTGGCTTGACTGCTTGCGTCGACCAGGAGAGGTTCTTCATTGCTCTTCATGTGACTGGCCGAAGGTGCAGTGTGCTTCGCCAAGGTCGCTGATGAGGCTGAGGGTGATGACCAGGTATGACCATGTAGGCATGCTGGTGGTCAGGATACCCTTTATAGCCGTGGGTGCTGGCTGTATGGCTCGCTGCTCGAAAGCTCGAGGAAGTGATGATGACGTCACGAGGTAGTAGCTGCACGAAGGCTGCGCTGACGTTCTTTGTCGAGGGTCACCAGTTTGGGGGTATGCGGAACAGGGAGTAAAGTCCCGCAAACCTCCGTTGAAAAGGGAGGATCCTCCGACCAGACGGGTGTTATGTCTGGTGGGCTGCAACTGCCCAATAGATGATTTCGGGCTGTTCTATATGTTCTAATCGCGCGGAGAACTTTGATTGCGCGATTCAGGATTTTCTTATGTGACGCGATAGATGTCGCTACATATACATATGAACTTAGCTTTTTTTGTCTATCAATCTATAGCTTACCTAGGTTTTTTACTTAGTTAAAACTGAAACTAAAGCTAACAATGAATATGCATCTCCACACAATAGGCATCACAGACAGTCCCCTGTGCAGAGCATGTTTGGAGGGGGAGGAGACGATTGCACATGCGCTCCTAGACTGCACAGGCGTAACAGAAATACGTACACGAACCTTAGGATCCCCGAACTCCCTTACTGATGCCCTGAAAAACCTAAGAGGCCTAATCTGTTTTTGGAGAGAGGTGGGCTGGTTGGAATGAGCCCACCTAAGGTTATGGCCGCCATGGCCCAGGTACAATGTCTACATAGGACTAAGTGCGGAAACCATACCTAAATAAATAGATAGAAATACATAGGGATGGAGCTATACAACAATAGTTTTAGTATATGCGAAACCCGAAACACGTGTCTAGTATTTTTATGTAAAGAATCTATGTACAAAATTTCATAACGGTATCATTAAAAAACACAATGTTACCTGGTTGGCCGCACAAATACATGATCACCTGGCCACCCGGGCGACTGAGGGGTTGTTTTACTACCGTATACAGCTGTGCGATAGTTTAATGCCCGCTATGACCTGCCGTGACCTGTGTTGTACTTAGTGTCGGTGGTGTCCAACTTGTAATCTTTATAAAAATTTTTGGAAAATAATATAACATGGTGTAAAAATTATTGGAATCGATTCAGTTACTGATTCTGAACAAACTATATTCTGGTTTCGCAAATACTAAAAGTAATGTGTATAGGGTGTATAGTAGTGTTGCAACAGAACCCTGCTTCCGCTTCCGCTTCTGGAAGTTCTGCAAGCTTTTCACTTCTGCTTCTGCAAAATTTATAACAGAACTCTAAACGGAAGAATACAGCGAGGAGCGCTAAAAAAAAATCAGCTGTTCCCTACGTTTATGTTCGCATAACTCGTCAAAATGTATGGAGCAGCTGATTTTTTTTTTCGCGATTTCAGGTTTGGTCCCATAGTAAAAATTGTTCATAATGAGGAGTACAATGTCCCCTCGAAATTCTTAAAGTTAATTTTTTAACACCTTATAGTATTAACACTTCCGCTACCGTTTCCGCATCCGCAAAGATTTATTTTTGACATCTTTTTCCGTTTCACCCTATTAATGTTAATTTCCTAATGTAAATTGTATTTTTGGTGTACAATAAAGAATATCTATCTATCAATGCCATTGCATCATATTTAGTGTATAGTTACATCCCTCTTTCTCGCTCGACCGGTTGACATTTAAACACGTCAGTGTTAGGTCCCAGGTTTTCTCTTTCAGCTACTAACGCGATCTCTCCTTTTCCAGCAATTCGACAACTCCTCAAACTGGGGAAGCCACGTCAAACTCCACTCCACTGAGGAGCCATATCACTGTGACCTCTGCGATTATAAGTGTAAGGTCAAGAAATATCTAACTCGCCATGTGAAGAAGACACACACCAAGCCAACAGGACATCAGTGTCCTGTCTGCGGGAAATGTTTCCACTTCGACTGTGGTCTGCGGAATCATATGAGAGTGCATACACGTGAGTATACTCTTTCAGCATCTAAAATTATTTATTATTTACTAGCTTTTGCCCGCGGCTTAACTCCCGTCTATATTCTACTACTCTATCCTATTCTACCCAACTCTACCCTACTCTACCCAACTCTACCCTACTCTACCCTACTCTACCCTACTCTACCCTACTCTATCCTACTCTACCCTACTCTACTCTACCCTACCCTACTCTACCCTACTCGATAAAATGTATCCTATGTCCGTCTCCTGGCTCTAAGCTACCTCCCTACCAATTTTCACCCAAATCTGTTCTGCCGTTCTTGAGTTTTAAGTGGTGTAACTAACACGACTTTCTTTTATATATATAGATTTATTTAAACTTCATGTACAGTAGTGGTACATAGGCGGACTTAATGCCACAAAGCATTCTATACCAGTCAACCATTGGGTTAAAAAGACAACACTGTGGTAGGACTAAATGTACTTGATTGCGATACTTCCTGATGGTACCGTAGGCGCGGGATTGCGGACGGCGAGCAATGGGTGGCTCTCCGTCCGATTGTCCGGACCAAGTCGTCGACGGCGCGTACTGTTCCATGCGCGCCTCAAGAAGATGTCAGCAAATCGCTGCTGGGCCCCTACAGCAGGGTCGAAGCCTACTGGGGTCATGGCTTGTGTGAAAGTGAAACTCGGGGCCCACAAAGAAGGAACAGAAGTGGGTTTTTAGTCAGTAAAAGTCTGATGATTTTGAATGAAATGGATGAAAAAAAAGGGGCCCAGCTGGGTCGAAGCCTACTGGGGCCAGTCTGACACTAAGTCCCGCCCCGCCCAAGAGCGGGAAGGACCTAACCTGGAAGACACCTAAATTATAATCGGACGGGAAGACCGCAGCAGGCAAGTTCTTCCAGTCCATCGATGTACGCGGTATAAACGACGAGGCGAAACGCTTAGTCCGGACCGTTGAAGTTTCAACAACGTAAGGCTGGATACTCGCCGTATTTCGGGTTGTCCGATGGTAGAAAGAGTTGAGTATATGGTTTTAGTTTCAACTCGATACCTCTACGCGTTCCTGAAATAAAGGGTTTTGACAGACAGACAGACGGACAACAAAGTGATCCTATAAAGGTTCCGTTTTTTCTTTTTGAGGTACGAAAACCTAAAAAAAAGAGGAAAATCATTGAATAACTTCTCTCGCTCTAGGCTTGTTTCAAAGAGTCACCGCGGTCCTAAACGCGGGCAGTTGAAGGAACATGGGTAGGTTTTAGTCCGTAAAAGTCGTGACTCTCCCTCTCGTTTCACCCAGAGCCTTCTCTTGCAATTGATGAATGAAAAGCTGAAAGTAAGTTTTCCTTTAAGCGTAAACTTCGGAACTACTACTTGAAGTCCTAAAACTTTAGTTTGGTCTTCGTCGGATTTAATATTAAGTTCTCTTAATGATTTGATATTTTTCATAGTAGGTATTTATTAGTTTATAATTTTAGCATATATATGTATTTTATTATAAGGATCAGAATGTTGGGCTGTGAAAAAGACGGATGAAAAAAGATTGCATGTAGCGGAGATGAGAATGTTAAGATGGATGTGTGGTGTGACGAGAATGGATAAAGTGAGAAATGAATATATTAGGGGAAGTTTGAAAGTGGCACCAGTGACTGAAAAGTTGAAGGGGAATCGTTTGTCTTGGTATGGTCATGTGAAGAGGAGGGATGAAACGCATGTTACTAAAAGAGTTATGAGTTTACATGCGGATAGATGGAGAAGGAGAGGGAGACCAAAGAAAAGATGGATGGATTGTGTGAGGAGTGATAGGAAAGAAAAGGAAGTTAGTGATAGCATGACGAGTGACAGGGCAGAGTGGAAGAAAAAAACGTGTTGCGCCGACCCCAAATAACACGGGACAAGGGCAGGAAGATGATGATGTATTTTATTATTATAAATAACTTTTATTTTTTTCTGTTTGAAGTATCTGTTAATTGTTTATTGTGCAAACCTACCACAATGTTGTCTTTTTTAACCCAAAGGTTGACTGGTAGGGAATGCTTTGTTGCATTAAGTCCGCCTATGTACCACTATTGTACATGAAGTTTAAATAAATAAATTCCAAGAAAGGATCCCCAGGTTGGACGAAGACTTATTGAGTTTTTTATAAAGTGGTTGTTATTATTGGTTGCAGGTGAAAAACCATACAAATGCGAAGATTGTGACAAGGCGTTCAGCTCATCATACACTTTGTCTGGACACAGAATGATACACACTGGTAAGTCTATTTTTATATCTCTTCTGAATTTAATCCATGATTTAGGCGTGGGGTTGCTAACGACAAGCAATGGGTAGCTCACCGTCCGGATCGAGCGTAAGTCTATCTTTATATCTCTTCTGAATTTAACCCATGATTTAGGCGTGGGTTTGCGGACGACGAGCAATGGGTAGCTCACCTTCCGGATCGAGCCCGAGTCGTCAACGGCGCGTAATGTTCCACGCGCGCGCGAAATGACCCAGCAGGACCGAAGTATACTGGGGCCATGGTTTGACTTCCGAATGGGCAATCTGGAGTCCAGGGCCTCAAGTCTGCTATAACTATAGTGTCAGAATGGTCTATCATTGACTTCATAATTGTTGATTTTGACAAGTTTGGTAATCTACTAATATAATGGCGTCATTATGACTTTCCAATGGTCAACCACTGACACTCCATTGGAAGAAGTGGTAATCTCGTACTGTATAGACAAATGAATAATAATAATAATATTCCACAACCATCACACAATGCCGTCTAGTCCCAAGCTAAACAGAGCTTGTGTTATGAGTACTAGACAACTGATAAACATACTTCTTTTATTTCTAAATAAATACATATTATAGATAAATAACACCCAGACACAGAACAAATGAATGTCTGACGTATGCGGTAATCTGCTAAAATTTTGACAGTTCCTTTGATCAGTGACCTACCATTAGAACGTCATTGTGCAGTCATTGCTTTTAATAAGCTCGATATTGTCATTCTACCACAACTCTAGTACGAGACCGTTGACCGATCAATGATCGATCATTATGAATTATCAGATTACGAACTTTTAGCAAAATGACAATGGGATCGTGTTGGAATGACGAATTTATAAAAATAGCAGACTTGGGCCCCTGGAATCCTAGGTAAAGATGAAACATATGTGTGGTTTTATCGGTAAAAGTCTAGGTGTATTGATAAAGACTGACTGAAAGACTGGCCTGTTGGTCTAGTGGTCAGTAGCCCTGATTGCTATGCCGGAGATCGTGTGTTCGATTCCCACCCAAGACAAATGTTTGTGTGATGAGCACGATCATTTGTTCTGTGTCTGGGTGTAATTTATCTATAACATGTATGTATTTAGAAATATGTAAGTATGTTTATCAGATGTCTAGTACTCATAACACAAGCTCTGTTTAGCTTGGGACTAGACGGCGTTGTGTGATAGTGGAATATTATATTATTAAAGGTACATAATGATAAAAAAAACCAATAGTAGCTAGTATAATATAATTCTTTCTAAATATTCTGTGAACACGGAATTAGCGATACAGTCTTCAGGCTTCACACACTGGCCTTTGTTCTCAACAAATCTGGAAAAAAATTAAATAATGTGAGATGATCTGACAAGACACTACGCGTCGTGCAGTAAACGGGAGGGAACTGACATCCTCACGCCCCAACCGCTGACATAAGAGACGGCTCGGGCATCGGGAGTAGCAGAGCGAACTCTGTCTTTGGTAGGCAAAGTCAACGTCAAAACAGCTACATGGGCACTTATAAAACGCCAGAATCTAGTGCACGGTTCCAAATTGGTCGTTTCCTATGGAGAAGAACCGGCAAGAAACTCCATGGTTACTCTTTTAAAAAAAATTTTGTTTTTACAATATTGTACTAAATAGTACAATAAAAATAATCATAATAAAAAGGTACCTAAGAATTCGCGGAGTCTACAGTGTTCTCACATTCACATTATAAAAAAAAGAGGCTATATAAATAAAAGCAAGAAAATAAATAATTACAATTATGAATAAATGATACGTTAACAAAATAAATTACTAACGAATTTATGGTGGTTGGGGTCTAATAATATAAAAAATATTGCAAAAGCAATGTGTTAGAAAAATAGTATATATTACAATATAGGCGCAGGCTTGCAGACGATGAGCAATAGGTAGCTCGCCGTTCGGCCGTTTGGCAAGGACCGAGCCCGAGCTGTTGACGGCGCTTAGTGTTCCCCGCGAGCCTGAAAGGAAACATGTACCTCCCGAATGTACGTACCCAATTTTGCAGAAACAGCCTGGCAAGTGAATAGTAACGCAGTGCTTAGACTGTAGCCTGACTGTCTGATCCTTGCTCAGTGACTGGTGGTATTTCAAGGCTTTCCGTAAATAAGCTAGAATTCTCTTGTAGTCCACTATGCCGTAACGCAAGTGTAGATTCCCTTCGAGCTTCTGGAGAACCACCTGGGAATTAATAATAATACAAATAATTTATTTTTCAAATAATACAATCCATTATGAAGTTAGTGATAGCATGACGAGTGACAGAGCAGAGTGTAAGAAAAAAACGTGTTGCGCCGACCCCAAATAACACGGGACAAGGGCAGGAAGATGATGATGACAATCCATTACTGTTAGTAAAGACATACACAACTTACAAACTAGTGTCAGTACTTATGAATATAGGGTGACTGGTAATTAGTGACCGATACTTAAACACGTGATTGTACTCATGATTACAAACAACTTTCCCAAAGAAACTTTTTTATTTTTTGATCTAGTAGTTAACAACCGAAACGTAGGTACATACACTGATTACGTACACCGCTGGGTTTGCAAGCCGCGTGGGTGTTCTATCACTATTGCAGGTACGACGGCATCACGCGGCTAACAGCTGAGCGGTCGCTTGTCACAGGCGTGCGCGTATACAGCTTTAGATTCAAACAGCTGTTTTGTTATTGTGATAAAACTATTGAGTATATAAAAAAGTTTTTTTGGGAAAATTGTTTGTAATCATGAGTACAATCACGTGTTTCAAGTATCGGTCACTAATTACCAGTCACCCTATATATGTACTAACACTTGTTTGTCTGTTTAACTCGGTCAATTAATCAATAAATTCAATAAGCATGTCATTCATCATCATCATTTCAGCCGAAAGACGTCCACGTTGGACCTAGGCCTCCCCCAAATGTCGCCACAATGACCGGTCCTGTGCGTCTCGCATCCATCGGATTTCCGCGACCCTCACCAGGTCATCGGTCCACCTTATGGGAGGCCTTCCAACGCTGCGTCTTCCGGTACGTGGTCGCCATGTCATGGTGTATGGCAAGTCTATGACCAGTGCGTGTTGCCAGTGATGACATATGGCTCCGAAACGTGGTCGCTTACAATGGGCCTCATCAGAAGGCTTAAAGTTGTTTTGAAGATGTTTGATTCATTCGAGCCGCGTCGCTCCGAGATCTTGTTGAAGTGAGGACACCGCGTTAGCGCTCATAATGATGACTGGTTTCCACTCACCCCAGACATTTCTTCATCAAAAGGATACCTTGGATCAGCGAACATATTTAAAAACTTCGTAAATCTCTTCAAAATCTCCGGCCTTTTGTTCAGTCTTCTCGTACACTTTATATTTAAAACTTTTTTGTACAAATCTTTCGACGCCATATTGAAATTGTGACATGTCTTATTTAACTCAACTGTCAGTTTGACAGCTTCTTTTTTTAAAGCTGGTTCGAAATTCTCGTTGGTTAATAGTCTATGGTATGTGTGGTAGAGTTTGATGTGTTTTCTTATTTCGGGGTGCAAGGAGTTTGACTTTCGGCCATAAAGAACGTTGTCTTGTAGTTTCTGGCCTAACGTGTAAAGATCTGCTTCGGACATGTTTATTTTCGATCGGTCTTCGTCATTGATGAGGTACTGGTAGTCTTTGAGTTTTAATCTGAAAGTTAAAATTACTTTGCGTTTGAAATAAGAATAGGATCGACTTAGCGCCATGTCGTGACGTCATATCTGTCAAATCGAATCAGTTTGATAGGGTGAGCAAAAACAGTTTTTTTGCCTGTGATCCCATTTGATGGTAAGCAGTGATGCAATCGTTGATCGTAAGGTGCACTAATTTATTTAGAGCCTATTCACTTTAGCCCTGGAGACACTTTAAATTGAATTTATTTACGAATCCTCAACGAAAAAAGTTTAATCAGAATCTAGTTCTTCAATTTTGCTCATTTCTGTATCACTGTGTGAAGTGTCCGAGTTGTAGCGATTTGACTGCTGAGGTCTTCCCGTCCGATTATAATTTGGGTGTCTTCAAGGCTAGAGTGAATAGGCTCTTAATAAACTAGTGCGCCTCACCATCAACGATTGCATCACTGCTTACCATCAGGTGGGACCGCAGTCAAGCACTAGTTAAGATCAAATTAATTTAAAAAAAAGAAAGGACTTCTTAAGAAGTATCTAACATATATTACACACCTATCAACTGCTGTAATAATTGTGCTGCATGAGATAGTACAAGCGAATCCTAAAGGCTTCCAATTCAATGCGTTACTGTCTTGACAGAAGACGCGTGCTTCTGTAAATCAAACAAATAAATAATATAATATAACACAACACTACACAAAACACACAACTATATATTCCACAACTATTACACAACGCCGTCTAGTCCCAAGCTAAGCAGAGCTTGTGTTATGGGTACTAGACTACTGATAAACATACTTATATACTCGTATTTCTAAATACATACATATTATAGATAAATTACACCCAGACACAGAACAAATGATCGTGCTCATCACACAAACATTTGTTCTGGGTGGGAATCGTACCCACGACCTCCAGCATAGCAGTCAGGGCCACTAACCACTAGACCAACAGACCATTCAATAAATACATGAACTCTGTTATCCATATATGTTGTAACATATCATGGAGTCGAAAAAAAAATTAAGAACATTATATAGGGTGACTGGTAATTAGTGACCGATACTTAAACACGTGATTGTACTCATAATTACAAACAACATTCACAAAGAAACTTTTGTTTAAAACTAAGTTTAATCACAATAACAAAACAGCTGTTAGAAACTTTGAATTTCGCGCGAGCGCCTTCACCCGATCGGCTGTTAGCAGCGCGGCGCCCGCGCCCGCGTTATCGATGACGTAAGCAATGTACCTACATGTTTCGGTAAAATAATATCCAAGGACTGTTGCTGCTGCTGTTTTGTTATTGAGATTAAATTAATTAGTATAAAAAAAAAGTTTATTTGGGAAAGTTGATTGTGATCATGAGTACAATCACGTGTTTAAGTATCGGTCACTAATTACCAGTCACCCTATATAGCATAGCATAGTCGGCCTTATAATGTTCCCACTGTTGGGACTCAGGCCTCCTCTCTAGGAGAGGGAATGAGCCGGAATCCACCACGTGGGCCCAGTGCGGGTTGGTGGAGGTCACATGTCTTCGAATTTTTGGTTCTAGGACATGCCGGTTTCCTCACGATGTTTTCCTTCACCGTTTTGAGAGCAGTAGTGATGAAATAAATTACACAAAGTAATGCGCCTGGCTGGGTTTGAACCCGCAACCTAAAACTCGTAAGTCGGGGCCGTTACCACTCGGCCACCACTGCTCTCGTCACCATGTATAGCTTACCTGAAAATAAAATTTTAACATTTAACAAAACTAGAATGAAAAACATTTTGAGGTACACTCAACATTGTTACTAACCGAAGCTTAATCTCACGGCAATCATAAAAGTCATAGTTATTAAAAGTTAATTTCTTTTGCTAATAGTCGATCGTAATGAAGGTAATTAATAGTACTTGGTTTTGAATTTAGAATCTTTACATACCTAGTATCTTTTTTAGGGTTCCGTACCTCGAAAGGAAAAAAAAAGCGGAACCCTTATAGGATCACTTTGTTGTCCGTCTGTCTGTCTGTCTGTCTGTAAAGACCTTTTATCTCGGGAACGCGTAGAGGTATCGAGTTGAAATTTAAATCATATAATCAGGTCTGCGGTCCCTTGAAGCTGTGAAAAAATCTAACTTCAAAGTTAACGAAAAAAAAAGGGCTGATTGATGAAGGTGTATTTCGACACTCTCAAGGGAATCAAAAATCATAGGGTACTTCCCGTTGACTCAGAATCCTGAAATTTGGCATAAAATCTTCGAGACTTCATTCGGGAATTGAACTATTTACATTGGGTAAGTTTGTACAGAACTCTCTGTGCGCGAGTCCGCCTCGCACTTGCCCAGTTTTTTTCTTTCAAAATCTATCCAGCAGTTCGAGCGTGAAGAAGTAACAAATATGTGACCAGCGGCTTCGCCCTCGAGAATGTAGAAAATGGTCCCAAGCAATCATACGCCCGTGATCTTTATCACTTTTAGACTTTTCTAGATGAGCTCTGCCTAAGACTGCAGCGTCCCTTGCGGGTACGCTTCTCAAGCTGTAGTTCGAGAGGTCCAGACCCACATCATACAAGTTTAGCACGCCGCAGGAAGCCTACCCACCCGGAGACAGTGTGTTCCTGCTCACACAGGGACAACACTATGAGACATATGGTACTGTAGTGGACTCTGAGTCGATCTGTAGCGGGCGCATCAAGGTGCTAGTACGCGAACGGTCCGAATCACGTCCGTCGTCACACGCCTTACCGCTCCGCGAACCATGTCGCCGCTGCTTGTGGAGTGTCTGCATAGATGCTGTCCCGCATCACGGGCACGGTGCTGGTGGTGGCGGGGCAGCGGCTTGACATGCCCACTGAGGGCGTCAACAGTACTATCCGTGTACCTCATTTCATTCAAATCCGTCCAGCCGTTTCAGCGTGTAGATGTAACAAACAGTACACAAAAACTATCTCCCTTATTCGTTTTTTTTGTTGCGTGGGAAAATCATCTAATAACATTCCCCGCTCTTGGGCGGTGCGGGTCTGAAACTAACTGTTTCAGACTTTAACTGACTTAAAACCCACTCCTGTTCTTTCTTTGCCATTTTTCCAGGGCCCCGGGGATCTCTTTCGCATCACCCATGGCCCCAGTAGGCTTCGATCCTGCTGTGCCCCTACGGTTGCTGACATCTTTAGGTGCGCGTGGAACAGTATGCGCCGTCGACGACTTGGCCCCGGTCCGGACGGTTGCCGGACGATCGGACGGCGAGCCACCTATTGCTCGCCGTCCGCAAGCCCGCACCTTTATGAGTGTATTAAGAAATGTGTTTTTGTTTCAGGAGAGAAACCCTATCAATGCCAATACTGCGACTACGCCTGTCGGGACAGTTCTACGATCAGAAGGCACATGGAGAGGCATATGGGAATTACCAAGAATTACACGTGTTCTATATGTAATAAGAAGTAAGTTAAAGTCTGTGTTTTCTGATGGGTATACCTTTTTTTTTTCAAAGGGAAGTTTGCAAATTATTCGTGTAGTTCTGGGTGGGGCGAGGTGGCGTGTCGGACTTTTATTGACTAAAATCCATCTGTGTCCTGCAGTTGCCCTTGGCATTCTATGTCCAAGGTCACTCTTTCAAACATTATGTGTCGCGAATGTCCAAGGTTTTGTGAAAAGATGGATGAAAAATAAGTAACCATTGTTTCATTTGTTTTGTGGCATGTATTATTTTAGTGGTCATATATAAGGTGTTAAAAAATTAACTTTAAGAATTTCGAGGGGACATTGTACTCCTCATTATGAACAACTTACTATGGGACCAAACCTGAAATAGCGAAAAAAAATATCAGCTGCTCCATACATTTTGACGAGTTAAGCGAACATAAATATAGGGAACAGCTGATTTTTTTTTCGCGATTTCTGGTTTGGTCTTATAGTAAAAGTTGTTCCTATTGTTGAGTACAATGACCTCTTTTAAAGAAAGCCTTCTAAACAAACATGTAATAATAATGATCTCTCGCCACTTCATGCAAATTTCAACTCTATTTTGTAAGATGGAAGGAATAAATTCCCTTATCAACTAATAATATTAGAAGAACTTACGGTGGACTTTTTCTGGGACTTTCGCTTGGCAATGCTTTTTAATTTTTTGACGTTACTGTTGGTTTAGGCGAAAATCGGAATCTGTGTCGACCGCATCGTCGCCACTTTATATTTAATTTTTTACTTATTTAATTTTCCTTTTTTTAAATTTAGAATTCTATAATATGTACCTATTTTTATTTCCTTTTACTATACAAATCTTTTTTTTTTTTTTTTACACTGCACCGTCCTTTCGTCTTTATGTCGACACCGCTACCGGCCCACGCTGAAAACCAGCGCTGTGAGCTCATCGCATTATGCGTGAGGCCGCAGCTTTATGCTGAGCGTTCGGCCGTGACGCGCGGATGTGACGCATATCTTCCCTATCTATTTAAAAAGTTTGTTATCTAGTTTTAAGATTGCGACATTTCGCGCGAATAAACTGTTTCTCTTTCTTTGTTTCTTTCATCGTCGCTTTCCAACAGATGAGATAGCGGTCAAGCGCGAACCTATCAAGAATAAAGAAAATTTGACTTGAAAGTTTCACGGCGTAACAATATTTCATATTTATTTGCAGTTTCAAAAAGAAGCAAACGCTACAAATACACGTCGATGAGGTCCATTTCGACCTGGACACGAGGAAGTATCCTTGTGAGCAGTGTGATAAGGTCTTCAAGACAAAAGGCACGCTTACTTTTCATGTGGTAAGTCATTTGTAGTACCAAAAGGTAAAATTGGACCCTATTACTAAGACTCCGCTGTCTGTCCGTCTGTCACCAGGTTGTATCTCACGAACCGTGATATTTAGACCGTTGAAATTTTTACAGATGATGTATTCACACAACTATCACACAACGCCGTCTAGTCCCAAGCTAAGCAGATCTTGTGTTATGAGTACCAGACAACTGATAAACATACTTATATATTTCTGAATACATACATATTATAAATAAATTACACCCAGACACTGTACAAACGATCGTGCTCATCACAAAAACATTTGTCCTGGGTGGGAATCGAACCCACGACCTTCGGCAAAGCAGTCCGGGTCACTAACCACTAGACCAACAGGCCAGTCAAATATAAATTTTCTTTACAGAGCACAGTCCACAAGAAGTCCAATCGCGTAAAATGCGAGATTTGCGGGCGCGTCACTACTAAGAACAATTTGTTGGCACATATGAGGCGACATGTGGACGTGAAACCTTACAAATGTAGCTACAAGCCTTGCGGGAAGAGATTCGGCGATAAGGTAAGCACATCTTCGTGGCATAGCATAATCAGCCTTTTAATGTTCCCACTGCTGGGTCTCTGGCCTCCTCTCTAGGAGAGGGAATGGGCCGTAATCCACCACGCGGGCCCAGTGCGGGTTGGTGGATGTCACATGTCTTCGAATGTTTTGGTTCTAGGACATGCCGGTTTCCTCACGACGTTTTCCTTCATCGTTTTGAGAGAAGTGTTGACGAAATAAATTACACAAAGTAATACGCTTGGCTGGGTTTGAATTCGCAACCTACAACTCGTAAGTCGGGGCCGTTACCACTCGGCCACCACTGCTCTCATCATTGTGGTACTCAGAAATCGGATTTTCCGAAATTCACCCCCCCTAAGGGGATGAAACAGGGGTCCAAAGTTTGTTAGAGAAACCGACTTTCATACAGGCGGAGCCGCTGGCAGAAGCTAGTATATATATTTAGGCCTCCCCCAAGCGTCGCCAAAACGACCAGTCCTGTGCGTCTCGCATCCGTCGGGTTCCCGCGACCCTCACCAGGTCATCGGTTCGAAAATCAATGCTACTTTTCGTTGTAATTTTATAACTCAAGAACGGGCTCACCTATCCAAACCAAATGTTTAGGCTTTGTTCGGACTATTTAGTAGATGGTTTATGTGAAGTTTGCACAAAATCGGTCGAGCGGTCCTTCATTTGTCACATTATTAGGCGGTACGAAGTTCGCCGAGTCAGCTAGTACAATATATATTTAAACTAGCGACCCGCCCCGACTTCGCGCGGGAACAATGCTGATAACGTCATAATATGACCTTTTTAAGGTGTATAATAGTATAGTACCTTATTTAGATCTATCTCTTAGGGTTCAGCCAGCGTTTGCAATGTAAACACAAAAAATGTGTTTATTTACGACATCACATTAGAAACCATTAAAATCATCAGTGTTCCTCTACTATATTGTGCGTGTATTGTGTGTGTATTGTGCATTTAAACCTTCCTCTTGAATCACTCTATCTATAAAAAAAACCGCATTAAAATCGGTTGCGTAGTTTTAAAGATCTAAGCATACATAGGGACAGACAGACACGAAAAGCGACTTTGTTTTATACTATGTAGTGATATCGTGCTACCCGGGAGTTTCGAGGTGGTTAGTTTCGAATCTATAAATACGGGTGGCGGTCGCGGTGACGCTTTTAGTGTGTAGTATCTCTGCTGCAAACTCCTTAAGAGCGTTCACTCCGAATTACGCGCTATTTGGCCCAAAAACCATGATTTTTAAACCCGTTTATATCCATTAATGATTTATTGTACAAACATGTGATTTACCAATTACATTAGGAAATATTCTTGTCTAAATAGTTAAGCAGGATTTTATTTAAATTAATAGCACGCTTGTGAACTACACTTCTGGACACATCTATTGGCCCACCTTAGAGTTTAGGTTTCGATGGCCCCTACCGAAATATGATTGCTAGATTGAACAAAAACTGTTGATGCAATTTTAAACCTGATACATTTTACCATCTTTTTCGATCGTATTGTTTTAAATTTGAATTCAGAATACCATACGACATGGAGCTACGCCTAACAAGTCGGATATGCGCCTTGTTAAAGGCAATTGATTTTTGACTAAAAAACATGTTTTATCAAATAAAGGTTTAATTTAATAACGCGTGTTGCCTCCATGGGCATCTACCACAGCTCTCATACGATTAGGCATAGAGTTTATCAACCGCTCTATGAAATTTTGAGGGATCATCTCCCATTCCTCTTTTATGGCAGTTTTCAACTCCTGCATCGTCTGGGCAACTGGCTGACGAGCCCTAACACGTCTTTTTAGCTCGTCCCACATGTGCTCAATGGGGTTCATGTCTGGGCTTCTGGCTGGCCAGTCCATAACTGTGATGTTCACATCCCGAAGATATTCCCTGACGATGCCGGCCGCATGGGCTCTTGCATTATCATGCATAAAAAGGAAATTTGGGCCCACATAGTCCGCGTATGGTATCACGTGAGGTTCTAAGCACTCACGAATGTACCTTTCAGCATTTAATGTTGGCAACCGTGGTCCTGTAACAACCTCAAGTTGAGTTTTGCCGCTCGCGGATATACCGCCCCAGACAGTCCATGAGCCACCGCCATAAGCAACCCTTTCTTCAAAGCAGCATTGTGCGAAACGCTCTCCCTTACGTCGGTAGACCTTCTTCCTTCCATCATTGCCATGTAACACAATTTTAGACTCATCAGAAAAGAGTACACGGCTCCAATCTTGCTGTGTTCAACTTAAATGACTGCGTGCGAAATGAAGGCGCGCTGTTCGGTGGGCTCGCGTTAGTTTGGGCCCATTAGCTGGCTTGTGTGGTACCATATCGTGTTCTTTTAACCTTCTCCGAACAGTTCGAGCGCTCACAGATACTCCGTGGAAGTCGCGAAGTTGGTTTTGTATCTCAATGGAGGTAAGGTGACGATTTCTCAAGCTGGTCGTCACGATGAATCGATCCTGCCTTTCAGTTGTGACCCGAGATCGTGGCCTTCCTTGGCGACGAACAAAGCCGCCAGTCTCTAGGTACCTCCGATAAACATTTCGGACCGCAGATCGACTTAAATTAAGTTGAGCACTCACGTTTCTTTGGCTGTGTCCGGCCTGAATAAGTGCCACAGCTTGGGCGGCGACTTCAGGTGAAGTATCCATAGATTATTGATAGAACCTCACCTTAATGTTAAGAATAAGTAATGTTTGTTGCAAAACCAAAGATATCAATCACTTTTTCAAGAATTTAATCCAAGTAAACCAATAAAACCAAGTTTTCTTAGTATTCGATTGTTTGATATCAACAAACAGGCTCCAAATTGTCTATTGTTTCTTTAAATTCTGTGTTCGAAATTCAAAAAAAGACTATTGAATGAAACTGTGAATGTGCCACTGCATAAAAACTTTTTGCTCGACCTAATATAAAATTTTAGCTAGGACCAAACGAAACTGAAAATACAAGGTGGGCCAATAGATGTGTCCAGAAGTGTATATTCACATATGTAAAGAGAGTTGTTTTAATTTTACTTTCAGAGTCAATTTCGAAGCTTGACAACTTCTACAATTCTAAGAGAATTAATAAACAAAAAATACAAAACAGTAACTGTAATCCTTAATAAAATAGTTATAGAAAAAGATTCATTGATTTGGTTTGCTAATTAAGAAAATTAAAATAAAAACATTTTCAAATCATTAAGAAATTATGGGTAAATTAAAATGATCATTTGCACTAATTATGGATTTTGGGTCAAATAGCGCGTAATTCGGAGTGAACGCTCTTTACTTCAGACACTAAAATGAAACTTCTCTTCCAGGGCGACCTGAAACGTCACCTGAACATCCACTTCCCAGACAACCAGCACATGTGTCCAGTCTGCAACAGACGGTTCTCCCGCAGGTTCCGCCTCGCCAAGCACATGAGGAATGGGTGTCGTCGAGCGCAGTGCAACGACTGTGGACAGCTGTGAGTGTCATCTAATGGTAACTGGTAATTAGTGGCCGAGACTTAAACACGTGATTGTACTCATGATTACAAACAACTTTCCTAAAGAAACTTTTTTTATAATACTTAGTTTAATCACAATAACACTTATCTAGGCTTTGTTGGACTAGCTGACCGGGTGAAGACGCGTGCGTGAAATTCGAAGTTTCAAACAGCTGTTTTGTTATTGTGATTAAACTAATTAGTATAAAAATAAAGTTTCTTTGGGAAAGTTGTTTGTAATCATGAGTAAAATCACGTGTTTAATTATCGGTCACTAATTACCAGTCACCCTATATGTATATAAAAGGACAAACTGACTGACATATCAACGCTCAGTTGAAACTACTGTGACCAGGAGTGTAAAATTTTGCACAAGGTTTCTTTTTATGACGTAGGCGAGCATTAAAAGAGGATTTTCCAAAATTCAGGATAAATGATATTTATTTTGTAAGTAGGTTTAAAAAAACACTTACACGTCAATTTTTTTTTTTCGTAATTTTAAACTAGATGAGGCCGGTGTTTCCTAGGTGACTACCCTGAGAAGAAACACCGAAACAAACTCAGGAGTCAAAGTCTCTTTTAAAGTCCATACAGTTAATATGTAATGGTCAAATCACATGAGAACCATGCAGATTTGTCTGAGATGGTCTGAAGAAAGAACCATACAGATTTGAGTGGACCTGTCCAGTCAGTGCAAGCATTTGTCAGTATTCGTAAAGCTCAACGCAGGACTACTAAGGAGCTCAACACCCCCTAAAGAGATGAAACGGGGTTTCAAAATTTGTATGGAGAAATCTTCTCTCGCGCGGGCGAAGCCGCAGGCAGAGGCTAGTCTATGTGCTATGTGTGTGTGTATGTGCGATGAGTATATATGGAGCATAGCCCTTTCTATTGCCCTTTGCGTGACTTTAAGCCTTCTAATGAGGCCCATTATAAGCGACCACGTTTCGGAGCCATATGTCATCACTGGCAACACGCACTGGTCATAGATAAATATAAAAATGTGTTTTATAATGGAAACAGACCAATGAAGAAATTATAATAATAATAACCCCATCGCAGTATCTCTATGTTGACGTCGTGGCGGGGCTTGTGGACTTTCCTGCCAAAGTCTGTGTTCCCCTGTCGGAGTCTTTTTTTTTGGGTGGGAAAATCATCTTATGACGTCATCCGCCTTTGGGCGGAGCGGGAGATAATGTCAGACTTTTACTGACTAAAAACCCACTCCTGTTCCATCTTTGCCTTCGTCTCAGGGCCCCGGGTTTCACTTTCACACTACCCGTGGCCCCAGTAGGCTTCGATCTTAATGGGCTCCTACGATTGGTTGACTTCTCTTTGAGGCGTGCGTGGAGCAGTACGCGCCGTCAACGACTTGGGCTCGGTTCGGACGGTTACCGGACGGTCTGACGGCGAGCTACCCATTGCTCGCCGTCCGCAAGCCCGCGCCTACAGTGGCCGGAAATCGGGATCGGAATCCCGGCGGTGGTTAAGACGTGAAGACCGTGGCCCCACGCGATCGGCTGCCTCCTTTGCTAGCATTACTGCCTCGGTGAAGGAGTCGACCGCCTGCCACTCCTCCTCGCTCCGGAGCATGGCCTGAACCAAGGCCCGGCGCGAGAGATCGCCGCCGCCGATCGCCCCCATGAGGACACAGCGTTGCTCTGCCCATGCGGGGCACACCTCCACCGTGTCCTCCGGGCGGTCCATACAGTGGCAACACCCGGGCGTCGCTTCCGCACGAATCCGGTGCTGGAATCCCTGTCGTGTTTTTTAACATTTCATTTTTGTTACAGATTCTCCACCAAATTCTTCCTAGCCCAGCATATCAAGAACGCTCACGGCCCCTACCCCAAGTTGAGGGAGTATCTCTGTGACATCTGCGACATGGTGACATACAACAGGCGATGTATCATACAGCATCTCAAGTATGGACATGGGACTATTAATGTGAGTTTTTTGAAGACTTTTCTAGGCCAACATTATACAAACATAGCCACACACACCCATTAGGCCTACTGTCCACGGCCGCGTAGCTTCATAGACGCGTATTCGTCATTATACGCTTGGTGTACGCCTGCGTGAAGCTTACATACTAAACTATGACACTGTCGACGCGTACAGATACCGGCACGGATCTTGAGCGCTGACTTCTATAGTTCTACTTGCGCAGAAGCATGCAGAAACGAAATATCGAGTCTTTTTAGTGGTATGAAAAGAGACGCGAGTGAAGTTACAAAACTTCACTCGGAGTATGTTTTAATTATTCAAAAATTGATTCCTCAGAATTTAAACATTTTGATAAATCAATTTTTATTCAAATTAACTATTCATACGAAGACATGGCTTAAAGGACTTAGTATCCAAGCCTAAAATATTAAATAAAAAAAGTAAACAATCTTGTTTGTCAAATATTCTTTTGTTAAAATAAATTAAAAAAAAATAACTTTATTTACTTTCTACAATTTTTTTTTCTTTTGTAACTTGTTTTTTTCTTTTTTTTTATAGATAATAATTATATATTTGGTCTGTACAAGGATCCTATTCTTTTGTTTCAGGACACAAAATGCCAAATATGCAAAAAGGATTATTTCAAATATGAAACTTTGAAGGAACATTATTTGAGTCATCACAATCTCAAATACAGTTTATTGGACCAGAAGTAAGTGGAAATACTTTATAAAGGTGAATGTTTCAGGGTAGACCGCCTGGAACCATGGGTAGACCGCCCGGGAGTTGGCTAGACCGCCTGGGAGCTTGGGTAGACCGCCTGGGAGCTTGGGTAGACCGCCTGGGAGCTTGGGTAGACAGCCTGGGAGCTTGGGTAGACAGCCTGGGAGCTTGGGTAGACAGCCTGGGAGCTTGGGTAGACCGCCTGGAAGCTTGGGTAGACCGCCTGGGAGCTTGGGTAGACAGCCTGGGAGCTTGGGTAGACCGCCTGGGAGTTGGCTAGACCGCCTGGGAGCTTGGGTAGACCGCCTGGAAGCTTGGGTAGACCGCCTGGGAGTTGGCTAGACCGCCTGGGAGCTTGGGTAGACCGCCTGGAAGCTTGGGTAGACCGCCTGGGAGTTGGCTAGACCGCCTGGAAGCTTGGGTAGACCGCCTGGAAGCTTGGGTAGACCGCCTGGAAGCTTGGGTAGACCGCCTGGGAGTTGGCTAGACCGCCTGGGAGCTTGGGTAGACCGCCTGGGAGCTTGGGTAGACCGCCTGGGAGCTTGGGTAGACAGCCTGGGAGCTTGGGTAGACAGCCTGGAAGCTTGGGTAGACAGCCTGGAAGCTTGGGTAGACCGCCTGGGAGCTTGGGTAGACCGCCTGGGAGCTTGGGTAGACCGCCTGGGAGCTTGGGTAGACAGCCTGGGAGCTTGGGTAGACAGCCTGGGAGCTTGGGTAGACAGCCTGGGAGCTTGGGTAGACAGCCTGGAAGCTTGGGTAGACCGCCTGGGAGCTTGGGTAGACAGCCTGGGAGCTTGGGTAGACCGCCTGGAAGCTTGGGTAGACCGCCTGGGAGTTGGCTAGACCGCCTGGGAGCTTGGGTAGACAGCCTGGGAGCTTGGGTAGACCGCCTGGGAGCTTGGGTAGACCGCCTGGGAGCTTGGGTAGACAGCCTGGGAGCTTGGGTAGACAGCCTGGGAGCTTGGGTAGACAGCCTGGAAGCTTGGGTAGACAGCCTGGAAGCTTGGGTAGACCGCCTGGGAGCTTGGGTAGACCGCCTGGGAGCTTGGGTAGACAGCCTGGGAGCTTGGGTAGACCGCCTGGAAGCTTGGGTAGACCGCCTGGGAGCTTGGGTAGACAGCCTGGGAGCTTGGGTAGACAGCCTGGAAGCTTGGGTAGACAGCCTGGAAGCTTGGGTAGACCGCCTGGGAGCTTGGGTAGACAGCCTGGGAGCTTGGGTAGACAGCCTGGAAGCTTGGGTAGACCGCCTGGGAGCTTGGGTGGACGGCCTGGGAGTATGGGTAGACCGCCTGGGACCAAGGGTAGATCTCCTGGGACCATGGCTGGGTCCGGGACCATGGGTTGGCTGTGGAACTATGAGTTATAAGTTAAGCCACACATTTCTTTATTGGTCACGTGATCAAACTTCTCATTTTATAACTAAACAACGAGAAAATGATATGGCCTCTCATCATCTTCCTGCCCTTATCCCGTGTTATTTGGGGTCGGCGCAACACGTTTTTTTCTTCCACTCTGCCCTGTTACTCGTCATGCTATCACTAACTTCCTTTTCTTTCATATCACTCTTCACACAATCCATCCATCTTTTCTTTGGTCTCCCTCTCCCTCTCCATCTATCCACATGTAAACTCATAACTCTTTTAGTAACATGCGTTTCATGATATGGCCTCTAATTAACTTAATTCTTCATTTTTTCAAACTAGGGCACTCTGACACGGACAGGGTAGCTCCCGCCTTAGCCTTAGTGGTTTATTTTTATTATATATATATAACAAGTGATTAAGATGGTATCATTCAGACGCTCGTTAATTTTGGCTGACTTAGTAATTTAGAAGGCAATTTAGAATTTTAAAAGCCATTCAAAAAAGTCTGTTTAATTACCAGAGGTTGGAATTCGGTAGAGTTATTCATGTACTTACATCGAAATGTACCCGGAATTTCTAATAAAATATCCCGTGTGACCAACAATATTACAAAGAAATAATAATAAAAAACTCAGAGATAAGACAAATAAAACAAAGATATTTTTATTTTCATGTTTTAATCATTAATCATATTTTTTTTTGTCGTAAAGTAAGTGTGAATTTATTAATCAAGTTATATATACATCTTAACTATTAAATATTATAACTTAATAAATATTTAAACAAACTGAAAATAATAATAAGTACAAACTGGTAGAAAAAGAACTCATAGGGCATCAAAAAATTCGTCCACATCGATGTCAATGGGCAAAGTGAACCCAGAACGCTGACAGCATTGCCACTCTGGATAGCAATGCAATTTTATTATTATTTTTCATTGAAAAAGATCTCTCTACGTCAACTGAGGTGAGGTTAACAAATTTATACACTTCCTCCTCCTCGTCATTAATGCAGGAAGAATTTTTTGTTGCTAGATTTCTGATAGTGTCATAAAAAAATCTGGTCTAAAATTAATCTTGGGATTTGAGGCAGATCCACTTTATTCTTTCGCTGTATGAAATCTGTATAAGTACTTAAATAACTCTACCTAATTCCGATCTTTGCGAAATCTTGTGTGTTTCAGGAAAGACGAAATAGTTGTAGTAAAAGAGGAACCTGTGGAGGCGGAGGAAGAGATGGGTGACCCTCCAGACTTCATGTATGAAGTTGAAATACAGAAACAGGAAATAGTAAACGGTAAGGAAATTATCATCATCATCATCATCTTCCTGCCCTTGTCCCATCTTATTTGGGGTCGGCGCAACACGTTTTTTTCTTCCATTCTAACCTGTCAACCATCATGCTATCACTAACTTCCTTTTCTTTCATATCACTGATCACACAATCCATCCATCTTTTCGTTGGCCTCCCTCTCCCTCTCCACCCATCCTCATGTATACTCATAACTCTTTTAGTAACATTAAATATAAAATATATAGTAATATTTAGCTTTATTTCTGCTCCGTTCCAAACGGTCGTAGTATGTTATATAGCCTATAGCTTTTCTCAATGCAACTGTGAGGGAACGGACAGCCTCACTCCCCAGCCGCCGCCGCAGGATTTCTGGCAACCATAGGCGCGGGCTTGCGGACGAAGAGTAACGGGTAGCTCGTCGTCTGCTCGTCCGGTAAGGAACAAGTCAAAGTCCACAGTTCATAGTGTTCCACGCGCGCCTAAAAGAGATGTCAGAAAAACTAAAAACTTTTTCAAAATCTGTGAAGCCAGTTCAGGATATCTTAAAATGTTGTAGCAGAATTTGTTTTAGTCCAAAAATTTAAATTCTTTAGTGTAGCGTTAATAAAAAAAAACATTGCATCTTATGTCATGTCACTTCCCTTGTCAATTTTCACCTTCAAATATATTACGAACTAGCTTTTGCCTGCGACTTCGTCCGCGTAGAAGTCGAAAATGGTTTTATTAGGTTTTTTGAGATACGAAAATATGAAATATTATTTATTATCTTCGTCGTGGGTGATAGTCCATTGAATTGTATGGCGAGCGATATTGTGTCTTAAGATAAAATATTATAGTATCTTAGCCTTGTGCAGCGCCCTTTAGTGAACTCCACTGCGGGTGACGTAACATACTTATTATCTGCGGTTAATACAGTAATCGGGTCTAGGGATCGAACTGCAAAATTAAGTTTGTTTTTTATTGTATATACTTTTCCGGGATAAAAACTACACAGTGTGGTGCTCAGGATATTAAAGAATATTTATACCAAATTTCATCGTAATCGAACCGGTAGTTTTTGCGTGATGCCTGAACAAACAGACAGACAAAAATTTTTTTGATCACATTTTTGGGTTCGATGTCGGTCTAGTAACACCCCCCGCCATTTATTTTTTGATTTTTTTACTGTACAGAATTTTCATTTCTACAGATTTATTACAAGTATAGATAAATTACCCAAACACAGAACAAATTATTGTGCTCATCACACATACATTTATCTAGGATGGGAATCGAATCCACAACCTCCGGCATAGCATTCAGGGCCATTAACCACTACACTAACAGACCAGTCAATGTACCTAATTAATACAATTTCAGATCCTCCACCAGAACCGGTCCTCAAGCCCACCAGCCCTGAACACTTCACCATCGACACAGACACCATCACATACTCCAAGAAGGTGCTATCAGAAGACATCTCTCACTGTCTGATAGAGCGAGAGAGCGCGACAGATGTGTTCGACGATTTCTTTATAGGACACGTACTACAGAAGACCGAGTCTGTTGGTAAGTGGCGAGACCGACTAATTTCATTTATTTCATTTCATTTATTCATTGAAACATACACAGTTCCTTAAGAATCTTTAGAAATTACACTAAGAATGACCGATGGTAGAAATGAGATGGTGGAATCAAGTCATGCAATTCCCGCGCACTAGTGTTTCGATATAGCCTAGTAATAGCCTCGAGCACAGGCGCAGGGTAGCCAGCCTTTCGGTATTTTACAGGTTACATTTTGGAGAGTGTGCGCGGGAATTGCATGACTTGATTCCGCCATCTCCTTTCTACCATCGGACAACCCGACGTACGGCGAGTATCCACCCTTACGTTGTTGAAACTTCAACGGTCCGGACTAAGCGTTTCGCTTCGTCGTTTATACCGCGTACATCGAAGGACTGGAACAATTTGCCTGCTGCGGTCTTCCCGTCCAACTATAATTTAGGCTAGAGTGATTAGGCTCTTAATAAACTAGTGCGCCTCACTATCAATGATTGTATCTCCGCTTACCATCAGGTGGGATCGTAGTCAAGCACTGGTTTATATCAATTAAAAAAAAAAACACAGGATTCATTTTGAGAGTCCAAAATGAGTCCTGTGAAATATCGAAATACTTTCTACTAGTGGTGGGCGATTATGAATGGATAAATAAATAATCAACTATTTATACGAAGTCATAGCTTAAAAGACTTAATATCCAAGCCGAGAACACAATCATCATCTTCCTGCCCTTGTCCCATCTTATTTGGGGTCGGCGCAACACGTTTTTTTCTTCCATTCTATCCTGTCAACCGTCATACTATCACTAACTTCCTTTTCTTTCATATCACTATTCACACAATCCATCCATCTTTTCTTTGGCCTCCCTCTCCCTCTCCACCCACCCACATGTATACTCATAACTCTTTTAGTAACATGCGTTTCATCTCTCCTCTTCACATGACCATACCAAGACAAACGATTCCCCTTCAACTTTTCAGTCACTGGCGCCACTTTCAAACTTCCCCTAATATACTCATTTCTCACTTTATCCATTCTCGTCACACCACACATCCAAAGCAATGAACAAGCTGAGAACACAAACCAATGAAATATTTTCTTTTCTTCTGATAGATAAACCTAAACACATAGTAGACGAGAAAAAGAAGGAATGCGTTGAGAAACGTCTAGAAGAACTGCTCACAAAAGTGAGGATACGCAACCAGTGGGCCGTGTTGGAGAAACTGAGGAAACAGTACAACAGGAGGATCAAAATGGCGACCGGTGGTGGAGATAAGAAAGGTAGGAATTTCATTTGAGTCCGCAGGGCGCCAGGGCTTCGTGATAAGGACCAGTTCCACCGCATGCGCTGATGAGCTTTCTTAATCAAGAAGCAAAAGCGTCCATGGCCAGGACCCAAGGCTTTTCTAGGCAAGCTGTCGGGTACTGGGGCGGTAATTTTGGCACTCAGCCTTCGTACCAGCGGGTACGGATAGATCCCCATATTTTTTGTACTGTTTTAGAAATAGGGTTTTTTTATTAGGTGGGAATATCATCTTATGACAAATCACGCTCTTGGGCGGAGCGGGAGGTAGTGTCAGACTTTTATTGACTAAAAACCCACTCCTGTTTCTTCTTTGCATTCGTCCCAGGGCTCCGAGTTTCACTTTCACACTACCCGTGGCCCCGGTAGGCTTCGACCGTGCTGAGCCCCTATAATTTGATGACATCTCCTTGAGGGACCAAACCTGAAATCGGAAAAAAAACAGCTGTTCCCTACGTTTATGTTCGCATAACTCGTCACTCATCTCACTTTTTTTTTCGCTATTTCATGTTTGGTCCCATAGTAAAAGTTGTTCGTAATGAGGAGTACAATGTCCCCTCGAAATTCTTAAAGTTAATTTTTTAACACCTTATATACTAATATCCATGTATTAGACCATCTGTTACGCGAGCAATGTGCTCTGCCCACTACCATTTTTGTTTAGCGTGATTTTAATAAACAATAATTTTATCTTTTTCAGAGCAAAAACAAAACATTAGATATTTCAAAAACCCAAAAAGTGATATGACTAATCAATCGGCAAATGATACTAATGGAAATAAAACACATATTGATAACGATGATAAAACTAAAGAGCAAGACCAAACAACCAGCAATGATAATATAAACATACAAAATAATGATTCTGATAACAGTAAAAATAATAATGAAAATAGTCAAGATGACAAAAATGGTGAAGCAAATGGTGGAATGGCTGGTCCCAATGATGATAAAATAGATGGTGAAGAAAATGATGATTCAGAGGAAAGTGATGATGGAAAAGATCCTGATTACAATTTTGAAAGCAACAGTGATGAAGAAACCAATCCTAATGGAAAATTGACGTTTCATACACATCAGTGCTATATTTGCTTTAAGGTAGGTAAAAAAAGACTTGATGTGGATAGTCGTGAAATAACTTCTCTCGCTCTGCGTGGAGCGAGAGGGAGTGTTAGACTTTTCCTGACTGGCCTGCACCCCTAGCCAAGTTGATAATCGAGTTGTAGTTTTTATCGTTGCCTGTTTTTAAAAGACTCGTTAGGGAACATTACCTGTCGCTGTGAATATCGATAGTCATGTTTCATATTTCTGTCTAGTTTTCAATAATTATATATATATATATATGTATCTATTATATAGCATATGTATATATCTGTGTATCTATTATAATATAATATGTTTAATGCTGGTTTTGTCACACCAATGACAGCTCCATTTCTTGTCCAGGCAATTACTGTCCATTCCAGGTTGCCTGGAAGAGATCGCGGAATGCGATAAGGCCGCCCATAGTATGTACGTATGTGTTTTAGTTTTCTTTAATGCTTGTATTGGTGTACAATAAAGCATATAAATAAATAATCTGCAATCGTTAACGCTAGTCGAAAACTAATAAAATGTATGGGAATGACATCACCTCAAGTTAAGTCACGTGGTCAGAACAAACGAATAGAAAATTCGTAGCCAAGTTCACATCGTTCAAAATGATAGAATGAATTGTTATCGTTTCTACAATGCTCAACGCTACATCCTTTGTTATTGTAGAACGAGCGGCCGACTCAGGCGCGTCAACATGGCTACCAACTTATCGTTTTCTACAATTGCTGACACCGAGTCGTTATAAATTGGAGAACGGAGTTCGACACGAAACGGTTGTAACTTGGCTAGGGAGGCTGTTGGTCTAGTTGTCAGTGATCCTGACTGCTATGCCGGAGAATGTGGGTTCGATTCCCACCCAGGAAAAATGTTTGTGTGCTGAGCACGATCATTTGTTCTGTGTCTGGGTGCTATTTATCTATATATGTATGTATTTAGAAATATATAAGTATGTTTATCAGTTGTCTAGTACTCATAACACAAGCTCTGCTTAGCTTGGGACTAGATGCCGATATTCCCGAAGCCCAAATCTGCATCATTACATTATAAAGCAGAGTCCCCAGCGCCTCTGTCTGTCTGTTTTCACCAAGAGACAGAGCGATTCAAGAGTAAGGTTTTGATTTAGATATACATTTTTTTATTGGGTGAGAAAATCATCTTATGACACATCTCGCTCTTGGACGGAGCGGCAGATAGTGTCAGACTTTTACTGACTAAAAACTCGCTCCTGTTCCTTCTTTGCCTTCGTCCCAGGGCCCCGGGTTTCGCTTTCACACTCCCCGTGACCCCAGTAAGCTTCGATCCTGATGGGCCCCTACAATTTGCTGACTTCTCCTTGAGGCGCGCGTGGAACAGTACGCGCCGTCGACGTCTTGGGCTCGGTCCGGACGGTTACCGGACGGTCGGACGGCGAGCCACCCATTGCTCGCTGTCCGCAAGCCCGCGCCTACGGTGGCTGGAAATCGGGATCGGAATCCCGGCGGCGGTTGGGGCGTAAGGACCGTTAACTCACGCGATCGGCCGCCTCCTTTGCTAGCATTACTGCTTCGCAGAAGGATGCGACCGTTTGCCACTCCTCCTCACTCCGGACCATGGCCTGAACCAAGGCCCGGCGCGAGAGATCGCCGCCGAGCTTTAGATGTACATGCATATTATATTATAAAAAGCCTCCCTCACATAAAAAAATGATGTACCTATATTTATCATGAATTTCTTTTACAGCTATTCAAAACGAAAACCGACTTAAAACTCCACTGCAAACACCATTTTGAATTATGCAACGAGAAAATGCTAAAAAAATGTCCCTTCTGCGGTTACGTCACAAATAAAACAATCACAAGACACATAAAATTAGTTCACAACTTATCATATGACATACGAAAGAATGGTAGAATAAAAGAGAAAGAAACTCCATCCGGCTCGAAGTACGTTTTTCAAATTGACAAAGACTGCCATCTAGATATCATACCTAGCATTAGTAACTTAAATAAAATCGCGTCCATGAAAATCGATGAGAAGAAACGCGAATCAAATAATCTATTCTTAGGAACGACGAAATTAGTTAAAAAGGGCGGCGATTGGATGGTTCAAAAGCAAAAGGTTGATGTTAACAGCGAATATTTGCTACCGGAGTTCACTAAACAAGAATATTTATCGTTGAAATGTATTGGTGAAAATTATTTAGAGAGGATTCGGAATTTGAGTATATTAGCCAAGAAAAAGGGGTTAAAAATACTATATCCTTGCGAAGGCTGCGATAAGATATGTCTCACTATGAGTGCTCTAAAGCTGCATAACAGAAAACATGAGGCTAATCCCAAACAATTCAAGCCGAAAGTTTGGAAAAACAAAATCCTAAACGGCCTAAATGGTCGATATAGCCAAGTTAATAAAATAAATAAAAAGAAAAAAAAGTATAGCAAAACCGGCCAAAAAATCAATGCTCCAGTAACAGATAAAAAAAATAATAAAAGAAGTCATAGACTAGAAAGAGTTGGGGAGAAAATAGATCGCGCTCCTGAACCCATAGCCAATCGTTTTGCGGATCCTAATCCTGTCAAAAATAACCATAAATGTGATAGAAAACTCATAGAGTTCTATCACAAGAACATTAAAGGTGGTGATATAGAATTCTGGCAGTTTTTGAAGATCTTCAATAAAATGAGTCGTGAAAAAATCAATGATTTTCAAGATTTGGAAAGTCGATACGATTTTGGTATGCACAATATAAAAAATAAGGATAATTCTACGACGGAAAATACAAAAAAATCTACCGAAGAAGATGGTGCTGAGAGAGTGCAGAAGAAACCTGAAAAAATCAAGACGATAAGTAGGCAGAAGAAAGCGTTCACAAGAGCAATTATGATTAGTAAAAAGGAGCATTTAAGAAGAATGGAGATTAAAAACCAAATGAGAGAGAAATTAAAGCAATCGAAAACTTAATTTAGAATTTATTTAGGGCGGAATTCACCAATAAAACTAATCGCGTTTTAACGTTTGGCTCTCATAATCGCGTTTAGCCGCTGTCACTAGTGTCACTTGTCTGTATTTTTACAAGTGACACTAGTGACAGCGGCTAAACGCGATTATGCGAGCCAAACGTTAAAACGCGATTAGTTTTATTGGTGAATTCCGCCCTTAGTATTATTGTTAAAATTGAATTCAGAATCTTTAGATTTGGTTATTCAATCTACAAAGCCTCGAGCACAGGCGCAGGGTAGCCAGCCTTTCGGTATTTTACAGGATGCATTTTGGAGAGTGTGCGCGGGAATTGCATGACTTGATTCCGCCATTTCCTTCCTATCATACAACCCGACGTACAGCTAGTATCCACCTTTACGTTGTCAAATCTTCTACGGTCCGGACTAAGCGTTTCGCTTCGTCGTTTATACGGCGTACATCGGAGGACTGGAACAATTTGCACGCTGCGGTCTTCCCGTCCGATTATAATTAAGATGTCTTCAATGCTAGAGTGAATAGGCTCTTAATAAACTAGTGCGCCTCACCATCAACGATTGCATCACTGCTTACCATCAGGTGGGATCGCAGTCGAGTACTAGTTAATATCAATTAAAAAAAGAGATAAAATTGTCCTCATTATCATCATATTAGCCGAAAGACGTCCATTGTTGGACATAGGCCCCAAGTGTCGCCAACGTCTCGCATCCATCGGATTCCCGCGACCCTCACCAGGTAATTGGTCCACCTTGTACGGTATTACTTGTATTGGTCACCGTTGCGGTTTCCGGTACTGTGTCGCCATTCCAGAACCTTACGTCCCCTTCGACCACCTGTTCTGCGAGCAATGTGCCCTGCCCACTGCCACTTAAGTTTGGCGATTCTTCGGGCTATGTCGGTAACCTTGGTTCTCTTGCGGATACCTTATTCTTTATGCGATCTTGCAAGGACACTCCGACCATTGCCCTTTGGGTAACTGTAAGCCTTCTGATGAGGCCCATTGTAAGCGACCATGTTTCAGTACCATCTTGAGACACTGTGGTATGTTGGACGAGAAGATACCGCGCAGTTTCCCGAACGCTGCCCAGCCGAGTCGGATTCGACGATTGACCGGATGCAGAAACCATTTTTGCAAAGGAGTTTGAACTTAATGACATAATTAAGTAAGGTTCTGAATTCAATTATTATTTCTAGATAGTAATTTATTCAACCATGTATAAATACGTAGTAAAATAAAATTCATAATAAGCCTTAGATTTATAGCGGACAAAATGTCCTCCGATAATTCATGTTCCGCGTCACGTAAATGCTTTGTAAAATGTGAGGCCAGTTGCGCGTTGATTGAGCGTTGCGCGTCGTTTTGGGGGACGCTTTGTCCCTTACTTTACGTCAAGTAAGGGACAAAGCGTGATTCTGGTAAATCCTTTCTGTGCATCATAGAAGGAATCTCTGTGTAAAATTTCAACGTTATAGGTCCAAGGCTTTGGCCGCAGTGAAAGCCTGTAGTCTTCCTCAATAAATGGGTTATTCAAGAACAAAAGAATTTCAAATTCGAATACACCAGCCCCCCTTAGACAAGTTACAATCGTATCGTTCATCGTACGTCATCTCAACGCTCAGTTACGTGGTCAGAACAAAGGAATCGGAAGCGTGGCCTACTCGAAGCGTTCGGCGCGAATGATACGATTGTAACTTTTCTAGGGGGGCAGTTCAGATTCGCTCGTTCAAACAGACAAACTCTTCAGCTATATTAGTAGCTATAGATGTATATAGCATAGTCGGCCTTATAATGTTCCCACTGCTGTGACTCAGGCCTCCTCTTTAGGAGAGGGAATGGGCCGTAATCCACCACGCGGGCCCAGTGCGGGGTATAGACGTAATTCTTTGCAATAATTAGGAGAAGAAATTAATGATAATAGTTATATACTCGTATGTTTGTACAATTGGCTTTAACGAGATTTATTTGGAGGTCGTGGGTTCGATTCCCACCCAGGACAAATGTTTGTGTGATGAGCACGATCATTTGTTCTGTATCTGGGTGTAATTTATCTATAATATGTATGTATTTAGAAATATATAAGTATGTTTATCAGTTGTCTAGTACCCATAACACAAGCTCTGCTTAGCTTGGGACTAGATGGCGTTGTGTGATAGTTGTGGAATATTATTATTATTATTTGCAGTTCAATTTTAGTCTCACGTGAGAGGGAGAGGGGTCGACTCAAATCTCACGATATCTCACTACGGGGGGTAAAAAAATCGCCAAATCACCTTAGCATAATAACTTGCGGGTAACAACAATGGCATTATTCACTGTAACGCTCTAGTAGCCCAGAGGTCCTATAATGACAAACTTAAAATCGTCATAATTGCGATATGAGAAAGAGAGACGAAGATATACAAACCGGATAGCGCTATCTTTTTCTCATACTGTTCCGATGTGAGAGAGATGAAGATATACAGACCGGATATTGTTATCTCTTTCTCATGCCATTCCGATATGAGAGATAGACAAAGATATTCAGACCGGACAGTGCTATATTTTTCTCATACTGTTCCGTTGTTAGAGAGACGAAGATATACAGACCGGATAGCGTTATCTCTTTCTCATGCCATTCCGATGTGAGAGACAGACGAAGATATACAGACCGGATAGCGTTATCTCTTTCTCATGCCATTCCGATGTGAGAGAGACGAAGATATACAGACCGGATAGCGTTACCTCTTTCTCATGCCATTCCGACATGTGAGAGAGACGAAGATATACAGACCGGATAGCGTTACCTCTTTCTCATGCCATTCCGACATGTGAGAGAGACGAAGATATACAGACCGGATAGCGTTATCTCTTTCTCATGCCATTCCGACATGTGAGAGAGACGAAGATATACAGACTGGATAGCCATATCTATTTCTCATGCCATTACGATGTGAGACAGACGAAGATATACAGACCGGATAGCGCTATCTTTTTCTCATACTGTTCCGTTGTTAGAGAGACGAAGATATACATACCGGATAGCGTTATCTCTTTCTCATACTGTTCCGTTGTTAGAGAGACGAAGATATACAGACCGGATAGCGTTATCTCTTTCTCATACTGTTCCGATGTGAGAGAGATGAAGATATACAGACCGGATAGTGTTATCTCTTTCTCATGCCATTCCGATGTGAGAGACAGATGAAGATATACAGACCGGATAGCGCTATCCCTATCTTATGCCATTCCGATGTGAGAGAGATGAAGATATACAAACCGGATATCGCTAACCCTTTCTTATACCATTCCGATATGAAAGATATACAAACCGGATAGCGCTATCGCTTTCTCATACTGTTCTGTTGTGAGAGAAGTTATACAGACCGGATAGAGCTATTCCTTTCTCATACCATTCCGATGTGAGAGACAAACGAAGATATTACAGACTGGATAGCGCTATCGCTTTCTCATGCCATTCCGATGTGAGAGACAGTCCAAGATCAGATAGCGCTTACCCTTTCTCATAACGTTCCGATGTGAGAGAGATGAAGATATACAAACCGGATAGCGCTATTTTTTTTTTTGTGCCATTCCGATATGAGAGACGGTCCAAGATATACAGACCAGATAGCGCTTACCCTTTCTCATAACGTTCCAATGTGTGTATGAGAGAGAGAGAGAGAGAGTGGCGAAGATTTAGGTACGAACCGGACAGCGCTATCTCTTTCTCATACGTTCTATTGTAAGAGAGAGACGAAGACATACACACCGGATAGCGCTAACCATTTCTCATACCGGATTCACCTTCACTGGATTTATGATGATTTTAAGACGCCATAGTAGGAATACAGTCCTTGATTTATGCGACGTAATAGCGGATACCGGTGTGCTACAAGGCTAATAAAAAAAAATAGGTAATAAGTACCTACATTTTGTTTATTTTTTGAAAAAAAAAGGGAAATTTCTTTTTTATCAATAAAAGTTTTCTTTTGACCGCCACAGTCACGTATAAGTGACAAAGGAAACTGTGTCCACTCACGAAATATGAAATATAAAATTTTGTATGAAAGTATTTCTTTAGTTTTAAGAATTTTCTTTTCTTTCAAGCAATGCTGAAATCTGCTTTTTTATTTATATTTTTCCTCACTAGTGTTCAAAGTTTCATACTTGTCTAGAATTTGCAATAATTTTTTTATATACTGGACGAGTATGGGACATCTACCTACAAATAGGATTAATTATGTTGTTCCTTAAATAAAATACATTTTTGTTAATTATTAAAAGTGTTTTATTTTATATCCTTAAGAGGGTCCTTTTCCACTCGCCTATCGTCAACATCGAGCATGGTTTAAAAGCTGGTTGCTTCAATCCAACGCGATGTTTGATGAAGAGGCAATACAAAAAAAAAGAGATAACACCTGAAAACTCTGTTGGCATTCGGTAATTCCGTGATTAAGGGCCTTATCACACTAGCGGTTTGAGAGCGGCTGCGGGGCGGGGCGGGCGCGCAATGAATGCGTCGCAAACACGCCGCGGCTGCACAACGAAGACGTCACGGACGCGGGGAAATTCGCAATGTTTTCAACGCGTGTTTGTAGCAAGTTAACGACGTACAATACATTCAGCAACAAATGGATTCTGATGAGGATACACTGCTGTTGGCTTTCTACTTCGAAGGCGATGAAAACCCGCATCTCGTTGCCGGATCTCGTTGCGCGTTCGCAAAAAATTCGCTGCGCATACGCGGCGTGTTCGTTGCGCGCCCGTAACGTATTCGTTGCGCACCCGCTACGGTTTGAGGACGCTCGCAATCCGCTAGTATGATAAGGCCCTAATTCGAATAAAGTATAAAGTATTGTTTTTTAAACCCCTAAAAGATTTTCAGAAAAATTGTCGTCATTCAGAATCGCGATTAAATGTGTAAGGCTTCAATTTTTTTTTTTTTTAATGTATGAGTACATTATGGAGGGCCAAAGTTTTATACAAATTTATAAATTGATTTCAATAGAAGCCTAGATAATATCCACAAGATAATGTGTTCCCAAAATATCTGATGAAAAATGTGTAATAACTTCATAATCGCGTAAGAGCAGTTGTGTGAAAAACATTGAAAATGTATGTCGAGTTGCATCCATTTAATTCATAGTACCAACTCCTTTTTCTAATTTTATTGAGGTTCGTCTCCATGTAACTGAAAAAAAAAGAATAATATGTAAAAATAATGGAAATGAAGGGTAGATTTAATCCATTAAAAAATATGTTGAATGCAAAAAAAAAAAAACCGGCCAAGAGCGTGTCAGGCTACGCTCAGTGTACGCATAAGCAAAATATGCGATTTAGACGGATTTGCGGTCTCTAGTATGCGGACATTAGATGGCAGTACGTCTGAAAAAAAAACTTGCATCACAACTTACAGCTTCAGCTATATGTATCCAGTCTAGTGCTCCAACAATTTTATCATTCTCCGATGGTTTCTTATCCCAATTCCAATTTGTAAACTCTTTAAAACCACCCGTTACCTGAAACAAGATCATAGTCGAGTCTGTGTCGCTCTGTGTTATGGGAGAAAGGCTGAGAGAGGAGGGTACAGGTGTTTAGTTGGATACTTCATCATTCATTATTTCAGCCGAAAGACGTCCACTGTTTGACATAGGCCTCCCTCCAAATGTCGCCACAATGACCGGTCCTGTGCGTCTCGCATCCATCGGATTCCCGCGAGACTCATCAGGTCATCGGTCGCTTCATCCGCATATCAAATATCAAACCAAATAATCACGTCGGCTTCACTTCGCTCGTCGCCGTATCGCACCCACGTGTGGTTGCTCACAATCGCACCGCATCGCTTCGTGATCACGTTACACCTCCTACGTAGGCCACGCGTAACAAATGTCATTGGCCTTTAGCCATTTTACGTTAAAGTAAATAACCACCTGAAACTTCCTGTCAGCATCTTCAGCGAGAGGTCTCTTTGCTTCCGTGACTACAACAGCTGTGTAACCTTCTGGTAGACTCGTCTTCTTACCTGTCAGCGGATATCCTCGGAATGATGCTGACAGTTCTGCAAAATTAATAAATAATTACTTACAAGAACATGAGTATACATGTGGATGGGTGGAGAGGGAGAGGGAGGCCAAAGAAAAGATGGATGGATTGTGTGAACAGTGATATGAAAGAAAAGGAAGTTAGTGATAGTATGACGGTTGACAGGATAGAATGGAAGAAAAAAACGTGTTGCGCCGACCCCAAATAAGATGGGACAAGGGCAGGAAGATGATGATGTACTTACAAGAACAATTTTAATACCATTACTCAAATAGGCCAACAGTAGTGAAGGGCCAGGGACATGATCCAAAATACACAGGAGAAATGCTATGTCTGATTGGCCACCATTGGGATAGAACTGAGTGGAAAATGGTAGAATCTTACACTGAGAGATACTCTGTGGAAGCTACAAATCGATAGCCACTCTGTTAGATTTTGTCTCTAGACTACTAGCCACCAACAAACAGCTCCACAACATGGGACTTGCAAGCGACCCGACTTGCAGGATCTGTGGAGATGTAGAGGAAAATATGCTACACTTACTGTGCGACTGTGCAGCACTAGGCTCCAAAAGACTAGAGTATCTGGGCCAACCATATCCAAGACCAGAGGACTATAGGCTCAGCCCCATCAAAGCCATATTGGGACTCATGAAGAAGGTGCACGGAGGGCTAGGGGTTGAGTAGACAGGAGGGGAACAGCACAAAAGATCCAGAAGGGTCGAAGTGCTCCGGCCCAGGACCAGCCTCACAATAAGATAAGATAAGATAAATATGGTGTGTCAGGATGTCAACCTTCAGATAAATATTGTCAATAATAAATGAATGTAAACTATACATCGACGGTGAAGTACCAATAACTCCTAACTGTCGGAAGTTAAAATTATCTGTCCAAAAAATGTTAGGAAGTAATACTATAAATTGACACGTTGGTTTAGTTAGGTGTTTGTTTCCACAAATTAATTTGATGCAGTTGCAACTAAATATCCGCTTCGGATATTTTACGAAACATGCGGAAACACGCATTTAAAATGCAAGCACTTAAAAGTAATTTTATCGAAAAATGTCAGTTAGAAGGTATTGGCACTTCACCGTCGACATGTGTACGTGTCTGTATCTCGTTACCTTTGCCTGTAACGATTTCCGGATATAATAACGAAAATAGAGTGGTCCCTTCATCATCATTATAGACTAAATCTACTAGTAATAAAAATAAAAAAAATGTATAAAGAATAGTGAACAATACTTAAAGCACCCTCAAGTTTGATTACAGTGAAAACTAAAACTTTATTTCAACCTTTTGAGTAGCGTAATTAGAGACACAATAGAAAGACAATGACCGAGTGAACGCCGGCGTTTGCTCGAGGTTTAATGATTTAAGCTTATTACTGACATATCTACACTAATATTATAAAGAGGAAAACTTTGTTTGTTTGTTTGTAATGAATAGGCTCAAAAACTACTGGACCGATTTTAAAAATTCATTCACCATTCGAAAGCTACATTATCCACAAGTAACATAGGCTATATTTTATTTTGGAAAAAAGTAGGGTTTTGTAAGATATCTGAGTTTTTCGGACACAAGGTGTAAAAAGTCAATCAGAAAAGTTACTTATTTTGCGTACGCTGCCTAAACTATAAAAGATAGAACCATAAAATGTTCTAATTAATTGTAGATCTTATAAATATCTACCAAAGTTTGTTAGGAGAAACCTACTTTCACGCGGGCGAAGCCGCTGGCAGAAGCTAGTCTTTTTATATAATTAATAATTCTTCTGTATGTGTGTTTGTCACCTAACTCCTAAACAACTTGACCAATTTGGTTGGAACATTGTGTGTGGGTTCCTGGATGGTTTGTAAATACAATCAGACCTCCTTCAGTGAAGCAGTAATGCTAGCAAAGGAGGCGGCCGATCGCGTGAGACAACGGTCCTCACGCCCCAGACGCCGCCGGGATTCTGATTTCGATTTCTGGCCACCGTAGGCGCGGGCTTGCGGACGGCGAGCAATGGGTAGCCCGCTGTCTGACCGTCTGATAACCGTCCGGACCGAGCCCAAGTCGTCGATGGCGCGTCTTGTTCCATGCGCGCCTCAGGGAGATGTCAGCAAATCTTAGGGGCCCAGTAGGGTCGAAGCCTACTGGGGCCATGGGTAGTGTGAAAACGAAACCCGGGGCCCTGGGAAGAAGGCAACGAAGGAACAGGAGTGGGTTTTTAGTCAGTAAAAGTCTGACACTATCTCCCGCTCCGCCCAAGAACGGGATTTGTCGTTAGATGATTTTCCCACCTAAAAAAACAAGACCCAGTAGGTGGCACTGCAACCGAGTTTTAAATTTTTACCTGATAAAAATTCATATTTCAGGCAGGATAACTTCAATCGGCGCTAGTATACTATAATATTCAAGGACTTTAAATTGGGTATTATTATCTTGATTTTCTTTTAGCCACTTTTTTGTTATGATCGGTTAGCATAGCATAGTCGGCTTTATAATGTTCCCACTGTTGGGACTCAGGCCTCCCCTCTAGGAGAGGGAATGGGCCGTGTTCCACCACACAAGCCCAGTGCTGGATGGTGGATGTCACATGTCTTCGAATTTTTGGTTCTAGGACATGGCGGTTTCCTCACGATGTTTTCCTTCACCGTTTTGAGAGCAGTGGTGATGAAATAAATTACACAAAGTAATGCGCCTGGCTGGGTTTGAACCCGCGACCTACAACTCGTAAGTCGGGGCCGTTTCCACTCGTAAGTCAAGGCCGTTACCACTCAGCCACCACTGCTCGGTGATCAGTCACCTATGATCGGTTATTAGTTAAATCCGCCTTTAAGATGACCCACTGACCGTAAAAAGCTAAAAATTAAGAAGGTCCCACATAAATCCGTCGTAATTTATGCACGACTGATTTATGTGGGACGTTCTTAATTTTCTTTTAGAGGTTAAGTTCCGAATAATAGTGGAAGTGATAGATATTTTCATGTAATAGGTACTTTTTGATGACACTATGTGGGTACAATACACCTTTGCCTAACACTTAGGAGAGTCAAAAGTGAGATGATAACATTCCTTTCTCGCTTCTAAATAAGTTTCCATTGTTTTGTTTACCTCCATTATCATCAGCAATATAGGGTTCAAAATATTTGTTTATGTTCGTAGGGCCGTCAGCTGCGATTGTGCAAGCCATATAGTGGGCTTTTTGTTCAAACGCCTCTGTGTTCTCATATTTTTTTAAGTTATTTTCCACTTGTATAGACATTTTATCATTTAGTTTTTACGATTTATGATTTTCCGCCAAAAACACGGACTACGGCCAAAAGTATTTGAATATGACAATGACATTGACACTCACTTGATAGAGAATTTCCACAGAGTAAAGATATTAAAGCTCAGTATAGACTATAACATTTATTTCTTTAACTGGAACTAGAAAGTTTCTGCTATGACTACTATAATATTGACTATCCTAACAATTTTTCCTAATCCTAACAAAGTTCGTTTCTACTCCGAATTGTTTCCATAATATAATTATAACTCTAATCTAATTCTGAATTTTATTCTTTATTTTTCGCTACATCTTATAATACCAGCTTTATATTTAAAAATATTTTTGATAAATGGCAAACTTAGTAAGAAGCGTTCTAAAACTAAGTTTTTTTTTTTAATGTTATCAATATAGCTTTGTTTCAAATTCTTAATTTTTTAATTTGTTCTGTTAAAATGGGTTACTATAATTATGCCTGTTATCATCCATTTCAGTTGTCAATTCTACATCTGCAATTAGCGAAATTAGGGGGCACTCATTAGTATTTCATAGTTGTTATTAACTTAAGAATTTTATGTTTATGAACATCTCTGCTATTTAAAGTATCCTTGCCATATCAAAAACAAATGATGTTATGGTCGTTAAATGTCAAAATGTCCAGTGAAATGCAATTCATGACGAAATTTTCGCAACCATAACGAAATTCTTATCGGAATTAAAACAAAAGCCTTATACATTTCTCTTGAATAGCATTAGTTCCTTATCGTGTGACGTTACGTTGAATCGCTTACAGTCCGTCGCGAATGGCGACCTATGTATTATACAATAATATTTGTTCAGTTGTAACAAATCGTAATTTTACGTCACTGTAAATAATTTGGCTGTGTTCCTCTGTTTGTGTTTGTTGACTCACAAGAGCACAAGAGTCTCAGAACTTGCGTTGGCAACAAGCTAGTGAACCAGTGACCTTGGGTATCGGAACAGCTGTTTGTGTGTGAGTACCTTTGCACCATATTTTAATTCATTAAAAATGTAATTAGATTTAAAAAAAAGAAATAAAAAAAATCAATTCCTTTTCCAATCTTCCATGTTTGTTGTTTATTTATATTTTTTATTTCGCGCGCTATTTTGGTTATCTTTGAAAAGACCTTGAGATTATTATTGAGAGGTGAATGAGGATGTATTATTGCATAAAAGAAAGGCGATTATTGTTCTACTTTTAATAGTGAGAACTGAATTTTTATGCTATAGAAATTTATTAGCTGCGTTTTCTTACTTTATGTGTGAGTTTGAAGATTATAATTTACAATGATCTACCTACACTATGTTTTTTTTTTTTAAATTAATTGTGTGTAGGTGTACTTATTGTCTGAGATGGGATATTCATAGACAATCTTTCCTTAGCATGGAACTTCATCACTGAAGTTCCATGCTAAGGAAAGATTGTCTTTAAGAAATCACTTTTAGCGATAAGACCACCCATTGTGACACCCTATTAATGTTAATTTCCTAATGTAAATTGTATTTTTGGTGTACAATAAAGAATATCTATCTGTCTATCTATCTGAGTCATTGATTATTTAGTTCCCTTTTTAATCTTTAGTGTTTTGAATCCTAGGAATCTTGAGAATGTTTTGGTGTTGTTTTCTTTGTCAGTGAACAAATTAAAGATTTCTATATATATACATAAATTCACAGTTTTTCTAACTAGGGCAGGAGGGTAGGTTGAAAGTATAACATTCTACTATTGAATATTTTTATTATAATGAAGATTTTATATCAGATAACATTATTTTCTGATTATTGCACAAAAATAAAAAATAGTACTGATAAAAAAATAATTATCTGTGATTGCACAATTTTAATTTATAACAAATTCTCTAATGAGTCACTTCTAAATATATTGGCTCTGTGGCTATTATTGTAAAATTGTGGTTTTTACTACTCTAATAAAACATATTACTCATATTAGGGAAGTAAAAAAGAATACTTGATGTATTATTATATACATGAGGAGGTAGAAACAGTTGTTTTCTTTTTTTTAAACTTTGTGTTCGACACAAGTCACAACAAAAGCGGACTTAATGACTTAGCATTTTCATTGTTTTAATTTTATTTAGTTAAACTGTTATGACGAAATGTGACATTGACAACACAGATGGGGTCTAGTCAGTAAAAGTCTGACATTCCCTCTCGCTCAACCAAGAGCGCGAGGAGAGGTTACACTAAAAAATAAAAATACTAGATGTGCTTTATTTTCCTGATTCCAAATACCTATTTAACTAACAAATTTTTTCCTTAACCTTTTGAATAGCGTAATTAGAGACACAATAGAAAGACAATGACCGAGCGAATGCTGGCGTTTGCTCGAGGTTTCATGAATTAAAGTTCAGTTATGCCCGAGGGTTATGATTTTGACAGGTTATGTATGTATGTATGTGAGTTCTGTGTGAAGTTAGTGTGAATCTGTTCCCTCATAGCTCCTAATCTACTTATCGGAACTTGACATATAAGGTATCATTAGAACCGTCTTAATTGCCTGCTGAACATAGGCTACGTAACGTGTCACAAAACTCGCTAAAGAACCCTTTAGCGGACAAAAAGCAATGTATTAAAAAATAAAAGTGGAGATAAATATGATGTGTTTGGTATTTACTTGTACATTCCCAAAATATTGCTTAAAGTGACGCCCTCTAGCAGACAAAAAATTGTGTTAAAAAAAATGTTAAGATAAATACACCTTGCTTGATATCATTTGAAAGGGCTTCATTGGTACTTATCAAAAAATATCATCAAAATTCAGTGTGGCGCCCTCTAGTGACCATAAATTACTAGAGGGCGCCACATTGTGAAGCCCTTTCAAATAATATCAAACATGGTGTATTTTGCATGGGCACATTGCTCGCAGAACAGATGGTCGATGGGGACGAAAGGTTCTGGAGTGGCGACCACGTACCGGAAAACGCAGCGTTGGAAGGCCTCCCACAAGGTGGACCGATGACCTGGTGAGGGTCGCGGGAATTCGATGGATGCGAGACGCACGGGACCGGTCATTGTGGCGGCATTTGGGGGAGGCCTATGTCCAACAGTGGACGTCTTTCGGCTGAAATGATGATGATGATGATGATGGTGTATTTTTTTTTTTTTTTTTTTAACACTTTACTTTTTGTCTGCTAGAGGGCATCACATTAAATTTGAGCAATATTTTTGAAATGTACAAAGCCCTTTCAAATGATATTGCTTTTGTCCGCTAGAGGGCGCCATATCGAGTTTTACTTAAGACTGCACAGAATTGCATATTTTAACTCATTACTCTTCCATACAATGTACACACTAAACAATATCTGATAATAAAAAGCATTCATATCAGAAACTGATAAACAACACATACTGTATGGTAGGAAAAGATATATGATATAAGGAAAATAAAAATTTATTTATTTATAAGTTTTCCTTCTTTGTATGACTATTCCATTGTTATTGTGTAGATATAATGTACTTCGTTAATTCAATTCTATTCATATTTTAATTGACACTTCAAATATCAACTTAACTCTTGTGTAAATTAGGTTAGTTTTAGAATGACTTCCTTTTTGAATAGTTTTTCCTTTAAATACACCGCTATTTTTAGTGGTAGTCTTAATTTTAGATTTTAAAAATTCAAATATATCCATACTTCTGCACTAATATTAATGTGAAAGTAACTGTTCAGTCACAAAAATACGACCTTGGCGAATAGGACACGACGCAAGCGGTTAGCATAAGGGCGCTTGTAAACGCCAAGAAATTTCACCGCGCATGCGGCAGAAAGGACCAATTCATAATGCACACGATACGAATTTTGTAGGATATAGGCACGAAAATTGATTGTGGCGCCCCCTCACCTTCCCCGCTCCCCTACCGCACCATAGCAACTTCACGCGTCGTGTCTAGTGTAGACTAGATTTTATTCTTGGTCAGCGCCAAAGCAGTGTACACAGTTCGTGTGTAGAAACAACATGAATTCTTGCATAGACCTGGCGAATTTTCTTAACGTGTACAAGCGGCCTAATCGGCCCCCACTGCTGGGACTCAGGCCTCCTCTCTCTAGGAGAGGGAATGGGCCGTAATCCACCACGCGGGCCCAGTGCGGATTGGTGAATGTCACATGTCTTCGAATTTTTGGTTTTAGGACATGCCGGTTTCCTCACGATGTTTTCCTTCACCGTTTTGAGAGCATTGGTGATGAAATTTTTTTTTTTTAAATTGATATAAACCAGTGCTTGCTGCTGCGATCCCACCTGATGGTAAGCGGAGATGCAATCATTGATGGTCAGGCGCACTAGTTTATTAAGAGCTATTCACTCTAGCCTTGAAGACACCTAAATTATACAAAAAAATACACAAAGTAATGCGCCTGGCTGCGGCAGTTAAATTGTTATAATAAGTAGTTTTGCAATAAAAATGAAAACATCGTTTTAATTTTTTATACAGGTTGTTAAGAAAATCGAATTAGTCAATAGACAATTTTAGTAATAAAATTAAACAATAAGTATATACAGGATTAATTGTGAAACATTAACAGTCCGGTAGTCCCGGACACTTTTAAAAACCCCGCCCGGACGCCCTTCAAACTAAGACAAATCCGGTGAAACCCGGACGGATGGCAGCCCTAGGTATATCAAGTTGCCGAAAGTCACTGCATTCCTATTGCGTTTGAATAAAGCGCGCTAAACGCATAGTAAATCTGAAAATCCAAATTAAATTGTTTACGACAACATCGTAGTTGCTATTTTTACAAAAGTAAACGTAGCCATAATCATTTTTTATAATTCAAATTGGCACTCCTCAAATAAAATAAAACGTACGGCGAGTCAACAACAATATAGATTGCCAAAATTCCCGCCAATTTTACGTGAATCCATTGCCAACTTTAAAAAAAATATTCCACAGATAGAATGTTATTCTTGTCTCTGCTCCCACATTTCTGGGGAATAAACTAAAATAAGAAATCAGCTGTTTATTTAACGTATCTATAAATAAGTTATTTCATCTAGGTTTTTAGGTTTCCGTAGCCAAATGTCAAAAAGCGGAACCCTTATGGATTCGTCATGTCTGTCAGTCCGTCCGTATGACACAGCCACTTTTTTCCGAAACTATAAGAACTATACTGTTGAAACTTGATAAGTAGATGTATTCTGTGAACCGCATTAAGATTTTCACACAAAAATAGAAAAAAATCAATAAATTTTGGGGGTTCCCCATACTTAGAACTGAAACTCAAATTATTTTTAAGTGTGATCTTCAAAAATGATATTGAGGTTTCTAAGATCATTTTTTTCAAGATTAGTTTACGCGAGAGACACTTACAAAGTGGTAAAATGTGTCCCTCCCTGTAACTTCTAAAATAAGAGAATGATAAAACAAAAAAAATATATTATGTACATTAAGACCATGCAAACTTCCCTCCTTTTGGTTAAGTAAAGACATTACCTAATGTTTGTAGGTACTGTGAAGGTCAGAGAAAAAAAAAGGAAAAAAATAAAAACCCGACTACGACAAAAAAAAAAACGACGATGAAAAAGTATGAAAAAGATTTTCAGGATGCTGAAATAAATAAGATTTATTTAGTTTTTATAAATTCCTTATTAACTCGCGTTCAGGTAATACCCCTCTACACGGTAAAGCTAAATATTCTACTTAGATCGATGAAGCACACCTTTGTGGGGAAACCCAAAAAAAAAATTTACGTATTGTAGGTTCATAATTAACAGGCGATGACGCAGAAATAATAGGAAAAAACTGGGCAAGTGCGAGTTGGACTTGCGCCCTGAGGGTTCCGTACAAACTTACTTATGTAAACAGTTCAATTCCCGAATGGAGTCTCGAAGATTTTTCCGAATCGCAATTTTTTTTTTTGTTGTGACATAACAACAAATTTACAGTTTTCAGATTTATTACTATACCTGTGCTATAAGACCTTGCTTTATGCAAAATTTCAGGATTCTGGGTCAACGGGAAGTACCCTATGAATTTTGATTTCCTCGCGAGTGTCGAAATACTATATACGTTGTTTGAGACATAAACGGCCGTATTTTTTATTTTCGTTAACTTAGAAGTTTGATGTTTTCACAGCTTCAAGGGACCACAGACCTGAGAATATGGTTTTTAATATCAGCTCTATACCTCCACGCATTCCCGAAATAAAGGGTTTTGACAGACAGATGGACGCACAACAAAGTGATCCTATAAGGGTTCCGTTTTTTCCTTTTGAGGTATGGAACCCCTCAAAATAATGCGGAGATTCATAATATGAAAGGGCGAAATTTATTGTTTTACTTAATCGTCATGCATCACAAAGTACAAATCCCTTCGTTCTGCGAAGCAGTAATGACTACCAGCCACGGTAGACGCAGGCTTGCGGATGTCGAGCAATGGGTAGCTTGCCGTCCGGCCGTCCGGTAATTGATTGGACCGAGCCCAAGTCATCGACAGCGCGTAGTGATCCACGCGCTCCTCGAAGAGATGTCAGCAAACCGTAGGGGCCCAGCAGGGCCGATGCCCGCTAATTAGGACCGCGGGGAATTTCTGAAAAGGAAACCCGTAGTCCTAGAACGGAAAAGGCAACTGAAGGACACAGGTGACACAAAAACAAAGTACAAAAGCAGACTTAATGTCTTAGGTGTTTTTAATATAGTGCGGATTTCATCACGCATGCGGGATTGCTCCGCATGCGGGGCTGCTGCCCGATATTACGCCCCGCAACCCGCGTGCGTATTTCACACAATAAATACTTGTATGAGCCTCATTAGAATTACAATACCTGTAGTAAAGTCTACCAAAGGGGCCCCTAAATCTTTATAAATGACTACTTTTTCCTACGGCTTCACGCGCATGAATAAAATATATTCTCTGTCGCTCAGGAATAAAGCAGCTTTCTATCGGAGAAAAAAAAATCGCAATCGGACTAGTACATTCAGAGATTACCTCTCCTACAAACAAAAAAACATAAAATCGAACTTTACCTCTTTGTAATATCTACTATTAGTGTAGATGACTTATTTTTCAAAGTGACCACGGGGTAAGTAGCGATGATTCCTGCAGTTCCCTGGTTTATTTATTTATTTATATATACTTTATTGCATACCAAGTTACAAATTTACAAATTGAAATTCTAATACAACAAAAAACATACACTTGGCGGTCTTATCACACTCGGCGATTTCTTCCAGGCAACCCAGAATGGGGTTGCACTTGGTGCAAATATAAAAGTAAACAAAACTTAATACTAAAATAGATACACATATACATACATATAAAATATAAATATATAAGCAAGAGAATAAGTGATGAAACGAAGACATGATCACAGTAGTACACAAGTAATGATCCTTCACAAGCCTTTTAAATACAGGCAGTGTTTGCGCACGTTTTATTGCCACAGGCAATGCATTCCATAGACGAGCGGCCTGGACAGTAAAAGACTTATCCAGGAAAGTAGTCGTAGGCTGTATATAAGGAAAATCCGAAAGTGGTTAAAATCCATATTGTACAGCAGGTATCTTGTATTGTTCTTGTACGTCAAAGTGGGGCCCATCTTATTGCGCGGGGTTACTCTTGCTACATAGTTAATCCGGCACTGATTATCATCAGTCATCATTTCAGCCGAAAGACGTCCACTGCTGGACATAGGCCTCCCCCAAGCGACGCCACAACGACCGATCCTGTGCGTCTCGCATCCACCGCACTCTCGCGACTGTCACCAGGTCGCCGGTCCACCTTGTGGGAGGCCTTCCAACACCGCGTTTTCCGGTGCGCGGTCGCCTCTCTAGAACCTTTCGGCCCCATCGACCATCCGTTCTACGAGCAATTTGCCCTGCCCACTGCCACTTTAGTTTGGCGATTCATTTTGCGATCACGCAAGGAAACTCCGAGCACAGCCCTTTCCATTGCCCTTTGGGTGACTGTAAGCCTTCACTGATTATAAGTAATCAAAATCAAACATACATTTGTAAGTACGAAAACTGTAGGTACTAGAGTTGCATGAAGTATGTCACCTATTCCGCGAATGTTAATCGAACTCAACGCTCTCCTTGAATCCAGTCCTACACTAGATCTATTCGCTGATGAATGGAAGGAGATACTGACTGAATGTCTCGTGATTTGCGAGAAGACGTGAGAGGTTTAGTTATATTATCTGTGTTATATTTTCTTTAATGTATTTAACATTATTTCTAACTAATGTAATCAGTGTAATTGGCATTTTGTCGTTCTGGTTGAATAAATAAATAAATGAATTTCTTTTTTTAAATTATTATATCGACGCTTGAAAGGCAAAAATTACTAAGCGACAGTGAGTAATCTTTACAGGAGAGTGATTTATTTTTTGTTAAAAATTACGAAACAGTCGGATTTATATATCATTATATGGAGCAGTGGTGGCCGAGTGGTAACGGCCCCGACTTAAGAGTTGTAGGTCGCGGGTTCAAACCCAGCCAGATGCATTACTTTGTGTAATTTATTTCATCACCACTGCTCTCAAAACGGTGAAGGAAAACATCGTGAGGAAACCGGCATGTTCTAGAACCAAAAATTCGAAGACATGTGACATTCACCAATCCGCACTGGGTCCGTGTGGTGGATTACGACCCATTCCCTCTTCTAGAGAGGAGGCCTGATTCCCAACAGTGGGAACATTATAAGGCCGACTATGCTATGCTATATATCATTTTAATCATGGTAATCGTATTCTAAACCCACCTTCCCGTTTAAAAAAAAAAAACTTTATATCACTTTCCTTTAAAGCTTACTCAATGTCGCTTAGTAATTTTTGCCTTTCAAGCGTTGATATTTTTGAAAAAAAAAAAAACAATTAAAAAACTTAAATATTATATGAAAACTGTAGGCACATAAGTAGCGGTTATATTTAAATGATAGCATATTTACATAATATTAGAATCTATATCGAGGTCATTTGATAATAAAAAAGTGTCAACGACCTGTCGCTGAAAAGCGAATTTATAGATCTTGTCATAATGCAGATAAGATTAGAAAAACAATTAAGATATGCGGGCCGAGGAGACGTGTCTTTTTTAAGTGGAAAACCGTCTTAAATAATTCCCTCTCTGGTGCTAACCCCTTTTCAATCAATCAATCAATCTTTATTTATGCACGCAGGTGTTATGTTATAAGAAAGAAAGAAAAGAAAAAAGAATTTATTTGGTACAGCACAAGGCACAAACAATATTAGGTAACACGAAACACAAAAAAAATATAAAAAACAAACTCACTATAAGAAAGAAAGAAAGAAATTATGTTTATTTGGCACACCATGATTAATTAATCAACAAATAATTGATTTACAACTAAAATTAAACTTAAAAAAATTAAAATAAGGAGAAATAAAATTCATCATCATCATCATCATCATCTTCCTGCCCTTATCCCGTGTTATTTGGGGTCGGCGCAACACGTTTTTTTCTTCCACTCTGCCCTGTTTCTCGTCATGCTATCACTAACTTCCTTTTCTTTCATATCACTCAAATAAGGAGAAATAAAATTAACAATAAAAAAAATGTCTCACGGCTACGCCAAATAGATAACTCACTAATAAAGATTTTAGGGCGGAATCCACCAATAAAACTAATCGCGTTTTAACGTTTGGCTCGCATAATCGCGTTTAGCCGCTGTCACTAGTGTCACTTGTAAAAATACAACAAAAGAAAAATACAGACAAGTGACACTAGTGACAGCGGCTAAACGCGATTATGCGAGCCAAACGTTAAAACGCGATTAGTTTTATTAGTGAATTCCGCCCTTAGTCGTGCTTTATGTCTTATCAATGAAATTAGTGTGCCTACAAATATTTTAGTATTTTTCTCTCTATTGAAAAGCACAGAAATCGGAATCGTAACTTACACGATTCGCTTCGGGACAAGCTCACGAACCGCGATGTGGCCAATCAGCGATCCCTGCGCTTACGCCTCCCCGTCGCAGTCGCCGCGTTTGCATCTATTTGACTGGCCTGTTGGTCTAGTGGTTAGTGGCCCTGACTGCTATGCCGGAGGTCGTGGGTTCGATTCCCACCCAGGACAAATGTTTGTGTGATGAGCACGATCATTTGTTCTGTGTCTGGGTGTAATTTATCTATATATGTATGTATTTAGAAATATATAAGTATATTTATCAGTTGTCTAGTACCCATAACACAAGCTCTGCTTAGCTTGGGACTAGACGACGTTGTGTGATAGTTGCGGAATATTATATTATTATATTATATTATTATTCGTCCACCCTCGTCCTTCTCACCCGTGGCCTGCCTGCTATTGTGTACATAATATCGTTTTCTTCCATTTTCTTTTTCCTCTTCGTCCAGTGCTATGTTATAACAGCCATCTTGCTTATCGTGAATCAAGACATAACCGTGCGCTGCACTTCACGTTCGGATTCAAACTGATCTGCCCCCGTAGCCAAGTTAACAACCGTTTCTTTTCGATTTTCTTTTCGTTGATCGCGTCGAGTCGGTCACGCCTCCGATTCCTTTGTTCTGACGTCTTCTCAACGCTCAGTCACGTGGTCAGAATAAAGGAATAGGAGGCGTGGCCGACTCGAGGCGATCAACGAATAGAGTATCGAAACGAAACGGTTGTAACTTGGCTAGGGGGGATGGTGCCAGCCACGTCAATCAGCAGTCAGCGTCAGTAAGCGTGACGTATCGTCAACGTATCTGTGCTGCTAGTCCGATTCGGTTATATGCTTACGTTAGGTTGACGGCTCTTAATCAATTTAAGAGTAAATTAATACATCTTTTATTGGAGAAATCTATACATAATAATAAAACAGTAAAATTATTTTGCGGTGGTATTAATTGGCGCAAAAACTACTGAACCGATCCTGTTTAAATTTTGCATACATAATCCTTATAGGTCAGGGCAACTTATAGGCTATAAATTATCACGCTATTTGCTAAGGGGGGTGAGCAATAATCAAAAATGTTGGTATTGAACGACATTTGCCACGAGTTCAATCCTCAGCTACATTTAAAAATTTTGTCATAATTTTATCTTACTTTTTTTGTAATAAAATGACTTTTACCATTTTTTCAAAATAAAATTGACATTTCTATTCGATATCTTCTAAATATTTCGTAAAAACAATCAAAACACATAAAAAAATGATAAGTGGCGAGTAAAATCACGTACTATAATGTTACATTATCCCATTTAGCTGCAAATTTAACTTCTGAAATGAAAATCATCACGCTATCATCGATAAGGAGCCAACCAGTCAATTATGACGTTTATATAAGAACGTCTATTTTAAGACCTAATCATCGAAGACCGTAGCGCAGTGGTTTCGTATCTGGACTTTCATGTTATGTAAAGGTTGTTCAAATCCCATATGGCTTTCATTTTTGTTTTATTTTTTCTCTGTAAATAAGATTTTTTATATATTTTTGCATTGCATCCTTATATTTTTTTTTTATATATCTGCACATATAATATATCTGTAGAAGCTTTTAGTTGTGTGCGTACCACAGAAAATGTTAGAAATCGATGTAGATAACTTTTATACATTAAAATTGTGTGTAACTTGATATATTACTTAATAGGCTTTGTTAGGCATCGCAATAAAACAAAGCATATGAAATACAAACGGTATGAATTTAAAGTTTTCAAGAACTGAAATATGACACCACACGCAATTCAGATACTCGCAACGCCATCTAAAGACTCAAAGTAGAAATAATGATGACAATTACAATTGAACTTCATATTAAATTTGATAGATGGCATTTTGTATTTTACGTAATTTTCTATGTGGCGGGAGAATGACCATCGCCCACGTTTTCAGACAGTTTTATTCTTTAAAAATTGGACGAAAACAGTTACGGTTGAACTGGTTAGACGGAGTCATTTTTAACAATCATACTGTTTATTTTTATTATTTTTTCCCATGATTACCAATCAAAGGCGATAAAAGTAAATACCTATATGTATTTAATTATTAACTTTTAAATAACACAGCCAAATTTTCGGAAGCTTTTACATGGTACCATGCGTTTGAAGGTCCCCAGATGGACCGATGACCTGGTGAGGGTCTCGGGAATCCGATGGATGGACCGGTCATTCTGGCGACACTTGGGGAGGCCTATGTCCAACAGTGGACGTCTTTCGGCTGAAATGATAATGATGATGATGGCACCTTTTTTTTTCTTTTTTAAGGGTGAAAATCATCCAGTGACTTCTCCCGCTCTGGTTGGTACGGAAGGGTGTGTCAATCGTTTACTGACTAAAACCACACCTGTGTCCCTCAGTTGCCCTTTGCGAAATCTCTTTGAGGAACGCATGGATCACTACGCGCTGTTGACGACTAGGCTCGGTCCGTTCAACTACCGGACGGCCGGACGGCTAGCTACCCATTGCTCGACGTCCGCAAGCCCGCGTCTACTGTGGCCGGTAGTCGGGGTCGGAATCTCGGCTCGGCGTGCGGCCTCCTCCTTCGCTAGCATTACGGCAGAAGGAGGTGAGCGCCTGCCATTCCTCCTCGCTCTGGATCATAGCCCGAACCAAGGCCCGGCGCGAGAAGTCACTGACACTGATTGCCTCCACGAGGACACGGTGGTGCTCCGCCCTTGCAGAGCAGCCCTCCACTGTATGCTTCTACTGAGTCCTGCGGGATGATGGCACCTTGCGGCCTAATAATGGCGCGTTTTATTATTTGCAGTCACTGCTTCATATAAAACGGGATCGAATGTGTTTTTCTGATCACACTTTGACAACGTATGATGTATCTCAGATTCCTTGCAGCCTTACGTCGACATCTGGACGTTACTTCCTTGCAGTGAGTGGTGACCAATACTCAGGTATAACACTAATTGGTTGCTACATTTGTTTACTGTAATTTCATTGTTTTATGGATACGCAAGCTCAGGACTGTTGTGGTTGTTTCGAACGGTTTCTCTTCTGGATTCGGTTGGAATACCCTGATATTACCATTTTGCGAATCGCCCGGAAGACCCGATGTAGCATGTGGTGGAGGTATATCAAGCTCCGGTGAACCACCGTGTCCTTATAGAGGCAATCGGCGTCAGTAATTTTTCGGTTTAGCCATCAATATGCGAGTTCTATTGGACGGAGATACACTGCGAACAAGATTTTGCCGAAATTCATTCAAAAGTTGGAGACTCTTTATAAGGTAGTTCCCACTATGGAAAAAACATTTGTCTAATATACGAGGACGTCAGCCAAATACACACCAAAAAATCCTAGATAACTGAACAAGTAATTCTAACGCCCAAAATGATCACGCTGCAACAATCAATGCAAGCATGCTCTCGCAATTTCTTCGTAAGTACTATTGTGGAGGAAGATAGTTGATGGTGATGATGATAGTTTTGGATTCACTTAAGGCACTATCAGTGCACGTTACCCAGCTGAAGGTCGGTGTCCTGATTATGCTCCTTCGTTTACATCTACCAAAGCTGTCTAACGGCTTAAACTCTTCAGTGAAACATTATTGAGGCGAAAATTCTTATGGGAGGTAACTCTTTCGAACAATCTCGCAGCCCTAGCAGACATCGGTCCTATAGGGCCCTATCCATTTGCTGACATCTCTTTGAGTCGCGCGTAGAATACTACGCACCGTCGATTCAGGATTGCTTTGACCAGACGGCCGGACGGCATCACCGTAATCCCATGTTTGCGATGGCTGGGAATCGCCCTGCGGCTTTCAACACCCGGAGCGTCACTTGCAGCGACAGCTGAGGAGTCAGGATGTCCTATCCCCATAGTTTCACCTACCTTCTTTGATCGTTTGATTGTAGTGCTTCACTGAAGGAGGCTACTGGTTGTCATTTTCGCCACCAATCGCCTCCATGAGGACACGGCGGCGCCGGCAATCCGACCAAGCGGGACTGACTTTCACCGTATGTATCATCGTATTCTCCGGGCGATCCGCATAATGGTGAGACCTGAGTGTTTCTTCCCGCTGAATTCGATACAGATAACTTCCGAAACACCCACATCTGGTGAGTCTTGCACAAAGAGAGGATGCCATTACGCCTCTGTAGTCACTTTTCAAAGACAGGCATTACAGCTGCGATTGTGGCGTGATCTCTGTGGCGAGGGGTTAAAATCATACAATGTTGTTTTACCAGAACATAAATCAGAAAAATATATAAACTAATGCCTTTTCCCTTGGGGTAGGCAGAAATGCCAACTGCTACGACCCATACATACTCTTTTTATTCATTGACGTTCATACATCTGGATCTGGACGAGTACATAACATGTTTCCTGAAAAATTACCTTCACCGCGTTTTTACCTTTAACCGTTTTACGTTAAAGTACAATAAATAATTGCGATGTTTGCGGAATGAATTGCAAGCACAGAGTGATTGTACAGTTTAAAGAACTTAACGCAGACGAAGTCGCGGGCAACAGCTAGTGTTATTATAATATTGACGAATTCCTTAATGATAAATTGTAAGCTATTTGATATTGATTTTATTTAATTTTGACATTGTATTATTATTTTTAGTATAGTAAGTTACTTGACATTGATATTTATTTAATTTTGACATTGCATTGTTATTCTAATTTCTATTCATTGAGTTATGTTTTGTTATAATTATCGTATTTTAATATGTTGATCAATTCTGATTTATAATAATTATTAACTACGAGAAAGAGTGTACACATTTAAGGTAGATTTTTGAGGAACTAATTAATTTATTATTAAAATCTCATGTAAAATGTAACAAAAATCACACCAATAAATGAATTTTGAATTTTTGAATTTTGACGGCAAGGCGAAATGCGATGCGGCGAAGATCCCTTTTAGTGTTGAATTCGCCTTCTGCTATAATTTTAGCATAGACTAAGCAGATATTCTTAGCAAGATAATACTTTGTATGTATTTTGGCACGATATCTTTCCGTCCGTGGATATATTTACACCATGAGATACCTAGTGTGTTATGCTGTCTTTGTAGTATTCGGTCATACTCGAGACAATATGTAGCTTTTTTAACCGACTTCAAAAACAGGTTTTATTTTTTGTAATGTAATGTAAATGATAAGTTCTAGACGAAAATACCAAAATCACTATATAGTTGCCTAGAATATTTGAAGAGTTCCCACGATTCCTCATGGATCCCATCAGAACTGGATTTTGAAAAAAATGGGATCAATTTGGAAGCATATCCTTATAGGGGAAAAAAAATTGCAAATTGGCCCATAAACGACGGAGTTCTGAGGAAAAACATAAAAAAAACCATACAACCGAATTGATAGCCTCCCCTTTTTTTTGAAGTCGGTTAAATATTACACTGTCCTCCACACTATGATTCCCTGTAAAGGTTGTCAAGGTGGATTAATCACCATGAAAGAGTTAAATAAGAGCGGGAGAAGATATTGAGATCACTTTTCCTACCTCAAAGAAAGATTAAAGAATAAATCTAGAACTACATTAGACCCCTCACCAAGTTACAATCGTTTCGTTTCGATTCTCTTCTCGTTGATCGCCTTGAGTCGGCCACGCCTCCTATTCGTTTTTTCTGACCACGCGACTGAGCGTTGAGATGACGTCAGAACAAAGGAATCGGTGGCGTGGCCGACTTGAGGCGGTCGGCAAAAAGAGAACAGAAACGAAACAGTTGTAACTTGGCTAGGGGGGCTGATTTCTACGTAGAACGACGTCGCGTGGCGTGGATCAAGTGTAGCTCTACAAGTCTTGTTTCCATATAAAATGTACGGAGACCGACGCGCCCAGATCGGCGTGTGTTGCACACGTGTGCGTAGTGTAGTTTTAGCTTAAAACTTTGAGGTTATTTAGTTTCTAATGTCATGTTAATTTTTTGTGTCAACAGAGTACAATATACAATAACATTTATTTTCAGGCCACAAAGAATTCATAGAATAGTGTTAGTAAAAAACCTAAAACTAATGTTAGTGTGTTTAAAAATATAATAAAATATAATTTAATACCTGCAATCGAACCTCACACTATCCACGCAGTATATAATACATACTCGTAGATGTATGAAGTCCGATCCAGTGACGCAGCATTGGGCAATCCCATCTACCGCACAACACGCTCAGGATGCCGTGGGAGCTGGCACGCACTCGCTTCAGGATCGAGGCAGACCGCTTTCGGATTAAGGCATGAAAGCCATTAATCCTCGCTTCAGCAAACATCGCAGACGCGCTACAAAACCGCGGCATCCTGAACGCGTTGTTATACTGTACACGCAGGGCGTTGTATGCCCTTTGCGTATACCTAACCCACAGACTGCACTGTATTACCTAGTTTATTTTGTTCAGGAAATCTTAAAACACAAACACTCATATGCGTAATTCGACCGTAAACAGTGACAAAATATTTGCCAAAGTTGTTATCGTATGCCCATTTCTGCTAGTCGGGCTTAACCTAGCTTAACTGATAAAGAATCGAGTAATTTAGTAAGAAATAAACGTAACCACACATGATATCATTGGAATAACCAGTGTCTTTAGTGAAAAGATGAAAAAAATAAAACAACCGGTCAGGAACCGGAAGGTTCCGTATGAACTTACCTAGAACGAAAGAAAAAGAGAGAGAGAAAGAAAGAAAAAAAACATTTATTTGTGACTCGCATAGGGCAAACAACAATAAAATAAAAAATTACTACTCTATGAATGACTTAAAATAAAAATTAAAAACTTATGTATCTAAATAGTACATTCCCGAATCGAGTTTACGCCTGCGTGAAGCCTACATGCAAAACTATGGCCTACTGTATACGGCCGCGTAGCTTCATAGACGCGTATTCGTCATTAGCTTTTGCCCGCGACTTCGTCCGCGTAGAAATCGAAAATGGTTTTATTAGATTTTTTGAGGTACGAAAATATGAAATATTATTTATTATCTTCGTCGTATGTGATAGTCCATTGAATTGTATGGCGAGCGATATTGTATCTTAAGATAAAATATTATAGTATCTTAGCCGTGTGCAGCGCTCCTTAGTGACTTCCACTGTGGGTGACGTAACCTACGACAAACTTATTATTTGCTGTTGGTACAGTAATCGGGTCTAGGGATCGAACCGCAAAATTAAGTTTGTTTTTTTTATTGTATATACTTTTCCGGGATAAAAAGTACCTAGTGTGGTGCCCAGGATATTAAAGAATAATTATACCAAGTTTCATTGTAATTAAACTGGTAGTTTTTGCGTGATGCCTGAACAAACAGACAGACAGACAAAAATTTTTTTAATCACATTTTTGTGTTGTCACCCCGCCATTGATTTTTTTGATATTTTCAATGTACAGAATTTTCACTTCTACAGATTTATTATAAGTATAGATTATACTCTTGGTGTACGCCTGCTAGCTTACATACAAAACTATAGCCTCCTGTCCACGGACGCGTAGCTTCAAAGACGCGTTATCGTCACTATACGCTTGGTATACGCCCGCGTGAAGCTTACATACAAAACTATGGCCTACTGACCACGGACGCTTAGCTTCAAAGACGCGATATCGTCATTATACTCTTAGTGTACGCTTGCGTGAAGCTTACGTACAAAACTATTCCCTACTGTTCACGACCGCGTAGCTTCATAGACGCGTATTCGTCACTATACGCTTGGTATACGCCCGCGTGAAGCTTACATTCAAAACTATGGCCTACTGTCCACGGACGCGTGGCTTCATAGACGCGTATTTGTCATTATACGCTATGGTCGACTGTCCGCGGACGCGTTGCTTAATAAACGTATATTCGTCACTATACGCTTGGTGTACGCCTGCGTGAAGCCTACATACAAAACTATGGCCTAATGACCACGGATGCGTAGCTTCAAAGACGCGTTATCGTCATTATACTCAAGGTATACGCCTGCGTGAAGCTTACATACTGCAACGTCGTGCCGTCGTGTCCTCCGTGAACAGTAGACCTAAGTGTATTGAAAAATTATTAAAAAAATATTTTTGTTTGTTACAGAGCCATGGATTCCTTCTTCAGTTTATTTGACCCTTCAGAGGGAAACCAGAACAAGCAGAAAAATAAAAAGAGGCACAAAACAGAACAGGACACAGTCAAGAAGAAACCTGACGCGCCTAAGGGTAAGTTTCCGCCAAGCCCCATCATACGGCGAGCAATTGGTAGCTCGCCGTCTGACCGTCCAGTAACTTTCCGGACCTAGCACAAGTTCCACGCGTGCCTCAAGGAGATGTCAGCAACTGTAGGGGCCCAGCAGGGTCGAAGCCTACTGGGGCCATGGGTTCATTTCTGAAAAGAAAACCTGGGGCCCTGGAATGCAAGGCATCGAAGGAACACAGGAGTGGGTTTTAGTCAGTAAAAGTCTGACACGCCCTCCCGCGCTGCTCAGGGGCGGGAGATGTCATTGGATGATTTACCACCTAAAAAAAAAATCAGTTCCATCATCGGACCACTAGACGGACGGCGTTGCGCCATCGGTAAATGGTGGACATCCCACCTAAGGGTCTTTAAGTCAAGAGTGAATGAGGTTACTTCTAGGCAAGCGTGCGAGTAATGGGTAACTCATCGTCCGACCGTCCGGTAACCGTCCGGACCGAGCCTAAGTCGTCGACGCGTACTGTTCCACGCGCGCCTCAAGGAGATGTCAGCAACTGTAGGGGCCCAGCAGGGTCGAAGCCTACTGGGGCCAAGGGTCTGATTCTGAAAGGAAGACTCAGCCCTGATACGAAAGGCAACGAAGGAACAGGAGTGGGTTTTCAGTCAGTAAAAGTCTGACACTATCTCTTGCTCCTCCCAAAAGCGGGGGATGTCATAAGATGATTTTTCCGCCGAAAAATAAACTGCTTTGAGTTAACTCCTGACTTAAAGATCCCCAAGTCTTGTGTTAAAGACCCCAATGTACCTATAACTGTTTGCGAGGAGGAGTGGCAGGCGGTCGCCTCCTTCTGCGAAGCAGTAATGCTAGCAAAGGAGGCGGCCGATCGCGTGAGGCAACGGTCCTTACGCCCTGTCCGCCGCCGGGATTCCGATCCCGATTTCCGGCCACCGTAGGCGCGGGCTTGCGGATGGCGAGCAATGGGTAGCCCGCCGTCCGACCGTCCGGTAGCCGTCCGGACCGAGCCCAAGTCGTCGACGGCGCGTATTGTTCCACGCGCGCCTCAGGGAGATGTCAGCAAGTCGTAGGGGCCCAGCAGGGTCGAAGCCTACTGGGACCATGGGTAGTGTGAAAACGAAACCCGGGGCCCTGGGACGAAGGCAACGAAGGAACAGGAGTGGGTTTTTAGTCAGTAAAAGTCTGACACTATCTCCGGCTCCGCCCAAAAGCGGGGGATGTCATAAGATGATTTTGCCACCGAAAAAAAAAACTGCTTTAAGTTAACTCTTGACTTAAAGATGCCCAAGTCTTGTGTTAAAGACCCCAATCTAATATATAAAATTCTCGTGTCACAGTTTTCGTTGCCATACTCCTCCGAAAAGGCTTGACCGATTTTGATGAAATTTTTTGTGCTTATCCGGCTTATCTATGAGAATCGGACAACAGCTATATTTTTTTTTTTAATTTTAGATAATTTTTTTTTATATACATGGCAAAACAACGTTTGCCGGGTCAGCTAGTGTGCCTATAACTATTTCCTTGTGTGTAAAAGTAGTAAAAGGTTGTTTTTTTCTCTTAGGACGTAGAAGAGGCCGCAAATCGAATGTCAAGAACGAGACATTACCTGAAGAGTCCTCTTTCCTCTGCGAGCCTGATCTCAGTACTGATCTCTTGGTTAAAGACGTTAGCTATATAGAAAACTTCATTGAGATAAACAAAAAAGAAGATGGTGAGTCCTGGACCTGTACCATGAAGTTTAAGATTGTTTCATTCTTATTTCCAGTGTGGATAAGAGATGGCGCTAGACAACCTGTATAGCTCTGTCTCTTACCCACACTGAATTAAGAATGAAACAATCTTACTTTGAACGTCATGGTAACCCCGCTGTTTAATGTTTCACTAAGTTCAAAGATTTGAAACACCATTGCGAAATTTGGGCAGGTCCCAGTATTGCAAAGGTGTTTCAAATCTTTGATATTCTTGGTTTTTCTCTTCTGTAACATGCATCTGCTGTCCAATTATTAAAATTTATGGATAATAATTTTTAAATTGGTTTTTAATTATTTATTTATTTATCGTTTATTTCAGATATTAACCCTTAAAAACGTTATTGTATTAAATTGAATTGTTACATCACCGGTAGCTTGGACCCTGTTCCCGATACCGGTGGAGTACTATTTTTTATATTTTTAAATGTTTTTTTTTGTATCATTTTGTTTAAGAAAAATATTTAAAAATGTAATTAATAAGTGTTTACAGTGAATAAAGGAGATAATAATATTAATAAATTAATACAACAGACAACAAAATTAGTGAGTCATGTACTTACGAGGCACTTCAGGAGGACAATGATTCCTCATGAGATGCCTCAGCACAGGAGCTCTCGGATCCTCAGCAAAGACTTTCAGGATGCTATTGTCACAATTAGTTTAGATATTAAATGGTTAATGAATATCCAATGAAATGATTAAAAATTGGTCATTAATAAAAAATAATAAATAATTCAATTTCTTTGCTCTGTGCACAATAAAAATCTTCGATCTACAAATAATCGTCTTCTACGATGTCCGACGCACCACTCTGGGTTGTCCTTTCTTTGTTCAGGCGATCTCCCTTTGGAATGCGCTCCCTCTGAACATCAGGACGGCAACCAGTCGGTTGTCCTTTAAAGTGAAAGCACGAGAACACTTTCGCAACAAGTTGGTAGATTCATCGCACTCTTGATTTGTTGTAGTCGTTTTTCTCTCAATATCATTCCTTATTTGTATGTATGTATCTAAGTATATATTTATTATTGTTCTTATTTCCTCTCTGTCAGTCTTCTTTTAAGCTGCACCTGCCATGTTATATCTCTGCACCACCCTAAGGTCGACTGGTAGAAAATGCCTTAGGCATTAAGTCCGCCTTTGTACAATGTTTCAATAGTGCATAAAGTTTTAAATAAATAAATTGAAATTGGTGATTAATAATTTAAAATTAGGTCCGCACCTAGCAGAAAAACAAATGCCCTATTATGCGTTGCTCTTTCTTCGATTCTCAAAATAAAAATGTGTTACAACTTCACAGACAGATCAGACGACAAGAAACCGAAACGCCGAAACTCAGGAAGAAAATGCAGACGGAAAAAAAATAAAATTTCTCCCGCAAAAGACATCACAAATTCCGCATGGATTTCGGATCCTTCCAGCAACGACACAGAAACCAGAAATTGGAACAACAAACTGTCAGTACAAAAAATATGTGATGAAAACATTGGTAAAAATGTCAACGATCTAAAAAATGTAAACAAGAATAGACTAAATGAAGGTGGCATAGACAAATTCAGAGACAGAGACGTCTATAATGTCATAGATAAACTGGAAAAGGTTATATTAAAGGATGATATGTATTTGGCTGGAGATTTTGACACGAATGACCTGGAGAATGATTTCTTCTATAGCTCTGATGATATGGAGGAATATATTGATGATTCGTGAGTATTGAAAACTATACATATATTCATAAATATAATAAAGTATTAGATTAGTTTTTATGTAACGCCATAGATGTCGCTACAAACTTTTATACATTGAAATTGTGTGTAACTTGATATATTACTTAGGCTTTGTTTCATCGCAATCGGTTGACTATATTGAAAGGACATACCACATTCATTGACTGTTAGGTGGTACGAAGTTCGCCGGGTCATCTAGTCTATCTATCTATATATATATATATATAAATTAATAGCTGTTCTTTAGTCTCGCTAAAACTCAAAAACGGCTGGACGGATTAGGCTATTTTTTGTCTAGAAATATTTGAGATAGTCCAGGGAAGGTGAGAAAAAATTGAAAAAATCACGAAATACAAATAAATCTGAATACAACGCCATCTCTAATTAAAATGTCATTATAAAATGAATTATGCTGTTCTGGTAATGTCAGTAGATGGCGTTATCCTTACTATTGGGTAGGCGGTACGAAGTTCGCCGGGTCAGCTATTTTTAAATAATTCTATTACGTAGGAATGAATAAATAATAAAAAAAAAAACTGAAACATTTTTCAGCTTTTTACAAAAAACGGAGGCCTGAAAAATCATGATCGATTAGGGTAATAAATAAATAAGCTTTCATATAAAGTATTGGTGTTCAAATTTCCATTTTTGACCTTGACCTCTTGGCACATTTTTGACCTTGACCTCGAGGCCCATTTTTGACCTTGACCTCGTGGCCCATTTTTGACCTCACCTTTATTCAATTTCTTTAACAGAACATCAGAACCCGAAGATTCAGGAGACGAAGTATACGGTAGTCTACCACCAGAGCCGAGGTTCGGGAATGTGGAGTACAAGCTGCAGCTCGTCTCTTTATGCGAGAGGAGGTTCCAGCATCTAGTCACACAGGTTTGTGAGGTCCATTTTCAAGGTTAAGCAAGTTTTTCTGTCACACATTCGTAAACTTTATTATTATCACTTTATTCAATTAATACCATATATATACATACATTAACGGCTACTCCTAACTAAAATATGGCGTCATAAAACTTCTCCGCATCGCTGTCGACTGGAAGTGTGCCCAAAAGGCTGGCGGCATCGGCATTGCCACGTTGTATAAATAATAATAATAATAATAAAGCCTTTTATTCGGACAACAGAATTATGACATAATATAGAATTATACAATGTTCAATATGATATAATGTTTGTTACACATGCATTATCAACTAAGAAATGTCACATATATATTTGGTGTTTCTTTATTTTCTGTAAGTCCGTTTGCCAGTTGGCAAAGGCCTCCTCCAACCTACTCCATTCTGATCTCTCTCTGGCTGCTCTACTCCATGTTGTTCCTGCAACCTGTCTAATGTCATCGTCCCATCTTTTTTGTTGTCTGCCTCTTTTCCTTTTCCCTTCTCTCGGGTCCCATTGTGTAATTATTTTGCTCCATTTATCTTTTCCTCTAGCCATGTGTCCCGACCACTTCCATTTTAATCTTTTTATTTTCAAGGTAACCGTAACAAAGTGCCACGTTGTATGGCAATGCTTAATCTCTGACCGAGGCAAAAGCCAGCCCTTGGGTCACGCGAAGTGTCAACTAAGCGTTTGGATTTGTATATATATAGTTTTAATTAGTTAAGTGTTTTTGTATATAATTTTGTATATATATAACTATAATATGTAGTAAATTCTCAATAAAAAGTGAAGTCACAAAAAAAAACAAATTAATACCTACATGTATAAATTATATTTTTAAATAAAAAAAATATAAAACATCTATCTATCTATCTATTGTGGTGTGGTTTCCGCACTTAGTCCTTGGCGGACCATTGTGCGTGAGCCATGGCGGCCTTCACTCCAACCAGCCCACCTCACTCCAGAAACAGATGAGTCTTTTCAGTTTTCTCAGGGCATCTATGAGTGAATTCGGTGCTCCCAAAGTTTGTGGTCTTATTTCGTTGACGGCTGTGCACTCGAGGAGCACGTGCGCGACGGTTTCCTCAGACTCCATGAAGCCTCTGCACAGAGGACTATCCGTGATATTCATTGCAAAGAAGTGTTTGTTCAGTGAGCAGTGTCCGGTGATAGTCCCAGCCACCAGACGCAGGCTACCTCTGTCCAAACGCAAGAGGTTGCTGGTTAGGGTTTTGTTTAGGTATGGCATGGCTTCTCTAGCCTGTCTGCAGCCTGGTGTCAGGGACCACCACTTTTTCCGCTTGTGCATTAGTGTGCAAACGTAGCCAAACACGCAGCTGACCAAAGGGTATTGGCACGATGGGTTCAGGATTGAAGAACACCGTGCCAGACCCCCGCCTTGCCAGCTCATCAGCTGCGTCGTTGAATATAAAACATTAAAAAATATGAAAAATCAGTATCCACCGGTGTCAGTAGTAGGATCCAAGCTACCGGTGGTTAGGGACTTCCTCACAATGTAAGCCGTATTGAAGAGCTTTTTGTATCAGGCCTTTGATCCAATCAATAGGTGGTCGTCTAGACTTTTGGCCATCAGGCCGTTGGCGGTAACGACAATCGGCAAATAATAGCGGACATATGGCATATTTCGTCTTGATAATTCATTAATGATTTTCATTTGTCTTGCAGCTTAAATGGCGCCTTCGTTCAGGCGGCGGCAGCGCAGTGTACGTGCTGGGCGTGCGCGACTGCGGCGCTCTCGTGGGGCTGCGCGCGCGAGCCCTGCGCAGCTCCCTCGTGGCGCTGCGGCGGATGGCGCAGGCGCTGGGGGCTACACTCACGCATGTCACGGCTAGGAGGGTCGCGCCGCATCGCGCTGTGGCTGAGGTCTATGTTAGGAAGGTGAGTCTCTCGTGGGGCTGCGCGCGCGAGCCCTGCGCAGCTCCCTCGTGGCGCTGCGGCGGATGGCGCAGGCGCTGGGGGCTACACTCACGCATGTCACGGCTAGGAGGGTCGCGCCGCATCGCGCTGTGGCTGAGGTCTATGTTAGGAAGGTGAGTCTCTCGTGGGGCTGCGCGCGCGAGCCCTGCGCAGCTCCCTCGTGGCGCTGCGGCGGATGGCGCAGGCGCTGGGGGCTACACTCACGCATGTCACGGCTAGGAGGGTCGCGCCGCATCGCGCTGTGGCTGAGGTCTATGTTAGGAAGGTGAGTCTCTCGTGGGGCTGCGCGCGCGAGCCCTGCGCAGCTCCCTCGTGGCGCTGCGGCGGATGGCGCAGGCGCTGGGGGCTACACTCACGCATGTCACGGCTAGGAGGGTCGCGCCGCATCGCGCTGTGGCTGAGGTCTATGTTAGGAAGGTGAGTCTCTCGTGGGGCTGCGCGCGCGAGCCCTGCGCAGCTCCCTCGTGGCGCTGCGGCGGATGGCGCAGGCGCTGGGGGCTACACTCACGCATGTCACGGCTAGGAGGGTCGCGCCGCATCGCGCTGTGGCTGAGGTCTATGTTAGGAAGGTGAGTCTCTCGTGGGGCTGCGCGCGCGAGCCCTGCGCAGCTCCCTCGTGGCGCTGCGGCGGATGGCGCAGGCGCTGGGGGCTACACTCACGCATGTCACGGCTAGGAGGGTCGCGCCGCATCGCGCTGTGGCTGAGGTCTATGTTAGGAAGGTGAGTCTCTCGTGGGGCTGCGCGCGCGAGCCCTGCGCAGCTCCCTCGTGGCGCTGCGGCGGATGGCGCAGGCGCTGGGGGCTACACTCACGCATGTCACGGCTAGGAGGGTCGCGCCGCATCGCGCTGTGGCTGAGGTCTATGTTAGGAAGGTGAGTCTCTCGTGGGGCTGCGCGCGCGAGCCCTGCGCAGCTCCCTCGTGGCGCTGCGGCGGATGGCGCAGGCGCTGGGGGCTACACTCACGCATGTCACGGCTAGGAGGGTCGCGCCGCATCGCGCTGTGGCTGAGGTCTATGTTAGGAAGGTGAGTCTCTCGTGGGGCTGCGCGCGCGAGCCCTGCGCAGCTCCCTCGTGGCGCTGCGGCGGATGGCGCAGGCGCTGGGGGCTACACTCACGCATGTCACGGCTAGGAGGGTCGCGCCGCATCGCGCTGTGGCTGAGGTCTATGTTAGGAAGGTGAGTCTCTCGTGGGGCTGCGCGCGCGAGCCCTGCGCAGCTCCCTCGTGGCGCTGCGGCGGATGGCGCAGGCGCTGGGGGCTACACTCACGCATGTCACGGCTAGGAGGGTCGCGCCGCATCGCGCTGTGGCTGAGGTCTATGTTAGGAAGGTGAGTCTCTCGTGGGGCTGCGCGCGCGAGCCCTGCGCAGCTCCCTCGTGGCGCTGCGGCGGATGGCGCAGGCGCTGGGGGCTACACTCACGCATGTCACGGCTAGGAGGGTCGCGCCGCATCGCGCTGTGGCTGAGGTCTATGTTAGGAAGGTGAGTCTCTCGTGGGGCTGCGCGCGCGAGCCCTGCGCAGCTCCCTCGTGGCGCTGCGGCGGATGGCGCAGGCGCTGGGGGCTACACTCACGCATGTCACGGCTAGGAGGGTCGCGCCGCATCGCGCTGTGGCTGAGGTCTATGTTAGGAAGGTGAGTCTCTCGTGGGGCTGCGCGCGCGAGCCCTGCGCAGCTCCCTCGTGGCGCTGCGGCGGATGGCGCAGGCGCTGGGGGCTACACTCACGCATGTCACGGCTAGGAGGGTCGCGCCGCATCGCGCTGTGGCTGAGGTCTATGTTAGGAAGGTGAGTCTCTCGTGGGGCTGCGCGCGCGAGCCCTGCGCAGCTCCCTCGTGGCGCTGCGGCGGATGGCGCAGGTGCTGGGGGCTACACTCACGCATGTCACGGCTAGGAGGGTCGCGCCGCATCGCGCTGTGGCTGAGGTCTATGTTAGGAAGGTGAGTCTCTCGTGGGGCTGCGCGCGCGAGCCCTGCGCAGCTCCCTCGTGGCGCTGCGGCGGATGGCGCAGGCGCTGGGGGCTACACTCACGCATGTCACGGCTAGGAGGGTCGCGCCGCATCGCGCTGTGGCTGAGGTCTATGTTAGGAAGGTGAGTCTCTCGTGGGGCTGCGCGCGCGAGCCCTGCGCAGCTCCCTCGTGGCGCTGCGGCGGATGGCGCAGGCGCTGGGGGCTACACTCACGCATGTCACGGCTAGGAGGGTCGCGCCGCATCGCGCTGTGGCTGAGGTCTATGTTAGGAAGGTGAGTCTCTCGTGGGGCTGCGCGCGCGAGCCCTGCGCAGCTCCCTCGTGGCGCTGCGGCGGATGGCGCAGGCGCTGGGGGCTACACTCACGCATGTCACGGCTAGGAGGGTCGCGCCGCATCGCGCTGTGGCTGAGGTCTATGTTAGGAAGGTGAGTCTCTCGTGGGGCTGCGCGCGCGAGCCCTGCGCAGCTCCCTCGTGGCGCTGCGGCGGATGGCGCAGGCGCTGGGGGCTACACTCACGCATGTCACGGCTAGGAGGGTCGCGCCGCATCGCGCTGTGGCTAAGGTCTATGTTAGGAAGGTGAGTCTCTCGTGGGGCTGCGCGCGCGAGCCCTGCGCAGCTCCCTCGTGGCGCTGCGGCGGATGGCGCAGGCGCTGGGGGCTACACTCACGCATGTCACGGCTAGGAGGGTCGCGCCGCATCGCGCTGTGGCTGAGGTCTATGTTAGGAAGGTGAGTCTCTCGTGGGGCTGCGCGCGCGAGCCCTGCGCAGCTCCCTCGTGGCGCTGCGGCGGATGGCGCAGGCGCTGGGGGCTACACTCACGCATGTCACGGCTAGGAGGGTCGCGCCGCATCGCGCTGTGGCTGAGGTCTATGTTAGGAAGGTGAGTCTCTCGTGGGGCTGCGCGCGCGAGCCCTGCGCAGCTCCCTCGTGGCGCTGCGGCGGATGGCGCAGGCGCTGGGGGCTACACTCACGCATGTCACGGCTAGGAGGGTCGCGCCGCATCGCGCTGTGGCTGAGGTCTATGTTAGGAAGGTGAGTCTCTCGTGGGGCTGCGCGCGCGAGCCCTGCGCAGCTCCCTCGTGGCGCTGCGGCGGATGGCGCAGGCGCTGGGGGCTACACTCACGCATGTCACGGCTAGGAGGGTCGCGCCGCATCGCGCTGTGGCTGAGGTCTATGTTAGGAAGGTGAGTCTCTCGTGGGGCTGCGCGCGCGAGCCCTGCGCAGCTCCCTCGTGGCGCTGCGGCGGATGGCGCAGGCGCTGGGGGCTACACTCACGCATGTCACGGCTAGGAGGGTCGCGCCGCATCGCGCTGTGGCTGAGGTCTATGTTAGGAAGGTGAGTCTCTCGTGGGGCTGCGCGCGCGAGCCCTGCGCAGCTCCCTCGTGGCGCTGCGGCGGATGGCGCAGGCGCTGGGGGCTACACTCACGCATGTCACGGCTAGGAGGGTCGCGCCGCATCGCGCTGTGGCTGAGGTCTATGTTAGGAAGGTGAGTCTCTCGTGGGGCTGCGCGCGCGAGCCCTGCGCAGCTCCCTCGTGGCGCTGCGGCGGATGGCGCAGGCGCTGGGGGCTACACTCACGCATGTCACGGCTAGGAGGGTCGCGCCGCATCGCGCTGTGGCTGAGGTCTATGTTAGGAAGGTGAGTCTCTCGTGGGGCTGCGCGCGCGAGCCCTGCGCAGCTCCCTCGTGGCGCTGCGGCGGATGGCGCAGGCGCTGGGGGCTACACTCACGCATGTCACGGCTAGGAGGGTCGCGCCGCATCGCGCTGTGGCTGAGGTCTATGTTAGGAAGGTGAGTCTCTCGTGGGGCTGCGCGCGCGAGCCCTGCGCAGCTCCCTCGTGGCGCTGCGGCGGATGGCGCAGGCGCTGGGGGCTACACTCACGCATGTCACGGCTAGGAGGGTCGCGCCGCATCGCGCTGTGGCTGAGGTCTATGTTAGGAAGGTGAGTCTCTCGTGGGGCTGCGCGCGCGAGCCCTGCGCAGCTCCCTCGTGGCGCTGCGGCGGATGGCGCAGGCGCTGGGGGCTACACTCACGCATGTCACGGCTAGGAGGGTCGCGCCGCATCGCGCTGTGGCTGAGGTCTATGTTAGGAAGGTGAGTCTCTCGTGGGGCTGCGCGCGCGAGCCCTGCGCAGCTCCCTCGTGGCGCTGCGGCGGATGGCGCAGGCGCTGGGGGCTACACTCACGCATGTCACGGCTAGGAGGGTCGCGCCGCATCGCGCTGTGGCTGAGGTCTATGTTAGGAAGGTGAGTCTCTCGTGGGGCTGCGCGCGCGAGCCCTGCGCAGCTCCCTCGTGGCGCTGCGGCGGATGGCGCAGGCGCTGGGGGCTACACTCACGCATGTCACGGCTAGGAGGGTCGCGCCGCATCGCGCTGTGGCTGAGGTCTATGTTAGGAAGGTGAGTCTCTCGTGGGGCTGCGCGCGCGAGCCCTGCGCAGCTCCCTCGTGGCGCTGCGGCGGATGGCGCAGGCGCTGGGGGCTACACTCACGCATGTCACGGCTAGGAGGGTCGCGCCGCATCGCGCTGTGGCTGAGGTCTATGTTAGGAAGGTGAGTCTCTCGTGGGGCTGCGCGCGCGAGCCCTGCGCAGCTCCCTCGTGGCGCTGCGGCGGATGGCGCAGGCGCTGGGGGCTACACTCACGCATGTCACGGCTAGGAGGGTCGCGCCGCATCGCGCTGTGGCTGAGGTCTATGTTAGGAAGGTGAGTCTCTCGTGGGGCTGCGCGCAGGGAAAGATCCCATAGTTTTCTGGGCCTAGGTGTTAACTCCAGCAAACCAGCCTTCTTTGTAAGATAATATAATAAAAAGGCATCACTGGAAATTTGGTGAAATTTGGCTATGGTAAAATATTAAACCCCCTACCTCCACTCTTCATTTTTTTCTTTGATCGTATACAGGGTGTCTTTGGCAACACAAACAAATAAATACCATGGATCCAGTACAAGATTTTGGACCCCCCTGTGGTGGAATTTTTCGTAGGCTTTTTCATATTAAAAAAAAGAAATCCTTACGTTTTTTAATTTAAACTGTATAAATATGTTATTCTAAGATTTTTAGTGAAAAAAATGAATGAATGACTTTAAAATTAAAAATATCATCATTATATCATTAAAATATCATCGGAATTGATTAGAATAACGATTTTATCTACCCCGATTACTTTTTAATTAATTAATTATAATTTTTGTAGTTTTTTTAAATTAAAAATATCAAAGTTTAAATTAAAAAAGTACAGTTTTTTTTTTAATTACAAAAATCCTGACGAAAAATTCCACCACTGGGAGTTCCAGAATCATGTGCTGGATCCGTGGCATTCGTTTGTGTGTCGATGTCAGACACCGTGTATACGATCAAAGAAAAAAATGGAGAGTGGAGATGGGGGCTAAAAAAATATAGTCTATGACCTATTCTCAGGTTTGCCAACCTTTTCAGAAATTCCCCGCGGTCCTATTGGGCATCGGACCTGCTGGGCTCTTAGCGTTTGATGACATCTCTTTGAGGAGCGCGTGGATGCATTACACGCTGTTGACGACTGGGCTCAGTCCAGTCAATTAGAAAAGAAGACAACCTGTATATGACAGAACAATTACTGCCGGGCCAGCTAGTATTACTATAGATTGCGATCGGCACGCCGTAATCGCGTTGGTAAGTCCCCTCTTTGAGGAGTGGCTGGAGCGGCAACACGGCGTCCTGACATTCCGCATAACGCAGGTCCTCACCGGACATGGCAAGTTCGGGAGGTTCCTGCATCGGATTCAGGCGGAAGAAACGCCCGGGTGTCACCATTGTGTGGACCGCCCGAAGGACAAGGTGGAGCTTACGGTGGAGGTGGGCCTCGCTTGGGCGGAGCACCGCCGTGTCCTCGTGGAGGCAATTGGCGGCAGCGACCTTTCGCGTCTGGATCTGGTTCGGGCTATGGTCCGGAGCGAGGAGGAATGTCAGGCGGTCGCCTCCTTCTGCGAAGCAGTAATGCTAGCGAAGGAGGAGGCTGTACGCGTGAGGGAACGAAGGTCCTCACGCCCTAGCCGCCGTAATTCCGACGTCGAGCAATGGGTAGCTCGCCGTCCGGCTGTTCGGTAATTAACCGGACCGAGCCCAGTCGTCAACAGCGCGTAGTGATCCACGCGGATCAGCAGGGCCGATGCCCGCTAGCTAGGACCGCGGAGAATTTCTGAAAAGGAAATCCGTAGTCCTAGAACGCAAAGGGTAATTGAAGGACAGGTGTGGTTTTAGTCAGTAAAAGTCTAACACGAGCGCGAGAAGTCATTTGGATGATTTCCCACCTTAAAAAAAAAAAAAACTAGATTGCTAAGCTTAATTTTATAATTTTGTTTCAGTTACCAGATCCAAAGCAGAGTGTGGAATTGAGGGTAGCGGTCATGGGTGCAAACGAAGCTGGAAAGTCTACTTTAATTGGAGTATTGACTCAAGGTGAGTGGCAAATGTCCTTCTTTTGACGTACATTATTCGAAAAAGTCACCGCAGCCCATGTGCTGACGGTGAACAGTGGGTAGCTCGCTGTCCGATCATCCGGTAACCTTCCGATTGTCCGGTAACCATCCGGACCGAGCCCAATCCGTTGACGGCGCTTAGTGTTCCACGCGCGCCTCAAGGAGATGTCAGCAAAAGTAGGGGCCCAGCAGGGTCGAAGCCTACTGGGGCCACGGGTAGTGTGAAAGCGAAACCCGGGGACCTGGGACGAAGGCAAAGAAGGAAGAGGAGTGGGTTTTTAGTCAGTAAAAGTCTGACACTATCTCTTGCACCGCCCAAGAGCAGGGGATGTCATTAGATGATTTTCCATCCGAAAAATAGCCCTAAGGCTATATTTTACCGGGACACCATGGCGGCACGACCAGTCGCCGCTACCAACAAAATGTATACAGCTCTATAAAGAGTTACTCACCTGGTGTCCGTTTGATTGCGCAATCAATTTGGCGGCGCCACCAGCTCAGACGCGTGCACTTAAGGTTCATTTTGATACTGTCTCAGTGTGGTGTAGAGTCTCTGGTGTCTTTTTGGACACCATGGCGGCGCAACTGGTAGCACCGACATGGTGTATCGATGAACTATAGCCCTTAAGGTCCATTTCAATACTGTCTCATTGTGGTGTAGCGACTCTGGAGTCTGTATGGTGTCTAGTTTGATGCAAATAGCGACTGGTTTACGTTTACTCCTTACTGAACCGACTCACTGTTTCGTAACATTTTAGTGTTCCGAAAGATTGGAACAGCAGTAATGTTTCAAATGCATCATTTCACTATAATAGTGAGCGCCCGTTGCTCTCTGCGCTGACGTATGGGCAACCACTTTAGAAGCGATCGATGTGCAGAGACATGATCATATTTGCGCAGATTGAAAACAAATCGAATGCAGTAATTTAGAAGACGGTCAAGTCACGACGCAGGCGTGAGAAAGTCCGTTCCCTCACGCCTGCGGCGGCTTCCTTCGCTAGCATTACTGCTTCGCAGAAGGACGCGACCGTATCCCATTCCCTCTCGCTCCCGACCATGGCCTGAAACAGGGGTTGTAAAAAAAAGTCACAGCTTCTAAATATTTCGAAGCCTACTGGGGCCATGGGTAGTGTGAAAACGAAACCCGCCCCGGGTTTCGTTTTCACTCCTGGGACGAAGGCAACGAAGGAACAGGTGTTGTGGGTTTTTAGTCAGTAAAAGTCTGATACTATCTCCCGCTCCGCCCAAAAGCGGGATTTATCATTAGATGATTTTCCCACCTAAAAAAATAAATAAAAATAAAGTTTCTAAATAAGAAATCTTTTATGTTTGACAGGTGAACTTGATAACGGCAGAGGGAGCGCCCGCCTGAACATGTTCCGTCACCTGCATGAAGTGAAAAGCGGCAGGACGTCGTCTCTCAGCCACGAGATACTTGGGTTCGATGCTCAGGTAAGATTCTGATTTTTTTTAGGGCTTCGTACCTCAAAAAGAAAAAACGGAACCTTTGGAGGTATGCGGAACAGAGTGTAAAGTCCCGCAAACCTTCGTTGAAAAGGGAGGATCCTCCGGCCAGACGGGATGTTATGTCTGGTGGGCAACTGCCCGATAGATGATTTCGGGCTGTTCTATATGTTTTAATCGCGCGGAGAACTTTGATTGCGCGATGCAGGATTACTTCTTATGTGACGACATAGATGTCGATACAAACCCTTATAGGATCACTTTGTTTTCACAAGACCCTTCATCTCGGAAGTCGGTGTTAAATAAGAAACAAACAATACCGAGAAACACCGACTTCCGAAATTGTAGTTATTTTGATTCTTTTAGTGTTTTTTTTTAAGTGAAGTCAGTTTTTCTTTTTTGTAAAAAGTTTTTTATTTCTTCTATTTTGTCCTGTCACCTGTCACACTATCACTAACTCCCTTTTCTTTCATATCACTCCTCACACAATCCATCCATCTTTTCTCCATCTATCTACATATATACTTAAACTTTTTTTGACTTTTCACTTGACTAAATGTACAAATTGTGCAGAGCTGAAATTAAAAATAATAAATATATTTTTGATTCCTGTTTTTTTTTTTCTATAGTAATATTCGTTAGCTTTGATTTTTCGAATAGTATGTAAAAATAGGCGAAACGTATAGGTTTATTTTTAAATATTAATAAAATGAATGTATATTTTTTTAATTAGTAATTTTTCTTTACAGGGTAACGTTGTAAATTACGGCTGTTCGGAACTAATGACAGCAGAACGCATTGGAGAGAGAAGCGCCAAGCTAGTGTCCTTCTTAGACTTAGCCGGGCACAGCAAGTACCAGCGCACGACGCTGCACGGACTGACTGGCTACTCTCCGCACTACGCTATGTTGGTGGTGAGTGCGATGACGTAGTTAGACTTAGCCGGGCACAGCAAGTACCAGCGCACGACGCTGCACGGAATGACTGGCTACTCTCTGCACTACGCTATGTTGGTGGTGAGTGCGATGACGTAGTTAGACTTAGCCGGGCACAGCAAGTACCAGCGCACGACGCTGCACGGACTGACTGGCTACTCTCCGCACTACGCTATGTTGGTGGTGAGTGCGATGACGTAGTTAGACTTAGCCGGGCACAGCAAGTACCAGCGCACGACGCTGCACGGACTGACTGGCTACTCTCCGCACTACGCTATGTTGGTGGTGAGTGCGATGACGTAGTTAGACTTAGCCGGGCACAGCAAGTACCAGCGCACGACGCTGCACGGACTGACTGGCTACTCTCCGCACTACGCTATGTTGGTGGTGAGTGCGATGACGTAGTTAGACTTAGCCGGGCACAGCAAGTACCAGCGCACGACGCTGCACGGACTGACTGGCTACTCTCCGCACTACGCTATGTTGGTGGTGAGTGCGATGACGTAGTTAGACTTAGCCGGGCACAGCAAGTACCAGCGCACGACGCTGCACGGACTGACTGGCTACTCTCCGCACTACGCTATGTTGGTGGTGAGTGCGATGACGTAGTTAGACTTAGCCGGGCACAGTAACTATAGGTCGTCTTGTACCAAATTTCACCCAAATCCGTTCAGCCATTTGAGCGTAAAGGAGTATCAAACATATTTACGCACTCATACATAAAACTCACGGTTTTATAATATGACATAATAATAATGTGACAAACTGCCGGAAATCAGAATTGGGATACCGGCGGCTGGAGCGTGAGAGTCACTCCCTCGCGCCTGCACATGCAGCCCCCTCCTTTGCTAGCATTACTGCTTCGCAGAAGGAGGCTGCTGCCTGCCACTCCTCCTCGCTTATCCGCACAGCGTACGCGGCACGACTTTCCGCCTTTTTTGCCTGCCGACAGACATCCGATCGCTCTTGTTCAATGAGCAGACAACAGCCGCTTTGATCTGGTCAGTCCGTCGCATCGGTGAGCTGCCACCTTCTCAGGGTAGTCAGCTAGGAAACACCAGCCTCATCTAGTTTAAATTGAAAAAAAAAAATCGATGTGTAAAAGTGTTTTTTTTTTAAACCTTTTTGCAAACTATCATTTATTCTTAGATATCGGCCTGTTGGTCTAGTGGTTAGTGACCCTGACTGCTATGCCGGAGGTCGTGGGTTCAATTCCTACCAAGGACAAATGTTTGTGTGATGAGCATGATCATTTGTTCTGTGTCTGGGTGCAATTTATCTAAAATATGTATGTATTTAGAAATATATAAGTATGTTTATCAGTTGTTTAGCACTCATAACACAAGCTCTGCTTAACTTGGGACTAGACGGCGTTGTGTGATAGTTGTGTGAATATTATATATATAATATATAAATATATATTTACTGTAATGGACTTTAAAAGAGACTTTGACCCCTGAGTTTGTTTCGGTGTTTCTTCTCAGGGTAGTCAGCTAGGAAACACCGGCCTCATCTAGTTTAAAATGACGAGTAAAAAAAATTTGGCGGGTAAAAGTGTTTTTTTTTTTTTAACTTATTTGCTAAATAAATATCATTTATCATTTATTTCTTAGATATCGGCCACAGCGGGCATAACACCGATAACAGAGGAACACATAAGTCTTCTGACAGCCCTGGACCTGCCATTCTTCGCTGTTATTAGCAAGTGTGAGCTTGCGGCCACAGCAGTCAAGTCCCTCACTACCAGGCTCACGGAGTTACTGGCTCCAGCTAATAAGGTAAGATTTAAAAGATTCAAGGCATTTTATTTCAAAATAGCTTTTGCCCGCGACTTCGTCCGCGTGGAAGTCGAAAATGGTTTTATTAGGTTTTTTGAGATACGAAAATATGAAATATTATTTATTGTCTTCGTTGTGTGTAGTAGTTCATTGAATTATGTAGTATGGCGAGCGATATTGTATCTTAAGATAAAATATTATAGTATCTTAGCCGTGTGCAGCGCCCCTTAGTGAACTCCACTGCGGGTGACGTAACCTACGACAAACTTATTATCTGCGGTTAATACAGTAATCGGGTCTAGGGATCGAACCGCAAAATTAAGTTTTTTTTTATTGAATATACTTTTCCGGGATTAAAAGTACCCAGTGTGGTGTCCAGGATATTAAAGAATAATTATATCTAGTTTCATCGTAATCGAACTGGTAGTTTCTGCGTGATGCCTGAACAGACAGACAGACAGACAAAAATTTTTTTAATCACATTTTTGGATTCGGTGTCGGTCTAGTAACACCCCCTGCCATTTATTTTTTTTGATATTTTCAATGTACAGAATTTTCACTTGTACAGATTTATTATAAGTATAGATAAACCATTTACAGGCACTTTTGAAATGTCAAGAAGTCAGTCAGAAAAAATTGATGCTAATTGCACATTCCAAAGCGTAGATCTCTATGGAGAAGAATGTGCAAGAAACTCCATGGACACTCTTTTCAATCATGTTATGTATTACAAAAACCCTGTGGCGAGTATCCATCCTTAGGTTGTTGAAACTTCAACGGTCCGGACTAAGCGTTTCGCTTCGTCGTTTATACCGCGTACATCGAAGGACTGGAACAATTTGCCTGCTGCGGTCTTCCCGTCCAACTATAATTTAGGTGTCTTCAAGGCAAGAGTGAATAGGCTCTTAATAAACTAGTGCGCCTGACCATCAATGATTGCATCACTGCTTACTATCAGATGGGATCACAGTCGAGCACTGGTTTATATCAATTAAAAAAATATATATTTCGGTTAAATGTTTCTTGTCCCTACTATCATGTATAAGAAATTGCTTACTAAGATTATTTACCACAAACAACAAAAATTGGTCCACACAACAATAATAATAATAATCACAACACGGCGCGCATTGTTACGAGGTTCCTCTGTCAGGAGCCCTGACCGCCGTTAGCTTGGACCCTGTTCCCAATGCCGGTGGGCTACTATTTAGGAGTTGTGGCCCAGTGGAGTTTTGGCCCAGTGGATTTGTGGCCCAGTGGAGTTGTGGCTCAGTGGAGTTGTGGCCCAGTGGAGTTGTGGACCAGTGGAGTTGTGGACCAGTGGAGTTGTGGATCAGTGGAGTTGTGGCTCAGTGGAGTTGTGGCCCAGTGGAGTTGTGGACCAGTGGAGTTGTGGACCAGTGGAGTTGTGGACCAGTGGAGTTGTGGACCAGTGGAGTTGTGGACCAGTGGAGTTGTGGCCCAGTGGAGTTGTGACCCAGTGGAGTTGTGGACCAGTGGAGTTGTGGCCCAGTGGATTTGTGGCTCAGTGGATTTGTGGCTCAGTGGAGTTGTGGCCCAGTGGATTTGTGGCTCAGTGGATTTGTGGCTCAGTGGATTTGTGGCTCAGTGGAGTTGTGGCCCAGTGATGTTTATTTTGTTTTTAGTTTAGGGGAGTATTATTACGTCAATGAAATGGTATTTGCTAAAATCGGACATTCCTCTTTCTTGACACATTCATTGTGCGTACAGCTAAGGAGTGGAATTCCCTGCCGGAATCTGTGTTTCCTGATGGCTACAACCCGGGAGAGTGAATAGGTTACTTCTAGGTAAGCGTGCTCCATCGTCGACCGCATCGTCAATTTTCATCAGGTGAGATAGCGGTCAAGCGCGAACCTATCAAGAATAAAAAAAAAATGAACTTATTCTAATTATTGCCTCAAAAATTTACCTAAAGGTTGAGTTACATCTGTCAGCAGCGAAACGTACTTTCTTATGTGTCTATTCTTTTCTGTCACTTACAACCGCAATTTACTGCATGCGGCGGAAACGAGAGACTGTCAGCACCACGCTCTCTTCGTTCCAAAAATCTTGGGTATCTGGCAAGGTTTTCTTTCGTTTAAACTGTCCATATTTTGTACAAAAATAGTAGGAGAGTGTATAAAACTAATAAAATAAATTGTACACAGTTTTTATTCAATTAACAACAATAATATTTTATTACTTTGGTATTTTGACATAATTTTCGATCCGCAATCAGCTTATAACAAGTATATTAAAAGAGTCAAGTCAAAGTCACAGTCAAAAGTTTTTTATTTCACATAGGCCTACATGGGCACTTATAAAACGTCAGAAGCTAGTGCACGGTTCCAAATTGGTCGTTTCCAATGGAGAAGAGCCGGCAAGAAACTCCATGGTTACTCCTTTAAAAAAAATTTTGTTACAATATTTTCATATTACAGCGTAGATATTATGTAAGGACAGTGTAGATTGGTCAATATTGTACTCAAAAGTACAATAAAAATAATCATAATAAAAATTAACCTAAGAATTCGCAGAGTCTACAGTGTTCTCACATTCACATTATAAAAAAAGAGGCTATATAAATAAAAGCAAGTAAAATAAATAATTACAATTGTTAATAAATGATACGTTAACAAAATAAATAATAATAAAAAATATATGTTCCATAATATAAAATATAGTCCAACCCGAAATACATTTTCATACAGGGACATAAGAGCGGTTCTTACGTGATTATGATGTTATGATACGCTAGTCACATACCAAATATTTTTTGTTATTATTAATGTATTGTGTAATAAATCGTTTACATAAACATTGTACATTGAACGATACAAAATATTAGTCAATTATGTAAATGGATTCAACTAAGAGAAGGAGAGTTGATAAGAGCTATTTTTCGCCCATCACACACTAAAAATAAAGTTTCTGTTGCCGACTATTTTAATGTATTTGTATATGTAGTTGTAGTTTGTGTTTGTTTATATTATATATTTTTTTATTAAGTGCCATTTAAAGCAATTATTGCCCAAATAGAGAGTCTTTCGCCCCTTTTTGTAATTTTTTTGTAATATTTTCAATATTTTAGCTATCTATATATATATATATATAAAAGCGAAATACCACTCACTGATTAATTTACGAAATCTCAGAAACTATAACACCTACAAACTTAAAATTTGGCAGGTAGGTTCTTTATAGGGTGTAGACATCCGCTAAGAACGGATTTTACGAAACTCGACCCCTAAGGGGGTAAAACGGGGGTTGCATGTTTGTATGGAGAAACCTGCTTTTACGCGGGCGAAGCCGCTGGCAGGAGCTACTTATCTATATATTCAACATATTTTGATTTGATGCGAAACCTGAATATAGTTTTTTCAGAATCAGTAACTGAATGGATTCCAATAGTTTTTACACCATGTTAATTTTTTTTTCAAAAATATTTAAAAAGGTCACAAGTTGGACACCACCGACATTAAGTATAACACAGGTCACGGCAGGTCATAGCGGATATTAGGCGCCAGCAAACTGCTGGGTGCAAGTGTAAGACAACCCATCAGTCGCCCGGATGGCCCAGTGACTATGTATTTTTGCTGACATAACAAGCTTATGACTAAGTGATTTTTCACGATACAGCTATGAAATTTCGTACATAGATTCTTTACATAATAAAAAACTTAAAAAAAAAATTCAACCGACTTCAATGTAAAAAAAACACTGAAAAGTGCAAAATAATTTCGGAAGTCGGTGTTTCTATAATAGTCTTTTAGTTATTTGACACCGACATCCGAAATTAAAGTTATTTTGCACTTTTCAGTGTTTTTTTTTACATTGAAGTCAGTCGATTTTTTTTTGAAAAAAGTTTTTTATTTTACACTTTTTAGTTATGAAACCACCATTAAAATACTAACCCTTTTTGAAGTCGGTTAAAAAAAATAGACACGTGTTTCGTGTTTCATATATATGTACTAAAAGTAATATTGTATATCTTTAATTATACACATGCATTTAAAAATATTCGGAAACAGAAGCATTTTTTTTTAAATGTGTGATGGGCGAAGAATCCCTCTCATACATCCTCCTCTTTTACTTGACAGTACTTAAAGTACAAAGCCTCGAGCACAGGCGCAGGGTAGCCAGCCTATCGGTATTTTACAGGTTACATTTTGGAGAGTGTGCGCGGGAACTGCATGACTTGATTCCGCCATCTCCTTTCTACCATCGGACAACCCGACGAACGGCGAGTATCCACCCTTACGTTGTTGATCCGGACTAAGCGTTTCGCTTCGTCGTTTATACCGCGTACATCGAAGGACTGGAACAATTTGCCTGCTGCGGTCTTCCCGTCCAACTATAATTTAGGTGTCTTCAAGGCTAGAGTGAATAGGCTCTTAATAAACTAGTGCGCCTGACCATCAATGATTGCATCTCCGCTTACCATCAGGTGGGATCGCAGTCAAGCACTGGTTTATATCAATTTAAAAAAAAAAAAAGTTTTCTTGTTGCGACTGTCCAGCAATGCGATTGATTTAAAAATCAATGGGGACGTATTTGAAAAACATTCAATATTCATAAGGTGAGGAATAATATGTCACCAAAACAGTAGGTGCTGGAACATGACCGTAAATGACCCTCACTCTTGAGTCCTGGAAAACAGAAAATAAAAAATTATTACTTAACCTTTTTTTAGTTGTTGAGATGGATGTGTGGTGTGACGAGAATGGATAAAGTGAGAAATGAGTATATTAGAGGAAGTTTGAAAGTGGCGCCAGTGACTGAAAAGTTGAAAGGGAATCGTTTGTCTTGGTATGGTCATGTGAAGAGGAGAGATGAAACGCATGTTACTAAAAGAGTTATGAGTTTACATGTGGATGGGTGGAGAGGGAGGCCAAAGAAAAGATGGATTGATTGTGTGAACAGTGATATGAAAGAAAAGGAAGTTAGTGATAGCATGACGGTTGACAGGATAGAATGGATGAAAAAAACGTGTTTCGCCGACCCCAAATATTATGGGACAAGGGCAAGAAGATGATGATTAACCTTTATTTAGTGTGGGTTATCCCTAAGAATTATTTTATTTATTCATTTATTGAAAACTACACAATTTTTTATACAATTACATAATTTTTTTTTAGAAATTACACTAAGAATGACGTTAACAGGTTATCAATGGGTCCCAAACTAGGCAAAGCCTGTATCTTGGTGACCTAATAATTATACAGAGTTAGCAAAATGATCTGCCCTGCTGACGCTATGTACAAATTTTTCATAATAAAAATACAAAACGAAAGAAGGATATAAGAAGGGTAAACTTTTAGTATGGGGAATAGTATCTCTTCCAATATTTATAAATATATAAAAAAAAACGAATTTGAAGATAAAAGGCCTGTAGCTGTGGAGCAGGACCAAAAAAAAACGGCATTTAGCCAAGCGTTTTTATCAAGGATATAATCTTCCAGTTTAAAATACGCTTGTCTATATAGAGTGCGTGTCGGATATATTCGACAAACAATCAATATTTTTAAGTCACTATTAATTGACCATCTCTGTCTACACTGTGTCGTATGACACGGAAACACATTTAACCTTTTGATCGACAGAAATGTGTCCGATACGCCACGGTCGCGAATACACGACAGCTCGTAACTTGGCGCTGAGAGCACGGTTTTGTTTCATCAAAAGTTTAATCTTCTAGCCGCTTACGTCGGATATATCCGACAAAAAATCTTACGTTTATTCCGCCAGGGTCACACATCCCCGACCAAATACTCTATATCGTCAGCTCTTCTGTCAGCTATAGGGCTTGAAGAGCTAAACGAGATGGAGTACCCAGTCGCGAACACACGACCCTGGCGGATAAGAAACGAAAATAATAATAATATTTATTATTATATTTATTTATTAATTATATCCGGCAAATAATATCACGTTTATTCCGCCAGGGTTTTTTTTTTATTGTGTGGGAAAATCATCCTTATGACATCCCCGCTCTTGGGCGGAACGGGAGATAGTGTCAGACTCTTACTGACTAAAAACCCACTCCTGTTCCTTCGTTGCCTTCGTCCCAGGGCCCCGGGTTCTGCTTTCACACAACCCGTGGCCCCAGTAATTCTCCCAGGGTCACACATCCCCAACCAAATACTCCATATCGTCAGCTCTTCTGTCAGCTATAGGGATTGAAGAGCTAAACGAGATGGAGTACCCAGTCGCAAACATACGACCCTAGCGAATAGGACACGACAACACTCGACGGACCAATCCAAAGCAAGCTGTTAAAGTATTAGTAGTCTGAAATATAGCGTAAATAGCATAATCAACCTTTTAATGTTCCCACTGCTGGGACTCAGGTCTCCTCTCTAGGAGAGGACATGGGCCGTAATCCACCACGCGGGCCCAGTGCGGATTGGTAAAAGTTACATCACATGTCTTCGAATTTTTGGTTCTAGGACATGCCGGTTTCCTCACGATGTTTTCCTTCACCGTTTTTGAGAGCAGTGGTAATGAAAATAAATTACACAAAGTAATGCGCCTGGCTGGGTTTGAATCCGCGACCTTCAACTTGTTAGTCGGAGCCATCGACCACCACTGCTCTGTGTGACGCCTCAAGCAGATATCAGCAACTGTAGGGGCTCAGCAGGGTTGAAGCCTACTGGGGCCAAGGGTCTGATTCTGAAAGGAAGACTCGGCCCCGGTACGAAAGGCAACGAAGGAACAGGAGCGGGTTTTTAGTCAGTAAAAGTCTGCCAAACAAAACATTTCGTTTTAATCCACCCATACGTGTTCCTCATACGTCTTCAAATTATAGGCGGAACAGTTAAATCGTGCGTGCAAGCCGTATTTTCAATGACATATGCAAGGAATATGATTGGGATCCATTCACAATTAGTGTGAACTCGGCCAGAAGGTGCTTAAGCCTCAAATTCTTTAAGTAGCATTAGGTTTGATAGACTGTTTATTAGTTATTTATGCTGTATCCTATTTAACTAAAAAGCGAAAGTTTTCCTTTTTTTGTGCTCACACTATATTTTAATTTATTCTAATGTCTATACGTGAGGACTGGACTTGTAATTGGCTTTCCATTGATTACGGTTTTCTATTTTTGTCTGGTTTTATTAGCTGTAAGTTCTCCATGTACTAAATAAATAAATAAATAAACTGTCTCCCGGCCCGCCCAAGAGCGGGGGATGTCATAAGATGATTTTCCGACCGAAAAAAAAACTGCTCTGTGTGAAATATAAGTGTAATATAAAAATAAATGTAGGTAGGTAAACATTGGAAAGCTAGGTACTCACTTTTCCAAGCTTTTTAAGTTGTGCCTTCATATCAGAAATGGTCATTTTTGTATCAGTAATAAGAATGGCGTCTTTCAAAAATTCTTCCCTAAAACAAATAAAAATAAGTTTTCAATTAAAAAAAAAACATTTTTCCATAATAAGCATTTATCTACTCGTCAAGACCAAAGAGCTCAAACACGATGAGGTTATCTTGTCGCGCACAGTAGTTCCTGTGGCTACTATGCGAGTCCATCATCAGACAAGCTCCATGGTATTGTCGCACTCTGCGATGGTTTCAATGAAATACCTTGGGAAGCTTTATAAATTACTATACTTTTCTTCAAGATTCAATATTAGCACATCGCGCTACAATGGTTATGTCCGAACTTCTAAAACTAGACATTTTTTTTGTTCTACTCAATTTTCAAACCTATTCTAGAACAACAAAATCCTTAAAAGTATAATTATATCTTGCGCTCCTTATCCCAGTAGTTTCGGCTGTGCATTGATATGTCAGTCAGTCAGTTTCCCCTTTTATATATATAGAGTAGCTTTTGCCAGCGGCTTTGCCCGCGTGTAAGCAGGTTTTTTCATACAAACTTTGAACCCCCGCTTCATGCTCTTAAGGAGTGAATTTTGGAACATCCTTTCTTAGTGCTCGCTTACGTCATAAAAGGAAACCTTGTGCAAAATTTCACGTTCCTAATCCCAGTAGTTTAAACTGAGAATGGGGTAATCTATGGAACCCAACCCATTTACCTATTTGAGAAATTATTTCACCATACGAAAAGACATTAGTCGACATGGACACGCCATAATCATGGTGGGTCTGAATGGTCGAGTCGTGCGTTGATATGTCAGTCAGTCAGTTTCTAAACTACATCTGGTGGAGACTGTTACTTATTTTTCCGAAAATCCCCATTAGGCTGATATTGTTTCACTAGTGGGAATTTCTGGAAAAAAAAACAACAATCCCCACTGGTGGGGATTTGTCGGTGAGGATTTCTGGAATAAACCCTGATTACCATCAGGTGGGATCGCAGTCAAACACTATAGTTTAAATAGGGTGACTGGTAATTAGTGACCGATACTTAAACACGTGATTGTACTCATGATCACAAACAACTTTCCCACAGAAACTTTTTTTTATACTAATTAGTTTAATCACAATAACAAAACAGCTGTTTGAAACTTTGAATTTCGCGCGCGCGCCATCCTATCAAGTGTTAGTGGCATGGCGCGGCGCTCACGTTAACGATGACGTAAGCAATGTACCTACATGTTTCGGTAAAATAATATCCGAAGACTGTTGCTGTTGCTGTTTTGTTATTGTGATTAAATTAATTAGTATAAAAAAAAAGTTTCTTTGGGAAAGTTCTTTATAATCAGAGTATTGTGGGTATAGTGAGCAAGATAGTTTGTAACTACCGTGGCATATTTGTTAAAAGCAAAATTATCACACAAATTATTATTATTTATTTAATTCATCTGACAACATTGGTCCACTGGTTAGTACAATACTTATCAACTAAGGGTTAGTAACTATCCTAAGTACACACAATTATAGATCATCACTGCCGCACAAGCAACCGGACAGAGTGTCTCAGAATTGGCGCATCATGTTGTTCAGCTAGGGTTATCAGGATACTGTTGCTGCTACCCCTCATTCTGCTTATCAAGGATGCGCTCTTCTTCCTCATAATGGCATAAAAGTCATCCGTTCGTGCTACAGCAAACATACTAGACGCGCTGCAGAATCTGGGCAACCTCAACAGTACCCTGAAGCCATTATTATATTGCACCCTTAGAGCATCTAGAGCCTTCTGCGTATAATTGACCCACAAACTGCCCGTGTAGAACGCTTGACAAATAAATACACTTGCATTAATTTTTTAGTTTAAGTAAGGGTTATATTTATATAGATTTATGTAATATATTATATTTTATTTACCATCATCCGTGTGTCACTGCGGGGTGCCAGCTGAAAATCAGCGCTGGGTGTCTGACGCCCAGCAATTGCTGAGTTGGCGGCCCTTTCGGTTCGGGCACGCTCAGCGCAACTATATTGTAATCCTGTACTTTTTTTTTTTCGTGTTGTTGTGTTGTTTTGTGTATTGCCTGCATCGAATAAATACTATTCTATTCTATTCTATTCTATCATGAGTACAATCACGTTTTTAAGTATCGGTCACTAATTACCAGTCACCCTATATAATGAAAAAAACCCAATCTAAATTAGTTTTCAAAAATGAATATTTTTTACTTAAACGTACATGTCCTTTCCGGTTTTATCCGAGTTATTTTTCTTCGGAGCACGCGCTACTCTCTCTTGGTAGACAAAACGTTGCCATGGATACGCAGGCAACTCTCCATCATAGTGCAGGACATTGTAGCCACCAGCCTCGCTGGGGGTGCCACTGCAAAGAAATTCTTGAATTAACTGACGGCGGTAGTGGTAATGTGATGGGCTGCTGTATTTCTTGTCGTTATCATCGATATCATCATGTCAGCCGAAAGACGTGCTGGACATGGCCTCCCCCAAGTGCCGCCACAAAGACCGGTCCTGTGCATCTCGTATCCAGCGGTTTCACAGCTCATCAGTCCACCTTGTGGGAGGCCACGCCAACACAGCGTCTTCCGTAGCGCGGTCGCTACTCCAGAACCTTATCGACATTCTGTTCTGCGAGTGGGCAGGGCACATTGCTTGGCTTGGCGATTTTTTGGGGCTATGTTGGTAACTTTGGTTCTGGTGTGCATTGAAATTGCACAATTTTATTCCGCCGAGCCAGTTCCATCATCGGACCACTTGACGTACTGCGTTGCGCCACGGGTTCATGATAAACCTCCCACCCATACGGACAAAAGTTGCCGCCGGGATTCCGATCCCGATTTCCGGCCACCCGTTCCACGCGTACCTCAAGATGCCAGCAAATAGTAGGGGCCCAGCAGGGCCGAAGCCTACTGGGGCCACGGGTAGCGTGAAAGTGAAACCCGGGGCCCTGAGACGAAGGCAAAGAAGGAACAGGAGTGGGTTTGATTGAGTGATTACGATGAAACTTGGTATAAATATTCTTTAATATCCTGGGCACCACACTGGGTACTTTTTATCCCGGAAAAGTATATACAATAAAAAACAAACTTAATTTTGCGGTTCGATCCCTAGACCCGATTACTGTACCAACCGCTAATAATAAGTTTGTCATAGGTTACGTCACCCGCAGTGGAGTTCACTAAGGGGCGCTGCACACGGCTAAGATACTATAATATTTTATCTAAAGATACAATATCGCTTGCCATACAATTCAATGGACTATCACACAAGACGAGATAATAATAAAAAGATAATAAATAATATTTCATATTTTCGTATCTCAAAAAACCTAATAAAACCATTTTCGACTTTTACGCGGGCGAAGTCACGGGTAAAAGCTAGTCAACAGTAATAAGAAAAATTACTCACATGAACATCAAAGCGAAGATAATAAACAGATTTACCAGAACATTACGATACTCCATTTCCGAATTGTTCTCAAACTGTTAGCCAAAATCACAATGTGGCCTAAATAAACTACCCTGCTTGTTATATAGACTCTCAAAATCATATATATGTTAATACTTTAATAGCGAAATTATTATTTATTAGAAATTAAATATTAATAAAGGAGGGTTTTATGAACTGTTTAAGTAGAACAAAACAAAATTGGAATTATTCAGAGGCGTAGCTACCGCTTTATCAGCCGGGTCAACGGCACAGGATCCCCACGTTTCGGGGGCCCCGACTTATCTGTATTATGCACAAATAATTTTTAGTTAGTAAAAATACTTAAAGGGCTTATTAGAAAAGGTCTCGTTATTATTTAAGTAAAGTCTCAATAAAATAATATTCATAAACAGCAAAGTTATTAGCGTTTGTTTATATCCCAAAATGTCACTCAATTTATGGAAATATTGTACAGTTTGTTGATTCGGATTGAAAAAAATGGGAAATCACTGCGAGTATTATTTTCTACTAGCAATTGTTATGAATAATTGACTCAATTATAAACTTACCAATTATGACAAATTTTCGTGTATAATTTTGAGATTTCGTTTTTTTTACTTTTGACTACATAAATATGATCAATAACGGGTACATGTAGTTTTTTTTGTACTAATAAAAAATATGGTTGTATATAAATTATCTGTACGTGTGTGTGTTACCTAACTCCTAAATGACTTGACCGATTTGATAGTAATTTTGTGTATGTTTAGTGGGTTCCTGAATGGTTTGAAAATACAATTTGACTCGGTAGGCGGCTCTGCAATCGGGTTCTCAATTTTTTTTCTGGTAATATGCTAGCTTTCAGGTAATGGAGATATTTATGAGGCCATATCAGAATTTGGAGTCTTTTGTAAAACGAGCCCTTCCAAAAAATACTCAAAGACGTCGACGACGAAAGTAAATAAAATAGATAGATAGATAGATACAACATTTATTTGATACACACAAAGTAAGCAGACAATACACAAAAGCACAATAAAATAAAATTACAAAACTAAGCACATAAATTAACAAATAACAAATAATTGTTTTATTAAGAAAATAACTATTATATATATATATATTATTTGTATAATATATATTATATTATTTTAGTATATTGAGTCACGAAGACAGGCACATTGAAGCCCTTATAGTTTTATTACCCAATCACACACAAATGTGTAAATTGTTCTGGAATATTTATTTATTATTTAGGCGTTTAAAACTCGCATTTTTATTCAGCAAATCGTCAGTCTTCAAGTGGATACTTTTGATTAGGTTATATTGCGTTTAATGTTATTTAATTGTTAGTGCTATTTTGAAAGTGGCGCCAGTGACAGAATAGTTGAAAGGAAATCGTTTGTCTTGGTATGGTCATGTGAAGAGGAGGGATGAAACGCATGTTACTAAAAGAGTTATGAGTATATATGTGGATGGATGGAGAGGGAGAGGGAGACCAAAGAAAAGATGGATGGATTGTGTGAAGAGTGATATGAAAGAAAAGGAAGTTAGTGATAGCATGACGAGTAACAGGGCAGAGTGGAAGAAAAAAACGTGTTGCGCCGACCCCAAATAACACAGGATAAGAGCAGGAAGATGATGATGCTATTTAATTGTTACAAATTTTTATTGCGCGATTTATTTTCAATCAGTAAATAAATATGGATGACGATATAAAATTACCCAGTATTACCTTTTATAATAAACCAATTCAAGTTCATGACTCAGTCTAGCTCAAAAAACTTAAAAGACTCGAAAGGACTCAGAAGACTTAAATGCCTCGGACTCATGTGACTAACGAGTCCTAGTCTTGAAAATCTACTTAAGTCTTGAAATGAAGACTAAAAAACTCGAGTTTTTTACAACACTAGACTATCCTAAGAATAAATACCGGAAGAAACTCCAGAGTTCAAAATCTTTTAAGAGAAAAACAGGACACCATTTTTATTTTTATTTTTGATAGGTACGCGCTTGACCGCTATCTCACCTGATGAAAAGCGACGATGCGGTCGACGATGGAACGCGCTTACCTAGAAGTAACCTATTCACTCTTGACTTAAAGATTTCCGGGTTGAAGCCATCAGGAAACACAGATTCCGGCAAAGAATTCCACTCCTTAGCTGTACGCACAATTAACCTATGGATATCTATAGGTATATAGGGAATAACGGAAAGGTTTGATTATTTTCGATATTTGCTAGACTACTTTATAAAGAACTTCATAATGATGTACTTGGATAAATACTCTATAAATAAAACGCTCAATATTTTATAATCTATGCGGACGCTAGCGTTTAACCTAAATGGCGCGAAATCACGCGCGTTCGCTTGGGTTTGCTTAAAACGTTTTGTGCGTATAGGTGGGGTGGGTTTTTATTATACAGGGCCCCTCTGGGACTAGCTACGCCACTGGAATTTGTATTAAATGAAATTATTTATTAAATGCTCAATCAATTTGCCTAGCACTCAACTATGTTTTTTTTGTTGAGGGCAGAATATAGGGCGGAGTGGGAGGGCGTGTCGTTATTTCTTCGTGAGTGTCTTAAAAATGTCGTTTGATACACGTGGAAATTTGTCACTGCAGATCTCGACTAAGCGTTTCGCCTTGTCGTTTATATCACGTATATCGAAGGACTGGAACAATTTGCCTGCTGTGGTCTTCCCGTCCAACTATAACTTAGGTGTCTTCAAGGCTAGAGTGAATAGGCTCTTAATAAACTAGTGCGCCTCACCATCAACGATTGTATCACTGCTTACCATCAGGTGGGATCGCAGTCAAGCATTAGTATATTATATCATTAAAAAAAAAACTCGGCTCCATAACACTGAATTCCGCCTCGATTGTAATGACAAACTTTCTCCACTTGCATCAAAATGTACTATTGCTTGTTTCAGAAACCTCTACTGATAACTGACGAAAACCTTGCGAGGAATTGCGTTGCTCCTCAGAAGCTGATCATAGATGCGCTGGATCCTAAAGAGGAAGACGTTATGTAAGTATAATAATATAATATTCCACAACTATCACACAACGCCGTCTAGTTCCAAGCTAAGCAGAGCTTGTGTTATGAGTACTAGACAACTGATAAACATACTTATATATTTCTAAATACATATATATTATAGATAAATTACACCCAGACACAGAACAAATGATCGTGCTCATCACACAAACATTTGTCCTGAGTGGGAATCGAACCCACGACCTCCGGCATAACCACTAGACCAACAGGCCAGTCAACAGCCAGTATATCATCACATCACCCTTATAATAGGGATTAAAGTATGAAATTGCCGTTTTTTAAAACGGGTTGCTTTGAAGTGTTATATCTTAGGATTGACTTGGAATTATAAGTTCAAATACATCCACACCGCACACATCCATGCGTACATCGAAGGACTAGAACAATTTGCCTGCTGCGGTCTTCAACTATAATTTAGGTGTCTTCAAGGCTAGAGTGAATAGGCTTTTAATAAACTAGTGCGCCTGACCATCAATGATTGTATCTCCGCTTACCATCAGGTGGGATCGCAGTCAAGCACTGGCATATATAAATTAAAAAAAAAAACTTTATATTAAAGGTACGTTATTCTTTTTCCGAAATTAGGTATTTATTGGTTCCTTTGTGTTTTGTGTTTACTGTAATATCGCTGTACACTAGTTCTACTGTTGTAGTAATAGTTAGTGAAATAGTTTTTCTTCACACGTATTATATTATATATTATGGTTTTTGGAAAGTGTTATCTACTCGGGTTTACTCCCGGAGGTTTTTCCTTGCTCCCGCCCTGAGACCAGAGGCGGATCGTGAAATTATTGGACTCTGGGCTAACACTACTTGGGGGCCCACCTAAGTAATCAAATTAATTGGCATTTTGTTAAAAATAAGTAATATTTTTCCTAAAGTCTACCTTTTTTTTGACCGATCACTGTAGAAATGTCGTCCTATTGGAACAAGAGATCATGAGTTACTATAGCTAACTTGAAAGTCTAAATATACTTCGTCTTGTGGTTTTCTATAAAAGATTGCCCTGTGCGAGAAGACCGCCGATTGAATACTTAGTTTTTGTAAATACTTATCCAGTCCACATTATGAGGTGTGCAATAAAGTAAATAATAAATAAATACTTTGATCACAGTACGAACGTGAACACCAACGTTGAGCGGTTGTAAACCATTTACCCGCCCATATTAGTAGCGATATCAATGACTGCTACCATAATTAAACAGTAGTACTCTATTTGTTTTGAAACAAGTTTTGTCAAATAGATTAAGCCGTATTGTAGATTGTTTTTAATGAGAACTGGGGGCCCCTTACATCCCTGGGGCCCTGGGCTGCAGCCCATTTAGCCATTAAGTAGATCCGGCCGTGCCTGAGACCTTCAGGAAAAAGGAGTTTCGGATCCACTGCCAATGAGCTACAAATACTGTGTCCTCCAGTACTTTACTTAAAATATTAACTGTATGGATTGCTGCTTGCTTTTGTATTATATGAAGGTTTATACCTGAATCTAATTTATCACAATATATATGTATGCTCTTTGCTACTATTTCTGTCGCTCCTATTACTATCTGTATTACTTCTTTAACCGCGTTATTTTAGTTTTAAAGCAAGTATATATATTAGCGAGAGCAGTGGTGGCCGAGTGGTAACGGCCCCGACTTACGAGTTGTAGGTCGCGGGTTCAAACCCAGCCAGGCGCATTACTTTGTGTAATTTATTTCATCACCACTGCTTTCAAAACGGTGAAGGAAAACATCGAGAGGAAACCGGCATGTCCTAGAACCCAAAAATTCGAAGATATGTGACATTCACCAACCCGCACTGGGCCCGCGTGGTGGATTACGGCCCATTCCCTCTCCTAGAGAGGAGGTCTGAGTCCCAGCAGTGGGAACATTAAAAGGCTGATTATGCTTATGCTATATATATTATATTATATATTATGTATACGTTCTAAAAACGTCGTCAGACACACTTGAGTATTGATGATTATAGTCCTCGGCTCTCTTAAGATCCTCGCCTCGGCTCGGATCTAAATACCGTCTCAAATCAAGCCCTCAGAAAAAAAAATTGCACACAAAAATATCAAATGCAAACTTAAGCAAAATTACTTAAGTATTATTTAAGCATGTTTGTCTTACTTATTTAAAAACCTAAAGTTTTTACAAATTGTTATCGACATTTATTTATTTAAACTTCATGCAACATAAAGTACAAAGGCGGACTTAATGCCTTAGGCATTCTCTACCAGTCAACCTAGGGTGGTGAAGAGACAATATGGTAGGTAAAAAAAAATGAAATTTTATGCGAAAAATATGATTAAAAAAAAAGTATACATGTAATTAAAATGCACATACATATATGTATATTTAAAATAATATATAAATATTTTTATTATTTGTAATATATGCAATTTATTAGTTTATGTATTGTATATATGTAAATAGTACACCACAAACTACCTGCGTATCTTTTTTTCTCCTTCTCTGTCAAATCCATCCAAAGGTTGTCTGTAAGAGATCGCTTTTAGCGATAAGACCGCCCATTGTGACACCCTATTGATGTTAATTTCCTAATGTAAATTGTATTTTTGGTGTACAATAAAGAATATCGATCTATCTATCTATACCATCTAAGTATTGATGATTACCGTCTTCAGCTCTCTAAAGACCATCATAAATACAGCCTCAGCTGTTCTCATTAACATTACGCACTTGTATTATAATGTACTATTTCTTCACAAAAAATGAAAAACTGGACCTATTTGGCGCAGGCGCGAGACACACAATGTTAGTTATTTTATTTTCTTACGTCACGTCGGGGTCACCAGTTTGGGGGTATGTGGAACAGAGAGTAAAGTCCCGCAAACCTCCATTGAAAAGGGAGGATCCTCCGACCAGACGGGTGTTATGTCTGGTGGGCTGCAACTGCCCGATAGATGATTTCGGGCTGTTCTATATGTTGTAATCGCGCGGAGAACTTTGATTGCGCGATGCAGGATTAGTTCTTATGTGACGCCATAGATGTCGCTACAAGTGTTTACATGTTGTTTCTACATTGTGTGTATCTGTGTACGTGTGCCAAATAAAATATTTTTCTTTCTTTCTTAAACGTCGTATGACACCATGTGTGTATTGATGATTACCGTCTTCGGCTCTCTAAAAACCGTCATAAATACAGCCTCTTCTGTAATCACCAACATTACACACTTATGTAATAATGTACTATTTTTTGTTGCAGTGTGGAGTCAGAAGTAATACCTGTGTTTCCAGTCAGTTGTGTCCGTGGAAACGGCCTGAGTGCTCTTCATGCGTACCTGCTAGCTTTGAGACCACCACAACCTGTGGCCACGCTGCGGGCTGATGATGTAAGTGAAGAAAATTTTATTTATTTGATAAATTATTTATTTAGTAATAATAATAATAATAAATATCTTATATCGGGACGGTTGACATGTGTCGGGCATGCCACCGTCCGGGTGAGTCTATCAGACATATTATCTCTGGTTGTTCTCGTTTGGCTAACGGCGAGTATTTGCACAGACATAACCAAGTAGCCAGGATTATTCACCAGCAACTTGCTTTGAAATACAACCTAGTGGATTCTGAGGTACCGTATTACAAGTATGTGCCCGACCCAGTTCTCGAAAATGACCATGTCACGTTGTACTGGGATCGGTCTATCATCACTGACCGGACTATTGTAGCCAATAAGCCGGATATAGTGGTGATAGACCGATTAGCGCGCCGTGCAATGATAGTCGATGTCACCATCCCACATGACGAGAATCTCGTGAAAGCTGAGAAAGAGAAACAAATCAAATATCTCGACTTAGCACACGAGGTTGTCGACATGTGGGATGTGGACTCGGCTGTCATTGTTCCGATTGTCGTGACCGCCAATGGCCTTATAGCCAAAAGCTTCGACGACCATCTGTCGAAGCTGCCGTTGCGCGGCTGGATCAAGGGCCTGATACAGAAGGCAGTACTCCTAGATACGGCTCGCATTGTGAGGAGGTTCCTGTCTCTGGAGCCCTAACCACCGGTAACTTGGACCCTGCTCCCGTTACCAGAGGACTACTATTTTTTATATTTTTAAATGTTTTTTGTAAATTATTTTTTTAAGAAATATTTAAAAATGTAAATTATATGTAAATAAGAAGAATAAAGAGAATAAATATCTTTATTTCCCAAAAGTTACAGATAATATAATTTTATGTTAACAGTTTATACTTTCATGGTATAGGAAAAGAAAAATAAATACACAAAACATTGAGATGTTGCAGAAATCTGCACTCAATAATTTAAACTCTGTCCCTTAAACTAGGTTATCCTGTGTCTTAAGGGACAGTGTTCCGCAATAACACTCTAAGAGGTATGTTTATGAGTGGACGGTGTCGATTTATCATCAGAGGGGGAAAAAAAGTGGTAATTAACATTAGTTTCTAATTAAGTATGAGTTTGTAAAGGTGAGTGTGAGTGAGTGTGAATGTACAATACTTCCGCCCTAACTTGGCGAGCATGAACATAAGCTCTGCGAACTTTAGCTCATAAAAAAAAACTATTGTTGACTTTTTTTTTTAAACCTAAATACGAATAAAAATTTACTAATACAGGGACATAAAAATAAATATTAAAACACTTTGAGACAGAAAGCTAAAAAAATAACTTATGAATTAAAGAAACAAACCTAACACTACACAAAAAACTTAACAATGTATTAATAAAAACCAACGAAAACTTTTGTCCCCGCCTGTGCTCAAGACAGAGACAGCGACACGAACACGACACCAATGCTAACGTGTGACTGAGACACATTACCGCGTCCCGAGCATTGCCGATTATGCACGAAGTTTTACGGAGTAAACAAAAAGGGATGTCCAATATGCGTGTCCGAGGGTGTTGTTTAATCGATTATTTTTCAAATCGATTGAAATCTAATTATAAAAATATATTTTATTAAATTTTATAAGGAGGTTTAAAATATTCTCAAACAGTCGTTATTGTAGTAGTCGTTTATAATTAACTGATATTTAACTAAATCATATCTTTCAACCAAGAAAATATAATATTATTAGTTTTTTTTTTATTAAAGTCGTAATCTCGTTTACAAACGACAACATTTACTATGTTTGTAAATCTATTTCGTTCAATATGTCATATAAACAAAAATCAATAAATTCCAAATCGATAAAAATCGATTGCGATATTTGATTGAATAAAGGGTCGATTGTGTTTACTAGCTAGAGATTGACTCTATGTCAATCTCTAGCTTACACCTCCGCCCCGCGCACGGTTTTTGTGCAAGTGTGTGTGGATGCAGGAATTTAAGAGTAAGTAAGCATAGAGATGAATGAGTAAATATGTGCTTATTAGGTGATGTAAGTAAGTAAAGTCTCCGTTTCGGTATAGTCCTGTTTAAGTAGCTATTCTGTTACTTTTAGTTTTAAGTTGTATTATTTATTTAAATAAATAAATATTATTTAAACTTCATGTACAGTAGTGGTACATAGGCGGACTTAATGCAACAAGGCAGTCTCTATCAGTCAACCTTTGGATTAAACAAGACTGCACTGCGGTACGAATAGGTCATCATCATCATTTCAGCCGAAAGACGTCCACTGTTGGACATAGGCCGCCCCCAAATGTCGACATAATGACCGGTCCTGTGCGTCTCGCATCCATCGGATTCCAGCGACCCTCACCAGGTCATTGGTCCGCCTTGTGGGAGGCCTTCCAACGCTGTGACTTCCGGTCGCCATTCCAGAACCTTTCGGTCCCATCGACCATCTGTTCTGCGAGCAATGTGCTCTGCCCACTGCCACTTAAGTTTGGCGATTCTTCGGGCTATGTCTGTAACCTTGGTTTTCCTGCGGATATCTTCATTTCTGACGTGATCACGCAAGGAAACTCCGAGCATAGCCCTTTCCATTGCCCTTTGAGGGCGTGTCAGACTTTTACTGACTACAACCCACTCCTATGTTCCTTCGTTGCCTTGCGTTCCAGGGCCCCGGGTTTTCCTTTCAGAAGCGAACTCAGTAGGCTTCGACCCTGCTGGGCCGCTACGGTTTTGCTGACATCTCCTTGAGGCGCGCGTGAAACACTACGCGCGCGACTCAGGCTCGGTTCGGATGGCTACCGGGCGGTCGGACGGCGAGCTACCCATTACTCGTCGTCCGCAAACCCACGCTTACGGTGGCTTGGGCGTGAGGAAGTTTAAATGAATACTTTGTACTAAAACTTAATCATTTGTTTTAGGAAACCTGCGAGTTCCAAATAGACGAGATATTCCACGTGGGGGATAACACTGGCCCTGTGGTCGGAGGACTGCTAGCGAGGGGACAACTTTATGAAGGAGACAGCGTTATCATTGGTAAGTTAGTTTTTAGGGTTCCGTACCTCAAAAGGAACAAACGGAACCCTTATAGGATTACTTAGTCGTCCACCTGTCTGTCTGTATGTTCAGACCAGTGGTGGATTTAAAAATTTTGAAGGCATAGGCTATACAGTTTTTGCTGCTCTTGCCTCTACAATTGTCATCTCCTGCATTATTTTTACAATACAAAAATTTCGTTGTAACTACACGTAAAATATTTTTTTAAATAAACTTTCGGAATAATATAAGTAATATGAAATCATCATCATCATCTTCCTGCCCTTATCCCGTATTATTTGGGGTCGGCGCAACACGTTTTTTTCTTCCACTCTGCCCTGTTACTCGTCATGCTATCACTAACTTCCTTTTCTTTCATATCACTCTTCACACAATCCATCCATCTTTTCCAAAAATCTGCCGCCTTAGGCTCAAGTCTACTCAGCCTGCAGGTAAATCCGCGACTGGTTAAGACCCTTTATCTCGGTAACGCGTAGAGGTATCGAGCTTAAATTGAAACCATGTACTTAAGTCTGATGAGCAGTGATGGCCGAGTGGTAATGGCCCCGACTTACGAGTTGTAGGTTGCGGGTTCAAACCCAACCAGGCGCATTACTTTGTGTAATTTATTTCATCACCACTGCTCTCAAAACGGTAAAGGAAAACATCGTGGGGAAACCGGCATGCCCTAGAACCAAAAATTCGAATACATGTGACATCCACAAACCCGCACTGGGCACGCGTGGTGGATTATGGCCCGTTCCCTCTCCTAGAGAGGAGGTCTGAGTCCCAACAGTGGGAACATTATAAGGCCGACTATGCTATGCTATATACTCACGTCTGCGGTCCCTTGAGTTAACGAAGAAAAAAGATACGGCCGTTTATGTCGCAAAAAACGTATATTTCGACGCTCTTTTTTTATATTTTATGTAAACTAGGGCTTGACTGCGATCCCATCTGATGGTAAGCAACGATGCAATCGTTGATGGTGAGGCGCACTAGTTTATTAAGAGCCTATTCATCTAGCCTTGAAGATATCTAAGTTGTAATCGGATGGGAAGACCGTAGCAGGCAAATTGTTCCAGTCCTTCGATGTACGCGGTATAAACGAAATGGTGAAAGGAGGCGTGGCCTACTCGAGGCGTTCGACGCAAACGAAACGATCGTAACTTGGCTGGGAAGCAGTACTTTCAGAGATTACCTCCTTACTTAAAAAAACAAACTTTACCTCTTTATAATATTAGTGTAGGATTAACCCGCACACTTTCCCAACAGGCCCCCTAGAAGACGGCTCATTCACCCGTAGCCGTGTCCGCAGCATATACCGTAACCGAGCGCCCTGCGGCGGAGTCCGAGCCGGACAGTGCGCCAGCGTAGGGCTCCAGAGCGGGAATCCGAGACCTGGCATGGTACTGTTGGCGCCTCCGCCTCGCCCGCCACGGAGGCCTGTGTTCTGTGATTGCCAGCAAAAGACGCAAGATGTAAGTAATTTAGTGTAGGATAGCGCAGAATAGCGTGGGACAGCGTAGCATATTATAGCACAGCATAGGACAGCGCAAGACAGCGTAGAGTAGTGTAGTATTACGTAGCTCTTTAGAGTGGAAGAGACTCATAATTTGTTATGGTGCTGTTAATGTATCCATTCTGCACGCCTCGGCGGCATGTGTTCTGTGATTGCCAGCAGAAAACGAAAGATATAAGTCATCTAGTGTAGCGCAGCGCAACTCAGCGTAGGACAGCGTAGGATAGTGCGGGACTGCATAGGGTAGTTTTTTTATTTTATTTATTTATACCATACATTTTTAACAATGGTTTAACATATTTTTAGCTCGCCAAACTTTATAGTTTGATGGCGAGAAACGCTCGTCATACAATTATTTCTATTACATCATAAAACAGTAAAAATATGAGTGGCTTTGCTGTCTCAGGATGTGTACAATATATCATATAAACTTTATGTACATATATATTTTTTTAAACATTTTTTTTTCTCTTTGTAGAATCAGTGAAAAATAGCGTTACTAACCATACGTTTTTAACAAAAACTTCAAGAAATATAATAATATACTAATTTCTTTATCAAATCTATTTTCTAACCATAAAAGTATTTCTTCTCTACAGCTAAAACAACTAATCGAACAAAATCTAGCGGAGAAGACGAAAAACCGTAAAAACGTACGCAGGAAAAACAAGAACCTACTCCGGGACATAGAGACAGCTGAGGAATGTCTGACGAAGGATATCTCTGACGATATTGACGGGAACACGTTTGACGACATTAACGGGAACGCGTATGACGATGATGTGACGGATGCGAAGCGCGACGAGTGCGGCTGTGCCGACAGGGTGATGCTGGAGGACCCTGATGATCCACGCGGCTGTGTTTACTTTCAGGTTAGTAGTATAGCTGTACTTAAAAGTAGTTTTCGCGTAAGTTTCTTGCGGCCATGCGGTATTTACGCGGCGTCCACGTGGTATTCACGCGATAACCACGTGTTGTCAGAAGACGAAAAGTCGAAGGACTGTCCGCAGGAACAACAAAAATCTACTCCGGCACATAAAGACAGCTGAGTAATGTCCGACGAAAGATATTGATGGGAACACGTTTGACGACATTAAAAGGAACGCGTATGACGATGATGTGTGACGGACGTGAAGCGTGATGAGTGCGGGTGTGCCAACCGAGTGATGCTAGAGGACCCTGATGATCCACGGGGCTGCGTCTACTTTCAGGTTGATATTATACTTAAAAAACTAACTTTCGTATAAGGATTTTTGCGGACTGACTGTGTTCGCCAAGATACCGCACGGACACCACGTGAAAACCGCGTTCGTCCACTCGGTGTCCGTGCAGAATCCAGGCGGTGACCACACGGTATCATGCGTTGGCCACGCGTTGTCCATGCAGTGTCCACGGGATGTCCACGCGTTCTCCATACGGTATCCACGCGGTATCCAGGCGGGTTCCACCCTCTATACACATGATGATTAAACGTTATCCACAAGTTGTGTCAACATCTTCCTGCCCTTGTCCCGTTTTACTTGGTGTCGGCGCAACGCATTTTTTTCTTTGATTCTGTCCTGCCACTCATCACGCTATCACTAACTCCCTTTTTTTTCATATCATTTGTCACACAATCCATCCATCTTTTCTTTGGCCTCCCTCTCCCTCTCCATCCATCCACATGTAAACTCATAACTCTTTTAGTAACATGCGTTTCATCTCTCCTCTTTACATGACCATACCAAGACAAACGATTCCCTTTCAACTTTTCAGTCACTGGCGCCACTTTCAAACTTCCCCTAATATATTCATTTCTCACTTTATCCATTCTCGTCACACCACACATCCATCTCAACATTCTCATCTCCGCTACATGCAATCTTTTTTTATCCGTCTTTTTCACAGCCCAACATTCTGATCCATACAGTATGACAGGCCTTATCACAAGTTGTGTATTATTAGTTGTGTACTTGTTATATGGCAATAATATAATAATAATTATTATTATTAATAAATTAAGTTGTTGTTCACAGGCATCGGTACAAGTGTTACGGCACTCGACTGTGATCTACCCCGGCTTCCAGTGCACGGTGCACGTCGGAAACGTCAGACAGACGGCGATTATTGAGGTAAAATAGCTTTTTTACTACCTTCTGCCACCGGATTCGCCTGTGATAATTTCCTACTAGGAAATTATCCTAAGGTCACGTTCCCTCTTTCTCGTGACGACAAATAATCGTGTAGTTTTTAGGGTCGCTTATATATTTAAATGGAGGTATTCATTTGAAATAATTAAATAAATTGAAAAATATAAGCAAGGTAAGAATTTTGGTCTTGACAGAATCAGTTTTATTTTTCTAGTAAAATGAAAATGACAGCTAACACAGAGTTTTGATTAGGCTTATTCAAGAAGTATTTATTTTAACATATTCACATATAAGACGTCACGATTAACTGTCGTCTACGATTTATTTTTTGGTTACTAGATTGTCATCATAGTGGGAACGTCAAGCACGACTGTGGTTAAACGATAAAATATGCCAAGACTAAAGCGTGACGGTAAATTGTGTGTCGTTGTTGTGACGACAAACAGTTGTAATAACTTAGTACTTTGTTATGTTAGTCGCTTTGTGACGTAAAAGTATTCTCAACATAAAAAAACCGGCCAAGTGCAAGTCAGACTCGCACACTGAGGGTTCCGTACAAACTTAACTATGAAAACGGTTCAATTCCCGAATGGAGATTGAAGATCTTGAAGATTTTTCCGAATCGCAAAAAAAGTTTTTTTTTTTGTGACGTAACCACAAAGGAGAATGAAACTTTTGCCATACATTGCTGGCATATACTTTATTTTTCATTACGTCAAAATTTTATTTCTTGGCCATATCTAAAGGACTGTATGAGAAATCAATAGCAAAAAGAATTATGTCTACCAACCGTAACCAAACGAAGTTAGAGACTATTTACTAGATTGCTATAGTTTTTTTTATCAGGCGTGCTATTTCTTAAATAAAAATACATAAAAATGTCTGATATTTGAAGTTATCCATTGTTAAATATAGTTTTGGTTTCGGTGTTTACGGTGGGTACGCATTAAATAGTGTCGATTCGTTTTTCCGTTGCTTTTTTTACTAGTTATAGTTATTGCGAGTGTGAAAAAAATTTAACAATAGGTAATACCAAGTTAATCGATTTCTTCAATAGAAACCTCAAAATGTTATATATTATATTTCCATTATTTCCAGAGGCCCAGCAGTGGGAACATTAAAAGGCTGATTTATACATATTTCCATTTCATTATAAGTAAAATAGGTAACGCTTGACAAAAATATACTAGCAATGCTTCTGTAGATATCTTCGTTCGGTTACGGTTTAAAGACTTGATTCTTTTTGCTATTGTTTCTTCGAGGATAATATCCTGTAACTTATAACTTAGGTTTCATTCCTGGCGAAAAGAAAAAAAGTAAATCATGCCAATAGTTTGTATTTGCTTTTATTGATTTCAGATCTATTCGTATTTATAATAATAATAATATTATTATATAATCGTCTTGACAGACGGACAACAAAGTGATCCTATAAGGGTTCCGTTTTTCCTTTTGAAAAACGATATTTATACAGCAGCGCCATCAAATCTTAGAACTATTTTCTTTCCGCACAGACTCTACATTGCTATATCCGACAGCTTTCACCCACAACCTATAGCAGTTGTAATGTAAATTGGTATTTTTTTTAGGGTATAATGTCCCTGCACAACGTGCTGCGCGCAGACGAAACGGCATCCGTTCTGTTCCGTTTCGTGCGCTGCCCCGAGTACCTCGTCAGGGGCAGGCGACTGCTGTTCACAGCTGGACTTGGCACCAGGTCAGTGACTACACACCAGTGCATGTATTACACCGGCCACCGCAGCTCCCCTAGCCAAGTTACGATCGTTTAGTTTGCGTCGAACGCCTCGAGTAGGCCACGCCTCCGATTCCTTTGTTCTGACGTCATCTGAATGCTCAGTCACGTGGTCAGATTAAAGGAATAGGAGGCGTGGCCTACTCGAGGCGTTCGACAAAAACGGAACTATCGTAACTTGGCTAGGGGGGTTTTTCCGGTAGGAAAATCATCTTATGACATCCCCCGCTCTTGGGCGGGGCGGGAGATAGTGTCAGACTTTTACTGACTAAAAACCCACTCCTGTTCCCTCGTTGCCTTTCGTACCGGGGCCGAGCCTTCCTTTCCTTGGCTAGGGGGGTAGGCGGGGGCTTAATGACGACGCGCTAAAGGTAGCTCGCCGCTATGCCGGAGAATAGGATTGTTTGTGCCATATTGCGCTTTATTCCAAAGATGGCGTCCTCCACCAGATAGACGCATCTGGTGAAGGACGCCGCCTTTGGAAAAAAGCTAAGTGGTTTTGATTAAAGTTGGGCTTTTTTTTCTCCATAGAGATCTACGCTTTGGAATGTGCAATTAGCCTCTTTTTTTCTGACTGACTGACTTCTTGACATTTCAAAAGATTGACTGACACATCAACGCACAGTCGAAACTACTGGGACTAGGAGCGTGAAATTTTGCACAAGGTTTCGTTTTATGACGTAGGCGAGCACTGAGAGAGGATTTTCCAAAATTCACCCCCTAAGGGGATGAAACGGGGGTTCAAAGTTTATATGGAAAAGCTAGTTGGAAATAATAATAATAATATTCCACAACTATCACACAACGCCGTCTAGTCCCAAGCTAAGCAGAGCTTGTGTTATGAGTACTAGACAACTGATAAACATACTTATATATTTCTAAATACATACATATTATAGATAAATTTCACCCAGACACAGAACTAATGATCGTGCTCATCACACAAACATTTGTCCTGGGTAGGAATCGAAACCACGACCTGCGGCATAGCAGTCAGGGCTACTAACCACTAGACCAACAGGCCAGTCAAATAAATGCTTTGATTAGTCCAACAGGCCAGTCAAATAAATGCTTTGATTAGACCAACAGGCCAGTCAAATAAATGCTTTGATTAGACCAACAGGCCAGTCAAATAAATGCTTTGATTAGTCCAACAGGCCAGTCAAATAAATGCTTTGATTAGACCAACAGGCCAGTCAAATAAATGCTTTGATTAGACCAACAGGCCAGTCAAATAAATGCTTTGATTAGACCAACAGGCCAGTCAAATAAATGCTTTGATTAGACCAACAGGCCAGTCAAAATAATACTTTGATTCTTCTTTGATTCTCGTGCTAAACACGTATTTTTTTTTGTTACAGAGGCATCGGGCGAATTACCCAAGTCTTTCCCTACATACCTTGAACAAAACAATCAATATTTTTAAGTCACTGTTAATTGACGATCTCTGTCTACACTGTATCGTATGACACGGAAACACATATAACCTTTTGATCGACAGAAATGTGTCCGACACGCCACGGTCGCGAATACACGACAGATCGTAACTTGGCGCTGAGAGCACGGTTTTGTTTCATCAAAAGTTTAACCTTCTAACCGCTTACGTCGGATATATCCGACAAACACTCTCGCATCTATTCCGCCAGGGTCGCAAATCCACGACCAAATACACCGTCTCGTCTGCTCTTCTGTCACCTATGGGGATTGAACAGCTAAACGAGATGCGAGTACCCAGTCGCAAATACATGACCCTGTCGAATAAGACACGGAAACACTCGTCGGACATATCCGACGCAAGCGTTTAAAGGGTTTTTTAGATAGTTTTAAAAAAATAAATGTCGAATAGAATCTAGTAATTTTTCAATTTATGACAATGCACATTTTTAATGGAACTTTAGAGTGAACTTAGCTGACTCGGCAAACTTTGTTTTGCCTAAAGAAAAATATGGGGGTGAGGGAGGGAGGGTAAAACTTAGCCTATGACCTTTTCTCTGACCTACCAAATATATATATACAGGGCTGACTGGTAATTAGTGACCGATACTTAAACACGTGATTGTACTCATGATTACAAACCATTTTCCCAAAGAAATTTTTTCATATACTCACTAGTTTGTAGGTACATTCACTGATTAGGTACGTACACCTATGTGTTTGTAAGCTGCGCGGGTGTTCTATCACTATTGCAGGTATGACGGCGTCACGCGGCTAACAGCTGAGCAGTCGCCGCTCGCAAGCGCGCGCGCGTATTTGAACAGCTGATTTATTATTGTGATTAAACTAATGAGAATAAAAAAAAGTTTTTTTGGGAAAGTTGTTTGTAATCATGAGTACAATCATGTGTTTAAGTATCGGTCACTAATTAACAGTCACCCTATATATAAAAAAAAAATCATAGAATTCGGTGGAGTGCGACAACAAACACTGTGACATGAGATAATTATACACCCCTATTTTTTAATTAGTACAAAAAAAAATGTGGCTCTATCCGTACCCGATACTGATCATATTTTTGTAGTCAAAAGTAAAAAAAAGAAATCCCAAAATTGTCCACGAAAATTTGTCATAATTGGTAAACTCACTACGCGTAGTGTTTTTTCATTCATAATCAATATTAATATTTCCATAAATTGAGTGACATTTTGGGATATAAACAAACGCTAATAACTTTGCTGTTTATGAATATTATTTATTGAGACTTTACTTAAATAATAACAAGACCTTTTCTAATAAGCCCTTTAAGTATTTGTACTAATTAAAAATTAGTGCTGTATATTAGACTAGCTGACTCGGAAAACGTTGCTCTACCATATAAAATATTAAATAAAAATATGGGGGGATGGGTGGGAGGGTAAAAAAATCGCCTACAATCTATTCTCAAACCTACCAAGTGAACACAAAAAAAATCATAAAAATCGGTCAAGCCGTTTCGGAGATTTCGATAACAAACACTGTGACATGAGAAGTTTTACTTCCAGCTGGGAAGAAATATTTGTATGGTCTACAAATTGATGTTCTGGGTCTGGATGTCATGTGTATGTGTGTTTATATGTTTGTGAACGCACCCACGATATAGGAGTCCTACGGCGGGGCTAGGTTTTTCTTTGACACTAAAAAATAATAATATTATGTACAAATTATTCATATCCTTACATAAGTAGTGACAATTAGCAAAATTTTGTTGTTACTTAGACAAATATTCGCTTGAATATACATAAATATTATATAAATTTTTGCCTCCAAGCAGCGTCGCTGAGCTCGGGTGTCAAACTCAACAGCTTCGCACCCGAGCCCAGCAAGAACTATTTTGAATGTGATTGTGTATTTCAAGCCTCGGATACATAAGGGGGTGTACCAAATTTCCCCTATATTGATGCGCAACGTGGTCAAATGGTCCAACATGTCCTGCGTCACGTGAATTGAGCGTTGCGCATTGGGAGACACTTTGACTCCTAATGTATCTGAGGCTTCATTAATTTGGGAACAAAATATCCCTCAATATATCTCACGCTTTATCATAAAAAGACCTAAGTCAAAAAAGAATGTTTGAAAATTTAACCATAAAATATAAGAGTTAAGATTCAATTTTCAAGTACCAGTTTTTGAGTTAGGTCTCTTTATGATCAACCGTGCGATATTTCGACGCATTCACGTGACGCGCAACATGTTTGAAAATATGATAGCGTTTCGCGTTATATTGGGGGGACATTTGGTCCCTTTGTGTATCTATCTGAGGCTTCCAACGTGAATTATTTATAATTGTATGTGTGATTTGTACCTATTCGAAAACTGCTGTAACTATTTTGATGGGATCTCATTAAAGCATCAGCTGTTATAGATGTTAGAATCTATTTATTGTTTTGTCGACTTTTGCTTGCGATTTTTTCTTCTGTTTATAGAAAAGGGTAGGCAAGGCAAGTTTTGATTCACTCACTGAATAATCAACGCACAGTTCAAATGATCTAGAAGGATGACATTTTGCACAGAACCTCTGTGTTTGTGTGTACTTTTATGATGGTTTAACCCCTCTAAGGGGGTTAAACGGAGGTCCAAAAAATTCAACGCTCAAAATATTTTTATTTCACATAGGCCTACATGGGCACTTATAAAACGTCAGGAGCTAGTGCACGGTTCCAAATTGGTCGTTTCTTATGGAGAAGAACCGGCAAGAAACTCCATGGTTATACTTTAAATAAAAATGCTTGTTTGGTGTAGACCAGTCATACAATAATGAAAATACAATAAAAAAAATAAAAAAGTGGTTGGCATTAACAATAATATTTTTGATTATTTTCTATAAAATTAAATTATAATATAGCAAATCTATTTTGTTTCTCAAACGCGTCGTTTGCGTTCTAGTGTCCGATTACGTTTTGTCGCCAATAAGCGTCACTGGCGTTCAAAGGGTTAAGAAGGGTAAAATTGGAGTTTTTGACGAGATTTTTTCAAGTGAACTTCAATGGCTGTTTTAATTACTCGCAAATTGATTCCTATTGGATATTGTGATGTAAAATTTGGTGTAGCTTTGCATCTCAAGTGTCTGCGCAACTGGACAATATGTGGAATCATTGAAACAGGCGCGATCTCGGTTAAATGGAGCTGAAAATTTTATTGTAGTGTTGACTACCTCAGCGAAGTTTGCCGAGAAGGCTGACTCGATACATTTGCTGCCAAATACTACAAAAACATTAGAATATGTACATCCATATTCTAAATTCATATGAAAACATATCTTAAAGGACTTAGTATCCAAGCCAATAATACCACCAAAAAAAAAAAATTGTTAAAATTAAAAATCGCAGGCAAAAGTAATAATAATAAATATAAGTACAATAATTAATAATGCTTTAATAGTTTGATAGTTGTGTTTATTGAATGTCTTCTACATAATAATTATACTCATTTGAGTAAATTAGATCCAAGAATTATGTTGTACAGTCGAACAATCTATTTAGTATACATGCATCTTAGCATAAGCTTATTAGCATAATCAGCCTTTTAATGTTTCCACTGCTGGGACTCAGGCCTCCTCTCTAGAAGAGGGAATGGTCCGTAATCCACCACGCGGGCCCAGTGCGTGTTGGTGAATGTCACGTGTCTTCGAATTTTTGGTTCTAGGACATGTCGGTTTCCTCACGATGTTTTCCTTCAACGATTTGAGAGTTGTGGTGATGGTTTGAACCCGCGACCTAAGACTCGTAAGTCGGAGCCGTTACCACTCGGCCACCACTGCTCTAGATGCATCTTAATTCTATTCAATTCAAAATATTTTATTTCACATAGGCCCAAAGTAAATCATCATCATCATTTCAGCTGATAGAGGCCTGCTGTTGCTGTTGGACATAGGCCGGCCCAAGTATCGCTACAACGAACAGTCCAGTGCGTCTCGCATCCATTGGATTCCCGCGACCCTCACCAGGTCATCGGTTTACCTTGTAGGAGGCCTTCCAAAGCTGTGTCTTTCAGTGCAGGGTCGCCTTTTCAGAACCTTTCGTCTTCATCGACCATCTGTTCTGCGCGTAATGTCTCCTGCCCACTGCCACTTAAGTTTGACAATTCTTTGGGCTATGTCGGTTTACTCTAGTTCTCCTGTGGATATCTTCTTTTCTGATGTGATCACGCAAGGAAATTCTGAGCAATAGCCCTTTCCATTGCCCTTCGGGTGACTTTGATCCTTCTGATGGCGTGTTCCTTTCTTTACTGTGTTTTTACTCTTTTGTACATTAAAATAGATTTTATTTTTGCTTGTATACCAAATATTTTGTTCGACTATACATAGGGACATAATTATAACAATTTGTGAATGTTATTTTAATGCACTTTCATATTTAAATATGAGTTCAAAAGTGATTATAGATAGCTGTCTTATCAATTATTACTTTTATTGTCTGTCCTCATTTGAAAACAGGGGAAAAAAATGTGTTTTGTATTTTTTCATAACCGCTTACGTCGGATAAATCCGACAAACACTCTCGCCTTTATTCCGCCAGGGTCGCACATCCACGACCAAATACTCGCATCTCGTCAGCTCTTCTGTCACCTATGGAGATTGAAGAGCTAAACGAGATGGAGTACCCAGACACAAACACCCTGGTGAATAGGACGCGAAAACACTTTTTTTTTTAAATTGTTTTATACTAGTGCTTAGACTCGTCGGATAAATCCGACGCGGGCAGTTAATGGGTTAAATCCCCAAACGGAAAAGAAAGAAATAGAAAGTAAAATTCAAGTTTTCTAAAGTTTTCTTTTGCATTTTGCAGCTCCAATGATACTATCCTCTGGATATTATCATTCATGTTACACGAACTGAGAGAGTTGTAAGATGATTTTAATTACGTTTACTGTGTTAACTACGGTCCGGACTAAGCGTTTCGCCTCGTCGTTTATGCCGCGTACATTGAAGGACTGGAACAATTTGCTTGCTGCAGTTTTCTAGTCCGTTTATAATTTAAATAGATGTCTTCAAGGCTAGAGTGAATAGGCTCTTGATAAACTAGTGCGCCTCACTATCAACGATTGCATCACTGCTTACACAACACTAGCAGCACTAGTTTATATCAAATTAGAAAAAAAAAACTTGCAAAATGCAAAAAAAAAATAAGGAAAATTTTGATTCCGTGGGCTTTCTTGGCGATTTACTTTAAAGATGGCGTTGGAAAAACTCAGCTCCTTTGAATTCTTAAATAAACTTGATTTGACGAAACAAATAACATTTTTGTGATTTACAAATAATGAATGCTATTTTTAATTTATGGATTATTCGAATGACGAATAGTATAATAATCTAACCTAATCTAATAATTGTTGAAAAAACATCGAAAAACTACTGTTTAATATTTCTAAAATGTTAACCACAGATTTTGAAAGATTATTTAGTTTATAAGTTGTGAAATATCACGTCAATTAGTGGAACTTTATAAACATAAGACATGATTACATAATGTGACATTTTTCTAGAAAAACCCACTCCTATTTTTCTTCTTTGCCTTACGTTCCAGGACCCCCATGGGTTCCCTTTCGGACTACACATGGAACTTTTTCGGGCTGTATATGTCGTGGCTAGATCTTAAAATTGATTACTTCATGATATGGCCCACTAAATCTGGCCACATCGTTTAAACGTTAACATTTGATGATATGTCCTATAATCCTCGTTTGGCCATATCATTGATGTAGGATTTCTAGGATAATAAAGAAAGAAGGTCAAACGAAGATTGAAATATCATCAAACTTTAACGTTTAAAATGATCTGGTCAATTTTACTTGGCCATATCATGAAGTGATCAATTTCTAAGATCTGGCCACGACATATATATTATATTATTTGAGTCAAATAGATTAAAAACGTTAATAATTCTTTATAGTTTATTCATACTAAATTACTAGAGTACATCATTGAAATTCTCAGCTTTTCCCTACTATATATACTATATATGTTATACACCTAAACCTTCCTTACGAATCACTCTGTCTATTAGTGAAAACTGCATGAAAATCCGTTCAGCAGTTTTTGAGTTTTTCGCTTTCATACAGACGTGGATGTGTTTTTTGAAATTACCGATTCAATTTCACTCTAAGGCTGCGTTCCTATTATATGGTAACGGTAAATTTATCGTCGGACGACAAGTGCTTGTTGTAACCAAGACAGATAGTCGCAATAACAACACACGATTCACTGTCACGGTTTACTCTTGGCAAAATTATATCGTTTTGCGACTGTCGTGCTAGCCGTTCTCACTATCATGACAATCTGTTGTCACCTCAACAAAAATCGTAGACGACAGTTAATCGTGTTCTCCATTTTAATATATAGGGTGACTGGTAATTAGTGACCGATACTTAAACACGCGATTGTACTCATGATCACAAACAACTTTACCAAAGAAACTTTTTATATATTCCTATTAGTTTTATCGCAAGCAGCCATTTAAATCCGGTACATAAACTGATTAAGTACACCACTGGGCTTGCAAGCCGCGGGTGTTCTATTAGTATTGTAGGCACGGCGGCGTCACGCGGCTAAAAACAGCTGAGCGGTCTCCAGTCGCAGGCGCGCGAGTATTACAAACAGCCTTAGATTCAAACAGCTGTTTTCTTATTGTGATAAAACTAGTAAGAATATAAAAAAAGTTTATTTGGGAAAGTTGTTTGTAATCATCAGTACAATCACGTGTTTAAGTATCGGTCACTAATTACCAGTCACCCTATATAAGGTGTTAAAAATTAACTTTAAGAATTTCGAGGGGACATTGTACTCCTCATTATGAACAACTTTTATTATGGGACCAAGCATGAAATCACAAAAAAAAATCAGCTGTTCCCTACGTTTATGGTCGCATAACCCGTCAAAATGTATGGAGCAGCTGATTTTTTTTTCGCTATTTCAGGTTTGGTCCCATAGTAAAAGTTGTTCATAATGAGGAGTACAATGTCCCCTCGAAATTCTTAATTTTTTAACACCTTATATATGCTAAGAAACTTAAAACTACGTGATTATCTGTCGTCATGTCAAAGTAGAATCGCAGCCTAAGAGTATTTCGTTAATGCGAAATGAATTTTAACGCAATAAAAATAGAGTATATTTTGTCTTAGCAACTGACGTGATATTTGACAGCGGTTTGACAGATGAAAATTTCAGAAAATGTGGAATGAAGTTTAACTGCTAATTGTGATTTTTATAATATTTCTATCTCACAAAACTTTGTATGCTGCACTCAATATAATATTAAACTTGATATATTTGTTTTATTGCTGTTTCCTTGTTTGTCACACACATTCTGTGATACATATTGCCAGTGGCGGATTAAGCCAGTGCGGGGCCTGTAGCACACTAAAATAGTACTTTTAAAGTCGGTATTTCTATAATAGTTTTGTGTTATTGTGTACTTTTTTGTTTTTGTTTTTTTAAATTGAAGTCGGTTGTATTTTTTTGTAATTTTTTTTTTTTACACTTTTTTGTTGTTGTGCCACAACTAAAAAGTACCTCTCAGCTAATCATCATCAGATTAGCACGATGGTACCTTAAAGCCAGAGTGCATCTCAAGACAATTGTAATAATCCCAAACACGGTTAGGTTACATTGATTTATTAGAGTTCCGGTGTCTGTCTTCCAGTTTCATCATTAGATCAGTTCGATATATCCCCTTCCCCCTTTCTTTCAGTCAGTCATCAACTACACGTATAAACAAAGCCATTTTACTTGTTACGACAGTTCTGCTGTGATCCTATGAGGAGTTCCGTTCCATATCTTCGAAGATCCTCATCAGATCATAACAATATTTCTAAGGGACCAGCTCGGAAGTATAATCTACAATTTGAAAAAAAAATCAGTATCGATCCACAATTGACCGAGAAATCTGTGAAAAAAAAATAATTTTTGCCGATCATAGAACCTCATTCTTTTTGAAGTCGGTTAAAAATTAAAAATGCACGATTTTTTAAATAATAATTTAATAATTTTAATGATGTATCCAGCTTTATCCTTGGGAGTATGGCGACAAAGCGTTGGTTCTTAGCCAGAACAAGCCAGAATTTCTGAAAAAAAAAGAAATTATGAGTTGATAAATTTTGCAAGGGGTTTTTGGTGAGATTTCTTTGAATTAAGGTCAGTGGCTGTTATAATTATTCGCAAATTGATTCCTAGTGAATATTGTGATGTCAAATTGGTGTAATTTTTATCTCAAGTGTCTGCACAAATGGACAATATACACCACTAATTTTTAATTAGTTCAAATACATACTTAAAGGGCTTATTAAAAAAGGTCTTGTTATTATTTAAGTAAAGTCTCAATAAATAATATTCATAAACAGCAAAGTTATTAGCGTTTGTTTGAATTCTAAAATGTCACTCAATTTATGGAAATATTGGACAGGCTCGCTGACATCTCTTTGAGGTGCGCGTGGAACATTACGCGCCGTCGACGTCCCTGGCTCGGTCCGGACGGTTAACGGACGGCGAGCTACCTAATTGCTAATCGTCGTCGTATTTCACCTGGTCCATTCTTCACGTTCTCTTTTTTAAGCCAGCTACACCTAACCTTAGGAAAACTAGATGAAGGCAGGAATCGGATACGTTGGTCTGCCCAAATCCGTGCTACACTTTTTTTTTTTAGGTGGGAAAATCATCTAATGACAAATCGCGCTTTTGGGTGGAGATAGTGTCAGACTTTTACTTATTAAAAACCCACTCCTGTTCCTTCTTTGCCTTCATCCCGAGGCCCCGGGCTTCGCTTTCACACTACCCGTGGCCCCAGTAGGCTTCAACCTTGCTGGGCCCCTACAGTTGCTGACAGTGCTACACTGGAGACCACAGTCTGCGACGCCATTCACATCGCCGAAGATAGGACAACATGGCGAAATATAGTCCACAAGAAACTTATTCGTTGAGGTCACAACCCTAAACGACGCGAGGAGGAGGAGGACACCTAACCTGATTACTTAGGTTAGGTGTCCTGTCGGTGTCCATTACATACCCAGTCTTAGGGTTCACACCACCCATCCTCAGAGTGCCAGAAGCATTGCAATTTCCATTCTGAGCCTGGCTTATGTTGTCACAACGACGGCCCGTGAAGCCACCGCGAGTGAGAGACTCGGCCATGTAGAAGATACATCTGAAATGAAGAATCTAAATTATTATCTTCTTACTGCTAGCCGATGATGGTTATATAATCTGAATGAGTCTTATAAGGTCCCCTCAGCTGATAATTCTCTTGATTACTATCTCACATGATGGTAAGCGATGATGTGGCCGATGATGGAGCACGCTTGCCTAGAAGTAACCTATTCACTCTTGACTTAAATATCCCTACGTTGTAGCTATCAGGAAACACAGACTCCGGCAGGGAATTGCACTCCCTAGCTGTACGCACAATAAATGTGTTCCTAAAACGCTTTGTACGTATATATTTTTTTTTTATTTGGTGGGAAAATCATCTTATGACAAGTCCCGCTTTTGGGCGGAACGGGAAATAGTGTCAGACTTTTACTGACTAAAAACCCACTCCTGTTCCTTCATTGCCTTCGTCCCAGGGCCCCGGGTTTTGCTTTCACACTACCCGTGGCCCCAGTAGGCTTCGACCCTGCTGGGCCCCTACGATTTGCTGACATCTCCTTGAGGCGCGCGTGGAACAATACGCGCCGTCGACGACTTGGGCTCGGTCCGGACGGTTACCGGACGGTCAGACGGCGAGCCACCCATTGCTCGCCGTCCGCAAGCCCGCGCCTACTGTGGCCGGAAATCGGGATCGGAATCCCGGCGGCGGTTGAAGCGTAAGGACCGTTGCCTCACGCAATCGGCTGCCTCCTTTGCTAGCATTACTGCTTCGCAGAAGGAGGCGACCGCCTGCCACTCCTCCTCGCTCCGGACCATGGCTTGAACCAAGGCCCGGCGCGAGAGATCGCCGCCGCCGATTGCCCCCACGAGGACGGGATTTCCACCATGTATCTACCGGTGGCGCAACGCCGTACGTCTAGTGGTCCGATGATGGAATGGACTTGGCGGAATTAAATTGTACAATTCCATTGCACAGTCCCCGAAATGTGAGCGATAGAAAACTGTCAGGCAACTCAGCGTCGATAATAAATAATAATAATAAATTATTTATTACTCAAAGAAAAGAAAATACATGACATGTTACATATAAGTTTAAGCTCATTTTTTACATGTTTTGTGAATAATGTCCCCTATGCTAGGAAAGTCCTGTGTTATAGGAGACAACTATTCGTCCATTTTTTACAATAACTAGAATTTGATGAACCAAACGTGTAACAATAACAATAATTTATGTACGTGTGAGTACGCATGCTGGAGTAGTATGTGTGTGAGAGGGAGAGTGATGTTGTGTGTGTGTGTGTGTGTGTGTGTATGTGTGTGTGTGTGTGTGTGTATATGTGTGTGTGTGTGTGTGTGTGTGTGTGCGTGTGTGTAAGTGACAGTGTGAGTGTGATGGTGTTTGCGCGTGTGTATGGTGATTATATTAAAGATTTATATGGATGAGGGTTTTACCAGCGATTCTGTCTCGTCATAATCTAGGGTGAGTAGAAAAGTTTTAACTGTATTTTTACATTTGTATGTATTTTGGGAATGGATGTCTAGCTTTTGGTGTATTTTGTTGTAGATGCGTGCACTTAGGTAAGTGAAATGTCGCCGAGCAAATGTGGTGTTTGTGTGTGTTGTGGGGCATGGCGGTTTAGATCTTCTTCTGGCTGTTGGGCTGCTATTTTTGTTATACGGAAGGGTTGCATGCTTTCTCATGACTGTGCGGAGGATATAGAGTTGTCGGACCGTTAATGTTTCAAATTCTGCGTATAATTGCCGTGTTGGGAATCTAAAAGGTCTTTTTAAGGTAACTTTTATAACTGCTCTTTGTGCTCGCTCTACTTGAATAATATCGGTCTTGGCAGCCCCTCCCCACGCCGTGATGCAATAGTTTAGTATCGATTCGCATAGTGCCAAGTAAACGATTTTAAGGATATTGCTATTGGCAGATACTCTTAGTTTTTTAAATAGGTAAATGAGTTTTCGTACTCGCGCGGTCATTGCCTGTAAGTGTGGTTTCCAGGATAAACAAGAGTCTAATTGAATACCGAGATATCGTATTACTGATGCTCTGGTAACAGTGGGGCATGAGCAGAGGACGGAGAGGTTGGTGCATTTGTGTGCTTTGTGTGTGCGATGCTCAAGACTTTGGAGTTTTGATTCGACAAGTGCATCATAGTGGATAATTTTCTTTCTCGCTTTTCAATCCGCTAAGGAGCATCAAGCTGGTATTTGGCTGACCCATCCCAAAGATAAGATACTAAGGCTTCCTTTTGACCACTATCTAATCTGATGGTAAGCGATGTTGAGCTCGACGATGGAGCACCAAGCGTGCTAGATCATCTAGAAGTAACTTATTCACTCTGGAATTAACACACACGACACAACGACCGGTCCTGTCCCTGGAGATCTCCAGGAACCTGTCGTTGTGTCGATACTTGAAGAAGGCTGGCAGTGGCCAGCTTTCGGCTTTTTTTTTTTTCCGGTGGGAAAATCATCTTATGACATCCCCCGCTCTTGGGCGGGGCGGGAGATAGTGTCAGACTTTTACTGACTAAAAACCCACTCCTGTTCCTTCGTTGCCTTTCGTACCAGGGCCGAGTCTTCCTTTCAGAATCAGACCCTTGGCCCCAGTAGGCTTCGACCCTGCTGGGCCCCTACAGTTGCTGACATCTCCTTGAGGCGCGCGTGGAACTATACGCGCCGTCGACGACTTGGGCTCGGTCCGGACGGTTACCGGACGGCGAGCCACCCATTACTCGCCGTCCGCAAGCCCGCGCCTACGGTGGCCAGCTTTCGGCTGTAATGCTGAAATGATGAAAGATGACACAAGTACTTACTGATGATGACTACAATCCCGGTCGTTGCATCCAGGCATGCTCGCGCCTCCATTCGGGTAGAAATCTACATCACCAGCAGGACTGGTGATGTCATAAAAGCCAGCATCGGTATGCATCACCTCAGTGTAGATTCCGTCGGTGCGTCTGAAGGCTTGGGAGTGCGTCAGCCAGCCGGGCATGGCCGGGTCTAGAGCTGGGGACAAGAGAATGTATTTGTTCAGCAAGGCTCATTCTAACTTGGCTATGAGCTCTCAGAGTGGGGGTTGTTGACACTTCAACGGTCCGGACTAAGCGTTTTGCTTCGTCGTTTATACCGCGTACATCAAAGGACTGGAACAATTTGCCTGCTGTGGTCTTTCCGTCCAACTATAATTTAGGTGTCTTCAAGGCTAGAGTGAATAGGCTCTTAATAAACTAGTGCGCCTGACCATCAATGATTGCATCTCCGCTTACCAGCAGGTGGGATCGCAGTCAAGCACTGGTTTATATCATTTAAAAAGAAAAGGACTCTCTGATTAGACGTTTTAACGCACGCTATGTAGACAAGCGTATTATAAACTGGAAGATTATATAATGGATAAAAGCGCTTGGTTTATGCCGGTCCTGCTCCACAGCCACAGCCACTTTTACCTTCAAATTTAGTTTTTTTTTCTATATGTTTATAAAAAGATTGCATGTAGCGGAGATGATAATGTTGAGATGGATGTGTGGTGTGACGAGAATGGATAAAGTGAGAAATGAATATATTAGAGGAAGTTTGAAAGTGGCGCCAGTGACTGAAAAGTTGAAAGGGAATCGTTTGTCTTGGTATGGTCATGTGAAGAGGAGGGATGAAACGCATGTTACTAAAAGAGTTATGAGTATACATGTGGATGGGTGGAGAGGGAGAGGAAGGCCAAAGAAAAGATGGATGGATTGTGTGATATGAAAGAAAAGGAATTTAGTGATAGTATGACGGTTGACAGGATAGAATGGAAGAAAAAAACGTGTTGCACCGACCCCAAATAAGATGGGACAAGGGCAGGAAGATGATGATGATGATGATATAAATATTGGAAGAGTTAGAAAAACCTTTTTCAACTGTCCGTTCAACCGATTTTGACATTTATTGTCGTGGGTGGCTTGATAAATGGTGTCTGTAGTAAATAGTTGGTATTGTAACCACTTTTTTGCTTTTAATGCCATCCGTCTACGGAATAGTAGTCCAAATCCAAAGGCGTAGCGTGGACAAACTTAGACGTGGCATATCAGCGAGGCTTTTTAGGGTTCCGTACCGCAAAAGGAAAAAATGGAACCCTTATAGGATCACTTTGTTGTCCGTCCGTTTATCTGTCTGTCTGTCAAGACCCTTTATCTCGGGAACTCGTGGAGGTATCGAATCGAAATTAAAACCATAGAAATACTCAAGTCTGCGATCTTTTGAAGCTGTGAAAAAAACAAAATTCTAAGTTAACGAAAAAAAAGGTACGGCCGTTTATATCTCAAAAAACGTGTATTTCGACACTCTCGAGGAAATCAAAATTCATAGGGTACTTCCCGTTGTCCTAGAATCCTGAAATTTTGCGTAAAGCAAGGTCTTATAGCACAGATATAGGAATAAATCTGAAAATTGTAAATTTATTGTTGCGTCACAAAAAAAAAAAATATTAAGAAAAAGGCGACGAAAAATTCACTTCACTAGGGGGTCCAAAATCAAAATTTGTGCGTCGATGTCAAAGACACCCTGTATAGGGTCTATTTAGTCGTATTAACTGAGACGCGGGGGTGGGGAGTGTAATCCTCTTGTATAGTGATTGGCTCGCCTATCCCTATCTAGCGATCCCTGCCCTTTCACCGAGTACTCAAGATTTGTGCCGGTATCTGCCCCCTAGCCAAGTTACGACCGTTTGTTCTGACGTCATCTCAGCGCTCAGTCATGCGATCCGAACAAAGGAATCGGAGGCGTGGCCTACTCGAGGCGTTCGACACAAGAGAATCGATACGAAAAGGTTATAACATGGCTAGAGGGGCTGTATCTGGAAATACAGACACGGGCAGCGAACTGCACACCTTACTTACAAGTAATATAGGGGACTCTTCCTCCAAGGTTCCTTCCGATGACTCCAACTTGGTGGCCGCCAAGGCTGTGGCCAATAATGTGGTAATTGTTTAGGTCTGCGCCGGTGACAGAGTTCAGCCAGGTAATGTAGCGGGCCACACTTTCACCTGCCAAGCAAAATTAAGAATATTTTGAAAGTTAATATCGAAGAAAGTCGGAAAGTTGTGAAAGTTAAGCGGGCGCCCGCCATGGGCTTCCATCGCGTGACAAAGCGGGTGCTCGGGTTCCCATCACGGAAACCAGATTATTATTTGCGCAGTCTCGCTAGTTCATCTTTAACGGTGTGCATGTAGTCGTGTCGACGGAGAACTTAATGAATTATTACTTAGCATAACGTGCGCGGGGCCTGGCTCACCGCGACGGATGCCCCTGCGGATCCCCGCAACGTAGTACTTTTGTATGGGACCGCGCGGGCGCCCGCTAAACATAGTTTCGGCCCTTAATTTCAAATAACACGGACTCTGTGAATAATATCTAGACCACTAGAAAAACTCAACACCATCTATCAAACAAAATGAGTGGGCATCATTCTGGCGGCCATGTTGTAAAAGCTAGGAGAGTCACATTCGTATATTCTTTCTCAGCACCTCAGTCTTTCAGTCCCTATAGAAAAACTTTACCACCTCGAAACATACTGGAATACCTCTCTGCTTTAGAGTGCGTCATCATCCTCAATTGAAACAATGCCGCTGCATTGGATTAATGGTAATAGCGACTCACTGGGCAATGACGGGGCTGGTGAGCTGGCTACGAGTAGGAGTGTGATGGTGTTGGCAACCGAACCAATCGTAACAATTCTTTTTGGCCAGCTGCGTGGTTGGCAACGTGAACACACCCACACACAAGCGAAAAGCTGTTAGTCCTCGACACTAGGATGCAGGCAGGACTAAGAGTCTATGCTGTATCCAATTAAGACCCTAATCAGGAGCTTTCTGCAACTGGACAGAGGCAGTTTGTGCCTCTTGTCGGGGACCATCACTGGACACTTCTCACTAAATAAACAAATGTGTGGAAGACACATTAAGTATCACAGATAGTCCAGTTTCTCCGTCTCCATACATGCTCTGCTCAGAATCAAGACGAAGAAAACCAACGCGCATATGCTTCTTGAGTGTCCAGGTGTAAAGGTACGGTACGCACGAGAAATCTAGGCTCATCGAATTTCGTCAAAGATGCCCTGAATAAGCTTGATCTGCTTCTGGAAAGAGGTGGGCTGGCTAGAATAAAACTCTCTCTCTTAATTGATGGCTACCATGGTCCACGCACAATGGTCCATCTTGGACTAAGTGCGGAATCCCACCTACACTACTTCCATTCCCTAAAGAAGGGATTTTTCGCCGCGAATGTGGTGCTATAAGATTGACCAGTGCATGGGGTATAACTTGACTACGGTCTGCTATAATCTTATGATAGTTTGAGACAAGAAGCAGAGAAATAGGTACTACTAACCAGAGGTCACAGTATTAGGGAGTGCCACCCAATAGTCGCCACCGGCGCCGAAGCTCCAATCCACCATGATGACGTTCACATCTTGGGCGGTCAGGTAAGCTATAAAAAAAAAAATTAAATAAAGATCTTTTATTTTCTTAAGTTTGGCGATTCTTCGGGCTATGTCCGTAACCTTAGTTCTCCTGCGGATATCCTCATTTCTGACGCGATCACGGAAGGAAACTCAAGCATAGCCCTTTTCATTGCCCTTTGAGTAACTTTAAGCCTTCTGATGAGGCCCATTGTAAGCGACCACGTTTCGGAGCCATATGTCATCACTGGCAACACACACAGCACAACAGACGCAGCGTTGGAAGGCCTCCCACAAGATGCAGATGACCTGGTGACCTGGTGAGGGTCGCGGGAATTCGATGGATGCGAGACGCACAGGACCGGTCATTGTGGCGGCATTTAGGGGAGGCCTATGTCCAACAGTGGACGTCTTTCGGCTGAAATGATGATGATGATGATGATGATTTTATTGCCATGTGTCCCGACTTGAGCGGGACGTCCCGATTTTCAGGGGTCTGAGGACGCGTCCCGATTTGCGCCTATTGGGACGTCCCTATATATTAACATGTATTTTATGAGTTGCAGTGCATACTCAGTATAAACACATCACTCAAAACATACATAGGTCGGTTTTAGTCAGTAAAAATCTGACACGCCCTCTCGTCCTACCCTAGAGCAGGAGAAGTCACTGGATGATTTCCCAACACAATATAAGTATTTTTTATTTGTCCCGATCTAAAACCCTAAATTCCGATTTGTTTTAACATCTGCCCCGATTTTAACCCAATCGGACCCGGCAACGGAATCCCAGCAATCGCCAAACTTAAGTGGTAATGGGCAGGGCACATTGCTCGCAGAACGTTGGAGCCGAAAGGTTCTATAATGGCGACCACGTACCAGAAGACGTAGCATTGGAAGGCCTCCTACAAGGTGGGCCGGTGACTTGGTAAAGGTTGCGGGAGTCCGATGGATGCGAGACGCACAGCTCAAAATGGTTGAGCTAAGTGGTGCTAATATTCGCGCCATGTCCGTGAACGGGCGCTGTCAGTTGAGACTGGTCATTTCTTAGCTGCCAGTTGCTATTTTAATATCTATGGCCATTTTTTATCCTTTACTTTTTACGAGAAATAATGGCTTATTTACGAAGCAATTTTAAGCAATACAGCATTAATTCTTATCCAATTAAGTACCTTAAATATAAGGTGTGAAAAAATGAACTTTAAGAATTTCGAGGGGACATTGTACTCCTCATTATGAACCACTTTTACTATAGGACCAAACCTGAAATCGCGAAAAAAAAATCAGTTAATAAGGAGTACAATGTCCCCTCGAAATTCTTAAAGTTAATTTTTTAACACCTTATATATTGCATATAAAAAAGATCAATATGGCAATTGACAGTGAGTAATTAAAATGAATATTTTCGAAGATATTATAGATTTAAAATGCAGAAACATAGCGGTTGCGGTGGTATGAACATTGCACCCGAGCGAAGCCGGGGCGGGTCGCTAGTTGGTTAATAAGTTTGGGTCAAGTGAGGTTACTTTGGAACCCCTTTAAGGTACTGATATTTCTTAACTCACCAGTAACTAAATGGACGTTAAAGTCAGACGTGGGAGTATTCCTCCAGCCATGGACTAAGAACACTGTCTTTCTGTTGGCGTTGAAGTTGGATCCCCTCAGCACTGCGTCATTCCTGAAGGGGATAGGCTGACTCACTACGCGGTTGGACCTAAAGAGAAGTAAAGGGAGTTAATTAAAGATTTATATAGTCACAAGAGGAGAAGATTAAGGGGAGGTAGCTGCTGGGTGGGAAACCGATCCTTAAGGCCCTTCAGAAGCTGTTTGATCTTATTATTATTCTTTATTGTACACACAATTTTATATGATCAATAAAAATAAGACAGTTGATGTACATAGGCGAGCTTAACCCACGACTAGGTTTTCTTACAGCAAACCATATGATTTAGAAAGAAAATTTACAAATTTTGAGGAACTTTAAATGCACAACAAAAACAAAAAATTAAATCTAACTTAAAACTGAAAATATACTAAACAGATATGTATACAGCACACTATACATTAACATTATATATACAATAAATAAATACCTATAAACATACATATATATGGGTCATGTTGATAAAAAATGTTCCCTAATTCTTCCCCTGAAAACCTCCAACGAAGGGCTATCTCTCAATATATGTGGAAGAGAATTCCAGAGGCGCACAGCACGAACGGTAAAAGATCCACTGTAGCGGCTTGAGGAGTGAGGAGGAAAACGAAGGAGAAGAGAGGATCCGTCATATTCGAGGGAAAAATACCACAGGCGTGGAGCGGAGGTGTGGTGGTACTCTTCTTTAAGAACGACGACATGGCCCTGCTCAAGAATTATAGGCCCATCTCACTTCTGAGCCACGTCTACAAGCTGTTTTCCAGAGTCATTACGAACGGTCTCGCGCGCAGGTTCGACAACTTCCAGCCTCCCGAACAAGAAGAAGACTCTATACTCGAAGTTGTGGACGATAACATTTACCTGGGACAGACAGTCCAGTTGGGTAGATCTAATTTTGAGAAGCAGGTCAACCGTCGAATTCGTTTTGGCTGGGCAGCGTTCGGGAAGCGGCGCAGTATCTTCTCATCCAATATACCACAGTGTCTCAAGACGAAAGTCTATGAGCAGTGCGTGTTGCCAGTGAAGACATATAGTTCCGAAACGTGGTCGCTCACAATAGGCGTCATCAAAAGGCTCAGAGTCACTCAAAGAGCAATGGAAAGGGCTATGTTCGAAGTTTATTTGTGTGATCGAATTAGGAATGAAGATATCCGCAGGAGAACCAAGGTTGCCGATATAGCACGAAGAATCTCTAAACTTAAGTGGCAATGGGCAGGGCACATTGCTCGCAGAACAGATGGCCGTTGGGGCCGAAAGGTTCTGGAGTGAAGACCGCGTACCGGAAGACGCAGTATTGGAAGGCCCCCTACAAGGTGCACCAATGACCTGGAGAAGATTGCGAGATGCACAGGATCGTTCATTGTGGCGACATTTGGGGGATATAATTTCAGCTCAATCGGTAACCGGGAAGTGGATCAAATTTAATTTGCAAGATTTGATTACAGATAAGCAAACATCGAGACAGGAGAAACTATATAAAAGCTTGTAAAAAGTAAATAAATAAATAAATAATATACACAACCATCACACAACGCCGTCTAGTCCCAAGCTAAGCAGAGCTTGTGTTATGGGTACTAGACAACTGATAAACATACTTATATATTTCTAAATACATACATATTATAGATGAATCACACCCAGACACAGAACAAATGATCGTGCTCATCACACAAACATTTATCCTGGGTGGGAATCGAACCCACGACCTCCGGCTTAGCAGTCAGGGCCACTAACCACTAGACCAACAGGCCAGTCAAAAAATTATGATGATGATCTTTACAGAAGCCAGAACATACAGCTTACCTGGTAAAAAGATGGTAATTGTTCTGAGTGTCAGGGTTGAACCTGGCTGCAGCTAGCACGTCGCTGGTCTTCACCCACATGTCCACTAGCTCGGGTCCGTTAGGGCTGGTCATGTATTGGTAGCGAGGACCCGGCACAGGCTTGGAGAGGACATGGTCCGCTGGGAGCGCTGAGGAGAAATTGGCAAAGTTAGTTCTAATGATCATCTTCCACCTGTGTTATTTGAGGTCAGTGTAACACCTTTTTAGGGTTCCGTACCTCAAAAGAAAAAAAACTGGTCAAAGAAAGAAAGAAAGAAAGAAAGAAAGAAAGAAAGAAAGAAAGAAAGAAAGAAAGAAAGAAAGAAAGAAAGAAAGAAAAATATTTTATTATTAATATTTTGTTTTTTATTTTTGGTCAAGTGCGAGTCGGACTCGCGCACTGAGGGTTCTGTACAAATTACCTTTGAAAACATTTAAATCCAGAACTGAACGAAGATTGTTACGAAAATTTTTCCGAATCGCAAAAAATATTTTTTTTTGGTAACGTAACTACAAATTTACAGTTTTTAGATTTTTTTTTCCTGTACTTGTGCTATGAGACCTTGCTTCATGCCAAATTTCAGAATTCTGGGTCAACGGCAAGTGCCCTATGAATTTTGATTCCCTTGAGAGTATGTAAAATATACGTTTTTTTTTTCGTTAACTTAAGACGTTTTTTTTTTATTGGGTGGGACAATCATCTTATGACATCCTCCGCTCTTGGGCGGAACGGGAAATAGTGTCAGACTTTTACTGATTAAAAACCCACTCCTGTTCCTTCGTTGCCTTCGTCCCAGGGCTTCGCTTTCACATTACCCGTGGCCCCAGTAGGCTGATTTGCTGACATCTCCTTGAGGCTCCGTGGAACGTCGACGACTTGGGCTCGGTCCGGACGGTTACCGGACGCTCGGACGGCGAGCCACCCATTGCTCGCCGTCTGCAAGCCCGCGCCTACGGTGGCCGGAAATCGGGATCGGAATCCCGGCGACGTTTGGAGCGTAAGGACCGTTGCCTCACGCGATCGGCTGCCTCCTTTGCTAGTATTACTGCTTCGCAGAAGGAGGCGACCGCCTGCCACTCCTCCTCGCTCCGGACCATGGCCTGAACCAAGGCCCGGCGCGAGAGATCGCCGCCGCCGATTGCCCCCACGAGGACACGGCGTTGTTCTGCCCAAGCGGGGCACACCTCCACTGTGTGCTCTACCGTGTCCTCCGGGCGGTCCACACAGTGACGACACCCGGGCGTCGTTTCCGCACGAATCCGGTGCAGGAACCTCCCGAACTTACCGTGTCCGGTGAGAACCTGCGTCATGCGGAAGGTTAGGACGCCGTGAGGTCTTTCCAACCACGCCTTAAAGCGGGGACTTACCGAACTTAAGAGTTTGATTTTTTCACAGCTTCAAGGGACCGCAGACCTGAGTATAAGGTTTTAATTTGAACCCGATACCTCCACGCGTTCCCGAGATAAAAGGTCTTGACAGACAGACAGATAGACAGACAACAAAATGATCCTATAAGGGTTCCGTTTTCTCCTTTTAAGGTTCCGTAAAACCTAAAAATAAATCTATATTTTATTTATTTATTTAAAACTTTATGCACTAATGAAAAATTGTACAAAGGCGGACTTAATGCCTAAGGCATTTTCTACCAGTCGACCTTAGGGTGGTGCTGAGATATAACATGGCAGGTGCACTTAAACCACTTAAACTCCCGCGTGATTTCGCGCCATTTAGGATAAACGATAGCGTCTGCATAGATTATACAATATTGAGCTTTCTATACATTTATAAAATGGATTATTGGGTATTTATCCAAGTACATAAATAAGAAGTTATTCATAAAGTAGTCTATATAGTAGTAAATATCGATAATAAACAAAATTTTCCGTTATTCCCTATATACCTATACATATCCATAGGTTAAAAGAAGACTGAAAGAGAGGAAATAAGAACAATAATAAATACACACACACAATACACAACACAATACATACAGGTATTCTCATACCTGTAGAAACAGCTAATCCAGCAGTTAAGAAGACGATACACCCAATCATTTTATGATTGACAGTTAGACTGTGGGCCTCTTATCAAACGTAGTTGTTTTTATACGAACAACCTACGCTAGGATTAATTTGGTATCAATCTAATAGTATATAAAGCTCACTACACAATATAATAGGAATAGTAGCAAAGAGCGTACATAGATATTGTGATAAATTAGATTCAGGTATAAACAACAAACAAGGCAAGCATATTATAAGTTGGAGGATTATATTCAGGATAAAAATGCTTGGCTCAATGCTGGTCCAGCTCCACTACCACCGGGGTGTACAAATTGATTAGTATGGAAATTATTTTTTAATGTTTTTTTTTTCTTGAAATTGTAAAATATAAGTATTGTATTATATGTATAGAAGCATTTTTTCCACAGTTTGTAAATGTGAGTACCATGGAGCTTTTTATAGTTTTTATGTTGCTACTGGACTTATTTGACATAAATGAGCATGGCAGTTGAGAGTTTGTCATGCTCACTCAAATGTCTCACTGATGGTGGCGCGGGTGTTGGATCATTCGGTTCCCTTCAAAATGGTTGAGCTGAGTGGTGCTAACATTAGCGTCATGTCCGTGAACGGGCGCTGTCAGTTGAGGCTGGTCATCTCTTAGCTGCCAGTTGCTATTTTAATATCTATATTTAGTTTTTATTTTTATTTACATTGTTCTCACATGATAGCGACAAGAAACATGTAACAGAGATATTTGTAATTACAAAACATGATTGAAAAGAGTGTCCATGGAGTTTCTTGCACATTCTTCTCCATAGAGATCTACGCTTTGGAATGTGCAATTAGCATCATTTATTTTTATTTTTCTGACTGACTGACTTCTTGACATTTCAAAAGTGCCTGTAAATGGTTTATTTGGAATAAATGCTATTTTGATTTTTGATTTTTGATTTTTTGAAACATTCATATAATACAAAAGCAAGCAGCAATCCATACAGTTAATGGGACACAGTATTTGTAACTCATTAGCAGGGGATCCGAACCTCCTTTTTCCTGAAGGTCTCAGGGCGGGAGCAAGGAAAAACCACCGGGAGAGAACCCGAGTAGATAACACTTTCCAAAAACCATAATATAATAATATAATATTCTACAACTATCACACAACGTCGTCTAGTCCCAAGCTAAGCAGAGCTTGTGTTATGAGTACTAGACAACTGATAAACATACTTATTTATTTCTAAATATATACATATTATAGATAAATTACACCCAGACACAGAACAAATGATCGTGCTCTTCACACAAACATTTGTCCTGGATGGGAATCGAACCCACGACCTCCAGCATAGCAGTCAGGACAACTGGTCGTGGGTTCGATTCCCACCGAGGACAAATGTTTGTGTGATGAGCACAACAAATATTTTTGAATGAACTTAACGTGATAAGAAATCAGAAATCAGAAACGTTTATTTCAAATAGACCAATTACAGGCACTTTTGAATCGTCAAAAGTCGGTCAGTCAAAAAAAAAAACAAGTGAAGCTAAATTGCACGTTCCAAAGCGTAGATCTCTATGGAGAAGAACGTGTAAGAAACTCCATGGACACCTTTTTAAATCATATTATGAATTACAAAATCCTTGGTTACATATTTCTTGTCGCTTCTAATATGTGAGCACAATGTAGATACGTAATAATAATTAAAAAAAAAACGAATTAAAAAACATAAATTACATTAAGCTTCGTTCAGTCAGTTTGTGATGGCTCTGTTATGTTCAGTTTAAGAGGCTCCTTCTCCACTCGACTATCGTCAACATCGAGCATGGTTTAAAATCTTGTTGCTTCATCTAACGCGCGTTTCATGAAGAGGCAATGCGAAAAAAGAGAGATAACGACTGAAAACTCTGTTGGCATTCGGTAATTGCGTGATTTACTTGAATATTTGACAAAACTTATTTCAGGAAATATGAGCTTTTTCTAAACACAGTTTTTGAAAAAAATTGTTGTCATTCAGAATCTTGATTAAATTTGCAAGGCTTCTATTGTTATACTTTTTTATTTTTTGAGTAAAATATGTAGTGTCAAATTTCATGCAAAACAGCAGATTTTCTGAGGTCTGTACTGGATTAGTTTTACACAAATTTCTAAATTGATTTCAATAGAAGCCTAGATAATATCCACAAGATACTGTGTTTCCAAAATATCTAATGAAAAATGTGTAATATCGTCATAATCGCGTAAGAGCGGTTGTATGAAAAACAGTGGAAATGTATGTCGAGTTGCATCCCCTAAACTTCGTTAACACGAAATGTCAAACATGTACCTATATGACATTTTGTGCGCACTTTGTTTGAAATTCAACATTCGCATTCGCATTCACGAATATTGATGCTTCGCGAATGTGAGCAATGTAACATCCGTTACATCACTAATAGGTGGATTTTAGTCAGTGAAAGTCTTAAACTCCTTCTCGCTCCACCCAAAACGGGAGAAGGTATTTAATGTCCCAACCCATAATAAAAGGTTCACTATAAAAGTAAATTGAAAGACAGTGTATTCTTCGAAAGACTACGCAATTAGGTAGTGACTAGTGTTGCCAAATCCAGTAAGCGAAACTTCGGGATGAAAGATGAAAATAATCGGGATTTTTGTATTCAAATCGGAACTGCTGCTATAATTGCCACAATAAAAAAAACAATCAACAGAATTAGCCTGTCGAGAAGCAAAACTAAACAGGGCCACTTCCTCAAAATTTTAAAAGTCAGCACTCCTCAGACAGCCTAAGATTTCTTTTCTAAATTCATTCAGAACATATGAGACTAAAAGCATTCAAGTTTAAACAAAAGTGGTGAAATGTGAACGCAAACATATAACATAGACCAAGATCCCAGAGCGATCTGACATATCTTATTTTCACATAGATGAACCCTTAGGTTTTCAGTAGTGTCTTATGTGCTTTGAATACCTGTGTGCTTGTGGAGCTCCCCCTTGGAGCCCCTGGGCAGGTACCAGGTGAGAAAGGGAACTAAAAATAAGAGTAACTTAACTTAAATTTTTTATGGATGTTTTGTAGAATATTATTCCAAAGTAGTATCATAAGTGTCAGACACTTTCCCTGGACCAAAACTTGTCAGACACTTTAAAAAATAAATGAACTTTACTTATTTTTACATGTCTGATTTTTAAATATGTTATTAAGGTAACTATTACAAAATTATATTTCAGTAGTCAGACAAATTGTAGTGACCAAACATCCCCTAAACACAAAAATTATTCAGCCGAGAGTATGAGCGCGAGAGCACGTATGCGTTTCAGAGCGAGTGAGACGATTTCATGCACTGACTGGATGTTTGGTCACTACAATTTGTTTCTTTGCTCTGTCTCTCAAGGGCTCTAAGGGGGAGCTCCACAAGTACACAGGTATTCAAAGCTCATGAGACGTTACTGTGAACCTAAGGTTCCATCAAAGAGATGTAAAGAGATACAATAGAGCGACTATCAGGAGAAATGTCTTAGAAAAACTGTCATCCTATGCCTCAGTTACGCCATCTGCCTTTGAATAGCAAATAGGCGAATTTTTGTCAAAATAAATAATATAAATTTAACTATCGCTCGGTAGGTGTCCAGGGGTTTTACCATGATATGTTAAAATTTCATTCATACGAGCGAAAAGATCACGTTAACAGTTCGTGGTAAAGCCTTAGTGTGAGCCTAGGTAAGGTTAAGCTTTTCAGCAATAGATGGTGTTATCACAAAATCAGCAAATTTTCTAGAACTATTTATGAAAATTATTGAGTTTTAATTAATTACTGGGTAAATACCAAGGATATTTACGAACATAAATCGAAGTTAGGTCTAGTCATTTTACCATAACAAGATTTGCAATAGCGTAATGCGAAGCAAGGCATATTTTCACAGAAAAGGATTTTCTTTTGGTGCGTAGAACAGATACAAGTACGACTTGACATGTAGGGGTGTCATATTAGACTGAGCGACTTATGACCACTAGGTAATAAGTATCGAATTACGATTTTTTTCTCTATGTCCTGTCTATTGGTAGTACATATATATTTAATGTCTTTGGGTTCCATCCATGTGAAAATAAGTTATGTCTGACAGATCTGGGATCTTAGTATCGACTCCGTGGGTGCTCTGGTCTCAAGCACCTATGAGAAATAAACAGTGGGTACCGAGCACCCCTGAGAATACACATCAAGAAACAGATCAGTAATCGCCTTTTAGGTTACGTATAAATTATAATATTTCTTGATAATAAAAAGTAGTTTAATTTTTATACAATGGTTTAATTTTATATTTCTATCAAACATAATTAGTAATTAAGTGCGCAGTATGTAAGCAGGACATTTATTTATTTGTTCTCACACTTCGCCATATTTTCGAGTCCATCAAATGAGCATGAGCGGGTGAGGTTTTCTGAAAGCCTCGTATTTTTATTCGTGTTTCCTTCGGAAGTATTCGTCCGCGCGAAGACCGTTGATCGCTTGCGATTGGTCCACCAGCGCGAGCACCTGTCATGCCGCACCGAAGCGTTTCATTTTCCGCAGCTGAATGTATGTTATGTAACAACGAGAAATCATTTGTTTTGGTTTGATCATCTGGAGAGTGAAGAGGGGGGATAAAACGCATGTTACTAAAAGAGTTCTGAGTATATATGTAGATGGATGGAGAGGGAGAGGGAGGCCAAAGAAAAGAAGGATGGATTGTGTGAGGAGTTAGTCATAGTGTGACGGGAGACAGGACAGAATGGGAGAAAAAAACGTGTTGCGCCGACCCTAGGTGATATGGGATAAGGTAGGAAGAAGTAGAGTGGAACTTAAATATAGTTTGTTCAGAATCAGTAACTGAATTGATTTCAATGTTTTTTTCACTATACTATATTTTATCCCAAAATCCACAGGTCACGGCAGGTCATAGCGGGCATTAGGCAGCACAAAGCTGGGTGCGGGAGCAAAAAAACCCTTCAGTCGCCCCAATGTCTCGGTGACCATGTATTTGTGCGGACAACCAGGTAACATAACAAACTTATAATTTTTTTATTTTTTTTATTAATGATAGGCTCGCGTTTGTCGAACATCTCACCTGATGGCAAGTGATTATGTGGTCGACGATGGAGCACGCTTGCCTAGAAGTAACCTATTCACTCTTGACTTAAAGACCCCTAAGTTGTAGCTATCAGGAAACACAGACTCCGGCAGGGAATTCCACTCCTTGGCTGTACGCATAGTCAATGTGTTCTCAAAACACATTGTGCGTATGGGTGGGATGTCCACCATGTGGCGGTGACGGTGGCGCAACGCCGTACGTCTAGTGGTCCGATGATGGAACGGACTTACTACTAAAAAATAATACTAGACACGTGTTTCGGTTTTCGTATATACTATAAATAATAGCATAGCATAGTCGGCCTTATAATGATCCCACTGTTGGGACTCAGGCCTCCTCTTTAGGAGAGGGAGCGGGCTGTAATCCATCACGCGGGCCTATTGCGGGTTGGTGGATGTCACATGTCTTCGAATTTTTGGTTCTAGAACATGCCGGTTTCCTCACGATGTTTTCCTTCACCGTTTTGAGAGCAGTGGTGATGAAATAAATTACACAAAGTAATGCGCCTGGCTGAGTTTGAACCCATGACCTACAACTCGTAAGTCGGGGCTGTTACCACTCGGCCACCACTGCTCTCAAATAAATAAAAAAATAAATTTGTATCTATTTAGATACAACATTCTCTAGTCTAAATTCTTAAAAAGGGGAAGGAACAAAGAATTTTGATTTTAGACCATCGGAAGCTTAGCACGTGCCACGTCTGTAGCCAGTCTAAATTATTAATCTAATAATAAACGCCTATCAACGATTAATTATCGTTGGATTAGCGAGCAAAGGTTAGTTTGAAGAATCTGCTGCGTAAAGATCACATGGTTTGCTATCAATATCCTTTCTTCTTATCAGCCTACTGCCACTTAGGGACTTAAAAAAATAAAAATAAACAAAATATATATTTTAAGGGTTCTGTAATTCTAAAGGTAAAGACGGAACCCTTATAGGAACACTTTGTTGTCCGTCTGTCTGTCAAGACCCTTTATCTCGGGAACGTGTGAAGGTATGGAGTTGAAATTAAAACTATATACTCAGGTCTGTAGTCCCTTGAAGCTGTGAAAAAATTAAACTTCTAAGTTAATGAAAAAAAAGATACGGCTGTTTATGTCGCAAAAAACGTGTATTTGAACACTCTCAAGGGAATCAAAATTCATAGGGTACTTCCCTAGAATCCTGAAATTTAGCATGAAGCAAGGTCTTATAGCACAAGTATAGGAAATAATCTGAAAAATGTAAATTTGTAGTAACGTCGCAAAAAAAAAACTATTTTTGCGATTCTAAAAAATCTTCGTAACTCAATTCGGGAATTGAACTGTTTTCATAGGTAAGTTTGTACAGATCCATCAGTGCACGAATCCGACTCGCATTGCCTAGTTTTTTATTGTGGGTAGGCTCGCGTTTGACTGCTATATCATCTGATGTTACCTAGGCGATGATGTGGCCGACGATGGAGCACGCTTAGCATAGCTTACCATAGCATAGTCGGCCTTATAATGTTCCCACTGTTGGGACTCAAGCCTCCTCTCTAGGAGGGGGAATCGGGCGTAATCCACCACGCGGCCCCAGTGTGGGTTTGTAGATGTCAGATGTCTTCGAACTCAAGATGTTTTCCTTCACCGTTTTGAGAGCAGTGGTGATGAAATAAATTACACAAAGTAATGCGCCTGGCTGGGTTTGAACCCAGCACGCTTGCCTAGAACTAACCTATTCACTCTTGACTTAAAGACCCCTAAGGTTGTAGCTATCAGGAAACAGTATTTGCCATATTATAATATTAATATGTATGAGAGGACAGTGCAGACCAGTCAATATTGACCCAAAAGCACCGACGCCCGGGTGTCACCACTGTATGGACCGCCCGGAGGAGACGGTGGAGCACACGGTGGAGGTGTGCCCCGCTTGGGAATAGCAACGCCGTGTCCTCGTGGAGGCGATCGGCGTCGGCGATCTCTCGCGCCGGGCGTTGGTTCACGCCATGGTCCGGAGCGAGGAGGAGTGGCAGGCGGTCACCTCCTTTTGCGAAGCAGTAATGCATGCAAAGGAGGCGGCCGATTGCGTGAGGCAACGGTCCTCACGACCCCAACCGCTGCCGTGATTCCAATCCCGATTTCCGGCCACCGTAGGCGCGGGCTGACGGCGAGCAATGGGTAGCTCGCCGTCCAACCGTCCGATAACCGTCCGGACCGAGCCCAAGTCATCGACGGCGCGTATTGTTTTACGCTCGCCTTAGGGAGATGTCAGCAAATCGTACGGGCCCAGAAGGGTTAACCAGGCCCCTACTGGGGCCATGGGTAGTATGAAAACGAAACCCGCGGCCTTGGGACGAAGGCTACGAAGGAACAGGAGTGGATTTTTAGGTAGTAAAAGTCTGAAACTATCTCTCGCAGCGGGATTTGTCATTAGATGATTTTCCCGCCTTAAAAAAAACCCAAAAGCACAATAAAAACAGTAATAATAAAAAAGTGAATCGAAATATAAAGTAATCTATAAATCCGCGGAGTCTACAGTGTGCTCACATTGACATTATAAAAATTAAGGCTTTTTTTCAATGATATAAACTAGTGCTTGACTGCGATCCCACCTGATGGTAAGCAATGATACAATTGTTGATGGTGAGGCGCACTAGTCTCTATCTCTACGTTATTTGTAGCACGTAATGTTGTTGAGGTAATGATAACTTATCTTATCTCCTAGATTTATTGACAATTTATAATTAGCAACGTAATTTATCTTGCATGCATTAAGTTATTAAAATTAATTAATCCAAGAAGACATCATCATCTTCCTGCCCTTGTCCCATCTTATTTGGGGTCGGTGCAACACGTTTTTTTCTTCCATTCTATCCTGTCAACCGTCATACTATCACTAACTTCCTTTTCTTTCATATCACTGTTCACACAATCCATCCATCTTTTCTTTGGCCTCCCTCTTCCTCTCCACCCATCCACATGTATACTCATAACTCTTTTAGTAACATGCGTTTCATCTCTCCTCTTTACATGACCATACCAAGACAAATGATTCCCCTGCAACTATAATCCAAGGAGATAGTTGGGTATTAATCAATGATTTCAATAATTTTGATAGCACGTTTGGCACAGTGGTGGAGCGATTGGCTGCCGTGTCGCGTGTCGCAGTTTCGATTCCCTCACGGAACAAATAATTGGGGTTAAAGTATGAAATTTCTGTTTTTTAAAACGGGTTGCTTTGATGTGTTATAACTATGGATTGATTTGGAATTATAAGTTCAAATAAACTTTATATTAAAGGTACATTATTCTTTTTCCGAAGTTAGGTATTTATTAGATTATTTGTGGTTTGTATTTTCTGTAATATCATAATTCTTGTAACTGGTCCAGCTCCACTACCACCGGGGTGTACAAATTGATAAGTTTTTGAAATTATTTTTATTATTTTTTTATGTCTCTTTTTTTAAATTGTAAATATTATTGTAGTTAGTATTGTATAATATATAACCGACATTTTCATCATTTTTTGCATTTTTTTCAAAGTTTGTAAATGTGAGTACCATAGAGGTATTTTTTTTTTGTTTTTAGGTTACTATTGGACTTGTTCGACATAGATGAGCATGGCAGTTCAGAGTTTGTAATGCTCACTCAAATGTATCACTGATGGTGGCGCGTGTGGATCATTCGTTTCCCTTCATAAAGAGTGTCCATGTAGTTTCTTGCACATTCTTCTCCATAGAGATCTACGCTTTGGAATGTGCAATTAGCATCCGTTTTTCTGACTGACTGACTTCTTGACATTGCAAAAGTGCCTGTAAATGGTTTATTTGAAATAAAATGATTTGACTTTGAATATTTTTGTATGAAATATAAGAAAACTCGCATTATTTTGTAATATACAGTTCTACAATTTCAACTACAACACTTTAAAGCAACTTGTATAAAATAAAAAACTTTTTACAAAAAAAAATATAACCGACTTCACTAAAAAAACACTAAAAGGATCAAAATAACTTTAATTTCGGAAGTCGGTGTTTCTCGGTATTATTTGTATCTTATTTCACATCAAAAGTAACATTTGATGTCTGTTTATAAGTTTACTTATAAACAGACATCAAATTTACTACGTTACTTTTTGACTGTAAATGCTTAAGTTCTCGATGAAAATACCAAAATCACTATATGGTTGCCTATAATATTTGAGGAGTTCCCTCGATTTCGCCAAGATTCCATCAGCAGATCCCGACTTGGTGACTATGGGACCATTTGGGAAGTATACCCTTTCCAACAAACAAAGAATTTTTCAAATCGGTTGGCAAGCGACGAAGTTATGCGCGAACAAACATTAAAAAAAATACAAACATCCGAATTGAGAACCTCCTTCTTTTTTAGAAGTCGGTTAAAAACGGCTGTTTCATACTTTAACCCCTATTATTTGTACGGCCTACAGACAGTTATTCCGGGTCTGGGTGTCTTGTGAATGTGAGCTTACATTATCGTGAGCGCACCCACATACAATACAGGAGTCCCTCCTAGTGTGGACTAAACTAAAAAAATAAAATTAAAAAAATATATAAGTAGTACACTTTACATTTCAGTTACTAGCGTAGCTATTGCTAGACGGGGTAGTGCCCCGGGGCCCTCAAGCTGCGGGGGCCCTCAAAACACGATTAGCAAACCCCTTACTGAACCAGTGAAAAATTCTCCCAACTTTGAAATCTAAACCAAAAACATAGCATAGCATAGCATAGACGGCCTTATAATGTTCCCACTGTTGGGACTCAGGCCTCCTCTCTAGGAGAAGGAACGGGCCGTAATCCACAACGCGGGCCCAGTGCGGATTGGTGGATGTCACATGTCTTCGATTTTTTGGTTCTAGGACATGCCGGTTTCCTCACAATGTTTTCCTTCACCGTTTTGAGAGCAGTGGTGATGAAATAAATTACACAATGCGCTTGGCTGGGTATGAACCCACGACCTACAACTCGTAAGTCAGGGCCGTTACCACTCGGCCACCACTGCTCTCTATATATAAAATACAACAATGCGTCAATCATGGCAACTCATTAAAAAAAATGTAAATAAATTCCCGACAAGTATCAACTCGCTTATTTCCCTTGTATTATTTCTGTTCTTCGTGAAGTGTTACCACCCCAAATCCTTCAGGCAAATTCAAGAGATTATAAGTTCTTGATGGTGAAACTAGAAAACTTAGGTAGGTAATAATATTTTTTTTTTTGGAATTAGGCGATTCCGCAGTATCTACAGTGATATTTTGTACGGATACCAGTGCATTATTTATGATATAAAGTAATACTTATAAAGTTTTTTTTTTTTTCAGTGTGAAAGTCTTCTTATGACAAATCCCGCTCCTGTTCCTTCGTTGCCTTTTGTACCAGGGCCGAGTCTTCCTTTCAGAGTCAGACCCTTGGCCCCAGTAGGCTTAGAACCTGCTGGCCCCTACAGTTGCTGACATTTCCTTGAGGCGCGCGTGGAACAGTACGCGCCGTCAGCGACTTGGGCTCGGTGCGGACAGTTACCGGACGGTCGGACGGCGGGCTACCCATTGCTTGCCGTCCGCAAGCCCGCGCCGACGGTGGCCGGAAATCGGGATAGGAATCCCGGCGGCGGTTGGGACGTGAGGAACGTTGCCTCACGCGATCGGCCGCCTGCTTTGTTAGCATTAATACTAGCATAGCATTAGTAGCTTTGCTTTTTAAAATGCATATATCTTAAATAGTGTTCGGGCCCCGGGCTTTTTTTTTATGCCCCAGGGCTTTTGCCTCACCTAGCTACGCCACTGATCTCGGGAGTTCCTATGAGAGAATATTCTGCTTTCATTTTCTTTTAATTAATATAAAGTACTTACTTGACTACAATCTCACCTGATGGTAAGCAGTGATGCAATCGTTGATGGTGAGGCGCACTAGTTTATTAAGAGCCTATTCACTCTAGCCTTGAAGACACCTAAATTATAATTTAAAAAAACTTATAATATCAAAGTGATACAACAATGTTAATTTGTGGGAGACTGGTGCCTAAACTAAGCCATGGCTTGTATTTTAGGACACCAGGGACTCCTCTCTACAGGGTAAGCAGCAAACAAAAATATTATATCATTTTTAACCGACTTCTAATTAACCGACTTCTAAAAAAGAAGGAGGTTCTCAATTTGGATGTTTGTATTTTTTTTTTTATGTTTGTTCGCGCATAACTTCGTCAAAAAAAAAAATTCTTTGATTGTTGGAAAGGGGTATACCCTTTCTTCTTTTTTTTCCCGAATGGTCCCATAGTCACCAAGTTGGAATCTGATGATGGAATCTTGGCGAAATCGAGGGAACTCCTCAAATATTATAGGCAACCATATAGTGATTTTGGTATTTTCATCGAAAACTTAAGCATTTACAGTCAAAAAGCAACATTTGATGTCTGTTTATAAGTGTATTGCAACTAAAAAGTGTGAAATAAAAAACTTTTTACAAAAAAAATATAACCGACTTCACTAAAAAAAACACTAAAAGGATCAAAATAACTTTGATTTCGGAAGTCGGTGTTAAATAAGATACAAATAATACAGAGAAACACCGACTTCCGAAATTAAAGTTATTTTGATCCTTTTAGTGTTTTTTTTTAGTGAAGTCGACTATATTTTTTTTGTAATTTTTTTTTTTTATAGATGGAGAAAATCTAACGAAAGTTAACAATTTAACAGTTTCTTTAAGTTACTTACATTTATTGGAAGAAGAATCTAAAAGAAAAACTAAAATAATTAAAAAGTTTTTGGACAGGAAGACCGCAGCAGGCAAATTGTTCCAGTCCTTCGATGGAGTCCTTCATGCGGGTGAAGCCACGGGCAGAAGCAAGTAAAACAATCATTTTAAAACAAAAGATCTTTAATTATTCTCTCTCATTTCCTCTTTGGATCCATTATTTAACCGCGCGAGAATGGAGGAAACGCGTTTGTACGAAGATAAAAGATGCCCGATTGTCTGAAACAAAACAATGTAAGTTAGTTTTACTTTAATATGGAATCTATCAATACATAAAACACTTAACATATGGACACTAACTTATATATACACTTAAATAAAAAATCTAAAAGCTAAAATATGGCGTCAAAAAACTCCTCCGCATCGCTGTCGACTGGAAGTGTGCCCAAAAGGCTGGCGGCATTGCCACGTTGTATGGCAATGCTTAATCTCTGACCGAGGTAAAAGCCAGCCCTTGGGTCACGCGAAGTGTCTACTAAGCGTTTGGATAGTTCTTTGAACAGCTTATGAGCACTCGGACCCCACGGCCCAAGAGTTTCAACCCCAAACGGCTCAAAAATATAACTGCTGACGAGGTTGTTATATTTCCGCCGCTTGAGGTTCTCCGCAGCAGCAGCGGCAGCACCAGCACAGCACGAAGAGCTAGGAAGATGGGATGGCGCAAGAGTGTCGACACAGGTAGCGTCCCACACTAAAGGCCTACCCATCTTCCATGGAAATAAAGACATACCGTCCGGTCTCTTACCATCGTCGCGTTTTACTCATTTTAAAGATGAGAAAAATTGATTATTTGTACCTCAAACGCACAATGTCTCATCGTCTGGTGCTGAAAATCAGCGCTGAGGCTCTGTCTTACACAAGCCCTGGCATTTTGCTGAGCGTTGGCCACTTTGCGCGGATGTGGCGCATATCCTACCATTTATAATTTAAGTCGTTTGTTTTTTTTTTTTTTTTTTTTAATCTACATTTTTAGTTGGAGTTTTTATCCCTATGGATACGTCAACTCCATCATGCCTTATACAAACTACTTGACACCCAACATTGCTTTTAATTAGACTTAACTAGGTGGAGGATCTTAATCGATGTGGTACACCAACTCGCAAAACTTTTTTGCTACGTCTGACTTTGGTTGCGCTAAAATGGATTGAATCAGACCAACCTGTGATATATTTAAATTAAATTCATCGATTAAAATTCTCCTTTCCACTTAGTCGTTTGTTGTTATTTTTAAGGTATGCGCCATGTTTGACGTTAATAAATACTTTTTTTTTCTTTATTTTTTTTTTTTTTTTTTAATTGCTATAAACCAGTGCTTGACTGCGATCCCACCTGATGGTAAGTGGAGATGCAATCATTGATGGTCAGGCGCACTAGTTTATTAAGAGCCTATTCACTCTAGCCTTGAAGACACCTATATTATAGTTAGACGGAAAGACCGCAGCAGGCAGATTGTTCCAGTCCTTCGATGTACGCGGTATAAACGACGAAGCGAAACGCTTTTAATTTTCTTTTAAACGTATTGAAAATACTTAAGAAGTAAAAACAATACCAACAATTAAACTCTTTACGCTACAAACTAAGCTATGCAAATAGTTCAATTCCCTAATTGAGGCTCGAAATTTTTTCCGAACAGATTTTTTTTTCGTAAGTAAAAATTTACAGTTTTCACACAATGAACTGTATATTGTGCTATGACGTCTTTCTTCGAAGAAAAGGTGCCACGAGGACATGGCGGTGCTCTGCCCAAGCGGGGCACACCTCTACCATATGCTCCACCAAGTCCTCCGGGCGGTCCACGCAGTGGTGACACCCGGGTGTTTCTGTCGCATGAATCCGGTGCAGGAACTTCCCGAACTACCATGTCCGGTGAGGATCTGCGTCATGCTGAAGGTAAGAACGCCGTGTTGTCTTTCCAGCCACATTGTGCAGACCACCTGGAGGACAAGGTCAAAGCACACCGTGTCCTCGTAGATGCGATCGACGGTAGTGACCTTTTGCGCCGGACCCTGGTCCAGATCATGGTCCAGAGCGACTGGGAATGGAATGCGGTCGCGTCTTTCTGCGAAGCAGGAATGCCAGCGTAGGAGATGAAGCAAGCCAATAAGGGATGACTTACCCGGTCTTTGGCTTAATTCCTCCCATATTCAAGGGTCCTGACATGAAGCACTGTCCCGCCATGGCAGCAACGAAGGTGAAACAGCGGGTTCCAGTGAAACCACCAGCTCTGATCGACTCGCCGAAGTAGTGGAAAGACCTGAAAATTTTGTTCAAAGGTTTTCATTACTGGGTTTCCTAAGGCGAGGTGGTTTCACACAACATACTTCCAAAGGCAGTTCAAGGACCGCAGACCTGACTACATAGTTTTAATTTCAAGTCGATACCTCCACGCGTTCCCGAGTTAAAGGGTCTTGACAGACAGACAGACGGACAACAAAGTGATCCTATGAGGGTTCCGTTTTTTACTTTTGAGGTACGGAACCCTAAAAACGGCAATTTCATAAGTAGGTATAGACCTAGAATTAAAGTTTGATTGGAGTAGTTTTCCCATGTTATCGATATGAATACATATTTACTTTACAGTACCACTGATGACGTCACTATTTTCTTGACGCAAATAGACTATAATGTTTATGTGACTATTTTTTTTGGCGTGAAATGGTCCAATGACTTCTTTCGCTGTAGGTGGAGCGAGAGGCCGTGTCAGACTTTTACTGACTAAAACCATACCTATGTCCTTCAGTTGCCCTTTGCGTTCTAGGACTACGGGTTTCCTTTTTAGAAAATCCTTCCGCGGTCCTAGCTGGCATTGACTCTGCTGGGCCCTTACGGTTTTCTGACATCTCTTTGAGGAGCGCGAGGACCACTACGCGTTGTCAAAGACTGGGGTTCGATCTGGTCGATTACCGGAGTACCTGACAGCAAGCTACCTACTGCTCGAAGTCCGCAAGCCCGCGTCTACCGTGGCTGGTAGTCGGGGTCGGAGTCTCGATGGCTGGGGCGTGAGGATGTTCGTTCCCATACGCGTGCGGCCTCCTCCCTAGCATTATTGCTTCGCAGAAGGAGGTGACCGCCTGCCATTCCTCATCGCTCCAGACCAAAGACCGAACCAGGGTTCGGCGCATGTTTATATGCCTTGTGTTATATCAAATCAATCCATTTTCTTTTCTTTCTTTACCTGTTAGAGTCACACTCCTGGCTAATGCAGCCAGGCATATCCACGCCTCCATTGGGATAGAAGTCAGCATCAGCTAGAGGAGTCAGATAGCCCAGGTAACCAGCGTTGGTATGGATGACTTCAGTGTACACTCCGTCAGTTGATTTGAACTTTTCGTCGCTATTGATCCAGCCGGCAAAGGCAGGGTCTAAGCCTGGAATGAAAAATAGTAGCATCATTTAAATTGAGGTCGGTACGTTGTTTCATTCATTTAGGATTTCTGGGGTATTAAGGGGACGTGGTGTGAAAAGCCTATCAAAAACCTAAAAAAAAGTATTTCATCATTTACGCTATCTCATCTGATGGTAAGTGATGAAGTTTGTCAATGGTCGATGACAAATACACGCTTCAAATTTTGAGACTAGGGCTATATTTCACCGGGACACCATGGCGGCGCGACCAGTCGCCGTTACCAAAAAAATGTATACAGCCCTAGCCACAGGTGTGGTTTTAGTCAGTAAAAGTCTGACGCAGAGGGTGCATTCCAATCTAGAACGGAACAAGTTATTTGATTACTCCCCACCACAAAAGAAGGGGCGACGGCGAGCAACGGTTAGCTCGCCATCCGACCGTCCGTTAACCGTCCGGACCGAGCCCAAGCGCGTAGTGTTCACGCGCGTCTCAAGGAGATGTCAGGAAACCGTAGAGGCCCAGCAGGGTCGAAGCCTACTGAGGCAATGGATTGTGCGAAAGTGAACCCCCGGGCCCTGGAACGAAGGCAAAGAAGGAACAGGAGTGGGTTTTAGTCAGTAAAAGTCTGAAACACCCTTGCGCTCTGCTCAAAAGCAGGAGATGTAATTAGATGATTTATCACCTAAAAAAAACCACAAAAGAAGGGCTTAAACCTCTAAAAACTAACTCACCAGTAATATAAGCAACTTGACCCCCCAGGTTTCTGCCAATGATACCAGCCTGGTGTGCCCCTAAATTGTGCCCAACGATGTGGAACTGATCAAGGGTAGACCCACTGGCGTCCTTGAGCCAGGATACGAATCTGGCTACGGATTCACCTGAGGAAAGAAAGAGATGGCATGGTTGAGATAAATCTAGTGCAGGGTCAGTAGACCATGAAGGAGATGATGGTCAGATGACTTAGATCAGACTTAGAATATCTTTATTGTGGCATAGGTTTTAACCTATGGTTATTGGTTACGGTTAGTAGACATAATTCTTTTTGCTATTGATTTATCATACAGTCCTTTAAGATATGGCCTCATAATAAATTATAGAATAAATTAAGTAAATTCATAATTTATTATAAATCTAATTATGTCCTGCTAAACAGGCATATAATAAAGGGAGAATTAAACTTTTTCCATACATTGTTGTCATGTAATTATTTTTCTTTTTGCCAAAAGTGAAACTTAGGCCATATCTTAAAGGACTGTATGATAAATCAATAGCAAAAAGAATTATGTCTACCAACCGTAACCAAATTAAGTTAGAGACTATTTAGTATATTATTATAGTTTGTTATCATGCATTATTTTTTTTAAAATAAAAATACTGTATGTCTGATAATTTAAGTTTCCCATTGTTAAATATAATTTTTAGTTTCGGTTTTTATGGTGGGTACGTATTACATAGTATCAATCGCTATCGCAACACTAACGCATAATTTGTCGACTCGTTTATTTTTTACTAGTTTTAGTGAAGAAATACTGCAAGTGTGAAAAAAATATAGCAGTGATAACCAATTTAATCTATTTTATCATTGGAAAACTTAAAATATTACGTATTATATTAACATTTCATTATAATATAACGAAAATAGGTAACGCCTGACAAAAATATACTAGCATTGCTTTTATACGTATCTTCGTTCGTTACGGTTTAAAGACGTGGTGCTTTTTGCTATTGATTCCTGGTATTAGCATATTTTAGTATTAGTAAACTTGTCAAAATTGAGATAGTAATTGTTGCCAGTTCACAATCGATATGGCGGTGTTTTTTTTTAAAAAACCTACATCAACCGATATCTCGCAAATTATAACTAGCTTACCAGATATTACAGTATTGATGACAGCAACCGGGTACGCGATGGTGCCCGACCCGTGGGTCCAGTCCACTACGATCACGTTCACGTCTTCAGCCTCCAGGAATGCTGAGAAAAGACATCAAAATGAGATGAGTGATAACATGCTTCCCATACGTACAAAACGTTTTGGGAAAAAATTCATTGTGCGTGCAGCTAAGGAGTGGTTTTTTTTTTTTTATATAGTCCACAACTATCACACAACGCCGTCTAGTTCCAAACTAAGCAGAACTTGTGTTATGGGTTCTAGACAACTGATAAACATACTTATATATTTCTAAATACATACATATATAGATAAATTACACCCAGACACAGAACAAATGATCGTGCTCATACACAAACATTTGTCCTGGGTGGGAATCGAACCCACGACCTCCGGTCTAGCAGTCAGGGCCACTAACCACTAGACCAACAGGCCAGTCATATTTTTACAATTCCCTGCTGGAGTCTGTGTTTCCTGAGAGCTACAACCTGGGGGTCTTTAAGTCAAGAAGATGTTGTGTATGTGTCTCTAGGCAAGCGGTCTTCAACGTCGGTCACATCGTCGCTTTTCATCAGGCGAGACAGTGGTCAAGCGTAGTGTGGGAAGCTACCTGTGTCGACCCTCTTGCGGTCTCTGCCGAGGTCTGTTTCCTGAGACCTACAGCCTCGGGGCCTTTACGTCAAGAGTGAATATGTTGAACAGGTAGTAGAATAGTAGCTCTAGTCAAGCGTGCTTCATCGTCGGCCACATCATCGCTTCCTGCGGAGCTACCTGTGTCGATTCTCTTGCGTCTTCCTAGCTCATCGTGCTGTGCTGGTGCTGCCGCTGCAGCTGCAGAGAACTTCAAGCGGTGGAAATATAACAACCTCGTCGGCAGGCATATTTTCGAGCCGTTTGGGGTTGAAACTCTTGGGCCGTGGAAGAAATTTCCTTGAAATAAGCAGTACCTTTGTGCTCTTCTGTCTGTATTTGTTCTTTTAATTTTTAAGTGTTTCATCATCATCATCATTTCAGCTGATAGACATCCACTGCTGGACATAGGCCTCCCCCAAATGTCGCCACAATGAACGGTCCTGTACGTCTCGCATCCATTGGATTCCCGCAACGTTCACCAGGTCATCGGTCCACTTTGTAGGGGGCCTTCCAACACTGCGTCTTCCGGTACGCGGTCGCCACTCCAGAACCTTTAGGCCATTTGTTCTGCGAGCAATGTGCCCTGCCCATTGCCACTTAAGTTTGGCGATTCTTCGTGCTATGTCGGCGACCTTGGTTCTCCTGCAGATATCTTCATTTCTGATTCGATCACGCAAGGAAACTCCGAGCATAATCCTTTCCTTTGCCGTTTGGGTGACTTTGAGCCTTCTGATGAGGCCCACTGTGAGCGACCACGTTTCGGAACCATATGTCATCACTGACAACAAGCACTGGTCCAAAGTTAAATTCAAAAGTTTTTTTATTTTACATAGGTCCATGTAACTTATAAAACGTCAGAAGCTAGTGCACGGTTCCAAATTGGTCTTTTCCTATGGAGAAGAACCGGCAAGAAACTCCATGGTTACTCTTTTAAAAAAATTGTTGTTCTTACAATATTTCCATATTACAGTTCAAGTACATATTTTGTAAGGACAGTGTAGACTGGTCAATATTGTATGAAAAAGTACAATTAAAATAATCATAATAAAAAGTGAGTCGTAATAGGAAGTAACCTAAGAATTTGCGGAGTATACAGTGTTCTCAAATTCACATTATAAAAAAAGAATTTGGAAGAGTCCTAGGTTTTTACGAACATACAAAATACAAAGTCCATAGACTTTCGTCTTGAGACACTGTGGTATATTGGACGAGAAGATACCGCGCAGCAAGTAAGTGTGTGTCTGTACATAAATAAATAAATATATAAAAATAATTGAAGGCTTCTTACCAGGGACTAGAACAGTATTGATGCCAGACGTGACGCCGTCCAGCCAGCCGTGTAGGAGGATGATAGTTCTTCGGGTGCTGTTGTAGTTGGTCGTGCTCAACCAATCAGTGTTGTTGGCCACTATAGGCTGACTGACGGTAGGGTTCTCTCTGAAATTAAGAAGAATTGTAAAATGTCAAAGATATTAAATATATACTACCGATAGAAAGGACATACCGAACAAAATCGTAATCCGATACTTATTACCTAGTGGTCATAAGGGGCGTCCATAAATTACATGAGGTGTTTTTTTGAATTTTCCGGCCCTCCCTCCCCCCTGGTGAGATGTCGTGAGATTTTATTCAACCCCCTCCCCTATCTCCTAATCTCACGTGAGATTTTTCAAAATGTGGGTTTCTTACGTAAACGCGTAGGTTTGTTATTGTGAAAAGAAAAAAAAATTGCTTCGTGCTTTTATTTACGACTAGTTAAGACTAGTAATCGATAGTGTAATAAAAATTTCACAATAGAATACTTAAATCGTAAATATAGTGATTAAAAAAAGAATATCTACTCTAATTCAGTCCATTATTTTCTTTCGAACGGATTAGTGAATGATCTTAATCGTATTACGATTACGTTTAAGATTAAATCTTAAGTATGTACAATCTGGATTAAATGGATCAAAATGTATATTTTTTTTTGTTTCAATCAGAAAAAAAATTGCGTGATATTTGCCGAGACCCCCCACTCTCCAACGTAAGATTAGATGAAATTTGACTCGACCCCCTCCCCCCTTGAACATCTCACGTAATTTATGGACGCCACCCCGATACGCCAAGTCGTGATTGTATCCGCTCTATGCACTAAAAGAAAATCATTCTCTGAGAAAATATGCCGAACTGCTCATTACGCTATTGCAAATCTTGTTACGGTCAAATGACTGGTTTGTTCTATATTAACTTCGGTTTATTTTCGTAAATACTTTTGGTATTTACGAAGTAATTAATTAAAATTCATTTTTTTTTTTTGTAAATAGTTCCAGAACATTTGAAAGTGATCCTATAAGGGTTCCGTTTTTTCCTTTTGAGGTTCGGAACCTTAAAAACTAGTGCGCATCACCATCAAAGATTGCATCACTGCTTACCATCAGGTGGGATCGCGGTCAAGCTTATAGTTTACATAAGTTAAAAAAAAAACGTTATTAGGTTCTACAAATTTTTGACATCAATATTTACTTTACTAAGTATTACATTTTGTAAATTATATATTTCCTTTTATTATTGTGAACGTGAGAACAATGTTGATTGCTTTTTTTTTCCTTTTAACGTATGTCTGGCAATTTGAGTATATTCTGCGGCCTACCCAAATGTCCTTTCCTTGGTATTGTTCGTCAAGTCGTTGACCTCCTTAGTAGTCCTGGGTTGAGCTTTACGAACACTGACAAATGCTTGCACTGACTGGACAGGTCCACTCAAATCTGTATGGTTCTTGCTTCAAAAGACTATCTCAGACAAATCTGCATGGTTCTCATGTGATTTGACCGTTACATATTAACTGTATGGACTTTAAAAGTGACTTTGACCCCTGCTAGGGGTCAAAGTCTCTTTTAAAGCTATCTCTTCTCTATCTTCTTCTCTCTTTTAAAGCTATCTTTTTTAGCGCTAGGAAACACCGGCCTCATCTAGTATAAAACGACGAAAAAAAAAAATTGACGTGTAAGTGTTTTTTTAAATCTACTTACAAAATAAATATCATTTATCATTTAGGTTAATACTCGTAGTTACTGACCTGGTAAACAGATGGTAAGCATTTACAAGATCAGGTTGGTATCTCGCAGACTCTTCCAGGTGTCTGGCCTCCGTCCACAGGTCTATCACCAGGTTTTTTCCTTCGCCTCCAGTCACATACTGGTATGTGAGGACATCATCCACTTTGGGTAGGAGTTCATTGGTTTTGTGAGGGATTGCTGTAAAGAAAAAAGAATATTTTTTATCAAAAAATCTAAATGTTTTTTTTTTATTTAGAAAGAAATAAATAATGAAGGTAGAGATTTAACATTTTCACAGAATGTGTATTTCTATTGCCGCTACAACAATAAATTAAATTTAAAATAAAAACTGGGCAAGTGCGAGTCAGACTCGCGCACTGAGGGTTCCGTATAAATTTACCCAAAAACAAAAACAGTTCAATTCCCGAATTGAGTTACTAGATTTTTCCGAACCGCATTTTTTTTGTGTGACATAATTACAGTTTTCAAATGTTTCCTATGTGCAATAATTTGCTTCATGGCAATTTTCAGGATTCTAGGTCAACGGGAAGGGCCCTATGAATTTTTGATTTCCTTGAGAATGTCGAAGTTTTTGTGACATAAACGGCCGTATCTTTTTTTTTCGTTAACTGAGAAGTTTGTTTTTTTTTTACAGCTTCAAGAGACCAAAGACTTGAGTATATGGTTTTAATTTCAACTTAATACCTCCACGCGTTCTTTAAATAAAGTGTCTTGACTGACAGACAGACAGACAGACAGATGGACAGAAAACAAAGTGATCCTATAAGAGTTTCATTTTTCCTTTGAGATACGGAACCCTAAAAGAAAGAAAAATTAAAGGGGGTTAGTTAGGTTGACGGTGTTTTTTTTTTTGCTCGATTTTAATATTGTATACACGGAACCCTTCGTTTGAAAGTCCGACTCGCCGATTTTTCAATCTTAAGTTTCTACATTGTGTGTATCTATATGTGCCAAATAAAATATTTGTCTTTCCTTCTGTCCTTCGGTTACGGAATCTTAGAAAGATTCCATTCCCTATCTTGACCGTGTGTTGCTACATCGAATTTATTTTATCATTACTCATTAAGAAGATAAATAATTGATATTGATAACAAATCACTACTATTGTAGAAGCGGGTGGTCCGATGATATCTTATCAAGAGATCCCAGTGATATTATAAAGGAGAAATTTCGTGAGTGTCTGTACGTTTGTTACTTCGTAGCGACATCTATGGCGTCACATAGGAACTAATCCTGCATCGCGCAATCAAAGTTCTCCGCGCGATTAGAACATATAGAACAGCCCGAAATCATCTATCGGGCAATTGCCCACCAGACATAACACCCGTCTGGCCGGAGGATCCTCTCTTTTCATCGGAGGTTTGCGGGACTTTACTCTCTGTTCCGGCTACCTCTAAACTGGTGACCCTCGACAAAGAACGTCAGTGCAGCCTTCTTCACGCTTGAACGGCTGAACGGATTTAGATGAATTTTGGTGCAAGGGTAAACCATGTCCATAGCACATAACGCCAGCAGTTTTACCCGCGCGGAGACCCAGCCCACCTAAAGCCGTCGGCCCTCGTCGGTGATGGCCCTCCTTGAGTGATGGGTGGCTCGCCGTCCGAGCGTCCGGTAACCTTCCGCACCGAGCCCAAGTCGTCGACGGCGCGTACTGTTCCACGCGCGCCTCAGGGAAATGTCAGTACATTGTAGGAGCTCAGCAGGTTCGAAGCCTACTGGGGCCATGGATAATGTGAAAGCGAAGAAGGAACAGGAGTGGGTTTTTAGTCAGTAAAACACTGACACTATCTCCCGCTCCGTCTAAAAGCAGGATTTGTCATTAGATGATTTTCCCACCTTAAAAAAATACATAACGCCGCCTTAGTGCTTGCCAATCGACCAATAAGTAAAATTTTGCAGGAGAAATTTGTTTAAAGAAACTTGTGGATATTATCCGTTCATTAAAATCTTTCACACAGTAAAAACTGGCACGCATGTTTCATGGGCCTCATCAGAAGACTTAAAGTCACCCAAAGGGAAAGGGCTGTGCCCGCAATTTCCTTGCGTGATCGCATAAGGAATGAAGATATCCGCAGGAGACCCAAGGTCGCCGACATAGCCCGAAGAATCGCCAAACTAAAGTGGCAGTGGGCAGGGCACATAGAACGCTCGTAGAACGGATGGTCGATGTGGAACAGAGTGACGACCGCGCACCGGAAAACGCAGCGTTGGAAGGCCTCCAACAAAGTGGACCGACGACCTGGTGAGAGTCATGGGAATGCGGTTATCGGTCGTTGTGGCGACGCTTGGGGAAGGTCTATGTCCAACAGTGGACGTCTTTCGGCTGAAATGATGTTGATGATATATGTTATATTTATTTACTTTTTTTATTTTCGAGTATAGCAACTAATCTTTATTATTTTTATCACGTCATGATATGACCAAGTAAAACTGGCCAGATCGTTATAAACGTTAAAGTTTGATGATATGTCAATCCTCGTTTGGCCTACTTTCTTTAGACCTTTTATTATCACAGAAATCCTACATCAATGATATGGCCAAATAACAGTCCCGCATTACTGTTTCCCAGAAGGAAGTAACCACTTCTCATCCTTAACCAGGGCCGGGGCCAAGTTTACGGCGGTTTTTTTTATATGGGAAAATCATGTAATGACAAATCCCGTACTTGGGCGGAGTGAGAGATAGTGTCAGATTTTTACTGACTAAAAACCCACTCATGTTCCTTCGTTGCCTTCGTCCCAGGGCCCCGGGTTTCGTTTTCACACTACCCATGGCCCCAGTAGGCTTCGTACCTGCTGGGCCCCTATAATTTGCTGACATCTCCCTGAGGCGCGCGTGGAACAATACGCGTCGACGACGACTTGGGCTCGGTCCGTAAGGTTACTGAACGGTCGGACGGCAAGCTACCCAATGCTCGCCCGTCCGCAAGCCCTCGTCCACTATGGCCGGAAATCGGGATCGGAATCCCGGCGGCGGTTGGGGCCACCATGTCCTTCGGGCGGTCCACGCATTATTATTATATAAGGTGTTAAAAAATTAACTTTAAGAATTTCGAGGGGACATTGTACTCCTCATTGTGAAAAACTTTTACTATGCGACCAAACATGAAATCGCGAAAAAAAAAATCAGCTGTTCCATACATTTTGACGAGTTATGCGAACATAAACGTTGATTGCAAACAGCTGATTTTTTTTTCGCGATTTCAGGTTTGGTCCCATAGTAAAAGATGTTCATAATGAGGAGTAAAATGTCCCCTCGAAATTCTTAAAGTTAATTTTTTAACACCTTATATATAAACGTTTAAAACAATCTGATCTTATGTATAGATACAGACTTCTGAACTCACCTGTGACAGCTGCAAATCCAAGGAATAGCACAATTATGATCTTCATTCTGGCCGCTTACACATTAAAAAAAAACTACATAATTATTTCAATGTGCAGTACTATTTAAAAAGAGATTACGCTGATAAATTTTGTGATAATTTCCGATAATTTTATAAAATTTTCTGATTGCACTCACATTTGCACTCACTGTGTTACGCAATTGCGCAAAAAAGGATAGTACACCTATATATTTTTATTTACAAAAAAAAAATAGTATACTATCATTGTTACTGATTTCGATTTTTAAAGAATGTGACAAAATATAGCAACGAAAATACTGAATAATGCGGCCACGTCAAGCATGATTGCAAAAATTCCCCGAAAATTATTTTTAAAATATGTAAAATAATTGTGGACTCTCCCTGTTTAGCAGTTCTGTAGTCTAGAGCACACTGATGGATAAACAGATCGCTGTCGTGTTTTATAATGATATAATTGTTGACTAACATATCGCTCTGTTATTGAAATGGTCTTCGAATATAATGGATTATTGTGTGTGTCTAACAAACAAATCTAAAGGGTTGGAAAAATATGGTGTTATAAACTATAGCAAAAAAAAAACATGTAATTGTTTTTTTTCAGGGTTCCGTATCTCTAAAGGAAAAACCGGAACTAGTTACTAACTAACTAGTTACTAGTAACTAGTAGTTTATAGGATCACTTTGTTGTCCGTCCGTGTCTGTCTAAGAACCTTTATTTATTTATTTTATAAGGAACTAACTTCTACCAGCGGCTACGCCCACATGAAAACAGGTTTTTCTACACAAACTTTGGACCCGCTTTTGATCCCCTTAGAGGGTGAATTTTGGAAAATCCTCTCTTAGTGCTCGCCTACGTCATAAAAGGAAACCGTGTGCAACATTTGACGCACCTAATCCCAGTAGTTTCGGCTGTGCGTTGATATGTCAGTCAGTCAGTTTCTCCTTTTATATATATAGATAACAAACAGCAGTATACAATACAATAATATCGGAATTTAGTTAATATATCATACATATAATATATCACCATATTTATCTCGGGAACGCGTGGAGGTATCGAGTTGAAATTAAAACCATATAGTCAAGTCTGGGGTCCCTTAAAGCTGTGAAAAAATCAAACTTCTAAGTTATCGAGAAAAAAAGATATATAATATAATATAATATTCCACAACTATCACACAACGCCGTCTAGTCCCAAACTAAGCAGAGCTTGTGTTATGAGTACTAGATAACTGATAAACATACTTATATATTTCTAAATACATACATATTATAGATAAATTACACCCAAACACAGAACAAATGATCGTGCTCATCACACAAACATTTGTCCTGGGTGGGAATCGAACCCACGACCTCCGGCATAGCAACAGCAACCACTAGACCAACAGGTCAGTCAAACTACATAATATAGCCGTTTATGTCGCAAAAAACGTACATTTTCGACACTTTGAGAGTAACCAAAATTTTCCCGTTGACCTAGAATCCTAAAATTTGGCATGAAGCAAGGTTTTATAGTATAAGTATAGGAAAAAAACTGAAAACTATAATTTTGTAGTTACGTGACAAAAAAAAACGTTTTTTGCGATTCGGAAAAATCTTTGAGACTCGATTCGTGAATTGAACTGTTTTCATACGTAAGTTTGTACGGAACCCTCAGTGCGCGAGTCCGACTCGCACTTGCCTGGTTTTCTTTATTATAAACTAGTGCTTGACTGCGAACCCACCTGATAATAAGCAGTGATGCAATCGTTGATGGTGAAGCGCCCTAGTTTATTTACACTTTTGCTGCTTGCGCTAGATTGGTCCGTCGAGTGTTTTTCGCTTTTAGTTAGTCAATAGCGTGCCTAAAAGCGGTGAGATAAGAGCGGGTTTTCGAGTAAGTGTATTGAGGGACTTCCTTTCCGAATCAAACAGTTGGCCCCAGTAAGTTTCGGCCCTGGTGTGAAAGGCAATGAAGGAACAGGAGTGGGTTTTTAGTCAGTAAAAGTCTGACAATATCTCCCGCTCCGCCCAAAAGCGGGGGATGTCATAAGATGATTTTCCCACCGAAAAAACCCCCTAGGGTAACAACAATTTTCAATACACTTACTCGAAAACCCGTTTATCTCACCGCTTTTAGGCACGGTATTGACTGTTATCCAAACTAGTGCAGAAAAGTGCGTGTGCTCACACACGACTCAATTTTATTAGGTACTTTAATCGTAACAGGCGGGCCCGCGTCGACCCCCATGAGTCGTAAGTGTATTGAAAAAAATCGTTGGATACACGTGCAAATTTGTCACTGCAGCCCTCGGCTCCATAACACACTCGCCTACTGTTCGCGCGAATTCCGCCTCCGTCGCAGTGACAAACTTTCTGCACATGTATCAGAATGTACTATTCTGATTATGTTTACTGTACTGGATAATAATATACTTTTGCACATTATAAAACTCAAGATTATCTATGTTGTTGTACGCTGACTTTTTTTTCTCTTGGATGATGACTATGTATGTACCCACTGGTCGCCTAAAGTATGTTTGGCGCCGAGTTTGTCGCTTCTGAAATACCGCAATGTTTTGTGCTGACAAGTAAATACGTTAGCATTAATGTAATATGTAATGTAATATTCCACAACTATCACACAACGCCGTCTAGTCCCAAGCTAACCAGAGCTTGTGTTATGAGTACTAGACAACTGATAAACATACTTATATATTTCTAAATACTTACATAGTATAGATAAATTACACCCAGACACAGAACAAATGATCGTGTTCATCACAGTAACAGTTGTCCTGGGTGGGAATCGAACCCATGACCTCCGGCATGGCAGTCAGGGCCACTAACCATTGTACACTCACTAGAACAATTGGCCAGTCATTGACAGCCCCTAATCCTTTCCTTTCGTTTCAGTCCATCCAAAGGTTGTCGGGTAGAATTTGTCCTGTGCAATAAGACCGCCCATTGTACACTTCTTTTTTTATAACTATTTGTCCTGTGATAAACTACGGTGTGCAAGTGTAGCGACATCTATGTCGTCACATAAGAACTAATCCTGCATCGCGCAGTTAAAGTTCTCCGCGCGATTGGAATATATAGAACATCCCGAAATCACATCAAACAATTTCAGTAACGTAAGATTTGTTGAGCTAGGACGCGTATTTTCTAAGATATCGTCGTTTTAGTGAACGCGGGGAAGTCGTGTGGCGACTTAGGATGTAGGATGGCTTTTAAGCAAACCACGTGGTCAACACTGCACTGGCTATCGGGCAGTTGCCCGCCAGACATAACATCCGTCTTGTCGGAGGATCCTCCCTTTTCAACGGAGGTTTGCGGGACTTTACACTCTGTTCCGCTTACCTCCAAAAAAGCAATACAGAATAAATAAAAGATTAATTTTGCAATGACTTTTTATATCAAACAAGTTGTGTTGGTGTGTGTTGTTGGTTGTTGTTGTGTGGTTGTAGTTGTTGTTGATCTTGCAAGTTGTTAGTTGTGATTTTAAACAGGTTCCAAAATTAAACAATGTTTCGCTGATCCAATTTCATTTATTTATTTCATTTCTCATGTCTTCAACCGCGGGAGAACGGTGGGGCAGCATTGGTCTCCAAGTAGTAAATACCAGATTTTCTGAAATATAAGAAGAGAAAATATTAGCCTTTTTTTTCTATCTGTTTTCAATCAAAGGGCAATGGAGCGCAGTGCCGCGCCGCGCGCTTTGTATGAAAAATACGATCGTCCGTGCGCAGTGCGACTAACGCATCGCATCGGCACTGCATCAGGCCCTCAAAAAACGCATAAATTGAAAGCGCCCATAGTTTCTACAGAGGCGTAGCGTGACCAAATTTATACGTGGGCGAAAGCACATCAGCGAGGCCTTTTCCTTTTATAAATTCGAAAACGAGACAGCTACTACTGCAACCCAGTGTTTGACCACATCGCCACTTACCATCAGTTGAAATAGTGGTTAAACGCGAGCCTATTAATTATAAAAAAAATAGCATAGCATAGCATAGTCGGCCTTATAATGTTTCCACTGTTGGGAGACAGGCCTCCTCTCTAGGAGAGGGAATAGGCCATAATCCACCACGCGGGCCCAATGCGGGTTGGCGAATGTCACATGTCTTTGAATTTTTGGTTCTAGGACATGCCGGTTTCCTCACGATGTTTTCCTTCACCGTTTTGAGAGCAGTGGTGATGAAATAATAACACAAAGTAATGCGCCTGGCTGGGTTTGAACCCGCGACCTACAACTCGTAAGTTGGGGCCGTTACCACTCGGCCACTACTGTTCTAAAAAAAATTACTCATTCATAAAGAGGACCCTTTGACCACCCATGCCTATAACCAAATTGCTTACCCAGTCTTAGGTTCAAGGCCGCCCATATTAAGATTACCCCACAGGACGCAGTTGCCTGCCATAGCGGAGATGAAAGATGCACATCGGCGACCGGTGAAGCCACCGAATTGCACGGACTCGGCGAAGTAAAAAATGGATCTGGAAGTGTAAAAATTAAACATGTCAATAAAACAAAATGGAAGAAAAGAGAGTTCTATGAGAATCACAACGCTAACCGAATCTATGATGCAAATTATTGATGCACAAGCTTGTCAAAAGAAAACTGTGCTGGGGCCAAAAGGTTCTGGAGTGGCGACCGCGTACCGGAAGATGCACTGTTGGAAGGCCCCCTACAAGGTGGACCGATGACCTGGTGAAGGTTGAGGGAATCCGATGGATGCGAGACGCACAGGACCGTTCATTGTGGCGATATTTGGGGAGGCTTATGTTAAGTAGTGGACGTTTATCGGCTGAAATGATGATGATGATGATGATGCCTGCCAAACTAAAGTAATAATAATAATAATATTCCACAACTGTCACACAACGCCGTCTAGTCTCAAGCTAAGCAGAGCTTGTGTTATGAGTACTAGTCAACTGATAAACATACTTATATATTTGTAAATACATACATATTATAGATAAATTACAACCAGACACAGAACAAATGATCGTGCTTATCACAAAAACATTTGTCCTGGGTGGAATCGAACCCACGACCTCCGGCATAGCAGTTAGGGCCACTGACCACTAGACCAACAAGCCAGTCAAAGTGTTTGGTACGGAGGTTCTACCACAAGTCCATTTTATAATCTAAACTGAACTGTTAAATAGATGGAGCTACAAGTATATAGAGTGTAAGGCTGCAGGTCTGGTCACATCTGTCGTAGGCCTTATGTAACCTCATAGGTTGACATAATCACAAAGTTGGTCCTAGACAGCAACAATCAGCAATAAGGCCAGTGTCAGAAAGAGATGCCGGAAGCAAACGATTTCGAAAGATAATTATTCCAAAGGGACATATTCCCGGGATAAAGAAAGAAGAAAACAAGAAAGAAAAAGAGTTTATTCACAACAAACATGGCACATACCTTCAATATAAAACAAATAATAATAACGACTCTGTATAATATGTAGTAAGATATGCATAACATCCGCTCAAAAAAAAGTATCCTTTGCACTTTTCCAGGACATGGCTTTAATGTTTGAGTGTGAAGAAGTAACAACACATTATAATATTAGTGTGATAGAAGATATAGTGGTTGATAAAATTTTTGAACCTCAGGAAATGTTGTGAAGTATTTGGGAGTACTGTGATGAAGTGATTCTTTAAGAATACAATGGATATATAATCTTATGTACCTCAGAACTCCAGCGAATATATGGATGATTTTGGCATATACTAGAGAGAGAGACGTAATGATATAACTCAAGCGTTTGACTACCTTAACTGCCATAATATTGCTTGAAAATTTATAGAATAGTATACGAAACAAAACGAGAATACATAACCATAAAAAGAGAAGAAATTAACGTTTTCATCTTTTTTTATCAGAATTAAATTATTTTTCTTTATTGCCGACATAAGCACAGTTAAATGCGGAGTACCTCAAGGAAGAATTTTAGGACCTCCATTGTTGCAACAAGATTTACACCCAGGCATGTCTATACCCTAATTAGGATAAAAATCATCCAAGCATCCCCGAGGCACCGATGTATCCCAGGAGTCTAGTGTTTGTATGGATGACTTCGATATAGACTTGAGAGAGATGTAAGCAACATGACTTAAGCGTCTGACTACGTCAATCACCATATTTTCTTTAGGAAACTGCAGGATACTGATATAACTAGAATACATTTCGATAAAAAGAGAAGAAATGCAATTCTTTTTTTTATCAGAATTCATATTTAAACAAAATAAATATTAAATTGTACTTCTCTATTTCTGACATACGCACATTTTAACACGGAGTACCTCAAGGAAGCATCTTAGGGCCTACACTATGTATTGTAGGATCATAAGACGTGGGCTTACCTCCTATGATTACACTCCTGAGAGTTACACCCAGGCATATCAATACCCCCATTGGGATAGAAATCGGCAGCAGCCAAGGTACCAGTATATCCTAGGATCCCAGCGTTTGTATGAATGGCTTCAGTGTAGACTCCGTCTGAGGGTTGGAACTTGTTGTGGTTGGTTGCCCAGCCGGTGTAAGATGCATCTAGGGCTGGGAATAAAGAATGTTATTTATTAATATGGACCGCGAATTGCTAATAACTCCTAATTGTCAAAGTCAAGCATTTACATTTACTAGTTGTCTACATCGGGTCCATGAAAGGCCAGTAAAAAGTTCCTTAATCTGCTGTACCTTCTTGCAATCTTTAGTGTCAAGCACTACAGGTTTGCGTCAGTTCTCTTTAGCAAAAGATATTGGAGTAAGTAGTATATCCACCGCCACTATATCTTATTACATACCAATTTCGCAACTAAGAAATATTCCCTGAGCCTTTTTTTCTTATGTGTGAAAATCATCCATTGACTTCCCCGCTCTTGAGCGAAACGAGAGGGCGTGTCAGACTTTTACTCATTAAAACCCACCCTTGTTCCTTCTTTGCCTTGATCCCAGGGCCCCGGGTTTCACTTTCACACTACCCGTGGCCCAGTAGGCTTCGAACCTGCTGGGCCCCTACGATTTGCTGACAACTCCATGAGGCGCGCATGGAACAATACGCGCCGTCGACGATTTGGGCTAACCATTGCTCGCCGTTCGCAAGTCCGCGCCTACGGTGGCCGGAAATCGGGATCGGAATCCCGGCGGCGCTCGGGGCGTGAGGACCGTTGCTTCACGCGATCGGTCGCCTTTTGCTAGCATTACTGCTTCGCAGAAGGAGGCGACCGCCTGCCACTCCTCCTCGCTCCGGACCATGGCCTGTACCAAGGCCCAGCGCGAAAGATCGCCACCGCCGATCGCCCCCACGAGGACACAGCGTTGCTCTGCCCAAGCGGGGCACATCTCCATCGTGTCCTCTTGTTTAGCAGTTTTAAAGTTTTTCACGTTCATACTGACAGACAGATACGGTGCAGCACTGCGTTTTATAATAATACCTATATACCAAATTATTTGAAAGCATATCTCACCAGTAATATAAGCGATCTCTCCACCCACATTTCTGCCGACGATACCAGCCTGGTGCCCTCCTAGATTGTGTCCCACCACATGGTACATAGTCGGGCTGGCTCCAGTCACGGAGTTCAACCACTCTATAAAGCGGGCTACACTTACACCTGTAAATAGAAATGATAAATGATATTTGAAAACCAGCGCTGTGAGCTCATCGCATTATGCGTGAGGCCGCTGCTTTATGCTGAGCGTTCGGCCGTTTTGCGCGGATGTGACGCACATCTTACCTATCAATTGATTTTCTTTGTTATTTAGTTTTAAGATTGCGTCATTTCGCGCGAATAAACTGTTTTTCTTTCTTTATTTCTTTCTATATTTATTTTGTTAGTAGGTCTAAAAAACTCTTTTAGACGTCAATTTTCTTTTTCGTCATTTTAAACTAGATGAGGCCGGTGTTTCCTGGCTGACCACCCTGAGCAGAAACACCGAAACAAACTCAGGGGTAAAAGTCTCTTTTAAAGTCCATACAGTTAATATGTAATGGTCAAATCACATGAGAACTATGCAGATTTGTCTGAGATGGTCTTTTGAAGAAAGAACCATACAGATTTGAGTGGACCTGTCCAGTCAGTACAAGCATTTTTCAGTATTCGTAAAGCTCAACCCAGGATTACTAAGGAGCTCAACAACTTGATGAACAATACCAAGGAAAGGACATTTGGGTAGGCCGTAGAATATACTCAAATTGCCAGACATACGTTAAAATTACTGAAAAGGAAAAAAAAAGCAATCAATATTGTACTCACGTTCACAATAATAAAAGGAAAAAGTAATAGCATTAAATCTTTATTAACCTATACATATCTATAATTATAAAATGCTTTGTCTTGAATGAATGACGGATTAACGCACAGCCGAAACTGCTGGGACTAGCAAAGAGATTTAAAGAAATACAATAGAGCGGCTATCAGAAAAAATGTCTTAGAAAACTGTCATCCTATGCCTCAGTGACGCCATCTGGCTTTGAATAGCAAACACGCAAATTAAATTTGTCAAAATTTATAATTAGATATTGAACTATCGCTCGGTAGGTAGCCAGGGGCCTTACTATGATAATGTTAAAAGGTCAGTCGTATGAACGAAAAAGAGTGATGGAGCTATACACCCTATATAGCTCCATCACTTTAACAGTTCGGTTTAGGTCGTGAAATAGATCACGTTATGAGCTCGTGGTAAAGCCTCAGTGAGTGATAAAGGTAAACTTAAGCTTTTCAGCAATAGATGGCGTTATCATAAAATCGGCAAATCAAGTCAAAGTCAAAGTCAAAGATTTTTATTTCACATAGGCCTACATGGGCACTTATAAAACGTCAGAAGCTAGTGCACGGTTCCAAATTGGTCGTTTCCTATGGAGAAGAACCGGCAAGAAACTCCATGGTTACTCTTTTAAAAAAGAATTTGTTGATACAATACCTTCTGTTTACAATATATTGGATTTATTATGTAAGGACAGTGTAGACTGGTCAATAAAGTACAATAAAAATAATCATAATAAAAAGGAACCTAAGAATTCGCGGAGTCTACAAAATCTAAATGTTCTGGAACTATTTATAAAAAATATTGAATTCTAATTAATTACTTCGTAAATACCAGAAATATTTACAAAAATAAACCGAAGTTAGGTCCAGTTATTTTACCATAACAAGATTTCCAAAAGCGTAATGTGCAGTTCGGCATATTTTCTCAGAAAATGATTTTCTTTTAGTGCATAGAGCAGATATAAACACGACTTGTTGTGTAGGGGTGTCATACTAGACTGAGCGACTTATGACCACTAGGTAATAGGTATCGCATTACGATTTTGTTCGTTATGTCCTGTCTATTGGTAGTATATATTTAATGTCTTTGGGGACTAGGAACGTGAAATTTTGCACAAGGTTTCCATTTATGATGGAGGCGAACAGTAAGAAGGGGTTTTCTTAAATTCAATTTTTAAAAGGGTGAAAAGAGGAAATTCGTTTGTATTCAAAATTGTACTCCTAGAGCCTATATATACTTGAAATTTAGCATAAATAGCAACACAAGTAAATAAGCTAGTTTGGAAAATGATAGGCAGATTGATTTGAAGCGTTTAATACTATAGTACATTTTGATACAAGTTTGTCATCGCGACCGACACGGAATTCGCACGAGTCGCACTTTTCTGCATTAGTGCGGAAAACCAGTCTATGGTGTGCCTTAAAGTGTTTTTTTTTATTGTGTGGGAAAATCATCTTGTGACAAACCTCGCTCTTGGGCGGAGCGCGAGATAGTGTCAAACTTTTACTGACTAAAAACCCACTCCTGTTCCTTCGTTGCCTTCGTCCCAGGGCCCCGGGTTTCGCTTTCACACTACCCGTGGCCCCAGTAGGCTTCGACCCTGCTGGGCCCCTACGATTTGCTGACATCTTCCTGAGGCGCGCGCGGAACAGTACGCGCCGTCGACGATTTGGGCTCGGTCCGCTTACCAGACGGTCGGACGGCGAGCCACCTATTGCTCGCCGTCCGCAAGCCCGCGCCTACGGTGGCCTGCCTAAAAGTGGTGGGATAAGAACGTAAGTGTATTGAAAATTAATTTTCTTTACCGGAGGTGAGAGTGTTGGCCACAGCAGTGAAGTAGTTGATGCTACCAGAGCCAGCGCTCCAGTCGACTACAATCACGTTCACGTCATCAGCTGACAAAAATGCTGCGAAGAAAATAAACAATTTGTCGTTACAATAATAGAATGAGATGATGATGATGATGTGATGATGTTAGATTGAGGTTCGCGAGCATATTCGTAAGAAGTTGGCAGTAGTATCATCACAACGTTAATGTTTCTCTGTTTGTCGATTTGGACCAATTTTTGTTTTTTTTTTTTGATTATATATATTTAGTTCATTAAATTAAGTATATATTATGTAATATATATTATATTTATTGTATTGTATCAGTGATTAATTTGTATATCTTTTTATATTAACCTTTTTTTTTTTTTCTCTCTCTCTCTTTTATTGCACCTACCACTATTCTTCTCTGCATCACCCAAAGGTTGACTGGTAGAAAATGCCTAAGGCATTAAGTCCGCCTCTGTACCTTTATGTGCATGAAGTGTTAAATAAATAAATAATATATAATATATTCACACAACTACCACACAACGCCGTCTAGTCCCAAGCTAAGCAGAGCTTGTGTTATGAGTACTAGACAACTGATAAACATACTTGAATATTTCTAAATACATACATATTTTTAGACTGGCCTCTTGGTATAGTGGTTAGTGGCCCTGACTGCTAAGCTGGAGGTCGTGGGTTCGATTCCCACCCAGGACAAATGTTTGTGTGATGAGCACAATCATTTGTTCTGTGTCTGGGTGTAATTTATCTATAATATGTATGTATGTATTTAGGAATATATAAGTATGTTTACCAGTTGTCTAGTACTCATAACACAAGCTCTGCTTAGCTTGAGACTAGATGGCGTTGTGTGATAGTTGTGGAATATTATTATTAAATTATAGATAAATGACACCCAGACACAGAACAAATGATTGTGCTCATCACACAAACTTTTGTCCTGGGTGGGAAGCGAACCCACGACCTTTGGCATAGCAGTCAGGGCCACTAATCACTAGACCAACAGACCAGTCAATTGTAGTAGCAGTAGTCATTGAGTATGTAGTAGGTGAAGGGAGTGAGGACGTAACAAGGTCTGCAGATTGCTCAAACCTAACAAGAGCTGACACTGTTCTAGGTTCACTAGATATTCGTTCGCAGCCTGTATTAACAGACCTATCCTTAGGGGAAGGAGGAGGAATTCGAGGAGGCACTGCCTGGCTCTCCTAGCCCTGCCCCCCTAGCCAAGTTACGATCGTTTCGTTTGCGTCGAATGCCTCGAGTAGGGCACGCTTCCGATTCCTTTGGTCTGACGTCATCTCAACGCTCAGTCACGTGGTCAGAACAAAGGAATTGGAGGCGTGGCTTACTCGAGGCGTTCGACGCAAACGAAACGATCGTAACTTGGCTAGGAGGGCTGGTTATACAGGAGAAGCGTCACTGCAACTGCAGGCAAGAGAGCCAACGGCCACATTACGGTCTAGACGCAATCGGCCTAAAATCAACTACAAATTATTCCATTAGTATACAGTACGTTTTGTATTAGGTTTTTATTTATTTATTTAAACTTCATGTACAGTGGTGGTACATAGGCGGACTTAATGCAACAAGGCATTCTCTACCAGTCAACCATTGGGTTAAAAAGACAAAACTGTGGTAGGTGAGCACAATAAATAAATAACAGATATTTTTGAAATAGAATGTAGTATCGTTAAACTTAATTGTAACTTAATTGTGTTTTTGTAACTTAATTGTTGATTGTATGTCTAAGCCAGCCGACCTCACATGCACTAGACGCCTCATGCTTGAACTAGTGCATCAAAACAATTCTGTCAACTAGCCGAGTTACGGGAAGCGGGGTTCTACGTTCTGATTGGTTCGATTGATACGGGGGAGCGGGGTACTGCGTTCTGATTGGTCGAGACATCAGATCTATAATACAGAAAGACATGGCAGTAAGTCCCCTCTTTAAGGAGTGGCTGGAAAGGCAACACGGCGTCCTTATCTTCCGCATGACGCAGGTCCTCATCGGACATGGTAAGTTCGGGAAGTTCCTGCATCGGATTCGTGCGGAAGAAACGCCAGGGTGTTACCACTGCGTGGACCGCCCGGAGAACACGGTGGAGCACACGGTGGAAGTGTGCCATGCTTGGGAAGAGCAACGCCGTGTCCTCGTGGGGGCGATCGGCGGCGGCGATCTCTCGCGCCGGGCCTTGGTATAGGCCATGGTCCGGAACGAGGAAGAGTGGCAGGCGGTCACCTCCTTCTGCAAAGCAGTAATGCTAGCAAAGGAGGCGGCCATTCGCGTTAGGCAACGTTCCTCACGCCCCAACCGCCGCCGGGACTCGATCCCGATTTCCGGCCACCGTAGGCCCGCGCCTACCCATTGCTCGCCGTCCACAAGCCCGCGCTTGTGGACGGCGAGCAATGGGTAGCTCGCCGACTCCAACCGTCCGGACCGAACCCAAGTCGTCGAGAGCGCGTACTATTCTACGCGCGTTTCAAGGAGATGTCAGCAACTGTAGGGTCGAAGCCTGACACTATCTCCTGCTCCGCCCAAGAGCGGAGGATATCATAAGATGATTTTACCACCGAAAACTAGTGCGCCTGACCATCAATGATTGCATCTCCGCTTACCATCAGGTGGGATCGAAGTCAAGCACTGGTTTATATCAATCAAAAAAAAAAAAGAAAAAAAAGCTAAAGGGGAGGAATTTTAACTGTGTGTGCGTTATTAGCAAGCAGTTGTCCTGGTACTTATCAAGGATATTACTAAAACTAGAAGTACACACTGAGGGTACAGTTGCTGGAGTCACACCAGAATGTCAATTTTAAGGGGTTTGTGGAGCGAGTGTACCGAATTATTTTCTGTACCTTGCTATGGAAGAAGACTTTTGGCCACAGGGCGTGGTGTTCCGTCGCTTCCGCGGGTAAGTACCACAAGACAGCATCAAGACAATGTGGGTTACCATGACGTTCAAAGTAAGATTGTTTCATTCTTATTTCAGTGTGGGTAAGAGACAGAGCTATACAAATTGTCTAGCGCCATCTCTTCACCCACAATGGATTAAGAATAAAATAATCTTACTTTATCCTTACAGTGCTAAATGAAGTGCTAATAACATAGTTTTAAATCATGCTTTAACAAAATAATTTGAACCCTCTACGGTTCGGACTAAGCGTTTCGCCTCGTCGTTTATACCGCGTAGATCGACAGACTGGAACAATTTCCTGCTGCGGTCTTCCCGTCCGATTATAATTTAGGTGTCTTCAAGGCTAGAGTGAATAGGCTCTTAATAAGCTTGTGCGCCTCACCATCAACGATTGCATCACTGCTTACCATCAGGTGGGATCGCAGTCAAACGAACGTTACAGAATGTTCTTAACCAGCCGTTGCAAAATAAACAAAGTTCTTACCAGCAACCAACACACTGTTAAAGTCTGAAGTGACGGAATCCAGCCATCCGTGGAGCAGGATTATGGTTCTCTTCGTCGAGTCGTAATTCGTTAGGCCAAGCAGACCTTCAAATCCGACCACTAAGGGCTGGCTTATAGTTGGGTTTTGTCTGGAAATAAAAAAAAATATATATATACTGGGTGTCTTTGTATGGTGTGACTAGGGGAAGTTTGAAAGTGGCGCCAGTGACTGAAAAGTTGAAGGGGAATCGTTTGTCTTGGTATGGTCATGTGAAGAGGAGGGATGAGACGCATGTTACTAAAAGAGTTATGAGTTTACATGTGGATGGATGGAGAGCGCGAGGGAGACCAAAGAAAAGATGGATGGATTGTGTGAAGAGTGATATGAAAGAAAAGGAAGTTAATGATTGCATGACGAGTGACAGGGCAGAGTGGAAGAAAAAACGTGTTGCGCCGACCCCAAATAATACGGGACAAGGGCAGGAAGATGATGACAGGGTGTCTTTGACATCGATGCTCAAACGATACCATGGATCTAGTACATGATTCTGGACCCCCCAGAGGTGGAATTTTTTGTTCGTTCTTTCGTTTTCAAGCTGACATCGACGCATATACTATACCATGCCCGGAGGACACGTTGGAGCATATGGTGGAGGTGTCCCCCACTTGGGCGGAACACCGCCGTGTCCTCGTGGGGACAATTGGCGGAGTGACCTCTTGCGTAAGGCCCTATTACAGGCCATGGTCCGGTCGCCTCCTTCTGCGAAGCTATAATGTTAGAGAAGGAGGCGTCCGCACGCGCGAGGGTACGGCCCTCACGCCCTAGCCGCCGGGATCCTGGTCCCGATTTCTGGGCACCGTAGGCGCAGGCTTGCGGACGGCGAGCAATAGGTAGCTCACCGTCCGACCCGTCCGGGCCAAGCCCAAGTCGTCGACGGCGCGTAGTGTTCCATGCGTGCCTCAAGGGAGATGTCAGCAACTGCTGCAACAGCAGGCACTTGGGGTAAGGCAACGAAGGAACTAGGAGTAGGTTTTAGTCAGTAAAAGTCTGATACGAAAGGGCGAGAGATGTCATTGAATGATTTCTCACCTAAAAAAAAGGTATTAATTAAAATAGCTACAACACTTATAATGATAAAATTGAATATTACCTAACAATCAAAGTTATGTATGCAATTAATTAAGTCGATAATGTCACAATAAGACGGATAGATTGTAGCTTTGTGCACTGATTTGACGTCATTGTAATCCGATCAAAATTTGAGATAGTTTTAAGACAACTGTTCCGAACTGAACTACAGGGTTCAGCATGTGACTCCAGCATAAACGTAATACAGAGGGTTCAAAATTATATGTCGAAGCAGGATGCCGATCACCATCGAAGTTTTGTCCAGGGACTCTGTTTTGTGGGCTCGTTACCCAGCAATAAACAAACTTTTCCAGATCACACAACTAATTTATTATGATGCAAGCTTTAGGTATTCACTCCACACAATGAGCCGTGAGACAGTCCCCCAAACTAGACGTTGTTCGCACACCTACCGACAGAGAAAAGAGCCCCGGACCTCTGCTGTCGTATTTTTATCTTCTCGGTTCGTGCAAACGTCAACACGGATTCTGTCAAAGTGACATGTGTCACTTGTCACTTAGCTCATTCGTTTGTTCTCAAGCTTCCGTACTATTGACTTCACCGACATACATATTACTAGTTTTTGTCCGCGGCTTTGCCCTCAAACATAAAATATAGCCTATATCACTCAGGAATAAAGCAGATTTCTATCGGTGAAAAAAATTTCGCAATTAGACCAGTACTTTCAGATATTACCTCCTACAAACAAAAACATATAAAAACAAACTTTACCTCTTTATAATAATAGTGTAGAAAAAAAAAATTCTAATTCACCGTGATTTCTGAGGATCTCTGAAATACACGACCAAAAGATACTTTGATGTCTTTTTAAATTGTTTTCCAAAGCTGGCGCAACAATTACTGCTACCAGAAATTTTCTAACCGGCATTTGGAAAAATAATATTTTTGGGAAGTACTATAAAACACTTTTTGGATATATTCTTATAATTTTGTACTTATTATTAGCAATACTTATTAAGGTTTTTACTCGAAATCCAAAAACAATTCGATACGAGTAAGTATCGATACTTTTCAATTGATACCGAGTAGTGATGCAACGAAACTGTATTAACGGAAGCAGAAACGGATACAGACGTCAAAAGTAAATCTTAGCGGAAGGCGGTTCCGACTATGATAAGAAAATAAAATTTTATTTTTTAAGATTTGTTAATTTAATTTTTTTATTTTGTTTTTTTACTTACTACAGTGCTCGAAACTAAACAGAGGCAAATTATATTTAATAAAATGCAATTTGGTCAATTTTACACCTTTGAGTCAATCTGTTTCGGTGTTCTTCGTATATTAAACGAATTTTATTTCTGCTTAACGCCCTCCTGAATGCTGACCCTGAATGTGATGTGTTTGCGGACGAATGGAATAAAATAAGACGTGTTTGTCTGGTGTTCTGTGAGAGGCAGTATGCGAGGGTGTCCACTGTTCCATGTTAATATGAAGTATTTAATCTTATAAGTTTTAAAAATTCTATGTTAATTAATGTAAGTGGGTGTACCGTTTTAATTAACTAGAAATAAAATAAATAAATAAATAAATTAATTAAACCAGCTCTCATACGCCTCCCGCATCGCCCTATGCGGAGCGTATCAGACTTTTATTGACCAAAATATACTCCTATATTTCTTAGTTTTCATGTATTTCAGAGCTCCGGGTTTTCCTTTCAGAAGCGAACTCATGGCCCCAGTAGGCTTCGACCCTGCTGGGCCCCTGCGGGTTTGCTGACATCTCCTTGAGGCGCATGTGGAGCTCGGAGTGCGACTTGGACTCCGGCCGGACGGCGAGCTACACATTGCTCACCGTCCGCAAACCGGTACGGTAGGTGGTAGGGCTTCTGATCTGATTTCTCTAAGTATTTTATGATCAGACAGTGTGTGTAAAAACTCTATCTTACCTAGTGTACAAATGATAGACGTTCTGCAGGTCAGGATTATATCTTGCTGCTTCAGCTACATCACTGACGGTCCCCCACAAGTCTACCAGGTGCAGAGACCCATCTAAACCCTCGACGTACTGGTGACGAAGTTCTTCGTCTAACTTCCTGATGACAGGGTCATAGGGGAGCGCTGGAAGAATTTTTTTTTATGATTAATATTTTTTTTTTACTAACAATTATTATTATTATTTATTTTTATTCCCAACAATATCCTTACAGGCTAATCCGAATCGATATTGAGATTTCTTATTACTAAATTACAAACTAGATTCTGTAACAAATTTTAAAAAGAGTGTGTGAATTCACTCAGAGCACAATAAACACATTCATTGTGCGTACAGCTAAGGAGTGTAATTCCTTGCCGGAATCTGTGTTTCCTGATGGCTACAATAGGTTAGGTTAGCTAGCCGTGAACCAAGGTTGTAGACATAGCACGAAGAATCGCCAAACTAAAGTGGCAATATGCAGGGCACATTGCACGCAGAACAGATGGTGGATGGGGACGAAAGGTTCTGGAGTGGCGACCACGTACTAGAAGACACAGCGTTGGAAGGCCTCCCACAAGGTAAACTGATGATCTTTTGAGGTTCGCAGGAATGCGATGGATGCGAGACACACAGGATCGGTCGTTGTGGCGACGCTTGGGGGAGGCCTATGTCCAACAGTGGACGACTTTCGGCTGAATGATGATGTTGATATATGTCATATTTATTTACTTTTTTTATTTCAGATATAATTATGTCTGCCTCTTATAAGGTGAAGCGATGACCTGGTGAGGTTCGCAGGAATGCGGTGGATGTGAGACGTACAGGACCGTTCACTTGGTGAAGACCTAGGTCCACTGCGGACGTCTTACGGTTGAACTGACAATCATTTGTAAAATAAAAAAAATTGAGGTTTACCTGACGCAGCAGCGAACAAAAATAATAATATAGCTGTCCACTTATACATGGCTGCCACTGAAGTAATTATAAAATTCATCAATACAGTATTTTTGTTATTTCGTTGCATTTTGAGATAAGATAAAAGCTATTTCTTGATTATTATTAATGATACCTGATGATCAGAGGTTGGAATTAGGTACAGTTATTTATTTTATTTATTTATTTGTTCAACCAGAACGACAAAATGCCAATTACACTGATTACATTAGTTGGAAATAATGTTAAATACATTAAGAGAAAAAAAAATATAACACAGATATAACTAAACCTCTCACTCAGTCTTCTCGCAAATCATCAGACATTCATTCAGTATTTATGTACTTGCATGCATCGAAATGTTGATATTTTCGATATGGATCTTCCCGGGATTTCTAAAGAAAAGAAAGAAAGAAAACACGTTTATTTGGCACACAGGTACACACAATGAAATAACAATTACAATATAGAAACTTAAATACTAAAACTTAAAAAAAAAAATACTTCAACATTGTGTGTCTCACGGCTGCGCCAAATAGGTCCAGTTCAGCATAATGCCAGGCCACTATGTAGCAGTTGCCTGACGCTGGTTTTCAACTGAACCTTGGTACGAACTGAACCTTTCTAATGACAAACCCCGTATGGCCAACAATATTACAAGCCTGCCATGCCTTCTGATGGGGAACATTATAAGCGATTACGTTTCAGAGCTATATGTCATTACTTTCGGGGTACATTATAGTATTATTATGATATACATAAATAATTTTTTGACTGGCTGTTGGTCTAGTGGTTAGTGGCCCTGATTGCTATGCCGGGGTTCGTGGGTTCGATTCCCACCCAGGACAAACGTTTGTGTGATGAGCACGATCATTTGTTCTGTGTCTGGGTGTAATTTATCTGAAATATGTATGTATTTAAAAATATTTATGTATGTTTATCAGTTGTCTAGTACTCATAACACAAGCTCTGCTTAGGTTGGGACTAGACAGCGTTGTGTGATAGTTGAGGAATATAAAAAGAAAAAAAATATATATACTAGCTTCTGCTAGCGGCTTCGCTCGTGGGAATTTAGATTTCTCCATACAAATTTTCAACCCCCGTTTAACCCCCTTAGGGATGGAGTTTCGTAAAATCCGTCCTTAGCGGATGTCTACACCCTATAAGGAACCTACCTGCCAAATTTTAAGTTTGTAGGTATTATAGTTTCTGAGATTTCGTGATTAATCAGTGAGTGGTATTTCGCTTTTATACATATGTATTGATGATTAAAAACATCTATTATATCTACAATAATATTAATTCCTTGAATTGCTACTTAGCTCTCTTCCCCTCTCCTAAATTTGCTGTTTCCGACAGGGTCCATATTTATCATCATCATTATTTCAGCCGAAAGTCGTCCACTGTTGGACATAGGCCTCCCCCAAATGTCGCCATAATGACCGGCCCTGTGCGTCTCGCATCCATCGGATTCCCGTGACCCTCACCAGGTCACCGGTCCACCTTGTGGGAGGCCTTCCAACGCTGCGTCTTCCGGTACGTGGTCGCCATTCCAGAACCTTTCGTCCCCATCGACCATCTGTTTTGCGAGCAATGTGCCCTGCCCACTGCCACTTAAGTTTGACGATTCTTCGGGCTATGTCCGTAACCTTGGTTTTCCTGCGGATACCCTCATTTCTGACGTCATTCCATTTCTGATTTCTGGGTCCATATTGATTTGTGAAAATGTTCAATACCATCTAATATATATATATTGGCGCAGGATGTCGATCACCATCGAAGTTCTGTCTAGGGACTCGTGTTTTGTGGGCGATGACTGGGTAACGAGCAATAAACAAACTATTCCAGGGGCCCAAGTCTGCTATTTTTATAAATTTGTCGTTCCAACACGATCCCATTGTCATTTTGCTAAAAGTTCTTAATTTGGTAATTCATAATGGTCGATCATTGATCGGTCAATGATCTTGTGGTAGAATGACAATATCTCGCTGTCTCGAAACAAATTAATAGCAATGACTGCACAATGACGTTCTAATGGTAAGTCACTGATCAAAGGAACTGTCAAAATTTTGCCAGTTATCAGCATACTTCAGATATTCATTTGTCATTATGTACGAGATTACCATTCTATGCCAGTTCTTTCAATGGAGTGTCAGTGATTGACCATTGGATTAGATTACCAAACTTGTCAAAATCAACAATTATGAAGTCAATGATAGACCATTCTGACACTATTGTAATAACAGACTTGAGGCCCTTATCACACAATTGATTTATTATGATGCAAGCTTTAGGTATTAACTTCACACAACGAGCCGTGAGACAGTCCCCGAGATTAGACGTTGTTGACTGCTGACAGAGGAAAGAGCCCCGGACATCTGCGGTCGGCACTTTTATCTGCTCGGTTCGTGCAAACGTCAGCGCGAATTCTGTCAAAGTGACATGTGTCACTTTTCACTTAGCTCGTTCATTCGTTCTCAAGCTTCCGTACTATTGACTTCACCGATATATATATATATGGATTACAATAGAGTATTGCGTATCATTCAAACACAATTGCAGCTCTTGAATTATATAATCATTAATTTAAGTCATCACCTAATTACTTATTAATTTTATCAACAAATCTGCAAACAATTAGCTGCTGATTAATAATAATACAAGTATATTAATCAACAGCTAATCGCCTTGGTGTAATCGGTTTTAGTATACTGTATTCCTATATTTGACAGGCCTGTTGGTCAAGTGGTCAGTGGCCCTGACTGCTATGCCGGAGGTCGTGGGATCGATTACCACCCAGGACAAATGTTTGTTTGATGAGCACGATCATTTGTTCTGTGTCTGGGTGTAATTTATCTATATATGTATGTATTTAGAAATATATAAGTATGTAATCAATTGTCTAGTACCCATAACACAAGCTCTGCTTAGCTTAGGACTAGACGGCGTTGTGTGATAGTTGTGGAATATTATTATTATTATATTGGGAGGAGCAGCTAAGGGTGAGGCTACAACACTGCGTTACGGCATCGCATCGACAAAACGACGTCGCACTGTTGTATAATAAAACAACGCAACGCAAAAATTTAATCGTATACGGCGTCGCACGAAATAACGCTATCAATTTTTAGTGGAACAGGGGCTGCACTGACTTGTGCTACTTCTGCTCGCGTTTAGACACATCGAGAAAAAGAAAAAGAAAAGAAAGTACTGGGTACACCTATTTCTATCAATTATGAATGATGATGGAAATCTATTCAAAAAGATAATGTTATGATGGTCGCGCATTATCGCATCGCAGATTTGTAAGTTGCGGTAGCGCACGGGAAATTTCCACGATGTCTTGTGCGACGTTGTAGATTTTTACGATGCGACGTCGCAACGCAGTGTTGTGGCCTCGCCCTTAGTCCAAATTTATCGAAGTGAAACTGTTTAAAATAATGCATTTTAAGAGACAAAGGTAGACCTTAGTCTCTTATTTATTTTATGAAATTAGTGAACTAATCTTTGGGATTAAAAAACTATTTACAAAAAAAATATAACCGACTTCACTAAAAAAAAAAAATACTAAAAGGATCAAAATAACTTTAATTTCGGAAGTCGGTGTTTCGCGGTATTATTTGTATCTTATTTAACACCGACTTCCGAAATTAAAGTTATTTTGATCCTTTTAGTATTTTTTTTTTATACCATTTTTAACGTAACTATTCAGAACCATTCATTTATTTGTATTGTCATAGTCGCTTAACTATCTTCATTGTGATATCTATGCGAGTAAGAAGTTCCGTTGACCATTTCGGGTCTTCTTCATCAGTTTCATTTCATCAAATATTACTTTTTGACTGTAAATGCTCGATGAAAATACCAAAATCACTATATAATTGCCTATAATATTTGAGCAGTTCCCTCGATTTCGCCAAGATTCCAACATCAGATCCCGACTTGGTGACTGTGAGACCATTTGGAAAGTATACCCTTTCTAACAAACAAAGAATCTTTCAAATCGGTTGGCAAACGAGGAAGTTTTGCGCGAACAAACATAAAAAAAATACAAACATCCGAATTGAGAACCTCCTCCTTTTTTAGTAGTCGGTTAAAAACTAAAAACTCTTGGGCCGTGGGGTCCGAGTGCTCATACGCTTTTTAAGGAATTATCCAAAAGCTTAGTTGACACTTCGCTTGACCCAAGGCACAAAATAGATAGGTACAGAAGTCAATCTACATACAAAGCGCGCTCGAGCAACGCACATATAGACACCGCTCACGGACACGATATCTCAGCCCGGTTGGAACTGGTGGAGCACACGGTGGAGGTGTGCCCCGCTTGGGCAGAGCAACGCCGTAGCCTCGTGGGAGCGAAGGGCGGCGGCGATCTCTCGGGCCGGGCCTTGGTATAAACCATGGTCCGGAGCGAGGAGGAGTGGCAGACAGTCGCCTCCTTCTGCGAAGCAGTAATGCTAGCAAAGGAGGCGGCCGATCGCGTTAGGCAACGGTCCTTACGCTCCAACCTCCGCGGGGATTCCGATCCCGATTTTCGACCATTGTAGGCGCGGGCTTGCGGACGGCGAGCAATGGGTAGCCCGCCGTCCGACCGTCTGGTAACCGTCCGATCCGAGCCCAAGTCGTCGACGACGCGTATTGTTCCACGCGCCTCAGGGAGATTTTAGCAAATCGTAGGGGCCCAGCAGGGTCGAAGCCTACTGGGGCCATGGGTAGTGTGAAAATGAAAACCGGGGCCCTGGGACAAAAGCAACGAAGGAACAAGAGTGGGTTTTTAGTCAGTAGAAGTCTGACACTATCTCCCGCTCCGCTCAAGACCGGGATTTGTCATAAGATGATTTTCCCACCCAATAAAAAAGAGCCTGGTTGGAACCAGTGCGAGCGCAAGTGCCATCCGTTACAGACACGCGCCTGTGAATTTTTTTGTGCAATAATGGTGTAACAAAAAAAAAGTTATAACTGTTCAGTGGACGGTGGTTTAAATTCAACATTAATTGGTAAATTATCGTTTTTAAACACGTTCCGGGACACTTGACTATTTTCAAATGTTATGACATGACACTTCAAAATCCCATACATTTTGTCTTACCGTCTACAGCCGTACTACCATACTACATTATATTTTTAATTTTTTGATATGACTAATACGGCTACAGACGTGGATACCACTGTACTTGTATGGATCAGTCTACGCCAATAGGCGGTGTGAATGAGTTGTTTAGGTGCTTAAGCGCTGCGTATGTGTGTGTTGAAAAATGACTCGTAAAGAGTTTGCCATGACACCCACGAACGAATGAAGTCGCGTGATATGACACTAGATAATGTGCTTCCTTGGAATACTATGGGCAAGCAACGGCTATCGCCGGTTAGCCATATTACATGAAATAATGTTCGCCGCCCTTAGCCGTACTGTCCCGTAACGATATACCGGGATAACGTCAAGAGGCGCTGTGTTCCGGAAAGTGTTATGCTACCAGTTGTTTCAGAGGGGTAAGTAGGTATTTGCTTGTATTTTGATGATTTGTTTTAACGTAACACAGAACAGATAGGTAGATAAGTGTCTCAGTCATGCATGGAGAGGGGCCAGTTCTCACTTCGCTGGAAGACGGGGAAAATGGTCCTCATCGTAAAGCAGGGGCTCTCTGTCCACGTATCGGCCCATTGTGCTGTTCGCCGAAGTGGGCAAGCTCTTTCAAAGAGCAATTGCAGATCGCCTCGTCGCGCACCTAGCACGGGCGGGCCGAACCTTACGGACGGCCAGTTCAGCTTTACGAATTTTCTATTCGTTTGTTCTGACCACGTGACTTAACGTTGAGATGATGTCATTTTCATACATTTGATTAGTTTTCGACTAGCGTTAACGATTGCAGATTATCAACTTGGCTAGGGGTGCTGAACGCTTTGATGGCACACGGTAATTTCCTCATTCACTCGAATATTTCACAAAACTTCTTCCAGGAAATACGTGTTTTTAAAAAAACTGTAAAAGTTTCGTCATTCAGAATCTTGATTGAATGTACAAGGCTTCTATGGATGTACATTTTTCGTATTTTTCATATACGAGTTAATTATGGTCTTTACTAGATTAGTTTTACACAAATTTATATTTTGATTTTTATAGAAGTCGAGATAATATCCACAAGATAGCTGTGTATCCAAAATATCTTTGGAGGTAGGCGGAACAGAGTGTAAAGTCCCGCAAACCTCCGTTGAAAAGGGAGGATCCTCCGGCCAGACGGGATGTTATGTCTGGTGGGCTGCAACTGCCCGATAGATGATTTCGGGCTGTTCTATATGTTCTAATCGCGCGGAGAACTTTGATTGCGCGATTCAGGATTTTCTTATGTGACGCGATAGATGTCGCTACATCACTCCCCTCCGGAGATCGGAGATCGATGGTTCTTGATGCTTCTTGATGCGTGCCAAGCCTGTGGTAAGTTGGTTCCAGTGGGTCGGAACCGAATGCCGCATAGTTCTCGGTGAGTCGGAACTGTCTGCGGTGTTGCCCCAGTGAGTCGGGGTGGTGCTATCCCAGTGAGTCGGGATGATGCTGCAGGCTCCAGTGAGTCGGAGTAGTGCTGCTGGCTCCAGTGAGTCGGAGCGGTGCTGTGCGACGTAGTGGCTTGACTGCTTGCGTCGACCAGGAGAGGTTCTTCATTGCTCTTCATGTGACTGGCCGAAGGTGCAGTGTGCTTCGCCAAGGTCGCTGATGAGGCTGAGGGCAGTGACCAGGTATGACCAGGTAGGCATGCTGGTGGTCAGGATACCCTTTATAGCCGTGGGTGCTGGCTGTATGGCTCGCTGCTCGAAAGCTTGAGGAAGTGATGATGACGTCACGAAGTAGTAGCTGCACGAAGGCTGCGCTGACGTTCTTTGTCGAGGGTCACCAGTTTGGAGGTAGGCGGAACAGAGTGTAAAGTCCCGCAAACCTCCTTTGAAAAGGGAGGATCCTCCGACCAGACGGTATGTTATGTCTGGTGGGCTACAACTGCCCGATAGATGATTTCGGGCTGTTCTATATGTTCTAATCGCGCGGAGAACTTTGATTGCGCGATTCAGGATTTTCTTATGTGACGCGATAGATGTCGCTACATCACTCCCCTCCGGAGATCGGAGATCGATGGTTCTTGATGCTTCTTGATGCGTGCCAGGCCAGTGGTAAGTTGGTTCCAGTGGGTCGGAACCGAATGCCGCATAGTTCTCGGTGAGTCGGAACTGTCTGCGGTGTTGCCCCAGTGAGTCGGGGTGGTGCTATCCCAGTGAGTCGGGATGATGCTGCAGGCTCCAGTGAATCGGAGTAGTGCTGCTGGCTCCAGTGAGTCGGAGCGGTGCTGTGCGACGTAGTGGCTTGACTGCTTGCGTCGACCAGGAGAGGTTCTTCATTGCTCTTCATGTGACTGGCCGAAGGTGCAGTGTGCTTCGCCAAGGTCGCTGATGAGGCTGAGGGCAGTGACCAGGTATGACCAGGTAGGCATGCTGGTGGTCAGGATACCCTTTATAGCCGTGGGTGCTGGCTGTATGGCTCGCTGCTCGAAAGCTTGAGGAAGTGATGATGACGTCACGAAGTAGTAGCTGCACGAAGGCTGCGCTGACGTTCTTTGTCGAGGGTCACCAGTTTGGAGGTAGGCGGAACAGAGTGTAAAGTCCCGCAAACCTCCTTTGAAAAGGGAGGATCCTCCGACCAGACGGTATGTTATGTCTGGTGGGCTACAACTGCCCGATAGATGATTTCGGGCTGTTCTATATGTTCTAATCGCGCGGAGAACTTTGATTGCGCGATTCAGGATTTTCTTATGTGACGCGATAGATGTCGCTACATATCTAGAGAAAGATGTGTAATAACATCATAATTTCGTAAGAACCTTTGTATGGAAATATACCTCAAGTTGGCCGCTCTATAACTGCAAAAATGCTATATTATGCGATGCGTTGGCTATTCGTATTTCGAATGTACAAAGACAATGAATTCATTAAAATTTTGCAATGACTTTTTTTTATTAAACACGAATAAAATAGTCAGAGATTAACGGCATTGCCATACAACGTGGCAATGCCGCCAGCCTTTTGGGCACACTTCCAGTCGACAGCGATGCGGAGGAGTTTCATGACGCCATGTTTTAGCTAGTAGTTTTTGATTTTAGTGTATATATAGTTTTAATTATACTGATGTATGTGTGGTGTAACGAGAATGGATAAAGTGAGAAATGAATATATTAGAGGAAGTTTGAAAGTGGCGCCAGTGACTGAAAAGTTGAAGGGGAATCGTTTGTCTTGGTATGGTCATGTGAAGAGGAGGGATGAAACACATGTTACTAAAAGAGTTATGAGTATACATGTGGATGGGTGGAGAAGGAGAGGGAGGCCAAAGAAAAGATGGATGGATTGTGTGAACAGTGATATGAAAGAAAAGGAAGTTAGTGATAGTATGACGGTTGACAGGATAGAATGGAAGAAAAAAACGTGTTGCGCCGACCCCAAATAAGATGGGACAAGGGCAGGAAGATGATGATATAGTTTTAATTAGTTAAGTGTTTTATGTATTCATTTTACCTGAAATAAATAACTTTAAAAATGGAAAAAAAGAATAAAATAGCTGAATTTTGAATAGGTTCCAAAATTAAACAATGTGTCGCTGATCCAAATTCATTTATTTATTTCGTTTCTCATGTCTTCAACCTCGGGAGAACGGAGGAGCAGCGTTGGTCTCCAAGTAGTAAATACCAGATTGTCTGAAATATAAGAAGAAAAAGAGATATTAGATTTTTAGGGTTCCGTAAAGGGTAAAATAGGACCTATTACTAAGACTCCACTCTCCGTCTGTCTGTCACCAGGCTGTATCACATGAACCATGATAGCTAGACGGTTGACATTTTCACAGATCATATATTTCTGTGTCAGTGGTGGCCGAGTGGTAACGACCCCGACTTACAAGTTGTAGGTCGCGGGTTCAAACCCAGCCAGGTACTTTGTGTAATTTATTTCATCACCACTGCTCTCCAAACTGTGAAGGAAAACATTGTGCGGAATCCGGCATATCCTAGAACCAAAAATTCGAAGACATGTGACATCCACCAACCCGCACTGGGCCCGCGTGGTGGATTACGGCCCAATACCTCTCCTAGAGAGGAGGCCTGAGTCGCAACAGTGGGAACAATATATGGCCGATTAAGCTAAGCTATGTATTTTTGTTGCCACTATAACAATAAAGATTAAAAGGGTGATTCTTTGAAACCGAGATAATGTCTCATTCATCTGGTCTAGTTTTTTCTTTACAATTTAATATTTTATTTGCATTTTAGTTTTCCCCGATCACTAAATGTTTCAAAAGTTCTCATTTGTGCCCAGTGGCTTACGACACAAAATAAATAGGCACGAAAACTAGGCCAGATAAATGAGACAGAGAATATCCCTCAAACCGGTTTCAAAGAATCACCCAATAAAACAGAATAAAATAATTATTCCGTTAACAGGCGCTGTCAGTTGAGACTAGTCATCTCTCAGCTGCCAGTTGCTATTTTAATATCTATATTTAGTTTTTATTTTTATTTTATTTACATTGTTCTCACATGATAGCGACAAGAAACATGTAACAGAGATATTTGTAACATGATTGAAAAGATTGTCCATGGAGTTTCTTGCACATTCTTCTCCATAGAGATCTACGCTTTGGAATGTGCAATTAGCATCATTTTTTCTGACTGACTGACTTCTTGATATTTCAAAAGTGCCTGTAAATGGTTTATTTGAAATAAAATGCTGTAGAATTTTGGATTTTTGAATTATATATGTGGGGCTCCCAGTCAACAAACGTGATATTTTTATTGCCGTTTTTTTGTTTTTAACGGTACTGAACCCTTCGTGCACAAGTCTGACTTGTGCTTGGCCGGTTTTTTATTTTTATAACTGTTACCTACGCATTTAGAAACTGATCCGCTTCTATTGTTCGAAGCGTGATGTTATATTCCTCCAATAGCGTGGCTAGGCGTGGGCGATCTGGTTCTCAAGTCTGCTATTACAATAGTGTCAGAATGGTCTATAATTGATTTCATAATTGTTGATTTTGTCAAGTTTGGTAATCTACTAATATAATGGCGTCATTATGACTTTCCAATGGTCAACTACTGACACTCCATTGATAGAAGTGGCACAGAATGGTAATCTCGTACATATTGATAAATGAATATTTTACGTATGCGATAATCTGCTAAAATTTTGACAGTTCCTTTGATCAGTGACCTACCATTAGATCGTCATTGTGCAGTCATTGCTTTTAATAAGCTCGATATTGTTATTCTACCAAAACTCTATTACGAGACCATTAACCGATCAGTCATCAACCATTATGAATTAGCAGTTTACGAACTTTTAGCAAAATGACAATGGGATCATGTTGTAATGACGAATTTATAAAAATAGCAGACTTGGGCCTCTGGACCTTCGCCCACGGCCTCGCCATTATTCCTTTTATGTAAAACGTATGTGATATGGCTGTACTAAATTAAATAAATAAATAAACAAACTGTTAGTAAACAAAATTTTCAGTCTCTTTATCAGTAATCAGAAACATTATTTCAAATAGAACATTTAGCCACTTTTGAGTTGTTAAAATGTCGGTCAGTCACAATAAATGAAGCTAAATTGCACGTTACAAAGCGTAGATCTTAACGGTCTCTTTCTTTCAACTCATATTATGAGTTTCATATAGTCTTAGTAACATATATTTTTGGTCGCTTCTGGTACTAACTATAACCAAATTGCTTACCCAGTCTTAGGCACAAGTCCACCCATCCTAAGATTGCCCCACAAGAAGCAGTTGCCTGACATAGCGGTGAGGAAGGACGCACAGCGGCGGCCGGTGAAGCCACCAGATTGCAGGGACTCGGCGAAGTAGTAGAAAGATCTGGAAGTTAAAAGATAAAACATGTTATTAACACAAAATGGAACAAAAGAGAGTTTTAGGAGAATCACACATTAATAGTATCGATGATTCATTTATTTATTTAAATTAACTAGCGACCTGCCTTGAATTAAATTATTCTTCTCTATTTCCAACATACGCATAGTAAATACGGAGTACTTCAAGGAAGCATCTAAGGACCTTTGCTGTATAATAAAGGATATGGTCTTATCTCCTGGTATATCAATACCTCCGTTGGGATAAAAATCAGCATCCGGAAAGGTACCGATGTATCCCAGGAGACCGGCGTTTGTATGAATGACTTCAGTATAGACTCGAGAGACATGGAAGCAACATGATTTAAGCGTTTGACAACGTCAATCGCCATATTTTACTTAAGAAACTACAGGATACAATACTTATAAGATTATAGACTACTAGAATACAATTCGATAAAAAGAGCAGAAACAAACGTTTTCGTTCCTTTTTATCAGAATTAAATTATTCTTCTTTATTTCCGATATACGCACAGTCAAATACGGAGTACCTCAAGGAAGCATCTTAGGACCTTCACTGTATATTGTAGCAACATAAGACATGGCCTTACCTCTTATGATCACATTCCTGAGAGCTACTCCTGGCATATTAATATATGGCTTCGGTATAGACTCGAGAGAGATGTAAGCAATATTTCGATAAAAACAGAAGAAATATTTTTTTCTTCTCTTTTTATTAGCATTGAATTATCCTTCTCTATATCCAACATACATAATGTTAAATACGGAATACTTCTAGGAAGCATCTTAGGATCTTAGCTGTATAACAAAAGCCATGGTCTTACCTCTTATGATCACACTCTTGAGAGTTACACCCAGGCATATCAATACCCCCGTTGGGATAGAAATCAGCATCCGCCAAGGTAGCGATGTATCCTAGGAGACCGGCGTTTGTATGAATGGCTTCAGTGTAGACTCCGTCTGAAGGTCGGAACTTATTGTCGTTGGTAACCCAGCCGGGGTAGGCTGCATCACAGGCTGGAGATAAAGAAATAACATTTGTTAATATCGACGGTGAAGTGCTAATAATTTCTAATTGTTAAAGTTAAGCAGTTATATTAACTATTAGCCTGTGTTACTGTAAATATTTTCTTAACCTCCTACGCCTCCCTGCAAGCTTTAGGGTCAGCACTACAGTCAAGCCATAGCCAAGTTAAGATCGTTTCGTTTGCGTTGACCGCGTCGAGTATTCCACGCCTCCGATTCCTTTGTTTTGACCACGTGACTGAGCGTTTAGATGATGTCAGAACAAAGGAATCGGAGGCATGGCCTACTCGAGGCGTTCGACGCAAACGATATGATCGTAACTTGGCTAAAGGGGCAGGTTAGCGCCAGTTTGTTAATGCCTACGGTCCAGACTAAATGTTTCGTCTCGTCGTTTATACCGCGTACATCAAAGGATTGGAACAATTTGCCTGCAGCGGTCTTCCTGTCCGATCATAATGTATGTGTCTTCAAGGCTTGAGTGTATAGGATCTTAATGTATCAACGATTGCATCACCGCTTACCATCAGGTAAGATTCCAATCAAACACTAGTTTATATCATTTAAATAAAAGTTTTCACTAGCTAAGAAGAGCAGGGTGAGTAGTATATCCACTGCCACTATTTTTCAATGCATACCTATCCACGTCGGCAGCTAAGAAATATTCCCTGATAGTCTTAGCATTTAAAAGGCCTCGACCTTCACACTGCCGCGGGATATACAGTCTCCATTATCGATTAATCATACGGAGTCTGTAATTTCCCAGTGACATATTATAAACAGTGAGCAGTGGTGGCCGAGTGGTAACGGCCCCGACTTACGAGTTGTAGATCGCGGGTTCAAACCCAGCCAGGCGCATAACTTTGTGTAATTAATTTCATCACCACTGCTCTCAAAACGGTGAAGGAAAACATCGTGAGGAAACCGGCATGTCCTAGAACCAAAAATTCGAAGACATGTGACATCTACCAACCCGCACTGGGCCCGTGTGGTGGATTACGGCCCATTCCCTCTCCTGGAGAGGAGGCCTGAGTCCCAACAGTGGGAACATTATAAGGCCGACTATGCTATGATATGCTATATTATAAACACTTAAACAATCTCAAACAACTCATAAATCAACCTGTCTATACTAAATTAACTAAACTACTATTACTAACTGTATGGAAGGCACTAAATCGGTTGCGAACCCAGGCAGGCCGCTGCACACACAACTTGGCAAAATGGGGTTTTATAGACCCATCGGATACTCAATGTGAGTGCGGTGCTCCTGTTCAAAACATGAGCCACATCTTGGAATGCCCCAAGTGTCCGTATACCTGCATTTTGGAAGATTTGATGAGTGCTACCGATGCTGCTATTAATGTAGCCACCCATTGGGCCCGAACAGTTTGACGAGTTTACCATCGAAGAAGAAGAAAGAAGAAGAAGACCGGTCTATAAGTGAAACGTTGCACGAAGAACAGATGGTCGATGAGGACGAAAGGTTCTTTAGTGGCGACCACGTACCGGAAGACGTAGCGTTGGAAGGCCTCTCACAAGGTGGACCGATGAACTGTTGAGGGTCGCGGGAATCAGATGGATGGGAGACGCACAGGACCGTTCTTTGTGGCAACGCTTGGAGGAGGCCTATGTCCAGCATTGGATGTCTTTCGGCTGAGATGATGATGATGATGTTGAACCGCATGAAACTTCACTTATCACGTCCATACAAACAGAGCGACGTAGTTGAGGACAGGATTGGAATCTTACCTTTTTTTTTATTCTCGATAGGTTCGCGCTTGACCGCCATCTCACCTGATGGAAAGCGATGATGCGGTCGACGATGGGGCGACGATGGGAACGCGCTTACCTAGAAGTAACCTATTCACTCTTGACTTAAAGATTACCGGGTTGTAGCTATCAGGAAACACACATTCCGGCAAGGAATTCCACTCCTTAGCTGTACGCACAATGAATGTGTTCCCAAAACGTTTTGTGCGTATAGGTGGAATGTCCACCATGTACCGGTGGCGCGTTGCCGTACGCCTGGTGGTCCGATGATGGAACCTGTACCTTACCTGTAATATAAGCGATCTGTCCAGCAACACGCCTGCCAATGATGCCAGCCTGATGAGCTCCAAGACTGTGCCCCACTACATGGTACATAGTCGGGCTAGCACCAGTGACGGAGTTCAACCACTCTATAAAATTGGCCACACTTACACCTGTTAACAAAAATAAAAAACTTTTAATTAAACATATAAAGTAAGTAAAAAAAAAATATGTTTATTTGTACCAATAGGGGGTACACTGTTTTGACAATTTTATACAGGGTTATTTGTAAAACGCTGGTAACCTCTTAGGACTATATTACTAACATCATAAACAACAACTTTTATTTATTTATTTATACTTCATGCACATAAAGGTACAGAGGCGGACTTAATGCCTTAGGCATTTTCTACCAGTCAACCTTTGGGTGATGCAGAGAAGAATAGTGGTAGGTGCAATAAAAGAGAAAGGCAATATAAAAAAGATATACAAATAAATCATAGATACAATACAATATAGGTAAATATAATATATACATAATTTCTTTTTTTTTCTTTTGTTCTATGACTTTTTATCTATTCGCACTTTACTTATAATGATTATATATGATTCAATAAAAACACTTAACTAATTAATACTATATATACATTAAAAGCAAAAACTACTAGCTAAAATATATGACGTCATAAAACTCCTCCGCATCGCTGTCGACTGGAAGTGTACCCAAAAGGCTGGCGGCATTGCCACGTTGTATGGCAATGCTTAATCTCAATCTTTATAAGTAAAGTGCGAATAGTTGTAAATATCCCACTTGGTTCACGTCTGATTAATATGTGATATTGAATTTTTTAAATTTATCATATTTTGATTTTTCACATCGTGAGGAAACCGGCATGTCCTAGAACCAAAAATTCGAAGACATGTGACATCCACTAACCCGCACTGGGCCCGCGTGGTGGATTACGGCCCATTCCCTCTCCTAGAGAGGAGGTCTGAGTCCCAGCAGTGGGAACATTATAAGGCCGACTATGCTATGCTATGCTATCATATTTTAGTTCAACAGAATTTCATACAAAAATAAAAATATTTAAATTAAACGTTCTAAATGTTACGAAGTCTTTGCGAAGCAAGCGATAGTACAATAGCGGAGGGGAGCGGGGATCGGGCGGCGGGAGGCGTACGTGAGTACAGCAAAATACAGAGTTGAAATGTGTTAGACAGAACAACGAAATCTTGAATGTTAGTTTTTGGTAAATTAATTATGTTTTGCAAAAAGTCACAGAACAAAAGTTGTTGTTTATGATCTTAGTAATACAGTCCTGCAAAGTTGTTAGTTTTTTACAAATAACCCTATAAACGTCATCAGAAAATTGCACTGCAGACTGCATGATTGTAACAAATCTTTATTTGATTATAATTTCTTAATTTATATTTTGTAAACAATCGTCTTTTATACGAAAAATCACATCAATCACACATGATTACTTGCAATTTTCCGGTGAAATATACAGTACACCTAAGTCTATTGGATTTGGGTATGGACACGGATATCTATAGGTATATCAGCTGAGGATGCCGATCATTGTTGAAGCTCCGTCCAGGGACTCTGTTTTGTGGCGATGGCTGGGTATCGAGCATTAAACAAACTATTCTAGATTACACAACTGATTTATTATGATGCAAGATGCAACGTCAGCGCGGATTCTGTCAAAGTGACATGTGTCACTTTTCACTTAGTTCGTTCATTCGTTGTCAAGCTTCCGTACTATTGACTTCTCCGACATGTATATTTATTTATTTTTAAAGGTAGGAAATTATCTAATGAAATTATCTAATAATCGTTGAGCTCCTTAGTAGTCCTGGGTTGAGCTTTACGAATACTGACAAATGCTTGCACTGACTGGACAGGTCCACTCAAATCTGTATGGTTCTTTCTTCAAAAGACCATCTCAGACAAATCTGCATGGTTTTCTTGTGATTTGACCATTACATATTAACTGTATGGACTTTAAAAGAGACTTTGACCCCTGAGTTTGTTTCGGTGTTTCTTCTCAGAGTAGTCAGCTAGGAAACATCGGCCTCATCTAGTTTAAAATGACGAAAAAAAAATTTGACGTGTAAAAGTGTTTTTTAAACCTACTTACAAAATAAATATCATTTATCATTGATGACTTCTCGCGCTCTAGGGCGGAGCAGGACGGACTTTTACTGACTAAAACTATTCTATATTCCTTCAGAAGTAATTCCATGGACCCAGTAGGCTTTGGTCCGGCTGGGTTCCCATGGTTTAGCTGACATCTCTTTAAGACGCATGTGGAACATTACGTGCTTGTCGTCCTGAAGGTTGATATGAAGTGTTTAAGACGAAGTCATCTTACTTACCAGAGGTTACGGTGTTGGCTACAGCAGCCAAGTAATTGATGGTGCCAGCACCAGCGCTCCAGTCCACTACGATCACGTTCACGTCTTCAGCGGATAGGAATGCTGCAAAGGAAAAATACTCTATGTAATTGAGTATATAACATATGACGCAAGGTTTTTCAAGAGTCAAAGATTCAAATCATTTTTAACCGATTTCCAGAAAAAGGAGGAGGTTTTTAGTTTGGTTGTATTTTTTTAATGTTTGTGATGATGGACCGATTTGAATTTTTTTTCTTCTTAAAGGATATGCTTTCAAACTGGTACCATTTTTTTCAAAATCCAGTTCTGATGATGGGATCCTATCTGATAAGGAATCGAGGGAACTCCTTAAATATTATAGGCAAACATATAGTGATTTTGGTATTTTCATCGAGGACATAAGCATTTACAGTCAAAAAGTAACATTTCTTGAAATGGAACTGATGAAGAAGACCAGAAATGGCCAATGGAACTTCATACTCGCATAGATATCACAATGAAGATAGTTAAGCAATTATGACAATACAAATAAATGAATGGTTCTGAATAGTTTTTGAAAATGGTATCACCGAAGTGGTCTAATGATGATGATGGAGCCGGAAGATAGGCACCGGAACTCCGTAACTAATCAATATATTCTAGCCGTGTTTGGGCTTATTAGAATTTCCATGAAATGCAGTTTGGCTATAAGGTACTAACGAACTGATCTGATGATGGAGCCGGAAGGTAGGCACTGGAACTCCGTAATTAATCAATGTATCCTAGCCGTGTTTGGGCTTATTAGAATTGTCATGAGATGCACTTTAGCTATAAGGTACTATGGAACTGATTGCTTGTCTATATTATGTGTTTTTTTGAAGTCGGTTCAAAAATGGTCGTGTATGATATTCGTAACTGGCCGTTGAAAAAAATCCTCAAATTCTTACCAGGAACCAAGGCCCTGTTGAAGTCTGCAGTGACGTCATCCAGCCATCCATGGAGCAAGATTATGGTTCTCCTCGCCGGGTCGTAATTATTCAGGCCTAGCAGACCTTCATTACCGATCAGCATGGGCTGGCTTACAGTCGGGTTTTGTCTTGAAATAAAAATAGTACATTTTGATACAAGTGGAGAAAGTTTATCATTCCGGCCGAGAGGGAATTCATGCGTCGATGTCGGACACACTTCTCCTGTTCCATATATACATATTCATTTTTAATCGACTTCAAAAAAAAGGAGGAGGTTATCAATTCGGATGTATTTTAATTTTTATGTGTGTTACCTCAGAACTCCGTCGTTTAAGGACCGATTTGCAAATTTTTTTTTCCTCTTAGAGGATATTTTTGCCAATTGGTGCCTTTTTTTCAGAATCCAGTTCTGATGATTGGATTCATGAGGAATCGAGGGAACTCCTCAAATATTATAGGCAACCATATAGTGATTTTGGTATTTTCATTGAAAACTTAAGCTCTTACAGTCAAAAAGTAACATTTTTAGTGAAGTTGAACTGGTGAAGAAGACCAGAAATGGCCAATGGAACTTCATACTCACATAGATATTACAATTAAGATAGATATGTGACTATGACAATACAAATAAATAAATAGTTCTGAATAGTTATGTTGAAAATAGTATCATCTAAATGACCTGATGATGATGATGGAGCCAGAAGAAGAAGGCACCGGAACACTGTAATTAATCAATGTATCCTAGCCGTGCTAGGGCTTATTAGAATTGTCATGAAATGCAGTTTGGCTATAAGGTACTATCGAACTGATCTGATGATGGAGCCGGAAGATGGAAGGTAGACACAGGAACTTCATAATAAAGGAATGCAACCTAGCAGTGGGTTAATTGGAATTGTCATGAGAACTATGCGCTTTGGTTATATATAAGTGTATCGCAACTAAAAAGTGTGAAGTAAAAAACTTTTTTCAAAAAAATAATAACCGACTTCACTAAAAAACACTAAAAGGATCACAATAACTTTAATTTCGGAAGTCGGTGTTAAATAAGACACAAATAATACCGACAAACACCACATATTGTCATAGTCGCTTAACTATCTTCATTGTGATATCTAGGCGAGTAAGAAGTTCCGTTGACCATTTCTGGTCTTCTTCATCAGTTCCATTTCATAAAATGTTACTTTTTGACTGTAAATGCTTACGTTCTCAATGAAAATACTAAAATCACTATATGGTTGCTTATAATATTTGAGGAGTTCCCTCGATTTCGCCAAGATTCCATCATCAGATCCCGACTTGGTGACTATGGGACCATTTGGGAAGTATACCCTTTAAAACGAACAAAGAATTTTACAAATCGGTTGGCAAGCGACGAAGTTATGCGCGAACAAACATAAAAAAAAATACAAACATCCGAATTGAGAACCTCCTCCTTTTTTAGAAGTCGGTTAATAAAAAGCTTATAACTTTTTAACTTTAATTTCGGAAGTCTGAATTAAGGCTATCGCTGCCCAGATTGATGGCTCTGGCGGGCCAGAATTGGCCGCGGACTGTAGTTTGGAGACTCCTGAGTGAAGAGGTGACCTGATCTGATTTCTCTAAGTATTTTATAATTACAAATCATATCTCTTTTACCTGGTATACAAATGGTAGACATTCTGCCGCTCAGGGTTGTATCTTGCCGCTTCAGCTACATCACTGACGGTTCCCCACAGGTCTACCAGATGCAGGGATCCATCTGGACCCTCGACGTACTGGTGACGAAGTTCTTCGTCCAGCTTTCTGATGACAGGGTCATACGGGAGCGCTGAAAGGAATTAAAATTATGTTATGTTTTTATCAGGTTGGGTTGGGTCCAGGTTAGGCTTCGTTTAGGTCATCATCATCTTCCTGCCCTTGTCCCGTGTTATTTGGGGTCGGCGCAACACGTTTTTTTCTTCCACTCTACCCTGTCACTTGTCATGCTATCACTAACTTCCTTTTCTGTCATATCACTCTTCACACAATCCATCCGTCTAGGTGAAAGTCAATAATCCTTCCCTTTTTAGGCTTCCGTACCTCAAAAGGAAAACACGGTACCCTTATAGAATCATTTTGTAGACCGTCTGTCTGTCTGTAAAGACCCTTTAGCTCGAGAATGTGTGGAGGTATCGTGTTGAAATTAAAACCATGTATTCAAGTCTGCCGTCCCTTGAAGATGTGAAAAAAATCAAACTTCTAAATATCGAAAAAATAGATACGGCCGTTAATGTCGCAAATAACATATATTTCGACACTCTCAAGGGAATAAAAAACTCATAGGGAAATCCGTTGACCAAGAATCTTAAAATTTGGCATAAAGAGGTTTTATAGCACAGTTATGGGACAAAATTTGAAAACTGTAGTTGTTTTGTCACAAAAAAATCCTTTTTTTGCGATTCGGAAAAATCTTCGAGACTCCAATTCGGGAATCGAACTATCTACAGTAAGATTGTACGGAACCTTCAGTGCACGACGCCGACTCGCACTTGCCCAGTTTTTTTTTGTCCTATAGAATATAATACAATGGATAAGGATAGAATAGAATAGAATAGTTTTGAGTTGCAACTCGAAGCATTTTTGAACGGTTAGATGAAGACCTACCCTACTCTGTTTCTTTTTGAACGCAGGGCAGTGGACGAATTTCGGTTGAAATTAAGATTATAAAGACGAAAATTTGCAGAAAAAATCAATTCGAGGTTTACCTGACGCAGCAGCGAGCACAAAAAATAATATAGCTGTCAACTTATACATAGCTAATGACGGAGTAATTATAAAATTCAATAAGTATTTTTGTTACTTCATTGCATTGTGAGATAAGATAGAAGCTGTCTATTGATTATATTATTGTTAATCAATTTTGGAATTTTGGCTTGGCTTGTTATTTTAATGTTAACTAGCTTTTGCCCGCAGCTTCGCCCGCGTACATAAAATATAGCCTACGTCACTCAGGAATAAAGCAGCTTACTATCGATGAAAATTTTAGCAATCGGAACAGTACTTTCAGAGATTACCTATTACAGACAATTTTTTTTTTTTTTCTTTTGTTTTTTGTATTATTCTTGATAGGTTCGCGCTTGACCGCTATCTCACCTGATGGAAAGCGAAGATGCGGTCGCCGATGGAAGGCGCTCACCTAGAAGTAACCTATTCACTCTTGAATTAAAGATTCCCGGGTTGTAGCCATCAGGAAACACAGATTCTGGCAAAGAATTCCACTATTTGCCCGTAAAACTCAAAATATTATGAAGTTTATTTAGTATCTATAGGATTTGTAGTCTTATAGTACTCAGGGATAGTGCAGCTACAAATTAGTAAAAGAATTTTCAGATTCGTTTCAGTAATTTCAGAGATTTACAGTTTTCAGATTTTTGCCTAGACTTGTGCTATGAGACCTTGTTTCATGCCAAATTTCAGGGTTCTAGGTCAACGGGAAGTACCCTATGAATTTTGATTTCTTTGAGGGCGTCGACATATACGTTATTTGCGATATGTACAGAAGAATCTTTTCTTTTCGTTAACTTAGATGTTTGATTTTTTCACAGCTTTAAGTAACCGCAGATTTCAATATATAGTTTTAATTTCAACTCGATACCTCCACGTGTTTCCGAGATAAAAGGACTTGACAGACAGACAGACAACAAAGTGATCCTATAAGGTTCCGTTTTTTCCTTTTGAGGTACGGAACCCTAAAAAATCGTAAAAAGTGCAAAATAACTTTAATTTCTGAGGTCGGTGTAATAGTCGTCTCTTCGTAATTTAATACCGGCTTCCGAAATTAAAGTTATTTTGCACTTTTTAGTGTTTTTTTTTTGCATTGAAGTCGGTTGTATTTGTTTTTGTAAAAAGATTTTTAAATCACATTTTTCAGTTGTGTCACAAATAAAAAGTAGCCCTCATCAAACTATAATGGTGTGTAACTTCTATATTAAAATCATGAAAACATTGCTTAACAATTCCAATAAGTCAAGCCCAGGCCTACCTTTCGGCTTCATCATCAGATCAGTTCGATACAACCCCCCTCTTCTTTCAGTCAGTTATCGACTATACGTATAAATAAAGCAATTTTACTTGTTACGTCAGTTCTGCTGTGATCCTATGAGGAGTTCTGTTCCATATCTTCGAAGTTCATGATCAAATCATAACCATATATCTATGGGATCAACTTGAAAGCATAATCTTTCAATCAAAAAAGTAATTTCAAAATTGGTATACAATTGACCGAGAAATCGATAAACATACATAAAAAAAATTCAGCCGAACATAGAACCTTCTTCTTTTTGAAGTCGGTTAAAAAATACTCCCGCGCTCCAAATTGCGAGTTTAACTCGAATATAAACTATATTAAATTTTAAATGAATCAATAAAATAAAAATTATAACAAATACCATAAAATCACAAATTAAATCATTACCTACATTAAATTGAACTTTATAAGTAAATGATTTGATTCTTTATTTTTTAAATTGAATTGTATTGAGTTCAATTGAGTTCAGTTGAGTTCAATTGTGTTCAATTGTGTTCAATTGAGTTCAATTGAGTTCAATTGAGTTCAATTGAGTTCAATTGAGTTCAACTGAGTTCAATTGTGCTCAATTGAGTTCGATTGAGTTGACTTGAATTGAATCGAATTGACTTGGGGATGATATTGACTGTCAGACAAATATACAATTATGCTTCATAATTGTTATTTTCGTCAAAATGATTAGTGTCGTCATATTTATCATTCTTCGATAATAATCTTGTAACGATAAACACCTGGGATTTTTCTATACGTTATCAGTCATGAATTTCACTAAGGGTAACCATTTGTTATGTGTTTTTTTTTTTATATTGGATGTTAAACAAATTGCGCTCCGGACCATGACCTGTACCAAGGCGCGGCGCGAGAGATCGCCGCCGCCGATTGCCCCCACGAGGACACGGCGTTGCTCTTTCCAAGCGGGGCACACCTCCACCGTGTGCTCTACCGTGTCCTCCGGGCGAGGCTAGCTTTAAATTTGAGTTATCACTTAATTATTACCGGCATGTTCTAGAACCAAAAATTCGAAGACATGTGACATTCACCAATCCGCAATGGGCCCGCGTGGTGGATTACGGCCCATTCCCTCTCCTAGAGAGGAGGCCTGAGACCCAGCAGTGGGAATATTATAAGGCCGACTATGCTATGCTACTTAATTATTTACAACAACAATGATGATGCGCAATATTATCAACCAATTTATAAATGATTAGCTGTCGATTAATAATAAGTATAATATGGGATTTTCAAAAGATATATTATCAACACCTGTCTAATTGTTATTTAATAAAGACATCGTCATTCATTAATTTAGGTACACGTCATTTGTTGATAGTTGTCTGGCCATTGATTGGAATGATAAGAGACGGGGAGTAGTGGGTAACTCACCGTCAAATAAGGACCAGGCTCGGTTCGACAGCGTGTCGTGTTCCGTGCTTCAAAGTGATGAAAGCATGATTAACAAGGTTCGCGCTAAGGTTGATGCCTGCCCGGTTTTTTTTAGGGTTCCAAACCTCAAAAGGAAAAAACAAAACCCTTATAGTATCACTTTGTTGTCCGTCCGTCTGTCTGTCTGTCAAGACCCTTTATCTCGAGATCGCGAGGAGGTATCGAGTTGAAATTAAAACCATATACTCAAGTATACAGTACCCTGAAGCTGTGAAAAAATCAAACTTTTGAGTTTATAAAAAAAAAAGATACGGCCGTTTATGTCGCGAAAAACGTATCTTTTGATACTCTCAAGGGAAATAAAGTTCATAGGGTACTTTCCGTTGTCCTAGAATCCTGAAATTTGGCATGAAGCAAGGTCTCATAGCACAAGTATAGAAAAAAACTGAAAACTGTAAATTTGTAGTTGTCACCAGAAAAAAAATTGTAACTCAATTCGGGAATTGAACTGTTTTCGTAGATAAGTTTGTACGGAACCCTCAGTGCGCGAGTCCGACTCGCACTTGCCCGGTTTTTTTTATATTGTATATCATCCATTGATTTTGGAGAGCCAGAACGCGTGTCAGACTTGTACTGACAACTAAAATCCATCTGTGTTCTTTACGAGTAAGTTGCCTTTTGCGTTTTAGGACTACAGGTTTCCTATTCAGAAATTCCACGTAGCCCTAGAAGGCATCGGCCCTGCTGGGTCCCTTTGGTTTTGCTGACACCTCTTTGAAGCGCGCAGGGGACACTACGAGCCGTCGACAACTCGAGTTTGGTGAAATTTAAGCTGTATACTCAAGTCTACGGTCCTTTGAGGCTGTGAATACGGCCGTTTGTGTCGCAAAATACGTATATTCGACACTCTCAAGGGAAACAAAATTCATAGGGTACTTCCCGTTGATCTATAAATTTGGCATGAAGCAAGGTCAAACTAAAACTTAACTGTAAATATGTAGTTATGTCTCAAAAAAAATTACAATTCGGAAAAATCTTCGAAACTTCATTCAGGTTTGGAGGTAGGCGGAACAACCTCCAAACCTGAATGAAGTTTCGAACATATTACATTTACATATTTAGAGAGAGAGTAAAGTCCCGCAAACCTCCGTTGAAAAGGGAGGATCCTCCGACCAGACGGGTGTTATGTCTTGTGGGCAGCTGCCCGATAGATCATTTCGGGCTGTTCTATATGTTCTAATCGCGTGGAGAACTTTGATTGCGCGATGCAAGATTAGTTCTTATGTGACGCCATAGATGTCGCTACACAGGAATTGAACTGCATAGGTAGTAATACAGAACCGTCAGTGCGCGAGTTCGACTCGCACTTGCCTAATTTTTGTTATTGATATAAACTAGTGCTTGAGTGCGATCCCACCTGATGGTAAGCAGTGATGCAATCGTTGATGGTGAGGCGCACTAGTTTATTAAGAGCCTATTCACTCTAGCCTTGAAGACACCTAAACTGTACGAATATAGTTTTGCCTGCTGCGGTCTACTCGTCCGATGAGGGAAGACCGCAGCAGCCAAATTGTTCCAGTCCTTCGATGTACCAGGTATAAACGACGAGGCGAAATGCTTGGTCCGGACCGTAGAGGTTGTACTCCGTTGCATTCTGGCATCGTACCTTGATACATGCATGTGTCTATGTTATAATGTAGAATATTAAGTTTGCCATCGTGGTGAAAGGATTTCCCAATCGACAAAAGTCGATTGCCCAGGGTGTGCCGGACATGACAGAAACTCGGATGGGAGGCTCCTTTTATGCACCCCAAGAGCCTCTCTCGGAGATCCTCTCTCCTGGATACGAGTTGCCATGGCCCACCTGGAAAACTCTAAACAGACTCCGCACCCAAGTTGGGCGCAGCAAAGACAATCTCCACAGATGGGGGTTCTCGGACGGTTCCAATCTTCAGTGCTTGTGCGGCGTCTCTCCGCAGACCATGTCCCACTTTCGATCCTGCATCACGTGCCCTGTTACCTGTTCACGTAGGGACCTAATGACAGCATCAGCGGACGGCACTGCCGTGGCCGAATACTGGGCCAAGCAAGGAATTTAACTAGTTTTGCCATCAATACGTTAAGAAGAAGAATGTAAAATATGTACGGAACCGTTCAAAATGGCGGACGATTTTATTTTGAACACTTTGTACTAGAATTTGAAACAGAACTCTGAAATACAACAAATTGTTTTGTCATGGTGTTCATTTAATTTTAACGAAATGTGATAAGAATTATTTAAGTTTAAAAATAAAATTCAGTGACGAAAAATTGTGATGTAATGTGTTAAAATGAATATTTTTATTTTTATTTGTTGTATAGGTGAGTTAAAAACCAGAAAAAAATGTTCGAAAGAGTTTTAGGCTTCAGTATTTCGGTCGGCAAAATCGGAAACCTTATAGAATCACTTCGTTGTCTGATTGTCAACACCCTTTTTGTTAGTAACGCATAGAGGTATTAAACTGAAATTAATAACATAGCATAACAGCATAATCAGCCTTACAATGTTCCCACAGCTGGGACTCAGACCTTCTCTCTAGGAGAGGGAATAGGCCGTAATCCACCACGCGGGCCCAGTGCGAGTTAGTGCATGTCACAGATCTTCGAATTTTTGGTTTGGTTTTCGAAATTAGGTATTTATTGGTTTTTTTGTGGTTTGTATTTTCTATAATATCGCTGTATTTATAACCATTTTTGTATGAAATCTAAGAAAATTATCATTATTTTGTAATAGAGTTCTACCGTGGAAACAATATGTCTAAAGCTTATGCTATATTTGATGATGTATACGGACTTAAAACTGTTAATGAATGGGATATCTATCTTTGTTTCAATCACTTTCACGTGGGAAATTTTATCTCACGAGTAACTTTTCTTCTCAGGGCGGCAACAAAACAAAATTTTTAAAACGAAAGTTATTAAACCAAGAACACAGAGTTCTTTTTTTAGAAGACAGTCGTAGGTATAGGTCATTGATATTGCTTGCCCTTTGAAATGCATAGTTTCTACGTTGGAACTCTTGATATGAAAAAACGTTTTTTTTATTAGCTTTCATGGTTATAAGTACTTCCATATTACAGAAAATAGCATAGCATAGCATAGTCGGCTTATATTATGTTCCCACTGCTGGGACGCAGGCCTCCTCTCTAGGAGAGGGAATGGGCCGTAATCCACCACGCGGGCCCAGTGCGGGTTGGCTACCAGAAAATACAAAACACAAAAAAAACATAAAAAACCTTTTTTCAAAAAAAGAATAACGTACCTTTAATATAAAGTTTATTTGAACTTATAATTCCAAGTCAATCCAAAGATATAACACTTCAAAGCAACACGTTTTGAATAACGGCATTTTCATACTTTAACCCCTATTATATTACTTATTATATTATAACATGACTGAACAGAGTGTCCATGGAGTTTCTTTCACATTCTTCTCTATAGAAATCTACGCTTTGGGATGTGCAATAAGGATAATATTTCTGACTGTCTTCTTGATCATTCAAAAGTCCATGTTATCTACACTTATAATAAATACGTAGAAGTGAAAATTCTGTACATTCAAAATAGCAAAAAAATAAATGGCAACTTGACCGGGTGTTACTAGACCGACACCGAACCCAAAAATGTGATTAAAAAGAATTTTGTCTGTCTGTCTGTTTGTTCCGGCATCACGCAAAAACTATCGGATCGTTTACGACGAAACTTGGTATAATTATTCTTTAATATCCAGGGCACCACACTGGGTACTTTTTATTCCGAAAAAGTATAAACAATAAAAAAACAAACTTAATTTTGCGACCGAATCGCAAAATTAAGCTTACTGACCCGATTACTGTACCAACCGCAAATAATAAGTTTGTCGTAGGTTACGTCACCCGCAGTGGAGTTTACTAAGGAGCGCTCCACACGGCTAAGATACAATAATATTTTATCTTAAGATACAATATCGCTAGCCATACAATTCTATGGACTATCACACACGTTCGTCGTGTATGGTCGTCGATAATAAATAATATTTCATATTTTCGTAGCTCATAAAACCTAATAAAACCATTTTCGACTTCTACGCGGACGAAGTCGCGGGCAAAAGCTAGTTTAAGATAAACCTACGTTAGACCGACGCACACGTGGACCACGCCTGATTTGTACGTAGAATGACGTCACGTGGCGTGGACCTAATGTAGCTCTACAAGTCTAGTTGCCTGTCGGCTTCTACGTGGACAAAGTCGCGGGCAAAAGCTAGTTTGAAATAAATATTTTTGAATCAGGAAACGCACCCTCCAGCAGAGAATTCAATTTCTTAGCTGCAAGCATAATGACTTGAAATTCACGATTTTTTTTTACAGCACATCTACAGTCAGATATAACGGCAAAACTCTGGCGTACGACCCCGATGTCTTCAGTGAATCGGAAGCGCTGGAATGATGATGAAGTGAGGCAGGTCTCGAAGTTTGCGGCAATGATTGATTTTGTTAATAATGTTTACAATGAGAATGATGATGGAAGCAGTTTTGTTAGAAGACATGGACCTTCGAAACGTAAGTACAATGTATAGGTTTTTTTTTAAGTGAGCGGATAATTTGAAAAATAAACTTTTATTTAATTTGATATAATAATAAGAATAAATGGTGAAGGAAAACATCGTGACGAAACCGGCATGTCCTAGAACCAAAAATTCGAAGACATATGACATCCCCTGCACCCGCACTGGGCCCGCGTGGTGGATTGTGGCCTATTCCCTCTCCTAAAGAGGTGGCCTGAGTCCCAGCAGTGGGAACATTATAAGGCCGACTATGCTATGCTAATAATAAGAATATTTCACTACAATCACACAACGCCATCTAGTCCCAAACTAGACACAGAACAAATGATCGTGCTCATCACACAAGAATTTGTCTTGGGTGAGAATCGAACCCAGGACCTCCGGTATAAAAGTCAGGGCTACTAACTACCAGACCAACAGGGCCAGTCTTAAGTCAGTCAATTTAATTTATGGTTAGTCCCGTGCGCGTTCGGTCACAGATAAGTATCTCATTTTTCTGTGCGTGCAGTGCGTGTAGAATATTGATCATTCTACTTGCATAATTTGGGGCGAGTAATTTTTTTTTAGGTGGGAAAATCATCTCATGACAAATCTCGCTCTTAGGCGGAGCGGGAGATAGTGTTAGAAGCGTCTTGACAGACAGACAGACGGACGGACAATAAAGTGATCCTATAAGGGTTTTTTTTTTGTGTGGGAAAATCATCTTATGACAAATCTCGCTCTTGGGCTGAGCGGGAGATAGTTTTAGACTTTTACTGACTAAAAACCCACTCCTGTTTCTTCTTTGCCTTCGTCCCAGGGCCCCGGGTTTCAATTTCACACTAAACGTGGTGCGCTCTACACTACGCGCGGGTGCCTCCTTTGCTAGCATTACTGCTTTTTTGCTAGCATTACGGCGGCAGCGATTTCTTGCGCCGAGTCTTGGTCCAGGCCATGGTCCGGAGCGAGGAGGAGAGGCAGGCGGTCGCCTCCTTTTTGTCATAAGATGATTTTCCCACCAAATAAAAAAAAAATAAACCGTCGCCAGGATTCCGATGCCGATTTCCGCCCACCGTAGGCACGGGCTTGCTTGACCGTCCGGTAACCGTCCGGACCGAACCCAAGTCATCGACGGCGCGTAGTGTTCCACGGGCGCTTCAAGGAGATGTCAACAAATCGTAGGGGCCCAGCAGGGTCGAAGCCTACTGGGGCCATGGGTTGTGCGAAAGATTAAAGAAGGAACAAGAGTGAATTTTTAACCGACTTCAAAAAAAGGAGGAGGTTATCAATTCGTTTCAGTGTTTTTTTTTCATATTTTTTTTTATCATCATATTTTTTTTATGTTCGTTACCTCAGAACTCTGTCGTTTATGGAACGATTTGCAAAATTTTTTTCCTCTTAATGGATATGCTTCCAGATTAGTCCTATTTTTTTCAAAATCCAGTTCTGATGATGAAATCCATGAGGAATGGAGAGAACTCTTCAAATATTTATTTATTTAAACTTCATGTACAGTAGTGGTACATAGGCGGACTTAACGCAACAAGGCATTCTCTACCAGTTAACCTTTGGGTTAAAAAGACAACACTGTGGTAGGCTACCATAAATATTATAGGCAACCATATAATGATTTTGGTATTTTCATCGAAAACTTAAGCATTTACAGTCAAAAAGTGACATTTGATGAAGAACTGATGAAAAAGACCAGAAATGGCCAACGGAACTTCATACGCACATATATACCACAATACAAACAATGAAGATAGTTAAGCGACTATGACAATACAAATAAATGAATGGTTCTGAATAGTTCCGTTGAAAATGGTATCATCGAAGCGTTCTGATGATGATGATGGAGCTGAAAGGTATGCACTGGAACTCCGTAATTAATCAATGTAACCTAGCCGTGTTTGGACTTATTAAAATTGTCATGAGATGCACGTTGGTTATAAGGTACTATCGAACTGATCTGATGATGGAGCCGGTAGGTGGAAGTTAGACACAGGAACTTCATAATAAAACAATGTAACCTAGCAGTGTTTGGGTTGTGTGTGAAGTTGAATTGTCATGAGAAATAGGCGCTCTGGTTATAAGTGTATCGAAAGTAAAAAGTGTAAAATAAAAAACTATTTACAAAAAAAACTGCATTACAGAAAAAAAAACTAAAAGAATCAAAATAACTTTAATTTCGGAAGTCGGAGTTAAATAGTTTTGTCTCTTCGTTATTTAACACCGACTTCCAAAATTAAAGTTATTTTGATTCTTTGAGTATTTTTTTTTAGTTAAGTCGGTTTTTTTTTTGTAAAAAGTTTTTTTGTCAGTAAGACTCTGATACGAAAGGGCGGGATATGCTGTTAGATGATTTCCCACCTAAACAAAAAGCTGGCGGTTGGCTTTTCTTCTTTATGCCTATAATGTTGAACAATTTTGTCAGGTCATATCTCCCGGAGTTTCGACGAACCTGCTTTGAACCGTTTCGTAAACGTAAACTACGACAAGGATACGAATGCGAAGTTGGATAAAATGGCGGATATCGTGCGGTACCATGTTATTGAGAACCCTGAAGTTTTATTAAATTACAAAAATAAACAGAAGAAGGATTTGCGGTGAGTTTTATTATTTATTGCATGGCAATTAAAATCAGTCCAGTTGGGGAGATCTAATTTCGAGAGAGAGGTCAACCGTCGAATTCAACTCGGCTGGGCAGCGTTCGGGAAGCTGCGCGGTATCTTCTCATCCAATAAACCACAGTGTCTCAAGACGAAAGTCTATGACCAGTGCGTGTTGCCAGTGATGACATATGGTTCCGAAACGAGGTCGCTCACAATGGGCCTCATCAGAAGGCTCAAAGTCTCTCAAAGGACAATGGAAAGGGCTATGCTCGGAGTTTCCCATAATCGAACCTACGACCTCCGGCATAGCATAGTCAGGACCACTGACCACCAGACCAACAGGCCAGTCTTGGCTTAATAACCAAGAGCATCGACTAAAACCTTAGGAGGCTTGCGTTAAGCGGCTGGATTGTTGACATTTCCGTTCCGCATGACGAGAACCTCGTGAAAGCCGAGAAAGATAAACAAATTAAGTATAATGACTTGGCTCGTGAGGTTGTCGATATGTGGGATGTGGACTCGGCTATCATCATCATCATCATCATTTCAGCCAAAAGACACATTGAACGATCCTGTGAGTCTCACATCTATCAGACTCCCGCAATCGTTACTAGGTTATCGGTTCACCTTGTAGGAGGCCTTCCGGTATGTGGTCGCCATTCCAGAACCTTTCGGCCCCAACGGCCATCCGTTCTGCGAGCAATGTGCCCTGCCCATTGCCACTTAAGTTTGGCGATTCTTCGTGCTATGTCGGTGACCTTGGTTCTCCTGCGGATATACTCATTCCTGATTCGATCGCGCAATGAAACTCCGAGCATAGCCCTTTCCATTGCCCTTTGGTTGACTTTAAGTCTTCTGTTGAGGCCCATTGTAAGCGACCACGTTTCACAGCCATATGTCATCACTGGCAACACACACTGGTCATAGACTTTCGTCTTGAGACAGTGTGGTATATTGGACTAGAAGATACAGCGCAGCTTCCTGAACGCTGCCCAGCCAAGCTGACTCGGCGATTATTGTACCGATATTCGTGTCGGGCAGTGGCTTAATAACCAAGAGCTTCGACCAACACCTTAGGAGGCTTCTTTTTTGGAAAAGTTTTTTATTTTACACTTTTTAGTTATGGTACCACCACTAAAAAGTACCCCTCAGCCAAACTTAAATATTTTATAGCTAGAGTGCATCTCATGACAATTCTAATAATCCTAAACACGGTTAGATTACATTAATTTATTACAGAGTTCCGGTGCCTAATTTTAGGCTTCATCATCAGATCAGTTCGATATACCCCCTCTTCTTTCAGTCAGTCATCGACTACTACTGATCTGATGATCATGAACACATGTGTACATAAGCGAAATAATTATTTATTTTTAGGCTACTAAGATCCCGTAGTCAAGCCCATAGTAGGTGTTGGATCTTTTTTTTCTGTAGTAAATCATTTAATGACGTTTCCCGCTCTTGGGCGGAGCGTGAGATAGTGTCAGACTTTTACTGACTAAAAAGCCACTCCTGTTCCTTCATTGTCTTCGTCCCCAGTAGGATTCGACCCTGCCGGGCCACTACGGTTTTTTTTTTATTTGGCGGGTAAATCATCTTATGTCAAATCTCGCTCTTGGTCGGAGCGGGAGATAGTGTCAGACTTTTACTGACTAAAAAGCCACTCCTGTTCCTTCATTGTCTTCGTCCCCAGTAGGATTCGACCCTGCCGGGCCACTACGGTTTTTTTTTATTTTGCGGGAAAATCATCTTATGTCAAATCTCGCTCTTGGTCGGAGCGGGAGATAGTGTCAGACTTTTACTGACTAAAAACTCACTCCTGTACTTTCGTTGCCTTCGTCTCAGGGCCCCGGGTTTCGTTTTCACACTACCCATGGCCCCAGTAGGCTTCGACCCTGCTGGGCCCCTACGGTTCGCTGACATCTCCCTGAGTAGGTATTGGAGCTGCAATATTTGAATTTTAGTTCCTATGAGGGGACATAGATGTCGCTACATGTGTTTAATAATAAAATTTCTTTGTTTCAGGAAAAGCTTAGACGCAGTAGATGTTTTCTCTGAAATCAAATCATTCAGTACTGCAGAAAATAAATTGAATGATTTTTCTTCTCAAAGTAAGCGCAAACCATTCAGTCATTCATTCACTCATACTCACCTCGATCGTCTTTAATAGGTTCGGTAATTCATCACAAATAAATGGTCACCAGACCATCCGGGTGACTGAAGGGTTGTTTTGATCCTGCACCTAGCTGTGCACTGACGCCTAATACCCGCTAATACTTGTCGTGACCTGTGTTGCACTTAGTAACGGTGGAGTCCAACTTGTGACCTTTTTTAAATAATTTTGGGAACAAATCGCACGCTTCATCAAAAGGAGACGTAAATCAAAAAAGAGGTCATTGAAAATAGAACCTTATTTTTGAAACGTGTGTTTTCAGATTCAAACACCCTCTTTTTGAGTTAGGTCTTTTTATGAGTAAGCATGCGAAATGGAACATGCTGTAAAAATTATTGGATTCGATTCAGTTATTGATTCTGAACAAACTATATTCCGATTTCGCATATACTAAAAATAATGTTGTGTTCATTATTGTTACAGTAGAACGCAGAGCTGTATTGCATGACAACGCTGTAACTACAGCCAATCCTGAAGTTATATTACATAGCGATGACGCACCACATATTAGAGCACATCAAGATGATGAAGACAGAATCACTGATGAAGTTGCATATAGACCAAGTTTCCCAAATGATGACGATGACGAGAAACCAAAAAAGGAAGGTATCAATCTGAAAATCAATAACAAAGAAAATTTTAGGCAAAAAACAGACAAAAAAGATCACGGAATCCTACCAGAGATTACTAACAATCATGAATTTGGTAAAAAAACTCAGAATAATAAAGCTTTAGGCAAGAAAAATAAAAATAAAGCAGATACAAATATTCCAAATAAGACTGGTTCAATAAAGAATGAATATAGTGCAACGAAACAAATTTACAGTCACGAAAAACTGAACAAAGACAGCGTACGCCCAAAAAATAAACATAACGACAGTATAAATAAAAAAGATGGCATCACAAATAAGAATATTGAAAAACATAAAAAGGGCAAAAACAAAAGATATCTTTCGCCAGTTGAGAGGTTGATTTTAAATATTGATGACAACGGAAATAATGACCATATTAAATTGAATTCTATTTATGCACATAAAGAAAGAACTGAAAATAGAAATAAACACTATAACAATAGGAAAGAGAATAAAGACAAATTCGATACAAATAAAAATGACAGACATAACAATAAAAGGGAAGAAAAACATAGTTTATGGATTAAAGTTGACAGTAAAAATGATGAAAAATTGGATACAAAAGAAAAAAAATGGGATAAAAATCCCGACAAATGGAGCAAAAAAGGAAAAGAATTGGATAAGAAGTGGAGCAAAAATGATAAGGATAAGGTTTTCAACGAGGGTAGTAGGAGTAAGAAAGAAAAAAAGGAGGACCAAACCAATGATAAATATGGTTACAAGGAAAAAAATTGGGATGCAAACGATGACAGATTGACCTTTGACAATTGGAGTAAAAATGACAAAGTCAAGGTTAACAATGACGAAAGTTGGAGTCGGATAGAAAAAAAACGAGACAAAAACAATAATAAATATAGTAACAAACAAACCAATTGGGATACAAATGATGATAGGCTAAAAAAGGAAAAAGACCGGAATAAAATGAACAAACAACGCAACCATCAAGATAAAAAGATCGACAAAATGGAATATGAATGGAATAAAAGACATCAAGCCTATGACAAAAACGTAGACGATGATAATATCGGCAATGAATGGAATCAGAATGATAAATATTTAAATGAAAGGGATAATGAATTTAAGAAAAGAGACAATGAGTGGAATAAAAAAGATGGTGAACGGAATAAAAAACACGATCGAACCAATGATAGAAATAAATCAGGAAACCAATATCCAGAAAAGCAGGTTGATGTATACAAGGATGTTGTAAGACACGGCAGATATAAAATAGTGGACAGGAACAGTAGGGATAGTTCTACGAATGATCAATAGTCTTCTATTAAGATAAATAAATGTCTATCTTCAGATTATTGTTGTTTTAATAAAGACCTTTTTAAACAAACTTCAAAAGGGAGGAGGTTCTATGTTCGGCTTGACCGCTTTCTCACCAGGGGCCCAAGTCTACTATTATTTTAAATTCGTCATTCCAACACGATCCCATTGTCATTTTGCTTAAAGTTCATAATCTGCTAATTTATAATGATCGATAATTCATCGGTCAATGATCTCGTACTAGAGTTGTGGTAGAATGACAATATCGAGATTATTATAAGCAATGACTGCACAATGACGTTCTAATGGTAGGTCACTGATCAAAGGAACTGTCAAAATGTTTGCAGATTACCGCATACGTCAGACATTCATTTGTCAATATGTACGAGATTACCATTCTATGCCACTTCTTTCAATGGAGTGTCAGTGGTTGACCATTGGAAAGTCATAATGGCGCCATTACATTAGTAGATTACCAAACTTATCAAAATCAACGATTATGAAGTCAATGATAGATCAGATAGAATAGAATGATAGACCATTCTGACACTATTGTAATAGAGGACTTGAGGCCCTGTTGGAAAACGACGATGCGGTCGACGATGGAACGCGCTTACCTAGAAGTAAACTATTCACTCTTGACTTAAAGATTCCCGGGTTGTAGCCATCAGGAAACACAGATTCCGGCAAGGAATTCCACTCCTTAGCTGTACGAACAATGAATGTATGTATGTTCACCGATTTCTCGGTCAATTGTGGACCGATTTTGATTTTTTTTTTTTGATTGCAAGGTTATGCTTCTGAGTGGGTCCCATATAAATATGTTATGATTTGATCATGAACTTCGAAGATATAGAACAGAACTCCTCATAGGATCACAGCAGAACCATCGTAACAAGTAAAATTGTTTTGTTTATACGTGTAGTCGATGACTAACTGAAAGAAGAGGGGGAAAATATCGAACTGATCTGATGATGAAGCCTGAAGTTAGGCACCGGAGCTCTGTAATAAATTAATGTAATCTAACCGTGTTTGGTATTATTAGAATTGTCATGAGATGCACTCTGGTTATAAGGTGTTTAAGTTTGGCTGAGGGGTACTTTTTAGTGGTAGTACCATAACTAAAAAGTGTAAAATAAAAATATTTTACAAAAAAAAAAACAACCGATTTCAATGTTGTAATTTTTTTGTTTCTTAAGCTTGACTCGCATCGAATTTTGTAACTTAGGAACTCGCATCATCATCATATCATTTCAGTTTTTGTTTTTCGGGTGGGAATATCATCTAATGACATCCCCGCTCTTGGGCGAAGCAAGAGATAGTGTCAGACTTTTACTGACTAAAAACCTACCCCTATTCCTTCTTTGCCATTATTCCAGGGCCCCAGGGATCTCTTTCGCATCACCCATGGCCCCAGTAGGCTTCGACCCTACAGTTTGCTGACATCTACTTGAGGCGCGCGTGGAACTGTACGCTTTGTCGACGAGTTGGGCTCGGTCTGGACGGTTACCGGACGATCGGACGGCGAGCTACCCATACGGTGGCCGGAAATCGGGATCTGGATCCCGGCGGCTGGGGCGTGAGGGCCGCGCCCTCGCTCGTGCGAATGCGGCCTCCTCCTTTGCTAGCATTACTGCTTCGCAGAAGGAGACGACCGCCTGCCACTCCTCTTGCCGATGCTTGCTAGGGTTGCGGAATCGTTTGAAATAATGACCGTGGCTTTAAAACACAAACAAGTGAAGGAAGTAGGTGGGTTTTAACCAGGTGGGCAAAACGTGTTACCTTTCCAGAAGTCCTCCCATGGCCCGTCAGCCCTGCGGGCCCCTACAGTATTGCTGACATCTGTTTGAGGCGAGTATGGAATACTCCGCGCCGTCGACAACTCAGGCTCAGTCCGGTGACTACCACTACGGTAGCTGGTAGTGGGAATCGGGGTCTCGGAGGTTGGGTGAGGATGTTCATTCCCTCACGCGTACAGCCGTCTCCTTCGCTAGCATGACTGCTTCGTAGAAGGAGGCGACCGCCTGCCATTTCCCCTCGCTCCTAACCATCTTCTGAAACAGGGCCCAATGCGACAAGTCACCTTCACCAATCGCCACCACGAAGACACGGCGATGCTCTGCCCAGGCGGACGTCGCAAATCATATTTTATAAACCCCTAACTTGACACTGATGTGCAAAATGAAGAAAAGAAAGGAAGAAAAGAATATTTCTTCAAGCAAGTTGCAAGTTGACAGCGTCACTTTTTTTGTATTATTTCCATTCCTGCAGTACGGGGCGGAAGACCTCGTTCAAAAACGATCACTATGACGATGAGGGGCTTATTAGACCCCGTAACGTAAGAAAATTCTTGCTTTTTATACGGGGTCACTTTGACCTCGTACCACACTAAGCGGTACGAGGTCAAAGTGACCCCGTATAAAAGTAGATACACCACTGCATTCTGTTTTAATAGGGAATCTTAGGTAGGTTTATATTCGTCTTTTTTCTATACCAAACCAAAGTTACGGCTTTCGATTTGACAGTATGACGTGACGTCTCAACATGGCAATCGATTTTTTTCTTATTTGGAACGCATAGTACGACGCGTATTTGACCTCATTCCGTGCTGAACTTGTTAAACACAAGATAAATAAAATGAAAAGTAACAGTTAATAAAAACGCAAAAAACATAAGTTATTTAAGCATTCACTTTAACGTGATCGACCACGTTAAAAAACAAGCACTAAGGCCACAGAAGATAATTTTAAACAGTTTTTTAACGACATAATAAAACAAAATATTTTATTGTATATTTTTATTTTAGTGCTAAGTGAATACATGTACTTCAGAGGTGAAAATTGTTATTCTGTAGTTTGAAATTCGAAGCCATTGTGTTCCGTTACTTTCTACAAGAGTCCATGAACACATAAAAATAATGTTCAGATTCACTTTTAAATTAACTGTTGTGTTTTGTATTGGTAAGTTATTTATTTATATGAATGTACTTGGAAATATATAAGTATGTTTATCAGTTGTATATTTATTTATTTATTTAAACTTCATGTACAGTGGTGGTACATAGGCGGACTTAATGCCACAAGGCATTCTATACCAGTCAACCATTAGGTTAAAAAAGACAACACTGTGGTAGGTGTGCACAATAAATAAGTAACAGATATTTTTGAAATAGAATATAGTATCGTTAAATTATGTGACTTATAATAATAAAATACGTATATATGCTAATATAATAAACTAATAAATAAGAAATTATAGTAATTAAGAGAACTTAAAATATAACAATTATGACGAAGACAGAACTAAGATTGAGAGGACTTCAAGTAGTAGTTCCGAATTTTACGCTTGAAGGAAAATTTACTTTCAGCTTTTTTGATGTCAAGGGGAAGCACATTCCAGAGTTTTATGGTAGAGACAGTGTAAGAATTAGCCATAAACCCAGTACGGTGAGAAGGAATATGAAGAAGCATGTTTTTGGATGCTCTTTGTATAATACTTATAGCCCAAGTTCTGTTTAGTCTGGGACTAGATGGCGTTGTGTGAAAGTTGTGGAATAAAAAAAATAATTGCGCGGGGAACTTTGAAGGTGGAAAAACATTGGATCTACGGGGGCCACGTACGCCAATCTGGGCGGTCGGTCTCTGTACATTTATATTTATTTATTTATTTTATTTATTTATATATAACATACAATTGTTTTAACAGGTATACCCAAGATAACAAATGTAGTCGCAAAATAGCCGCCCTCAGAGACCCCACCCACAGACTGATCAAATATCCATTAGTGTAGTAGTAGGCAATGGCCATGGCCCACCTGGAAAACTCTAAACAGACTCCGCACCCAAGTTGGGCGCAGCAAAGACAATCTCCACAGATGGGGGTTCTCGGACGGTTCCGATCTTCAGTGCTTGTGCGGCGTCTCTCCGCAGACCATGTCCCACCTTCAATCCTGCATCACGTGCCCTATTACCTGTTCACGTAGGGACCTAATGACAGCATCAGCGGACAGCACTGCCATGGCCGAATACTGGGCCAAGCAAGGAATTTAACTAGTTTTGCCATCGATACGTTAAGAAGAAGAAGAAGTAGGCAATAAACATACATGGTAGTCGATGGTCAGTCTCAAGCAGCACCCTGGAGAACCGGCACAAGTTACACAGAGGACAACACACTTAGTGTCACCCTCTCGAATTCCGCCAATGTGCAAGAAAAAATATCTAACTGTAGAGAGACACTATTAAGTATTTCAACCGCCCGAGTCACGGGTTCGAACTTTAACAGATTGGTGTAGACTACCGGGACCTTAAACAGCCTTTCTCTCGGTCCTGAGCGTAGTCTACTGTTTGGAACGAGCAATCTCAACGATTCTAGTATTTGTGGATTATCTAGAATACCCCGTAAAACCAAAAATACATACTTTGTAAGTACGAGATTGCGTCTTACTTCCAACTTATATTAACCAACCATCCCTATAACAAAGAGGGTTGGATACATAAGTGGATAGAAAGGGTATACACCAAATTGCCTCATAGCTAGGTAATTAGGGTGTTGTGGGTAGGCTGTATTTGACGAGCGCGTAACATCTGTGTCACCAGGAACCACATGGTATCACTTCACTTTTGTTTTGTTTCACCTAACTCCTTTCCAATTGTAATCTAAACCTTTGCACTTAAACTTATTTCTGGAAGACAAAATTATTTTCGCCAAGATTTATATTTTATTTGTCTTAGACCAAGGTGGCAGCTAATTGCCGAGCCGGTGCAACGAAGTCTGTCTCGTTTATGCGTCATCACGGTGATCGTCGCGTCGCCTGACATTATATTATTGTTGAATATTGTGGGTATAGTGAGCAAGATAGTTTGTAACTACCGTGGCATATTTGTAAAAAGCAAAATTATCACACAAATACACTTGTATCAATTTTTTAGTTAAAGTAAGGGTTATATTTATATAGGTTTATGTATATGTTATATTTTATTTACCATCATCCGTGCGTCACTGCGGGGTGCCAGCTGAAAATCAGCGCTGGGTGTCTGACGCCCAGCAATTGCTGAGTTGGCGACCCTTTCGGTTCTGGCACGCTCAGCGCAACTGTATTGTAAATCTGTATTCTTTTTTTTTGTGTTGTTGCCTATTGTATTGCCTGCATCGAATAAATACCATTCTATTCTTCTATTCTATTCTATTCATATATGGCAACCAGACTAGATTTGTAGAGTTACATTAGGTCACGTCACGTGAGGCGCCGCTACCACGAATCAGGCGTGACCCACGTGTGCGTCGGTCTAATGTAGTTATCGTTTCACAAAGGTGGTACAGGACCTTGGGGTCCAGAGTAAGTACATAAAAACAATGCAACCATATATTGTTTTCCAGTGTCTCAAAGTTTTTCTGCTGCAAATGTTCGGAAGTACAACGTGGAGGAGGAGGCGTTTAAGCTGTATAAGCAGGACTTCAAGTCGGTTCTGAAGAGATTCAGGAGGACCACTGACTACCTGAAGATATTAGAGGATAGGGTAAACTATATCTCATCATCATCATCTTCCTGCCCTTGTCCCATCTTATTTGGGGTCGGCGCAACACGTTTTTTTCTTCCATTCTATCCTGTCAAAAGTCATACTATCACTAACTTCCTTTTCATTCATATCACTGTTCACACAATCCATCCATCTTTTCTTTGGCCTCCCTCTCCCTCTCCACCCATCCACATGTAAACTCATAACTCTTTTAGTAACATGTGTTTCATCTCTCCTCTTTACATGACCATACCAAGACAAACGATTCTAAACTATATCTATACTTATAATAAATCTGTAAAGTGAAAATTCTGTATATTGAAAATAAAAAAAAAAAAAATGGCAGGGGGTGTTACTAGACCGACATCGATACCGAACCCAAAACCGTGATTAAAAAAATTTTTGTCTGTCTGTCTGTCTGTTTGTTCAGGCATCACACAAAAACTACCGGTTCGATTACGATGAGACTTGGTACTTATAATTATTCTTTAATATACTGGGCACTACACTGGGTACTTTTTATCCCGGAAAAATATATACAATAAAAAACAAACTTAATTTTGCGGTTCGATCCCTGGACCCGATTATTGTACCAACCGCAAATAATAAGTTTGTCGTAGGTTACGTCACCCGCAGTGGAGTTCATTATACGCTGCACACGGCTTAGATACTATAATATTTTATCTTAAGATACAATATCGCTCGCCATACAATTCAATGGACTATCACACACGGCGAAGATAATAAATAATATTTCATATTTTCGTATCTCAAAAAACCTAATAAAACCATTTTCGACTTCTATGCGGACTGGGCCAGCGTGGTGGTACACCACACCACACCGCTTTGGGCCCGAGAGGATCCAAGAGTTGGGACTTGAGGTGGCATTGCACAAGTCCGAGGCCATGTGCTTCCACGGCCCCCGGAACACGCCACCAACGGGGTCCCAACTAACGGTAGGAGGAGTTCACATCGGCGTCGAGTCGACGATGAAGTACCTAGGACTCGTCCTCGACAGCCGATGGAATTTCGAGGAGCATTTCCGCCGTCTGACTCCCAAACTGGATAGTGCTGGGACTGCCCTCAAGCGGCTCCTTCCCAACCTAGGGGGTCCAGACGCCTCCTGCCGGAGGCTCTATGCAGGAATCGTACGGTCCATGGCCCTTTATGGGGCGCCGGTATGGGCGCCGTCGCTACAAAAGCGTCCAACTCCAGGCTGAACGCAAGCCAGAGGGTCATGGCCATCCGGATGATGCGGGGATACCGCACAATTTCCCGCGAAGCAGCGAGCCTCCTTACCGGCCAACCACCGTGGGATTTGGAGACAGTCCTTGCACGCATGCACGATCTGCGCATGGAGATGCCACGCCGGGGCGAAACTCCGCTGCCGCGCCAAGTCGCGGCATGGCGGAAAGACTTCCGGCGGGAACTCATGGTAGAATGGCAACAGCGACTGTCGCAACCCAGTGCTGGGCACGCCATAATTATGGGAATAAGACTCCTCTTTGAGGAGTGGCTGGAAAGACCTCACGGCGTCCTCACCTTCCGCATGACGCAGGTCCTCACTGGACATGGTAAGTTCGGGAGGTTCCTGCACCAGATTCGTGCGGAAAAAACGCCCGGGTGCCACCATTGTGTGGACCGCCCGGAGGACACGGTGGAGCATACGGTAGAGGTGTGCCCCGCCTGGGCAGAGCACCGCCTTGTCCTCGTGGGGGCGATCGGCGGCAGCGATCTCTTGCGCCGGTCCTTGTTACAGGCCATGGTCCGGAGCGAGGAGGACTGGCAGGCGGTTGCCTACTTCTGCGAAGCAGTAATGCTAGCAAAGGAGGCGGCCGATCGCGTGAGGCAAAGGTCCTCACGCCCCAATCGCCGCCGGGATTCCGATCCCGATTTCCGGCCACCGTAGGCGCGGGCTTGCGGACGGCGAGCAATGGGTGGCTTGCGGTCGGTGAGCAATGGGTGGCTCGCCGTCCGATCGTCCGGTAACCGTCCGGACCGGGCCCAAGTCGTTGACGGCGCGTACTTTTCCACGCGTACCTCAAAGCGATGTCAGCAACCGTAGGGGCCCAGCAGGGTCGAAGCCTACTGGGGCCATGGGTGATGCGAAAGAGATCCCCGGGGCCCTGGAAATAAAATGGCAGAGAAGGAACGGGAGTGGGTTTTTAGTCAGTAAAAGTCTGACACTATCCCCCGCTCCGCCCAAGAGCGGAGATGTCATTAGATGATTTTCCCTACCGAAAAGTTGTAAGCTAACTTTTTAATGAGTATCAGGAGAGGACGCGGACCATCCGGAAGATACGGTGGAGCAGACGGTGATAGTCAACCCAGCTTACCCAGCATTTTTTTATTTCGGTGGGAAAATCATCCAATGACATCCCCAGCTCTTGGGCGGAGCGTGAGATAGTGTCAGACTTTTACTGACTAAAAACCCACTCCTGTTCCTTCGTTGCTTTTTGTATCGCGGCCGAGTCTTCCTTTCATAATCAGACCCTTGGCCTCAGTAGGCTTCGACCCTACTGGGCCCCTTTGGTTGCTGACATGTCATTGAGGCGCGCGTGGAATACTACGCGCCGTCGACGACTTGGGCTCGGTCTGGACGATTACCGGACGGTCGGACGGTGAGCTACCCATTGCTCGCCGTCCGCAAGCCCGCGCCTACTGTGGCCGGAAATCGGGATCGGGATCCTAGCGGCTGGGGCCTGAAAGTCACGCCCTCGCGCTTGCACGTGCGGCCTCTTCCTTTGCTAGCATTACTGCTTAGCAGAAGGAGGCGACCGTCTAACACTTCTCACCAAGGCCCGGCGCGAGAGATCATTGCCGCCGATCTCCCCCACGAGGACACGGCGGTGCTCTACCCAAGCAGGCACACCTCTACGGTGTGCTCAACCGTGTCCTCCGGGCAGAGCTCAGCCAGCTTGGGCAGTGCTCCTAGAGAGAAGGCCTGAGTCTCAGAACTGGTGTTGAGACCACCGCTCTCAACACCACCGCGAGCCGCCGGCGGGAGTGAACGAGAGGAGCGGGTGCAGCGGGGAGCCAGCTGGTCGGCGACGGCCACTCGGCTCATCGCGCGCCCTACACCGCACGTAAACCGGCAGTCAGCTGTTGCACGCCTCCACGCACAGCTGCGCTTGCGCATTTCTTCCAAATTCCATTTCATATTTTCATACTTACGTAACTATTAACGGACCGTTGTAATTTCTTTTTATTTTCACATTATACTTGTTTATTTATTTTATAATTTATGTACACACATGGAGAGCAGTGGTGGCCGAGTGGTAATGGCCCCGACTTACGAGTTGTAGGTTGCGGGTTCAAACCTAGCCAGGGCATTACTTTGTGTAATTTATTTCATCACCACTGCTCTCAAAACGGTGAAGGAAAACATCGTGAGGAAACCGGCATGTCCTAGAACCAAAAATTCGAAGACATGTGACATCCACCAACCCGCACTGTGCCCGCGTGGTGGATTACGGCCTGTACCCTCTCTTAGAGAGGAGGTCTGAGTCACAACAGTGGGAACAATATAAGGCTGACTATGCTATGCTATGCTATGTACACACATGAATAAAGAAAAAAGATACATTCTGATAAAAATTGTACAAAGGAGCTGCTTATTTCTAAAAGAAATTTCTTCCAGCAGACCTGCGAAAGGAGAAATAGGAAGAAATGTAGACAATAGTGTCTAGAAGTAATAAAAGAAGAGAATGTGAAATCTTAAATTAAAATAATAAATACTTATATACTATACATACTATACTATATATACCTTTACTAAAAATAAATATATAATGTATATACATATATAATTAACACACTAGAGAGGAAAGATGCAATGACAAATGCAATGCAATGATGCAATGATGGGCAATGGAAAGGGCTATGCTCGGAGTTTCCTTGCGTGATCGAATCAGGAATGAGGATATCCGCAGGAGAACCAAGGTCACCGACATAGCACGAAGAATCGCCAAACTTAAGTGGCAATGGGCAGGGCACATTGCTGGCAGAACGGATGGCCGTTGGGGACGAAAGGTTCTGGAATGGCGACCACGTACCGGAAGACGTAGCGTTGGAAGGCCTCCTACAAGGTGGGCCGATGACCTGGTAACGGTTGCGGGAGTACGATGGATGCGAGACGCACAGGATCGGTCATTGTGGCGGCACTTGGGGGAGGCCTATGTCCAGCAGTGGACGTCTTTCGGCTGAAATGATGATGATGATGATGAGGAAAGATAGTGCTCCTTTACTTTGGATTTGAAGAGCGAAATTGTTTGTAAATCACGAATGCTGGCCGGAAGAGAGTTCCACAACCTTACTACCCCTCCCCTCTCCTATTCTTCTCCTCTCCTCTTTCTTCCTTGTTATACAATCCACTCATTTCTTTCATTTGCTTTACCACGACCTATCGTCGCGCACAACTGGTAACATTAAAAGGCTGATTATGCTATGCTATGTTATTAAATATCTTTTATTAGTTAACCACCACAGTATCCAAGAGCATAGCTTAACTCACGTATACAGTAATTTTTAATTTTTTGGAGCCCGTTCACCTTGGCTCCCGCTTTTCAGAATGTATCCCTAGAGTGCACCGACCGCCTTCAACTCTTAGGAGTTTAAATTTCCTCAGATCTCAATTTCGGGCGGTTCATTGAGTCCAAAGCCAAGGTAGCTGCTAGAAAACTAGGCGTTCTTGCAAAGGTCCGACGGTACTTCACACCGGGACAGCTTCTAATGTTATACAAAGCACAGGTCCGATCGTGTGTGGAGTACTGCAGTCACATATGGGCTGGTGCTGCAAAATGCCATCTAGCAGCTTTGGACTCAGTGGAAAGGCGTGCGAAGAGGCTAATAGGGGATCCAGATTTGGTTAAGTCCAATCTACAAAGCCTCGAGTACAGGCGCAGAGTAGCCAGCCTATCGGTGTTTTACAGGTTACATTTTGGAGAGTGTGCGCGGGAACTGCATGACTTGATTCCGCCATCTCCTTTCTACCATCGGACAAGCCGACGAACGGCGAGTATCCACCCTTACGTTGTTGAAACTTCAACGGTCCGGACTAAGCGTTTCGCTTCGTCGTTTATACCGCGTACATCGAAGGACTGGAACAATTTGCCTGCTGCGGTCTTTCCGTCCAACTATAATATAGGTGTCTTCAAGGCTAGAGTGAATAGGCTCTTAATAAACTAGTGCGCCTGACCATCAATGATTGCATCTCCGCTTACCATCAGGTGGGATCGCAGTCAAGCACTGGTTTATATCAATTAAAAAAAAAAAAAAAAAAAAAACAGTAACCATAATACACGATCTGTGGCTGCTGGTAGATTCAATGTACCCAAAGTCACCAATTACTTTGGTGACAGAACACTAAAAAAGAGAATACCATACTTATTGAACAGTCTGCCTGTAGACATAAAGAGTGAAACAAACACAAATAGATTTAGACGCAAATTAAATTTATATTATTTAGAAATGTTTTAAGTACATTTAAGTATGTCTAGAGACTCACTGACCCCACAGTCAAACCATTGCAACGGTTTTGTGGGGCTTATCTTATTAATTCATTCATTGTGCGTACAGCTAAGGAGTGGAATTCCTTGCCGGAATCTGTGTTTCGTGTTTCCAGATAGCTACAACCCGGAAATCTTTAGGTCAAGAGTGAATAGGTTACTTCTAGGTAAGCGCGTTCCATTGTCGACCGCATCGTCGCTTTCCATTAGGTGAGATGGTGGTCAAACGCGAACCTATCGAGAATAAAAAAAATAAAAAAATAATTACTTACTCATTGGGGTGAAGCTGCTTCAAGAGCAATTGTTAGAGGGTGCATTGGGAGTCGATAAGGCCAGACTACGAGCAGTGTCGCAACCCGAGTCCGGGGCGTGGTTACAGGCGATTCCTTCGCCTCATTTGGGCACTCTACTCGACAATGACTCTTTGCGTGTGGCGGTGGCTCTCCGCCTAGGCTGTAAGGTGTGCGAGCCTCATATATGCACCTGCGGTTCTTTGGTGGAGGCCGATGGCCATCACGCACTGAGCTGTCGGCGCTGCACAGGGAGGTTCCCGCGTCACCACGCCTTGAACGACATTGTCCGGAGAGCCCTTATATCGGCAAACATCCCCTGCGTGCTTGAGCCTCCAGGTCTTAGCAGGTCTGACGGTAAGAGGCCGGATGGGCTGACTCTGGTGCCGTGGAAGAACGGGAAGTGCCTGATCTGGGACGCAACTTGCGTCAGCACTGTCGCCGCCAGTCACCTGAGTCGCACCATGCACACTGCTTCTGCCGCCGCTGAAGACGCCTGCTTTAAAAAAAGGCTGAAGTACGCTTCCTTGGTGCAGCTTTACCATTTTGTGCCTGTTGCTGTGGAGACTCTGGGCAGTTGGAGTACGGAGGCAAAGCGTTTTGTGGGGGATTTAGGCCGTAGGCTCGGGGAGGCAACGGGTGACTCCCGGTCCGGGTCGTTCTTGGTGCAAAAGATGGCCATCGATATCCAGCGAGGTAATGCGGCCAGTATTATGGGCACTTTTGCACCGGGAACGATCAGGGGCGGGTTGTATATTGACGTGTGACGTTTTAGACAAATGTTGCGCTATTTATATATTAAAATGTAATAAATAAAGAATATTACTTACCTTTTGAAATAAAGATAAATCTATATATATATAAAAGAAAGTCGTGTTAGTTACACTATTTATAACTCAAGAACTGCTCAACCGATTTTGCTGAAAATTGGTGGGGAGGTAGTTCAGAACCGACGGACGGACATAGGATACATTTTATCGAGTAGGGTAGATTAGGGTAGAGTAGAGTAGAGTAGGGTAGTGTAGGGTAGAGTAGGGTAGAGTAGGGTAGAGTAGGGTAGAGTAGGGTAGAGTAGGGTAGAGTAGGGCAGAGTAGGGTAGAGTAGGGTAGAGTAAAGTAGAGTAGGATAGAGTAGGGTAGAGTAAAGTAGAGTAGGGTAGAGTAGAATATCGTAGTCAGTTGACGGGAGCGAAGCCGCGGGCAAAAGCTAGTAAATAATAAAAAAAATACTAAATCCTTTCATACTATTTCTACTGAAGTTACAATATATTTTTATTTCATGTTAAGCTGGTAGATATTAAAATTTCGACGAGAGAAATGTGTCATCAAGTTCTTCACTATTTTCACGGAAAGATGGAGAAAAGGGTTACAGACCTATTATCAGCTAGTCCTGCCGCCAAACAGGAAGACCAAAAAAGAAGGTGAGTACATAAATTTTTTTTTTGAGAGTTCATCATCATCATCTTTCTGCCCTTGTCCTATCTTATTTGAGGTGGCGCAACACGTTTTTTTCTTCCACTCTGCCCTGTCACTCGTCATGCTATCACTAACTTCCTTTTCTTTCATATCACTCTTTACACAATCACATGTAACAACAACACATGTAAACTCATAACTCTTTTAGTAACATGCGTTTCATCTCTCCTCTTCACATGACCATACCAAGACAAACGATTCCCCTTCAACTTTTCAGTCACTGGCGCCACTTTCAAACTTCCTCTAATATATTCATTTCTCGCTTTATACAGACAGACAAAAGGACGACAAAGAGTTAAGTTTTTTCCTTTTGAAGTATGGAACCCCAAAAAAAAAAAGAATTTAGTACGCTAAGTGAGAACTGCGGCGCATCGCGCGCTTTGGAGGGGAAAAACCCGCCATTTTGAGACAATTATGCAGCGTTTTGAGATTTTCATTCAGTATTTTTCTGTGTTTCAGTTATCTTCGTAACAATCCAAGCAGAGAGGCTCCCCCGCCACAAATAACGGAGGAGGACTGGAAAAAGATAAACAACCTGGATAATTACAATTTTTTTTATTCACACTTGACTGTACCAGAACGTAATACCTTGAAGGAAATGGGGTTTTCAATGGCGGGGTAAATATTTTTAAATTGAATCTAGCTGACCCACCCACTTCGATCAAGATCGGAGACTCTGCACTCGAAGTTGTAGACGATTACGTTTACCTGGGACAGACAATCCAGTTGGGTAGGTCTAACTTTGAGAAAGAGGTCAATCGTCGAATTCGACTCGGCTGGGCAGTGTTCGGGAGGTTGTGCGGTATCTTCTCGTCCAACATACCACAGTGTCTCAAGACGAAAGTCTATGACCAGTGCGTGTTGCTAGTGATGACATATGGTACTGAAACATGGTCGCTTACAATGGGCCTCATCAGAAGGCTTACAGTCACCCAAAGGGCAATGGAAAGGGCTATGCTCGGAGTTTCCTTGCGTGATCGCATAAAAAATGAACATATTCGTAGGAGAACCAAGGTCGCCGACATAGCCCGAAGAATCGCCAAACTGAAGTGGCAGTGGGCAGGGCACATTGCTTGTAGAACGGATGGTCGATGGGGCCGATAGGTTCTAGAGTGGCGACCGCGCACCGGAAAACGCAGCGTTGGAAGGCCTCACACAAGGTGGACCGACGACCTGGTGAGAGTCACGGGAGTGCGGTGGATGCAAGACGCACAGGATCGGTCGTTGTGGCGTCGCTTGGGGGAGGCTTATGTCCAACAGTGGACGTCTTTCGGCTGAAATGATGATAGCTGACCCAGCAGAAATTGCTCCGCCATATAAACAAAGGTTTTTTTTTATATTGATACGCGTTTGACCTCTATCTCACCTGATGGTAAGCAAAGATGTGGCTGATGATGATTTCATACAGCGAAAGAATAAAGTGAATATGCCTCAAATCCCGAGATTAATTGTACAGAGCAGATTTTTTTATGACACTATCAGAAATATAGCAGAAAAAATCCTTTCTGCATTAATGTAATGTAAATAAAATAAAAAAAACTAAATAGCTAATATCACTAATTTTAAATTTAAAAGTACTCTTATACAATACACATTTAAATGAAATTAAAATTCATAGTCTACGCTTTGTATATTTTTTTAAATTTGTATTTGAATGAGAAATTTGGGTCTTATTTTCATAAAACACAAAAAAGTCGATGACTAAAAAGTCCACAGGGCATGAGAAGTGTTTAGGGGTCTGAAAGGATAGCAGATGACCCTTCCCGTCGACCATTTCAATTTGGCACACGATGCACCCTGTATATGTAGATAGTTTATTAATTTGTGTATGTATTGTATAATTGTATGATATTTATGGTTTATTAGTATATCTATTCTTGTACCTATTCGCCTTTTACGCGTTTTTTTTCGCGGTATCTTCTCATCCAATATACCACAGTGTCTCAAGACGAAAGTCCAGACAGACCAGTGCGTGTTGCCAGTGATGACATATGATTCCGAAACGTAGTCGCTCACAGTGAGCTTCATCAGAAGGCTCAAAGTCACTCAAAGGGCAATGCAAAGGGCTATGCTCGGAGTTTCCTTGCGTGATCGAATCAGAAATGAAGAGATCCGCAGGAGAACCAAGGTTGCCGACATAGCACGAAGAATCGCCAAACTTAAGTGGCAATGGGCAGGGCACATTGCTCGCAGAACAGATGGCCATTGGGGCCGAAAGGTTTTGGAGTGGCGACCGCGTACCGGAAGACGCAGTGTTGGGAGGGTTACAAGGTGGACCGATGACCTGGTGAAGGTTGCGGGAATCCGATGGATGCAAGACGCACAGGACCGTTCTTTGTGGCGATATTTGGGGGAGGCCTATGTCCAGCAGTGGACGTCTATCGGCTGAAATGATGATGATGATGATGATTCGCCTTTTCTCTCTCTTTTTTTGCACCTACCACTATTTATCTCTGCATCACCTGTTGACTGGTTGACTGGTAGAAAATGCCTAAGGCATTAAGTCCGCCTTTGTAGTTTTGTGTTGCATGAAGTTATTAAATAAATAAATTAATTAAGTACTAAACACACTGATTGATGTGATGCACTGATGAGCAGTGGTGGCCGAGTGGTAACAGCCCTGACTTACAAGTTGTAGGTCGCGGGTTCAAACCCAGCCAGACGCATTACTTTGTGTAATTTATTTCATCACCATTGCTCTCAAAACAGTGAAGGAAAACATCGTGAGGTAACCGGCATGTCCTAGAACCAAAAATTCGAAGACATGTGATATCCACCAACCCGCACTGGGCCCGCGTGGTGGATTACGGCCCATTCCCTCTCCTAGAGAGGGGGCCTGAGTCCCAACAGTGGGAACATTATAAGGCTGATTATGCTTATGATTATATACTGATTGGTCTTTTTCCTACAGGGAGATAATCCACTCAATTATTAATAACCTAAGATCTGGTAAAACAGAAGATGAGAAATTTACGAAACTCCCTTTCGGTGAAGATATTATGAACAAATTCACAACCACTCACCCGGAAGATCATAAGGTAATTTACAAGTCTGTGTTTATATATCGCTTTTTTTTTAATTTATATAAACCAGTGCTTGACTGCGATCCCACCTGATGGTGAGCGGAGATGCAATCATTGATGGTCAGGCGCACTAGTTTATTAAGAGCCTATTCACTCTAGCCTTGAAGACACCTATATTATAGTTGGACGGGAAGACCGCATCAGGCAAATTGGTCCAGTCCTTCGATGTACGCGGTATAAACGACCAAGGGAAACGCTTAGTCCAGACCGTTGAAGTTTCAACAATGTAAGGGTGAATACTCGCCGTTCGTCGGTTTGTCCGATGGTAGAAAGGAGATGGCGGAATCAAGTCATGCAATTCCCGCGCACACTCTCCAAAATGTAACCTGTAAAATACCGATAGGCTGGCTACCCTACGCCTGTGCTCGAGGCTTTGTAGACTGGATCCCCAATTAGCCTCTTCGCACGCCTTTCCACTGAGTCCAAAGCTGCTAGATGGCATTTTGCAGCACCAGCTCATATGTCGCTCACCTTATAAAATGTCTGTCATATCGCTCTTGGGCGGAGCGGGAGATAGTGTCAGACTTTTACAGACTAAAAACCCACTCCTGTTCCTTTGTTGCCTTCGCCCCAGGGCCCCTGTTTTTGCTTTCACACTACCCGTGGCCCCAGTAGGCTTCGACCTTGCTGGGACCCTACGATTTGCTGACATCTCTTTGAGGCGCTCGTGGAACAATACGCGCCGTCGACGACTTGGGCTCAGTCCGGACGGTTACCGGACGATCGGACGACGAGCCACCCATTGCTCGACATCCGCAAGCCCGCGCCTACGGTAGCCGGAAATCGGGATCGGAATCCCGGCGGTGGTTGGAGCGTAAGAACCGTTGCCTCACGTGATCGGCCGCCTCCTTTGCTAGCCTTACTGCTTCGCAGAAGGAGGCGACCGCCTGCCACTCCTCCTCGCTCCGGACCATGGCCTGAACTAAGGCCCGGCGCCGAGCCTACTAGGGCTATGGGTTGACTCCTGAAAGGGAAACCAGTGATCTTAAACCGCAAAGGGTATCTGAAGGAACATAGGTGTGATTTCAGTCAGTAAAAGTCTGACACGCTCTAGGACGGAGCGGGTGAAGTCATTAGATGATTTACCATACTAAAAAAGGTAACTGTTCTAAATAATTTTGTATGCGTTTTGATTAAAAACGCATAAAAAATTATTTAATCTTATTTCTTAATATATTTTTTTTCTCGTTGCAGGTGACCTACGTAAGTATAAAACATTTTATAATAATAATAAAAAAGGGCATTAAGTCCGCCGCAGTACGTTTGTGTATAAAGCATTTAATTAATAAATAAAATTAAAATTTATAAAATATAATTTTTTTTCTGCATAAATAGTGAAGTCGTTCTATTTAAACTTAACATGTTGCCAAGGATATGGCTATTGTTTTACGCCCATACCAATCTGCTCCGACTTTCGGTACCTCGGGTCGCTTATCCAAGGAGATGGCGAGATAGACCGAGACGTATCACATCGGATCAATACAGGATGGATGAAATGGCGACAGGTCACTGGAACAACTTGCGACCCACAGATGCCCCTCAAGTTGAAGGGTAAAATCTACAAGTCCGTGATAAGACCTGTCATACTGTATGGATCAGAATGTTGGGCTGTGAAAAAGACGGATGAAAAAAGATTGCACGTAGCGGAGATGAGAATGTTAAGATGGATGTGTGGTGTGACGAGAATGGATAAAGTGAGAAATGAATATATTAGGGGAAGTTTGAAAGTGGCGCCAGTGACTGAAAAGTTGAAAGGGAATCGTTTGTCTTGGTATGGTCATGTGAAGAGGAGGGATGAAACGCATGTTACTAAAAGAGTTATGAGTTTACATGTGGATGGATGGAGAGGGAGAAGGAGGCCAAAGAAAAGATAGATGGATTGTGTGAAGAGTGATATGAAAGAAAAGGAAGTTAATGACGAGTGACAGGGCAGAGTGGAAGAAAAAAACGTGTTGCGCCGACCCCAAATAACACGGGACTAGGGCAGGAAGATGATGGTGATGATGGTTGGTACCTATAACACGTGACTACGATTTTTCTTTTTGTTCTGTTCTTGTTTTTCAGGTTACCTTGTTAATTTCAGCATCCTGAAAATCTTGTTTCATTCTTTTTCAGCGTCGTTTTTTTTTTGTGGTAGTCTGGTGTTTTAGTAACGTGCATTTCAACCCTCTTCTTCACATAATCATAGTAAGATATATGATTATTTTTAACCGACTTCAAAAAAGGAGGAGGTTATCAATTCGGTTGTATTTCATTAAATCATTTTTTTTTATGTTTGTTACCTCAGAACTCCACCAGCCAGTGACCGAAAAGTTGAAGGGGAATCGTTTGTCTTGGTATGGTCATGTAAAGAGGAGAGATGAAACACATGTTACTAAAAGAGTTATGAGTATACATGTGGATGGATGGAGAGGGAGAGGGAGGCCAAAGAAAAGATGGATGGATTGTGTGAACAGTGATATGAAAGAAAAGGAAGTTAGTGATAGTATGACGGTTGACAGGATAGAATGGAAGAAAAAAACGTGTTGCGCCGACCCCAAATAAGATGGGACAAGGGCAGGAAGATGATGATGATGATGACCTCAGAACTCCGTCGTTTATGGGCCGATTTGCAAATTCTTGTTTACTCTTATAGGAAATTTTGAAAAAAATGGGCCCAATCTGAAAGATATGCTTCCAGATTGTTTCTATTTTTTTCAAAATTCGGTTCTGATGATGGAATCCATGAGGAATCGAACGAACTCTTCAAATATTATAGGCAACCATATAGTGATTTTGGTATTTTCATCGAGAACTTAAGCATTTACAGTCAAAAGGTAACATTTGATGAAGTGGAACTGATGAAAAAGACCAGAAATGGTCAACGGAACTTCATGCTCACATATATATCACAATGAAGATAGTTAAGCGACTGTGATAAAACAAATAAATGAATAGTACTCAACAGTTACAAACAATACCTACCGAGAAACACCGACTTCCGAAATCAAAGTTATTTTGATTCTTTTAGTGTTTTTTTTTTTAGTGAAGTTGGTTATTTTTTTTTTTTGTAAAAAGTTTTTTCAACTTTTCAGTCACTGGCGCCACTTCCAATCTTCATCCAATATGCTCATTTCTTACTTTATTGAATTATTGCACTTTACAGTATATAAAACAGAAATTAGTTTCGGCTGATAGGGCGCCAAATATTCGGCTTGACCGATACTAGCGTTTTTAAGCTAACGTTTCTGATAGAGGCCTAAACATAATTGTTTTGTACGTCTGTGTATTGACAGATTTGATAGATTTGTCCGTTTTGACAGTTTTGACAGCTTTGACAGTTGTGACAGTTTTGACAGTTTGACAGTTTGACAGTTTGACAGTTTGACAGTTTTGACAGTTTTGACAGTTTTGACAGTTTTGACAGTTTTGACAGTTTTGACAGTTTTGACAGTTTTGACAGTTTTGACAGTTTTGACAGTTTTGACAGTTTTGACAGTTTTGACAGTTTTGACAGTTTTGACAGTTTTGACAGTTTGGACAGTTTTGACAGTTTGACAGTTTTGACAGTTTTGACAGTTTTGGTCTGTTTTGATATCATTGACAGTTTCGACCCTTTTTCGGTTTTGTTTTCGGCTGAAAATCGAGTTTCCACACACAATATAATAATACATTATTATAGTGTCGAACTGATACACGATTAAATAATAAAGTCGTATTCACTCTTTTAGTGGCAATATATAGTTGGAGACTCTACGAAACATCGGGACCCTCAACCGCTAGACAAAAAAGAGGAGGCCGCTAACCCAGGGGATGACGTTCTCAAATTCAGGTAACCTTCTAGATCTTAATATAAGACAAGGCAAGACACATAAACAAGCAAGAAAAAACATTCGGAAGAGATTACTCTTCTCTTTTTTTTTCTCTTCTCTCTTCTCTCTCTCTTTTCTCTTGATTACTCTTTTGATTTTTAAATTGTATTTTTGGTGTACAATAAAGAATATCTATTTATCTAATGTTTCGGCAGATGGTGATGTCTGTCTTTAGGTCAAACAAGAAAAAACACAAATATACAAGTAACACAAGACACACATCTCTCGCACCCAGTATAGATTACTCTTTCGGCGAATGCTGTTGTCTGCCTCGGCTAGTCTTTAGGTCAGACAAGACAAGACACAAACAAACAAGCAAGACAAAACACATATCTCTCACACACCTAAAAGAGACTACTCTTTCGGCGAATGGTGTTGTCTGCATCAGGTAGCCTGTAGGTTGAACAAGAAAAAACACTTATGTGTTTTTTCTTGCATCTCTCACACCCAGAATAGATTACTCTTTCGGCTGATGGTGTTGTCTTTAGTCTTGTCTTGTCTTTAGGTCAGACAAGACAAGACACATAAACAAGCAAGCAAGATAAGACCCTTAATTTTCAGAGGTCTTTACTGGATTAGTTTTACACAAAATTAAAAATTGATTTCAATAGAAGCCTAGATAAAATCCACAAGATACTGTCTTTCCAAAATTTCTAATAAAAAATGTGTAATAACGTCATAATCGCGTAAGAGCGGTTGTATGAAAAACAGTGAAAATGTATGTCGAATTGGAAGCCCTTAAAAAAAATACATAATCATAAAATTTTTGATTTTTAAATAAAACACAAAATGTGATTCTTAGTTAAAAAAGTACCCTTTTTAAGATCCTCCAAAGTACAGATGTTGGGACACCTTGGGCACTCTAATAAGTGGGCCACTGCATAGCATAGCATAGTCGGCCTTATAATGTTCCCACTGTTGGGACTCAGGCCTCCTCTCTAGGAGAGGGAAAGGGCCGTAATCCACCACTTGGGCCCAGTGCGGGCTGGTGGATGTCACATGTCTTCGAATTTTTGGTTCTAGGACATGCCGGTTTCCTCACGATGTTTTCCTTCACCGTTTTGAGAGCAGTGGTGATGAAATAAATTACACAAAGTAATGCGCCTGGCTGGGTTTGAACCCGCAACCTACAACTTGTAAGTCGGGGCCGTTACCATTCGGCCACCACTGCTCATAGTGGGCCACTGACGCCGCTATATATGTGGCAACATAATGGGCCCAAAAACTTTGGGGACGAGATAAACATCGATTCGAGACGAAGATGTTAAAAATATAGGTAATCTTAGTTTTTATTTTTCAGGGCTTCAGAGCCACAGGTTCAGACGAATGTAAGTCAGACAACCGAGAAGAAGGAAGCCGTCCCAACCAACACATATAAAGGGTATTTATTTTATATTAATAATATCATATTTCACAATTTTCACACAACGCCATCCCATGATGCAAGATTTAGGTATTCACTTCACACAACGAGCCGTGAGAAAGTCTCCAAGACTCGACGTTGTTCGCACGGCTGCCGACAGAGGAAAGAGCCCCGGACCTCTGCAGTCGGCAGATTATCTGCTCGGTTCATGCAAACGTCAGCGCGGATTCTGCCAAAGTGACATGCGTCACTTTTCACTTAGCCCGTTCATTCGTTCTCAAGCTTCCGTACTATTGACTTCACCGACATGTATTTAAATAGAAATAAATTGAATAATAATTATTATTATAGGTAGTGGGTGTGATAGTTGTGGAATATTATTATATTCCACAACTATCACACAACGCCATCTAGTCCCAAGCTAAGCAGAGCTTGTGCTGTATGTACTAGACAACTGATAAACATACTTATATGTTTCTAAATACATAAATATTATAGATAAATTACATCTAGACTCAGAACAAATGGTCATGCTGATCACACAAACATTTACCTTGGGTGAGGATTGAACCCACGACCTTCGGCTTAGCAGTCAGAGTCACTGACAACTAAACCAACAGGCCAGTCAAAATGTTACTTATTTCAGTAAATAATTAATTACATATTTTGAAACTAGTAATATTATATTTTAAAACTAGTTCGTTAGCCAAGAATCTGCTCTCGTCTTTTACACACGTAGATTTTAAGTAATAGATCATGTTTTATGCCCATCATTTAAGAGGTAGATTCATGGCCGGATCTACTTAATGGCTAAATGGGCTGCAGCCCAGGGCCCCAGGGATATAAGGGGCCCCCAGTTTTCATTAAAAACAATCTACGATGATACACGATTTTCAAAAACTAAGTATTCAGTCGGCGGTCTTCTCGCACAGGGCAATCTCTTACAGAAAAACACATGACGAAGTATGTTTAGACTTTCAAGTTAGCTATAGTAACATGTGATCTCTTGTTCCATTAGGACGACATTTCTACAGTGATCGGTCGTTGTCGAAAAGGTACACTGTAGGAAAAATATAAACTTATTTTTAACAAAATGCCTATTAATTTGATTACTTAGGTGGGCCCCCAAGTAGTGTTAGCCCAGAGTCCAACAATTTCAAGATCCGCCTCTGGGTAGATTGGTTAACATTGATAAATATAGACCAAAATCTATTAGTATGGTAATCTACCTAAGAATTATATTCATTACCTGGGTAAAGTATGTAATGGACAATAATATTCATGATATTTCATACAATGCCTGGACGCTGTAGGTATTCTTTACATTGCCTGGATATTGGTGTTCCAGAAGCAGGGGTCAGTTATCAACGGTCTCGAGAACGCTCACCAAATCTTCCAAACCGACTCATGTTATGGGTCCCACAGTTTATAATCAGCTGCCTGTAGCTATTTCTGGTGCCCCAACTATAGGGAGCTTCAAAGCACGTTTGAAAAAATGGCTTATCGAGCAAGCTTTTTATTCTTTTGACGAATTTATGATTTAATTTAATTTAACTTTGACTTAAATATTAATTTGGACTAAAAATTATTGCGACTTTTTATAGGATTGTTTTTAATTTTAATTGTGTTTTGGCTTCGATTTATTTGTTTTTCTTGTATTTTCTTTTATTTATTTGACATTTTTTATTATTTGACATTGTTATGTAATCATTAATTTGTTGACTAAGTGGATTGTGTGAACAGTGATATGAAAGAAAAGGATGTTAGTGATAGTATGACGATTGACAGGATAGAATGGAAGAAAAAAACGTGTTGCGCCGACCCCAAATAAGATGGGACAAGGGCAGGAAGATGATGATGAAGTATAATTTAACATTATGTATATGACTTGTAAGAATCCCTTACCAATAAATTACTATGATTACTATGACTATGACTATTGTATAGAATACCTAGATAATCTTTCGGCACATGGACTATGTAATTTTTTTTGTCTTTTTCAGAACTACCAAAGCAAGATTAACTAACAACTGGAATCGGCCAACATACAGGTATTTAGCTATTACCTAAAATTCATCATCATCATCATCATTTCAGCCGAAAGAAGTCCACTGCTGGACATAGGCCTCCCCCAATCGACGCCACAACGACCGATCCTGTGTGTCTCGCATCCACCGCACTCCCGCGACTCTCACCAGGTTGTCAGTCCACCTTGTGGGAGGTTTTCGGCCCCATCGACCGTCCGTTCTACGAGCAATGTGCCCTGCCCACTGCCACTTTAGTTTGGCGATTCTTCGGGCTATGTCGGCAACCTTGGTTCTCCTGCGGATATCTTCATTCTTTATGCGATCACGCAAGGAAACTCCGAGCATAGCCCTTTCCGTTGCCCTTTGGGTGACTGTAAGCCTTCTGATGAGGCCCATTGTAAGCGACCATGTTTCAGTACCATATGTCATCACTGGCAACACGCACTGGTCATAGACTTTCGTCTTGAGACACTGTGGTATGTTGGACGAGAAGATACCGCGCAGCTTCCCGAACGCTGCCCAGCCGAGTCGGATTCGAAGATTGACCTCTTTCTCAAAGTTAGACCTACCCAACTGGATTACCTAAAATTGCTCCGTTAGTATCGTGGTCGCAAGCTCGACTGTTGAGAGTGAGGTATTTTTTTTTAAGGTCGTCCAATGACTTCTCCCACTCATAGGTGGAGCAGGAGGGTGTGTCATACTTTTACTGACTAAAACCCATACGTTTTTTCCTTCTTTGCCTTGTGTTCCAGGGCCTCGGAGGTTTATTTTCACTTAAGCTATGGTCCGGTAGGCTTCGACCCTGCTGGGCCTCTACGATTTGCTGACATCTTCTCGAGGCGCGCGTGGAACACTATGCGCCGTCGACGACTTTGGCTCGGTTCGGACGGTTACCGAACGATCGGACGGCGTGCTACCCATTGCTTGCCGTCCGCGTTCCCTTGCGGGTGTGGCTGCCTCCTTTGCTAGCATTACTGCTTCGCAGAAGGAGGCGCCCGCCTGCCATTCCTCCTCGTTCCGGACCATGGCCTGTACCAGGGCGCGGCGCGAGTGGTCGTTCCCGCCGATTGTCCCCACAAGGACACGGCGATGCTCTGCTTAAGAGGAGCACATCTCTACCGTATCCTCTACCGTGTCGTCCGGGCAGTCCATATAATGGTGACACCCGTCGAAGGCAAGGACGAAGGCAAAGAAGGAACAGGAGTGGGTTTTTAGTCAGTAAAAGTCTGACACTATCTCCCGCTCCGCCCAAGAGCGAGATTTTGTCATAAGATGATTTTCCCACCCAATAAAAAAAAAACCTTCTTAATTATGATGTGTCCAGCACTGGGTTGGGACAGTCGCTGTCGCCATTCCACCATGAGATCTCGCCGGAACTTTGTCCAACTTGCCGCGACTGGTCGCTGCAGTGGAGTTCCGTCCCGGCGTTGCATCTCAACGCGCAAATCGTGCATGCGTGCAAGGTCTTAGCGTGAGATACTGGGTTCGATTCCCGGGTCGGGCAAAAAGTACTATTGGGTTGTATTACGAATTACTCTGTAACATCCCGCAGCATCGGTACATCAAAGTGCTGAAGTCTTTGTACGAGATCGCCAGAATGCCAGTCCGACTTCCTGAAGTCGGACTGGCCTGGCCTGGACTGGTCTGATCCTGATCAGACCCCGAAACCCATCCTTCTGCAGCGGGGTGTGAGGCAGAAGACGTTCATTTCTCCAAAACTGTTTTCGGCTGCAATGGATGATGTCTTCGTGGAATGAACGAGTTTACCATCGAATCGAAAAAAAAAGATCCAAAATATTAAATAATATTTCATTTTGTTTTTCAGGTTTTCTGAAGCCACACCGACCACTCGGAAAGTAGTTACCAGTATTGTCACTTTTGGATAATACGAGTAATAAACAATATCATGGATTATGCCTGAGTTTTATTTTATTTATTTTTATCATCATCATCATCATCATTTCAGCCGAAAGACGTCCACTGTTGGACATAGGCCTCTCCCAAGTGTTATCATTATGACCAGCACCCCTAGCCAAGTTGATAATCGGCCCCCCTAGCCAAGTTACAATCGTATCGTTCGCGCCGAACGCCTCGAGTAGGCTACGCCTCCGATTCTTTTGTTCTGACCACGTGACTGAGAGTTGAGATGACGTTAGAACAAAGGAATGGGATGCGTGGCCTACTCGAGGCGTTCAGCGCGAACGATACGATTGTAACTCAGTTAGGGGGACTGTAATCGTTAACGCTAGTCGAAAACTAATCAAATGTATTGAAATGACATCATCTCAACGTTAAGTCACGTGGTCAGAACAAACGAATAGAAAATTCGTAGCTAAGTTCACATCGTTCAAAATGATAGAATGAATTGGTATAGATTCTACAATGTTCAACGCTACATCCTTTGTTATTGTAGAACGACATTGTAGAACGAGCGGCCGTCTCAGGCGCGTCAACATGACTACCAACTTGTCGTTTTCTACAATTGCTGACACCGAGGCGTTACCGATTGAACAACGGAATTCGACACGAAACGATTGTAACTTGGCTAGGGGGCAGTCCTATGCGTCTCGCATCCATCGGATTCTCGACTCTTACCAGGTCATCGGTCCACCTTGAGCACCGACGTGTCCTTGTGGGGGAGATAGTATAATAGATACATTTATACAATATTATGAGCTACCAGGGGGCTACATGTGCAGAAGCAGTCATTGCCAAACAAGGACAATCCTATAAGGGTTCCGCTTTTTTCCTTTTGAGGTACGGAACCCTAAACCCTAAAAAAAAAAACGCAAAATTTCCAAAATAATTTTAATTTCGGAAGTCGGTGTTAAATAATGAAGAAGACAAAACTATCATCTGAAACACCGACTTCCGAAAATAAAGTTATTTTGGAAATTTTGCGTTTTTTTTTTCACATCGAAGTCAGTTTTTGTTTCTATATCGACGCTTAAAAGGCAAAAATTACTAAGCGACATTGAGTAAACTTTACAGGAGGAGATTTAAAGTTAATTTTTTTTGAAAAAAAAAAAAATGTTGAAAATGACGAAATAGTCGGATTTATCGGGTATGTCGGGTGTTGATGGGGCTGCGACGATTCTGTAGTGCATCAGGGATGTTTGTACCATCGCGTCGACTGCTTTTACGCTACGATGCGTAAAAGATGCGCTTCCCTGGTGCGTAGAGTGAGTGGCAGCGCCAACAGCATCCTTAACATGATCGCAAGTCGTCTGGACTGCAGTTACATCAATCACTGCAGCGCCATATGTCATGGGATGGCGCAGCAGTGATTGTTGTATTTACTTTCTTTTAATAATTTGTTTGTTGGTTTCTCTGTGTATTACTAACACTAGTCTATAAGAACATTGTTACTAACAAAATGGACATGGTCTGAAATAAATTAAATAATAATAATAATATATTCACATCATGGCAATAGTGTCTAAATCGGACTTGTTTTTAAACAGCAATTTTTTTAAAATTAATGTTAAATCACGTAAAGTTTACTCAATGTCGCTTAGTAATTTTTGCCTTTCAAGCGTCGATATACATTCATTGATTATTTCACGTAGTATGTGTCTTTATTTCCGTGGAAGATGAAGGGTAGGCATTTAGTGTGGGACCTGTGTCGACACTCTTGCGCCATCCCATCTTCCTAGCTGTTTGTGCTGTGCTGGTGCTGCCGCTGCTGCTGCAGAGAACCTCAAGCGGCGGAAATATAACAACCTCGTCGGTAGTTATATTTTTGAGCCGATTGGGGTTGAAACTCTTGGGCCGTGGGGTCCGAGTGCTCATAAGCTGTTCAAAGAACTATCCAAACGCTTAGTAGACACTTCGCGTGACCCAAGGGCTGGCTTTTACCTCGGTCAGAGATTAAGCATTGCCATACAACGTGGCAATGCCGCCAGCCTTTTGGGCACACTTCCAGTCGACAGCGATGCGGAGGAGTTTTTTGACTCCATATTTTAGCTAGTAGTTTTTGATTTAAGTGTATATATAAGTTAGTGTATATATATATATATGTGTTAAGTGTTTTATGTCTTTATTTTACCACTGTACATGAAGTTTAAATTGACTGTAGCAAATTTTCACGTAGTTCATTTCATATATTATGACGGTTATTAATTTAAAATTAGTAAATCAATGTTATATATATGTACCCAAGCCTATGGCATTGTTATATTAATATTTATTTAATAAAGTTTATGTAAAGAACATGTGTCGAATTGAATGAAAATTACGTCAGAAAAAAACGTGACTCAATTTCTGGACAAGAGTGAATTGTTTTATTATATCAATGGTGGTTCATGACATGATAAAATGTCAAGCGTGCGGCCACAAAAGAGGGATGGAGTTATACAGTGTATCATGACAATTCTAATAAGCCCAAACACGGCTAGGATACATTGATTAATTTCGGGGTTATTTTTTTTTTTTGTTAAAAGATTTTTATTTCACTTTTTAGTTGCGATACACTTAAAACCAGAGTGCCTATTTCTTATGACACTTCGAATTGTTTCAAACACTGATAGGCTACATTGTTTTATTATGAAGTTCCTGTTTCTACCTTCCACCTTCCGGCTCCATCATGAGATCAGTTCGATAGTACCTTATAGCCAAAGTGCATCTCATGACAATTCTAATAAGCCCAAACACGGCTAGGATACATTGATTAATTACGGAGTTCCTGTGCCTATCTTCCGGCTTCATCATCATCATCAGGTCACTTCAATGATACCATTTTCAACATAACTATTCAGAACCATTAATTTATTTGTATTGTCATAGTTGCTTAACTATCTTCATTGTGATATCTATATGAGTACGAAGTTACGTTGACCATTTCTGGTCTTCTTCATCAGTTCCACTTCATCAAATGTTACTTTTGACTGTAAATGCTCAAGTTCTCGATGAAAATACCAAAATCACTATATAGTTGCCTATAATATTTGAGGAGTTCCCTCGATTCCTCATAGATTCCATCATCAGAACTGGATTTAAAAAAATATGAGATAAATCTGGAAACATGTCCTTTAAAGAGAAAAAAAAAGTATTGCAAATCGATCCGTAAACGACGGAGTTCTGAGGTAATGAAATATAAAAAAAATACAACCGAATTGACAACCTCCTCTTTTTTTTGAATTCGGTTAAAAATTTTCCTCGAAAAGGACGCTCTTAAGTCATGAAACGGAGGTCTAGTTTGTATGGAAAAAACTTGCGTGCGGGCAAAGCAGCTTGCTGTATCTAGTCTATACATATAAATAAAATTGAAGCCTCTGTTTCTAATATCAAAATAACACACCAGCCCCCCTAGCCAAGTTGCGATCGTCTCGTTTGCGTCGAACGCCTCGAGTTGGCTACGCCTCCAATTACGTTGTTCTGACGTCATCTCAACGCTCAGTCATGTGGTCAGAAGAACAAAGGTTTCGGAGGCGTGGCCTACTTGAGGCGTTCGACGCAAACGAAACGATCGTAACTTGGCTAGGGGGGCTGGTTGCCTGGAAGAGATCCCGGAATACGATAAGGCTGCCAATTGTATGTTTTTAAATTTATGGCTCAAATTTTATCTAAAATTTATTATCTTGGTGTACAATAAATATAAATAAACAATTTTTTTTTTACTAAACGCATATGAAAATATATTCGATACCTATAACAAAATTGCAATTTTTAAAATTTTGGTCTGTCTGTTTATTTGTTCTGGCTAATCTCCGAAACGGCTGGACCCATTTAAACGGGACACTTTCACTGTCAGATAGCCGTTGTTATATATATATATATATATATATATATATATATAAAAGGAGAAACTGACTGATTGACATCAATAAAATGAATAGGCTCGCGTTTGACCACCATCTCACCTGATGGTAAGCGATGACGTGGTCGACGATGGAGCACGCTTGCCTAGAAGTAACCTATTCACTCTTGACTTAGAGACCCCTAAGTTGTAGCTATCAGGAAACACAGACTCCGGCAAGGAATTCTACTCTTTGTCTGTACGCACAATGAATGTGTTATTAATTATTATTTTGCCTTAGTAAGACTGGTAGTGAATACATTAACGCCTAGTTTTTAGATCCGTTGTTACGCAACGCACAGCCAAAACTACTGACGACTCGCATGCGGTGTTGTTGCCCGTTATCAAGTCCGCACGTGCGTATTCCACGCATTACAAAAATACTTGTATGAAAAGGAATTTTATGGGGGCTACTCGGAAATCCGCAAGATATTAAAAATTCCCTTATGGTATGAAACGGGGGTATGAAGTTTTGTATAGAGGAACCTACTTTTACACTAAAAAGGTAGTAAAGAATAGTTTAGGCTACTTTGATTTTTTTCACTGGAAAGGGACTTCATTTTTTAGGGTTCCGTACCTCAAGATGAAAAAACGGAACCCTTATAGGATCACTTTGTTGTGCGTCCGTCAGTCTGTCTGTTTGTCAAGACCCTTTATCGCAGAAACGCGTGAAGGCATCGAGTTGAAATTAAAACCGTACACTCAAGTCTGCGGTCCCTTAAACCTATGAAAAAATCAATCTTCGAAGTTAACGGAAAAAAATATACGGCCGGCCGTTTATGTCGCAAAAAAACGTACATTGAACATTCTCAAAGGAATTAAAATTCATAGGGTACTTCCGATTGACCCAGAATTCTGAAATTTGGCATAAAGTAAGGTCGTATAGTATAGATATAGGAATAAATCTGAAAACTGTAAATTTGTAGTTACGTCATAAAAAAAACTTTTATGCGATTCGTTAAATCTTTGAGACTCTTTTCGTATATTGAACTGTTTTCATAGGTAAGTTTTTATGGAACCCTCAGTGCACAAGTCCGACTCGTACTTGCCCGGTTTTTTTTTATTGTTATAAAAAAATTTTGAAAGTGGCGCCAGTGACTGAAAAGTTGAAAGGGAATCGTTTGTCTTGGAATGGTCATGTGAAGAGGAGGGATGAAACGCATATTACTAAAAGAGTTATGAGTTTACATGTGGATGGATGGAGAGGGAGAGGGAGGCCAAAGAAAAGATGGATGGATTGTGTAAAGAGTGATATGAAAGAAAAGGAAGTTAGTGATAGCATGACGAGTCACAGAACAGAATGGAAGAAAAAACGTGTTGCGCCGACCCCAAATAACACGGGACAAGGGCAGGAAGATGAAATGATGTTATAAACTAGTGCTTGATTGCAATCCCACCTGATGGTAAGCAGTGATGCAATCGTTGATGGTGAGGCGTACTAGTTTATTAAGAGCCTATTCACTCTAGCCTTGAAGACACCTAAATTATAATCGGACGGGAAGACCGCAGCAGGCAAGTTCATTTCGAAGGGAGAGGGCAAATAATTTGCCCAAAAACTCGGATAAAGTCACGGGTAACAACTAGTCGAAAAAAAGAATGACGTATATGCGAAAAAAATCTTTACAAAAATTTAATAACAGTCACAATTATATTGTTTAAACAGCTGAAAATCTTGATTTAATGCCGACAAATATTAACTGTTAAAGTAATTATATATTTAAACAATTGGAGGCAGTTGTGTCAATGTTAATTTTGTAGTGATATACAAATAAATTTATGGTATATATGCCCAAATATTTTTGGAAAAATTGTAGTGGGAGTTTGGCCTTTAATGGTCATACTACCGAAAGGTTTATAATATTAAACTTTACTATGGTTTCAGTCAAAATTCTCGTGGCATTAGTACTGGTAAGTTTTTCATATAAATATATTATTTTTTATACTAGCTTTTGCCCGCCCGAGAGATATGAAAGAAAAGGAAGTTAGTGATAGCATGACGAGTAACAGGGCAGAGTGGAAGAAAATAAAAAAACTTTTTACAAAAAAAATATAACCGACTTCACTAAAAAAACATTAAAAGGATCAAAATAACTTTAATTTCGGAAGTCGGTGTTTCTCGGTATTATTTGTATCTTATTTAACACCGACTTCCGCAATTAAAGTTATTTTGATTCTTTTAATGTTTTTTTTAGTGAAGTCGGTTATATTTTTTTTGTAAAAAGTTTTTTATTTCACATTTTTTAGTTGGGATACACTTATAAACAGACATCAAATGTTACTTTTTGACTGTAAATGGTTAAGTTCTCGATGAAAATACCAAAATCACTATATAGTTGCCTATAATATTTGAGGAGTTCCCTCGATTTCGCCAAGATTCCATCATCAGATCCCGATTTGGTGACTATGGGATACCCATTTGGGAAGTATACCCTTTCCAACAAACAAAGAATTTTTCAAATCGGTTGGCAAGCGACAAAGTTATGCGTGAACAAACATAAAAAAAAAATACAAACATCCGAATTGAGAACCTCCTCCTTTTTTAGAAGTCGGTTAAAAACGTGTTGCGCCGACCCTAAATAACACGGGATAAGGGCAGGAAGATGATGACTAGCTTTTGCCCGCGACTTCGTCCGCGTAGAAGTCGAAAATGGGTTTATTAGGTTTTTGAGATACGAAGATATGAAATATTATTTATTATCTTCATCGTGTGTTATAGTCCATTGAATTGTATGGCGAGTGATATAAAATAAAAATAAAATGCGTTTTTTTATATCCCAAAATATCACTTAACTTATGAAAATATTGTACAGGCTATTGATTTATGAATTAATAAATGACGATCAAAATGGAAAAACACTGCGCGTAGTATTTTCTAGTAGCAATTTTTATGAATGCTTGATTCTATTATGAATTTACCAGTGATGAAAAAGCTCCGTGGACAATTTTAAGATTTTATTTTTACTTTTTACTACACAAATATGATCAGTAACGGGTACGGATAGAGCCCTATTTTTTTGTACTAATTAAAAACTAGAAGTGTCATCATCATCATCATTTCAGCCGAAAGACGTCCACTGCTGGACATAGGCCTCCCCCAAGTGTCGCCACAATGAACGGTCTTGTGCGTCTCGCATCCATCGTACACCCGCAACCGTTACCAGGTCATCGGTCCACCTTGCAGGAGGCCTTCCAACGCTACGTCTTCCGGTACGTGGTCGCCATTCCAGAACCTTTCGGCCCCAACGGCCATCCGTTCTGCGAGCAATGTGCCCTGCCCATTGCCACTTAAGTTTGGCGATTCTTCGTGCTATGTCGGTGACCTTGGTTCTCCTGCGGATATCCTCATTCCTGATTCGATCACGCAAGGAAACTCGAAGTGTATATTGATTAATATGGGGTTATATATTACACTTTTTATTAAAAATGTTGTTGTATGCGTACATTTTATTTTAATGTTATACAATTGCGTTTGACTGCGATCCCACCTGATGGTAAGCAGTAATGCAATCGTTGATAGTGAAGCGCACTAGTTTATTAAGAGGGTCCTTTTCCAATTGCCTATCGTCAACATCGAGCATGGTTTAAATGCTTGTTACTTCATCTAACGCAATTTAATGCGATGTTTGACGAAAAGGCAACGCGAAAAAATTGAGATGACGCCTGAAAACTGTTAGAATTCGGTAATTCCGTGATTTACTCGAATATTTTACAAAACTTGTTCCAGGGTATACGTGTTTTTTATAAACCCAAAAAAGTAATAAAAAAATAATGGTCGTTATTTAGAATCTTGATTAAATTTACAAGGCTACTATTATTATTATACTTTTTGGCTATTTTAATTTTTGAGTGAATTATAAAGTGTCATGCAAAATAGCACAATTTCAGAGGTCTTTACTGGATTAGTTTTACACAAATTTATAAATTTATATCAATAGAAGCCTAGATAATATCCACAAGATACTGTGTTTCCAAAATATCTAATGAAAAATGTGTAATAACGTCATAATCGCGTAAGAGTGGTTGTATGAAAAACAGTGAAAATGTATGTCGAGTTGCATTTCCTTAAGAGTCTATTCTCTTCAGTTTTGAAGGTTTTCTTTTTTATGTAGGACAATATTATTTAGTCTTTATATGTTTTATGATGTGTGGTGTGACGAGAATGGATAAAGTGAGAAATGAATATATTAGAGGAAGTTTGAAAGTGGCGCCAGTGACTGAAAAGTTGAAGGGGAATCGTTTGTCTTGGTATGGTCATGTAAAGAGGAGAGATGAAACACATGTTACTAAAAGAGTTATGAGTATACATGTGGATGGGTGGAGAGGGAGAGGGAGGCCAAAGAAAAGATGAATGGATTGTGTGAACAGTGATATGAAAGAAAAGGGAAGATAGTGATAGTATGACGGTTGACAGGATAGAATGGAAGAAAAAAACGTGTTGCGCCGACCCCAAATAAGATGGGACAAGGGCAGGAAGATGATGATGATGATGATGAGGCACAAATACCTAAACATATTTTCTTTCTTTCTTTTTGACTTACATTAACACCCTTCAAAAATTTTTCAGCTGGCGATAGTATCCGCCTCTCCTCATCATAATACTGGGCATAATAGAGACCATGAAGGCCATAACCCTAGTCGAGTTTTGAGACATGTCTCTGGTCCAGTGAGGCATAGCACTAGTCCAGTCAAGAGGCATATTGTAAATGCAGCCAAGAAGATACATTCTACCAAATCTCATCTACCTTGGCGTATCGGGACGGTCACTGAAGGAGCGCCAGCGGTGGTAGCTGATCATGTGAGGTCTACGGTGCATAAAGCTAAAGGTGGACTGGTTCACCCTGTGTCCAAGGTTGTTGATGGCTCCACTAACTCCGATACTGGGGTAAGACTAGTGACTAGTACATTTTGATACAAGTTTGTAGCGATTACCTTTAAAAAAAAACCGAAGGCGGTAATCATTAATACTCATGTATGATACATGTGAGTTTTCTTGTGAAGAAAAAATAATTTTACTTACTGTTACTGAATCTATTTTCTTAAGGGCGCACATTTAAAAATGGCGGTCAGTGGCTGGATAAGCCACTGTGGCTTATCCAGCCACTTCATTTTTATTCACGCAAAATTTGTTTTTTCTTTATGGATAATAAAGAAAACACAAATTTTATTTGAATGAAAAAAATCGTTGTGTTTTCTTTATTAACCATAAAGAAAAAACATATTTTATTTGAATGAACGATTTATTTATTTTATTTATAGTTAATTAAAACGGTACACCCACTTATATTAATTAACATAGAATTTTTAAAACTTATAAGATTAAATACAATACTACATATTAACATGGAACAGTGGACACCCTCGCATACTGCCTCTCACAGAACACCAGACAAACACGTCTTATTTTATTCAGGAACCATTTTGGTTACCCATTGAAAGGGTTTTTGATAGGGTTTTGACAAAGTGTTGTTTTAAAACCCATTTTATATTGGTTACACTTATTTACGAAAACCCTCATCAATGGATAACCTCTTCCAAACCCTTTCGATTTGTTTACCTGTATATTCAAAAACCCATTCTTGGTGGTTTATACTTTTTAACGGTAACACGTTTTGAACGGGTTACCCCTTCAACGACTGTAACAGAGTTACCCATTCGGACTACAAATATTGTAATTTTATCTCTCGTGCCTTACTTTAAAGTACTAAACTGCATGCATTCGGCAGGTACGCGTCAAGTCGCAACACGCAATCTAAGACCTAGCGACTCCACAGTCCATACACATTCGATTATTTTATTTATGGTTATTATATTTTTATGGTTATTATTGCAGTGATTTTAAAGTTAAATGTATTTTTTTTTCTGGAATAGTCGGGATTGTTTCATGTATAATCTTGTCTTTTTTACGGAATCATAAATGTCATTCGATCGTCTCACTCATTATTTAGTGCCCGAAGGGAAGATCAAAATCTATTCTTCCACTCCAACGTAATTTAAAATGATTTTATTTAAAACCCTTTGATTACCCCGACAAACCCTTTCAAAGGGTTATGTGCTTCAATTGGAACCGGTAACATCTTGAACTAGTTAACTTATTGATAGGGTTACCCTAACGTTAGTGTTATGAAAGGGCTAGCACTACGAAGAGGTAACATTTTCCGTTACTGTAGGCATACAATCTGTAACCCTTTTGAAAGAATTAACTTATATTCGGGGTTGTACGGTCCCTGATTTTATTCCATTCGTCCGCAAACACATCACATTCAGGGTCATCATTCAATATGTACAAGTTAAAATTGTTTACTCGAAATTGCATGAAATAAACAATTAAGATACTAATTTATAATATTGAACGCAAAACCTAATGTATTTATTTTCATATTGAAACTCTTTTTTATAACAAATTGATTGAACAGTTTTAACTACATTACCGCACTAGTGCGTAATGTTAAAATGTCACAGATTGGTTACAGGCGCCATTATATTATGCTGTTAACAGAACTTAATTCATATTTATTATTTGCAGGTTGTTAGCACGAGTTTTGCCAGTTGCGGTAAATATTGCTTTTTTGTTTATTAAATATTACTTTATCTATTATTCTATCGATAAAGCAAGAGAGCAGTGGAGGCCGAGTGGTTACAGCGCCGACTTACGAATTGTAGGTCGCGGGTTCAATCCCAGCCAGGCGCATTACTTTGTGTAATTTATTTCATCACCACTGCTCTTAAAACGGTGAAGGAAAACATCGTGACGAAACCGGCATGTCCTAGAACCAAAAATTCGAAGACATGTGACATTCACCAAACCGCACTGGGCCCGCGTGGTGGATTACGGCCCATTCCCTCTCCGAGAGAGAGGAGGCCTGAGCAGTGGGAACATTGAAAGGCCTGATTGTCTCAACAAACTTACACACACATTTCACAACCTTTCGCCTCAATAAAATATATAGTGTGATAATCAGAGGTCGGAATTAGGTAGAGTTATTTATGTACTTACACTGATTTCATACAGCGAAAGAATAAAGTGGATATGCCTCAAATCACGAGATTAATTTTAATGAGCAGATTTTTTTTTATGACGCTATAAGAAATATAGAAGAAAAAAATCGTTATTGATAGCGTTACGAGTGACAGGACAGAATGGAAGAAAAAAACTTGTTGCGCCGATCTCAAATAAAACGGGACAAGGGCAGGAGGATGATGATGATTAATGACGAGGAGGAGGAAGTGTATAAATTTGTTAACCTCACCTCAGTTGACGTAGAGAGATCTTTTTTAATGAAAAATACTAATAAAACTTGTATGTTAATTATCTTTGTTTTAACTCGTTTTGTCTCATCTATTTCTGAGGTTTTTATAATTATTTATTTGTAATATTGTTTGCCACACGAGATTTTTCATTAGAAATCCCGGGATGATCCATTTTAATATCAACATTTCGATGCAAGTACATGAATAACTCTACCTAATTCCGAACTCCTGATATTACTCAATAGTTTCATATTACTTGTAATTCACTTGAAAAAAAGATTTAAATGTAATTTTTTGTTTCACAGGATTTTTCGCTAGAAGACTAGCTGGTAAGTGGTTTTTTTTTCAAATAATTGTGTCACAATTTTTCAAATAATTGTGTCACAATTTTTCAAATAATTGTGTCGCAATTTTTCAATAAAATATTCACAGATACAAATGGATGGTCATGAATGAATATGAGTACCTAACTGTGTTTTTCTTTTTAGATAAAAAATCCTCCACATACCGGGCTTTGAAATGGATATCAGGAAGAAGTAAGCAGATTTAAGTTTTTTATAGTTGTGTTCCTGAAACGTTCAGCCCCCCTAGCCAAGTTACGACCGTTTCGTTCGCATCGAATGCCTCGAATAGGCCACGCTTCCGATTCCTTTGTTTTGACATCATCTTAACGCTCAGTCACGCGGTCAGAACAAAAGAATCGAAGGCGTGGCCGGCCTACTCGAGGCGTTCGACGCAAACGAAACGATCGCAACTTGGCTAGGAGGGTTGGACAGTGTACTGGAAGACGCAGAATGAGGATCAGTCATGATTTTATAGTATACGAGTATGCAAACAGAAAAAAAAAAACAGTAAATACTGTGAAGAAATTATTTAAATCGGACCCAAAAATTACGAAGATACTGCAATTTTAGTGTATTAGTTCCAGAAACCGCTTGACCTTGTAGGTCAAGAGGGTACAAGCGGTACTGAGAAAAAAAAAATTATATGTTATTTTGAATTTAGCCAAAAAAAGCTTTTAATTTCTGTAACGTCTTAATCGCTCCGTATCGAGGCAAGCAAGAAACCAGGCAATTGCGAGTCGGACTTGCGCACTGAGGGTTCCATACAAACTTACCTAAATTTTTGAATACCTCAAAAGGTTCCGTACCTCAAAAGGAAAAAATCATGTTGAGGTACGGAACCTTAAAAATGAGTGCCGCTGTCAACGTGTTAATTATTCACACACAAATCACACACCTCATTACGTATATAATTATAGTTAAATAAGTTTTGTTTTTATAATATGTATTTATTTATTATTGTTTAAGATTATTTTATTTATTTTTCTATGGGCCTCTGATGCCATAAAATATTTTTTTTATTATTATTATTCATTTTTTTTTCAGGGCAAATTAAGAGTTATAACGATGTGTTAGAGATCATTTTTGCGTACAACTATGCTGCTAAAGGATTACTGAACAGATGGATCTCTGGCCGTGAGTATTAGCTATTTTCTTAATTTAATTTTTATATAACATAAGTTTTAGTAAATACGAAACCCGAAACACGTGTCTAGTATTTTTATGTAAAGAATCTATGTTCAAAATTTCATGACTGTATCATGAAAAATCACAAAGTTATAAGCTTGTTATGTTACCTGGTTGTCCGTACAAATACATGGTCACCGGGCCATCCGGGCGGCTGAGGGGTTGTTTTGCTCCCGCACCCAGCTGTGCGCTGCTGCCTTATGTCCGCTATGACCTGTCGTGACCTGTGTTGTACTTAGTGTCGGTAGTGTCCAATTTGTGACCTTTTTTAAATAATTTTGGGAAATAACATAACATGGTGTAATAGATAATGTAATAGATTCAGTTACTGATTCTGAACAAACTAGGTTTCGCATATACTAAAAATAATAATAATAACCTGATATAGTGGTGATAGATCGACTAGAGCGTCGCACAATGATTGTTGATATAACAGTCCCTCATGACGAGAATCTCGTGAAAGCTGAGAAAGATAAGCAAACTAAGTATCTTTACTTAGTTCGCGAGGTTGTCGACATGTGGGAAGTGGATAGAGCAATCATTGTGCCGATAGTCGTAACGGCCAATGGCTTAATTGCCAAAAGTCTCGACCAACATCTGAGGAGGCTCGCGTTAGGCAGTTGGATCAAGGGTTTGATCCAGAAGGCAAGTACTCCTGGACAGGGCGCGTATTGTTTGGAGATTCCTCTCTCAGGAGCCCTGACCCCCGGTAGCTTGGACCCTGTTCCCGATGTCGGTGGGCTACTATTTTTTATATTTTCAAATATTTTTTTCTAATAAGTTTTGTTTAAAAAAATATCAAAAAATTTAATTAATATGTGTATTGAAGAAATAAAGGAAATAATAATAAAAAAATAATAAACATTTATTTCAGAACTAGCTTTTGAAAGTAGAAAATAGCACTCAAATACACATTGTATTTATTATTAGTTTATTTCTAACTGACCTGACAAGCAATGTTCTGTCATATAAATTATCAAAGAAAGACAGGTTGGAGGTAAAAGAGTAAATAAAAATAAATAATTAAAAACATTAAAAAACACGACTGCCATGTCAAAAAAATGAACTAGAAATCAAAAAACAAGATGTTAGTTGAACTGAATAAATAAAAATGAAAGTAGTCACTCATTCACTCACTGACCAAACACGAAGTCTCGAAAATTACTTGATCTACAAAACAAAATTTTTCATTGCTGTCGGGGGACCAGTTTGTAAAATACTTTCATAATTATGACGAATTTATATTTTAATTTAATACTATAATTTTTTTATTCTTAATAATTTGTTTGTCAATTGGCAAAACAGCGCACTACCTAATTGTTTAACATCTTGTATATAATTATCACCTATGTTTACGAATACATAAATGATTCTGATTCTGATTATGAAATCAATGATAGACCACCCTGACACTATTGTAATAGCAGACTTGAGACCCTGGGGTGGGTTTTGACATTTGACATTTCATTGAATTGTAAAATGATAATTCTTTTGTATTGTGTTTTTTTTTTGTGAGAAAATTGTCTTATATTATTTATTCGAAGAAAAGCTATATCAGGGGCTCCTAATATTAAAGGGTCACACAAGTCACAAATCAATTGCCAAACCCTCCAACTATAATAAAAAAGAAAGAAAGAAAAGAAAGAAAGAAAAATATTTATTTGGCACACGTACACACAATGTAGAAACAACATGTAAACATTTAAGATAAAAAATAAGAAAATAAAATAACTACCATTGTGTGTCTCGCGCCTGCGCCAAATAGGTCCAGTTCAGCAAAAATGCCAGACAACTTCGTGGTAGTTGCCTTCTGGTTTTCAACTGAACCTTATTGAGAGTGTACGGTAGAAAAGTTAGATTATTTATAATATTTGTTAGTGTTAGGTTATTAACCTTACACACATATATAAATGTTTAAGAGGTGGTTAACAAATAAATAAATAAATAGATAGTTATTCAGTGTACAAAATACAAAAAACATTAAGAAATTAAAAATAACGTAAAACTAATCGTGCATCATTCATAGGTAATAAGTAGGTATTCAACATTAATAGGTATAACTATAAATAAATTATAATAAAAGCATTGGCTGTTACAATAGTATTATAAATTTAATCATCTCCAGGGTGGTTTATTTATTGACATTTGATATTTCATTTAATTGTAAAATGATAATTCTTTTGTATTGTGTTTTTTTTTTGTGATAAAATTGTAAGTAAAAAATATTGAGTTGACTAATTTTGGCAATATTCTGTTTCAGTTGGGACTCTGCTCTCCAAATGTGAGTACTTTCTTTTTAATATTTTGAGATCCCTTCTGGGTTCAAAAAAAAAAAAAAAAAACAGACCGAATATGGAAAGACGAAAGTCGACGAAAGTCTATGACCAGTGCGTGTTGCCAGTGATGACATAATGGTACTGAAACATGGTCGCTTACAATGGGCCTCATCAGAAGGCTTACAGTCACCCAAAGAGCAATGGAAAGGGCTATGCTCGGAGTTTCCTTGCGTGATCGCATAAAGAATGAAGATATCCGCAGGAGAACCAAGGTCGCCGACATAGCCCGAAGAATCGCCAAACTAAAGTGGCAGTGGGCAGGGCACATTGCTTGTAGAACGGACGGTCGGTGGGGCCGAAAGGTTCTAGAATGGCGACCGCGCACCGGAAAACGCAGCGTTGGAAGGCCTCCCACAAGGTGGACCGACGACCTGGTGAGAGTCGCGGGAGTGTGGTGGATGCGAGACGCACAGGATCGGTCGTTGTGGCGTCACTTGGGGGAGGCATATGTCCAGCAGTGGACTTCTTTCGGCTGAAATGATGATGATGATGATGGAAAGACTGCATAATTTCAGTTTTTTTTTAGTTTTTGGCGAGATTTCTTCAAGTAAAGTACATTCGCAGATTGATTACAATTGTAAATTTATTGTAGTTTTGTATATCAAGTGTCTGCGCAACTGGACAATATGTGGAATCATTGAAACAGGCGCGATCTCAGTAAAATGGAGCTGAGAATTTTATTGTAGTGTTGACTACCTCAGCGAAGTTTGCCGAGGAGGTTGACTCGATACATTTGCTGCCAAATAGAACAAAAAAAAAAAATTACATCCATATTTTAATTATTATTTTTTTTTGTAATATTTATTCAACTTTTGGAGATCATCAATTTATATATACATCTAAACTATTAACAAACTGAAAATAAAAATAGAAAAAGAACTCATAGGGCATTAAAAAAATTCGTCTACATCGATGCCAATGGGAAAAATGCCCCGAACGCTGGCAGCATTGCCACGCTGGATGGCAATAATAATATAATATAATAATAATATTTCACAACTATCACACAACTTCGTCTAGTCTCAAGCTAAGCAGACCTTGTGTTATGAGCACTAGACAACTGATAAACCAATTGGTCGTGCTCATCACATAAACATTTGTCCTGGGTGGGAATCGAACCCACGACCTTTGGCATAGCAGTCAGGGCCACTAACCACTAGATCAACAGGCCAGTCAATGCTGATTCGTTGACCGAAGAAAAGCCCAGCCCTCTGGTCACGCGAAGAGTCGACCAGCTATTTGCTGATATCCCGAACAACTCGATGAGCGCTAATGATAATATTTTAATAGTATAAAACAAGTGAACTACCTATTCATATGAAGACGTTTACCATTATTTTTATGCATTTTCTTTTCCTTTATAGTCGTAATCAGCGCTGCGAGGATCGGAGATTGCGTACTTAGCCGACCTCGGTTACATCATGGAATTCTTCGGCATTCTAAGATTACAAAAGGTAAAAAAAACACTTATAAAATTTATTTATTACAGCTTAGTGTCAGACCTGAAATCGAGAGGTGAGCATAAATAGCTTAACACATTGAGTTAACCTATTAAAAGGTATGCTTCTTGTTATGATACTCTGAAAAGTTGAAGGGGAATCGTTTGTCTTGGTATGGTCATGTGAAGAGGAGAGATGAAACACATGTTACTAAAAGAGTTATGAGTATACATGTGGATGGGTGGAGAGGGAGAGGGAGGCCAAAGAAAAGATGGATGGATTGTGTGAACAGTGATATGAAAGAAAAGGAAGATAGTGATAGTAAAGAAAAGGAATATAGTGATAGTATGACGGTTGACAGGATAGAATGGAAGAAAGAAACGTGTTGCGCCGACCCCAAATAAGATGGGACAAGGGCAGGAAGATGATGATACTTGTGACGATACTCTTGCGCCATCTCATCTTCCTAGCTCGTCGTGCTGTGCTGGTTCTGCCGCTATGGTTGTGTAGATTTTTTTTACTACGACAAGCGACAAGCACAATTTTAACACTAGGAATAGGAACAAATTAGATCAACCTCGATTCAGATTGGCTAAAGTACATAGTTCTTTTATGGGGTACTGTGTAATTTTTTTTAATTAATACTTCTTGGGATTCTACAACTAAATGAGTCCAAATTTAAAACATGTATTAAACGCACGCTATGTAGACAAGCATATTATAAACTGGAAGATTATATCCTTGATAAAAATGCTTAGCTAAATGCCGGTTCTGCTAGACAGCCACTTTTACCTACAAATTATTTTTTTAAAATATATTTATAAACATTGGCAGATACTATTCCCCCTTTTGTATAGTTGTTTTCTAAGCTAATGTTAATTTATTTTCTTTTGTATTTGGAAACATATTTTTAAAGATTAAAGCCGTTTGAAAGAAATAGGGAAAACAAGCGAAAAAAAAAATCATATAGTTAAAAAATATTTTTTGGAATAAGTATAATTAGATAGATATATAGATAGATATTCATCATTGTACACCAAAAATACAATTTACATTAGGAAATTAACATTAATAGGGGGTCACAATGGGCGGTCTTATCGCTAAAAGCGATTTTTTACAGACAACCTTTGGATGGATTTGACAGAGAAGGAGAAAAAAGATACGCAGGTAGTTCGTGGTGTACTATTTACATAAACTAATATTTTAGTAGTACGAATTTAGTAGTAGTTTTAGTCGTACGAAAAAATCGTATATTGATAATGTAATACATATTCTTATATTCTTTATTGTACACACAAAACTTAACTACAATACATGGATTTGACAATTTATGTACAAAGGCGAGCTTAACTCAACAATGAGTTTTCTCCCAGCAAACCTTTGAGTGACAGAGAGAGATCACAATCGAGGGTAGGATCCAGTGTACAACATAAACATACATAAATACGTCTAATATATATATATACATACATACAGATATAATATATATAACAATATATACTAATACTATGTCAATTGAGAAAGGAAGTGCTCTTTAATTTTCCTCTTAAAGACGTCCAGAGAAGGGCTGAACACACATGACATGAATCTATAATTAATATATAATTTTATCAAATCTATTAACTCAGCCGTTATCGAGGAGTATGCTTCAGAACGTCAGAACAAGTGTCCTAATCAAAGATTTTTTCCAATTTCCAGCACAATTTTGTTCAAACAGCAATTGGGGTAAGAAATGGGGGTTGAAACCATACAAAGGCAGACACCAGAATGCTGATGAAGTCATCCTGAAATATAAGCTGAAATCTGCTGTGAATCAGATCAAGAAACTCCTGAAGAAAAAGGGAGGCATTGAACGCTTGAATGGTAAGAAAATACTTCTTGCTACCAGCTTTTTTTTTAATTAATATAATCTCGTGCTTGACTGCGATCCCACCTGATGGTTAGCAGTGATGCAATCGTTGATGGTGAGGTGCACTAGTTTATTAAGAGCCTATTCACTCTAGCCTTGAAGACACCTAAATTTTAATCGGATGGGAAGACCGCAGCAGGCAAATTGTTCCAATCTTTTTATGTACGCGGTATAAACGATGAGGCGAAGCTCTTGGTCCGGACCGTAAAGTTTCTAACAACGTAAGGGTAGAGACTCGACGTACGTAGGCTTGTCCGATAGTAGAAAGGAGATGGCGGAATCAAATCATGTAATTCCTGCGCACACTCTCAAAATATATCCTGTAAAATACCGAAAGGCTAGTTACCCTACGCCGGTGCTTCAGGCTTTGTAGATGGGTGTTAACCAAATCTGGATCGCTAATTAGCCTCTTTGCTGCTAAGATGGCATTTTGCAGCACCAGCTCATATGTGGCTACAGTACTCCATACACGATCGGACCTGTGTTTTGTATAACATTAGAAACTGTCTCGGTGTGAAGTAGTTACCGCCATACCAGATCAGAAATAACATCCATCTGCTCGAAGGATCCTCCCTTTGGTGGGGACTTATACCTCCAAATTCTGAAGATTTTTTTGTTTAACCCGTTGTTATTTTATTTTCTTTTGTTACAGGGTATGGCAAACTCATTGCTTTAGCCATCTTGGACATTGGAGAACTATTTGATCGTAAGTATCTCATCATCATCTCATCTTCCTGCCCTTATCCCGTGTTATTTGGGGTCGGCGCAACACGTTTTTTTCTTCCACTCTGCCCTGTTACTCGTCATGCTATCACTAACTTCCTTTTCTTTCATATTACTCTTCACACAATCCATCCATCTTTTCTTTGGTCTCCCTCTCCCTCTCCATCCATCCACAAGTAAACTCATAACTCTTTTAGTAATATGCGTTTCATCCCTCCTCTTCACATGACCATACCAAGACAAACGATTCCCTTCCAACTTTTCAGTCACTGGCGCCACTTTCAAACTTCCCCTAATATATTCATTTCTCACTTTATCCATTCTCGTCACACCACACATCCATCTTAATATTCTCATCTCCGCTACATACAATCTTTTGCCATCCGTCTTTTTCACTGCCCAACATTCTGATCCATACAGTATGACAGGCTTTATCACGGACTTGTAGATAATCGATCGCTTGTTGATGATCGTAAGTATCTGTCATACAGAAAAAATAAAACTAATTAATTTTCTGTGTAGAAATTCGAAGACATGTGACATCCACCAACCCGCAATGGGCCCGCGTGATGGATTACGGCCCATTCCCTCTCCTAGAGAGGAAGCCTGAGTCCCAACAGTGGGAACATTATAAGGCCGACTAGGCTATGCTATGCTATGCTATCTATCATACTGTGTGGGTAAGGCACATTGCTCGCAGAACAGATGGTCGATGGGGCCGAAGGGTTCCGTAGTGGCGACAGCGTACCGGAAGACGCAGGGTTGAAAGGCCTCTCATAAGGGATGCTAGAATACGATGGATGCGTGACGCACAGGAGCTGTTGTGGCGACACGCTTGGGGCAGGCCTTTTCCTAGCAGTAGTACCCCAACTGTGGGAGGAGCTTAGTACAATGCTTGATGACCTCAGTAGAGCTTCCGAAAGAGTGGGACTTAGAATGAACATGGACAAAACCAAAGTCATGGTAAACAGCCATGTAGCACCCACTCCTATCAAGATCGGGGACTCTGCACTCGAAGTTGTGGACGAGTACGTTTACCTGGGACAGACGGTCCAGTTGGGAAAGTCTAACTTCGAGAAAGAGATCAATCGTCGAATCCGACTGGGCTGGGCAGCGTTCGGGAAGCTGCGCGGTATCTTCTCGTCTAATATACCACAGTGTCTCAAGACGAAAGTCTATGACCAGTGCGTGTTGCCAGTAATGACATATGGCTCTGAAACGTGGTCGCTTACAATGGGCCTTATCAGAAAACTCAAAGTCACCCAAAGGGCAATGGAAAGGGCTATGCTCGGAGTTTCCTTGCGTGATCGAATCAGGAATGAGGATATCCGCAGGAGAACCAAGGTCACCGACATAGCGCGAAGAATCGCCAAACTTAAGTGGCAATGGGCAGGGCACATTGCTCGCAGAACGGATGGCCGTTGGGGCCGAAAGGTTCTGGAATGGCGACCACGTACCGGAAGACGTAGCGTTGGAAGGCCTCCTGCAAGGTGGACCGATGACCTGGTAACGGTTGCGGGAGTACGATGGATGCGAGACGCACAGGACCGTTCATTGTGGCGACACTTGGGGGAGGCCTATGTCCAGCAGTGGACGTCTTTCGGCTGAAATGATGATGATGATGATGAGTACCCCAACTGACGAGTTGTATGTCGCGAATTCAAACTGAAACAGGCGCATTCTTTTTTGTAATTTATTTCATCACCACTGATCATTAGGAAACCGGTATGTCCTAGCACCAAAAATTCGAAGACATGTGACATCCACCAACCTGCACTGGCCCAGCGTTGTGGCCAGCCTGAGTCCCAGCAGTGGGAACACTTCAAAGCTGACACATATATAAGTGTTCATGTCTTTTAGTAACATTTTCGAAGGGATATCGCGCTTTTAGAACGATCATGCGAAAGGAAACACCAATCCTAGAACGCAAAGGGCAACTGAAGGACACGGGTGCGGTTTTGTCAGTAAAAGTTTGACACACTCTCCCGCGCCACCATAGTCATTGTATGATATCCCTCCTCAAATAATAACCAAGACTAACGAATACCTTCATCTCATATCATAGACATATTTTTTTATTAATCAAGCTCTATTCTTCCATAGGTGAATCAAGTCAATGGAACAGAAGGGATGTGAACACGGTCTTTGCAAAATGTAAGTACTTCCAAAATCATATATATAAATAGTATTCTAACTGGCACCGACTGATAAGGATCAAGCTGAAGTGGTGGAGTGTTGTTCCACGCGCGAGTTAGTTCTCGCTAAGACTGCAACCTTGGGTGCGGAGTGGATGCCGATGCGGCAAACTCAAATATCAACTTCTTTGGAGTGTCTCGGGACAGTATCGGCGCGGAAACTGGCGCGGGCCGCTCGACGCGGGACGTGCGAGGTCAACTCACGCTATAGATCATGCAATGAGAGAGTGGATGGCAAGCGGCAACCCAGCGCTGGGCACGCCATAATTACGGCGGTAAGTCCCTTCATTGAGGAGTGGCTTGAGTGGCAACACGGCGTCCTGATCTTCCGTATGACACAGGTCCTCATCGGACATGGCAAGTTCGGGAGGTTCTTGTATCGGATTCAGACGGAAGAAACGCCCGGGTGTTTGTATTGTGTGGACCGCCCGGAGGACACGGTGGAGCATGCGGTGGAGGTGTGCCCCGCTTGGGCGGAGCACCGCCGTGTCCTTGAAGAGGAAATTGGCGTCAGCGACATTTCGCGTCGGGCCCTGGTTCGGGTTATGGTCCGGAGCGAGAAGGAATGGCAGGCGGTCGCTTCCTTCTGTGAAGCAGTAATGCTAGCGAAGGAGGAGGCTGCACGCGTGAGGGAACGAAGGTCCTCACGCCCTAGCCGCCGTAATTTCGACCCCGACTACCAGCCACGATAGACGCGGGCTTGCGGACGTCGAGCAATGCTAAGATGTCCAACAGTGGACGTCTTTCGGCTGAAATGAATGAATACATAAGTTATTTATTTATAAAAACTTCATGTACAATAGTGGTACATAGTTGGACTTAATGCAACATGGCATTAAGCAAAGCGAGCATTGCATGACTGAAATACCTCATTCCTGGAAAAATACCCAAATATTTTTTAATAAACTGATGTTTTTATTTACAGTGTTTACTATCATTGGATGGATCGCAAACAACGTTCATCCTAAACGTAAGTTTTTTATTACTTTTTAAAAGATCAATTTTCGCCAAGGGCTTCACTGGAATTAAAGTCTAAAACCCTCCCAAGAGCCTGAGATAAAAAATACTAAAAATTATTTAAAAAAAAATTGATGAATTCCCACTTCTAAAAGGGTTTAAAGGAACCTAGTATGAAGGGGATGACGGGGGCTTCTAGTTTATCATCTCTTTCTCTCATTTCACGTCTTTTTCGTCACTTGTTGATGCTGTTTTATGAATGGCTTAAGCAGGAGCCAGCCAGATAATTCAATATTGTGTTAAACGCATCAGCTGAATATGTTTCAAGCTATGCAATGCTATAAAAATCATAAATATATATATTTTTTTTTACAAAATTCATCTCTTTTCTTACACATTAAAAACTATTTTCAATTTTTTTTTCTGACTTTTTTTATTTTTTGCAGTTGGAAGATACGTCGTTGACGGTAAGTTAATGAGTTAAACATTTGATTAAAATATTTTAACATCTATTAATCTATTGTGGTCTGGTTCCCGCACTTAGTCCTTGGCGGACCATTGTACGTGAGCCATGGCGGCCTTCACTCCAACCAGCCCACCTCACTCCAGAAACAGATGAGTCTTTTCAGTTGTCTCAGGGCATCTATGAGTGAATTTGGTGCTCTCAAAGTTCATGTTCTTATTTCGTTGACGGCTGTGCACTCGAGGAGCACGTGTGCGACAGTTTCCTCTGACTCCATGCAGCCTCTGCACAGAGGACTATCCGTGACATTCATTGCGAAGAAGTGTTTGTTCAGAAGTGTCAATATTTTAACATATAATAGTAACGTTATAAATGCACATCTTGAGAATAGTATGTTCAGAATCGAATAAAGAATCGATTTGAGCTATTTTGAAAATAATTCTGGCCAGGAAAAGAGAGAATTTATTTATTTATTTATGTATACTTTATTGCATACCAAGTTACGAATTTACAAATTGAAATTGTAATACAACAAAAAACATACAATTGGCGGCGTTATCGCACTCGGCGATTTCTTCCAGGCAACCCAAAACGGATAGAGACTGCCTGGACACAAAATGGGGTTGCACTTGGTTCAAATATAAAATTAAACAAAACTTAATACTAAAATAGATACACATATACATACATACAAAATATAAATATATAAGCAAGAGAATAAGTGATGAAACGAAGACATGATCACAGTGACAAGTAATGATCCTTCACAAGCCCTTTAAATACAGGCAGTGTTTGCGCACGTTTTAGAATAATGTTGATAAGAAAGTCATTTACGGTGTTCAAAGGATTTCATATGAAAAAAGAAGTCGCCTGTGGCATAAAATAGGTATAATATATTTTGATAAAAGTGGAAAAAGTTTGTCATTGTGACCGAAGCGGAATTCACCCCAGACGCTAGTGAGGGTGGTATGGAGCCGAGAGCTGCAATGATAAATTTCCACGTGTATCAAACGACGTTTTTCAATACACTTGTGAAGAAATTAATAAATAGGGGTTAGCCGGGGGTTGTGGGGGTTACTTAACGCCCAACCTGATACAATAAACGGGCGAAATCGCGCAGTTTTCCGCACTAGTGCAGAAAACAGTAAATTGAGTGGAGGAGCAAGTGTATTGAAAAAAAATTTTTGTTACCGTATTTCCGTCATTTAAAATTTGTGTTTTCATTTTTACAGAAATCCTGGTTCTCAGCAGAAATGAGGTGTTCTCTCGCACTTATGGCTTTAGTAAGTATTATATAATACCATACCTATTGAACAGTCTGCCGGCAGACATAAGGAGTGAAACAAACACAAATAGATTTAGACGCAAATTATATTATTTAGAAATGTTTTAAGTACATTTAAGTATGTCTAGAGACTCACCGACCCCACAGTCAAACCATTACAACAGTTTTGTGGGGCTTATCTTATAATTAACTTACCTTTTTGGAATAAACATAAATATATATATAGACTGACTTCTGCCAGCGATAGTTGGTTTCTCCATACAAACTTCCAACCCACGTTTTACCCCCTTAAATATGGAGTTTCGTAAAATCCGTCCTTAGCGGATGTCTACAGCTTATAAGGAACCTACCTAACAAATTTTAAGTTTGTAGGTGTTATAGTTTCGGGGATTTCGTGATATTAAAATAAACTTTACTTCTTCAGATTTGGAACACCTCGAAAAGAAAATCACAGAAGATTCTACAATTAGTTACAAAAAGCAGTGGATAACAGGATTTAAACAGTGCACCGAGACTGAGTTTTATGAAGGTACTGAAGACGAAGAGGATGACGAGGATATAGAAACATTCACAAACGAAGATACTGTTAACTCAGAAGTCGATACAGCAACCACAGACGTTGACACTGATGACACACAATCGAACGATGAAACGGATGATGAAGAAACTAATGAAGATTCTCAAAACATTACTGATGACCTTGATGATCAAGTAACTTCTAACACCGATTCTAGTGATATAGGAACTGTTACAAATTCTCAAGACGATACTTCTACTACACTTATAGATAAAATTAACTCTAACGGTCAAACAATCACTAAAATAACAAAGACCACAAAACCTGGTGAGTCTTCGGTAACTAGTTCTGATGACGATGAAGAAACAATTAAAAATTCTCAAGATGATTCTTATTCTAACCTCAAAGATCAAATAACCTCTAATGGTCAAACAGTCACTAAAATAACTAAGACCACAAAGTCTGGAAAGACTTCTATAACCGGTTCTGATGTCGATGAAGAAACAATTAAAAACTCTCAAGACGATACTTATAATAACCTCAAAGATCAAATAGCCTCTAATAGTCAAACAATAACTAAAATAACCAAGACCACAAAACCTGGAGAGTCTTCTGTAACCAGTTCTGATGTCAATGAAGATACAATTAAAAATTCTCAAGACGATACTTCTACTACACTTATAGATAAAATTAACTCTAACGGTCAAACAATCACTAAAATAACTAAGACCACAAAAACTGGTGAGTCTTCTGTAACCGGTTCTGATGACGATGAAGAAACAAATAAAAACTCTCAAGACGATACTTCTACTAATCTTAAAGACCAAATTAACTCTAAGGGTCAAACAATCACTAAAATAACTAAGACCACAAAGTCTGGAGAGACTTCTGTAACTGGTTCTGATGTCGATGAAGAAACAATTAAAAACTCCCAAGACGATACTTCTACTACAATTAAAGATCAATTAAACTCTAATGGCGAAACAATCACTACAATCACTAAGACCAAACAATCTACCGACTCTTCTACAGATTCTAGTAAGAAATCAAAAATAACACAAAGTTCCAATACGGCTACAAAAATTTCTAAAACTGTATCTGAATTGACTGACAAGCCTGATGATGATGACCGTGACAATAATGAAAATGATGGTGTCCAAAAACCCAGAAAAAAACCAGACGAAGGCAGAAAACCAAAAAGTTCTGGTATCAAACCTAGCGGTGGTGATGATGATGAGGGTGTTGATGACGAAAATAATGCTTCTACAAAACCAGGCAAAGGTAGAAAACCAAAAAGTCCTGGTTCAAAACCTACAGATGGTGATGATGACAAATCTGATGGTTCTACAAGACCTGTTAGAGGCACAAAAAAACCAGGCAAAGGTAGAAAACCAAAAAGTCCTGGTTCAAAACCTACAGATGGTGATGATGATGAGGGTGTTGATGACGAAACTAATGATTCTACAAAACCTGTAAGAGGCACAAAAAAACCAGGCAAAGGTAGAAAACCAAAAAGTCCTGGTTCAAAACCTACAGATGGTGATGATGACAAATCTGATGGTTCTACAAGACCTGTTAGAGGCACAAAAAAACCAGTCAAAGGTAGAAAACCAAAAAGTCCTGGTTCAAAACCTACAGATGGTGATGATGATGAGGGTGTTGATGACGAAACTAATGATTCTACAAAACCTGTAAGAGGCACAAAAAAACCAGGCAAAGGTAGAAAACCAAAAAGTCCTGGTTCAAAACCTACAGATGGTGATGATGACAAATCTGATGGTTCTACAAGACCTGTTAGAGGCACAAAAAAACCAGTCAAAGGTAGAAAACCAAAAAGTCCTGGTTCAAAACCTACAGATGGTGATTATGATGAGGGTGTTGATGACGAAACTAATGATTCTACAAAACCTGTAAGAGGCACAAAAAAACCAGGCAAAGGTAGAAAACCAAAAAGTCCTGGCTCCAAACCTACAAATGGTGATGATGGTAATGATGACGAAAATAATGGTTCTACAAAACCTGTTAGAGGCACAAAAAAACCAGGCAAAGTTAGAAAACCAAAAAGTCCTGGTTCCAAACCTACAGATGGTGATGATGACAAAACTGATGGTTCTACAAAACCTGTAAAAAGTACAAAAAAACCACGCAAAGGTAGAAAACCAAAAAGTCCTGGTTCCAAACCAACAGATGGTGATGATGACGAGGGTGTTGATAACGAAAATAATGGTACTACAAAACCTGTTAGAGGCACAAAAAAACCAGGCAAAGGTAAAAAACCAAAAAGTCCTGGTTCCAAACCTACAGATGGTGATGATGACGACGGTGTTGATAACGAAAATAATGGTACTACAAAACCTGTTAGAGGCACAAAAAAACCAGGCAAAGGTAAAAAACCAAAAAGTCCTGGTTCCAAACCTACAGATGGTGATGATGACGACGGTGTTGATGACGAAAATAATGGTTCTACAAAACCTGTTAGAGGCATAAAAAAACCAGGCAAAGGTAGAAAACCAAAAAGTCCTGGTTCCAAACCTACAGATGGTGATGACGATGATAACGATAAGAACAATAATGGTTCTTTAAAACCTAAAAAGGGTGGTGAGAAACCAGGCAAAGGTGGAAAACCAACGAAGCCTGGCACCAGGCCTGAAGATGGTGATGACGATGATGATGATGATAAGAACAATGATGGGTCCTTAAAACCTAGAAAGGGTGATATGAAACCAGGCAAAGGTGGAAAACCAACGAAGCCTGGCACCAGGCCTGAAGATGGTGATGACGATGAGGATGATATGGACAATGATGGTTCTTCAAAACCTAAAAAGGGTGGTAAGAAACCAGACAAAGGTGGAAAACCAACAAAGCCTGGCACCAAGCCTGATGACGATGATGATGATGATAAGAACAATGAAGATTCATTAAAACCTAAAAAGAGTGGTAAGAAACCAGGCAAAGGTGGAAAACCAACAAAGTCTGGCACCAAGCCAGAAGATGGTGATGACGATGAGGATGATAAGGACAATGATGGTTCTTCAAAACCTAAAAAGGGTGGTAAGAAACCAGACAAAGGTGGAAAACCAACAAAGCCTGGCACCAAGCCTGATGACGATGATGATGATGATAAGAACAATGAAGATTCATTAAAACCTAAAAAGAGTGGTAAGAAACCAGGCAAAGGTGGAAAACCAACAAAGTCTGGCACCAAGCCTGAAAGTGGTGATGACGATGTGGCTGATAAGGACAATAATGGTTCCTTGAAACCTAAAAAGGGTGATAAGAAACCAGGCAAAGGTGGAAAACCAACAAAGTCTGGCACCAAGCCTGAAAGTGGTGATGACGATGACGATGAGGCTGATAAGGACGATGATAATTCTACAAAACCTAAAAAGGGAGGTAAGAAACCAGGCAAAGGTGGAAAACCAACAAAGCCGGGCACCAAGTCTGATGATGGTGATGACGATGAGGATGATAAGGACGATGATGTTTCTACAAAACCTAAAAAGGGTGGTAAGAAACCAGGCAAAGGTGGAAAACCAACAAAGTCTGGCACCAAGCCTGAAAGTGGTGATGACGATGTGGCTGATAAGGACAATAATGGTTCCTTGAAACCTAAAAAGGGTGATAAGAAACCAGGCAAAGGTGGAAAACCAACAAAGTCTGGCACCAAGCCTGAAAGTGGTGATGACGATGACGATGAGGCTGATAAGGACGATGATAATTCTACAAAACCTAAAAAGGGAGGTAAGAAACCAGGCAAAGGTGAAAAACCAACAAACCCTGGCACCAGGCCTGAAGGTGGTGATGACGATGAGGATGATAAGGACAATAATGGTTCCTTGAAACCTAAAAAGGGTGGTAAGAAACCAGGCAAAGGTGAAAAACCAACAAAGCTTGGCACCAGGCCTAAAGATGGTGATGACGATGAGGGTGATGATGATAAGAACAATGACGATTCCTTAAAACCTAAAAAGAGCGGTAAGAAACCAGGCAAAGGTGGAAAACCAACAAAGCCTGGCACCAAGCCTGATGCCGATGATGATGATGATAAGAACAATGAAGATTCATTAAAACCTAAAAAGAGTGGTAAGAAACCAGGCAAAGGTGGAAAACCAACAAAGTCTGGCACCAGGCCTAAAGATGGTAATGACGATGAGGATGATGATGATAAGAACAATGACGATTCCTTAAAACCTAAAAAGAGTGGTAAGAAACCAGGCAAAGGTGGAAAACCAACAAAATCTGGCACCAAGTCTGATGGTGGTGATGACGATGATGATGATAAGGACAATGAAGATTCGTTAAAACCTAAAAAGGGTGGTAAGAAACCAGGCAAAGGTGGAAAACCAACGAAGCCTGGCACCAGGCCTGAAGATGGTGATGACGATGAGGCTGATAAGGACGATGATGTTTCTACAAAACCTAAAAAGGGTGGTAAGAAACCAGGCAAAGGTGAAAAACCAACAAAGCCTGGCACCAGGCCTGGTAGTGGTGATGACGATGAGGATGATAAGGACGATGATGGTTCTTCAAAACCTAAAAAGGGTGGTAAGAAACCAGGCAAAGGTGGAAAACCAACGAAGCCTGGCACCAAGCCTGAAGATGGTGATGACGATGAGGGTGATAAGGACATTGATGGTTCTTCAAAACCTAAAAAGGGTGGTAAGAAACCAGGCAAAGGTGGAAAACCAACAAAGCCTGACACCAGGCCTAAAGATGGTGATGACGATGAGGATGATAAGGACAATGATGGTTCTTTGAAACCTAAAAAGAGTGGTAAGAAACCAGGCAAAGGTGAAAAACCAACGAAGCCTGGCACCAAGCCAGAAGATGGTGATGACGATGAGGATGATGATAAGAACAATGATGGTCCTTTGAAACCTAAAAAGAGTGGTAAGAAACCAGGCAAAGGTGGAAAACCAACAAAGTCTGGCACCAAGCCTGGTAGTGGTGATGACGATGAGGATGATAAGGACATTGATGGTTCTTCAAAACCTAAAAAGGGTGGTAAGAAACCAGGCAAAGGTGGAAAACCAACGAAGCCTGGCACCAAGCCAAAAGATGGTGATGACGATGATGACGATATGGACAATGATGGTTCTTCAAAACCTAAAAAGGGTGGTAAGAAACCAGGTAAAGGTGGAAAACCAACGAAGCCTGGCACCAAGCCAAAAGATGGTGATGACGATGAGGATGATAAGGACAATGACGGTTCCTTGAAACCTAAAAAGGGTGATAAGAAACCAGGCAAAGGTGAAAAACCAACAAAGCCTGGCACCAGGCCTGGAAGTGGTGATGACGATGAGGATGATAAGGACGATGATGGTTCTTCAAAACCTAAAAAGGGTGGTAAGAAACCAGGCAAAGGTGGAAAACCAACGAAGCCTGGCACCAAGCCAAAAGATGGTGATGACGATGAGGATGATAAGGACAATGACGGTTCCTTGAAACCTAAAAAGGGTGATAAGAAACCAGGCAAAGGTGAAAAACCAACAAAGCCTGGCACCAGGCCTAAAGATGGTGATGACAATGATGATGATGATAAGAACAATGATGGTTCCTTGAAACCTAAAAAGGGTGGTGAAAAACCCGGCAAAGGTAGAAAACCACGCGATAGTGGAAAACCGGATTCTAGCGGAAATCTTATAGGTGGAGAAGATGACGAGTGTGATGATGACAAAAATGATGGTCCCACGAAACCTAAAAATGGCACTAAAAAACCAGGCAAAGGTGGAAAACCAACAAAGCCTGGCACCGGGCCTGATGGTGGTGATGACGAGGAGGATGATAAGGACAATAATGTTTCTACAAAACCTAAAAAGAGTGGTAAGAAACCAGGCAAAGGTGAAAAACCAACAAAGCCTGGCACCAGGCCTGATAGTGGTGATGACGATGAGGATGATAAGGACGATGATGGTTCTTCAAAACCTAAAAAGGGTGGTAAGAAACCAGGCAAAGGTGGAAAACCAACGAAGCCTGGCACCAAGCCTGAAGATGGTGATGACGATGAGGATGATAAGGACATTGATGGTTCTTCAAAACCTAAAAAGGGTGGTAAGAAACCAGGCAAAGGTGGAAAACCAACGAAGCCTGGCACCAAGTCAAAAGATGGTGATGACGATGAGGATGATAAGGACAATGACGGTTCCTTGAAACCTAAAAAGGGTGATAAGAAACCAGGCAAAGGTGAAAAACCAACAAAGCCTGGCACCAGGCCTGGAGGTGGTGATGACGATGAGGATGATAAGGACGATGACGGTTCTTCAAAACCTAAAAAGGGTGGTAAGAAACCAGACAAAGGTGGAAAACCAACGAAGCCTGGCACCAGGCCTGAAGATGGTGATGACGATGAGGCTGATAAGGACGATGATGTATCTGCAAAACCTAAAAAGGGTGGTAAGAAACCAGGCAAAGGTGGAAAACCAACAAAGCCTGACACCAGGCCTAAAGATGGTGATGACGATGAGGATGATAAGGACAATGATGGTTCTTTGAAACCTAAAAAGAGCGGTAAGAAACCAGGCAAAGGTGAAAAACCAACGAAGCCTGGCACCAAGCCAGAAGATGGTGATGACGATGAGGATGATGATAAGAACAATGATGGTCCTTTGAAACCTAAAAAGGGTGGTAAAAAACCAGGCAAAGGTGGAAAACCAACAAAACCTGGCACCAAGTCTGATGGTGGTGATGACGATGATGATGATAAGGACAATGATGGTTTCTTAAAACCTAAAAAGGGAGGTAAGAAACCAGGAAAAGGTGGAAAACCAACAAAGCCTGGCACCAGGCCTGGAGGTGGTGATGACGATGAGAATGATGATAAGAACAATGTTGGGTCCTTAAAACCTAGAAAGGGTGACAAGAAACCAGGCAAAAGTGGAAAACCAACGAAGCCTGGCACCAAGCCTAAAGATGGTGATGACGATGAGGATGATAAGGACAATGATGATTCCTTGAAACCTAGAAAGGGTGGTAAGAAACCAGGCAAAGGTGGAAAACCAACAAATCCTGGCACCAGGCCTGGAGGTGGTGATGACGATGAGGATGATAAGGACGATGATGGTTCTTCAAAACCCAAAAAGGGTGGTAAGAATCCAGGCAAAGGTGGAAAACCAACGAAGCCTGGCACCAAGCCAAAAGATGGTGATGACGATGAGGATGATAAGGACAATGACGGTTCCTTGAAACCTAAAAAGGGTGATAAGAAACCAGGCAAAGGTGAAAAACCAACAAAGCCTGGCACCAGGCCTGATAGTGGTGATGACAATGATGATGATGATAAGAACAATGATGGTTCCTTGAAACCTAAAAAGGGTGGTGAAAAACCCGGCAAAGGTAGAAAACCACGCGATAGTGGAAAACCGGATTCTAGCGGAAATCTTATAGGTGGAGAAGATGACGAGTGTGATGATGACAAAAATGATGGTCCCACGAAACCTAAAAATGGCACTAAAAAACCAGGCAAAGGTGGAAAACCAACGAAGCCTGGCACCGCGCCTGATGGTGGTGATGACGATGAGGATGATAAGGACAATAATGTTTCTACAAAACCTAAAAAGAGTGGTAAGAAACCAGGCAAAGGTGGAAAACCAACAAAGCCTGGCACCAAGCCTGGTAGTGGTGATGACGATGAGGCTGATAAGGACGATGATGTTTCTACGAAACCTAAAAAGGGTGGTAAGAAACCAGGCAAAGGTGGAAAACCAACAAAGCCTGGCACCAAGCCTGGTAGTGGTGATGACGATGAGGCTGATAAGGACGATGATGTTTCTACAAAACCTAAAAAGGGTGGTAAGAAACCAGGCAAAGGTGGAAAACCAACAAAGCCTGGCACCAGGCCTAAAGATGGTGATGACGATGAGGATGATAAGGACAATGATGGTTCTTCAAAACCTAAAAAGGGTGGTAAGAAACCAGGCAAAGGTGGAAAACCAACGAAGCCTGGCACCAAGCCAGAAGATGGTGATGACGATGAGGATGATAAGGACAATGATGGTTCCTTGAAACCTAAAAAGGGAGGTAAGAAACCAGGCAAAGGTGGAAAACCAACGAAGCCTGGCACCAAGCCAGAAGATGGTGATGACGATGAGGATGATAAGGACAATGATGGTTCCTTGAAACCTAGAAAGGGTGGTAAGAAACCAGGCAAAGGTGGAAAACCAACAAAGTCTGGCACCAAGCCTGAAGATGGTGATGACGATGAGGATGATAAGGACAATGATGGTTCTTCAAAACCTAAAAAGGGTGGTAAGAAACCAGGCAAAGGTGAAAAACCAACAAAGTCTGGCACCAAGCCTGAAGATGGTGATGACGATGAGGATGATAAGGACAATGATGGTTCTTCAAAACCTAAAAAGGGTGGTAAGAAACCAAGCAAAGGTGAAAAACCAACAAAGCCTGGCACCAAGCCTGATAGTGGTGATGACAATGATGATGATGATAAGAACAATGATGGTTCCTTGAAACCTAAAAAGGGTGGTAAGAAACCAGGAAAAGGTGGAAAACCAACAAAGCCTGGCACCAAGCCTGATAGTGGTGATGACAATGATGATGATGATAAGAACAATGATGGTTCCTTAAAACCTAGAAAGGGTGGTAAAAAACCAGGCAAAAGTGGAAAACCAACCAAACCTGGCACCAAGCATGATGATTGTGATGACGATGATGAGGATGATAAGAACAATGATGGTTCCTTAAAACCTAGAAAGGGTGGTAAGAAACCAGGCAAAGGTGGAAAACCATCAAAGTCTGGCACCAAGCCTGATGGTGGTGATGACGATGAAGATGATAAGGACAATGATGGGTCCTTAAAACCTAGAAAGGGTGGTAAGAAACCAGGCAAAGGTGGAAAACCAACCAACCCTGGCACCAGGCCTGAAGATGGTGATGACGATGAGGATGATAAGGACAATGATGTTTCTACAAAACCTAGAAAGGGTGGTAAGAAACCAGGCAAACGTGGAAAACCAGCTAAGCCTGGCACCAAGCCTGATGGTGGTGATGACGATGATGATAAGAACAATGATGGTTTCTTAAAACCTAAAAAGGGTGGTAAGAAACCAGGAAAAGTTGGAAAACCAACGAAGTCTGGCACCAAGCCAGAAGATGGTGATGACGATGAGGATGATAAGGACAATGATGTTTCTACAAAACCTAGAAAGGGTGGTAAGAAACCAGGCAAAGGTGGAAAACAAACAAAGTCTAGCACCAAGCCTGAAGGTGGTGATGACGATGATGATGATGATAAGAACAATGATGGTTCCTTAAAACCTAGAAAGGGTGGTAAAAAACCAGGCAAAAGTGGAAAACCAACCAAGCCTGGCACCAAGCCTGATGATTGTGATGACGATGATGAGGATGATAAGAACAATGATGGTTCCTTAAAACCTAGAAAGGGTGGTAAGAAACCAAGCAAAGGTGGAAAACCATCAAAGTCTGGCACCAAGCCTGATGGTGGTGATAATGATGAGTGTGATGATAAGGATAACTTTGGTTCCTTAAAACCTAGAAAGGGTGGTAAGAAACCAGGCAAAGGTTGCAAACCGACGGATTCTCGCGGTAAGCCTGTAGGAGTTGAAGATGATGAGTGTGATGGTAACGAAAATGATGGTTCTAAAAAACCTAGAAACGGTACTAGAAAACCAAGCAAAGGTGGAAAACCAACAGATTCTCGCGGTAAGTCTATAGGTGGTGAAAATGATGACCGTGATGATAAGGACAGTAATGGTTCCATAAAACCTGCAAAAGATCCTAAAAAACCAGGCAAAGGAGAAAAACCGGGTAAAGGTGGAAAACCAACAGATTCTTGCGGTAAGCCAGTAGGTGGTGATGATGTCGAGGATGATGATAAGGATAATGAAGGCTCCTTAAAACCTAGAAAGTGTGGTAAGAAACCAGACAAAGGTGGACAACCAACAGATTCTCGCGATAAGCCTGTAGATAGTAAAGATGATGAGTGTGATAAGAAAAATGGTGATTCTAAAAAATCTGTACCAGATTCCAAAAAACCAGGCAAAGATGAACCAACCACTTCTCACAGTAAGTCAGTAGGTGGTGATGATGATAACAAAAGCAATAAATCTGGGAAAGTATCCAATAAGACGGACAAAGATGTCAAAAATATTGACAAAACCGTAAGTGAAAAATCTTCAAAATCATCAAAACAATCTGATAGCTCTAGTGTAACAAATTCTCAAACACAGAACACTAGTTCTTCATCATCTGAAACTAATACATCCAAGACTGACTCGAATGACTCCATCAGTACATCAGAACAGAATAAGAAAAAGTCAACAAAGACCAAAAACCCAGGTTCTGAAGACGACAGTACAAAGAGCTCTAGTACAGAAACATCTACCGCTTCACCCTCAACTTCTAATGGATCTTCCAGTACTATCTCCAAAGAAAACGCATCTAAATCTACTAAAAGTGACTCATCTTCTTCGGATACTAGAACAAGTCAAGAAAGCGATAGTACCTCCAAAACCAAAGGCACAAAAACCACTAAAGACACTAGAACAAATGAAGGTAAGGACGAATCTAAAGTAACGGACAGTCAAACTGAAAACACTAGTAGAGGTAGTTCTACTCATACTAGATCAGAATCTAACATTAACGATGAAGTAAGTGACACCTCCAAAACTGTGAAATCCAGCTCTAACGGCAAAAAATCTACCAAGGATGGTTCAAGCAATAGTGAAGATCGTTCAAGTAGCACTGTTAGTAAAAATTCTCAACAAAGCGGCTCAGGCACCACCACCACTTCTGAAACTAGTGATAAAAATCAAAAAAAGAATCAAGCCTCCTCAAGCTCTAGTTCAACTTCTGATGATAGCAGTGAAAATGAATCAAGAGAAAGTAGTCAAAATACTAGAGAAAAAAGAAGCCAAGAGAAAAAGGCAAATGAAGACGAGTATAACAGTGAAAGTTCCGATAAATCTCAAGAAGATTCTCAGAACAGTAATAATAATTATGAAGAAACTAACTCGAATAATTATGCCAAGCAATCAGGTAAGGACTCTAAAAATAGAGATGGTTCCTACAGAATAGTAAGGTCTTCACAACGAGAGACTACATATGAAGATGGAGGCGAAGCTTCTTATGAAAAGAGGGAGAGGAACACGGATGGTAGCAGTTATTATTCATCAGGGTCACGATCTGATGACACTGAAAGCAGGGCTGAACAAAACTCATACTATTCAGAGCAACTTAATGATGGCGAAATCATTCGTGAAAAGCGAGACAGTGAACAGCAAAATAATCAACAAGAACAATCTGCTAGTCAAGAAGAGGAATGGACTAGCTCTAATGGGTCTTCAAAATCATCTAGAACTAACCAAAATAGGCAACAACGCAGTAGTAAAACATCGAGCTCACAGTATTATGAAAGCACAAGTTCTTAAATGATGACCACAAACCCTTCTATAAAACAAAATGGCGGACAAACATCTTGCTTTCTCTTTCGTACTTGAATGTGCAAGCGAGAGGACACGATTAATACCGCTGTTTACTTTGATGACGACTATAAGCTTACGATTAATGGACTTTTTTTTTGTATTTTTTAGTTTTTAAATAAATGAAGCATCAAGAATATTTGTTTTTTTTTTTTACTTGGGGTCGGGGCAACTATTTTTTTCTTTCATACTATCCTGTCAGCCGTCACGCTATTTATTTATTTAATACTTCATGCACATAAAGGTACAGAGGCGGCTTATATATGCTCGCGAACCTCAATCTTGAATCTTAATCGGTTTGTAACCATCCTGACCTCTTGGGGGAGCGCATTCCACAGAGAAATAGCCTATCACTCAAAATTCATTTTTTTTTTAATTTTATTTCACATATACCTATGCAGCAGCGGTGGCCAAGTGGTAACGGTACTTACGAGTTGTATGTAACGGGTTCAAACCCAGCTAGGCGCATTACTTTGTGTAATTTATTTCATCACCACTGCTCTCGAAACGGTGAAGGAAAACATCGTGAGGAAACCGGCATGCCCTAGAACCGAAAATTCGAATGCATGTGACATCTACCAACCCGCTTTGGGTGTGCCTGGTGAATTACGGCTTGTTCCCTCTCCTAGAGAGGAGGCCTGAGTCCCAACAGTGGGAACATTATAAGGCTGACTATGCTATACCTAAATGGACACTTATAAAACGTCAGAAGCTAGTAACCGGTTCCATTTGGTCGCTTCCTAAGGAGAAGAACCGGCAAGAAACTCCATGGTTACTCTTAAAAAACAATAATTGTTTTTACAATATTTCAACATTTCAATATTAAAAGATATGTGAAGACAGTGTAGGCCAAAGGGGATTGAAATAGAAAGGAATCTATGAAACTGTGGACTCAACAGTGTTCTCACATTACTTATATATTAGCATAGCATAGTTGACCTTATAATGTTCCCACTGTTGGGACTTAGGCCTCCTCTCTAGGAGAAGGAATGGGTCGTAATCCACCACGCGGGTCCAGTGCGGGTTGGTGGATGTCACATGTCTTCGAATTTTTGGTTCTGGGACATGCCGGTTTCCTCACGATGTTTTCCTTCACTGTTTTGAGAGCAGTGGTGATGAAATAAATTACACAAAGTAATGCGCCTGGCTGGGTTTGAACACGCGGCCTACAACTCGTAAGTCGGGGCCGTTACCACTCGGCCACCACTGCTCTCTCTCTATATTATACATTATTTTTAGTATAATGAGAAACCTGAATGTATTTTGTTCAGAATCAGTAACTGAATCGATTCCAATCATTTTTACACCATGTTATATTTTTTCCAAAAATATTAAAAAAAGGTCTCAAGTTGGACACCACCGACACTAAGTACAGCACAGGTCATAGCGGGCATTAGGCACCAGCGCACAGCTGGGTGCGGGAGCAAAATATCCCCTAAGTCGCCCGAATGCCCCGGTAACCATGTATTTTTGCGGACAACCAGGCAACGTAAGAAGCTTATAACTTTGTGAATCTTGATTAAATTTGCAAGGCTTTTATTGTTATACTTTTTAATTTTTGAGTAAATTATAAAACGTCAAAGTTTATACAAAATAGCAGATTTTCAGAGGTCATTACCGGATTAGTTTTACACAAATTTATAAATTGATTTCAATAGAAGCCTAGACAATATCCACAAGATACTGTCTTTCCAAAATATCTAATGAAGAATGTGTAATAACGTCATAATCGCGTAAGAGCGGTTGTATGAAAAACAGTGAAAATGTCGAATTGCATCCCTCTAGGAGCTCGATGGCCTCTGATTCAAAGGAAGCGCACTTCAAAGAGATAGCATAGCATAGTCGGCCTTATAATGTTCCCACTGTTGGGACTCAGTCCTCCTCTCTAGGAGAGGGAATGGGCCGAAATCCACCACGCGGGCCCAGTGCGGGTTGGTGGATGTCACATGTCTTCGAATTTTTGGTTCTAGGACATGCCGGTTTCCTCACGATGTTTTCCTTCACCGTTTTGAAAGCAGTGGTGATGAAATAAATTACACAAAGTAATGCGCCTGACTGGGTTTGAAACCGCGACTTACAACTTGTAAGTTGGGGCCGATACCTCTCGGCCACCACTGCTCCCCCTCGGCCACCACGCAAAGAGATACGCATCATCAAATATGGGATATATATGCGACCCCACAAATGGTCGAAATCCCCACTTCAATGTAATAGAATCGTCGAACTTGATTCAAGGGTCAAATTGACCTCATAAAAGTTAACTCTTATCGTTTCTAAATGGGACATAGGAAGGGTTAAGGGGTTCATATTACAGAATAGGTAAAGCCGGGACTAGAAACGATATTTATAATTAGTCTACTCGTGTCAAAGGCGGTAATCTGTTCTTTTAATCACATTAAATAATAGACTGGCCTGTTGGTCTAATGGTTAGTAGCCCTGACTGCTATGCCGGAGATCGTGGGTTCGATTCCCACCCAGGATAAATATTTGTGTGATGAGCACGATCATTTGTTCTGTGTCTGGGTGTAATTTATCTATAATACGTATGTATTTAGAAATGTTTAAGTATGTTTATCAGTTGTTTAGTACTCATAACACAAGCTCCGCTTAGCTTCGGACTAGACGGCGGCGTTGTGTGGTAGTTGTGGAATATTATTATTATTAACTACAGGCTGTCTCAAAAATAACTCACTTATAAAGTTGCATAAAAATAGTAGGTTAATTTTTATACAAGTGGATAAAGTTTCGACCAAGGTGGAATTAGCCCGAGCCCCAGGTGAGGGCGTTATGGAGCAGAGTGGTGCAGTGACTTTCCACGTGTATCAAACGACGTAACGACGATGTACTATTATGCACCTTACTCTTCAGATAGCCTTAGAGGAAAAAATCTGGAGGTGTGAGGTTTGGGCTCTGCGAGGTGGATGAAAATTTTCAAGAATTTACAAGTGGACAAAGTTTATCATGGCGACCGAGGTGAAATTCACCCGAGCCTTGGTGAGGGTGAAATGGAGCCGTGGGTTGACGGTTTCATTTATCTCTGCCGTTGGTAACATGCCGCTCGTGTGTTTAAGCTCTTAGTGTCGCTGCACATGGGCCACACGCCACAGTCACAAAGGCCGCCACGAGAAGCTAGCAGTGGCCACAAGTTACTTGTGGCCGGTGGCTGCTACTTTTTGGGGTTGCGTACCTCAAAAGGAAAAAACGGAACCCTTATAGGATCACTTTGTTGTCCGTCTGTCTGTCTGTCCAAATCCTTTATTTCGGGAACGCGTGGAGGTATCGAGTTGAAATTAAAACCATGTACTCAAGTCTGCGGTTCCTTAAAGCTGTGAAAAAATCTAACTTCTGTGTTAACGAAAAAAAAAAAGATACGGCCGTTTATGTCGCAAAAAACGTGTATTTCGACACTCTCAAAGGAATCAAAATTCATAGGGTACTTCCCATTGACCCAGAATCCTGAACTTTTGCGTAATGCAAGGTGTTATTTATAGCACATAGGAATAAATCTGAAAACAGTAAAAAAAAATTGCAGTTCGGAAAAATCTTTGAGATTTCATTCGGGAATTGAACTGTTTACATGGTACTGTTATGAATAGGTAAGTTTGTACGGAACCCTCAGAGCGCGAGACCAACTCATACTTGCCCAGTTTTTTTTTTAATATTCAGAAAGCATAAATAAATAAATAAAAAGTTGCGAATTCCTCTTCATCGCTATCGATTGGAAGCGTCCCTAAAAGACCATAGGCATTGCCACATTATTTGGCAATGCTTAAAAATCTCTGGATGAAGTCAATTGGCCTGCTGTGGTCTTCCATTATGATACTGCGCGCATGCAGTAGCATAATAGACTCTATCGAAGAAGGTTTAAATGCGCGAATGGCTTGCGGCGGCGTTTTGTATCGGCGTTTAGTGGCCGGTTCGGGCCACAAGAAGCGAGCAGCGGCGATTTGTAGCGTGTGGCGGCCACCGGTGTCAACCGTGTGCGGTGAGTTCATATAAAATTAGAAATTTCTTTAGAAATAAGCATCACCTTTGTTCTATTCTCAGGACAAATGTTTGTGTGATGAGCATGATCATTTGTTCTGTGTCTGGGTGTAATTTATCTATATGTATGTATTTAGAAATATATAAGTATGTTTATCAGTTTTCTAGTACTTATAACACAAGCTCTGCTTAGCTTGGGGCTAGACGGCGTTGTGTGATAGTTGTGGAATATTATATTATTATATTCTTCTGTTTCCTTCTTCTTTTCTTTTATTATTGTGTGTACATAATTTTTTAAATGGCCACAGGAAGCAAGCAGCGGCGATTTGTAGCGTGTGACGGCCACCTGCGTCAACCGTGTGCGGGGAGTCCATATAAAATGTATGAAGCTTACAGGAAATATGCCGGTGGTATACTTTGAAGAATTAAGGACAACGATCCTTCATGCGTGTCAATACCGACATTGCCACAGACATTAGGCTATGGCTTGCCTTTTTCTCTTTTGTTTTTATTTTCAATTGTGCTCTTTATTATTATTTTACAATTTGATATTGCAGATTATTTTTATTTTGCAATTTGACTTTATTTATTTTTATTTTTGACATCAATATTTACTTTATTAAGTAAATTACATTTTGTAAATTATATATTTACTTTTTTATTGTGAACGTGTGAACAATGTTGGTAGCCTTTTTTTTTTTCCTTTTCAGTAATTTTAACGTATGTCTGGCAATTTGAGTATATTCTGTGGCCTACCCAAATGTCCTTTCCTTGGTATTGTTCGTCAAGTCGTTGAGCTCCTTAGTAGTCCTGGGTTGAGCTTTGCGAATACTGACAAATGCTTGCACTGACTGGACAGGTCCACTCAAATCTGTATGGTTCTTTCTTCAAAAGACCATCTCAGACAAATCTGCACTGTTCTCATGTGATTTGACCATTACATATTAACTGTATGGACTTTAAAAGAGACTTTGACCCCTGAGTTTATTTCGGTGTTTCTTCTCAGGGTAGTCACCTAGGAAACACCGGCCTCATCTAGTTTAAAATGACAAAAAAAATTGACGTGGTGTAAGTGTTTTTTTAAACCTACTTACAAAATAAATATCATTTATCATTTATAATGCGTCTACTCCCGATTTGTTTTGTGGTTGTGGCCGGTGGCCTGTATGCGGCAACCCTTACAGATCTCCCTCGCTCGTGTATACCAACACTGAAGTTGATACAGATTCACAGAAAATTAAAAAACAAAAGCGAATCGTTTGATAATTCACGACAGTACTTTTCTTTTCTTTCTGTTGATTTTAAGGAGTTCTGTTTGGAATATTAAATGAGACAAGGGGAAGATTTTTAACCAAAATTAAATTGAATTAGGTAAGTATAAAAGTGAATTCGGCTTCAAATAGAATGAAGTAATAGGGCTTTTTTTAAGGTAGTAAATTATGTAATGACTTCTCGCACTCTATGGCGGAGCGCGAGGGCGTATTAGACTTTTACTGAAAAAACCACGCCTTTCTTTGCCTTGTGTTTCAGGACCTTGGGGTTCTCTTTCGGAATAACTGTGGCTCAAGTAGGCTTCGACCCTGCTGGGCTCCTACGGTTTGCTGATCCGGACGGTTACCGGACGGTCGGATGACGAGCTACCAATTGCTCACAGTCCACAAGCCCGCACCTACGGTGGCCGGAAATCAGGATCGGAATCCCAGAAGCTGGGCGTGAGGGCCCTTCCCTCGCGCGTACGGCCGCCTCCTTTGCTAGCATTACTGCTTCGCAATAAGAGGCAGCTGCCTGCCACTCCTCCTCGCTTCGTACCTGTACCAAGGCCCGGTGCGACAGATCGTTGCCGCCGATCTCCTCCACGAGGACACGGCGGTTCTCTTCCTAAGCGGGGCACATCTGGTACACACAGTGGTAACACCCGGGCGAATAAATGTAAGTTGAGACCGAGGTCCCGGTCCAAAGAGCCCCCCGACCCATTCCCTCGACCGACCGACTGCGATATTACAGAAAATACAAAACTACAAAACAATGAAACCCAATCAATCCAAAGATGTTGTATGGTGTGTGTGAATCCCCTATTATATTGTTTTAATTTCAACTTGATACCTCCACGAGTTCCCGAGATAAAAGGTCTTGACAGACAGACAGACAGACAACAAAGTGATCCTATAGGGGTTCCGTTGTTTCTTTTTGAAGTAAGGAACCCTAAAAAATTATCTGAAAAGTGAAAAATAAATATTATTTACGTACAAAAAACAAATAAATATAACTCTAATTCGGGAAGTTGGTGTACTTGGTTTGTTTTTGACGCCGACTTTTGAGGTCGATCACAAAGCGAATTTCGGAAAAAATACATTTTGATACAAGTGGAAAAAATTTATCTGCAGTGACAAATTTCCACGTGTATCAAATAACGTTTTTCAATACACTTACGAAGACTTAAATAAACGGGGGTTGACACGCAACTGGTCGCTTAGCGCCCAGCCTGATACGATAAATAGACAATCAATTGTGGCGGGGGCATTTTTCCGCACTAGTGGAGAAAAATGCGCCATCTTAACATAACTCCGCCTAACTCTGTCTCGGTCGCAATGACAAAATTTTCTCCACTTGTATCAAAATATACAATTTCCCTCTACCCTGCTACACACTGTCTACCATTTCAAGGGTTATTGGCGTGATATGCAGGTTTCATTATTTCCTTAACCGCCATATTGTTCAGTCTAGACACAGAAATAATTTAGATTTCAGAGACTAGAGGCGTGGTTTGAAACCCCTCCCAGAATAAGCCACGCCCACGCCAAACCTATCCTGGAAAATTCAGTATCCACTCTGGTTTCACGGGAGAGTCACGTGTCGCAATTTTCCCGAATTTTTCTTATGTAATTTTCTCATAATTTGTTTTGTATTTTAAGTTTTACAAGTTATGAGACTTAAAGGCGAGTGAATTGATTGAATTCTGAATTTTTCCGTGTATTTCCGCGTGTTTTTCAATTGTTTTTTTCCGATGTTTGTTTTTGTTTGTTTACTAACAAATTTCACGTGGTTTTTTAAGGTTATCGGGTTGACGAACTCTGGATATACGAACGGTAAATCAGAATTTTTGTTTTTGTTTCAAAAAACAGTTTTTACAGTGTGAACAGTGAGTGTATTTGTTTGTTTTTTTTTGAACAAATGTATTTGTGAATTGTGAACGTTAAAAATATTAGTTTTGTGCTATTGACACTTAGGCGATATTTTTATGGTGACTAGAAAAATTATTGACAAATTTTTTGAATAAATTAAAAAATGTTTTTAAAAAAAATCAATCGCAATGGTTAGATACATGTTTCTAAATAGTAAACGATATTTAAAAATGTATATATTTGTAGTAAAACCTAAGAGTAGGTTAACTGTAGGTTTAACCAAATAAAAAAAATATATATATACATAATTTTTCTGAATTGAGAGGCTATATTTTAAACACTGCTTCTGTCCATGGAAATAAAATAACTTTCTTTATTCTTTATTGTACACTCAATTTTGATTAAACAAAAAAATAGGACAGTTGATGTACATAGGCGAGCTTAACCCACAACTGGGTACCATATGATTTAAAAAGAAAATTTACAAATTTTGAGGAACTTTGAATGTACAACAAAAAAAATCAAACATAAATTAAATCTAACTTAAAACTAGAAATATACTAAACAGATATGTATACAGCACACTATGCATAAACATCATATTATGTTATATTGTATGTTACATATACAATAAATAAATACCTATAAACATACATATATTTATTTATTAAAACTTTATGCACAAGTAATAAACACTGTACAAAGGTGGACTTAATGCCTTAGGCATTTTCTACCAGTCGACCTTAGGGTGGTGCAGAAACAAAACATGGTAGGTGCAGCTTAATCGTAAAGAAATAGAAAAGAAATACAATAATACATATATACTTAGATACATACATACAAATTAACAATCTATTTATGAAAAACGAATCCAACAAATCAACGCTGTGATGATTACACCAACTTCCTGCGAATGTGCTCACGTGCCATCACATTAAAAGTGAACCGACTGGACGCCATCCTGATGTTCGGCGGGAGCGCATTCCAAAGAGAAATCACCTGGACAAAGAAGGAGGACTGGATAAACCCAGAGCGGTGTGTGGGACGTCGTAGAAGACGATTATTGGTAGATAGGAGATTTTTATTATGACCAGAGCAAAGAAATTGGATTTGAAAAGTCAAATAAGAAGGAGAAGAAGGTTTATCTAGAAAAGACAACAAGGTAGTCAAGGCTCCTTGCGCTCTGTGCTGTCGGATGGGTAACCATTTTAAAAGTGAACGTTGCTCAGATACGTGATCATACTTGCGAAGGTTAAAGACAAATCGAATGCAGTATAATTATGTGTATATATGGGTCATGTCATGTGGTATGTGGGTGTGGGAATGGTCACTTTCTTTAGGAAACAAAATTAATTAACTATTAATTTGTATGTATTTATTATTGTATTTCTAATCTAGTTTACCATTTGGTTGCACCTACCATGTTATATTTCTGCACCGACCTAAGGTCGACTGGTAGAAAATGCCTAAGGCATTAAGTCCGCCTTTGTACAATGTTTCATTAGTGCATAAAGTTTTAAATTATAAATAAATTCAAAAAAATTAAAATACTTTTATTTCACATAGCTTTTTTACATTTTTAAATGTTATTTTTATTAATCTATATAATTAAATAAAAAATATAATTTATATTTACATGTATATTTAAATTAAAAAAGAGATAATAATAAAATAGTGGACCTAAATATGTAGAAAGCAATCTATGAATCTGCGGAGTCTACACTATTCTCACATTAACATTTAAAAAAAGATTTTATATAAAAATAAATAAATGAAAATAAAAAAGAAACTAAAATAAATAATAGTTGAAACTTACCTATGGAATTGGTGTTTCTTTAAAATGGTTTACGGATTAAAATATATTACATAAAATACAAAACGCAAAAAAAATCAATATATAACTAATTACAAAGAAAGAATAATGCGCAATGAACATATTCTGCATAACCCCACAATTATTTAACAAAATTCCAAAATCAATTATAGACTTGAAAGATATCGAAATGGGTTTTAAAAAGGAATTTCAAGACTTGTTGTGTAAAACATATTATTATTATATAAACGACTATTTAAATAATACTTTGAGATTCTAATTGATTTGTAATTTTATAAACCTTGACATTTCTTTCTATGGGCGCTACATCTATAGGAGGTTTGTGGCACGTCACGTAGCCTATGTTCAGCGGACAATTGAGACGGTTCTAACGATACCTCAAACGTCGAGTTCCAATAAGTAGATTAGGAGCTATGAGGGAACAGATGAACATATTCACATACTCGTACATACATACATAATAGCCTGTCAAAATCATGGGATGTCATTAGGATGATTTTCCCACCCAATAAAAAAAAAAAAAAAAAAAACCCACGGAGGGTTCTAGTAAAAATAGAGTAAGAATTAAACATTAGCCCAGCGTGATGAGAAGGAATATGAAGAATTAAATTCTTAGATGATCGATTTGTGTAGGAGGTAATCAAATTTTTTTTCGGCATTATTATCCTTCCTTGTGGAAAGTTTTTTGTTTCCATGGATACAACACGATACAATACGATACAAAACAAAGTTGGTTTAAAAATTCGCAATCGCATTCTGTGATCTCTTCCAGGGCCTTAAGTCTGCTACTACAATAGTGTCAGAATGGTCTATCATTATATTTCATAATTGTTGATTTCGACAAGTTTGGTAATCTACTAATATAATGGCGTCATTATGACTTTCCAATGGTCAACCACTGACACTCCATTGAAAGAAATGGCATAGAATGGTAATCTCGTACATATTGACCAATGAATGTCTGACGTATGCGGATAACTGCCAAAATTTTGACAGTTCCTTTGATCAGTGACCTACCATTTACCACACTTTAATTTGTTTCGAGACAGCTCGATATTGTCATTCTATCACAAGATTGACCGATCAATGATCGACTATTATGAATTATCAGATTACGAACTTTTAGTAAAATGACAATGGGATCGTGTTGGAATGACGAATTTATAAAAATAGCAGTCTTGGGTCTCAGGCAACTTGGAATGGACAGTAATTATCAGGACATAAAATGTGACTATCAATAGTTTGATAATAAGCACCAATTTTTAATATAAAATTTACGAGTATATAATAATAGATATAAAGATAAATACATATGTTAGGTATACTAACTTCAGCTAGCAGTTTTGCCCGCGTGGCCGTAGTAAATTATCCTCTTATACTCTTGGGACAAAAAATATCCTGTATATGTGCTATTCCAAGACATGGCTTACCTATCTTCCGAGTTTTATCCATATCTGTTCAGCTGTTTGAGCGTGGATTAACAAAATATATAAAAACATAACGTTTACCTTTATAATGGAATTCAAAGTATTTATTTCCTTGTCCAGAAATAGCACATAGGATACTTTATTACCCGGGACTATGGTTTTCTTGGGATAATTTTTTACTTTCATGGGCAAAGTATCTGGTTAAAGCTTGTAAATAATAATTCCAACATTATTTTTAGCAACAAACTTTGTGAATAAAACAAGGAACTAGAAACGATGAACATTAACCATTTCTTTGTGTAAAGACTTAAAAACAATCAAATTGGATTCAGAAAGATCAATTGAGGCCCTGCCAGGGGCCTCAAATAATAAAACCTTACAAAAAGCATCAAAAACTCTATTAGTTCATCCATTCTCATCGGGCATTCCTCAAAATAACCAGAATCTAGAAAATAGCGATAAACCGAAAAACTATTTACTAGAAACACCAAAAGACTTAAAAAGACGCCAGCCATTGCTCGAATTGCCCGGGGAATTTAGTAAAAAACCGAAACTTTACAAAAAAGACGTAGTAAACGATGAGAGTGAGATGAAAAGTGGTCAAAGTGAGGAAAGTGTAAAAGTTGATGACAAAGACATTGGGTGTAACAAAAAAAGTGTGAAAAAGTGTCATTGCTGTTGTAACTGTTCTGGTGAAAGTGAGAAGTCGTGTCATCAACCGGTCAAAGTGATTATTGCTCCAGCTATGATGCCTTCTATATTTGGACCTGTGCCGGGCATTCCGTACATTGTCCAGCAGGGGAAAGTTGACAAGGTCAGTGCTAACTAGAATTATTAAGTTTTTTTTCAGATATTAATAATTTTATTACGGTGTGTGTGCATTTATTAAATTTCTCATCGATTTTTCAAATATCAACGCTTTTTACCCGACTGCGCGACGCAAAGGAGGGTAATGTGTTTATCAGTCTATGAACGTTTACCCGACTGCGCGACGCAAAGGAGGGTAATGTGTTTATCAGTCTATGTATGTTTACCCGACTGCGCGACGCAAAGGAGGGTAATGTGTTTATCAGTCTATGTATGTATGTTTATTTCTATGTGGCGTTCAAGAGACTAAACGCGTAAGCCGATTTTGATAATTCTAACGTCAATCGATTCGTCTTCACCTTGCGAGTGTCACTAAAGTCATGACAGTAATCAAAATTCACCACAGCGACAACCAGACGCCATATTGTCTAAAAGAAAAGAAAAAAGTCGATGAACTATGTCAAGTGGGATGTCGTTGAATAGGTATTTTAAAATCATCTTGAGGTTTCTTTCATCATTTTTCATTTTAAATAATAGTTTTTAGGATATATAACGATTTAAAGTTGTTTAACAAAACAATCATTCTCGCTAATTTTCTTACTTATTAATTTAAGTTTTTATTTATACTTGATATACAAACAAAATAAAAACAGTAAAAAAGCATGTAAATATAAAAACTATTAGTGGACAGCCAAACATACAATTTACTTTTAAATAATCTGGTATTTTTTTTTATTGGGTGGGAAAATCATCTTACGACATATCCCGCTCTTGGGCGGAGCGAGAGATAGTGTCAGACTTTTACTGACTAAAAACCCACTCCTGTTCCTTTTTTGCCTTCATACCGGGGCCCCGGGCTTCGCTTTCACACTACCCGTGGCTCCGTGGTAATCGTTGATGGTGAGGCGCACTAGTTTATTAGGAGCCTATTCACTCTAACTTGAAGACACCTAGATTATAATTGGACGGGAAGACAGCGCAGGCCAATTGACCTCGGCCGAAGATCAACTCTACTCCTGTTCCTTCGTTGCCTTCGTCCCAGGGCCCCGGGTTTCGTCCCAGGGCCCTGGGTTTCGAATAATCTGGTATTGAGAATTTTTAGATAACTTGACATCCTATTAAATATTTCTACACACACATATACAAACAGCTTGTAATATATTAGAGAAATGAATATATTAGAGGAAGTTTGAAAGTGGCGCCAGTGACTGAAAAGTTGAAAGGGAATCGTTTGTCTTGGTATGGTCATGTGAAGAGGAGAGATGAAACGCATGTTACTAAAAGAGTTATGAGTATACATGTGGATGGGTGGAGAGGGAGAGGGAGGCCAAAGAAAAGATGGATGGATTGTGTGAACAGTGACATGAAAGAAAAGGAAGTTAGTGATAGTATGACGGTTGACAGGATAGAATGGAAGAAAAAAACGTGTTGCGCCGACCCCAAATAAGATGGGACAAGGGCAGGAAGATGATGATGATATACTAACAGCTTGTATTATATTTAGCCTGTGTTCGCGCCGAGTTCGAGGATGTACATCGTTTGCTTTTGTAAATAATTCCTTATTCTTCCACACAAACATACATATCTCAAGGGACGGTAGCGGTAACAAACAAAGTTTCTGAGATACAGGCCGACAAGAGTCGAGAAGAGTCGAGATTCTAGATATAAGAAAACTATACAACACTAGCTTCTGATATTTTATAAGTGCCCATGTAGGCCTATGTGAAATAAAAAGCTTTTGACTTTGACTTTATATTTATTTCGCGACAGTCATCAGGGTAACATAACAGATATAATATAAGATAGATATAAAAAATATTTTTTAACTTTATCTCGGGAACGCGTGAAGGTATCGAGTTGAACTTAAAACCATATACTCAGGTTTGCGGTCCCTTGAAGCTGTGAAAAAAATAAACTTCTGAGTTAACGGAAAAAAAAGATACGGCTGTTTATGTCGCAAAAAACGTACATTTTGACACTCTCAAGGAAATCAAAATTCATAGGACCTAGGAATAGGATTCTAGGTCATGGGAAGTACCCGTACTTCCCATGACCTAGAATAAATACGTACCAACGGTATAATTATTTTTCTTAAGCAGTTTATGTAGGAAAAAAAAAATCAAAACACAAAAGTTCCTAAAATGCAAAAAGTGGTTTTGCGAGATTTGAACATTCGCCTCTTCGTTTATTTTTGATGTAACTGCGCGTTGCTTGACCACTGTGCCACAGCGCTATGTTAGCAATTTTCGAAATAGTGCAGTATTTTATAAGATTAGTAATTGACTTGCGCTCGGATGACCATTTTTTTTTTTTTTTTTATTGGGTGGGAAAATCATCCTAATGACATCCCCGCTCTTGGGCGGAACGGGAGATAGTGTCAGGCTCTTACTGACTAAAAACCCACTCCTGTTCCTTCGTTGCCTTCGTCCCAGGGCCCCGGGTTCCGCTTTCACACTACCCGTGGCCCCAGTAGGCTTCGACCCTGCTGGGCCCCTACGATTTGCTGACATCTCCTTGAGGCGCGCGTGGAACACTACGCGCCGTCGACGACTTGGGCTCGGTCCGGACGGTTACTGGACGGTCGGAGGGCGAGCCACCCATTGCTCGCCGTCCGCAAGCCCGCGCCTACGGTGGCCGGAAATCGGGATCGGAATACCGGCGGCGATTGGGGCGTGAGGACCTTTGCCTCACGCAATCGGCCGCCTCCTTTGCTAGCATTACTGCTTCGCAGAAGGAGGCAACCGCCTGCCACTCGTCCTCGCTCCGGACCATGGCCTGAACCAAGGCCCGGCGCGAGAGATCGCTGCTGCCGATCGCCCCCACGAGGACACGGCGGTGCTCTGCCCAGGCGGGGCACTCGGATGACCATTTAAGGTAATGGATCGTAAAACTGTCTGTCAGATGAGTCACACACTTCGAGTCACATTGAGTTCCAAGTCTATTAGAACAAATCTTTGTTGTCGTGATTTTTATTTTGCTAATTACTCACACACCGTTTGATTAAAAATGAATTTTGTTTTCTATAACGTTACACTCACACGTTTAACTTCCGATTAGTTTAAGTTGAAATGCATAGAAAAGTTTGTACGGAACCCTCAGTGTGTAAGTCCTATTGATGAAACTAGTTCTCTATTTACCATTTTCCACATGTCTTAATGACAACAAAATCGATTTCACTTGAACGAAAATCTTGCCTGAAACCTCAACCCCAATCTTGAATCCGTACCGTACCCTCCCGGAATTGCCGTAAGTATAGGTCCCGCGATAATGCACGGATTTCCGAGCCTCATAAATCCGTCATGTGTCTGAGGCCATGTTTCAGTTACCTATAGTTTATCTAACTGATTTATTGGTTTAGTTTAAGTCACCTGGTTAAACTTAACATAAGAGTGCGGTATTTAATAATAATGTTGTCATGTTCACTCAAATGTCTCACTGATGGTGGCGCGTGTGTTGGATCATTCGGTTCCCTTCAAAATGGTTGAGTTGAGTGGTGCTAATATTAGTCGTCATGTCCGTGAACGGGCGCTGTCAGTTGAGACTGGTCATCTCTTAGCTGCCAGTTGCTATTTTAATATCTATATTAAGTTTTTATGTTTTATTTGCATTGTTCTCACATGATAGCGACAAGAAACATGTAACAGAGATATTTGTAATTACAAAACATGATTGAAAAGAGTGTCCATAGAGTTTCTTGCACATTCTTCTCCATAGAGATCTACGCTTTGGAATGTGCAATTAGCATTATTTTTTTTCTGACTGACTGACTTCTTGACATTTCAAAAGTGCCTGTAAATGGTTTATTTGAAATAAAGTCTTTTGATTTTAATTTTGATTCTAATAATAACAATATGTTTTTTTAAAGAAATGTTTAAAAATAGAATAAGTAAGTAATATGATATTCCATTCCATATATTTATTTTAAATACATAAAATAAATATATGGAATAATAATAATATTATATAATAACTAGCTTTTGCCCGCGACTTCGTCCGCGTAGAATTCGAAAATGGTTTTATTAGGTTTTTTGAGATACGAAAATATGAAATATTATTTATTATCTTCGTCGTGTGCAGCGCCCTTTAGAGAACTTTACTGCGGGTGACGTTACCTACGACAAACTTATTATTTGCGGTTGTTACAGTAATCGGGTCAAGGGATCGAACCGCTAAATTAAGTTTGTTTTTTATTGTATATCATTTTCCAGGATAAAAATTACCCAGGTGCCCAAAATATTAAAGAATAATTATACCAAGTTTCATCGTATTCGAACCGGTAGTTTTTGCGTGATGCCTGAACAAACAGACAGACAGACAGACAGACAAAAATTTTTTTAAACACATTTTTCAGTTCGGTATCGGTCTAGTAACACGCCATTTATTTATTTTTTATATTTTCAATGTACAGAATTTTCACTTCTACAGATTTATTATAAGTATAGATAATATTCCAGAAATATCACACAACGCCGTCTAGTCCTAAGCTAAGCAGAGCTTGTATTATGAGACTAGACAACTGATAAACATACTTATATATTTCTAAATACATACATATTGTAGATAAATTACACCCAGACACAGAACAAATGATTGTGCTCATCATACAAACATTTGTCTTGGGTGGGAATCGAATCCACGACCTCCTGCATAGCAGTCAGGGCTACTGACCACTAGACCAACAGGCCAGTCAAACTAAAAAAATAAAAAAAAAAATTTAAGAGGGTTCTTTTTCACTCGCCTATCGTCAACATCGAGCATGGTTTAAAAGCTTGTTACTTCATCTAACGCAATTCAACGCGATGTTTGACGAAAAGGCAATGCGAAAAAAGAGAGATAACGCCTGAAAACTCTGTTAGCATTATTCCAAAATACACTTCTGGACACATCTATTGGCCCACCTTGTATTTTCAGTTTCGTTTGGTCCTAGCTAAAATTTTATATTAGGTCGAGCAAAAAATTTTTATGCAGTTTTGAACCTGGCACATTCACAATTTCATTCAATAGTCTTTTTTTGAATTTCGAACACAGAATTTAAAGAAACAGAAGACAATTTGGAGCCTGTTTGTTGATATCAAACAATCGAATACTAAGAAAACTTGGTTTTATTGGATACTTGGATTTAATTCTTGAAAAAGTGATTGATATCTTTAATTTTGCAACAAACATTACTTATTCTTAACATTAAGGTGAGGTTCTATCAATAATCTATGGATACTTCACCTGAAGTCGCCGCCCAAGCTGTGGCACTTATTCAGGCCGGACACAGCCAAAGAAACGTGAGTGCTCAACTTAATTTAAGTCGATCTGCGGTCCGAAATGTTTATCGGAGGTACCTAGAGACTGGCGGCTTTGTTCGTCGCCAAGGAAGGCCACGATCTCGGGTCACAACTGAAAGGCAGGATCGATTCATCGTGACGACCAGCTTGAGAAATCGTCACGTTACCTCCATTGAGATACAAAACCAACTTCGCGACTTCCACGGAGTATCTGTGAGCGCTCGAACTGTTCGGAGAAGGTTAAAAGAACGCGATATGGTACCACACAAGCCAGCTAATGGGCCCAAACTAACGCGAGCCCACCGAACAGCGTGCCTTCATTTCGCACGCAGTCATTTAAATTGGACACAGCAAGATTGGAACCGTGTACTCTTTTCTGATGAGTCTAAAATTGTGTTAGATGGCAATGATGGAAGGAAGAAGGTCTACCGACGTAAGGGAGAGCGTTTCGTACAATGCTGCTTTGAAGAGAGGGTTGCTTATGGCGGTGACTCATGGACTGTCTGGGGCGGTATATCCGCGAGCGGCAAAACTCAACTTGAGGTTGTTACAGGACCACGGCTGCCAACATTAAATGCTGAAAGGTACATTCGTGAGTGCTTGGAACCTCACGTGATACCATACGCGGACTATGTGGGCCCAAATTTCCTTTTTATGCATGATAATGCAAGAGCCCATGCGGCCGGCATCGTCAGGGAATATCTTCGGGATGTGAACATCACAGTTATGGACTGGCCAGCCAGAAGTCCAGACATGAACCCCATTGAGCACATGTGGGACGAGCTACAAAGACGTGATAGGGCTCGTCAGCCAGTTGCCCAGACGATGCAGGAGTTGAAAACTGCCATAGAAGAGGAATGGGAGATGATTCCTCAAAATTTCATAGAGCGGTTGATAAACTCTATGCCTAATCGTATGAGAGCTGTGGTAGATACCCATGGAGGCAACACGCGTTATTAAATTAAACCTTTATTTGATAAAACATGTTTTTTATTAAAATCAATTGCCTTTAACAAGGCGCATATCCGACTTGTTAGGCGTAGCTCCATGTCGTATGGTATTCTGAATTCAAATTTAAAACAATACGATCGAAAAAGATGGTAAAATGTATCAGGTTTAAAACTGCATCAACAGTTTTTGTTCAATCTAGCAATCATATTTCGGTAGGGGCCATCGAAACCTAAACTCTAAGGTGGGCCAATAGATGTGTCCAGAAGTGTAGCTAATGAAAAATATGTAATAACGTCATAATCGCGGAAGAGCGGTTGTATGTAAAACAGTGAAGATGTATGTCGATTTGCATTCCCTTATTATAGGTAACTACTATTCAAGGGGAATTAACTACTATATATTTTTTTAAAGTAATTTCTCATCTCACTCGCGCTCGCGATCTCTCGCGCCGAGCCTTGGTACAGGCCATGGTCCGGAGCGAGGAGGAGCGGCAGGCGGTCGCCTCCTTCTGCGGCGGTTGATCACGTGAGGCAACGGTCCTCACGCCCTAACCGCCGCCGGGATTCCGATCCCGATATCCGGCCACCATAGGTGCGGGCTTGCGAACGGCGAGCAATGGGTAGCTCGCGGTCCGACCGTGCGGTAACCGTCCGGACCGAGCCCAAGTCAGTAAAAGGGTCAGTAAAAGTCTGAAACGCCCTCCCCCTCCACCCAGGGCGGGAGATGTCATCACATCTTAAAAAAAAGGCGATCGGTGGTGGCCACCTCTCGCACCAAACTCTGGTACAAGCCATGGTCCGGAGCAAGGGGGAATGGCAGGCGGTCGCCTCTGTCTGTGACGCAGTAACGCTAGCAAAGGAGACGAGCGTACGCTTGAGGGCACGGACATCGCCGCGACCCTAACTAACAGCCACTGTAAGCGAGCAATGATTAACTTGCCGTCCGGCTGTCCGTTAACCATCCAGACCGAGCTCTAGCCGTCGATAACGCGTAGTGTTCCACGCGCGCCTCAAGGAGATGTCAGTAAACCGTCGGGGCCCAGCAGGGTCGATGCCCGCTAGGGCTATAGGTATTTTCTGAAAAGAAAACCCATGGTCCTAGAAAGCAAAGGGTAGCTCAAGTACACAGGTGTGGTTTTTGACAGTAAAAGTCTGACAAAGCCCTCCCACTCCATCCTAGAGCGCGAGAATTATTATTATTATTATTAATTGATATAAACCAGTGCTTGACTGCGATCCCATCTGATGGTAAGCGGAGATGCAATCATTGATGGTCAGGCGCACTAGTTTATTAAGAGCCTATTCACTCTAGCCTTGAAGACACCTAAATTATAGTTGGACGGGAAGACCGCGGCAGGCAAATTGTTCCAGTCCTTCGTTGTACGCGGTATAAACGACGAAGCGAAACGCTTAGTCCGGACCGTTGAGAATTAGAAATAGAAATAGGAAATGGAATAGAGAATTTATTGAAAGAATTCCTCCCTAAAATAAAAAATCGAGAACTACCAATTCTACTAATGCTCAAAACTTGAACTTTGCAAAATAAAAGCTAGGGAACCCAACAATATGTAAATGTAATACCAGATATATTACAGAACTCACCGTTTATATGTGCAATAAATTCTTGCGGGACCCTAATTTTATTCATGGACTTTTTCCGCGGCGATATACACACCCCTTATGTTTATACTAAACTGAGGGGCACGGAGTAGATAGCTGACAGAGACTTAGGGCAAGATTCATAATTTGTTTTTTGATTGAAAGGCTCGCGCTGAGAGCGTGTTGCTTCGTCCACCTCATCATTGTTTACCAAAGCATGTATATTATTCCAATGATTTTGATGTGTTATTTGATTATTTTAATCTGATTTAATTATTTATTTTTTACGTATGTTGCTGTGCCCCATTGTAACACACACAGTAATATCCTTAACCACATTGTGATGTGTAAATAAATAAAATGAAATGAAAAACGAAAAGCAATGATGAGGTGGACGATAGAGCACGCTTACCTAGAAGTAATCTTTTCACTTTTGACTTAAAGACCCCCAGGTAGCTATCAGAAAACACAAAATCTGGCAGGGAATTCCACTGTTTAGCTGTTCTTTTTGTTCGTTTTGTTAGTATGGGATGAATTTGAAATCTTTTGACTTAGGTCTACGTGGGAGGATATATTAACATTGCATAATAGCTTAATCAGCCTTATAATGTTCCCACTGTATTGGGACTCAGGTCTCTCTAGCAGAGGGAATGTGCCGTAATCCATCACGTGGGCCTAGTGCGGGTTAGTGAATGTCTTAGGGCTTCAAATTTCCGGTTTTAGGACCAGCCGGTTTCCTCACAAAGTTTTCTTTCATTGTTTCGAGAGTAATGGTGATGAAATAATTTAGACAAAGTAACGCGCCTGGTTGTGTTTGAACCCGCGACTTACAACTTGTAAGTCGGAGACGTTACCATTGCTCACTACTGAAATATTAGACAAGAATAAAATTGTGAAGTTAGGGCTCCATTTGATATCATATCACTATTCCGTATTCTAGTTCAATGCTACATAGCCAGACAATATTTTCATGGTATGCGTCATTGATTTGGGAATACAAGATCAGGAAAGAAAATTGAACTGAACTTGATGAATAGTATTTTTAACCGACTTCAAAAAGAAGAAGGTTCTGTGTTCGGCTGAATGTATTTTATTTTTATGTATGTTCACTGATTTCTCGGTCAATTGTGGACCGATTTCGAAAATTTTTTTTTAAATTAAAATGATATGCTTCCATGTTGGTCCCATAGAAATATTGTTATGATCTGATGATGAACTTCGAAGATATGGAACAGAATTTAGTTCGGTCTTCGTCAGAATTATTATTAAGTTCTCTTAATGATTTGATATTTTTCATAGTATTTATTAGTTTATAATTTTAGCATATTTATGTATTTTATTATTACAATTACTATTTTTTATTTTATTTTGCTGTGAAGTATCTGTTATTTGTTTATGATGGAAACCTACCACAGAGTTTTCTTTTTTTAACCCAAAGGTTGACTGGTAGAGAATGCCTTGTTGCATTAAGTCCGCCTATGTACCACTACTGTACATGAAGTTTAAATAAATAAATAGGATCACAGCAGAACTGTCTTAACACGTAAAATTGCTTTGTTTATATGTGTAGTTGATAACTGACTGAAAGAAGAGGGAGAATATATCAAACTAATCTGATGATTAAGCCTGAAGTTAGGCACTGGAACTCGTATTCCTGCAACCTTTACCAGGTCCACCTTGTAACAGCCTTCCATCACCGCGTCTTCTGATACGCGGTCGCAACTACTTCTGGTTCTGCGAGTAATGTGCCCTGCCCACTGCCACTTAAGTTTGGCGATTCTTCGTGCTATGTCGGCAACCTTGGTTCTCCTGCGGATATCTTCATTCCTGATTCGATCATGCAAGGAAACTCGGGCTTTTCATTGCCCTTTGGGTGACTTTAAGCCTTCTGATCAGCTCCATTGTGCGCGACCACGTTTGGGAGCCATATGTCATCACTGGCAACACGCACTGGTCATAAACTTTCGTCGAGAAGATACTGTGCAGTTTCCCGAACGCCGCCCAGCCGAGTCGGATTCGACACTTGACTTCTTTTTTGAAATTAGATCAGCGCGATCTCATCAACTGGATTGTCTGTTTGAGGTAAACGTAATCGTTCACAACTTCGAGTGCGATGTATAAATATAGCATATTCAGCCTTTTAATGTTCCCACTGTTGGGACTCAGGCCTCCTCTCTGGGAGAGGCAATGGGCCGTAATCTACCACGCGGGTCCGGTGCGTATTGGTGAATGTCACATATCTTCGAATTTTTAGTTCTAGGACATGCCGGTTTCCTCACGATGTTTTCCTTCACCGTTTTGAGAGCAGTGGTGATGAAATAAATAACACAAAGTAATGCGCTTGGCTGGGTTTGAACCGTCGGCCTACAACTCGTTAGTCTGGGCCGTTACCATTCGGCCACTACTGCTCAACATGTATAAATATACTCAAATATATTGTTTTAAATACCGCCCGCTAAGCTAGCCTATAAATCTGTCTGTCTTGTTACAACACCGATTTTCACTTAGTTTAGAAACCTTGAGCTCGTTAAGATTCCGTAGTCTATTGGAAGATTTGCTAGCACTTCGAATTAATAATTGACTGCGATCCCACCTGATGGTAAGCAGTGATGCAATCGTTGACGGTTTTTTTTTATTTTTAATTTTTTTTAGGTGGGAAAATCATCTTATGAAAAATCCCGCTTTTGGGCGGAGCGGGAGATAGTGTCAGACTTTTACTGACTAAAAACCCACTCCTGTTCCTTCTTTGCCTTCATCCCGGGGCCCCGGGCTTCGCTTTCACACTACCCGTGGCTCCGTGGTAATCGTTGATGGTGAGGCGCACTAGTTTATTAAGAGCCTATACACTCTAGCCTTGAAGACACCTAAATTATAATCTGACGGGAAGACAGGGCAGGCCAATTGACCTAGGCTGGAAATTAAGAATTGCCATATAACATGGCAATGCCATTAGTCTTTTAGGGACACTGCCAATCGATAGTGATGAAGAGGAATTCACACCTTGTTTTCTTTTTTATTTATCTATACTTTCTGAATACAAAAAAAAACTGGGCAAGTGCGAGTCGAACTCGCACACTGAGGGTTCCGTACTCAACTTATTTATATAAATAGTTCAATTCCTGAATGGAGTATCGTAATTTTTTTTTGTGACCGATCTACATTTTTACTGTTTTCAGATTTATTCCTATACCTATTTATTTATTTTATAATTCATGTACACACATAAATACGAAAGAAGATACATTCTGATAAAAATTGTACAAAGGTACTGCTTATTTTTAAAAGAAATTTCTTCCAGCAGACCTGCAAAAGGAGAAATAGGAAGAAATGTAGACAATAGTGTGTAAAAATAATGAAAGAAGAGAATGTGAAATCTTAAATTAAAATAATAAATACTTATATACCTATATATACCTTATACTAAAAATAAATACATAATGTATATACATATAATTAACACACTAGAGAGGAAAGATAGTGCTCTTTTACGTTAGATTTGAAGAGAGAAATCGCTAGTAAATCTCGAATGCTAGGCGCAAGAGAGTTCCACAACCTTACTGCATGGACAGAGAAAGGTAGGAGTAGTAGCTGGATTTATGAGGAGGGGATTTAAGTAGGGATCTTAGGTGTGATCTGCACGGAGCTGCTAGGGCGAGCGTAAGAGAAACGGTCCCGCAGGTAGGAAGGATAAGATGGGTTATGTAGGATGTTGAAAAGGAGACATAAAATCCGAGTGTTTCTGCGAAGACGGATAGGGAGCCACTTGAGTTCCTTGCGAAGATGAGAGACGTGATCATACTTTCGTAGACCAAAAATAAACCGAATGCATAAGTTTTGCAGTCGCTCAAGCTTGTTTAATAGCTCCTCAGTAGCATCCAAGTAGCAGGCGTCGGCATAATCTATAATCGGCTGAATGAGTGATTGGGCCAAAGAGATCTTCGTTTTCAAAGGCAAGAGACCCTGGAGGCGTTTGAGCGAATGAAAAGAAAAGTTTACCCTTCGACTGACCTCATTGACCTGCGCACGCCACGAAAGATTTGAGTCAATAATAACACCCAGATCGTTTGCATTTTAGGTGTATTCGATATGGACACCATCGAGAAATAAAGGCTGCAGAGATACTTGTGATATAAGACCTTGCTTCACGCCAAATTTTAGGATTCTGGGTCAACGGGAAGTACCCTATAAATTTTGGTTCCCTTAAGAGTGTCAAAATATACGTTTTTTGCAACATAAACGGCCGTATCTTTTTTTTTGTTAACTTAGAAGATTGAATTTTTCACAGCTTCAAGGAACTGCAGACTTGAGTATTAAATAAAAAGAAATAATAATAATAATTAAAGAAATAAAGAAAAAGAAAGAAAGAAAGATCGATCGTAACACTCGTATCTTTTCCTTAGTACTTAAAAAGCGAGTCCATAAACCTCAGACTTAGAAAACTTTCTATAATTCATCTTACAGCCTCTCTATGACTTATAACCACTTTATGAGTATATTTTAACATTTATATCTTCCAAGCACACTGTATATATTCGCCGCACGTAATTCGCGGGACTATAAAGGGTGCTGTTCATGCACCTGTGACGTATAGGATGGTGCTTTTTTGACAGTTATTAAAAGAACTTTTTTTTTTTACTTTTAAACTAATTTATTTTTAATAAGGATCCTCCTGTTCCTTCTTTGCCTTCGTCCCAGGGCCCCGGATTTCACTTTCACAATACCCGTGGCCCCAGTAGGCTTCGACCCTGCTGGGCCCCTACAGTTTGCTGACATCTCCTTGAGGCGGGCGTGGAACAGTACGCGCTGTTGACGACTTGGGCTCGGTCCAGACGGTTACCGGACGGTCGGGCGGCGAGCCCATCATTGCTCGCCGTCCGTAAGCCCGCGCCTACGTGGCCGGAAATCCGGTTGGGGCGTAAGGCCCGTTGCCTCAAGCGATCGGCCGCCTCCTTTGCTAGCATTACTGCTTCGAAGAAGAAGGCAAATTGATTCTTAATCCGACGAAACCAGTTCAACTTCAATATTTTATTTTGAATTTAAACAAATTATTGTTTAATTGAAAAATAGTTAATATCTCAATATAAAAAAAAATATCATTTATTAATCAGTTTTCTAATTTCCTGAGATCTCACAGCCCGCTACTGTTTCAAATAGTCGCGTGCCCGCTTGAAGGTTAAAAAAATATTACTTTCGTAAATGTAAGCACCCTGTATAAGCAGTGGCGTAGCTGTACAACTCAAAAGACGTTTTATACGCCATTTTATAACGCGTACGTGAGGGCAGCCCCTTGTATGATACTGAGAAGTTTTTTAGTGTATTAGCAGAGTTTGAAGTATGAGGTGTAATACGTAGAAAATAAAGTTACTTACCTTTTCTGTTTCATTTAGTAGAAATACAACCAAGTACAACAAAAAAAAAAACTATAAATTAAAATACTTACAAAAATACAATTAATAACTTAAATTTCGAATTTCTACAAAAAAAAAAAAATATTTCAAGCGACTTCACAAAAAAAAACACTAAAACGATAAAAATATCTTTAATTTCGGAAATTGTTGTTTCTCGGTGTTGTTTGTTTCTTATTTAGCACCGACTTCCGAAATTAAAATTAATTTACACATCAAAACGGGCGCGGGGCGCCGCTCCCCACAACGGGTGTCCGCGCGGCGAGCCGCTACGGAGCACTTTAGTACCGGGACCGCGTGGCTACAGTATAAACAATGGAACAGTATAGAAACTAAGCCTACTTAAATACCTACGCTCCATTAAAGCAATAGCATTGTCACTTTTAATGTTTTTTATATTGTTTGTTTTTATGAAAAAAAAAAAAAAATTGTTTTCTGTAGTGACCAATCAATCGAATTGAAATAACTAGTTTACAAATAAATTTTAAATGGGTAATCTATTAAAATATATAGGTAATCTCATGGCGTTGCGTTGATTAACCTCAGCAAAAGACTATATAGTTTAAAATACAGGGAACAGTTTAATATTGACACACAACAACTTGTAGATTTTTAACAACTTGTCATTACGGCGTAACCTTTTACAATTTTTGGCAAGAACGTACGCGAGCCGTCCTTGGATGAAGACGTTTCGTATGCTCTATGAAGTGGGCGCACGGGCAGACCTAGGCTCATAAGCAGTAGTTTTCGGGGGTTTGCCACGCATTTTCGGTTCAAAACGTATTTGATAGGTACAAAAATCAAAATCATTCAAGCATTTTTTTAAAGTCAAAGTCGAAGCATTTTATTTCAAATAAACCATTTACAGGCACTTTTGAAATGTCAAGTAGTCATACTTCTTGAAAAAATGATGATAATTGCACATTCCAAAGCGTTGATCTCTATGGAGAAGAATGTGCAAGAAACTCCATGGACGCTCTTTTAAGACCTACACCTTTTAATACACCATTACATAAAAAATACCTTTATTCCTCATAAATTACAAATTATTGACTGAAAAATACTTTCGTCTGCTTCGACACGTTCGGAATTCTTTATTACATTTTATAGTGTAAAAAAATCTCATTCCTACGAACTGCTTTTTAAATAAACTATTGGGAAACAAGGACAAGATACTATAATGCTGATATTGTCTAATTCTTTGTAAATTAATTCAGTTACTTTGCAGTTTATGTGTTTTTTAGCAACTACGAAAAATCTCATCAATTTATTAAGAGTTGAATTTTTATAAAGATCATGGAAGTAAACTTAAATGTGACCACTCATCTTGACGCGGCACTTGCTACTGACAGCACCGCGAGAAACGCTTAGGAGTCTCGTCGACGCGTATGTTTGTGTGAGTGTGCCGTTTTGAACATTTGTAGGTACTTTCCGTACTGTTCCATATCTGTACTGTGGCGCGGGCGACTGCTTAACGCAGTTTCGCCCCTTAAGGTGGTCTCAAGATATTAGCAACCTTCTTTCTCTTGAGCAACATAATTATAAATGGTCGATATTTTTTGTGATCTTGACCTAAAGTTTGTAAATGTGAGTACCATGGTGCTATTTTATGGTTTTTATGTTGCTACTGGACTTGTTTGACATAAATGAGACTCACTCAAATGTCTCACTGATGGTGGCGCGTGTGTTGGATCATTCGGCTCAATTCAAAATGGTTGAGCTGAGTGGTGCTAATGTTAGCGTTATGTCCGTGAACGGGCGCTGTCAGTTGAGACTGGTCATCTCTTAGCTGCCAGTTGCTCTTTTAATAATTCTTTATGTAGATTTTATTTTTATTTGCCTTGTTCTCACATGATAGCGACAAGAAACATGTAACAGAAGTTTTTGTAATTACAAAACATGATTGAAAAGAGTGTCCATGGAGTTTCTTGCACATTCTTCTCCATAGTGATCCACGCTTTGAAATGTGCAATTTGCATCATTTTTTTTTCTGACTGACTGACTTCTTATCATTTCAAAAGTAAATGGTTTACTTGAAATAAAATGCTTTTGATTTTGATTTTGAATAAAAAAAACAGTTTTATAACAATAATTTATTTTAATTGAGAGTTCTTATTTTAGTTTGTATCATTTATCCTTGGGAGAATGGCCAGATAGGATTCGTTGTCAAATGGTAGAGACCAGTGCTTCTGTAATAAAAAAAAATAAAGAATAATAAATTAATAATAATAATAATAAGCTGGAGCCCTAACCACCGGTAGCATGGACCCTGCTCCCGACACCGGCGGACAACTATTTTTTATATATATATTTTTTTTGTATGTTTTTTTTTAAGAAATATTTAAAAATGTAAACAATATGTATAAAAAATAAATAAATGGACAATAATAATATTCTGCAACTATCACACAACGCCATCTAGTCTCCAGCTAAGCAGAGCTTGTGTTATGAGTACTAGACAACTGATAAACATACTTATTCTAAATACATAATTATTATAGATAAATTACACCCAGACACAGAACAAATGATCGTGTTCATCACACTAACATTTGTCCTGGGTGAGAATGGATCCCACGACCTCCGACATAGCAGTTAGGGCCACTAACCACTAGACTAACAGGCCAGTAATAATTATTAATATATAAACACTGAGTTTTAGGTACTTATAGTCTGTCTTCGAGCAAAAAAAAAAGATTTTTCAATACACTTTCTCGAGGAGCTCTCATCCCACCGCTTTTAGGCATGCTAGTGACTGTTTTTCGCACTAGTGTGGAAAAGTGCCCGAGGTCACTTCCGTCACTTTTTTTGTATTTATCGTATCATATCGCTGGGCGCTAAGCGACCCCCACGAGTCGTGCGTCAACCCCCCATTTATTTATGTTTTTGTAAGTGTATTGAAAAACGTCGTTTGATACACATGGAAATTCATTGCGGTATTCAGCTTCGTGACAACCTCGCTTATGTCTCTGGCGATTTCGGTCTCGGTCGCGATGGCAAACTTTCTCCACTTGAATCAAAATGAAATGTATGCCAATACGAGAAAAAAATTGCATATTTTTCTGACTTTGTAAGGTTTGTGCCTTTAACCAGTGTCAAGTTTAAAAAGAATACAAAGATACGAGTAGGTTCACGTTGAACGACTGGCCTGTTGGTCTAGTGGTTAGTGGCCCTGACTGTTATACCGGAGGTCGTGGGTTCGAACCCACCAGGACAAACGTTTGCGTGATGAGCACAATCATTGGTTCTGTGTCTGGTTTTTTTTTTTATTGGCTGGGAAAATCATCTTATGACAAATCCCGCTCTTGGGCGGAGCGGGAGATAGAGTCAGACTTTTACTGACTAAAAACCCACTCCTGTTCCTTCTTTGCCTTCGTCCTAGGGCCCCGGGTGTCGCTTTCACACTAACCGTGGCCCTAGTAGGCTTCGACCCTGTTGCGCCCCTACGATTTGCTGACATCTCATTGAGGTGCGCGTGGAACACTACGCGTCGTCGACGACTTGGGCTCGGTCCGGACGGTTACCGGACGGTCGGACGGCGAGCCTCCCATTACTCGCCGTCCTCAAGCCCGCGCCTACGGTGGCCGGAAATCGGGATCGGAATCCCGGCGGCGGTCAGTGCGTAAGGACCGTTGTCTCACGCAATCGGCCGCGTTTTTGCTAGCATTACTGCTTCGCTGAAGGAGGCGACCGCCTGTCACTCCTCCTCGCTCCGGACCATGGTCTGAACCAAGGCCCGGCGCGAGAGATCGCGGCCGCCGATCGCCCCCACGAGGACACGGCGTTGCTCTGCCCAAACGGGGCACACCTCCACCGTGTGCTCCACCGTGTCCTCCAGGCAGTCCACATAGTGGCGACACCCGGGCGTCACTTTCGCACGAATCCGGTGCAGGAACTTCCCGAACTTTCCATGTTCGGTTAGAACCTGCGTCATGCGAAAGGTGAGGACGCCGTGAGGTCTTTCCAACCACGCCTCAAAGAGGGGACTTACCGCCATAATTGTGGCGTGCCCAATTGTAATTATCTACAATATGTGTGTATCTAGAAATATATAAGTATGTTTATCAGTTACCTAGTCTATCACAATCTCTGCTTAGTTTGGGACTAGATGGCGTTGTGTGGAAGTTCTGAAATTATTATTATTATTTCCAGTAGGACATAATAATAATATCCATTCTATGGACCCCTTTCCTGTCCATTACTATGGACATTGGTGGTCTTCTTCTTCTTTTCGATTCGATGGTAAACTCGTCAAACTTTTTGAGCCCAATAGGTGGCTACATTAATAGCAGCATCGGTAGCACTCATCAAATCCTCCAAAGTGCAGGTATACGGACACTTGGGGCATTCCAACATGTGGCTCATGTTTTGAACAGGAGCTCCGCACTCACATTGAGCATTCGATGGGTCTATAAAACCCTTTTTGCCAAGTTCAGTTTGCAGCGGCTTACCTAGGTTCGCAACCGATTTAGTGCCTTCCATACCGGCCACTGCAAATCGCGTCCAGGCAGGAGATACTCTTGGGGTCTCAAAAAGTCGGACTGTGGCAGGTGATGCTATTCGCAAAGCTTCAATCTTTCGTTAGGTGGCGGGTCATTAATGGCCTGTGTGTTATGCAGGAAGCTCTTCCGTGGTGATTAATTGGTAGTCTTCTTACATTGATGGTGCGATCCCAGTGGACTAGGAAACGTAGAGTTAAAGTCTAACACTTGATGAAACTTACCCGGTCTTAGGCAGAAGTCCTCCCATCCTCAGGGTACTTCCACTGCAGTTGCCGTTTAACGCATTGTTCAGGTTATCACAGCGTCTACCGGTGAAACCACCAGTCCTTAGAGATTCAGCCATGTAGTTGTAAGCTCTGTATAGAAAAAAGAAGGAAAATATAGAAAATAAAGACTACACAATGAAAAATACAAAGACAATTTTCTTATATTGAATAGGTTCATAATAAACTAGTGTGCCTCACCATCAACGTTTGCATAACTGCTCACTATCAGCTAGACTTGCAGTCAAGCACTAGTTTATATTATTTAAAAAATAAATAGAAAAGAAAGACAAAGAAAATAAAGAGAAGAAAGAAAAAAAGAAAGGAAAGAAAAAAAAGAAAAGAAAGAAAAGAAAGAAAAGAAAGAAAAGAAAGAAAAGAAAGAAAAGAAAGAAAAGAAAGAAAAGAAAGAAAAGAAGTAAAAGAAAGAAAAGAAAAAAAAAGGACAGAAAGAAAAGAAAGAAAAGAAAAAAAAAGAAAAGAAAAAAAATGAAAAGAAAGAAAAGAAAGAAAAGAAAGAAAAGAAAGAAAAGAAAGAAAAGAAAGAAAAGAAAGAAAAGAAAGAAAAGAAAGAAAAGAAAGAAAAGAAAGAAAAGAAAGAAAAGAAAGAAAAGAAAGAAAAGAAAGAAAAGAAAGAAAAAAGAAAAGAAAGAAAAGAAAGAAAAGAAAGAAAAGAAAGAAAAGAAAGAAAAGAAAGAAAAGAAAGAAAAGAAAGAAAAGAAAGAAAAGAAAGAAAAGAAAGAAAAGAAAGAAAAGAAAGAAAAGAAAGAAAAGAAAGAAAAGAAAGAAAAGAAAGAAAAGAAAGAAAAGAAAGAAAAGAAAGAAAAGAAAGAAAAGAAAAAAAAGAAAAAAAGAAATAAAAGAAAGAAAAGTAAAGAAAAAAAAGAAAGAAAAGATAAAGACATTGCAGAAGTAAACCGTAAAAACAAAACATTGTAACACAAATCATCGATGAACCAATAACAATCTCATTTTACCAACCTGTTGTGATGGCACAAGGTGGTCCAACAGCCAGGCATGGTTCTGCCTCCGTTAGGGTAGAAGTCGACATCGGCCAGGGGATTCAACCAGCCGCTGTTGCCTCCATTAGTGTGGATGACCTCGGTGTAAGTTCCATCTGAAGGTTTGAAGAGGAGGTCCTCATCCCAACGGTCTGCTGGGTCCAGGCCTGTAAGAGGAATTGGTGTTTTAGAAGAAGCTGTGGCAAATTTGAGTAATAATAATTAATTTAAAATTATCTAAAGGGCCTCTGCGAGTTGACTTCACACAAACATTTGCCCTGGGTGGGAATCGAACCCACGACCTTCAGCATAGCAGTCAGGGCCACTAACCACTAGACTCTGCTTCCGCTTCTGCAGAAGTTCCGCAAGCTTTTTCACTTCTGTTTCCGTTTATTTATTTATTAAAACTTCACGCAACACAAAGATGCAAAGGCGGACTTAACGCCTTAGACATTCTCTACCAGTCAACCAAGGGTAGTGAAGAGAAAAAATGGTAAGTGCAGAAAAAAAAGAAAAGATTAATAAGAAAACAAGGGATCAAATGTATATACATAAAAATAAACATACATAAATATTTAATATAATGTGAACCTACATATACATAAATATATATTATTTATATAAGGAAAAATGAAATGATTTTAGTGACTACTCCGCTATTTGTTTAGAAAATAAACTTCCGCTGAAATGCATATTGACTGGTGGCCATCTTGATGTCAAGAGGAAGCGCATTTTACAGAAGTATGGACTGTATATGAAAGGAAGAATGAACAAAGTCAGAATTATGAGAAGGACAAAGCAGTAGAAGATTGTTAGAAGAACGCAGATTCTTAGCATGAGAAGAACATAGATATTGAAAGTGTGATATAAGATAAGAAGGTGGGGTGGGAGAGTTGAGCAGAGAGAAAAGTGTAGTCAGTGCGCGCAAACGCCTTCTCTGGCGAATGGGCATCCATTTGAGCTCTGATCTGTAACTAGAGATATGGTCATATTTTCTTAAGTTAAATATGTACCGGATACAGTTGTTGAGGAGCCTGTCGAGCTTGTCTATTCGAGCTTGTCGTTTCTGCTTTCGCAAAATTTATAACAGAACTCTAAACGGAAGAATACAGCGATGAGCGCGGGGGTGGAGGGCGCGTGGACTACAGCGGTTTCACAAACGTTTCGCGACGAGTTTGTGAGATTATTTTGGTTCATTCTGCGCATCACCACGCCTCGTGACGTGATTACGACGTAAATTTTCTGTAGTTTAATAAAAATAAAATTGTGCTTTTTCTTTATAGTATTAACAATTCCGCTTCCGTTACCGCTTCCGCTTCCGCAAAGATTTACTTTTGACATCTGTTTCCATTTCCGCTTCCGTTAAGGCACTTGCATCACCAGTCAGAATGTAAAAAGAAGGTTGTCTGTAAAAAATCGCTTTTAGCGATAAGACCGCCCATTGTGACACTCTATTAATGTTAATTTCCTAATGTAAATTGTATTTTTGGTGTACAATAAAGAATATCTATCTATCTATCTAATGTATCTTACTTACCAATTACATAGCCGACGTTTCCGTTAATGGTTCTGCCCATGTGACCGACACCATGGCCTCCGACACTGAACCCACATAGGACATAGTTACTAGGGTTCGCACCAGTCAAATTATTAAGCCAGTTGATGAAACGACCTGCGGCTTGACCTGGAAAAATAAACATCACGCCTTAAGGGGATGCAACTCGACATACATTTTTACTAAGAAATATTTTATTTGGCATGCATGGACTGGCATGACACACTGTAAAAACAAAATTTAAGACAGTTAAGAAAAAAACAAAAGAAAAAAAATTACTGACACAATGTGTGTCTCACGGCTGCGCCAAATAGGTCCAGTTCAGCAAAAATGCCAGACAACTACATGGCAATTAGTGGTAGTTGCCTGACGCTGGTTTGACCAACTGAACCTTATTGAGAGTGAACGGCAGTTATTTACTGTTTTTCATACAACCGCTCTTACGCGATTATGACGTTTTTACACATTTTTCATTAGATATTTTGGAAACACAATATCTTGTGGATATTATCTAGGCTTCTATTGAAATGCATTTATAAATTGAGAACCTCTGGAAATTTGCTATTTGGCATGAACTTTGACATTTCATAATTTACTCAAAAATTAAAAAAAAAGTCCAAAAATTATAATAATAGAAGCCTTGCAAATTTAATCAAGATTCTACATGACGAAAAGTTTTTTCAAAAATATTAAGAGTTTAAAAAAAAAACACGTATTTCCTGGAACAAGTTTTGTAAAATATTCGAGTAAATCACGGAATTACCGAATGCTAACAGAGTTTTCAGGCATTATCTCTCTTTTTTCGCGTTGCCTTTTCATCAAAAATCACGTCAAAATAAAGCGATGGATTGAGTTAGATGAAGTGACAACCTCATGCTCGATGTTGACAACAGGCGAGTGAAAAAGGACCCTCCTAAAGTCAAAATCTAAATTCATTAATTCATTTTAACCCTTCGCGCGTATAGGGGTATTATTATTACATCACTGCGTATAATCAGCTTTTTTAAATGTTCCCACTGCTGGGACTCAGGCTTCCTCTCGGCGGCAGTGATCTCTCGCGCCGGGCATTGAGGAGGAGTAGCAGGCGGTCGCCTCCTTCTGCGAAGCAGTAATGCTAGCAAAGGAGGCGGCCGATCGCGTGAGGCAACGGTCCTCACGCCCTTACCGCCGCCGGGATTCCGATCCCGGTTTCCAGTCACCGTAGGCGCGGGCTTGCGGACGGCGAGTAATGGGTGGTTCGCCGTCTGACCGTCCGGTTACCGTCCGGACCGAGCCCAAGTCGTCGAAGGCGCGTGCTGTTCCACGCGCGCCTCATGGAGATGTCAGCAACTGTAGCAGGGTCGAGGCCTACTGGGACCACGGGTAGTGTGAAAGCGAAGTCCGGGGCCCCGGGATGAAGGCAAGGAAGGAACAGGAGTGGGTTTTTGATCAGTGGAAGTCTGGCAGTATCTCCCGCTACACCCAAGGGCTTTGTAATTAGATGATTTTCCCAACTAAAAAAAAAGGCCTCCTCTCTCTAGGAGAGGGAATGGGCCGTAATCCACCACGCGGGCCCAATGCGGGTTGGTGAATGTCACATGTCTTCGAATTTTTGGTTCTAGGGCATGCCGGTTTCCAAACAATGTTTTCCTTCACCGTTTTGAGAATACCGGTGATAAAATAAATTATTTGACTTGTTTTATATAAATGAGTGTTAAAACAGCGAGTTTGGGTGCACGGACAAGCTGCCACGTCGCGTTGAATTCGCGTGGTTCGCTTCACAACCACAATCACGTTGATTCGCCCACGATTAGGACGATATTTTTTTTTTTTTTTTTTAATTTAACAACCAGTGCTTGACTGCGATCCCACCTGATGGTAAGCGGAGATGCAATCATTGATGGTCAGGCGCACTAGTTTATTAAGATCCTATTCACTCTAGCCTTGAAGACACCTAAATTATAGTTGGACGGGAAGACCGCAGCAGGCAAATAATTGTTCCAGTCCTTCGATGTACGCGGTATATACGACGAAGCGAAACGCTTAGTCCGGACCGTTGAAGTTTCAACAACGTAAGGGTGGATACTCGCCGTTCGAATGACTAAATCTTACCAGCTTGAGTAGCTCGGGGTCCCCAGCTGGATCCAGCACTCCAATCCATGACGATCACATTCACGTTACCGGCAGACAGGAATGCTGAAATAAAATTTATAATATATTAATATAATAATAATAACGTTTAATTCGGACAAATATTCATATTTTGTTAGTAGTACAAATTGTTTAAAAACCTATGTTAGTAAGTACCATTAATGAAAATAATAAATTATGTTGCTTAATATGCATTTCACACTGTCTAACTAGAACCCGCATGAAAGCCTGCATTACTTTTGAGTCGAGTTTGTCAGCGACTACCTTCAGGATGCTATTAGTCCTGCCCCGCACTCTGCGCAGCAATGAGGCGGTTCTCTTGCGTATACGAGAGAGTAAAGTCCCGCAAACCTCCGTTGAAAAGGGAGGATCCTCTGACGAGACGGGATGTTATGTCTGGTGGGCAGCTGCCCGGTAGATGATTTTGGGTTGTTCTACATGTTCTAATCGCGCGGAGAACTTTGATTGCGCGATGCAGGATTAGTTCTTATGTGACGCCATAGATGTCGCTACATCACTCCCCTCCGGAGATTGGAGATCGATGGTTCTTGATGCTTCTTGATGCGTGCCAGGCTATTGGTAGGTTGGTTCCAGTGAGTCGGAACCGAATGCCGCAATGGCCTGGCACGCATCAAGAAGCATCACGTCGGGGTCACCAGTTTGGAGGTATGCGGGACAGAGAGTAAAGTCCCGCAAACCTCCGTTGAAAAGGGAGGATCCTTCGACCAGACGGGATGTTATGTCTGGTGGGCAGCTGCCCGGTAGATGATTTTGGGTTGTTCTACATGTTCTAATCGCGCGGAGAACTTTGATTGCGCGATGCAGGATTAGTTCTTATGTGACGCCATAGATGTCGCTACATCACTCCCCTCCGGAGATTGGAGATCGATGGTTCTTGATGCTTCTTGATGCGTGCCAGGCCATTGGTAGGTTGGTTCCAGTGAGTCGGAACCGAATGCCGCAATGGCCTGGCACGCATCAAGAAGCATCACGTCGGGGTCACCAGTTTGGAGGTATGCGGGACAGAGAGTAAAGTCCCGCAAACCTCCGTTGAAAAGGGAGGATCCTTCGACCAGACGGGATGTTATGTCTGGTGGGCAGCTGCCCGGTAGATGATTTCGGGTTGTTCTACATGTTCTAATCGCGCGGAGAACTTTGATTGCGCGATGCAGGATTAGTTCTTATGTGACGCCATAGATGTCGCTAAATCACTCCCCTCCGGAGATCGGAGATCGATTGTTCTTGATGCTTCTTGATGCGTGCCAGGCCATTGGTAGGTTGGTTCCAGTGAGTCGGAACCGAATGCCGCAATGGCCTGGCACGCATCAAGAAGCATCACGTCGGGGTCACCAGTTTGGAGGTATGCGGGACAGAGAGTAAAGTCCCGCAAACCTCCGTTGAAAAGGGAGGATCCTCCGACCAGACGGGATGTTATGTCTGGTGGGCAGCTGCCCGGTAGATGATTTCAGGTTGTTCTATATGTTCTAATCGCGCGGAGAACTTTGATTGCGCGATGCAGGATTAGTTCTTATGTGACGCCATAGATGTCGCTACAATGGCATGAAAACCATCAACGCAAGCCTCCGCAAATATGCTAGATGCACTACAGAAACGGGGCAGCCCCATCAACATCCTGAAACCGTCATTATATTGAACGCGCAGGGCACTGAGCAATCGTTTCTTTCGTGTTTTCTTTCTTTCTATCTCTGTGTATAACTAATCTACAGGCTACTCGTGTAGAAGACGAGATATTAATGACCATGCCTGATCAAAACTCTCGTCAGTCCAAACTAATGTGAAACCAAAGTTTTTCTTATTGTTGATCCATAGCTCGATAGATGGCGTTGGCGTTAAGTTAGAAGTTTTTATGGTATCATTACTACTTTGTTAGGTCTGCCACCCGAGCCAATTTACGACCGTTTCGTTTCAATTCTCTTGTGTCAAACGCCTCGATTAGGCCACGCCTCCAATTCCTTTGTTCCGACGTCATCTCAACGCTCAGTCACGTGGTCAGAACAAAGGAATCGGAGACGTGGCCTACTCGAGGAGTTCGACGCAGGAGAATCGAAACGAAACAGTCGTAACTTGGCTAGGGTGGCTGGTGAGCATTATTAAAATAAAGAATTGTTATAGATGTTTCGGAGGTTTCATGTCATCACTACCATATAAATACAATACACACATACACCACAAATTTTTAATTAGTACAAATACTTAAAGGGCTTATTAGAGAAGGTCTTGTTATTATTTAAGTAAAGTCTCAATAAATAATATTCATAAACAGCAAAGTTATTAGAGTTTGTTTATATCCCAAAATTTCATTCAATTTATGGACATATTGTACAGGCTATTGATTATTGTTAATGAATTTTCAAGTAGCAATTGTTATGAATGATTGATTCAATTATGAATTTACCAATTAATTATGACAAATTTTCGTGGACAGTTTTGGAATTTCGTTTTTTTTTTACTTTTGACAACACAAATATGATGAGTAACTGGTACGGATAGAGCCATCGAATTTCGAAGTCAACGAATAAAACAGATACTGACGTTTATGTCGCAAAAAACGTCAACAAGGGAATCAAAATTCATAGTGTACTTCCCGTTGATATAGAATCCTGAAATTAGGCATGAGGCAATGTCTCATAGCACAAATATAGAAGAAAAAATCTGAAAACTGTAAATTTGTATTTACGTTAAAAAAATTACACTTTTCTTGTGATTCAGAAAATCTAGGAGACTCTATTCGAAAATTGATCTATTTACATAGGTAAGTTTGTAAGGAAACACTTAATGCGCGAGTCCGACTCCAACTTGCCCAGTTTATTTTATACTATAATAAAGATTTGAGATCATAATACCTGGTAACAATACTGTGTTGAAGGAAGACGTAACAGATCCTGCGAAACCATGCATCAGGACGATGGTGAGGTGGTCAGGGTCGAAGTTTGAGTTCTGGACGGTACCAGCATTATTCAGGACCAAAGGCTGACTGATTATGGGGTTAGATCTGTAAAGGAATTATTAATTTAATTCAGCATATCAGAATTGTATGTTTTTTTAAAGTCAAAGTCGAAGCATTTTATTTCAAATAAACCATTTATAGGCACCAAGCTGCGCGGTATCTTCTCATCCAATATACCACAGTGTCTCAAGACGAAAGTCTATGACCAGTGCGTGTTGCCAGTGATGACATATGGTTCCGAAACGTGGTCGCTCACAATAGGCTTCATCAGAAGGCTCAAAGTCACTCAAAGGGGCAATGGAAAGGGCTATGCTCGGAGTTTCCTTGCGTGATCGAATCAGAAATGAAGATATCCGCTGGAGAACCAAGGTTGTCGACACAGCATGAAGTATCGCCAAATTTAAGTGGCAATGGGCAGGGCACATTGATCGCAGAACGGATGGCCATTAAGGTTCTGGAGTGACGACCGCGTACCGGAAGACGCAGTGTTGGAAGGCCCTCTACAAGGTGCACCGATGACCTTTTGAAGGTGGCGGGAATCCGATGGATGTAAGATGCACAGGACCGTGCCACTGTGTGGATCGCCCCGAGGACGCGGTGGACCACACGGTAGAAGTATGCCACACTTGGGCAGAGCATCACCGTCTCCTCGTGGGGGAGATCGGCGGTAACGATATCTCGCTCCTTGCCTTTGTACAGGCCATGGTCCGGAGCGAAGAGGAGTGGCAGGCGGTCGCCTCTTTTTGCGCAGCAGTAATGCTAGCAAAGGAGGAGGCCGCACGTGCACGCGCGAGGGCGCGGCTTTCATGCTCCAGCCGCTGGAATCCCGATCGCGATAACCCTAGGCACGGGCTTGCGGACGGCGAACAATGGGTAGCTCGCCGTCTGACTGTCCGGTATCGTCCGGACCGAGCCCAGGTCGTCGACGGCGCGTACTGTGCCACGCACGGCTCAACTCGACTCGGCCCTGAAAGGCAACGGAACACGAGTAGGTTTTTTATCAGTAAAAGCCTGACACACCTTCTTGCCCCGCCCAAAAGCCTAAAAAAAATATGTCACAAATGGACATAGATCCAGATCTATCCATCTCCAGATCTCCTCTCCAGAGAGGGAGGAAGGTTAAATTATATTTCTAAAAATGATTATCTTAATTTTTCTAAACTAGTGAGAGAAAATGACGAGGATTTTATATCGAATGTATCTAAAATGTGTAATGATAACCTAACTCCGAGGCCATGAAAACAAAATTTTTCAAAGTATACTTTGCATGCCAGTTCGTTAGCTATAACAAACCTAACTTATGCGATCCCCTTTCGATATCACAGTATTATATATATTTAACTTACTTTATGTACATATAGTAAGTTAAATAATTTCTTAAATATGTAAATACTAACTTCTGCCTGCGGCTTCACTCGCGTTAATGTAAGTTACTCCATACAAATTTTGGACCCCCGCTTCATCTCTTTAGGGAGTGAATTTTGGAAAATCCTTTCTTAGTGCTCGCCTACGTCATAAAAGGAAGCCTTGTGCAAAATTTCAAAGTCAAAGTATTTTATTTCTTAAACATAGGTTATAAGGTACATGGTATAAAATTTGCGTTGTATAACTATGTTTTGCCTTGCAAGGCATACAAATTAGGCGTAAAAAAACTACGAACTAAACAAAACTATTTCAAACAAGTAACGTCGTAAACAAGATAGAATAACAAGTGAACCGGACATTTTTTTATTTTAAGCTTCTATCATCTAAAAACTCATTGATAGAATAGTAAGCCTTTTCGATCAAGATTTTTTTAAGTTGCGATTTAAAATGGTTTAAGTTGGTCATGCTTTTTAAAGTTTTTGGTAGTTTATTGTAAATCTTTGGACCCATGCCGAGACAACTCTTTGAGAAAAGTGCAGTATTGTGTTTTTTTTTATTTTAATGTGCTTTGGTGACGTCTAGTATTAAGTTTTTCAAATTTAGACCGATTCTCCTTAACAAATTTTGAAATTTCACGCTCCTAGTCCCAGTATTTTCAGCTGTGCGTTGATATGTCAGTCAGTCAGTTTCCCCTCTTATATATATAGATTACAGATAAGCTGATCACTTACATGGTGAAAAGATGGTATTGGTTGCTCTGGTCAGGGTTGTATCTCGCGAGCTTGTCGTAATCGCTGACCTTCAGCCAGTTGTCGACCAGGTGGGCGTTGCCGGCGTCATCCTCCAGATAGTCGTAACGAAGACCCTCAGACCACTTGCCGATGACAGGGTCATTGGCAGGGTAGGCTGGAGAAATAAAATGTTTTCATTATTAGGTCGATTTTTGGTTAGAGAAAGACAGGAAGAAAGAAAGAAAGAAAGAAAGGAAGACAGAAAGGAAGAAAGAAAAGAAGAAAGAAAGGAAGAAAGAAAGGAAAAAAGAAAGGAAGAAAGAAAGGAAAAAAGAAAGGAAGAAATAAAGGAAGAAAGAAAGGAAAAAAGAAAGGAAGAAATAAAGGAAGAAAGAAAGAAAGATAGGAAGAAAGAAAGAAGGGCACAAATAAAGGAAAAAAGAATGGAAGAAAGAAAGGAAGAGAGAAAGGAAGAAAAAAAGGGAGAAAGAAAGGAAAAAAGAAAGGAAGAAAAAAAGGAAGAAAAAAAAGAAGAAAGAAAAGAAGAAAGAAAGGAATAAAGGAAGAAAGGATGAAATGAAGAAAGGAAGAAAGGAAGAAAGGAAGCAAGGAAGAAAGGAAGAAAGGAAGAAAGAAGGGCACAAAAAAAGGAAAAAAGAATGGAAGAAAGAAAGGAAGAGAGAAAGGAAGAAAGAAAGGGAGAAAGAAAGGAAGAAAGAAAGGAAGAAAGAAAAGAAGAAAGAAAAGAAGAAAGAAAGGAATAAAGGAAGAAAGGAAGAAATGAAGAAAGGAAGAAAGGAAGAAAGGAAGAAAGGAAGAAAGGAAGAAAGGAAGAAAGGAAGAAAGGAAGAAAGGAAGAAAGGAAGAAAGGAAGAAAGGAAGAAAGGAAGAAAGGAAGAAAGGAAGAAAGGAAGAAAGGAAGAAAGGAAGAAAGGAAGAAAGGAAGAAAGGAAGAAAGGAAGAAAGGAAGAAAGGAAGAAAGGAAGAAAGGAAGAAAGGAAGAAAGGAAGAAAGGAAGAAAGGAAGAAAGGAAGAAAGGAAGAAAGGAAGAAAGGAAGAAAGGAAGAAAGGAAGAAAATATTCGTTCCTAAAGGGGTCACCAAACGATTGCAAACCGACGTCCCAACCAAGGTGACCTTGCTAGTTTTAATCCGTGTAGACAGCTGTTGTAATCCATGATCTTCAACGCCCTTGGTTGGGATGCGCGTTTTCCCAACTACTGAACATGTTGGCGCGTGGTTTACATCCATGTAGCCGCAACACAAACCAAACACATAAACCAAGGTGACCTAGGTTGGAACGCTAGTTTGAACCGTCTGGTCAAACATTGAAAAAAATTTTTGAGTTTCAGTTCTAAGTATGGGGAACCCCCAAAACTTATTTTTTTTTCTATTTTTGTGTAAAAATCTTAATGCGGTTTACTGAATACATCTACTTACTAAGTTTCAACAGTCTAGTTCTTATAGTTTCGGATAAAAGTGGCTGTGACATACGGACGGATAGACAGACAGACATGACGAATCCATAAGGTTTCCGTTTTTTTGTCATTTGGCTACGGAACCCGAAAAAGGGAAATTAGAAGAGAAAAAAAATCTGTTTTTTTTTGTGTTTCATTAAATTTTAATAAATGTGCATTTTTTTTTTTTAATCTTGATAGGTTCGCGCTTGACCGCTATCTCGCGCTTACCTAGAAGTAACCTATTCACTCTTGACTTAAAGATTCCCGGGTTGTAGCCATCAGGAAACACAGATTCCTGCAAGGAATTCCACTCCTTAGCTGTACGCACAATGAATGTGTTCCCAAAACGTTTTGTGCGTATAGGTGGGAATAAGTTAATATCTCTGAATAAATTGGCACGTTCTGGCAAAAATGATTTAAAAACACATCAGTTCGTATTATCATATTATCTGCATATACAATCTATGTTGGTCAGATAAAAAATAATCAATTGATGATTACTTTTATCTCACCAGCGTATCAAATAAACATAACATAAAACTTTCCTAATACTGTAATTTAGGCCTTCCCTTTTTAGGGTTCCGTACCTCAAAAAGAAAAAACGAAACCCTTATAGGATTACTTTGTTGTCCGTTTGTCTGTCTGTGTGTAAAGAAACTTTATTTTGGGAGAAGTACCAAGTTGAAATTAAAACTATATGTTTAAATCTGCGGTCCCTTGACTTCCAAAAAACGAAGTAAAAAAAAATCACAAAATGCAAATAGTAGGTAACAATTAATAAAGAATAAAAAGTAGAAAATAGAATTGGTAGTGTTTTATATCTATACTTTATAATGAAACAAAAGGACTCGGTTAAATCAATAAAAAATATTAGGAACCACAATCGCATTGAAACGGCTTTCAATGCAATTAAGGAGGAAATACAACTTCGTACAACAACTGTCGAAATACGAAACAGATGTCGGGCCTGCATTCACAACCGAGGCCAAAAATTTAAGCTGAATTTGTAAAAATTATGAATTAAATGTTAAAAATGCAATTTTTTTTTTCTAGTGAAACCCACGAAAAGAGAGATACAAGACAGATTTTACGTTATTAGAGTGAGATAACATTTTCAATGTTTAGGGGTCTGAAAGGATAGCAAATGACCCTTATCGTCGACCATTTCAATTTGGCACACGATGCACCAAATAACCTGTATATCTCAAGGAAATCAAAATTCATGGGGTTACCGTTAAACCAGAATTCTCAAATTTGGCATAAAATATGGTCTTATAGCTCAATTATATAAATCTGAAAATAGTAAATTTGTTATTATACTTTTTTGCGGTTCGAAAATCTTCTATCTATTTACATAGGTAAGCTTGTATGGAACCCCCAGGGCGCGAGTCCGACTCGCATTGCCCGGTTTTTGAAAAGACAGAGACCCTACCACTATGTATCAGGAGGTCGCCTCCTTCTGCGAAACAGTAATGCTAGCAAAGGAGGAGGCCCCCACGCCCCAGCCGCCAGGGATCCCGATCCCGAGTTCCGGCCACCACAGGCGCGGGCTTGCGGACGGTGAGCAATGGTAGCTCGCCGTCCGACGGAACAGGAGTGGGTTTTTAGTCAGTAAAAGTTTGGCACACAAGAGCAGGGGACGTCACTGGATGACTTTCCCACCAAAAAAAAGACCCCATAACGTTTAGGTAATAAACAGCTCTTTTTTGTCAAATGCGGTACGAGGTCAAAGAGACCCCGTATTAAAAAAACCACTGCCTGTTTTAATAGGACAATTTAGGTATATATTCATCTCTGTAATTCTAAACTAATCCCTACGGCCACACCGCAACAAGAACAAAACACGTACGGGGCTTATTAGACCTCGTACCGCACTTCATGTGTGAAGGTACTCACCAGCCGCAAACGCTGCACTCAAAATAAAAACGGCTACCGTCAATGACACCATCTTTGCAATTTTGTAAATAAACTTGAAAATACACATATTTATGTTATAATCTTATCTAAATAAGGATTAATAAAGAAATGAATGTTACTGCTGTATATCTAAGAATTAGGGTTCTGTCGAAAAAAATGTAAAATAAAAATTTTTGATATCTTTAATTATTACATCATCTGATAGTGATGACTTCGACTACTTGACTGGCCGGTTGGTCTAGTGGTTAGTGGCCCTGGCTGCTATGCCGGAGGTCGTGGGTTCGATTCCCACCCAGGACAAATGTTTGTGTGATGAGCACGATCATTGGTTCTGTGTCTGGGTGTAATTTATCTATAATATGTATGTATTTAGAAATATATAAGTATGTTTATCAGTTGTCTAGTACCCATAACACAAGCTCTGCTTAGATTGGGACTAGATGGCGTTGTGTGATAGTTGTGGAATATTATTATTATTATCATTTCAGTCGAAGGTCGTCCATTGATAGACGTAGGCCTGCCCCAAGTGTCGCCACAACAAACGGCCCTGCATGACGCATCCATCGCATTCCCGCGATTCTCATCAGGGCCTTAAGTGTGCTATTACAATTAAATAGTGTCAGAATGGTCTATCATTGACTTCATAATTGTTGATTTTGACCAAGTTTGGTAATCTACTAATATAATGGCGTCATTATGACTTTCCAATGGTCGACCACTGACACTCCATTGAAAGAAATGGCATAGAATGGTAATCTCGTATATGTACTGACAAATGAATATTTGACGTATGCGGATAACTGCCAAAATATTGACAGTTCCTTTGATCAGTTACCTACCATTAGAACGTCATTGTGCAGTGGTTGCGTTTAATTTGTTTCGAGACAGCTTGATATTGTCATTCTACCACAAGATCATTGACCGATCAATGATCGACGATTATGAATTATGAGATTACGAACTTTTAGCAAAATGACAATGGGATCGTGTTGGAATGACAAATTTATAAAAATAGCAGACTTGGGCCCCTGGTCATCGGTCCATCTTGAGGAAGGCCTTCCAACGCTGCGTCATCCGATGCTGCGTCATCTGAAGAACCTTTCAACCTCATCGACCATTCGTTCTACGAGCAATGTGCTCTGCCCACTGCCACCTAAGTTTGGCGATTCTTTGGGCTATGTCGGCGACCTTAGCTCATCGTCCGATCGTCTGTTATCCGTCCGGACCGAGCCAAAGTCGCCGACGGCGCGTAGTGTTCCACGCGCGCCTCAAGGAGATGTCAGCAAACCGTAGGGGCCCAGCAGGGTCGAAGCCTACTGGGGCCAAGGGTCTGCTTTTGAAAAGAAGACTCGGCCCTGGTACGAAAGGCAACGAAGGAACAGGAGTGGGTTTTTAGTCAGTATAAGGCTGACACTATCTCCCGATCCGCCCAAGAGCGGGGATGTGATAAGATGATTTTACCACCGAGAAAAAAACCCAAGTCATCGGTCCATCTTGAGGGAGGCCTTCCAATGCTGCGTCTTCTGGTGCACGGTGTCCTCTGTAGAACTCATCGACCATTCGTTCTACTATATTCGTTCGAGCAATGTGCTCTGCCCACTGCCATTTTAGTTTGGCGATTCTTCGGCGACCTTGGTTCTCCTGCGGATATCTTCATTCTTTATGCGATCACGCAAGGAAACTCTGAGCATAGCCCTTTCCATTGCTCTTTGGGTGACTGTAAGCCTTCTGATGAGGCCCATTGTAAGTATTATGCATATGTATGTATTTATAAATATATAAGTATGTTTATCAGTTGTCTAGTACTCATAACACAAGCTCTGCTTAGCTGAAGACTAGATGGCGTTGTGTGGTAGTTATGGAATTTTATATTAAATTTATGTTTTTATTTAGTATATGGACAGGCTCACGTTCGATCAGTATCTCGCCTTATGGTAAGCGACGATGTGGCCAAAGATGGCGCACACTTATCTCATCATCATCATCATTTCAGCCGAAAGACGTCCACTGCTGGACATAGGCCTCCCCCGAGTGCCGCCACAATGAACGGTCCTGTGCGTCTCGCATCCATCGTACTCCCGTAACCGTTACCAGGTCATCGGTCCATCTTGTAGGAGGCCTTCCAACGCTAAGTCTTCCGGTACGTGGTCGCCATTCTAGAACCTTTCGGCCCCAACGGCCATCCGTTCTGCGAGCAATGTGCCCTGCCCATTGCCACTTAAGTTTGGCGATTCTTCGTGCTATGTCGGCAACCTTGGTTCTCCTGCGGATATCTTCATTTCTGATTCGATCACGCAAGGAAACTCCGAGTATAGCCCTTTCCATTGCCCTTTGATTGATTTTGAGCTCGCTTACGTCATAAAAAAAAATCTTGTGCCAAATTTCATGTTTCTAGTCTCAGTAGTTTCGTTGATCATGTCAGTCAATCGGTTTCTCCTTTTATTATTTAAATAGACGCCTACAAGCGACTTCACCGGCTTAAATTTTTTTTTCACAAAAAAAAATACAACCAATTTCAATGTAAAAAAAACACTAAAAAGTGCAAAATAACTTTAATTTCGGAAGTCGGTATTTCTATAATAGTTTCGTCTCTTCGTTATTTAACACCGAGTTCCGAAATTAAAATTATTTTGCACTTTCTAGTTTTTTTTTTTTACATTGAAGTCAGTTGTATTTTTAGTTTTTTTTTTTTATGTTTTTATGTTATTTATTGTTTTGGTTATGGTACCACCTCTAAAAAGGACCCCTCAGACAAAATAGGCAGAGTGCATTTGATAAAAATTCTAATAATCCCAAACACGATTAGATTACATTAATTTACCTTCATCATTAGATTAGTTCGATATATCCCCTCCCCTTTTCTTTCAGTCAGTCATCGACTACACGTACAAATAAAGCAATTTTACTTGTTACGACAGTTCTGCTGTGATCCTATGAGGAGTTCCATATCTTCGAAGTTCATGATGAGATCATAACAATATTTCTATGGGACCAACTCGAAAGTATAACCTTTCAATAAAAAAATTTTTTAAATCGGTCCATAAATGAACGAGATATCGGTGAACATACATAAAAAAAATACATTGAGCCGAACATGGAATCTCATTATTTTTGAAGTCGGTTAAAAAGTAGTTTCTCCATACAAACTTTGGACCCCCGTTTTTCGTGTTTAGGTGTCTTCAAGGCTAGAGTGAATAGGCTTTTAATAAACTAGTGCGCCTGACCATCAATGATTGCATCTCCGTTTACCATCAGGTGGGATCGCAGTCAAGCACGGGTTTATATCAATTAAAAAAAAAACCACTTATAGGGAAAATTTTGGAAAATCCTTTCTTGGTGCTCGCATATATCATAAAAGGAAACCTTATGTATTTCAAGTTCCTAGACCAAGTAGTATGATATGTCAGTTAATTTTCCTTTATATATTACACAAAATTATTTTTAGTGTATGCAATACCTTCAACACCTGTCTAGTATTTTTAACCAGCTTCAACAAAAAGGAGGAGGTTATCATTTCGGTTGTATTTTATTTTATATATTTTTTTTTTATGTTTGTTACGTCAGAAATCCGTCGTTTATGGACCGATTTGCAAAATTATTTTTTCTTTTTATACGATATGCTTTCAGATTGGTCTTATTTTTTTTCAAAATCCAGTTTTGATGATGGGTTTCATGAGGAATCGAGGAAACTCCTCAAATATTATAGGCAACTATATGGTGATTTTGGTATTTTCATCGAGAACTTAAACATTTACAGTCAAAAAGTAACATTTGACGAAGTGGAACTGATGAAGAAGACCAACGAAAATGGTCAACGGAATTTCACCCTCACATAGATATCACAATGAAGATAGTTAAGCGACTATGACAATACAAACAAATAAAAGGTTCTGAATAGTTATGTTGAAAATGGTATCATCGAAGCGACCTGATGATGATGATGGAGCCGGAAGATAGGCACTGGAACTCCGTAATTAATCAATGTAAGCTAGCCGTGTTTGGGCTTATTTGAATTGCCATAAGATGCATTTTGGCTATAAGGTACTATCTAACTAAGGAATTGATCTAATGATGTAACCGTAAGGTGGAAGGTAGACACAGGAACTTTATAATAAATCAATGTAACCTAGCAGTGTTTGGGTTAATTGGAATCGTCATGAGAAATATGCGCTCTCGTTATATATAAGTGTAACGCAACTAAAAAGTGTGAAATAAAAAACATTTTACAAAAAAAAATAACCTACTTCACTAAAAAAGAAAACAATAGAAGGATCAAAATTACTTTAATTTCGGAAGTCAGTGTTGAATAAGAAACAAACAAAACCGAGAAACACCGACTTCCGAAATTAAAGATATTTTGATCTTTTTAGTGTTTTTGTTTTTTTAGGAAAGTCGGTTAGTTTTTATTAAGCATGTAAAGAATCTCTTAAAAAGTTGTCAAAATTGTATTATGAAAAATCACAAAGTTAGAAGCCCGATATGGTACCTGATTGGCGTCATAAATACATGGTCACCGGGCCACCCAGGTGACTGAGGGGTTGCTATGCTCCCGCACCAAGCTGTGCGTTGGCGTTTAATGCCCGCTATGATCTGCCGTGACCTGTGTTGTACCTAGTGTCGGTGCCGGCCAACGTGTGACCTTTTTTGAATATTTTTGAGAAAAAATAAAACATGGTGTAAAAATGATTGGAATCGATTCAGTTACTGATTCTGAATAAACTACATTCAGGTTTCGCATTATACTAAAAATAATATTTTATAGATGACGAATATAAACGTACCACGTATAACGAATCAGGAATGAGGATATCCGCAGGAGAACCAAGGTCACCGACATAGCACGAAGAATCGCCAAACTTAAGTGGCAATGGGCAGGGTACATTGCTCGCAGAACGGATGGCCGTTGGGGCCGAAAGGTTCTGGAATGGCGACCACGTACCGGAAGACGTAGCGTTGGAAGGCCTCCTGCAAGGTGAACCGATGACCTGGTAACGGTTGCGGGAGTACGATGGATGCGAGACGCACAGGACCGTTCATTGTGGCGACACTTGGGGGAGGCCTATGTCCAGCAGTGGACGTCTTTCGGCTGAAATGATGATGATGATGATATAAACGTACATCCCTACTAAATAGTGCATGAAATATAATCAGTAAAAACCCAATTTGATATCTATTCACGTGCGCACTTTTTATACATCGCATCCAGTTCCATCCAGATTGGCGTCCAGTCAATCCATCATGGATTTCAGTGGCTGATGAGTTCCATGAGATCGTAGGAGTAGAATTCCCTGGCGGAGTCTGTTTCCTGGTAGCTACAACCTAGAAGTCTTTAGGTCAAGAGTGTATAGGTTCGCTGGCGAAGAGTTCCAGCGGGATCTCATGGTAGAATGGCGACAGCGACTATCGCAACCCAGTGCTGGACACGCCATAATTATGGCGGTAAGTCCCTTTTTGAGGAGTGGCTGAAGCGGCAACACGGTGTCCTTTCTTTCCGTATGACTTCGGTCCTCTCCGGACTTGGTAAGTTCGGGAGGTTCCTGCACCGGAATCGTGCGGAAGAAACGCCCGGGTGTCACCATTGTGTGGACCGCCCGGAGTACACGGTGGAGCACACGGTAGAGGTGTGGGCCTTTGGGCAGGGCACTGCCGTGGAAGAGATCAGTGCCAACAATCTCTCGCGCCGGGCCTTGGTACAGGCCATGGTCCGAAGCGAGGGGAATGGCAGGCAGTCGTCTCCTTTTGTGAAGCAGTAATGCTAGCAAATGTAAAGGCCGCACGTGCACGCGCGAGGGAGCGGCCCTCACGCCCCAGCCGCCGGGATCCCGATCCCGATTTCCAGTCACCGTAGGCGCGGGCTTGCGAACGGCGAGCAATCCGGTAACCGTCTGGACCGAGCCTAAGTCGTTAACGGCGCGTATTGTTCCACGCGCGCCTCAAGGAGATGTCAGCAACTGCAAACCCAGCAGGATCGAAGCCTACTGGGGCCAAGGGTCTGATTCTGAAAAGAAGACTCGGCCCCGGTATGAAAGGCAACGAAGGAACAGAATTGGGTTTTTAGTCAGTAAAAATCTGACAAGCCCTCTCACCCCGCCCAAGAGCGAGTGATGTCACTGGATGATTATTCCACCGAAAAAAAAAAACTCACTGTTGATGACTTACGCTCGTTCCGGACGTTTGCCTAACGGTGAGCAATCCATTGCTCGTCGTCCGCAAGGAGATCAACCCATGTGGTTGTTATTGCTATGGAAAAACTATAAAAAGACTAGCTATCGCAAATTCTTAGTCATCAAAACATACCTAATGATAATTGTGTTGCAAAGATTAATTTCAATGATTAATTCATGTTACTTAAGTTCTTATCTTTTGTTAATTATTTACTTTTAAGATATTTTATCCTTATATTAATAATCGGCACGCCTCTGACAATAATCCCTTTAAAACTAGATTGGATTAATTTCTATTTACTGCGCTTAATATTTTGGATAGGTATTCATTTTACAAATGATGCCTCATTCATTTTCCTCATTCAAAAAAAGGAGGGGTTATCAATTCGGTTGTATGTTTTATTTTTATGTGTTTTACTTTAGAACTCCGTCGTTTATGGACCGATTTGCAATGTTTTGTTTCCTGTGTACGCACAATGTATTCCCAAAACGTTTTGTGCGTACAGGTGGGATATCAACCATGTACTGTTGGCGCATCGCCGTACGCCTGGTGGTCCGATGATAGAACGGGCTAGGCGGAATTAGGCTATGCTATTCCGACGCACACTCCCCGAAATGCAACCTGTAGAAATCCCACAGGCTAGCAACTCGGCGTCGATGCTCAAGGCTTTGACGCACTCGCCAAGTCGATGCGACTTGATGAGTGCGTCATGTCAATGATTCTCCTGGATCCTTTTTGCTAGACTGTGTATTGTGTTAATTCGCTTTAACTCTGCATGTAGCCCGCCGTCCGACCGTCCGGTAACCCTCCGGACCGAGCCCAAGTCGTCGACGGCGCGTATCAGCGCGCCTCAGGGAGATGTCAGCAAATCGTAGGGGCCCAGCAGGGTCAAAGCCTACTGGGGCTATGGGTAGTGTGAAAACAAAACCCGGGGCCCTGGAACGAAGGCAAAGAAGGAACAGGAGTGGGTTTTTAGTCAGTAAAAGTCTGACACTATCTCCCGCTCCGCCCAAGGATTTGTCATAAGATGATTTTCCCACCCAGTAAAAAAAAAGCAACTCGGCTTCGATGCTCAAGGCTTTGAAGCCTCGCCAATGATTCTCCTGGATCCTTTTTGCTGGACTTTGTTTTGTTTTAATTCGATTATAATCCGCATGTGCAAACTCATAAACGAACGCAGTCAAAGTCAAGTCAAAGTCAAAGATTTTTATTTCACATAGGCCTACATGGGCACTTATAAAACGTCAGAAGCTAGTGCACGGTTCCAAATTGGTCGTTTCCTATGGAGAAGAACCGGCAAGAAACTCCATGGTTACTCTTTTAAAAAAGAATTTGTTGATACAATATTTTCTGTTTACAATATATTGGATTTATTATGTAACGACAGTGTAGACTGGTCAATAAAGTACAATAAAAATAATCATAATAAAAAGGAACCTAAGAATTCGCGGAGTCTACAGTGTTCTCATATTCACATTATAAAAAAGAGGCTATATAAATAAAAGCAAGTAAAATAAATAATTACAATTATTAATAAATAATACGTTAACAATATAAATAATAATAAATAAATAAAAGAAAAAAATATTGCAAAAGCAATGTATATATTACAACAGTAATCTGGTGTATATCCACGCATTCTCATTATCAGCATTTATTAGACTTAATTTGTCTTAGTATTTAATATGATTATCTATAATTTAAGTACATTAAGACCTCCTGTCCTCACGGTAACGCCATGCGTCCACGTGCCGTCGTATCATTGTAGTTACGTCAATAGACTTTCACAGTTTTTGACTTAAAAAAAAGGAGGACGTTATCAATTCGTTTGTATGTTTTTTTATGTGTGTTACCTCAGAACTCCGTCGTTAATGGACCGATTTGCAATTTTTTTTTGTGCCAATTGGAAAGTATATCCTCTAAGAGGTAGATGATATACTTTTCGATTGGTCCCATTTTTTTTAGAATTCAGTTCTGATGATGGTATCCATGAGAAGTAAATTTACTATTGCTGTTTTACAAAATCATACTTTCCAATACACTTACTCGGAAACCCGCTCTTACCCCTCCCGCATATAGGCACGTAAGTTTACTATTTTCCACACTTGTGCGAAAAAGTGCGCGAGCTCACCAAAATAGCTTTCTCCTAATTTTTACGTATGTATCGTCGGCTGACACGTACTCATTAAATGACAAATGCAAAATTTTGAATAAAGCTACTTTTAGTAACTAAGAGTCCAAGTTTCGTATGTGTCAGTTCAGTTAATGAGTTCTTGTAGTAAGTCGAAAAACTGTACTATTTTTTTCTCATTCTCTATCAGGTTTATGGGCAATTATAAAACAACAGATTTGAACACAAATAATTTATTTCATAGTACAAGCTAGAGTCGTTTATTTTTTTCTTCTTCATCCCCTGGAAAAGGGTTGTCTGCTGTTTGTCACCAAGTGGAAAAGCCCAGAGTTTCTGAAATGGAAAATAAAATTATGAAATAGCTCAAGTTTCTTGTACAGTTCATTAAAAAGATTTTAAAAATGGTGTCTGTTGTCTGCGTGTGCGAAATGCCAGCTGTTGGGTAGGATAACGTCTGTTGGAGCCACTAGTTTTATATAAAATACGTTTAGCCGTTTGAGTGTAAATGATAAATGATATTTATTTTGTAAGTAGGTTTTAAAAAAAACACTTTTACACGTCAATTTTTTTTCGTCATTTTAAACTAGATGAGGCTGGTGTTTCTTAGCTGACTAACCAGAGAAGAAACACCGAAACAAACTCAAGGGTCAAAGTCTCTTTTAAAGTCCATACAGTTAATATGTAATGGTCAAATGAAGTGTGAAGGAAGCACTAAAAATACACACACAAATTGGCTTTAAAATACTAGTGTGTTAGACTACATGATAATGTATTTTGGTAGCACATGCATCCAGTTGTTTTTTTGCCAGATTATGTTGCCAATCAAATATCACGTTGTCTCTTAAAATACAGGAAAGTATGATAATGTCCAGACGTTGATGCCTCTTACCCAGGTTTTGGGTTAGGTCCTCCCATCCTCAGAGTACCTCCATGGCAGTTGCCGCTCAAAGCATGATGAATATTATCACAGCGTCTACCGGTAAAACCACCAGTCCTCAGAGATTCAGCCATATAGTTGTAAGCTCTGTAGAGACGAAAAAATAATATATAAAAAGAAAGAAAAGAAAGAAAAAATTGAAAACATTGAAAACATTGAAAACATTGAAAACATTGAAAACATTGAAAACACAAGAAAGAAAATAAAGAAAAACGTTTACTAACCTGTTATGGTTACACAGAGAAGTGGTGCATCCAGGCATGCTCCTGCCACCATTGGGGTAGAAGTCGACATGCCCCAGAGGGTTCAGCCAGCCGCTGTCACCGGCATTTGTATGAATAATCTCTGTGTAGGACGCGTCATTGGGTCTGATGACCAGGTTCGCGTCCCAACGGTCTGCTGGGTCCAAGCCTAGAAGATAATATTTAATTATAATAATAAAAATACTATAATAATATTCCACAACTATCACACAACGCCGTCTAGTCCCAAGCTAAGCAGAGCTTGTGTTATGAGTACTAGACAACTGATAAACATACTTGTATATTTCTAAATACATACATATTATATATAAATTACACCCAGACACAGAACAAATGATCGTGCTCATCACACAAACATTTGCCCTGGGTGGGAATCGAACCCACGACCTCCGGCATAGCAGTCAGGGCCACTAACCACTAGACCAACAGGCCATTCATTTGTTTTATATTTATTTATTTATTTAATCATAGGAGAACCAACAGCTATAACAAAAGAATAACAATAGTTTAAGAGACATTGAGCCAATTACAGGTTCTCACGGTTATATTATTTAACTAGTTTCTACCAGCAGCTTACCCGGTGAAATACAGCCCTACGGCTACCACGTTGGCGCGACTGGTTGCGCCGCCATGGTGTCCCGATGAAATATAGCCCTTAATGCAACGCTTACTTGAAATATATCCAACGTTTCCGTTAATAGTTCTGCCCATGTGACCGACACCATGGCCACCCACACTGAAGCCACATAAAATGTAGTTGTTTGGGCTAGCACCAGTCAAACTGTTGAGCCAGTTGATGAAGCGACCTCCGGCTTGACCTGGAAATAAGAAGTAGGTTTTTCAATACACTTACTCGAAAACTTGCTCTTATCCCTACCGCTTTTAGGCAAACAGTTTACTGTTTTCCACACTAGTGTAGAAAAGTGCTGGCGTTTGCCCCCGCCACGATTTGTTATATTTATTTAAACTTCATGTACAGTAGTGGTACATAGGCGGACTTAATGCCATAAGGCATTCTCTACCAGTCAACCTTTGGGTTAAAAAGACAACACTGTGGTAGGTGTGCACAATAAATAAATAGCAGATATTTTTGAAATAGAATGTAGTATCGTTAAATTAAGTGGCTTATAATAATAAAATACGTATATATGCTAATATAATAAACTAATAAATACTATGATAAATAAGAAATCATTCTAATTAAGAGAACTTAAAATATAACAATTATGACGAAGACCGAACTAAGATTGAGATTTGATTTGTCGTATCAGTGTGGTTGTTAAGCAACCCCCACTAGTGGTTGGCGATGAACGACTCCCGTTTATTTATTTTGTCCTAAAGGTAGAACTCCATTGCGCACAAGTGGGCCTCGTACGCCGATCTGGGCGCGTCGATCTCCATACATTTTATATGGCAACTAGACTTGCAAAGCTACATTAGATCCACGCAACGCAACGCGCCGCTACGTACAAATCAGGCGTGGTCCACGTGTGCGTCGGCCTAGTGTAGTTCTCGCTTAATTGTATTGAAAAACATCGTTTGATACACGTGGAAAATTGTCATTGCAGTACTCGGCTACATAACACCCTCGCCTATGTCTCGTACGAATTTCACCTCGGTCAAAATGACAAATTTTCTCCACTTGTATCAAAATATATTATTAAAGAGTCCAATCATTATTATATTCAATGAACACCTTTTTGAGTGTTAAGGAACTCCGTTTACAAAAGAATCAAAGCATTTATTTAAAATAAACCATTTCAAGGCACTTTTGAATTGTCAAGAAGTCAGTCAGTCTGAAAAATGACGGCAGTTTTACATTCCAAAGCGTAGATCTCTATGGAGAAGAATAAGCAAGAAACTCCATGACCAATCTGTTAAATCATGTATTACAAATATCTCGGTTACAATTTATTAAGAAATAGGTATGTGAAAACAATGTAAAATATGATTCAAAATTTTGAAATTCAACTAAGCCACTAGCAGCTAAGAGATGAACATTCTCAACTGAGCGTACGTACATATATCAACACTAAATGATCCAACATACGTGCCACCATCAGAAAAATTGACGTACCAGCTTGAGTAGCGCGAGGTCCCCAGCTGGATCCAGCACTCCAGTCCAGGACTATCACGTTAAAATCACCAGCAGCCAGGAATGCTAAAACCAAACGTAGTATACGTATTAGATACAAAACGTATAATTATAGTGACTAGCACTTTGTCAATTGTATGTAATTTTGAAAAAATAATAATGACAGTATTTATTATTAATTTTTAGGGTTCCGAACCTCAAAAGGAAAAAACGGAATCCTTATAGGATCACTTTGTTGTCAGTCCGTCTGTCTGTCAAGACCCTTAATTGGACTTGGTTGTCTCTTACTATCAAGTCATTTCTGGGCGTTTTTAATATCATGCGGATGTCATCACGCATGCGGAATTGCCCCGCATGCGGGACTGCTACACAAAATCACGCCAAGCATCCCGCGTGCGTATTCCACGCATTACAGTAAATACTTTTATGAAAAGGAAATTTGCGGGGGCTACGCGTGCGGACCATTCCCGCATGCGTTATGAAATCCGCATGATATTAAAAATACCATTTAGATTTACGGGCCGTCTTATGTCAGTGTACTATTGGAAAAATATTTCAAAGGTTACCTGGCAATAAGGCAGTGTTGAATGAAGAAGTGGCGGACCCAGCGAAACCATGCATCAGGACCACCGTGCGACGGTTTCTGTTGAAGTTTGAGTTAGTGACGCTACCAGCATTGTTCAGGACGAGAGGCTGGCTGGTCGTAGGGTTAGCCCTGAAAGTAATAAATCATATAACTATCGATATGAGGGTCTCCTCAGTGAACGACAGTACGGGTTTTGCCACAATCGGTCTACTGGGGACCTGCTAGTGTATACCATTTATATGTGGGGCGAGGCCCTCGAGAAGAATGGAGAAGCGATTGCTGTCTCCTTAGACATCTTGAAGGCCTTCGACAGGGTATGGCACGCCAGCCTTTTGAGTAAGCTTCCAGCGTACGGCATTTCCCCTGGTCTGATTAACTGGGTAAAAGACTTCCTGAGTGAATGGTCTCTCTGAGTTGTCGATGGATGCTCATCAGAGCCCATGACCACAAATGCCGGAGTTTCTCAGGGGTCAGTTCTCTCTGCAACTCTTTTCCTGCTGCATATTAATGATCTGCTGATGTCTTGTATCTATGGGTATGCAGATGATAGCACAGTAGCAAAGAGATACCTGCCAAATGCTCGGGCTAGTAAGGAGCTAATCCAGTCCGGACGAGAGGCTATGGTAGAGCGTACGAATGTCTCACTTCAGGCAGTCTCCAAGTGGGGCGAAACCAATCTGGTAGGACTCAACGCCGCCAAAACACAAGCGTGTCTGTTCACCGCCAAAAGGAACCCGTTCACCTTGACTCCTGCTTTTCAGAATTTATACCTGGAGTGCACCGACTGCCTTCAGCTCTTGGGAGTTGAAATTTTCTCAGTCCTCAATTTTGGCGGTTCATTGAGTCCAAAGCCAAGGTAGCTGCTAGGAAACTAGGTGTTCTTGCAAAGGTCCGACGGTACTTCAGACAGCATCTAATGTAATAATAGCACAGGTCCGATCGTGAATGAAGTACTGTAGCCACATATGAGCTAGTGTAGCAAAATGCCATCTAGCACCTTTAGACTTGGTGGAAAGGCAAAAGGAGGCTAATTTGCAATCCAGATTTGGTTCAGTCCAATTTGCAAAGCCTGGAACACAGGCGTAGGGTAGCCAGCCTTCCGGTATTTTACAGGATGTATTTTTGGACAGTGTGGGGAATGGCTTGGCTAGATTCCATTATCTCATTTCTACCATCGTACAACCCTACAAACGGCGACTTCCAGACCAAGCATTTCGTCTCGTCGTTTAAACCGCGAACATCGAGGGACTGGAACAATTTGCCTGCTGCGGTCTTCCCGTCCGATTATAATTTAGGTGTCTTCAAGGCTAGAGTCAATAGGCTCTTAATAAAGTAGTGCGCCTTACCATTAACGATTGCATCACTACTTACCATGAAGTGGGATCGCAGGTAAGTAAAAAATAAAAAAATAAAAATTCAATCTTCGTTTGGCCTACTGGCTTTAAACCTTTTATTATCATTGAAATCCTACATCAATGATATGGCCAAACGAGGATTGACGAATTATCAAATGTTAACGTTTAAACGATCTGGCCAGTTTTAGTTGGCCATATTATGAGAGAGCAGAGCACTGCCTTGTCCTCGTGGGGGCGATCGGCGGCAGCAATCTCTCGTACCAGTCTTTGGTACAGGCCATGGTCCGAAGTGAGGAGGAGTGGAGGCGGTCGTCTCCGCGTGCGAAGCAGTAATGCTAGAAAAGGAGGCGGCCACACGCGCCTGAGAACGGCCCTCACGCCCCAGCCGCCGGGATCCCGATCTCGATTTCCAGCCACCGTAGGCGCTGGCTTGCGGTAACCATCCGGACCGAGTCCAAGTTGTCGACAGCACGTAGTGTTCCACGTGCGCCTCAAGGAGATGTCAGCAAAGCTGTAGGGGCCCATCAGGGTCGAAGCCTACTGGGGCCATGGGTAATGCGAAAAAAAACCCTGGTGCCCTGGAACGATGCCAAAGAAGGGACAGGAGTGGGTTTTTATCTCCCGATCCGCCCAAGAATCCCAGGTCCGATCAAAAAAATACAAACTACGTGCGTCGCATAGACCCTAGACGAGTCCACTGACTGAGGCTGCGTTAGCCGGTTTTTTCTAGTGTCTTCGTGTACGTAACAAGCGGACAGTGGACACGCACACATTCCCCGTGTGGTTATAGTAGTACAACCAATTCGCGCGGTTGTATGAAGCTTCGTCTCTGTTCTGTGTCTACTCATGTGTTTAGAGAAAACGCCGGCTCTGCAACGTGCGTGGCAGAATTAGGCTATGTAATTCCTATGCACACACCTGTGTATTTATAATGTATAGGTATATTTTACTATTTAAAAGATTGCATGTAGCGGAGGTGAGAATGTTAAGATGGATGTGTGGTGTAACGAGAATGGATAAAGTGAGAAATTTATATATTAGGGGAAGTTTGAAAGAGGCGCAAGTGACTGAAAAGTTGAAAGGGAATCGTTTGTCTTGGTATGGTCATGTGAAGAGGAGGGATGAGACGCATGTTACTAAAAGAGTTATGAGTATACATGTGGATGGATGGAAAGGGAGACGGAGACTAAAGAAAAGATGGATGGATTGTGTGAAGAGTTATATGAAAGAAAAGAAAGTTAGTGATAGCATGACGAGTGACAGAGCAGAATGGAAGAAAAAAACGTGTTGCGCCGACCCCAAATAACACGGGATAAGGGCAGGAAGCTGATGATGATGAGGTATATTTTACTATTTGTATTTTACTATTTGACTAACCTGGTAAAAAGGTGGTATCTATTGGACTGGTCAGGGTTGTATCTCGCTAACTGGTCGTAATCGCTGATCTTCAGCCAGTTGTCGACCAGGTGCGCGTTGCCGGCGTCATCCTCCAGGTAGTCGTAACGAAGACCCTCAGACCACTTGCCGATAACTGGGTCATTTGTAGGGTAGGCTGTGGAGTAGAGAGCAGAACTGATTGAGATACCTATAGCATAGCATAGTCAGCCTTATATTGATCCCACTGTTGGGACTCAAGCCTCCTCTCTCTAGGAGAGCGAATGGGCCGTAATCCACCACACGTGCCCAGTGCGGGTTGGTGAATGTCAATGTCTTCGAATTTTTTGTTCTAGGACATGCCGGTTTCCTCACGATGTTATCCTTCACCGTTTTGAAAGCAGTGGTGTTGAAATAAATTACACAAAGTAATGCGCCTGGTTGGGTTTGAACCCGCGACCTACAACTCGTAAGTGGGGGCGTTACCACTCTGCCACCACTGCTCTCCAAGATAGAGAGAAATACCTAATTGAAGGTTATTATTATTATTTATCGTATGTTTCAGGCATTAATTAACCCATAGTAACATGATTGAATTGAATAAAATTGTTTTAAAATAATAAATAGATTAAATTAGATACATTGGCGAGAGTTCCGCTTCGCTTCTGTCTCGCGTTAACTTAACCTAACCTGTCATGTCAGCAACGCAATAAAAATCAAAATTGGTTGAATGAAACAGTAAAAAAAAATTACAGAATTTCTAAACTTATTTCAATTGGAGTATAGATATAGCTGGTGTTCGTTATTTTTAATAAAAACTGCACTCTTAAGGTTTATAAAAAAAATATACTGTTTTTGGCAGGATTTCTTTGAGTGAAGTTCAGTTGCTATTTTAATTATTCGCAAATATCTTCGATAATTAATTCAGGAATTGAGCTTTATTTTTATTGAGAATTTACTACATGTATTTATATATATATATACAAAATTATATACAAAAACACTTAACTAATTAAAACTATATATATACATTAACGGCTACTCCTAACTAAAATATGGCGTCATAAAACTCCTCCGCATCGCTGTCGACTGGAAGTGTGCCCAAAAGGCTGGCAGCATTGCCACATTGTATGGCAATGCTTAATCTCTGACCAAGGTAAAAGCCAGCCCTTGGGTCACGCGAAGTGTTAACTAAGCGTTTGGAAAGTTTTTTAAAAAGGGTATGAGCACTCGGACCCCACGGCCCAAGAGCTTCAACCCCAAACGGCTCAAAAATATTGATTCGCAAATTGAATCCTAGTGGACATTGTGATGTAAAATTGGTGTAGTTTTGTATCTCAAGTGTCTGCGCAACTGGACAATATGTGGATACATTGAAACAGGCGCGATCTCGGTCAAATGGAGCTGAGAATTTTATTGTAGTGTTGACTACCTCAGCGAAGTTTGCCGAGAAGGTTGACTTGATACATTTGCTGCCAAATACTACAAAAGCATTAGAATGTTTTGCACCCGCATTCTAATGTGATGCATGGGCAGAGGGTTTTTTTTTATTTGTCGGGTGGGAAAATAATCTAATGTCATCCCCGCTCTTGGGCGGAGCGGGGGATAGTGACCAAACTTTACTGACTAAAAACCCACTCCTGTTTCTTCTTTGCCATTTTTTTCCAGGGCCCCGGGGATCTCTTTCGCATCACCCATGGCCCCAGTAGGCTTCGACCCTGCTGGGCACGCGTGGAACAGTACGCGCCGTCGACGACTTGGGCCCGGTCCGGACCGGTACCGGACGATCGGACAGCGAGCCACCCTTTGCTTGCCGTCCGCAAGCCCGCGCCTACGGTGGCCGGGAATCGGGAGCGGAATCTCGGCAGCGGTTGGGGCGTGAGGACCGTTTCCTCACGCGATCGGCCTCCTCCTTTGATAGCATTACTGCTTCACAGAAGGAGGCGACCGCCTGCCACTCCTCCTCGCTCCGGACCACATAAGCGGAAGGTGCGGAATCATTTGTTCCATCAATAGCAGAATCGTCTCAAAACTTCTTTCTTTACTTTATACTAATATATATGTATATGTATTATATTAAATATATATGTATGTGCATTTTAATTATATGTATACTTTTTTTTTAATCTTGTTTTTCGTGTAAAATTTTCTTTTTATGTACTACCATATTGTCTCTTCACCACCCTAGGTTGACTGTTAGAGAATGCCTAAGGCATTAAGTCCGCCTTTGTACTTTATGTTGCATGAAGTTTAAAATAAATAAATAAATGCATAGTGCAATGTTTTGAAAAATAAAATTAGATTTCACTTAAAGGTCCAAGTATGCTATTTTTATAAATTCGTCATTCCAACACGATCCCATTGTCATTTTGCTAAAAGTTCGTAATCTGCTAATTCATAATGATCGATCATTGATCGGTCAATAGTCTCGTACTAGAGTTGTGGTAGAATGACAATATCGAGCTTATTAAAAGCAATAACTGCACAATGACGTTCTAATGTTAGATCGGTAATCAAAGGAACTGTCAAAATTTTAGGAGATTACCGTATAAGTCAAACATTAATTTGTCATTATGTACGAGATTACCATTCTATGCCACTTCTTTCAATGGAGTGTCAGTGGTTGACCATTGGAAAGTCATAATGACGCCATTATATTAGTAGATTACCAAACTTGTCAAAATCAACAATTATGAAATCAATGATAGCCCATTCTGACACTATTGTAATAGCAGACTTGAGGCCCTGGTCATTAAAATCAATAAAAAAAAAACACTTACCAGAGACTAACGCCGCACTGAAGACCAAAACAGCAACCGTGAGGGACACCATTCTTGCAGTTTTGCACTTTGAAATTCAAGCTTATTTATGTTCTCATCATTATCTGGATTTAGATAAAAGAAAATGAATCGAGTCTTTGCTGGTTTTTAGGGTTCTGTATCTAAAGATTAAAATAGGACTCTGTACGGTGTACGTACATGGGTTTTAAATTATATTTATTACAATAAGTTAGCCAGTAGGCTCGCGTATTTGCACTTTGGACGCGACCTACATTTGGCAGTGCATTGACACTGACATATTGCATTGTTCTATGCATTTTATGTATCTTACATTTTAGTGTTCAATTAAACGTGGTTTGAGTCGGACAACTTGCATTTTTATTTAGATTCATCCCGTTGAGCATTCACTGACATTTTCTGCATTTAAGTTTAATTTGACATTCTGCATTACATTGACATTTTACATCTGCATTGACATTACTTATGTTAGGGAAGCACCCTACAGACTCTATTATAAGACTCCACTGTCCGTGCGTCTGTCTGTCCGTCTATCACCAGGCTGTATCTCATGATCTCTCATGAAATATCTAGAACGTTGTTTTCGCAGATGATGTATTTCTGTTGCCGCTATAACAACAAATAATAATAATCTTGTGGAATCAGAAATACCGTACCATAAGTATGTGCCCGACCCAGTTCTCAACAATGGCAATGTCGTTGCCAGATCTTAGAATTGATCACTTCATGAAATGGCCCAGTAAAACTGACCGGATCGTTTAAACGTTAACATTTAATGATATATCAATACTCGTTTGGCCATATCATTGATGTAGGATTTCTATGATACTATAAGGTCTAAAGAAAGTAGGCCAAACGAGGATTGAAATATCATCAAACATAGTATAATTTATATTAATTTAGTTTATCATAATTTTATAATTTTAATGTTAATAAAAAATAAAAATTAGAGTAAAAACCAAAACAAAATAAGATAAAAACAAAACAGAAAAACACAATAAAACAACAAACAAAACAAAACAAAAAAAAAATACAAGTAACTAAAACAATACAAATAAATAAATGGTTCTGAATAGTAATTTTAAAAATGGTATCATCGAAGTGTCCTGATGATGATGATGGAGCCGAAAGATAGGCGAAATAACTTTAATTTCGGAAGTCGGTGTTAAATAACGAAGAGACAAAACTATTATACAAAACCCTGACTTCCGGAATTAAAGCTATTTTTGCACTTTTCAGTGTTTTTTTTTTACATTGAAGTCGATTGTATTTATTTCTTTTTGTAAAAAGTTTTTATTAGTATAAGCGAAACCTGAATATAATTTGTTCAAAATCAGTAACTGAATCGATTCTAATAATTTATACACCATTTAAATTTTTTCCAAAAAAAAAATTAAAAAATGGTCGCAAGTCGGACACCACCGACACTAAGTACAACACAGGTCACGGCATGTTATAGCAGACATTAGACACTAGCGCACAGCTGGATGCAAGAGTAAAACAACCCCTCAGTCGCCCGGATGGTCCGGTGATCGTGTATTTGTGCGGCCAACCAGGTAACATAACAAGCTTATAACTTCGTGATTTTTCATCGTACAGTTATGAAATTTTGTACACAGATTCTTTACATAAAAATACTAGACACGTTTTTCGCGTTTCGCATATACTAAAAGTATATCATCGTAAACAACCTAAAAACATAAAATAATAAATAAAAGGGTTAATTTTTTTTTTATGTGGGAAATCATCCAATGGCTTCTCTAAATTGAAGTGGGAGGACGTGTCAGCCTTCTACTGGATCAAACATTCAAAGCATTCTATTTCAAATAAACCATTTACGGGCACTTTTGAAAGGTCAAGAAGTCGGTCTCTCAGAAAAAAAATATTAATTTATAACAGAGTTCCAGTGCCTAACTTCAGGCTTCATCATCAGATCAGTTCGATATATTCCCCCTCTTCTTTTGTTCAGTCATCGACTACACGTATAAACAAAGCAATTTTACTTGTTACGACGGTTCTGCTGTGATCCTATGAGGAGTTCTGTTCCATATCTTCGAAGTTCATAACAATATTTCTATGGGACCAATTCGAAAGCATAAACTTTCAACTAAAAAAAAAAAAAATCAAAATCAGTCCACAACAGACTAAAAAATCGGTGTCTCATAATTAAAAAAAAAAACATTCAGTCGAACATAGGACCTCTTCCTTTTTGAAGTCGGTTAAAAGTAATGTTGTAAAATATACATAATCCAGTGAGCCGAGGTGGCCGAGTGTTAACGGCCCTAACTTACAAGTTGTAGGTGGCAGGTTCAAACCTAGCCAAGTGCATTACTTTGTGTAATTTATTTCATCACCACTGCTCTCAAAACGGTGAAGGAAAACATCGTGAGGAAACCGGCATGTCCTAGAACCAAAAATTCGAAGACATGTGACATCCACCAACCCGCACTGGGCCCGCGTGGTGGATTACGGCCCATACCCTCTCCTAGAGAGGATGCCTGAGTCCCAACAGTGGGAACATTATAAGACCGACTATGCTATGCTATACATAATCAGAAGATATAGCTACATATATTTGTATGTGATACTTGTAGGCTACTTATTGTTGCTAGAACTCTATAGATATATACATCTAGATACAAGACTCACATAGTGCAAACGGAACCCCCGTTGCACTATTTGCATCACCGAACCCTGGTAATGACACTTTTAATCCTACTGGATAATTGGTTTACATTGGTAAACCTCGAACATATGATAATATTAATCATCAATAATGTAATTATAATTTTTTTTTGATGATCGATTATGATTATCGAAGATTGGTGAGATAGCGGTCAAGCGCGAACCTATCAAGAATGAAAAAAAACCATGCAAGTGCGAGTCGCATTCGCGCACTGAGGGTTCTGTACTTACATCAATTCCCGAATTGAGTTAAAAAGATTTTACAGAATCGCAAAAAAAGACTTTTTTAGTGACGTAACTAAAAATTTACAATTTTCAGATTTTAGCTTATGCGTGTGCTATAGGATCTTGTTTGATGCTAAAGTACCCTATGAACCTTGATTCCCTTGAGAGTGTCGAAATATATGTTTTTTGCTACATAAACGGCCATATCTTCTTTTTTCGTTAAATTTCAACATACTTATATATTTCTAAATACATATATACGAGTGTTAAAGATAAATTACACCCAAACACAGAACAAATGATCTTGTTCATCACACAAGCATTAGCACTGGTAGGGAGCCGCGACAAGTCACGGCATGGCGGACAGAGTTCCAACGGAATCTCATGGTGGAATGGCCACAGCGACTGTCGCGACCCAGTGCTGGGCACACCATAATTATGGCGGTAACTCCCCTCTTTGAGGAGTGGCTGGAAAGGCAACACGACGTCCTTGCCTTCCGCATGACGCAGGTCCTCACCGGACATGGTAAGGTCGGGAGGTTCCTGCACTGGATTCGTGCGGAAGAAACGCCCGGATGTCACCATTGTGTGGACCACCCGGAGGACACGGTGTAGCACACGGTGGAGGTGTGCCCCGCTTGGGCAGAGCAACGCCGTGTCCTCGTGGGGGCGATTGGCGGCGGCGATCTCTCGCGCCGGGCCTTGGTACAGGCCATGGCTGGAACGAGGAGAAGTGGCAGGCGGTCGCCTCCTTCTGCGAAGCAGTAATGCTATCAAAGGAGGCGGCCGATCGCGTGAGGAAACGGTCCTCACGCCCCAACCGCTGCCGAGATTCCGCTCCCGGATTCCGGCCACCATACGCGCGAGCTTACGTCCGACCGTTCGGTAACCGTCTGGACTCGGTCTCTGTACGAAATGCAATGAATGAACAGGAGTCGATTTTTAGTCAGTAAAAGTCTGACGCTTCTCTTTGACTTCCGAAATTAAAGTTATTTCGCACTTTACAGTGTTGTTTTTTACATTGAAGTCAGTTGTATTCTACTTGTAATTTTATTTTTTATGTTGTTTTTATTCGATAGCTATCACAAGAGTTCTGCATTACATGCACTTTGTACTAGATAGCGTATTTCTAAATTATAAATATGTCAGAGGGCCAAGTACATGCAGGAGTCACATTATCACCTTCTCCTCTATTATTATTATGAACTTTTCTCGCTCTACGTAGAGCTCAAGAACGTGTCAGCCTTTTACTAATTTTAGTTAGTATCACGGGTTTCCTTTTCAGAAAGCGCCCACAGCCCTAGCAGGCATCGGCCCTGTTGAGCCCCTACCGTTGGCTGACATCTCTCTTAGGCACCCGTGGAATACTATGCGCCATCGACTACTCAAGCATTGCTCGTCGTCCACTAGCCCACACCTACGGTGGCTCGTAGTCGGGGCTGGGGTCTCGACGGCTGGGGTGTGAGGATGTCCGTTCCCTCACGTGTGTGGCCACCTCTTTCGCTAGAATTAAGTGCTGCTTAGTAGAAGGGGGCGACCGTCGTCCATTCCCCTTCGAGGTCGCCGCTGCCGATCACCCCCATGAGGATACGGCGGTGCTCTGCCCAAACGGGGCACATCTCCACCGTATGCTCCCCCTTATCCTCCGGTCAGTTCGCACAAAGTACCTCACGTACTTTGCTTTATAATATGTGAGGATAATACACAAAAAGCCACCCATCTTCTGAAATTGTTCACTTAACCCCTTTGAATGTGGAACGAGGTCCAATACGTCTCGTTCGTCGAGGCTATAACTTCAATTTGGTTTAGTGTAAACCTAAGATGCTTTATTAAAACAGAATGAAGTGGTGCATCTACTTAAATACGGGGTCATTTTGACCCCGTACTTGTAGTTTCTTAAACGTTACGGGGTCTAATAAGCCCCGTACCGTCATAAAAATTATTTTCAAACGAGGTCTTAAACGCCTCGTATCGCAGGAATCGAAATAATGCAAAATTTTACTGCCGTTTTAAAAACGTGTTGATATACTACGTACCTATCGGTCAATTATTACGTGATAATTAATCTAATTACAGATAAAATGTAATCACTAGTGCAAAATAATATATTGCAAAAGTCGCGTGCCGTTGTACAAGGTCATCTTTTTAGGGTTCCGTAACCAAAGAGTTTTTTTTAGGTAGGAGTCTAATGACTTCTTGCGCTTTAGGGCGGGGCGTGTCAGACTTTTACTGACTAAAACCCACTCATGTTCCTTCTTTGCCTTTGTTCTAGCCATGGCCCCAGTAGGCTTCGACCCTGCTGGGCCCCTAAGGTTTTGCTGCCATCTCATTAAGGCCCGCGGGGCACTACGCTCTGTCGACAAGTCGAGCTTGATCCGGACGGTTACGGAACAGCTGGACGGCGAGCTACCCATTGGTCGCCGTCCGCAAGCCCACGCCTACCGTGGCTGGAAGTGGGGGTCGGGATCCCGGCGACTGGAGCGTGAGGGTACCTAAAGGCTATAAACAGGACCCTATTGTTAAAACTCCACTGTCCGTCTGTCTGTCACCAGGCTGTATTTCATGAACCATGATAGCTGGACAGTTGATATTTTTACAGATGATGTATTCCTGTTGCCGCTATAACAACAAAAACTAAAAACAGAATAAATTAAAAATTTATTAATAGCTCCCACACAACAAACATGATTGTTGCCATTTTTTGCTACGAGTGATTCGGAACCTTTCGCGAGTCCGAATCTCACTTGGCCGATTTTTTATATATTTATTTAATCTTCATGCAACTAAAGGTACAAAGGCGGACTTAAGCCTTAGGTCTATTGGCTTAATGGCTTAGGATTTTTTTATTGTTATGTTTTGTTTGCCAGCATACAAGGAAGTTTTAAGAATAAAACAAAAATAGGTAGTGTAGGGTAGGTACAGGGTTGCCCACTTTCTTTAGAAGAAATAGAGTACATATACCAGACGTGCGGCGAGTATCCGCCCTCGGTTGCACACATGGGCGGTGTTAAACACTCAATACCGCCCACACACACACCTACACGACCCGACAGCCTGGAGCGTGACCGGCTCAACCTGGAAGCTTGACAGGCGGGGGTAACTCAGTTACAGTAGGGAGCGCCACCAAAGTCGGCACTCTCGTCGCAGGTCGACTCTCGCTGGGCCTCTCCTAGGCAACTGTTGGTCCCACCTGGCGGGGTCTGACCGCCGGGGTGTCGCGAAGTAGCGACGCTGTGTTACAAACAGCGTCGCGGCGCTCCTACTGCACCTAAACAAGAATACTTTGGCCTATATGGCACCCTAGCGAAGCACCCGTGGTTGGGGGTGCCAACTGCTACTGAGAGCAGGGGGCGAAGCCCCGCACTCGCCTGCCGCGTCCCTCTAGAGGGACGTAGTGATTACCCAAACGTATCCGCCCTTAAGTTGTTGAAACTTCAACGGTCGGGACTAAGCTTTTCGCTTTGTCGTTTATACCGCGTACATCGGAGGACTGGAACAATTTGCCTATACTTTTGGAGCGATTATATCCGAAAATATTAACATTATCAAAAAATGATTTTAGTAAATACCTATTCATTTTTAAATACCTATCCAAAAATATATCACACGTTAGGGTTGAAATGATAAAAAAATCACTCCCCATTTTACGTGTAGGGGGATACCCTAATAAAGCATTTTTTTCCACTTTTTATTTTACCACTTTGTCGTCGTGCTTGATATACATATTGGTACCAAATTTCAGCTTTCTAGTGCTAACGGTCACTGACATTATCCGCAGACGGACGGACAGACAGGCAGACAGACTTGGCGAAACTACAAGGGTTCCTAGTTGACTACGGAACCCTAACAAGCGTATTTTAGCATCCTCTATTAGTGTTATAGATTATAGAGTACACCTACATGGTATAGAGTACAATACTCTATTTTAGAGTACGGTAGGCAACCCTAGGTAGGTAGTCCACGGGAGCGCAGCAAACGCTAGTCATTAAATAACTTTTTCCACTCTAGGCGGAGCAAGAGGTCATGTCAGACTGTTCTGCTATGTGTTCCTTCAGTTGCCCTATGCGTATCAGGGCCGTGGTTTTTTTTTTTCTTTTTATTCTCGATAGGTTCGCGCTTGACCGCCATCTCACCTGATGGAAAGCGACGATGCGGTCGACAATGGAACGCGCTTACCTAGAAGTAACATATTCACTCTTTACTTAAAGATTTCCGGGTTGTAGCTATCAGGAAACACAGATGGTAACTCTTATGAACAATTCTGTGACCCTGATAGACCTTAGGTAAGCCGCAATTTGGCAACTTGAAAGATGCCATTTTTAACCGACTTCAAAAAGGAGGAGGTTCTATGTTCGTCGGTTGTGTTTTTATTGTTTTTTTTTTTTATGTATGTTCACCGATTTCTCGGTCAATTGTGGACCAATTTTATTTTCTTTGTTTGAAAGGTTGTGGTTCGAAGTTGGTCCCATAGAAATATTGTTATGATCTGATCATGAACTTCGAAGATATGGCACGGAACTCCTCATAGGATCACAGCAGAACTGTCGTAACAAGTAAAATTGCTTTGTTTAAACGTATAGTCGATGACTGACTGAAGGAAGAGGGGAAAAATATCGAACTGATCTGATGATGAAGCCTGAAGTTAGGCACCTGAACTATGTAATAAATGAATGTAATCTAACCGTGTTTGGGATTATTAGAATTGTCATGAGATGCACTCTGGGTATAAGGTATAAGTTTGGCTGAGGGGTACTTTTTAGTGGTGGTACCATAATTAATAGAAACACCGACTTCCAAAATTAAAGTTATTTTGCACTTTTTAGTGCTTTTTTTTTACATTGAAGTCGGTTGTATTTTTTTTTGTAAAAAGTTTTTTATTATTAAAACAAACTGACTGGTTAGAGTCGCGGGAATGCGGTGGAAGCGACACGCACAGGATCGGTCCTTGTGTTGACACTTGGGGGAGGCCTATGTCCAACATTGGACATCTTTTGGAAATGAAATGATGATGATGATGAAAACCAAACATTGAGTAAAGTTTAAAACCCACGTCAAGCGTGTCTTTACCAAAAAAGCGTATTACAATTTTAAAGACTACGTTGAGGAGACGCTTGTTTGGCAACGAATGTTTCTGCACATGTGGCTTCCCTGGCAACACATTAATTGTAATCGTGTAAATGTGTCTATTACTGCTCCATTTTTGTTTCGATTATATATATTTATATATTCTTCTGCGATATTGTATGTTTTAGAAAAGTGTTTATACTCAGTCGGTGAACTGTAAAATGTAGGTATTTACAAAAATAATAATTTTGACTTTTAACTTAACCTAACCCAACTGATTCACAAACATTAGAAGGGGATCTGGGTTCTTTAATGGTCCCTATTGTAACTTAACCCACATCATCGCTTCGTTCACTCTCTAACGTGTTCTAATGGTCCCAATTCTAATCTAACCTAATCCAGGCGCGATTATTCCGATCTACGCACGATTAGTCCATATTCGTACTGGCACTGTATGTTATGGAATACGGTTAGGTAGTTAGGTCACTATGCAGTATACGCGAGGATTTGCGTACAACTCTTGTATATATTGGAAGACCTTGATTAAAGTGTGATTTCCAATCTATATGCGGCTAGTTTCACACTCTTACGTTCTGGCCATGTCATCATCATCATCATTTCAGCCGAAAGACGTCCACTGTTGGACATAGGCTTCCCCCAATTGTCGCCACAATGACCGGTCCTGTGCGTCTCGCATCCATCGGATTCCCGCGACCCTAACCAGGTCATCGGCCTTCCAACGCTGCGTCTTCCGGTATGTGGTCGCCCCATCGAACATCTGTTCTGCAAGCAATGTGCCCTGCCCACTGCCACTTAAGTTTGGCGATTCTTCGGGCTATGTCCGTAACCTTGTTTCTCCTGCGGATATCCTCATTTCTGACGCGATCACGCAAGGAAACTCCGAGCATAGCCCTTTCCATTGCCCTTTGAGTAACTTTAAGCCTTCTGATGAGCCAGCTTCTGGCCACGTACAGAATAAAAATACGCAACGGGTGGTCCAAAGTTTGTACCTAAATTCAAGTCGATTAGTCACTGGCTAATTTGTATTAAAACCTAAATGAATCATACGATTATTGTCTTAAAATATAATTATCTGTTGATTATAATGTAATTAGTAATAGGTACCTACTAATAATAAATTATATTTTTTTTTGGGGGCCCATTTATTGAGTACTATCAACCCGCCCCGGCTTCGCACGCATGCAATTGTGATACTACCGCAACCGCTATGTCCCTGCATTTTAAATCTGTAATTATCATCATCATCTTCCTGCCCTTATCCCGTGTTATTTGGGGTCAGCGCAACACGTTTTTTTCTTCCACTCTGCCCTGTTACTCGTCATGCTATCACTAACTTCCTTTTCTTTCATATCACTCTTCACACAATCCATCCATCTTTTCTTTGCTTTTTCTTTCTTTTCTTTTATTTTTAATCTGTAATATCTTCGAAAATATTCATTTAAATTACATGCTGTAAAGAGCCATATTGATCTATATTAAATGCACAATGTATTTAAGGTACTTATTTGGATAAGGATTAATGCTGTATTACTTAAAATCACTTCGTAAATAAGCCATTATTTCTCGTAAAAAACAATGGTTATTGTGGGTTATCCCTAAGAGATAGACATATACAATTTCTCTCTTCAAATCAAAAGTAAAAGAGCACTATCTTTCTACTCTACTGTGATAATTATATATGTATATACATTATGTATTTATTTTTAGTATAAGGTATATTTAGGTATATAAGTATTTATTATTTTAATTTAAGATTTCATATTCTCTTCTTTAATTACTTCTACACACTATTGTCTACATTTCTTCCTATTTCTCCTTTCGCAGGTCTGCTGGAAGAAATTTCTTTTAGAAATAAGCAGTACCTTTGTACAATTTTATAACAATGTATCTTCTTTCGTATTTCTGTGTGTACATGAATTATAAAATAAATAAATAAATAATACCATTGCAGATTTTTTTGTAGACCTTTTTAAGGTGTACAATACTGTAGTACATTATTTTGATCTATCTCGTAGGGTTCAGCCAGCGTTTGCAATGTAAGCGCAAAAAAATGTGTTTATTTACGACATCACATTAGAAACCTTTATCGCTTGAGGGAACTGACTTCCTCACGCCCCTACAGCCGGGATCCCGATCCCAATTTCCAACCACCGTAGGCGTAGGGTTGCGGACGGCGAGCAAGGGGTAGCTCACCGTCCGGCTGTCCGATAAACATCCGGACCGAGTCCAAGTCGTCAACGGCGCATACTGTTCCATGCGCGCCTCAAGGAGATGCCAGCTAAGATCCAAATTCTAAAATAACGAAAAAAATGTGCAAATTTAACTTTAATTTCGGAAGTCGGTGTTAAAACCTAATTTCAATTATAGTAGAGATTGAATACAGTGTTTTTATTTACTTTACTAGCTTTTGCCCGCGACTTCGTCCGCCTAGAAGTCGAAAATGGTTTTATTAGGTTTTTTGAGATACGAAATTATGAAATATTATTTATTATCTTCATCGTGCGTGATAGTCCATTGAATTGTATGGCGAGCGATATTGTATCTTAAAATAAAATATAGAGGATGTACGTTATGTGTTGGTGGAATGCGTCCGATACACGTATAAGAGAAAGGCACTTCTCAACTTGATGAAGTTGTCTGCAATGGATGTTGGAGTGTTCCATGGCATTTTGGCTACACCTACCTCTTAAGCAGCAAAATTTTTATATTCGTTTTGATTAAATAAGTAATTAAGTTAGTATATAAGGTAATCCTTTATTTTTTGTTAAATTTGTGTGAAAGTACGATGGGATTGACATCGTCACTTATTGTGTACAAAAATCCCTTAAATAAAGTAGACTTAAAAAAAAAAGATAAAATATTGTAGTATCTTAGCCGTGCGCAGTGCCCCTTAGTGAACTTCATTGCGGGTGACGTAACCTACGTCAAACTTATTAATTACAGTTGGTACAGTAATCGGGTCTAGGGATCGAACCGCAAAATTAAGTTTGTTTTTTATTGTGTATACTATTCCGTAATAAAAAGTACCCAGTGTGGTGCCCAAGATATTAAAGAATAATTAAACCAAGTTTAATCGTAATCGAACCGGTAGTTTTTGCGTGATGCCTGAGCAAATAGTCAGACGGACGAAAAAATTTTTAATCATGTTTTTGGGTTCGGTGTCGGTCTAGTAAGACCCTCTACCATTTATTTTTTTGATATTTTTAATGTACAGAATTTTCACTTCTATAGATTTATTATAAGTATAGATTTTTAAGCATAAGACAAGTATAAAGTATATGTATATGGCTAATCAGGGATCCAGATTTGGTTAAGTCCAATCTACAAAGCCTCGAGCACAGGCGCAGAGTAGCCAGCCTATCGGTGTTTTACAGGTTACATTTTGGAGAGTGTGCGCGGGAATTGCATGACTTGATTCCGCCATCTCCTTTCTACCATCGGACAAACCGACGAACGGCGAGTATCCACCCTTACGTTGTTGAAACTTCAACGGTCCGGACTAAGCGTTTCGCTTCGTCGTTTATACCGCGTACATTGAAGGACTGGAACAATTTGCCTGCTGCGGTCTTACCGTCCAACTATTATATAGGTGTCTTCAAGGCTAGAGTGAAAAGGCTCTTAATAAACTAGTGCACCTGACCATCAATAATTGTATCTCCGCTTACCATCAGGTGGGATCGCAGTCAAGCACTGGTATATATCATTAAAAAAAAAAATGTACCAAAAATAATGTAATATACCTACGTTAATATAAAGTATGGTTGACGGCCCTAACTGCAATGCCAATAAGTTAATCTCGGTTTAACTTAGACAGTAATGCTTAGTTTTGACGTTGGTTAATATTATATCTGTCAAGCTCCATAATTTTATCAACTTAGGGATCAAAGATTTCATATTACAGAGAGAGTACAATGAGCCCGCATCACGGATAGTAAGGGATCAATGGATTGAAGCGCCTTTGTGTTTATGACATCTAAAAGTTTTCCTTTTATTTATATAGCCTCTTTTTACCCGTAATGTGTTTATCAGTCTATGTATGTATGTTTGTTTCTATGTGTCGTTCTTTAGGCCAAATCCGTAGGCCGATTTTGATAATTCTTTCGTCAATCGATTTGTCTTAAACTTGCAAGTGTCACTAAAGACATGACAGTAATAAAAAGTCACCACAGCGACAACCAGACGTCATATCGTCAAAAAAAAAAACCGATAAACTATGTCAAGTGGAGTGTCGTTGGCCCCTTGGGAAGATTTGATTGGTAAAGTTCTGTTCTGCATTAGAATTTATTATTTGTTTTATGTGTGTATCGATCATAAAACTATTTCAATTCTGTTGTTATTTAGTATTACTTAACAGAATTCTAAACTACTGGGCTTGTTTCTTTCCTTTCAGTTTTTATTTAAGTTAATTTTTTCACGTATTTTTTAAAATTAGTTTTTACGCAGTCGGGTTTTTTTTCATAATGTGAATCTGAGAACACTGTAGACTCCGCGAATGCTTAGGTAACTTTTTATTATGATGATTTTTAGTGTACTTTTTAGTACAATATATACCAGTTTATACTGTCCTTACATAATATCTACTTATACTGTAATATGGAAATATTGTAAGAACAACAATTTTTTTTTAAAAGAGTAACCATGGAGTTTCTTGCCGGTTCTTCTTCATAGGAAACGACCAATTTGGAACCGTGCACTAGCTTCTGACGTTTTATAAGTGCCCATGTAGGCCTATGTGAAATAAAAAACTTTTGACTTGACTTGACTTGTGTACCTCATAATAGGTATATAGCTGCATAAGGGTATTTGATCATGTTTTTTTATTATTATTTTGTGTTAACCTGCTTGATTGAGGGCCGCTGACTCCGTAAAAAAAAATTTTGCAAATCGGTCCATAAACGACGGAGTTCTGAGGTAAAACACATGATGAAAAAAACATGCAACCCAATTGATAACCTCCTCCTTTTTTTTTGAAGTCGGTTAAAAAGAAAGTTGCTTCCCGCTGTCTGTCCATACATGAGGACAGACAGCGGGAATGGACAGATCGCATTGCGTAGATTTTTAAAACTACGCAACAGATTTTAATGCGTTTTTTTAAATAGATAAAGTGATTCAAGGGAATTGTTTATATGTATAATAAATACATGCATAATATAGTAGAGAAACAACGGTAATTTTAGAGGTTTCTAATGTGATGTCGTAAATAATCACATTTTTTTTGCGCTTACATTGCAAACGCTGGCTGAACCCTACGAGATAAATCAAAATAATGTACTACAGTATTGTACACCTTAAAAAGGTCTATAAAAAATTCTGCCATGGTATATGTCTATCTCTCAGAGATAGCCCACAATAACCATTTTTTATCCTTTACTTTTTGCGAGAAGTAATGGCTTATTTACGAAGCGATTTTAAGCAATAAAGCATGAATCCTCATTTCGATAATCCGAAAAGGAACTCTAAGGATACAAAGAAAGAACATATAGGAGTTTGTTTTAGTCAGTAAAAGTCTGACACTCCCTAAAAGTCAGAACGGGAGAAATAATTTGAAGATTTCAAATAAAAAAAACCGGGCAAGTTCAAGTCGCCATAACACCCTCGCCTGCTGCTCGGTAGAATGCCGCCTTGTTCGAAATGACAATCTTTCTCCATATGTATCAAAATTTACTGTTTTCATGTTTTTTAAAAACACAAACGTTCTATCTTTACAATTACTGTGTAACTGTTCTACTATTCCCTTTCACGTAAGTAAGGTTGAAGATACAAGAGGGTTGCCGCAAGTGTTTGTGTAGGCTACCGGCTTATCAGTGGTCAAGCAGACAGGGGACTTAGAGGGCGAGGGGTACAGTCACCGACGGAAGTGTTACTGTATACCGGGGTTACTGTGACTGTTTTTGGGGTTACTTATATATGATGCTTTTTGAAAACAACTTTAATTTCGGAAGTCGGTGTTAAATAACGAAGAGACGAAACTATTATGGAAACACCGACTTCCGAAATTAAAGTTATTTTTCACTTTTTAGTGTATTTTTTACATAGTAGTCGGTTGTATTTTTTTTTTGTTAACAGTTTTTTTACGTCTTGTTCCAGCACCATGGGTTTCCTTTTCAGAAGTCTACTCATGTTTTCAGTAGGCTTCGGCCCTGCTGAGCTCTTACAGTTTTGGTGACATCTCTTTGAGGCGTGCGTTGACCTCTACGCTCTGTTGACCTTGTACCGGTGGCTCATCGTCATGCATGTGTGATTCAAAATCAAAAATCAAAAGCATTTTATTTCAAATAAACCATTTACAGGCAATTTTGAAATGTCAAGAAGACAGTCAGTCAGAAAAAAAAAATGATGCTAATTGCACATTCCAAAGCGTAGATCTCTATGGAGAAGAATGTGCAAGAAACTCCATGGACACTCTTTTCAATCATGTTTTGTAATTACAAATATCTCTGTTACATGTTTCTTGTCGCTATCATGTGAGAACAATGCAAATAAAAATAAAAACTAAATATAGATATTAAAATAGCAACTGGCAGCTAAGAGATGACCAGTCTCAACTGAAAGCTCCCGTTCACGGACATGACGCTAATATTAGCACCACTCAGCTCAACCATTTTGAAGGGAACCAAATGATCCAACACACGCGCCACCATCAGTGAGACATTTGAGTGAGCATGACAAACTCTCAACAAAACTTGATGAAAACACCATCAAGTTTTCTACCCGACTGTACCTTTACAGAAAGAGTAATACTTACACACTATCTCGCGGACCCAGCTGAGTGAAGTCAATGTTGTTTTTATAACCACTTACTTAAGACTGTCTTTGACCCCTATTTTTAGGGTTCCGTACCTCAAAAGGAAAAAACGGAACCCTTATAGGATCACTTTGTTGTCCCTCTGTCTGTCTGTCTGTCAAGACCCTTTATCTCGAGAACGCGTGGGGTTATCGAGTTGAAATTAAAACCATATACAAAATTCTGCGGTCCCTTAAAGCTGTGAAAAAAAAACAAACTTCTAAGTTAGCGGATAAAAAAGATGAGGCCATTTGTATCGCAAAAACATATATTTCGACACTCTCAAAGGAATCAAAATTCATAGAGTACTTCCCGTTGACCTACAATCCTAAAATTTGCCATAAAGCATGGTCTTATAGCACAGATATAGGAATAAATTTGAAAACAGGAAATTTATTGTCACGTCACAAAAAAAAACTTTTTTGTGATTCGGAAAAATCTCCGAAACTCCATTCAAAAATTCAAATATTTACATGGCGTCCCTTAGCTTACAACGCCGCTCAAGTCGAAAAATTACGGTTTTCACATTTGAATGCCTTTAGATGGAGCTGCTCATTGCGCGTCCAACCATTGGTCACATGATATAGATTTCAGCCAATCAGAACCCATAATTCGAAAAATAGTGATAGCGTGCAAGTCGGCTGGTCTCTCAACACCACACGGTTTTTTTCGTTTCCTTTAAAGTTGGCAAAAATGGCTTATGCTATGTTGTTAGCTAAGGGACAATAGGTACGTTTGTACGGAACCCTCAGTGTGCGAGTCCGACTCGCACTTGCCCAGTTTTTTTCTTTCATGGTAGAGCAAGAGAGAGTATTAGACTTTTCCTGCCTAAAACCACATCTGTGTCCTTCAGATGCCTTTTGCGTGCTTAAGCCAAGGTAAGTAAATCTTTTGTATGAACACGATGAATAATTTGATATCATAAACAAAACCCGAGTCGGACTCGCTACGAAAGGTTCTGTACCATTCACAGAAAAAAAAACTGCAAAAAAATCATGTTTGTTTTATGGGAGCCCCATTAAATATTTATTTTATTCTGTTTTTTAGTATTTGTTGTTATAGCGGCAACAGAAATACATTATATAAAATTTTCAACTGTCTAGCTGTCATGGTACATGAGATACAGCCTAGTGACAGACTGGCAGATGTATAGCGAATATCCACCCTTACGTTCTTGAAACCTCAACGGTCCGGACTAAGCGTTTCGCTTCGTCGTTTATACCGCGTACATCAAGCGACTGGAACAATTTGCCTGCTGCGGTCTTCTCGTCCAGCTATAATTTTGGTGTCTTCAAGGCTAAAGTGAATAGGCTCTTAAACGTGCGCCTCACCATCAATGATTGCATCACTGCTTACCATCAGGTGGGATCGCAGTCAAGCAGAATCCACAACTCACAGCGCAGCAACCAAACGTTGAACCACTAACTGCTAACGATACCGTCAATTACAGCATATTTTACAAAAAAAAAAAAACACCGGTCGCACACCGAGGGTTCCGTACAAACTTACCTATGAAAACAGTTCAATCCCAGAATTGAGTCAGGTACGAAAATTTTTCTGAATCGCAAAGAGTTTATTTTTGCAATGTAACTACAAATTTACAGTTATCAGATTTTTTCCTATACTTGCGCTTTAAGAACTTGCTTTATGCCAAATTTCAGGATTCTGAGTCAACGGAAAGTACCCTATGAATTTTGATTTCCTCGAGAGTGTCGAAATGTACGTTTTTTGCCACATAAACCGCCGTAACTTTTTTTTTCGTAAACTTAGAAGTATGATTTTTTTACAGCTTCAAGAAACGGCAGACTTGAGTATATAGATTTAATTTCAACTCGATATCTCCATATATATATCTATATATATTATGGAGAGGGAGAGGGAGACCAAAGAAAAGATGGATGGATTGTGTGAAGAGTGATATGAAAGAAAAGGAAGTTAGTGATAGCATGAAGAGTGACAGGATAGAGTGGAAGAAAAAAACGTGTTGCGCCGACCCCAAATAACACGGGACAAGGGCAGGAAGATGATAATGATGATGATCTCCACATGTTGCCGAGATAAAGGGTCAGACAGACAGACAGACGGACAACAAAGTGATCCTATAAGGATTTCGTATTTTCCTTTGAGGTACAAAACCCTAAAAACGGTGCGAAATCTCAAATCTCGTCACCTCTCACTCTAACACGCTTTTTCTCTTTCTTTCGTTTAACAAAACAGTGATTAGCACAAAAAACTTCGCCCCATTTATATGCTTATTAGTACGAAGGACTAAGAAGACAGTTTGGAGACGACCCTTGTTTTCGAAGGTTGCGTAAGATGTAAGAGCTAGCGAGTTTTGGACTTAAGGATGATATGGACATGGATAGGGAGCGCAGAGAATTGGCGGTAAGATGTAATATGCTATCTCGTAGGTTTGCGCGTTGCACACGTGACGTTAAAATCACACTATTTAAAAGTTATTGCCAAACATTATACACGTGCAACCTGTGGAGCAATTACACTAAAAAAACCTACAGTGTTCTGCGCGTCCAGTATAACAACGCGTTCAGGGGTCTGTTGGGGCTTCCATGGCGGTGCAGTGCCTCCGGCATGTTCGTCAACCACAGCACGGATGGCCTTCAGGCTGTACCTCGCAAGAGAACAGCCTCCCTGTGGTCTCGAATAAAGAGGAGCACTAACACGCTTCTGGAGGTGGTGTCGAACAGAGTGGACAGCCAAATCCTGAGGCAGTGATCGCTCATGCACGTCCAAAATAATAATAATTTTAAATTTTACTAACATAGTTATAAGTTTGTACTAACAAAATATGGACTTGTGTCATTACTCGGTCTGAAATAAATATTTTCAATTTCAAAAATTTCAATTTCAATTTGTTTTATTTTTACTTGTCACACAAAGAGTAGTAGTAGTCGAGTGGTAAATGCTATATTTCATCGGGACACCATGGCGGCGCGACCAGTTGTGCCGCCATGGTATCCGGAAGCTACCAACTAGACTCCATACAGACACTAGAGTCGCTACACCATACTGAGACAGTATCAAAATGGACCTTAAGTACACGCGTCGGAGTTAGTCGCGCCGCCAAATTGGTCGTGTGGTGAGTAACTCTCTATAGAGCTGTATACATTTTGCTGGTAGCAGCGACTGGTCGCGCCGTCGCCAACATGGTCATCATCATCATCATCATCATTTCAGCCGATAGACGTCCACTGCTGGACATAGGCCTCCCCCAAATGTCGCCACAAAGAACGGTCCTGTGCGTCTTGAATCCATCGGATTTCCGCAACGGTCCACCTTGTAGGGGGCCTTCCAACACTGCGTCTTCCGGTACGCGGTCGCCACTCCAGAACCTTGCGGCTCCAACGGCCAACGCCGACATGGTGTCGCGATCAAATATAGCCCTTACTGACTAAATTCCATAATGTTTCTTCTTTCTTGCGTGTTCTTTTTTACTTAATTCTGCCCAGCCGGTTCCATCATTGGACCTCCAGACGGACGGTGATGCGTCACCGATATATAGTGGACATCCCACCCATACACACAGATTGTTTTGCAAACACATTCATTTCACGTTCAGCTAAGGAGTGGAATCTCTTATCTTATCTTTGTGATCTGGTTTCCGCACTTAGTCCTCATCGGACCATTGTGCGTCGGCCATGGCGGCCTTTACTCCAACCAGCCCACCTCATTCCAGAAACAGATGAGTATCTTCAGTTTGTTCCCATCTGTGAATTCAGTGCTCCCAAGGTTCGTGTTCTTCTCTTACTGACGACTGTGCACTCGAGGAACACATGCGCGACAGTTTCTTCTATCTCCATGCATCCTCTGCACAGAGGGCTGTCTGTGATATTAACTGTGAAGGATTCTTTGTTCAGGGAGCAGTGTCCGGTGTCGGTCCCTGCAACCAGACGCAGGCTGCTTCTGTCCAGTCGCAAAAGGTTGCTGGTTAGGGTTCTATTTAAGTTTAGCATGGCTTTTTTAGCCTATCTGCAGCCCGGTGCCAGGGAGCACCACCTTCCCGCTTGTGCATTTGTGTGCTCTTGTAGCCAACCACGCAGCTGATTAAAGGGTATGTCCCAACTCCCACACATTTCATCACCCCGTCAGAACATCTCCCCCCTGGACGCGAATTGCAGTGGCCAATCTGGAAATCCGCTGTAAAAACAATTTGGCCAAATGGGGCTTCCTCGACCCATCTCTAACACAGTGCCAGTGTGGAGCCGCTGCACAGGACATGCGTCATTTGCTATGCTATACATTCTGCACAACCACCTGCAGTTTTCAGGATCTATACGAGGCCGATAACAGAGCCGTAGAGGTGGCCATATACTGGTCAGAAAAAAAAACTGTTAGAGTACAACGACACGAAAAGAAGAAGAAGAAGAAATGGTGGGTGCACGATGGGTTCAGGTCCGAAGAACACCGCGTCAGTGACCGTGAGTGGAATTTCTACGAGAGTCTGTTTCCTGATAGCTACAACCTACGGGTCTTTAAGTCAAGAGTGGATAGGGTATTTCTTGGCAATTGTGCTTCGTACTCGACTACATCATCGCCTACTATCGAGTAATAGTGGTCAAACGCCAACCTATCCACAATAAAAAAAATATATCGTATACGAGATATCTCGTACTTAGGCATCAGTAATATTAACACTTTCATCAAAGGCTATCTATAGCTATCACAAGGTAATCGTAATCTATGGTGGGTAGCTCACCGTCCGATCATCCGGTAACCGTCCGGACCGAGCCCAAGTCGTCGATGACGCGTACTGTTCCACACGCGCTTCAAGGAGATGTCTGTAAACCGTAAGGGCCCCAGCAGGGTCGAAGCCTGCTGGGGCCAAGGGTAGTGTGAAAGTAAAACCCGGGGCCCCAGGACGAAGGCAATGAAGGAACAGGAGTGGGTTTTTAGTCAGTGAAAGTATGACACACCCTCGCGCTCCACTTATGCCGAGTGAGGGATGACATCGGATGATTTTCCCACCGAAAAAAGAATAGGTCATACGGTATATCTCGTATGTATATCGGAAAACGTCTACGAGATATCTCGTAATTGGCATTAAATATATTTTATCGCCAGCAGCTTATTCTTGGACCACAGAAAACTTCTTTAAAGAAAAAACCTTGTAATTACCCTTAGACTTTTATAGCGTTTCTTGAAAAAAGACGTTTTGGTACTTAATGTGTAAGTACCAAAACGACTTAGTGACACGATCGATGCTTTAAAGTTAAGTAAAACTTGGTAAGGACGCGAGTTTGATGGGTGGGTAAAAATATAAAAATTTAACCAAAGAGTTAGGTCGTTAAAGAAAGCCTAATCGCGTCAACCCGAGTTTTTTAACCGACTTCAAAAAAAAGGAGGAGGTTATCAATTCGGTTGTGATTTTTTATGTGTTTTACCTCAGAACTCCGTCGTTTATGGACCGATTTGCAAAATTTTTTTTTCCTCTTAGAGGAGTTGCTTTCCAATTGGTCCCATTTTATAAAAAAATAATGTTTGATGATGGAGTTCATGAGGAATCGAAGAAACTCCTCAAATATTATAGGCAATCATATGGTGATTTTGGTATTTTCATCGAGAACTTAAGCATTTACAGTCAAAAAGTAACATTTGATGAAGTGAAACTGGTGAAGAAGACCAGAAATGGCCGACGGAACTTCATACTCACATAGATATCACAATGAAAATAGTTAAGCGACTATGATAATACAAATAAATAAATGGTTCTGAATAGTTATGTTGAAAATGGTATCATCGAAGTGAACTGATGATGATGATGGAGCCGGAATGTAGGCACTGGAACTCCGTAATTAATCAATGTAATCTAGCCGTGTTTGGGCTTATTAGAATTGTCATGAGATGTACTTTGGCTATAAGGTACTATCGAACTGATCTGATGATAGAGCCGGAAGGTAGGCACAGAAACTCCGTAATTAATCAATGTAACCTAGCAGCGTTTGAGTTAATTCGAATTGTCATGAGATGCACTTTGGCTATAAGTTACTATCAAACTGATCTGATGATGGAGCCGGAAGGTGGAAGTAAGATACAGGAACTTCATAATAAAACAATGTAACGTAACAGTGTTTGGGTTAATTGGAATTGTCATGAGAAATAGGCATTCTGGTTATAAGTGTATCGCAACTAAAATGTGTGAAATTCCTTTCTTTCTCTTTTTTTGTAAAAAGTTTTTTTTTTGTACATGCAATAACTGACTGACTTTTTGAAAATTCACAAGTGCCTGTAATTAGTTTATTCACCACGTCGTTCATATTGCTTACATCGAAGGACTCTCTCCTCTCGTCTTCCTGGCCGATAATAATTTAGATATCTTCAAACCTATGAATAGGCTCCTAACATTTGCATCACTGCTTACCATCAGGTGGGATTGCAGTCAAGAACTACCTAGCTTATATCATTAAAAAACTGGGTAAGTGCGAGTGTGACTCGCGCACTGAGGATTCCGTACAATCTTATCTATGCAAACAGTTCAATTCCTGAATGAGTCTCGAAGATTTTTCCGAACCGCAATTAATTTTTTTGACGTAACAACAAATTTACTGTTTTTAGATTTTAGGATTCTGTGTCAACGGGAAGTTCCCTATGAATTTTGATTCGCTTGAGAGTATCGAAATATACGTTTTTTGCGACATAAACGGCCGTATATTTTTTTTCGTTAACTTAGAAGTTTGTTTTTTTTTCACAGCTTCAAAAGACCGCAGATTTGAGTATATGGTTTTAATTTCAACTCGATACCTTCAAGCATTCCCGAGTTTTGACAGACTGACAGACAGATGTTTTTTTTTCCTTTTGAGGTACGGACCCTAAAAAGCTATTAGCTTAGCTTAGCTTACTCGGCCTTATAATATTCCCACTGTTGGGACTCAGGCCTCCTCTCTAGAAGAGGGAATGGGCCGTAATCCACCACGCGGGCCCAGTGCGGATTGGTGGATGTCACATGTCTTCGAATTTTTGGTTCTAGGACATGCCGGTTTCCTCACGATGTTTTCCTTCACCGTTTTGAGAGCAGTGGTGATGAAATAAATTACACAAAGTAATGCGCCTGGCTGGGTTTGAACCCGCGACCTACAACTCGTAAGTCGAGGCCGTTACCACTCGGCCACCACTGCTCTACATCTATTACACAGTTATTTCACAAATAAATTCCCGGTAAACGTTGCCAAAAAGAGTCATCTTCATTAAAATGCTCTGCTCGCTCCGCTCACGTTGGAACAAGCAGTCGTTCCGATGTCAAAGTGAATAAAATAAACATTGAGTTACACGCAAGAATGGACACAATTTTACGAGTAAGATGGTGGGGCCGTTCGATTTGTGGGGATATGATTCGCCCCTTAATTTTTGAGGTGGAATTTAATGCCATGTTTTCTCTTCACCACCCTAGGTTGACTGGTAGAGAATGCCTAAGGCATTAAGTCCGCCTTTGTACCTTTGTGTTACACGAAATTTTAATAAATAAATAAATAAGACGAGAGAAGAAAGTCCTTCGATGTACGCGGTATGAACGACGTGGCCAATAAACCATTTACAGGCACTTGTGAAATGTCAAGGTGTGAATTGCATGTGCAAAAAAAAAACTCCAAGGCCACTTCATTTTGAAAACGAAGTTTGAAAAGCGTAAATGCGTAGTTACGTCACAAAATAATTAGTTTGGTAAAATCTTCGAGACTCGGGTCGGGAATCTTTTTCATCCTGACCTATCCCATATTACTTGGGGTTGGCGCAACACGTTTTTTTCTTCCATTCTGTCCTGTAACACGTCAGTCTATCACTAACTCCCTTTTCTTTCTAACGAATCGAACTACTTCGATGGGAGAGGTCATCTGCTATCCTTTCAGACCCCTAAACACATCTTCTCTCAGGATTTTTTTTCAGTGACTTTTTATTGTTTTATGAAAATAAGGCCCAAATTTTTCAATCAAATATAAATTAAAAAAAATATATGAGGCGTAGACTTATAATTTTAATTTTATTTAGATTTAGATGTGTATTGTATTAGAGTACTTTTAAATTTAAAATTAGTGACATTAGCTATCTAGTTTTTTTTTTTTATTCAAGTTTTCCATGTTACAGCTATTTACATGGCTATAAAAAAAAACCAAAAGCGACTGGAACCTTCCAACTTCCATTAAAAATTTCTAGTTTATCTTCTTGCTACTGATGTGCGACATTCCATAAAAATATTTTTTATAACAGTGTGATATTAAAAAAAAATTTTTTTTTTTAAATGATACCTGAAAAACCTATTAAAAATGTTATCTCACTCATACTGTTATCATCTTATCACGATGCACCAAACACCCTGTATAGTGCTTAGCTCTAAGTAAGTCCGACTCCCATTTTGACAGGTAAAAAAAAACATTAATTATCAATATTGCAATATATAAAGATAACAAAGAAAAAAGAAATGTCATGTCCATACTATTCTCGTATTTTTTCCGGCCCGTAGAAAATTATTCAATTTTTTATCAGCGCCATCTTCCCTTGTTCTAGGGTGATTCAAATTAGAACAACCCCGCTTTTGCTTTCAAAGTAATGAATACTAAACTTGCCACATTGATCTCGGAAGTTAAGAATTTTCATATAAAAATACATTTTCTTGTATCAACACTATTTAAAAGTTCATTTACTTAATTTATCATTTATTTATTTCAGTCCAAAAGACGTCCATAGTTGACATAACGTCAACAAGCCTGTTGGTCTAGTGGTTAGTGGCCCTGACTGAGCTAGAGACCTAAGCTAGAGGTCGCGGGTTCGATTCCCACCTGGGACAAATGGTTGTGTGATGAGCATGATCATTTGTTTTATGTCTGGGTGTAATTTATGTTTATCAGTTGTCAAGTACTCATAGCACAAGCTCTGCTTAGTTTGAGACTAGAGGGCGTTGTATGATAGTTGTGGAATATTATTATTATTATATTATTATTAACGTCCCTTAGCTAACAACACCGCATAAGTAATTTTTACCAACTTTACAGGAAACGAAAAAAACTGTGCGGTGTTGAGAGGCCAGCCGACTTGCACGCTGTCACTACTTTTCGAATTATGGCTTCTGATTGGCTGAAATCTACTCGTATATTATGTGACCAATGGTTAGACGCGCAATGAGCAGCTCCATCTAAAGGCATTCAAATGTGAAAACCGAAAATTTTTGACTTCAGCGGTGTTGTAAGCTAAGGGACGATGTCTTCTTGAATTATCGTTGACCACAATCAGAGGCGTGTGCGACGTGGGCCACCGCTTACGGCCTCGCGGTCTAGGGAGCCTCGCACCTGACTTGAAACTATATTACTTAAAAGTCTTGTCTCTAGTCATTCTCTATTACAGCCTGAGTATTCTTGGTTCTTAATCATTTTTGCGTGAGCCAACAAAGGTACCTACTGTTATTACTTAGTGTAAGAATGGTAATTAAAATAAAGTTAAACTATCCACGCTGCGTCTTCCGGTACGCGGTCGTCACTCCAGGTCCTTTCGGCCCCAACGGCCATTTGTTCTGCGAGCAATGTGCTGCCCATTGCCGTTTGCTTCCGATGCTCCGGCCTTCCCATGCTGCTTGCATTGAAAGGCCTCATACAAGGCGGACCAATCTGTATACTCAGGACCGTTCATTTTACCGATACTTGAGGAGACCTATACCCAACAGTGGACGTTTTAAGTTTACGTCATGCTCGCACTGTTCGATTGTGATATACAGTCAAACGGGGTGAATAGGACCACAGGGGTGAATAGGAACAAAAGTTTGAAGGGGATTTTCGCGTTAATTAACAATTTTTCCCAGCATTTAAGTACTCCTATTTGTTCATTAATTGTAATAAAAACGGATACTTTGATAGAAATCAATTATATAAATACATACCAATGTAAAAAACTTAGCCAAAGTTTTGTTCCTATTCACCCCTGCAGTCCTAATCACCCCGTTTGACGGTATTTGAAAAATTAGCCACCAGAAGGCCTCCCAAAAAGTGCTTTAAGTACATCAGATTTAGATCTTACCCCGCCACTGACCAAAATGATCGGTCTTGTGCTTCATCAGTTTCCCGCCATCCTTGCCAGGTCACCGGTCCACCTTCTAGGAGGCCTTCCAGCGATGCCTGCGTCAAAGATTTGTAATAACTTCATAATAATAATATTCCACAACTATCACACAACGCCATCTAGTCCCAAGCTAAGCAGAGCTTGTATTATGAGTACTAAACAACTGATAAACATACATATATATTTCTAAATACATACATATTATAAATAAATTACACCCAGACCCAGAACAAATGATCGTGCTCATCACACAAACATTTGTCCTGGGTGGGAATCGAACCCACGACCTACGGCATAGCAGTCAGGGCTACTAACCACTAGACCAATAGGCCAGTTAAGACATTAGTATGTTTATCAGTTATATAGTACTCATAACACAAGCGCTGCTTAGCTTGGGACCAGACGGCGTTGTGTGATAGTTGTGGAATATTATATTATATTATTCGCAGTAATTTATTAAATAATTATATCATATTAATCACTTAAGAGCGTTTGTATGGAAATGTACCTCGGGTTGGACGCTTTAAAAAAGACGTCTAAAAAAAATTCCGTTAAAATAAATATGACAATTTTAAAGCCGTCATGTGAGGTGTCGCCATTTTGTATTAACTAGCTTTTGATAAAATATAGCCTATGTCACTCAGGATTAAAGCGGCTTTCTATCGGTAAATTTTTCGTAATCGAACTTCTTTCAGAGACTACCTCAAAAAAAAAACCGGCACTGAGGCACGATATATCTTTTTTTTTTTGTTAACTCAGAAGTTTTATTTTTTCATAGCTTCAAGGCTCCGTAGACTTGAGTATGTGGCTTTATTTTCAACTCGATAACTCCATGGGTTCCTGAGATAAATGGTCTTGCCAGACAGACAGACGGACAACAAAGTGATCCTAGAAGGGTTCCGCTTTTTCTTTTTGAGGCACGGAACCCTAAAAATGGTTTATCTTACAATATTGGATGATTGGTTTAGCAATAATTATGGAAATATGACAATATTAATATACGTTTTAAGACGGTGCTAACGTGAAAGTGTTGTTTTCTTTTTTAGCCATTTACCAGAATAATCTAAAAAAAAAAACGAATTCAACAATACACACGTTTCTGCCGAACTCACAAAAGTACAACCTTCATAATATATCTCAGGAAATTGAATCCCGTCTGGACCGTGAGGGTAGGCAGAGAAATAGGGTAAAAAATATATTAAATTGTCTCCCAACGACATATGTTAGAACGAAATGTAATATTCAAAATTGATATATGAGAGGGAGGCCATTTCTGTATTTCGGCTATGATTTCAAGGGGATTGCATTTGTGGTTGGTATGTTTTTATGAATTTATCTTGGACTCCAGTGAGGTATGTGTGAGGTAGTTTTTTATAATGTGAATGGCAATGACTGCTTCTGCAATGCTTGGCTCAATGCTGGTCCAGATCCACTACCACCGGGGTGTACAAATTGATAAGTTTTTGAATTATTTTTTTTAATTTCTTTTTTTTTGAAATTGTAAAATGTTATTGTAGTTAGTATTGTATAATGTAGAAGCATTTTTTCAAAGTTTGTAAATGTGAGTACCATGGAGCTATTTTTTTGGTTTTTACGTTACTATTATTGGATTTGTTTGACATAAATGAGCACGGCAGTTGAGAGTTTGTCATGCTCACTCAAATGTCTCACTGATGGTGGCGCGTGTGTTGGATCATTCGGTCCCCTTCAAAATGGTTGAGCTAAGTGGTGCTAATATTCGCGTCATGTCGGTGAACGGGCGCTGTCAGTTGAGGCTGGTCATCTCTTAGCTGCCAGTTGCTATTTTAATATATTTATTTAGTTTTTATTTTTACTATATTATTTTAATTATATAACATTGTTCTCACATGATAGCGACAAGAAACATGTAACAGATATATTTGTAATTACAAAACATGATTGAAAAGAGTGTCGATGGAGTTTCTTGCTCATTCTTCTCCATAGAGATCTACGCTTTGAAATGTGCAATTAGCATCATTTATTCTGACTGACTGACTTCTTGACATTTCAAAAGTGCCTGTAAATGGTTTATTTGAAATAAAATGCTTTGATTTTGACTTTGACTTTTTTCTTTTTGTGGCCCCCTGGTAACTCATAATATTGTGTAAATGTATCTATTAATATTTATGAGATATTAAGAGCAGTGGTGGCCGAGCGGTAACGGCCCCGACTTACGAGTTGTAGGTTGCGGGTTCAAACCCAGCCAGGCGAGTTACTTTGTGTAATTTATTTCATCACCCCTGCTCTCAAAACGGTGAAGGAAATCGTGAGGAAACCGGCATGTCCTAGAACCTAAAATTCGAAGACTTGTGACATCCACCAACCCGCACTGGGCCCGCGTGGTGGATTACGGCCCATTCCCTCTCCTAGAGAGGAGGCCTGAGTCCCAACAGTGGGAACATTATAAGGCCGACTATGCTATGCTATGTATCTATTAACTGCTCCACATTTTTTAATTATTTTTTTTAACACTTTGTTTTTGCAATATTTTTTATATTATTAGACCCCAACCACCACAAATTCGTAAGTAATTTATTTTGTTAACGTATCATTTATTAATAATTGTAAATATTTATTTACCTTGTTTTTATTTATATAGCCTCTTTTTTTATGTGAATGTGAGAACACTGTAGACTCTGCGAATTCTCAGGTCACTTCCTATTACGACTCACTTTTTATTATGATTATTTTTATTGTACCTTTTAGTACAATATTGACAAGTCTACACTGCCCTTACATAATATCTATTTATACTGTAATATGGAAATATTGTAAAAGAGTAACTATGGAGTTCCTTGCCCGTTCTTCTCCATAGGAAACGACTAATTTGGAACCATGCACTAGCTTCTGACGTTTTTCAAGTGCCCATGTAGGCCTATGTGAAATAAAAAACTTTTGACTTTGACTTTGAAATGTGTGAACACTGTGGACTCCACGAATTCTTAGATTACTTTCTATTACGACGACTCACTTTTTTATTATGATTATTTTTAACGTGGACGTCCACTGTTCGACATAGGCCTCCCCCAAGTGCCGCCACAATGAACGATCTTGTGTGTCTCGCATCCATAGGATTCCCGCTACCCTTACCAGGTCATCGGTCCGCCTTGTAGGAGGCCTTCCAACGCTGCGTTTTCCGTTACGCTTTCATCACTCCAGAATCTTTCGACCCCAACAGCCATATTCTGTCCAGCGAGGAATGTGCCTTGAAACTGTTTTGTATCACAAAATAATTACTTTTTTTGCGTTTATAGACGCAAAAACGCATAAGTTAAGCCAGTTCGATTCTGGTCAGCCCTCCTAGCCAAGATACAACCGTTTCATTTCGATTCTCTTTTCGTCGGACACCTCGAGTCGGCCACGCCTTCGATTCTTATGTTACAGACTTTTACTGAATAAAAACCTACCCCTGTTCCTTCGTTGCCTTTCATACCGGGGCCGAGTTTTCCTTTCAGAAACAAACCCTTGGCCCCAGTAGGCTTCGACCCTATTGGGCCCCTACGGTTTGCTGACATCTCCTTGATGCGCACGTGGACGGTTACCGGATGGTCGGACGGCGAGCTAACCATTGCTCGCCTTCCGCAAGCCCACGCCTACGGAGGCCTGAAATCGGGATCGGAATCCCGGCGGCGGTCAGGGCGTGAGGACCGTTGCCTCACGCGATCGGCCACCTCCTTTGCTAGCATTACTGCTTCGCAGAAGGAGGCGACCGCCTGCCACTCCTCCTCGCTCCGGACCGTGGCCTGTACCAAGGCCCGGCGCGAGAGATCGCTGCCACCGATCGCCCCCACGAGAACACGGCGGTGCTCTGCCCAGGTAGGAAATCATTTTAGGTAGAACTATATCATATATATATGTGAGGGCGCTCCCTTGCGCGTGCACGTGCGGCCTCCTCCTTTGCTAGCATTACTACTTCGCAGAAGGAGGCGACCGCCGGCCATTCCTCCTCGCTTCGGTCCATGTCCTGTACCAAGGCCCAGTGCGAGAGGTCGTTGCCGCCGATCACCTCCACGTGGACACGGCGGTGCTGTGCCCAAGCGAGGCACACCTCTACCGTGCGCTCCACCGTGTCCTCGTAATTTCATAGTTTAATTCCTATATATCTCTACAGTGTGATGAGACGGAAAATATTAAAAATTTAATGCGAAATTAAAACTAAATTAAGACCAAATTGGAGGGTGCCATTTAACCCCTTCGACGTGGCATGCGAACAATTTATGACGGGACAATTTCAACCCCTAATGTCGACATTTTCAACACTTGATTTCAAAAATTTTAATTAACTCTGGAACGTATGGATGGCGTTCAATCTTTTGTAAAGGTTCCGTACCCAAAGGGTAAATACTGGACCCTATTTCTAAGACTCCACTGTCCGTCTGTCCGTCTGTCATCAGGCTGTATCTCAAACGTGATAACTGGACAGTTGAAATTTTCACAGACGATATATTCCTGTTGCTGCTATAACAATAAATACTAAAAAATTAAATAAAATAAATATTAATTCGGATAATACAACAAACGTCAATTTGCTCGATATTAAAAATGGCAACAAATAGACGCTTGAAATATGCGCAGAATATTTAGTTATTGAAAGAAAAACTTTAAAAAATAAATAATTTAATTGAAATAAAATAAATATTTAAGGGGGAAATTTATCCGTTCATCCCATATAACAAATATGTTTTTTTTTAACCTATGTATTGTGTCTAATGCTGTATAGATAGGTAATGGTGCGCGCACGAAGGGTTACATAAACCCTTCGTGCGCAAAGTCTGTCTCGCACTTGGCCAGTTTTTTAGGGTTCCGTACCTCAAAAGGAAATAACGGAACCCTTATAGGATCACTTTGTTGTCCGTCTGCCTGTCTGTCAAGACCCTTTATCTCGTGAACGCGTGGAGGTATCGAGTTGAAATTAAAACCAATATACTCAAGTCTGCGGTCCCTTAAAGCTGTGAAAAAAATCAAAATTCTGTGTTAACCAAAAAAAAAAGATACGGACGTTTATTTCGCAAAAAAGGAAAATATCGACACTCTCAAGGGAATAAAAATTCATAGGGTACTTCCCGTTGAACCATAATCCTGAAATTTTGCATAAAGCAAGGTCTTATAGCACAGGTATATTAATAAATCTGAAAACAGTAAATTTGTAGTTACGTCACAAAAAAAAAAATATAGCGACTCGGAAAAATCTTCGAAATTCCATTCGGGAATAGAATTATTTACATAGGTAAGTCTGTACGGAGACCTCAGATTGCGAGTCCGACTCGCACTTGCCCAGTTTTTTTAAACTAAAACTAAGTATTGCTGATGTATCGTGGGTACGTTCAGACCCGGAACACTTATCTGTAGGCCATAGAAATATTTGTCCCATGCGAGAATCGAAGCTGGGACACGCAGAACAACAGTCCATCGGTCGACTTTGTTACTCCTCCACGCTGAAACTGCTGAAGCGATTTGACTTTTTGTAATATTGGTGTAAAAATCACGAATCACAGTTCTAATTCACAAAGGGAACGTCGACAGATATCCTTTTCAAAGTTTACTCTGTCACACCTCCATAGTTCAAATTCTAAACCCAATTAAGCATCACAAACCGATCGACCGAAGCCTAGTCCCCAAAAAAAGAAACAGAAAAATACAGTCTCGCAATAAAACCACAGGAAAAGGCGTGCAAAGGGGGCGTAAGGGGGTGGTCCATAGAGTATGGAACGTCGTACAGGCGGCGATCAGAGACGCCATTAGTAATAATAATAATCTGTATGGTCGCGTATTGGTATTCTTTTTTAAGTTGGAAATCATCTAATGACATCTAAAGAAAGAAAGAATGAAAGAATGAGAGAAAGAAAGAAAGAAAGAAAGAAAGAAAGAAAGAACGAAAGAAAAATGTTTATTCGTGCCATACAATCGTATAAACTAAAATTGCAATTTTTTTTTCTTTTTTTCCACATCTATCACACAACGCCGTCTAGTCCCAAGCTAAGCAGAGCTTGTGTTATGGGTACTAGACAAATGATAAACATAGCATAGCATAGTCGGCCTTATAATGTTCCCACTTCTGGGACTCAGACCTCCTCTCTAGGAGAGGGAATGGGCCGTAATCCACTACGCAGGCCCAGTGTGGGTTGGTGGATGTCACATGTCTTCGAATTTTTGGTTCTAGGACATGCCGGTTTCCTCACGATGTTTTCCTTCACCGTTTTGAGAGCAGTGGTGATGAAATAAATTACACAAAGTAATGCGCCTGGCTGGGTTTGAACCCGCGACCTACAATTCGTAAGTCGGGAGCGTTACCACTCGGCTACCACTGTCTCTAAATGATAAACATACTTATATATTTCTAAATCCATACATATACAGATAAATTACACCCAGACACAGAACAAATGATCGTGCTCATCACACAAACATTTGCTCTGGTTGGAAATCGAACCCACGACCTCCAGCTTAGCAGTCAGGGCCACTAACCACTAGACCAATCGGCCACTCATTAAAAAAAAAAGAAGGTATGAACAGTGGAGGCCAAAAAGGCACCTAACTCAGCATGTGCTGCGTTCTATAAAACGATAAATAACGCAGCGCTGGTATTCTGTTAGGGCCCTCGGTGATGCCACGAACACACTTACGGACATTAAATCATCATCATCATCTTCCTGCCCTTATCCCGTGTTATTTGGGGTCGGCGCAACACGTTTTTTTCTTCCACTCTGCCCTGTCACTCGTCATGCTATCACTAACTTCCTTTTTTTTCATATCACTCTTCACACAATCCATCCATCTTTTCTTTGGTCTCCCTCTCCCTCTCCATCCATCCACATGTAACTCTTTTAGTAACACGCGTTTCATCTCTCCTCTTCACATGACCATACCAAGACAAACGATTCCCTTTCAACTTTTTGGTCACTGGCGCCACTTTCAAACTTACGGACGTTAAATAGTCTATCTAATTAATGTAATAAATATTGAAGAGATAGACAAAATTCGTGAATTTATGTTTATGTGTGTAAAGCAAATTATAAACAAATACATCACCCACCTTTAGGTGGAGCGAGAGGGCGTGTCAGAGTTTTACTGATTAAAACCCACTCCTGTTCCCTTTGCCTTCGTTCCAGGGGCCCAGGGTTCATTTTCGTACAACCCATATTATGGTTAGAAAGTTGGGTTTGCAGCCGTCTGGTCACCCCTGTAGGAAATCATTTAAGGTAGAACTACATTGGGTACACGTAGGTCATGTACGCCGATTTGGGCGCGTCACCCCTTAAGTAAAAAAAAGTCGCAAAGTCCGCAATGCCGTTTCGTTGGTCTGTGGGGTTATCGGTCAAAATTGCTGACTGACCGATGGTTCTTTTTCGCCCCCGACGGGTTGTATCAATTAACGGAATTCTGATGTATCTTCGCTAGTAATTAGGACGTCGGCTTTTTTCGTGATTTAGGTATATTGAGTCCGGTTAGCAACGAAAGTCTTTTTCTGTTTACGTAAAAGATTGTTGGAGTAAAAAGATTTATTCTATTTATTTTTTGGTCGGAAAATCATCCAATGAAATCCAAAGTCAAAGCATTTTATTTCAAATAAACCATTTATAGGCACTTTTGAAATGTCAAGAAGTCAGTCAGTCAGAAAAAAATGATGATATCTGCACATTTCAAAGCGTAGATCTCTATGGAGCAGAATGTGCAAGAAACTCCACATTCAAAAGTGCCTGTTACAGGCACTTTTGAAATGTCAAGAAGTCAGACAGACAGAAAAAAATGATGCTAATTGATCTCTTTAATCTCTTTCGAGAAGAATGTGCAAGAAACTCCATGGCCACTCTTTTCAATCATGTTTTGTAATTACAAATATCTCTGTTACATGTTTCTTGTCGCTATCATGTGAGAACAATGTAAATAAAGTAAAAAATAAAAACTAAATGTAGATATTAAAATAGCAACTGGCAAATAACAATCCCCCGCTCTTGGGCGGGGTGCGAGCGTGTGTTAGACTTTTACTGACTAAAAGCTGGTTTTGGCTGTCTGGGTGGTGGTTTCTGTTCTGCCTTAGCCTTCGTTCCGCAACGGGTTTCTCTTTCGAATCACCCATGGCCCCAGTAGGCTTCGACCCTACTGGGCCCCTACGGTTGCTGACATCTCCTTGAGGCACGCGTGGAACAGTACGCGCCGTCGACGAAATATTTGCCTAAAGAATTATACATATTTATTTTAATTTACTAAAACATCATAGAAATAATCTATTTTTTTTTGTATACTTCTTGGTAAAATTAGTTAGATTGACGAATTTTTTTTTTAATGAAATGGCTCTTCTGTTGTTTTTACTGCTGCAAAAATTGCGCATTTAATTCGACCAGAGTGCTAAACGAAGCGTTCGGTGCTAAATATCCGCGCGTACTTTTTTTTTTTGGGTGTGAAAATCATCTTACGACAAATCCCACTCTTGGGCGGAGCGAGAGATAGTGTTACACTTTTACTGACTAAAAACCCACTCCTGTTCCTTCGTTGCCTTCGTCCCAGGGCTCCTGGTTTCGCTTTCACACTACCCGTGGCCCCAGTAGGCTTCGACCCTGCTGGGCCTCTACGATTTGCTGACATCTCCTTGAGGCGCGTGATTTTCGTATTATTAACAAACTTATTTTAATAATTTAAAAACTCATTTCAAGCTAAATAAGAACATGTAAAAAGGACATGTCATTTCCACCATTTCACAGTCCCTTCTAACATTGACCAACCTACTCCTGTCTACGCCACTCTCGTCCCCACTACATCAGACTGCCCACTGCGCCATATGGCAAGAAACGAGGGAAAAATTACCGGAGGGGTCTGCGAACAGTCAATTAGTGGAGTCTGCACACTGTCATGATTCCACGAAATTATCGAGACACGGACGGAACGAGATTTCCGTCTTTTTTTTTTTGCAATCGGTTTACTGAATTTTTGTGTGGCGTGGTTTCTGTTAGATTGTCTTAATAATAATAATAATATTTCACGACTATCACACAACGCCGTCTAGTCCCAAGCTAAGCAGGGCTTGTGTTATGAGTACTAGACAACTGATAAACATACTTAAATATTTCTAAATACGTACATATTATAGATAAATTACACCCAGACACAGAACAAATGTTCGTGCCCATCACACAAACATTTGTCCTGGGTGGGAATCGAACCCACGACCTCCGGCATAACAGTCAGAGCCACTAACCACTAGACCAACAGGCCAGTCCATAGAAATAATCTGGTTAATAGAAAAATCTGGCCAAAAGCAAGTTGGTCGTATTAAAATCAAGCAAATAAAGCCGATAAAATAATGTTTCTTATATCTATACTTATAATAAATCTGTAGAAGTGAAAATTCTGTACATTGAAAATAACAAAAAAAAATAAATGGCGGGGGGTGTTACTAGACCGACACCGAACCCAAAAATGTAATTAAAAAATTTTTTGTCTGTTTGTTCAGGCATCACGCAAAAACTACCGGTTCTATTACGATTAAACTTTGTATAATTATTCTTTAATATTCTGGGCACCATATTGGGTATTTTATCCCGGAAAAGTATATACAATAAAAAACAAACTTAATTTTGCGTTTCGATCCCTAGACCCGATTACTGTACCAACCGCAAATAATAAGTTTATCGTAGGTTACGTCACCCGCAGTGGAGTTTACTAAGGGGCGCTGCACACGGATAAGATACTATAATAATAATAATAACATCTTAGGAGGCTCGCGTTAGGCGGCTGGATCAAGGGCTTGATTCAGAAAGCGGTACTTCTGGACACGGCTCGTATTGTTAGGAGATTCCTTTCTCTGGAACCCTGACTGCCGGTAGCTTGGATCCTGATCCCGATAACGGTGGGATACTATTTTTAAAACTTTTAAATGTTTTTTTTATGAGTTTTGTTTTAAAAAAAAATATTTAACAAAAAATTAAAAATTAATAAAATATATAATATAATATTCCACAACTATCACACAACGCCGTCTAGTCTCAAGCTAAGCAGAGCTGGTGTTATGAGTACCAGACAAGGAACTGATAAACATACTAATAGATTTCTAAATACATACATATTATAGATAAATTACATCCAGGCACAAAACAAATGATTGGACTTATCACACAAACATTTGTCCTGGGTGGGAATCGAAACCACGACCTTCGGCATATCAGTCAGAGCCACTAACCACTAGACGAACACGCGACTCAAATGTTTCACCTACTACCAAAGAACGCACACTGGAATACAATGAATGATTGAGTATTAAACATGTTAGGGTTGATTTCATAATTCCAACCCCCCAGAAGGGTAGCTGGCGTTGAAGCATTTAATATAGCATAACAGATCTTGCTAGGGCTCCAAAAACATTTGAAAGAGTTACTATGCCCTTAGAAGGTAAAGAGCAAATGAAGAAACGTATGGATTTAGTCCCACTTAGACCCCTACTCACACTACCAGTCACTGTAGGCTTGTGGAAGACGAGCAATGCTTAGCTCGCCTTCCAGTCGTTCGGTAACCGTTAAGACCGAGCTCGAGTTGTCGATGGTGCGTAGTGTTCAAAATCAAAATCAAAAGCATTTTATTTCAAATAAACCATTTAAAAAAAGTACCTGACTTTAGAAATGTCAAGAAGTCAGTCAGTCAGAAAAAATGATGCTAATTGCACATTCCAAAGCGTAGATCTCTATGGAGAAGAATGTGCAAGAAACTCCTTTTCGATCATGTTTTGTAATTACAAATATCTCTGTTACATTTTTCTTGTCGCTATCATGTGAGAACAAGTGAGCATGACAAACTCTCAACTACTATGCTCATTTATATCAAACAAGTCCAATAGTAAAACATAGTTCCACGCGCGCCTCAAAGAGATGTCAGCAAAACCGTAGGGGCCCAGCAGGACCGAAGCCCACTTTTTTTTTTTTTTTTTTCCGGTGGGAAAATCATCTTATGACATCCCCCGCTCTTGGGCGGGGCGGGAGATAGTGTCAGACTTTTACTGACTAAAAACCCACTCCTGTTCCCTCGTTGCCTTACGTACCGGGGCCGAGTCTTCCTTTCAGAATCAGACCCTTGGCCCAAGTAGGCTTCGACCCTGCTGGGCCCCTACAGTTGCTGACATCTCCTTGAGGCGCGCGTGAAACAGTACGCGCCGTCGACGACTTGGGCTCGGTCCGATTACCGGACGGCCGGACAGCGAGCCACCCATTGCTCGCCGTCTGCAAGCCCGCGCCAACGGTGGCCGGAAATCGGGATCGGAATCCCGGCGGCGGTTGGAGCGTAAGGACCGTTGCCTCACGCGATCGGCCGCCACCTTTGCTAGCATTACTGCTTCGCAGAAGGAGGCGACCGCCTGCCACTCCTCCTCGCTCCGGACCATGGCCTGTACCAAAGCCCGACGCGAGAGATCGCCGCCGCCGATTGCCCCCAAGAGGACACGGTGTTGCTCTACCCAAGCGGGGCACACCTCTACTGTGTGTTTCACCGTGTCCTCCGGGCAGTCTACGCAATGGTGATACCGCGTTTCTTCCGCACGGATCCGGTGCAGGAACTTCCCGAATTTACCATGTCCGGTGAGGACCTGCGTCATGCGGAAGGTAAGGATGCCGTGTTGCCTTTCCAGCCACTCCTCAAAGAGGGGACTTACCGCCATGATTATGGCGTGCCCAGCACTGGGTTGCGATAGTCGCTGTCGCCATTCCACCATGAGACCCCGCCGGAACTCTGCCCGCCATGTCGCCCGTCGCTGCAGTGGAGTTTCGCCCCGGCGTTGCATCAACATGCGCAGATCGTGCATGTGTGCAAGGCCTGTTGCTTCCAGATGTAACCTTAGAAGGTAAAGGGCAAATGTAGACACGTAGGGATTTGGTGCTACCGAGACCCCGACCGCCACTACCAGCCACCGTACTTGGTACTTCGGACTGAGCTCGAGTCGTCAATGGCGAGTAGTATTCTACGCGCGCCTCAAAGAGATGTCAGCAAAACCGTAGGGGCTCAGCAGGGTCGTAGCCTACTGGGGCCATGGGTTCTATTTTGAAAGGGAAACCCATGGTATATAGTCAGTGTAGGTCCGACACGCCCCCCTGCTCCGCCTTAGAACGGGAGAAGTCAATTGATGATTTTCCGACGCAAAATAAAATACCATTTCAGGGTGGAAATCTTAATTTCAACCCCTTAGAAGTGCAGGCAGCGTTGGAGCATGTAATATGTATAGCAATATACATAAACATAGCCGGAAGGATGTCTTACAAATTCTTTCAAAACTTCTCCCCAGAGGTTTTAGTGAGGGAAACATAGGGGAGGACATTTGGAGCGGCAGAGCGGCGTCGACATTATTTAGAGACGGTATTCTTTAGACACCAACCGAAGAGTCGGTTTCGGTTTTGGTAAAACCTGGTTTCGGCTAAAAAGTGGCCGAATATTCGCCGAAACTTGCGTATTTAAACTGTCGGTTGTCATAAAGGCTTTTATTTATTATTTATTTATTTATTAAAACTTTATGCACTAGTAAGAAACACTGTACAAAGGCGGACTTAATGCCTTAGGCATTTTCTACCAGTCGACCTTAGGGCTTTTAAGGGCCCCTTCTTCGAAATTTACGTTTCTAGATCGAGTTGTTTTCAGAGAAATCATCATATTTAAATCCGTAAAAAAATATATAGTACAGATACATCTTTAATCTAGTGACTTTTTTGGTTAAAAACACATTATTTAACATTCCACTCGATATAAAAAAAAACTCTGAAATAAAGTCGATTTTGAAAGTATTTTAAGTTTTATGAGACTTGGGGGAACGCAACTTTTATGAAAATTTTACATTTCATTTACTAATCGGGTTTGACAGGGATATTTTTGGATAAATTTATAATATGGCACTTATTTTTTTTAATATAAAATAAATATGTAAAAACGGCACGCGCGCACCGCGCCATTGTCCTGCCGGACGTCATCGAGGGAGGACCTATGCAACTTTTGCTCGCGACCACACATTTTCGTTGCCGCGCGCGTAAATAAACGTGTTTTATTATAAGTAATTGCAATCGCGAATAGAAAAAACAAAATTAAGAAAAAAAGAGTATCTGAAGTGAAGAAAATCCGAAAGTGTATTGCATAAGTACTTATTCTATAAATACGTCACAATATAATTATTCCTCTACACAGACCAGCGAAGTCAGTATGACTAGAATTTTAAATCTACATATAATGGAAACATTCTTATACCTTTAAAAAGTGCAGTTTTGAATCCTGGTTAAATTCAAGGAGATGTAAGTACCTAGGTATGTTGTTTTTTGTTTTTAACCGACTTCTAAAAAAGGAGGAGGTTCTCAATTCGGATGTTTGTATTTTTTTTAATGTTTGTTCGCGCATAACTTCGTCGCTCCCAACCAATTTGAAAAATTCTTTTTTTGTTGGAAAGGGTATATTTCCCAAATGGTCCCATAGTCACCAAATCGGGATCTGATGATGGAATCTTGGTGAAATCGAGGGAATTCCTCAAATATTATAGCCAACTGTAATATAATTTTGGTATTTTTATCGAGAACTTAAGCATTTACAGTCGAAAAGTAACATTTGATGAAATGGAACTGATGAAGAAGATCAGAAATGGTCAACGGAACTTCATACTCGCATAGATATCACTATGGAGATAGTTAAGCGACTATGATAATACAAATAAATGAATGGCTCTGAATAGTGTTGAAAACGGTATCATCAAAGTGACCTGATGATGATGATGGAGCCGGAAGGTAGGCACTGGAACTCCGTAATAAATCAATGTAGCCTAGCCGTGTTTGGACTTACCAGAATTGTAATAAGATACACTTTGGATATAAGGTACTATCGAAGTGATCTGATGATGGAGCTGGAAGGTGGAAGTAGACAGAGGAACTTCATAATAAAACAATGTAACCTAGCAGTGTTTGGGTTCATTGGAATTATCATGAGAAATGGACACTCTGTTTTTTAAGTGTATCGCAACTAAAAAGTGTGAAATAAAAAACTTTTTACAAAAAAATATAACCGACTTCACTAAAAAAAACCTCTAAAAGGATCAAAATAACTTTAATTTCGGAAGTCGGTGTTAAATAAGATACAAATAATACCGAAAAACACCGACTTCCGAAATTAAAGTTATTTTGATCCTTTTAGAGGTTTTTTTTAGTGAAGTCCTATATATTTTTATGTAAACAGTTTTTTATTATTATTACATTCTTTTATTATGTTTATGAAGATTTGAAAGAAATTGAACAATGGCTGTCGGTCACTACTTGTACTCACTAGGTAAGTACCTAGAGCACGGTTTATGGTCGCGCTGCGTTTAGTAGGTAGAAATCGGCCGGCCGCTATAGAAATAGCCTATGACCTATTCTCAAACCTACCAAATATATACAAAAAACTGGTCAAGACACGAGATTTTTATATATTAATTTGATTTTTTTGAAAATATGTAATGAAATTTATTCCATTCCAATGCTCTGAGACCACGTACCGGAAAAGGTACTTTGATGTCCAAAAAAAGTACCGATGGGCACTCTAAAGAGGGACAGTATGCGTAAGTACATTATGTACATATTACATAATATGCTATGGCGGAGCAGTTTTATTCATCCGCTACAAGTTTGACGTTATCTCCCGTCGCGCTTTAGTTTTCTTACTTATCACATGTCTTATGTATGCTATTATGGGATGTAACATGGCAGTAAATGATTTTTTGTTAAAGTTTATTTCAGTGACTTTGAAACTTCCGTTTCATAACGTTAATGACATTCCATTGTTGCAGAAAAACTCATTCCTAGTTTTTCTATTATTAATCTAAACCTACCGGCGTAGAGTAAGTAGTATTTCAATTAATTACTGTAAATAGGGCTGATTCTGATTTTTAAACACGCCTGAATCAGTGTTTAACTGTTATCGAACTTTAAAATAATCAAAAATGATTCATATCAGTACATTGTTTCCACTGCGCGCTTGTTTATTTACAACTTACATACTGCAATAGCTTTGATACCTTGATAACAGTTCAGCACGCAATTAGACAGTCCAAAGCCTGGTAAAGTGTGTTGGGAAATTAGAATCTTTTCTTAGGCACCTAGAGGCACCGGTTCATAATCATGTGTGTTCGAGGAAAGTTTATACACACTCGATGGTAGCCTGTTCTTGAGTTGCGCGTACTTACTATCTTCTACTGACCCAGACTAGCAACACTATCCTAAAAATGCGGTGTGTAGACAACTGAAAGTAACTATTACGATTGAGTAGCGTAGGTAATTAGACGTTCGCTCGGGGTTCATTGAACTAAGCGCGCGACGCGCGGTGCGAGGCGCGAGTTTAAGTACCTACCCTTATTGGATGTGTTTATTCTTGAGTGCCATTTATTATTTTATATAGGTCAAAATAAAAATACTTTAATCACTGATTTTTTTTCTTAAATATGTTTGGTTAGACGTACTGAACGCTGTGTTAAAATTTGTCCCACTATTTTAATCGGACCTTATATATTTTATTTTTTATTTTATTATATTATGATTAATCATATTTGTCTTTCATTATATTACTCACCAAATCTTCTACAACCATTCTTTAAGTTCTACAGAATGATCATCGCCTGCCTTTTCATTCACGAGACTGTCTTATCAGAATACCGTGGCCCTGGAACGCAAAGGGCAACCGAAGGAATAGGGTGGATTTTAGTTAGTACAAGTGTTACAGTCCCTTCCGCTCCACCCAGAACGGCAGGACTCATTTGATGATTTTACCAAGCAATAATAAATGTATGACTTTTTTTAGTCATACATTTATAACGATAAGTATACTTAGGTATATCGTTATAAATGTGTATTAGTGTTTACAGTCAATAGTGCAGTGGACAGCACATCAAGCTATACGTTTTTGTTGCAAACAAGCAATTATTACTAGCACGCCAATAATATTTGAACTACTGATTTATTTATCTATACTGTGGCGTGCTCGCCCGCCGCCATAAGTCACCGGAGTTCATATCGCGACGGCTCCTGTGCAACGCGGCTGCAAGCCGTCTCGGTGCGTAAAATGCCTAAACTTTCGGAATAAGGGGCCCTTAATGTTATACAAAGCACAGGTCCAATCGTGTGTGGTGTACTGCAGCCACATATGTGCTGGTGCTGCAAAATGCCATCTAGCAGCTTTGGACTCAGTGGAAAGACGTGCGGAGAGGCTAATTGGTGATCCAGATTTGGTTAAATGCAATCTTCAAAGATTTGAGCACAGGCGTAGGTTAGCCAGGCTTTCGGTGTTTTACAGGTTACATTTTGGAGAGTGTGCGCGGGAATTGCATGACTCATTTCTACCATCAGACAACCCGATATACGGCGAGTATCCAACCTTACGTTGTTGAAATCTCTACGGTTCGGACTAAGCGTTTCGCTTCGTCGTTTATACCGCGACATCAAAGGACTAGAACAATTTGCCTGCTGACGTCTTCCCATCCAATTATAATTTGGGTGTCTTCAAGGCTAGAGTGAATAGGCTCTTAATAAACTAGTGCGCCTCACCATCAACGATTGCATCACTGCTTACCATCAGGTGGGATCGCAGTCAAGCCCTAGTTTATATCAAATTAAAAAAAAGGTCTAATAACTAATTGTATGTGTCTACATGTGTTATAGGTTATGATAATATTTTTTTAATTGTATCCTTATTATGGGGAATACACTGACTCAAATAGAGCCAGAAATAACAAAAATAATAATAATAAAAATATATATATATAATAGAGTTTATAACTAGCTCAGGAGCCAAGGAATTTCATTTAGATATGCATTTAGGCTTATATAAAATATTTTATTTGAATTTTATTTGAGCAGTGGCGTCCGGATGATAACGGCCCCGACTTACGAATTGTAGGTTGCGGGTTTAAACCCAGCCAGGCGCATTACTTTGTTTAATTTATTTCATCACCACTGCTATAAAAACGGTGAAGGAAAACATCGTGAGGAAACCGGCATGTCCTTCTACAAAAAATTCGAAGACATGTGAAATCTCCTGCACCCGCACTGGGCCCGCGTGGTGGATTACGGCTCATTCTCTCTCCTAGAGAGGAGGAGGTGACTTTTTTTTTTAGGTGGGGAAATCATCTTATGAAAAATCTCGCTCTTGGGCGGAGCGCGAGATAGTGTCAGACTTTTACTGAGTAAAAACCCACTCCTGTTCCTTCGTTGCCTTCGTTCCAGAGCCCCGGGTTTCGTTTTCACATTACCCATAGCCCCTGTAGGCTTCAACCCTACTGGGCCTCTACGATTTGCTGACATCTCCTTGAGGCGCGTGTGGAACAGTACGCGCTGTCGACGACTTGGGCTCGGTCCGGACGGCTACCGGACGGTCGGACGGCGAGCCACCTATTGCTCGCCGTCCGCAAGCCCGCGCCTACGGTGGCCGGAAATCGCGCTCGCGCGATCGGCCGCCTCCTGTGGTAGCATTACTGCTTCGCAGAAGGAGTCTACCGCCTGCCACTCCTCCCCTCCGGACCATGGCCTGTACCAATGCCGGGTGCGAGAGATCGCCGCCACCGATCGCCCCCACGAGGACACGGCGTTGCTCTGCCCAAGCGGAGCACACTTCCACCATGTGCTCAACCGTGTCCTCCGGGCGGTCCACGCAATGGTGATACCCGGGCGTTTCTTCCGCACGAATCCGGTGCAGGAACCTCCCGAACTTACCATGTCCGGTGAAGACGCTTCGTCATGCGGAAGGTAAGGATGCCGTGTTGCCTTTCCAGCCACTCCTCAAAGAGGGGACTTACCGTCTTACTTTTACTGACTAAAACCACACCTTTTACTGACTAAGGATATAGGTGTGGTTTTAGTCAATAAAAGTCTGAAATGCCCTCTCACTCCACCCTAGAGCAGGAGAAGTCATTGAATAATTTCCCACCTTAAAAAAAAAACCATGTTTCTACAGTTGTCATTTGCGGTCTTATGTCACGGCCATTCATTCGAACGATACTGCATAGTTTCGTGCACTGACACAATACATTCCCGTATATCTCCACCGAGTCTTTTCATTGTTTGAATTTAATTTGCAAAACTCATTTGATATTCATTAATCTTTTCTTTTCGACTTGTTGAGCGAGTGAGCGAGATAGCCTCACTCAAGATGAAGGTGTTAGAGAGAGACGGCAAGATTGCTACAAGAAGACATCTTCTTTTGTTAATTCTTATAGAAAAGTATGACACGATTTGTTTTGATTATGGTGACGTGTTAAAAGATTTTATAATGCAGCGTGAGTTTGCGAAAAAACTGCTAAAAGTCGTTTTATATATTTCTTAATATTGTAACAACAATTTTTTTTAAAAGAGTAACCATGGTGTTTCTCGCCGGTTCTTCTCCATAGGAAACGACTAATTTGGAACCGTGCACTAGCTTCTGACGTTTTGTAAGTGCCCATGTAGGCCTACTTATGTGAAATAAAAAACTTTTGACTTTGACTTTGACTCTTTTTCGCTGGGAAAAGCATTATTATTCTTTATTGTACACACAATTTTATATGATCAATAAAAATAGGACAGTTGATGTACATAGGCGAGCTTAACCCACAACTGGGTTTTCTTACAGCAAACCATACGATTTAGAAAGAAAATTTACAAATTTTGAGGAACTTTCAATGTACAACAAAAAAAAACAAAAAATTAAACATAAATTAAATCTAACTTAAAATTAAAAATATACTAAACAGATATGTATACAGCACACTATACATTAACATTATATATACATAAAATAAATACCTATAAACATACATATATAATCATCTTATGACATCCCCCGCATTTGGGTGGAGCGGGAGATAGTGTCAGACTTTTACTGACTGAAAACCCACTTCTGTTCCTTCGTACCAGGTCCGTGTCCTCCTTTCAGAATGACCCTTGGTCCCAGTAGGTTTCGACTCTGCTGGGCCCCTACAGTTGCTGATATCTCCTTGAAGCGCGCGTGGAACAGTACGCGCCATCGATGACTTGGGCTCGGTCCGGACGGTTACCGGACGGTCGGATGGCGAGCTACCCATTGCTCTCCGTCCGCAAGCCTGCGCCTACTAAAAGTCGTCAGGAAATTACTTAGGTATGTTTGGCCTTGCTGATGTACAGTCAAATTCAAGAGCAGTTTGACTTGAAGAGTTCAGGTGCTTTCAGATTTTTCGAAATACACTTTTTTTGCGACATAAACCTGAGTTTATGGTTTTAAGTTCAACTCGATATCTAAAAGCGTTTGCGAGATAAAGGATCATGACAGACAGACCGATGGACGGCCAACAAGGTGATCCTATAAAGGTTCGGTTTTTTCCTTTTGAGTTACGGAATTCTAAAAATAGCTAAACATACTGCCGAATATAAAACCGGAACCTTCGGCTTTCGCTGTAAATTATGTTTTCTTCAGACACAACAAATAACTTCTCCCGCTCTGGGTGGAGCGAAAGGGGGTATCGGACATTAACTTACTAAACCCCACCCGTGTTTCTTCAGTTGCCCTTTGTATTCCATAACCTCAGCGATTTGACCAGTTCTGTAGTATATAGAAATGCTTATTTGTATTTAACTTCAAAACAATTATGCTTTAAACCCAAAACTTGCATCTCAGATAAGTTTTCCCTGGATTGATGTGTTTGTACTTTACCACATACAGGGGCGGCCTTAACTATTATTAGGCCCCGGGCGGCAAATCTTTGTGAGGCCCTCGTCCTTTTTACAAAGTATGTGAATCAAAACTGGGTATTATTTTTAGAAGTTATAATAGATTTGTCAGAGACTTATAATAGGTCAGAAATTGGGCAAGTCCAACTTTAAGCCCGCCCTTCTTTAAGAAATGGCTAGAAAGACCTCACGGCGTCCTTACCTTCCGCATGACGCAGGTCCTCACCGGATTCGTGCGGAAGAAACGCCCGGGTGTCACCATTGTGTGCATCGCACGGAGGACACGGTGGAGCATAGAGGTGTGCCCCGCTTGGGCAGAGCACTCTCGTTTCCTCGTGGGGGCGATCAGTGGCAATGACTTCTCACGACGGGCCTTGGTAAAGGCCAGTGTTCAGTGGCAGGCGGTCGCCTCCTTCTGCGAAGCAGTAATGTTAGTAAAGGAGTCGGCCGCAAGTGCGAGGGAATAGCCCTCACGCCCAAGCCGATACCGATCCGGATTTCCAGCTGGCGCACGCTTGGGTAGCACGCCGTCCAGCCGTTCGGTAACCGTCTGGATCGAGCACAAGTCGTCGACGGCGTGTACTATTCCACGCGCGCCATAAAGAGATGTCAGGAAACCGGAGGAGCCCTGCAGGGTCGAAGCCTACTGGGGCCATGGGTTAAGTGAAAATTAACCAACACAAGGCAAATAAGAAACAAATGAGTGGGTTTTAGTCAGTAAAAGTCTGACACGCCTTCGCGCTCCGCCCAAGAGCGCAAGAAAAAAAAAACAAGGGAAAGTATTAAATATTAGCTTTTTTTTCTAATCTAGTTGTTGCGTAAGGCCTCTACAAAAATGAGGCCCCGGGCGGTTGCCCTACTCACTACCCCCTAAGGCCGCCACTGTACACATTTCTGATGACCCTTTCAAGAATTGCTGGCATCATCTATAAAGTTCAGTTTTGTGTTGTATATCGAGTTGTAGGCAAATATGAATTAGTCTCTGCTAGCGGCTTTACCTATGTGTAAATAGAAAATTATCCTACGGAAACATGTTTCTGGAATGAAACGTATCCTCTATGCTATTACCAGAACATGACCTACTCGAGTGACAAATTTCATCCAAATCTTTTTTTTTAGGGTTTCCTAAATCAAAAGGGAAAACCGTCTGTCTGTCTGTCAAGACTCTTTATCTCCGAAACGCGTGGAGGTATCGAGTTGAAATTAAAACCTTACAGTAAAGTCTGCGGTCCTTTGAAGCTGTGAAAAAATCAATTTCAAAGTTAACGGGAAAAAAGATATGGCCGTACATGTCGCAAAAAACGTGAATTTCGACTCTCTCAAGGGCACCAAAATTCATAGGGTACTTCCCGTTGACCCAGAATCCTCAAATTTTGCATAAAGCAAGGTCTTATAACAAAAATCTAGGAAAAAATCTGAAAACAGTAATTTTGTAGCTACGTCACAAAAAAAAAAAATTTGGCATTCGGAAAAATCTTTAAGACTCGATTCGTGAATTGAACTGTTTTTATAGGTAAGTTAGTACGGAACCCTCAGTGCGCAAGTCCGATACGCACTTGTTTATCCTGGGAGTAGGGAATAATGTTCTCTTGGCATAACTTCCTACTTTCACATGGGCGAACTCACTGACCGAAGCTATACAATTAAAATGGAATATCTGAAGTTTTGAACTCTTGAAAAAAAAATAGTACATTTTGATACAAGTGTAGAAAGTTTGTCATCGCAACCGAGGCAGAATTTGCCCGAGCCGTAGGCGAGCGTGTTATGGAGCCGAGGGGAGCAGTGACAAATTTTTCAGATTGGTAAAATAATTTTCACATATTACTTACATAATTAACAATTACAAAAACGCTTCTGAAAAAATAAGCTTTTTGCCTTACGACCTTACGTGTGGGTATTGAATTATTTAAATATTCCACTGTCTGTATCACTGACTTTTTTGGGCAAGCTGAATAAATGACACTTAATTCGACTGGAAGTGAAGTCTATCTCTCTTGGGAGTTACCGTGATTGCGTCAATATTGTGTAATAGACATTACGATTGATCGGTTCCAGAGATGGACCGTTTGGTTCGCGAATAATATTATTATGGATAGAATATAATCATAGATTAATCAGCCTCATAAAGCTCTCCTTGCTGGAACTCAGGCCTCTTCTCTAGGAGAGGGAATGGGCCGTAATCCACCACGCGGACCCAGTTTTTTTTTTAGGCGGGTGAATAATTTTATGACAAATCGGGCTCTTAGGCGGAGTGGGAGTTAGTGTCAGACTTTTACTGACTAAAAACCCACTCCTGTTCCTTCGTTGCCTTCGTCTCAGGGCCCCGGGTTTCGTTTTCTCATTACCCAGTAGGATTCGATCCTGCTGGGCCCCTACAATTTGCTGACATATCCCTGAGGCGCGCGTGGAACAATACGCGCCGTCGAAGACTTGGGCTCTGTCCGGATGGTTACCGGACGGTAGGACGGCGAACCACCCATTGCTCGCCGTCCGCAAGCCCGCGCCTACGGTGGCCGGAAATCGGGATCGGAATCCCGGCGGCGGTTAGGGCGTGAGGACCGTTGACTCACGCGATCGGAAAGGAGGCGTCCTTTGCTAGCATTACCGCTTCGCAGAAGGAGGCGACCGCCTGCCACTCCTCCTCGCTCCGGACCATGGCCTGTACCAAGGCCCGGCGCGAGAGATCGCCGCCGCTGATCGCCCCCACGAGGACACGGCGTTGATCTGCCTAAGCGGGGCAAACCTCCACCCATTACTTTATTTGTGGTTTAGTATAAAATATTAAATACGCACAGGCAAAAATACCAAATTTTTATCCATTTTCTATAGCTATTGGTTCTTATACGATTAAATAAATAAATAATAAATTATAATCTTCACTATAATATTATAAGGAGGTTTTGTTTTTTTTTTTATTGTGTGGGAAAATCATCTTATGACAAATCCCGCTCTTGGGCGGAGCGGGAGATAGTGTCAGACTTTTATTGACTAAAAACCCACTCCTGTTACTTCGTTGCTTACGTCCCAGGGCCCCGGGTTTCGCTTTCACACTACCCGTGGCCCCAGTAGGCTTTGACCCTGCTGGGCCCCTACGATTTGCTGGCATCTCCTTGAGGCGCGCGTGGAACAGTATGCGCCGTCGACGACTTGGGCTCGGTCCGGACGGCTACCGAACGGTCGGACGGCGAGCCACCTATTGCTCGCCGTCTGCAAGCCCGCGCCTACCGTGGCCGGAAATCGGGATCGGAATCCCGGCGGCGGTTGGAGCGTAAGGACCGTTGCCTCACGCGATCGGCCGCCTCCTTTGCTAGCATTACTGCTTCGCAGAAGGAGGCGACCGCCTGCCACTTCTCCTTTTTTATGTTTTTTTGTTTATCTCTAAAAGTAATGGACCGATTGCGAAATTTTTTTCACCTATAGAAAGCTGCTTTATTCCTGAGTAACATAAACTATATCTTATGTACGCGAGCGAAGCCGTGGACAAAAGCTAGTCACGAATAAAGTCGGGCACAGTATAGAGGCTTATCAAATTTTCCAACCAACATTCACCATTGTTCCCCACGCAACTGGACCAAAAAATAACACGAGGCTGTATGTTGATCCTGCCCCCTTGCCTCAGGTGGTACTCGGCTGGCGAACAGTCGTGAATATAAAGGTGGGAGCCCACAAACGAGGCTTTGTCGCTACGATTAATATTTAAACAAGGGATGGAAAGGGATGGGACAGGTTGGGTTGTCGATAGATTGGTTTGATTAAAAAAAATATATTTTGAAGAAAGTTAGTTGGTGAAGTGGTTTCTATGCCAGGAGGTCGTGGGTTTGTTTCGAACCCAAGACAAATGTTTGAGAGATGAGAACGATCATTTGTTCTGTGTCTGGGTGTAATTTATCTATAATATGTATTCAGAAATATATAAGTATGTTTATCAGTTGTCTAGTACTTATAACACAAGCTCTGCTTAGCTTGAGACTAAACGGCGTTGTGTGATAGTTGCAGATTAGTAATTGGTATAAATCAGGCCAGGGGCGCCGACTTTTAGAAAACCTTATGGGTGCTCATGCTCATTTGATGACTCGAAAAAGTGGCGAAGTGTGAGAAGAAAAAAGCACACGATCGACCGACAAATAAATAAATGTCCTACTTAAATACTCCGTTACCACTCGGCCACCACTGCTCCATCGATTTATCTATAATATGTATGTATTTAGAAATATATAAGTATGTTTATCAGTTGTCTAGTACTCATAGCACAAGCTCTGCTTGGTTTGGGACTAGAGAGCGTTGTGTGATAGTTGTGGAATATTATTATATTCCATTCCTATTATGATTAGATTAACTTTTTTTACTTTCCGTTCAACTGATTTTGACTTCTATTCCGTAGGCATAAAAAGGCTGGCATTTAAAGCAAAACAAGTGTTTGCAATACCAACTATTGACGTGTACCAGCCAGCCAGCCAGTAGCTGCCAGTTTTCACGTCACCAACGCTATAAAAGTTAAAGTCAGTTGAACAGACAGTGGAAAAAGTTTGTTTAAATTTATACACCATAAAAAATACAATAGTACTTTAAAATTAATGGATGCTGATTAAACAGACTTTTTTGTTTAACCGACTTCAAAAAGGAAGAGGTTGGATGTATTTTTTTTATGAATATTCACCGATTTTTCGATCAATTGTGGGCCGATGTTGAAATATTTTTTTTCGATTGAAAGGTTATGGGTACCAAGTTGGTTCCATTAAAATATTGATATGATCTGATCATGAACTTCGAAGATATGGAACAGAACTCCTCATATATGATCACAGCAGAACCGTCGTAACAAGTAAAATCGCTTTGTTAATACGTGCAGTCGATGACTGACTGAAAGAAGAGGGGGAATATATCGAACTGATCTGATGATGAAGCACCAGAACTCTGTAATAAATTAATGTGGACTAACCATGTTTGAGATTATTAGAATTGTCATGAGATGCACTCTGGCTATAAGGTATTTCAGAGAGGCTGAGGGGTACTTTTTAGTGGTGGTACCATAACAAAAAACATACAACCGACTTCAATGTAAAAAAACACTGAAAAGTGCAAAATTACTTTAATTTCGGACGTCGGTGTTAAATAACGAAGAGACAAAACTATTATAGAAACACCGAGTCTTCTATATATATAAAAGAATACCATTCACTGATTAATCACGAAATCTCAGAAACTACAACACCTACAAACTTAAAATTTGGCAGGTAGATTCCATATAGGGTGTAGATATCCGCTAAGAACAGATTTTACGAAACTCCACCCCTAAGGGGGTAACACGGGCTACCTAAGTTTATGTGGATTAACCTTCTTTCTTCTTTCTTTCTTATGTGGAGTAACCTACTTCCACGCGGGCGAAACCATTGGCTAAATAAAAAATTACTAAGTCAGCCACAATCAATGAGCGTTTAAATGATACTGTCTTAACCACTGGATATCTTATGTGTAAACCAATTTCTGGATGGTAATAAAAAACAACCTCGAAGGCTAAGGCAGAAGCTCCGCTTCGCACTGCTCCGCATTGCTTCCGCCTTAGTCTTCTTACCTAACCTGTCTGTGTCGGAGTGCCCTAAAATTTCTCGCTCTTGGAATAAAAAAAAATTAAGTAAGCGTTGTGAAAAAGACGAATTAGTTTATTAGAAGCTATCTCATTTCCACATTGATTAGTTATACATTGAAATTTTTTCCTATTTCCTATTTCCTTATTACCTTTATTCTTAATTTCCTTCCTCCCTGATTTCATTCTTTTCTTCATGACATTTTTCTTTCTTTCCTTCTTTCTTTCTTTCCTTCTTTCTTTCTTTCCTTCTTTCTTTCTTTCCTTCTATCTTTCTTTCAGTCTTTCTTTCTGTCTTTATTTCTTCCTTTCTTTATGCAAAAAAATACTTCTTGAAATTGTGAATGGCATTGTGCTGTTCTACGAGTCCACTGTGATCGAAATCGCGAACCATCAATCAATTCTATCGACACCGCTAATCCACCGTCACTCGCCCAGCCCTACCGCCACAGGCGATGCGAGTTCCAATTAGCTAAAATAAACATACGGCTCCGTAGATACCGGAGGACACACAGACACACAGGCTGGGGATAATACTTGAGAGTTAGGTCAATAAACTGGTTCAAAACTCTTTGGTGAGCCGCGGAATCGTGCAGAGATCAAACGACTTTGAATATTGACTAAAATTAAAATATTGGTTAAAGAACTTGGCGGGGGAAAGTTCAAAATGATCTTTAGGGTTTTGTAACTCAATGGACAAAAACGGAACCCTAATATTTTAATCATAATAATAATCATAATCGTTTATTTTGTTTGTAAAACATAGGTATTATAGTACTTAAATCTCAGCATGCAGCAGCATAGTAACAAATATTTAAAATCATAATATAGTATCAAACAATTAAATAGAACTTTCAAAAAAAAAATAGAATGTCAAAAAATTAAATAGAATGTCAAAAAATTAAATACAATGTCAAAAAATTAAATACAATGTCTAAAAATTAAATACAATGTCTAAAAATTAAATACAATGTCAAAAAATTTAATACAATGTCAAAAAATTAAATATATTGTCAAAAAATTAAATACAAAGTCAAAAAATATATTTATAGGATTCCTTTGTTGTCCGTCTGTTAAGACCCTTTTTCTCTAGATTTCGTGGAGGCATTAAGCTGAGATACTGAAGTATGATACTCCTTGAAGCAGTTAAAAAATCAAACTTCGAAGGTTAATCAGGCAATCTGAAGGTAAAGCCATTATGCTTCATTTATGGCGCATATTTTGACGCTCGCAAGAAAATAAAAACTTATACTTAGGGTATTTATCGGCGGCAACGATCTCTCGCGCCGGGTCTTGGTCTGGAGCGAGGAGAAGATGCTGCCGGTCGCCTCCTTCTGCGAGGCAGTAATGTTAGCAAAGGCCTCAGCCACCGGGATCCCGATCCCGATTTCCAGCTACTGTAGGCGCGGGCTCGCGGACGGCGAGCAACGGTTAGCTCGTCGCCCGACCGTCCGGTAACCGTCCAGACCGAGCCCAAGTCATCGACGGCGCGTAGTGTTCCATCCGCGCCTTAAGGAGATGTCGACCAAGCTGTAGGGGCCCAGCAGGGTTGAAGCCTACTGGGGCCATGGGTTTGCTTCTAAAAGGAAAAACCGTCACTGGAATGCAAAGCAAGAAAGAAACATAGAAGTGGGTTTTAGTCAGTAAAAGTCTGACACGCCCTCCCGCTCCGCCCAAGGGCGATCATTGGATGATTTTACAGCTAAAAAAAACTAGGCAAGTTTAGTTACCCATGAAAACAGTTCAATTCTCGAATTGAGCTTCGAAGATTTTTCCGATTTAATTTTTTTTTTTTGTGGCGTAACCACAAATTTACAGTTTTTAGACTGTACAAAAATCTTGAAACTGCAGTAATAATAATAATATAATAATAATAAATTCTTTATTTGCGTAAAACATGGTATTAAATGGTGTTACATAGAATTGGAATGGTACAAACATGTTTAGCTATTTTATGATATAGCATGCAAAATTTTAAAGTTTTATGAAAGTATCATTAAGGTACATAGTTACAAGCAAAATGTTGGGAGAAAATGGATCAACATTTCTTATCCATAAATTCTTTTAAATTGTAAAAACTAAATTCATTTAACCACTTGTGCAATTTAATTTACAACGATCTTAGACTTAATGTTTTGAAGTGGCTTGGAATATGGTTATAAATACGTACACACTTTAGTCTTGTTTTGAGTATCGAATTTACTTTCTTTATTTTAACATAGGCTGATAGTCAATCACAAATGGTACCACCATTACTTTGAATGTCCTCACCTTCCCCTCCGAGCTAAACATCCGTTAGGCACTCCGAGCCCTCTATACCCTCAGTAATTAGTTCTGTATTCCTCCGAGGTTTACGGATGAAGAGTTTCAATTAGAAATCTGATGTTATTCTTTAATTAAGATTTTTATTTTGATTTAATTGTTGGGAGATAAGATTTGAATGGGATGATTGACTGTTAAATTATTTTTGTATATTTTTTGTATTTTAAAGTTTTAGTATTGGCATGTAATAATATTTAAATACTACAAAAAATTTTAGCCCGCCGGTGTCGGGAACTTGGTCAGCTACCAGTGTTTAGCTACCATATATGTATATCTATACTTATAATAAATCTGTAGAAGTAAAAATTCTGTACATTGAAAATATTAAAAAAATAAATGGCCTGCCATTTATTTATTAGTTTGTGTGATGAGCACGATCATTTTTGTTCTGTGTCTGGGTGGAATTTATTTATACTTATAATAAATCTGTAGAAGTGAAAATTTTGTACATTGAAAATATCAAAAAAATAAAAGACAGGGAGAGACCGACACCGAACCCAAAACTGTGCTAAAAAAATTTTTTGTTTGCCTGTTTGTTCAGGCATCACGCAAAAACTACTGGTTCGATTACGATAAAACTTGGTATAATTAATCTTTAATATACTGGGAACCCACGCGGGCCCAGTGCGGGTTGGTGGATGTCACATGTCTTCGAATTTTTGGTTCTTGGACATGCCGGTTTCCTCACGATGTTTTCCTTCACCGTTTTGAGAGCAGTGGTGATGAAATAAATTACCCAAAGTAATGCGCCTGGCTGGGTTGGAACCCAGTACACCTCGTAAGTCGAGGCCGTTACCACTCGGCTACCACTGCTGCACACAACAAAAAACTAATAAAAACATGATAAACTCATAAATATAAATTCACGAATTTTATCTATCTCTTCATTATTTATTATATTATTTAAATAGACTATTTAACGTCCGTAAGTGTGTTCGACGATTATGTTTACCTTGGACAGACAGTCCAGTTGGGTAGATCTAATTTCGAAAAAGAGGTCAACCGTCGAATCCAACTCGGCTGGGCAGCGTTCGGGAAGCTTCGCGGTATCTTCTCATCCAATATACCACAGTGTCTCAAGACGAAAGTCTATGACCAGTGCGTGTTGCCAGTGATGACATATGGTTCCGAAACGTGGTCGCTCACAATAGGCCTCATCAGAAGGCTCAAAGTCACCCAAAGGGCAATGGCTTTCCATTGCCCTTTGGGTGACTTGGGCTATGCTCGGAGTTTCATTGCGTGATCGAATCAGAAATGAAGATACCCGCAGGAGAACCGAGGTTGCCGACATAGTACGAAGAATCGCCAAACTTAAGTGGCAATGGGCAGGGCACATTGCTCGCAGAACGGGTGGCCGTTGGGGCCGAAAGGTTCTGGAGTGGCAACCGCGTACCGGAAGACGCAGTGTTGGAAGGCCCCCTACAAGGTCGACCGATGACCTGGTGAAGGTTGCGGGAATCCAATGGATGCGAGACGCACAGGATCGTTCTTTGTGGCGACATTTGGGGGAGGCCTATGTCCAGCAGTGGACGTCAATCGGCTGAAATGATGAAGTATGTTCGTGACCTTTCTTTTTGTAGTGTGTAATTTTTAATCTACTTCTAAAAAAGGAGGAGGTTCTCAATTCGGATGTTTGTATTTTTTTTTTATGTTTGTTCGCGCATAACTTCGTCGCTTGCCAACCGATTTGAAAAATTCTTTATTTGTTGGAAAGGGTATACTTCTCAAATGGTCCCATAGTCACCAAATCGGGATCTGATGATGGAATCTTGGCGAAATCGAGGGAACTCCTCAAATATTATAGGCAACTATATAGTGATTTTAGAATTTTCATCCTGAACTTAAGCATTTACGGTCAAAAAGTAACATTTGATGAAGTGAAATCGGTTATTTTTTTTTGTGTAAAAAGCATTTTATGAATATTATAGTTTATACGATTGTGTGAGGCACGAATAAACATTTTTTCTTTCTTTCTTTCTTTCTTAAACACTAATAACACAAAGTAATGAGCCTGGCTATGTTCAAACCCGCAACTCGTAAGTCGGGGTCGTTTCCACTAGACCATCAGTTTTACCATTGATCTCGAAATACATTTATAAAGTTCGCTAATAGCTGAACGCCATTCAAAACATCATTCGATCTCTGTCAGTTTCAAAGGGTTTACAAAAATAGATATAGGTCCTCTTTACACGCACCTATTTACTGATCATTAGAGCAGTCGATGATGCACATAGCTTTTGCAAGTAGAAAATTATCTCAAGGAAACAGAATAGAATAAACTATATTATACACCAAAAAACTTTTTCCAAAAAAAAAATACGACTTCACTTTAAAAAAGAACACTAAAAGGATCAAAATAACTTTAATTTTGGAAGTCGGTATTTCTCGGTATGGGTTGTTTCTTATTTAACACCGACTTCCGAAATTAAAGTTATTTTGATCCTATTAGTGTTTTTTTTTTTTTAGTGAAGTCGGTTATATTTTTTTTTGTAAAAAGGGTTTTTATTTCACACTTTTTAGTTGCGATACACTTATATATAACCAGAGTGCCTATTTCTCATGATAATTCCAATTAACCTAGCAATAGGTTACATTGTTTTATTACGAAATTCCTGTGTCTACATTCCACCTTCTGGCTCCATCATCAGATCAGTTCAATAGTACATTATAGCCAAACTGCATTTCACGACAATCCTTATAAGCACAAACACGGCTAGGATACATTGATTAATTACAGATTTTCGGGGCCTATCTTCCAGCTCCATCATCATCATCAGGTCACTACGATGATACTATTTTCAACATAACTATTTATAACTATTTATTTATTTGTATTGTCATAATCGCATAGGTAACTATCTTCATTGTGATATCTATGTGAGTATGAAGTTCCGTTGGCAATTTCTGGTCTTCTTAATCAGTTTCACTTCATCAAGTGTTACTTTTTGACCATAAGTGTTTAAGTTCTTGATGAAAATATCAAAATCGCTTTACGTTTTCCTATAAAATTTGAAGAGTTCCCTCGATTTTGCCAAGATTCCATCATCAGATCCCGACTTGGTGACTATGGGACCATTTGGAAAGAATACCCTTTCTAACAAAAAAAGAATTTTTCAAATCGGTTGGCAAGCGACGAAGTTATGCGCGAACAAACATAAAAAAAAAATACAAACATCCGAATTGAGAACCTCCTCCTTTTAAGAAAGTCGGTTAAAAAGCGAAACCAACAACAACAACTACATAGTGATTTTGGTATTTTCATCGAGAACTTAAGCATTTACAGTCAAAAAGTAATATTTGATGAAGTGAAACTGATGAAGAAATGATAAATGGTCAACGGAACTTCATACTCACATAGATATCACAATTAAGATAATTAAGCGACTAAGACAATACAAATAAATGAATAGTTCTGAATAGTTACGTTGAAAATGGTATCATCGAAGTGATCTGATGATGGAGCTGGAACGTGGAAGGTAGATACAGATACAGGAACTTTATAATAAAACAACGTAACCTAGCAGTGTTTGTAATAATTGGAATTGTCATGTGAAATAGGCACTCTGTTTATAAATGTATCGCAACTAAAAAGTGGGAACGAAAACTTTTTACAAAAAAAATAAAAAATAACCGACTTCCGAAATTAAAGTTATTTTGATACTTTTAGTGTTTTTTTTAGTGAAGTCGGTTATTTTTTTTGAGTATGCGATGGGCAAAAAATGCATATTATGCACCCTACTCTTCCTAGTAAGTTTTATTGGTATCAAGCTCCTAACTAGCCATATGCTAGTCTGGAAGCAGACCGTACCAGTGAGCTAAAAGAATAGATAAACACAGCGTAATCGTGACTTGTGAAATTGCAAGCTCCATTGGTTCCTCCGTGACGTGACGGTACGGAACGATGAGCAAGTTGTCATGAATTTGTCGACTACGACGGAATGATCTTGATACTTGGCAATTCGTTTAGAATAGAATAGAATATACTTTATTGTACACCAAAATAATGACGAAAACTTTTACACTAACTTAAATCTTTGGGTACAAAGGCGGTCTTATCGCTGACAGCTATATCTACCAGACAACCTTAGGTGGAATGTAAGAATTTGAAATAGAAAAAAAGGGGGGTAGTATTTTGGATTGAGAGCATGCTCAATCTTCTCTCAGCGGCTTAAATAAAAAAATATCCCAAAGAAACATACTGCCAGAAAAATATCTTGTGTAGGTACTATTTTTAGGGAGGGTTTCATACCTCAAAGGAAAAAACGGTACCCTTAAAGGATTATTTTGTTGTCCATCCACCTGTCTGTCCCTTTGTCAAGACCCTTTCGAGAACGCGTGAAGGTATCGAGTTCAAATTAAAACTGTATACTCAAGTCTGCAGTCCGTTGAAGCTGTGAAAAAATCAAACTTCTGAATTAACGAAAAAAAAAAGATATGGCGGGTTAGGTCGCAAAAAACGTGTATTTCGACACTCTTAAGGGAATCAAAATTCATAGGGTACTTCCCGTTGACCTAGATTTATATATACATTACACATTTATATATTACATATTGGATACAGAAGCTAGTGCACGGTTCCAAATTGGTCATTTTCTAAGGAGAAGAACCGGCAAGAAACTAAATAGTTAATCTTTTAAAAAAAGTGGTTTATGTTGCAATATTTCTATACTACAGTATTAACAGATAGTACCCAAAAGCACAGTAAAAACAATTATATTAAAAAAAAAACGAGTCGGAATAGGAAGTAATCTAAGAATTCGTGGAGTCTACAGTATTCTCACATTCACATTATAAAAAAGAGGCTATATAAAAAAAGCAAAAAAAATATGAATAATTACAACTATCAATAAATGAGGTGTAGTTGAAGTCTAAATAATTAAAAGACTTTTGCAAAGGAAATGTGTAAGAAAAAAAATGTAAATGTTGAAACAAAGATGGAGCAGTTAATAGACGCAATATTAATGAGTTACCAAGGGGCCACATGTGCAGAAATAGTCATTGCCAAACAAGCGTGTCTTCAACATAGTTTTTTTCTCCTTACCAACGGAGTGATGTGGGGCTTTACTTTTTTCTGTCTCAAAGTATCAAACACTTTTATTCGCGGTATACAAGTTCTTGGAGGGGCGTCTTATCAGGGGTTGTAGCATGAATTTTAATATTTAATTAAAAACTTTACCCCAGGGCTGGCCGTTACATTCATATTTAGAACAGTTTTAGTCGAAATTGAGACTAAACTCTTCAAAATTTATGTCAATAACTTTAGGTAATGGGACTGTAAAAATGTTTTGTCATAAAACAAATTAACAAAAAAATTTTTCACAAGAATTAAAATAAACTACTTCACTAAAAAGATCAAAATAACTTTAATATCGGAAGTCGGTGTTTCTCGGTATTTAATGTTTCTAATTGAACAAAGACTTCCGAAATTAAAGTTATTTTGATCATTTTAGTGTTTTTTTAGTAAATTCGGTTTTTTTTGCAAATATTTTTTTATTTCACACTTTTTAGTTGCGATATACTTATAACCAGAGTGCCTATATCTCATGACAATTCGAATTAACCCAAACACTGCTAGGTTACATTGTTTTATTATGAATTTCCTGTATTTACCTTCCACCTTCCGGCTACATCATCAGTCGGTTCGATAGTACTTTATAGCCAAAGTGCATCTCATGACAATTCTAATAAGCCCAAACACGGCTAGAATACATTGATTAATTACGGAGTTCCTGTGCCTACCTTCCGGATCCATCATCAGATCGGTTCGATAGTACCTTATAGCCAAAGTGCATCTTGTGACTATTTTAATAAGCCTAAACACGGCTAGGTTACATTGATTAATTACGGAGTTCCAGTGCCTACCTTCCGGCTCCATAATCATCATCAGTTCACTTCGATGATACCATTTTTAACATTACTATTTAGAACCATTTATTTATTTGGATTGCATTAGTCGCTGAACTATCTTCATTATGATATATATGTGAGTATGAAGTTCCGTTGGCTATTTTTGGTCTTCTTCATTAGTTCCACTTCAAAAAAATATACAACCGAATTGACAAGCTCCTCCTTTTTTTGAAGTCGGTTAAAAAAAGGAATTATAAGCCTCATATATGGAGTGCGCTTAGATGATACGACCCTTATATTAAAAAATTGTTGAAATTTTAAAAATATGTTTTTAGGGTTTCGTATCTCAAAAGGAAAACGGTAACCCTTATAGGATCACTTTGATGTCCGTCTGTGTGTCTTTCTGTCAAGACCCTTTATCTCGGGAACTCGTGGAAGTATCAAGTTGAAATTAAAACAATATACACCGGTTTGTGGTCCCTCGAAGCTGTGAAAATAATCATCAAACTTCTAAGTTAACGCATAAAAATATATATACGGCTGTTTATGTAGACGTACAAAATTAGGTTAAAAAAAGAATGAAATAAAATATTAAAAGTAGCCTTTTTAATGTTCCCACTGCTGGGACTCAGGCATTCTCTAGGAGAGGGAAAGGGCAGTAATCCACAACGTGGTCCCACTGCGGGTTAGTGAATGTCACATGCCTGCGAATTTTTGGTTCTAGGACATGTCAGTTTCCTCACGATGTTTCCATTCACCGTTTTGAGAACCGTGGTGATGAAATAAATTACACATAGTAATGCACATGGCTGGGTTTGAACCCGCGACCTACAACTCGTAAGTCGAGGCCGTTACCACTCGGTCACCACTGCTCTAAACCTTACCTAAACTGCAATCAAAATTAAAAGTTTACACACACAATACGCTACAAAAATATTCAACAGAATTATCTCAGCTCACTCCCTTTACACTTGACCGTTAATACATACCGAATAGGGGTCGAATCTCACCCCTCTTTCAACCCTCAAGCTACAAAACAGATAAGCACAGAAATTCAACTCCATACAATGAGTGAAAACGCATGCATACACGCAACAAGACAGAACAGCCCCTCTAGCCAAGTTACAATCGTATCGTTCGCGCCGTACGCTTCGAGTAGGCCACGCCTCCTATTCCTTTGTTCTGACCACGTGATTGAGCGTTGAGATGACGTCTGAATAAAGGAATCGGAGGCGTGGCCTACTACTACTACTGCGTGTTTGCACCTAAATACAGTCACAATCACAATAAATATTAAAAAACTTTTTACAACAAAATTATATAACCTTTTGAAAAAAACTTTTTACAAAAAAAAAAATACCGGCTACACAAAAAAAAAAACACTAAAAGGATCAAAATAATGTTATTTTGGAAGTCGGTGTTTCTCGGTATTGTTTGTTTCTTATTTAACACCTATTCCTAATGGATCCAATCATCACGGCGTGGCCTACTCGAGGCTGGCTTAACAGACTTCAAAAAAGGAGAAGGTTATCAATTCGGTTGTTTGTTTTTTATGACTATGTCGTTTATGGACCGGTTTGCAATTTTTTTTTTCTTCTTGAGTGTATGCTTTCCGATTGGTCCCATTTTTTTCAGAATTCAGTTCTGATGATTGGATCCATGAGGTGTTAAATAAGAAACAAAAAATACCAAGAAACACCGACTTCCGAAATTAAAATTATTTTGATCCTTTTAATGTTTTTTTTTTAGTGAAGTCGATTATTTTTTTTTTTTTGGGAAAGGTTATTTTTTTAAACGGTTATTGTGACTGTATTTTTGGTGTAAACCAATGTGTGACTTCAACGTGGTTAAATGTCATCTAACTACTTTTTTATTATTTCGTTCTGTACTTGACCTGATTCTGTAAAGGCACATGCAAAAGTGCATGGGTAGTACAGAAACAAAATCGCGTGAAGCGGGAAATGACGCCATCTAGCGTAAAACCAGATTGAAATGTTCCTATCGACAATATTACATTTTACTGTTAATAGATGGCGTCGCTGTGTTTCAAATGATTAATTCTTAATTTATGCTTGTTTTTTTACTTTCTTTTTGTTCCTTTAAACATTGAAATAATTTATAGTTTCTTTTAAAGAGATGAAGATATTAAAATTGAATATCAATTTATAAATATTTGATTATCTATGTGTTAGTTTTCAAACTTGAGAGGGTAGGTTGAATATGGATTTAAAAATAATAACTAGTAGGTAGTATAAATAATACTTAGACCAGAGTTATGAAATAGCTCAATTGATTGTTCGCTAAGTTAATTTCGATTATCTCGTTCTAGCACTTTTCGTTGGATTTTATTTTTAACCAGGTGGTTTACTTATTCTACCAAAATGAGTAGATATGAATTGTTGGATTTAGTAAAAAGAGCTCAAATAATTGCTATGCATGATCAAAGTAAAAACTTGTCAGAAAAAGCCAGAGAGACCGGTGTAAACGTAAGTAGATTTTTATTCTTCTTATATATAACAAAAGCCTCCTATATAATAATCATTATTGGGTATTATATATTTCTGTTTTATTGTTGCAGAGAAAAATTGTTGTTCTATGGGTATGACGATTTGAAGAAGAGGGTTCTTTGAAACACCATAAAAGAGCTGGCAGACTACTTAAAACTAATAAATATGTTGCAGCGTCAAACCATGATAAGGGAGTACGAAGAAAATCGACGTCTGTCGACGAACCACTATGCTGTTTTTTTTTTGACACAAGCGTTGACACTGTTCGTTGTGCTCTTCATACTTAGTGATAAGATGCATTATCGGAGGCATGCTGTGAAATCCTTGCTATATGGATCACATAAACTTTGATTAGAGTAATGTCATCTTTACTGATGAAAAAACTTTTAAGTCCAATGAACACGGACGGTTATGTTTGTGGCGTCAAGATGATAAATAATTATAATACTGAATTAATATTATTTACTCAGTATTTATTCTCTGTATTAACTGGAGACCTTGTTATGTGTGTTTAACTTAATACCCTAAAACCACTTAAAAAAGTTATGAACACTTGATATATTGTTGTGCAATATTATAGTTTTTAGCCTACATTTAATCCTTTTGATTTTTTGATAAAATTATCTGGTATCTCAAAAGTTTGTTTGTTAAGGTTACATAAGCTTCAATCCTCTTTCCAATTTTGGAAACGAATAATTAAGCTATGTCCTCAATAAGAAGTTATATATAATATTATAATCTTATTCGGTGATTAATAAATGGTGATTGTTAAATTTGAATAAGAAATTGTAAGAAATAAAAACATATTATTTTTTTAATAGTGCCTTTTTGTTTGATGAGCCTGTTTACCTTCATTTTTTTCATTTTGCTGAGTAACTACCTACTTGAATATTATATTACAAATAAATATCCATTTGTTAGCTTTGATATAATATTCCTACCGATTTCTTTTGTTTGTTTATATTTATTATACACAACTTACAAAAAGTTGAGAGTACTACGTGAGATTCGAACTCACGGCTCATTGATTTACGCATAGCACATGCTAAACCGCTAGGCCAACTTGACTCTAATTGAAATGATGAAATTATGAACTACAATCAATTGTTGATGACAATGACGACGCATGTGTCTATTTTCTGTCAAACTAAAAGTCAAGTTTATATTTTGTGAGATTGCCTTTGGACGCCACTTAGCTGTGAAGAAGCCAACGCCATCTAGTTTAATTTTCGAAAACTTGAACTTTAACGTGCAAGGGAAAATAGGCATTAAGGTATCCAAGCACTTTTGCAGGCCTGTGTACATCTATCAGTCAAACATGAACTGAACAATCAACTTATGAAAATTGAAAACACTCGTTCTAAAAATAAATTATTTGAATTTGAAGATTTGACCTTCTGGTATTATTTCATTGGCAAAACAACCCCTTAAGGTGTGAGCACAATTCCATGTTAATAGGGACTTACAAACCATAAATCTATATTTTCCTTTATGTAAAAGGCATTAAATTACATTCATGTGAAAAGTGTCAAGATCATTCGTCGGCCTAACTTTTGGACATGTTTTTGTCGAACTTGAAGGATGATAGGGAGAATTATGTTTATTGAAAGTAGAGTATGAAGTTTTGTTGAATAAAGACGGGATGGTTCACGCGTTGTTGAAGCAGGGTTTGAGCGATTGACAGGGGCCCAAGTCTACTATTTTAATAAAATTCGTCATTCCAACACGATCCGATTCGGTCAATGGTCTCGTACTAGAGTTGTGGTAGAATGACAATATCGAGCTTATTAAAAACAATAACTAAACAATGACGTTTTAATGTTAGGTCACTGATCAAAGGAATTGTCAAAATTTTTGCAGATTACCGCTTACGGCAGATATTCATTTGTCAATATGTACGAGATTACCATTCTGTGCTACTTCTTTCAATGGAGTGTCAGTGGTCGACTACGACCTTGTCCAAAACAACAATTATAAAATCAATGATAGAACATTCTGACACTATTGTAATAGCAGAATTGAGGCCCTGCTATGCTGCGTGTCGCAGGTTTTTTTTAGGAGAGAAAATCATCAGTGACACCTCCCACTCTTGGGTGGTTCGAAAGGGTGTGTCAGACTTTTACTGACTAAAAATCCACTCCTGTTCCTTCTTTGCCTTTCATATCAGGGCCGGGTTTTCTTTTCAGAAGTGAACCTATGGCCCCAGTAGGCTTCGACCCTGATGGGCTCCTACAATTTGCTGACACCTCCTGAGCTGACAGCTCGTTGAGGCGCGCGTGGAACACTGCACGCCGTCAACGACTTGGTCATGGTCTGGACGGTTACCGGACATTGTCCGGCGTGATTGCCGCTCCCTCGCGCGTTCACTTGCGGCCTCCTGCTTTACTAGCATTACTGCTTCGCAGAAGAAGGCGACCGCCTGCCGCTCCTCCTCGCTTCGGACCATGGCCTGTACCAAGGCCCGTCGCGAGAGATCGTTGCCGGGCGTTACTTCCGCACGAATCTGGTGCAGGAACTTTCCTAACTGACCATGCTTGGTGAGAACCGTCGTCATGCTTCTGGCATACTTTCAGCTGGGCCACCAGTCGTTTTCGCGCCGACAGCGCCCACACCGGCGCTCCATAAAGGGCCATGGACTGAATGATGCCTGCGTAGAATCGTAGGTTGGACAGGAGCCGCTTAAGGGCAGCCCCAGTCCAATTCAGTTTGGGAGCCAGACGTCGGAACTGCTTCTCGAAATTCCACCGAGAAATATAAGAGCTGGATTTCGAGTAATTGTATTGAAAAATCTATTTACAATACTGCATACCTATGTATTTAGTTCGTGACGATGGCTAAGTATGTATCGACAATAAATAGCTATCGAGTTGAAGTTCTGCCAACTAAAGATTGATTACCAATGACAGTTAATATTGTTCGCATACATAGCTTTGGCGCTGGGTTTGCTTGTGGTCTTCTTGAAAATGTTCGACTTGTTTTACTAGGCAAGAGATTAATTATCAATTAAAATAGTTACCTACTAATTACGAGTATATACACATAACCCCGAGTTCTTAAAAGGCGTTTTGGGAACGCATTTATTGTGCGTAGCGGGTCTCAAGTCTGCTATTACAATAATGTCAAAATGGTCTATAATTGATTTCATAATTGTTGATTTTGACAAGTCTGGTAATCTACCATATAGCATAATCGTATAGCATACGTCAGACATTCATTTGTCATTACCTACGAGATTACCATTCTATGCCACTTCTCTCAATGGAATATCAGTGGTTGACCATTGGAAAGTCATAATGACGCCATTATATTAGTAGATTACCAAACTTGTCAAAATCAAAAATTATGAAATCAATGATAGACCATTCTGACACTATTGTAATAGCAGACTTGAGGCCCTGTAGAGTCGCGGGAATCTGATGTATGCGAAACGCATTGGACTGGTTATTGTTTATATTTGGGAGACGCCTATGTCCTACTGTGTACGTACTTCTGTTGAAATGATAATAATACACAACAATACAATACGATTTCGCTGATGTATTGAATCTTCTGTCATTAATATTATGAGTACGACACACAGGCCTTAAGAATTACTAACATTATCACATACGGTGGGTAGCTCGCCGTCTGGTCGTCCGTTAACCGTCCGGACTGACCCGGAGACGTCACCAGCGCGTAGTGTTCCACGCGCGCCTCAAAGAGATGTCAGCAAAATCGTAGGGGAAATTCCTGAACAGGGAACCTGCTGTTCTAGAACGTAAAGGGCAGCTAGAAGACCCAGGTGTGGTTTTAGTCAGCCTTCAGTCGCCCTTTGCGTTCATGGATTGCAGTAACTCTCAACAAACCGTTCATGGGATAATTTCATGACGTATTTATGGTATTTTATGATTAACTAGCTTCTGCTAGCGGCTTCTGGCAGCAGCTTCCGCCAGCAGCTATTGCCAGCAGTTTTTGCTAGAGGCTTCTGCCAGCAGCTTCAGCCAGCGTCTTCTGCCCGCGGTTTCTACCGTAGGCTTCTGCCAGCACTTCTGTCCGCAGCTTTTGCCTGCAGCTTCTGCCAGCAGCTTTTGCCCGCAGTTTCTGCCGGCAGCTTCTACCAGCAGCTTCTGCCAGCGGCTTCGCCTGCTTGAATGTATTTTTCTCCACTTTGGATCCCCATTTCTCCCCTTAGGGCTCCGAGTTTTGAAAACTACTCTTTTAGTGCCCGCCTACATCAAAAAAGAAAACTTTGTGCAAAATTTCATGCTCCTAGTGCCAATAGTTTAGGCTGTGCGTTGATATGTCAGTCAGTCAGTTTCTCCTTTTATACGTATCTATTTAGATTATTAATTGATATAAACTAGTGCTTGACTGCGATCCCACCTGATGGTAAGCAGTGATACAAACGTTTATGATGAGGCGCCTATTCACTCTAGCCTTGAAGACTAAATTACAATCGGACGGGAAGACCGCAGCAGGCAAATTGTTCCAGTCCTTCGATGTATGTGTTTTTTTTTATTGGTTGGGAAAATCATCTTACGACAAATCCCGCTCTTGGGCGGAGCGGGAGATAGTGTCAGACTTTTACTGACTAAAAACCCACTCCTGTTCCTTCTTTGCCTTCGTCCCAGGGCCCCGGGTTTCGCTTTCACACTACCCGTGCCTCAGTAGGCTTCAAACCTGCTGGGCCCCTACGATTTGCTGACATCTCCTTGAGGCGCGCGTGGAGCAGTACGCGCCGTCGACGACTTGGGCTTGGTCCGGACGGTTACCGGAAAGTCGGACGGCGAGCCACCCATTGCTCGCCGTTCACAAGCCCGCGCCTACGGTGGCCGTAAATCGGGATCGGAATCCCGGCGGCGGTTAGAGCGTAAGGACCGTTGCCTCACGCGATCGGCCACCTCCTTTGCTAGCATTACTGCTTCGCAGAAGGAGGCGACCGCCTGCCACTCCTCCTTTCGATGTATGTATGTATTTTAGTTCATGTCCGTCATCCCAGTGCGCTGTATGTCAGTTGTCGAGCGTCTGTAATAAGAATAGAATACCATAAATCTTGTCCAATTGAATTTAGGACGTATTTAGTGCATGTTACTGTTTTATTTTGTTTGTCTGTTCTGTTAGGAATTTTTAATTTAGATAAACTAGACTAAATTCCTTGATATCAAAGCTTCCATTCGTTTTTAAATTTTGGATTCGAGTTTGCACACTTTCGAATAAAAAAACTCTAGAAAACAAAGTTTTAATTGCGAGCAATTGGTGGCTCGCCGTCCGACCGTCCGGTAACCGTCCAGACCGAGCCCAAGTCGGCGACGGCGAGTACTGTTTCACGCGCGCCTCAAGGAGATGTCAGCAAATCGTTGGGGCCCAACAGGGTCGAAGCCTACTGGGGCCACGGGTAGTGTGAAAGTGAAACCCGGGGCCCTGGGACGAAGGCAAAGAAGGAACAGGAGTGAGTTTTTAGTCAGTAAAGTCTGATTCTATTTTGTACTCCGCCCGAGTGCGAGATTTCTCATAAGATGATTTTCCATCCTAAAAAAATGGGAATGCAAAAGATGATTTTATTTTGTGATATTTCCTCGTATATCGAAGGAATGGAACAATTTGCTTGCTGTGGTCTTCATATCGAATTATAATTTAGGTGTCTTCAAGTCTAGAGTGAATAAGCTCTTAAGGGAATACAACTCGACATACATTTTCACTGTTTTTTCACACAACCGCTCTTACGCGATTATGACGTTATTATACAAACATAGTTATTTTGAAAACATAGTATATTGTGGATACTATCTAGGCTTCTATTGAATTCAACGTCTTAATTTGCGTAAAACTAATCCAGTAAAGACCTCTGAAAATCTACTATTTTGCATGAACGTTGACACTTCAACAAAAATTTTAAAAAGTAAAAAAAAATAACAATAATTTAAGGCTTTTATTAAACTTGTGCGCAATTTCGAAAATTTGCCTCAACTCAAACCTTGGCCACCGCACATCATAAACTCTAAACACCCACCATTAGCAGTGGACCGGCCAATAACAGTAAAGTTACCCCACCCGAGCATCGAACCAGGGACCCGCTATTAAGCCGTACCTTCTAATTAACTTTAGCTTAAGGGGAGTACAGTTGGGTGATGCTTCATTCAAAATTTTCAATTTTTATCAATACTTATAATAAATCTGTAGAAGTGAAAATTCTGTACATTGAAAATATCAAAAAAATAAATGGCAGGGGTGTTACTAGACCGACACCGAAACCAAAAATGTGATTAAAAAAAATTTTGTCTGTCTGTTTGTTTAGGCATCACGCAAAAACTACCGGTTCGATTACGATGAAACTTGGTATAATTATTCTTTAATATCCTAGGCACCACACTGGGTAATTTTTATTCCGGAAACTTTTCCGTAAAACAAACTTAATTTTGCGGTTCGATCCCTAGACCCGATTACTGTACCAACCACAAATAATAAGTTTGTCGTAGGTTACGTCAACCGCAGTGGAGTTCACTAAGGGGCGCTGCACACGGCTAAGATACTATAATATTTTATCTTAAGATACAATATCGCTCGCCTTATACTACAATGGACTATCACACAAGATATTTCATATTTTCGTATCTCAAAAACCTAATAAAACCATTTTTGACTTTTATGCGGACGAAGTCGCGGGCAAAAGGTAGTCCAAATTAAGTATGTTGTCTAGTACTCATAACACAAGCTCTGCTTAGTTTGGGACTAGATGGCGTTGTATGAAAGTTGCAGAATAAAGAATTAGTACTATAGAAAAATATTTTAATACAAAGCCGCTATGAGAGTCGTCCCCTTAACTAACACATTAAAATGTAATCTACGAGTAATTTGAGCTTCCTTTTAATCCCAGAGATTTTGCGAATTTCCCTAGCGTTTTATATTTATGGTTTAAAGTAGAATTAGCAAGAAGATTGAGATAAAAATATTCTAGACTGGTTTGAAATAGGTTTAAAAAAAACTGGACAAGTGCGAATCAGACTCGCGCACTGAGGGTTCCGTACAAACTTACCTATGAAAACACTTCAATTCCCGAATTGAATTACGGAAATTTTTCCGAATCGCAAAAAAGATTTTTTTTCTGTGACGTAACTACAAATTAACAGTTTTCAGATTTATTCCTATACCTGTGCTATAAGGCCTTGCTTTATGCTACATTTCAAGATTCTGTGGTTTTTGGTGGGATTTCTTCAAGTGAAGTTCAATGGCCGTTTTAATTATTCGCAATTGATTCCTAGTGGATATTGTGATGTAAAATTGGTGTAGTTTTGTATCTCAAGTGTCTGCGCAACTGGACAACATGTGGAATCATTGAAACAGTCGCGATCTTGGTAAAATGGAGCTAAGAATTTTATTTATTTATTTTATAATTTATGTACACACATGAATAAAGGAAGAAGATACATTCTGATAAAAATTGTACAAAGGTACTGCTTATTTCTAAAAGAAATTTCTTCCAGCAGACCTACGAAAGGAGAAATAGGAAGAAATGTAGACAATAGTGTGTAGAAGTAATAAAAGAAGAGAAAGTGAAATCTTAAATTAAAATAATACCTACTTATAAACTATACATACTATACTATATATACCTTATACTAAAAATAAACACATAATGTATATACATATATAATTAACACACTAGAGAGGAAAGATAGTGCTCTTTTACTTTAGATTTGAAGAGAGAAATTGTTTGCAAATCACGAATGCTAGGCGGAAGAGAGTTCCACAACCTTACTGCATGGACAGAGAAAGAGTAGAACTGCATTTATTGTAGTTTTGGCTATCTTAGCGATGTTTACTGAGAAGTTTGGCTTGATATATTTGCTGCCAAATACTGCAAAAACATTGGAATGTGTGTATCCACATTCTAATGGAAATAATCAACTATTCATACATACTACTACTACTATTCATTCTATATATTTACTGTCCATTCCAGGTTGCCTGGAAGAGATCGCGGAATGCGATAAGGCCGCCCATTGTATGTACGTATGTGTCTTAGTTTAGTGTCCTTTTATATATATACTGGTGTACAATAAAGAATATAATAAATAAATTCATACGAAGACATGGCTTAAAGAACTTAGTATCCAAGCCAAAAAAACTCACATTAAAAAAAAAAAACATTATTCTGGGTCAATGGGAGTACCTTGTAAATTTTGAGTCCCTTGAGAGTGTCGAAATATACGTTTTTTTGCTACATTTCATGGATATTTTTTTCTTTAACTTATTTTTTTTTTATATTTACAGCTTAAAGAGACCGCAGACCTGAGTATTTGGTTTTAATTTCAACTTGATACCTCCATGCGTAACCAAGATAAAGGTCTTGATAGACAAACAAAATAGGGTTCCCATAAGGGTTCCGTTTTTCCTTTTGAGGTAGGGAACCCTAAAAAACACCTATGTTATTTCATCTTATTCGAATCGACGTAAATGAAGTCATTCATCATCATCATCATTTCAGCTGAAAGACGTCCACTGCTGGACATAGGCCTCCCCCAAGTGTCACCACAATGAACGGTCCTGTGCGTCTCGCATCCATCGTACTCCCGCAACCGTTACCAGGTCATCGGCCCACCTTGCAGAAGGCCTTCCAACGCTACGTCTTCCGGTACGTGGTCGCCATTCCAGAACCTTTCGGCCCCAACGGCCATCCGTTGTAAATGAAGTACCTATAAATAAACTTAATTCTGCCTATCCTATGAAGAAAACACACGTGATATGATGTCTTCTTGATAATAACGTCATCTGTTCCTAATAAAATTTGTCAACTTTAATTTAACGTCATCCGCTGTGAAACCATCAAAGTGAATGTGTCACATTAATTTTCGTTCAGCATTTTATGAGATTGAACACACAAATTGATGGGCACCGCTCAGTACCGGATCTGTACTTAGCTAGTGTGGATAATTTTATGGGCCCCATGCACTGAGGAGCCCCGCTTGGACGTACAAAAACCAGTCAGCCTTGAAAAATCATTAAATGTCTTCTCCCACTCTAGAGTTGAGCGAGAGGGCGTTTGTATTCTAGGATCATAGGTTTTCTTTACAGAAAATGTAGCCAGTGAGAGAAGAGACGTTTTATGTCGTTACCATTTTACTGGCCTGTTGGTCTAGTGGTTAGTGGCCCTGACTGCTATGCCGGAGGTCGTGGATTCGTTTTTCGCCCAAGAAAAAAAATATTTGTGTGAGGAGCACGATTAGTTATCCCGTGTATCAGTGTAATTTATCTATAATATGTATGTATTTGAAAATATATTTAAAGTATGTTTATCAGCTACTCATAGCGCAAATTCTGCTTAGTTTGTGACTAGATGGCGTTGTGTGATAGTTGTGGAATATTATTGTTATTGTTCTTTTTTTTTAATTCATATAAACCAGTGCTTGACTGCGATCCCACTTGATGGTAAGCGGAGATGCAATCATTGATGGTCAGGCGCACTAGTTTATTAAGAGCCTATTCACTCTAGCCTTGAAGACACCTAAATTATAGTTGGACGGGAAGACCGCAGCATGCTAAGATTACGTGTGCTCTTAGGACTAAGGGTGGAATTCACCAATAAAACTAATCGCTTAATACTTGTCTGTATTTTATTTTTGTTGTTTTTTTACAAGTGACACTAATGACAGCGGCTAAACGCGATTATGCGAGCCAAACGTTAAAACGCGATTAGTTTTATTGGTGAATTCCGCCCTAAGCTAGCGTGGGGCCCGTAACCAGCTACAGGGCCCACGCTGGCTTAGTCCGGGACTGGTACCATTATAAGAAATGTTCTTGGTAGGACTATTTTAAGCGACTTAGACTTGCGTAAATTAATAGTTTTATTTTGATGCTAAGATAATTTAAATTGCAATGGTGTATTGATATAGCTTGAAGTAAATGATCCAGGTTAGTCCGTGAATTTATTTATTTTTTACGTTTATTTGCAATTTACTGTTCAGTATCGGGTAGTTTGCGGTGGTAGGCCATAGCATCGGCTGCCGGCTTAAAGTTACCACCCACCAGACAAAGCCATGCCGCCAAGCGATCCGTCGTGTTCCGGCGTGATGTCTGGTGAAGCCGTATGGTGGAAGATGGGTCTGAGCAGTTGTGTTGTGACGTATACTGGGTCCGATGCGCCAGCTGTTGTTGTGTCGGACGTTTGATCGTGGAGGGTAGCGGGATCCGAAGCACGGTGGTCCGCTGGCCGACCGCAGGTAGTTGGGGGCCCAAGTAGTGTGCCAGCCACACACGAAAGGCTGCCCCGCCAACTGCGAAAAATCCCAGGGTGGCCCCATCGTGCCGGTTGGCGACCGGGCGTGAGGACCCGATGGCGATCCCTGGGGGGGTTCGGGCGTCCCCGCAGTCTCCAGATCAACCCTCCTTTGACGCAGCAACTCTGGTCGTGTTGTAGGGTTTAAAATCGCATCACCTCGCTCAACTGCCATCTTCCATCTCTCCTATTCACTCCAAAAAAAAATTAAAAATGAAAGGTAAAAAGAAAGGCAAGTGTCTACAGCGGATGCACGTCCTCTCATTTCTAGTGCACCTCTCAAATATTAGAGGGTTGCACTCTAATCTCGATGCGGTCCACCACCATCTTGAGACTGAGAAGCCACACTTGCTTTTCTTGACGGAGACCCAAATTAGATGTCCGTCAGATACGGCGTACCTAAACTACCCGGGATACTCACTGGAGCATCATTTCCTGCAGCGTGCCGGGGTCTGTGTGTACGTCCGTAATGACATCTGCTGTCAGCGTCTCCGTCACCTTGAAGACCCAAATTTATCCACGCTATGGCTGTTGGTGGACACTGGTATGGACAAAATTGTTTATGCCTGTGTCTACCGATCGCACAGCGGTGATCAGGAGACAACTCGGTTGTTCGACCACCTCAGTGAGGCCGCCGATAAGGCTCTGCATCGGCACCCTGATGCGCAGCTCGTCGCTCTGGGGGACTTTAACGCCTGCCACCAAGACTGGCTTTTCCCATACCAGAAGACCGACCATGCTGGGAGAGAAGCGCGAAACTTTGCAGTGTCGATGGGCCTTTCCCAGCTGGTTAAGCAAGCGACTAGGGTGCCTGATGTAGTTGGTCATACTGCCAATTGTTTGGACCTTCTGCTGACCACAGATCCGGACAGATGTATTGTAACGGTTTCCTCACCACTGGGAACTTCAGATCACTGTCTGGTGAAGTCTGTTTCGTGCTTCTCCCCACCTGACTGCGACTCACGTGGTCAACGGAGAATATGGCGTTACAGGTCAGCAGATTGGGATGAGATGCGGCACTTTTTTGCGTCTTATCCTTGGCAGCAGGTCTGCTTCTCTTCTGAAAGTCCGTCGAGCTGTGCAGATGCTATATCCGATGTGATACGTCAAGCTATGGAGTTTTTCATCCCTTATAGAGACGTACCCATCGGAGGCTCAGCTCAACCATGGTTCAACGCCGACTGCGCTCAAGCTGAAGAGCGTAAGCATTCGGCGTTCCTCGCATGGGTTGACGCTCGTGATCGCAAAGCTCCGGATCTGAGCTCAAAGAAGAGAGCTTTCAACCATGCTGCCAAGTCCTACAAAAAGGCACTGAAGAAGGCTCGGTTCGACCGCATTACACATATTGGCGCAAAGCTCTCTGCACAGCCGTCCGGTAGCAGAGCATTCTGGTCCCTTGCCAAATCGGTCGAAACGAACTTCTGTAGGCCCACATTGCCTCCGCTGGTTAAACCTGATGGAACACTGGCTCATACAGCGAGAGAGAAAGCAGGTCTCCTTGCAGCTCTCTTCGCCCACAATTCAAGTCTTGACACTAGCAGTGCTACTCCACCAACTCCACCTCACTGCAACACCTCAATGCCCGATATTCGCATAAGGAACAGAGAAGTTTTGAGAGCACTGTGTCGTCTAGACGTGAATAAAGCTAGTGGACCAGATGGTATACCAGCAATAGTTCTCAAGGCATGTGCGCCCGAGTTGTCTCCTGTATTGACGCGCTTGTATCGCCTCTCATTTAGGACTGGTATAGTGCCCAAGTCCTGGAAGCTTGCCAACGTGCAACCCGTGCCCAAAAAGGGCAGTCGTGCCGATCCTGCCAACTATCGGCCGATTTCAATAACCTCCATACTCTGCAAGATTATGGAGCGTGTGTTGAACTCGCGCCTCCTGGCATACCTGGAAGGTAACGATCTCCTCAGTGACCGACAATACGGGTTTCGCCAAAATCGGTCTACTGGGGACCTACTAGTGTATACCACTCACATGTGGGGCGAGGCCCTCGAGAAGAATGGAGAAGCGATTGCTGTCTCCTTGGACGTCTCGAAGGCCTTCGACAGGGTATGGCACGCTAGCCTTTTGAGTAAGCTTCCAGCGTACGGCATTTCCCCTGGCCTGATTAACTGGGTAAAAGACTTTCTGAGTGAACGGTCTCTCCGAGTTGTTGTCGATGGATGCTCATCAAAGCCCATGACGACTAATGCCGGAGTTCCTCAGGGGTCAGTTCTCTCTGCAACTCTTTTCCTGCTGCATATTAACGATCTGCTGATGCCCGGTATCTATGGGTATGCAGACGATAGCACAGTTGTAGAGAGGTACCTGCCAGGTCCTCGGGCCAGTAAGGAGCAAATTCGGTCCGAACGAGAGGCTATGGTAGAGCGTTCGAATGTCTCACTTCAGGCAGTCTCCAAGTGGGGCGAAACCAATCTGGTTAAATTCAACGCCGCCAAAACACAGGCGTGTCTGTTCACCGCTAAGAGGAGCCCGTTCACCTTGGCTCCCGTTTTTCAGAATGTATCCCTGGAGTGCACCGACCGCCTTCAACTCTTAGGAGTTGAAATTTCCTCAGATCTCAATTTCGGGCGGTTCATTGAGTCCAAAGCTAAGGTAGCTGCTAGAAAACTAGGCGTTCTTGCAAAGGTCCGACGGTACTTCACACCGGGACAGCTTCTAATGTTATACAAAGCACAGGTCCGATCGTGTGTGGAGTACTGCAGTCACATATGGGCTGGTGCTGCAAAATGCCATCTGGCAGCTTTGGACTCAGTGGAAAGGCGTGCGAAGAGGCTAATTGGGGATCCAGATTTGGTTAAGTCCAATCTACAAAGCCTCGAGCACAGGCGCAGAGTAGCCAGCCTATCGGTATTTTACAGGTTACATTTTGGAGAGTGTGCGCGGGAACTGCATGACTTGATTCCGCCATCTCCTTTCTACCATCGGACAAGCCGACGAACGGCGAGTATCCACCCTTACGTTGTTGAAACTTCAACGGTCCGGACTAAGCGTTTCGCTTCGTCGTTTATACCGCGTACATCGAAGGACTGGAACAATCTGCCTGCTGCGGTCTTTCCGTCTAACTATAATATAGGTGTCTTCAAGGCTAGAGTGAATAGGCTCTTAATAAACTAGTGCGCCTGACCATCAATGATTGCATCTCCACTTACCATCAGGTGGGATCGCAGTCAAGCACTGGTTTATATCAATTAAAAAAAAAAAAAAAAAAAAAGTAACTAAGGTTTTTTTTTTTTTTTTTTTCCGGTGGGAAAATCATCTTATGACATCCCCCGCTCTTGGGCGGGGCGGGAGATAGTGTCAGACTTTTACTGACTAAAAACCCACTCCTGTTCCCTCGTTGCCTTACGTACCGGGGCCGAGTCTTCCTTTCAGAATCAGACCCTTGGCCCAAGTAGGCTTCGACCCTGCTGGGCCCCTACAGTTGCTGACATCTCCTTGAGGCGCGCGTGAAACAGTACGCGCCGTCGACGACTTGGGCTCGGTCCGATTACCGGACGGCCGGACAGCGAGCCACCCATTGCTCGCCGTCCGCAAGCCCGCGCCTACGGTGGCCGGAAATCGGGATCGGAGTCCCGGCGGCGGTTGGGGCGTGAGGACCGTTGCCTCACGCGATCGGCCGCCTCCTTTGCTAGCATTACTGCTTCGCAGAAGGAGGCGACCGCCTGCCACTCCTCCTCGCTCCGGACCATGGCCTGTACCAAGGCCCGACGCGAGAGATCGCCGCCGCCGATTGCCCCCAAGAGGACACGGCGTTGCTCTGCCCAAGCGGGGCACACCTCTACTGTGTGTTCCACCGTGTCCTCCGGGCGGTCTACGCAATGGTGACACCCGGGCGTTTCTTCCGCACGGATCCGGTGCAGGAACCTCCCGAACTTACCATGTCCGGTGAGGACCTGCGTCATGCGGAAGGTAAGGACGCCGTGTTGCCTTTCCAGCCACTCCTCAAAGAGGGGAAGTACCGCCATGATTATGGCGTGCCCAGCACTGGGTTGCGATAGTCGCTGTCGCCATTCCACCATGAGACCCCGCCGGAACTCTGCCCGCCATGCCGCGACTTGTCGCGGCAGTGGAGTTTCGCCCCGGCGTTGCATCTCCATGCGCAGATCGTGCATGTGTGCAAGGCCTGTTGCTTCCAGATCCCATGGTTGCTGGCCAGCAAGGAGGCTCGCCGCTTCGCGGGAAATCGTCCGGTATCCCCGCACCATCCGTATGGCAAGTAACTAAGGTAACGGTCACTTTCTACGAAGAAGTAATTCTAGCGAAGGAAGCGGCCGCACGCGCGAGGGTACGGCCCTCACGCCCCAGCCATCGGGTTTCCGACCCCGATTTCCAGCCTCCGTATGCGTGGGCTTGCGGACGGTCCGGCCGTCTGGTAACCGCCCGGAATGAGCCCAAGTCGTCGACGGCACGTGGTATTTCACGCGCACCTAAAGGAAAGAAAAGAAAGAAAGGAAACATGTTTATTCTGCCTAAATAGACGCACAATTCATTACAAATATATTTAAAAAAAAAAACAAGTTTCCTGACAGGCCATATGTGTATCCTGCATAACTGTGTTCCTCTATATGACCATAGACAACACAGTTCTCTAAGAGAGGTTAGCAAAACCGTAGGGGCCCAGCAGGGTCGAAACCTACTGAGGCCGTAGGTTCGCTTCTGAAAGGAAAACCCAAGGCCTGGAAAGCAAGGCAAAGAAGGATCATGGAAGCGGGTTTTAGTCAATAAAAGTCTGACACGCCCTCACGCTTCGCCCAAGAACGCAAGAACTTATTGGATGACTTTCCACCTAAAAAAACCTATTGTAACAAAAACTATATTGGCGGTAATGATATGTATATCTACACAACTACATATATAAAAACCTACCTATACCTACCTATTTTTAAAAATATGGTTAAGGATCACTACCTTTCCTCTTGAACGTCGTCATTAAGTTCATCATTTCTTTGCTTTCATAATTATATATATATGTATATATATATTATATTATAGGCAATTTATTAGTTTATGTATTGTATATATGTAAATAGTACACCACGAACTACCTGCGTATCATTTTTTCTCCTTCTCTGTCAAATCCATCCAAAGGTTGTCTGTAAAAAATCGCTTTTAGCGATAAGACCGCCCATTGTGACACCCTATTAATGTTAATTTCCTAATGTAAATTGTATTTTGGTGTACAATAAAGAATATCTATCTATCTATCTATCTATATTCATTAAAACTATTATCGTAACTCTCTAACTTCGAGACAAGGTAAAACGTCAATTTTTTTTTATTAAAATGACGCATTTCACCTTTTCCTTTAAGCTTCGCAATTGAACTGCAAAAGAATTCATTACTTCAGCCGAAAGACGGCCATTGCTGGACATAGGCCTCCTCCAAGTGTCGCCATAATGAACGGTTCTGTGTGTCTCGCATCCATCGGAGTTCTGCGACCCTCACCAAGTCATCAGTCCACCTTGAAGGAGGCCTTTTAACGCTGCGTATACGCGGCCGCCTCTCCAGAATCTCTAGGCCCCATCGATCATCTGTTCTATGTACAGCGAGTATCCACCCTCACATTGTTGACACGTCTACGGTCTGGACTAAGCGTTTTGCCTCGTCGTTTATACCGCGTACATCGAAGGACTGGAACTATTTGCCTGCTGTGGTCTTTCCTACCGATTATAATTTCAAGGTTAGAATGAATATAGGCTCTTAATAAACTAGTGCGCCTGACCATCAACGATTGCATCACTGCTTACCATCAGGTGGGATCGCAGTCAAGCACTAGTCATTATCATCATAATTCAGCCGAAAGACGTCCACTGCTGGACATAGGCCTTCCCCCAGCGACACCACAATGAACGGTCCTGTGCGTCTCGCATCCATCGGACTCCCGCAACCGTTACCAAGTCATCGGTCCACCTTGTAGGAAGCCTTCCAACGCTACGTCCTTACAACCTTTCGGCCCCAACGACCATCCGTTCTGCGAGCAATGTGCCCTGCCTATGGCCACTTAAGTTTGGCGATTCTTCGTGCTATGTCGGTGACCTTGGTTCTCCTGCGGATATCCTCATTCCTGATTCGATCAAGCAAGGAAACTCCGAGCATAGCCCTTTCCATTGCCCTGTGGGTGACTTTAAGTCTTCTGATGAGGCCCATTGTAAGCGACCATGTTTCAGAGCCATATGTCATCACTGCCAACATGCACTGGTCATAGACTTTCGTCTTGAGACACTGTGGTATATTTGACGAGAAAAAAAAGTACTAGTAGCTATTTAAAAAAAAAAGTTCAAAAGCATTAGCATAGCATAGTCGGCCTTATAATGTTCCCACTATTGGGACTCAGGCCTCCTCTCTAGGAGAGGGAATGGGCCGTAATCCACCACGCAGGCCTAGTGCGGATTGGTGGATGTCACATGTCTTCGAATTTTTGGTTCTAGGACATGTCGGTTTCCTCACGATGTTTTCCTTCACCGTTTTGAGAGCAGTGGTGATGAAATAAATTACACAAAGTAATGCACCTGGCTGGGTTTGAACCCGCGACCTACAACTCGTAAGTCGGGGCCGTTACCACTCGGCCACCACTGCTCTGCACTGCAAAAGCATTAATTTATTGTAATCACCAATTTCACGAGAACGCAAACATCTGTCTAGCATAATCTAAATTCATGAATGAATATTTAAAACACCTTTTCAAATCTTTTCTTCCACAAAAAGATACTAAAAAGATAATACGTCAATTGTCTTGAATCATGAATCATTCATAGAAATTAATGAATATTCAAGTTCATTAAGAACATTAGGAGTTGCGGTAAAGCCGAGAAGCGAGGATTTTTCGAGGGAGTTCCGCAATACGGTTGTAAAATCCATAAAAGTTTAGAGATATTATGCGGAACAGGATATATAATATAGAATATTTTTTGTTTTTTTTTTTTTAAATTTATTTTTAATGTTTTCAACTTACCTATTTTATTTTTTATTTTTTATTATTTAATAGAAGAAAAAGATGCCAGCGTTCTGGGCACTTTTCCCATTGACATCGATGTAGACGAATTTTTTGATGCCCTATGAGTTCTATTTCTACCGGTTTGTACATAATATTATTTTCAGTTTGTTTAAATATTTATTAAGTTATAATATTTATTAGTTAAGATCTATTAAAAAATAAAAAATAAATAAAACTCAATATACTATATATTATATAGTAATAAAGTCCCACATACATGCCGCCGCTGGGATTCCGATCCCGATATCCGGGCGCCATAGGCGCGGGCTTGCGGACGGCGAGCAATGGGTGGCTCGCCATCCGACCGTTCGATAACCGTCCGGACCGAGTCCAAGTCATCGACGGCGCGTACTGTTTCACGCGCGCCTCAAGGACATGTCAGCAAATCGTAGGGGCCCAGCAGGGTCGAAGCCTAGGCCACGGGTAGTGTGAAAGTGAATCCCGGGGACCTGAGACGAAGGCAAAGAAAGAATGGATCAAATGACACATTTTTTACATCCGTACGCAACATACACGCTTTAGACGTGGAGTTGCGAAAACTTGCCAGACATACAATATAATACAATACAAGGAAAATTGAAACACTAGCCGAAACCAGTTTTTCTTTTAATAAAAAGTAAAACAAGACTAAGACAAAAAAAAAAAAAAACGACGCTGCAAAAGTATGAAACAAGATAGAGATAGAACTAAAAACCGTAGTCACAACTTATTAAAATGTTTTGGTTGGTACTTACAGAAATTATATCTATTTTAAGGGATCCCTTCTTTTCGCATAATGTTCTTTGTCCCAATATACTTCGGCATAACGATTTTGGCACAATTTGTTTTGGCATAATAATACTTCGGCATATTTTTTTTAGTCATACATTTTATGTTGGCATAATCATCTTAAAGACTAATTTGTTTTGGCATAAATTTGATTCGCATAATGTTAGTAGGCCTAATGACTATTAGCATAACGTTAGTAATGAGCAATTAAATAATATTGTTGGTTAAAAATTTAATATGCTGTGCAACAAAAGTTAGTGACAGAACCGACTCCACGTAGTCTTGTTTGTCCTACCCCTAGAGTGTAATTTAAAATCGCGTAGGCGCGTAGGGGCGAGGCGGCCCGCGGGCTGAGGATTAGACGGCTGCAAGCGAGGCGCCGCGGCTGAGGCTGGCCGGCGAAGCCGGCCAACAAGCCGAAGCTGCGGTGGTGAGCGAAAGCCGTCTGCGACGATTAGCACGCGCGGGACCGCCGGAGGCCCGCAGCGCCGAAGCCGTGACAGAAACCCTGTCTGCTGCATGGTGCTTGCTCGCTTGAATGCTGCATGCCGCATGCTTGCTTGCATGCTGCATGCTTCCTTGCATGCTGCATGCTTGCTTGTTTGCTGCATGCTTGCTTGCATGCTGTATGCTTGCTTGCATGCTGCATGCTTGCTTGTTTGCTGCATGCTTGCTTGCATGCTGTATGCTTGCTTGCATGCTGTATGCTTGCTTGCTTCATGCTTCCTACAGCGAAATAAAAAAATACACACCGAAATATACAGCGAAATATGTTTTAATATCATTATGCGTAAATAAATTTATGCTTTAGGATATTATGCTTAATCATTATTATGGTTAGAGAAATTATGCTAAAAAAATTATGCGTAAGCTGTTATGCGTAATTATATTATGCGAAAATATAATTATGCCAAACAAAATTATGCTAAGTTATATTAGGTCTTAAAATTTTATGCAAATGGATAGGGAACCCTATTTTAATATAAAGAATCTTATCATTAGATCTGTAATTTGTCGGATTACAAGGTACTCTTTTGTAAAAAATTCCGGACTATAGGGGGTCTTAGGCAGTACTCTATAATCCGAAAAATTCTATAGTTCGACACTGCCCTGCAAAATGTTTGTCGGACTACCGGGGGTCCACGGTATATCATGTTTCTTTTAAAATATATAAGGGGGCGTCCATAAATTACGTGAGATGTTTAAGGGGGGAAGGGGGTCGAGTCAAATCTCATCTAATCTTACGTTGGAGAGAGGGGGGGTCTCGGCAAATATCACGCAATTTTTTTTCTGATTGAAACAACAAAAAATTTACTATTTTGGTCCATTTAATCCAGATTGTACCTGCTTAAGTTTTGATCGATCGGTAATACGATTAAGATCATTCACTAATTCGTTCGTAAGAAAATAATGGACTGAATTAGAGTAGATATTTTTTTTTAATCACAGTAGTTACGATTGAAGTATTCTATTGTTAATTTTTTATTACACTTACTCGTTTAACTCTCAGCAATATTGATTACTAGTCTTAACTAGTCGTAAATAAAAGCATGAAGCAAATATTTTTTTTCTTTTTACAATAACAATCCAACGCGTTTACGTAAGAAACCCACATTTTGAAAAATCTCTCGTGATGGGATGGGGGAGGGGGTTGAATAAAATCTCACGACATCTCACCAGGGGGGAGGGAAGGATAAAAAATTCAAAAAAACACCTCACGTAATTTATGGACGGCCTCTAATAATCTAACTGTCATCTAAGCTCTAATACTTTATAGTGGTGCCTAACACTTAACTCCGGCTAGACAACGTCGCCACCAATTTTTGGCAACGGTAAACCCCTAATGGAGAACTAAAAGCCTTTCAAGGTTCTACACTGAAAACTACTGAAAATTGGAAGCTGTAATTTTAGGATCATTTTACGTGTAACAAATAAAAAGTATCTAAAGTTGGTAAGCTGATATAATAATGGCATTTTAAGTTTAAAAAAAAGTAACCTGATAATATTTCAATTATACAACTACAACAATTTATTTTGAACTTAGATAAAACAATCAAAAAAGCTGAAAATTTTTCCTTCAAGCGTAAAATTCGGAACTACTACTTGAAGTCCTCTCAATCTTAATTCGGTCTTCGTCATAATTGCTATATTTTAAGTTCTCTTAATTAGAATGTTTTCTTATGTATCATAGTATGTATTAGTTTATTATATTAGCATATATACGTATTTTATTATTATAATTTAATGATACTATATTCTATTTCAAAAATATCCGTTATTTATTTATTGTGCACACCTACCACAGTGTTGTCTTTTTAACCCAATGGTTGACTGGTAGAGAATGCTTTGTGGCATTAAGTCCGCCTATGTACCACCACTGTACATGAAGTATAAATAAATAAAACAATCATCTTTCTGCCCTTGTCCCGTCCTGTTTGGGGTCTTTGGCCTCCCTCTCCCTCTCTACCCATCCACATGTATTGGGCACGCCACAATTATGGCGGTAAGTCCCCTCTTTGGGACGTGGTTGGAGAGACCTCACGTTCTCACATTCTGCATGACGCAGGTTCGTACTGAACACGGTAAGTTCGGGAAGTTCCTGCACCGGATTCGTGCGGAAGACACGCCTGGGTGTCGCCACTGTGTGGACCATGGTGTGGACCATGGTGTGACCCGCTTGGGAAGAGCAACGCCATGTCCTCGTGGTGGCGACCGGCGGCGGCGATCTCTCGTGCCGAGCCTTGGTACAGGCCATGGCCCGGAGTGAGGAGGCGTGACAGGCGGTCGCCTCCTTCTGCGAAGCAGTAATGCTAGCAAAGGAAGCGGCCGATTGCGTAAGGCAACGGTCCTCACGCCCCAACGAGCGAGCTACCCATTGCTCACCGTCTGCAAGCCCGCGCCTACGGCGGCCGGAAACCCGATATTATTTCAATTATACAACTACAACAATTTATTTTGAACATAGGTAATACAATCATCTTCCTGCCCTTGTCCCGTCTTATTTGGGGTCAGCGCAACACGTTTTTTTCTTCCATTCTATCCTGTCAATCGTCATACTATCACTAACTTCCTTTTCTTTCATATCACTGTTCACATAATCAACTACGACTGGCCTGTTAGTCTAATGGTTAGTGGCCCTGACTGTTATGCCGGAGGTCGTGGGTTTGATTCCCACCTAGGACAAATGTTTGTGTGATGAGCACGATCATATTTTGTTCTGTGTCTGGGTGTAATTTATTAATCTATAGTATGTATTTAGAAATATATAAGTATGTTTATCAGTTGTCTGGTACTCATAAAACAAGCTCTGCTTAGTTTGAGAATAGACGGCGTTGTGTGATAGTTGTGGAATATTATATTTATTATTACTTTCCTGGAAAAGTCTTTTTCTGACTAGATGGCGCTGTTTTCAAATTAATAAGTAATCATATTTTCGACATAATGTAACTGGATGGCAGGAACAGGCCCTTTTACGTCATCTGAAAGCAAATGTCAAATTATATGTCATCTACACTAATTTTATAAAGAGGTAAAGTTTGTTTTTTTAACCGACTTCAAAAATAAGGAGGAGGTTACCAATTCGGTTGTATTTTTTATTTTTTATGTGCCTCCGAACTCCGTCGTTTATCGACCGATTTGCAAATTTCTTTTCTTCTCTTAGAGGATATGCTTTCCGATTGGTGTCATTTATTTTTCAGAATCCATTTCTGATGATTGGATCCATGAAAAAATCGAGGGAACTCTTCAAATATTATAGGCAACCAAATAGTGATTTTGGTATTTTCATCGAGAACTTAAGCACTCACAGTCAAAAAGTAACATTTGATTAAGTGGAACTGATGAATAAGTTCAAAATCTTAAAAAAAAACACTAAAAGGATCAAAATAACTTTAATTTCGGAAGTCGGTGTTAAAAAAAAAACAAACAATACCGAGAAACACCGACTTCCGAAATTAAAGTTATTTTGATCCTTTTAGTGTTTTTTTAGTGAAGTCTGTTTTTTTTTTGTAAAAATATTTTTATTGTTTTTATGTTTTTTTTTTTTGTTGATAATCTATGAAAGTACTGGTCCGATTGCAAAAATTTTTTTCACCGACAGAAGATGCTTTATTCCTGCATCTGCGGGCACTCAAATGTTTCACTGATGGTGGCGCGTGTATTGGATCATTCGGTTCCCTTCAAAATGGTTGAGCTGAGTGGTGCTAATATTAGCGTCATGTTCGTGAACGTGCGCTGTCAGTTGAGGCTGGTCATCTCTTAGCTGCCAGTTGCTATTTTAATATCTATATTTAGTTTTTATTTACATTGTTCTCACATGATAGCGACAAGAAAAATGTAACAGAGATATTTGTAATTACAAAACATGATTGAAAAGAGTGTCCATGGAGTTTCTTGCACATTCTTCTCCATAGCTACACTTTGGAATATGCAATTAGCATCATTTTTTTTTTCTGAGTGACTGACTTCTTGACATTTCAAAAGTGCCTGTAAATGGTTTATTTGAAATAAAATGCTTTTTGATTTTGAATTTGATTTTGAACTACAAAAATAAACAAAGTGTATGAGTTTAAAATACTTTTATTCTAAAACAAGTCGGCCCCTTTTATCCACGATCCCGACTCGTTGCATCCATCCTATGAATCCTCTGTTCTCTCTCATGTCCGCCTTCCTGCCTCCTACGCACTCCGCGAGAGGTTTTTTATGCCAAACTGTAACATAATACGAGAATAATTGATAAGGATTAATATACTTATTTTAATAATATAAACTAATAATGCCATCTAGCAGCTTTGGACTCAGTGGAAAGGCGTGCGAAGAGGCTAATTTGGGATCCAGATTTGGTTAAGCCGAATCTACAAAGCCTCGAGCACAGGCGCAGGGTAGCCAGCCTATCGGTATTTTACAGGTTACATTTTGGAGAGTGTGCGCGGGAATTGCATGACTTGATTCCGCCATCTCCTTTCTACCATCGGACAACCCGACGTACGGCGAGTATCCACCTTTACGTTGTTGAAACTTCAACGTTTCGGACTAAGCGTTTTACTGCGTCGTTTATACCGCGTACATCGAAGGACTGGAACAATTTGCCTGCGGCAGTCTTCCCGTCCAATTATAATTTAGGTGTCTTCAAGGCTAGAGTGAATAGGCTCTTAATAAACTAGTGCGCCTGACCATCAATGATTGCATCTCCGCTTACCATCAGGTGGGATCGCAGTCAAGCACTAGTTTATATCAATTAAAAAAATATATATATTAATTTAGTTTATATTACCCACTAGCTGACTCGGCGAACTTCGTACCGCCTAATAATGCGATAAATGAAGAACCGCTCGACCGATTTTGTGCAAACTTCACATAAACCATCTACTAAATAGTCCGAACAAAGCCTAAACATTTGGTTTAGATAGGTGAGCCCGTTCTTGAGTTATAAAATTACAATGAAAAGTGGCATTGATTTTTATATATATAGAAAATTAGAGCAGTGGTGACCGAGTGGTAACGGCACCGACTTACGAATTGTAGGTCGCGGGTTCAAGCCCAGCCAGGCGCGTTACCGTAACTTATTTCATCACCACTGCTCTCAAAACGGTGAAGGAAAACATCGTGAGGAAACCGGCATGTCCTAGAACCAAAACTTCGAAGACATGTGAAATCTACCAACGCGCACTCGGCCCGCGTGGTGGATTACGGCCCATTGCCTCTCCTAGAGAGAAGAGGCCTAAGTCCCAGCAATGGGAACATTAAAAATCATCCAATGACGTCTCAATTTTCAATTCTATTATATTTGAAGTTGACAGAATTTTTCGCTAGTTCAATAAGATTTATTAATCAAGTTTGCCTCCAGTCCTGCGTTCAAATTTGAGATTGGAGTTAACTCTAATGACGTCATCAGAATAGATACACTCGCATTTTTGAACGCGAACGTAGAGTTCAACTGTCAATGTCAAGCATATGTCATTTATGACCGCTTACACCAACCTGCCCTGTTCGGAGTTAGAGTTAGTAGGGTTAACTCTAGGGTAGCTACTCGAGTTATAAAAGAACGACCCTGGGTTGCTGCTGGATGCAGTTTTGAATGGTTGAAGTAGCTCTATCCTACTCTGGTTATTTTTGAACGCAGGGCACCCGTACAGCCCTGTCTAGTCCTATGGTTGCTACGCCAGAGAACTCACTTTAATTAAGTTACTTCTTTTTGACTTAATAGAGCAGAAAATCTGTATGAAAAACCGACCAAACGCGAGTCGGACTCATGCACGAAGGATTCCGAAGCGCCACTGCCACCAGGATTCCGACCCCGATTTCCGGCCACCATAGGCGCGGGCTTATGGACGACGAGCAATGGGTGGCTCGCCGTCTGACCGTCCGGTAACCGTACGACCGAGCCCAAGTTGTCGACGACGCGTACTATTCCACACGCGCCTCAAGGAGATGTCAGCAAATCGTAGGGGCCCAGCAGGGTCGAAACGTACTGGGGCCACGGGTAGTGTGAAAGTGAAACCCGTGGCTGGGAAGAAGGCAAAAAAGGAACAGGAGTGGGTTTTTTTTTGTCATATGATGATTTTCCTACCCAATAAAAAAAAAAAACCGTCCATAGAAAAAAACTCCAAAAAATTACGTTTGTTCTACAGGGACTCCCTTAAATATTTATTATAATATTCTGTTTTTTAGTATTTGTTGTTATAGCGGCAACAGGAATACATCGTCTGTGATAATTTCACGGTGTGTCTATCACGGTTCATGAAATACAGCTTACTGATAGACGGACAGACGAACAGCAAGGTCTTAGTAATAGAATCCGGTTTTATCTTTTGGAAACGGAACCCTAAAAAAGATGATATACTTACCGACACCATAGAAACACGAGTTCAGGTCCAATTTACAATGGTTAAGAAACATTCTCTTCTGTCCAGTTCCTGATACTGCACACTGGGGATCATAGTCATCTGTGCACGTCACTGGGCAAGGGTGCGAACAGAAATCTCCGTCCAAGTTCTTGGCCATAGATCTGATATAAAAAAATAATAATAATATATTATTCTACAATTTTCACACAGCGCAATCTAGTCCGAAATTTTGCATAGCTTGTGCTATGAGTACTAGACAACTGATAAACATACAATATCGTACCTTTATTGCACAAAACCAACTAAGTATCTGCAATTTTTACCCAAATTAAAGTTAAATTAATTCATACATTCGGCTCATCAAGATGAATCTACAGGTAATACTGATTATTAGCTACGAAACTTATTTACAAAGATAGCTTCAGCAAAAAGTAAATAACCTACTAAGTCTGAGGATGCAATATCCCGCAAACCTTTGTTGAAAAAAATATTCTAGCGAGTCAGGATGATGCTGAAGGCGAATGCTGGCATCGATCAGGAGAGGTTCTTCATGGCTCTTTATGTGACTGACCGAAGGTGCAGTGCACTTAGCTGAGGTTGATGAGGCAGGGGGTAATGACTAGGTCAGGATACCCTTTAGAGCTGTGGGTGCTGGCTGTATGACTCGCTGCTTGAAAGGTTGAGGAAGTGATGATGTCATGACGTAACTGCACGAGGGCTTTACTGCAGTTGCGATGCGGTCACAATATGCTTCAAGTCATCCAAAGGGAAATGAATAGGGCTATACTCAGAGTTTCCTAGCGTGATTTATTTATTTATTTAATCTTCATGCAACATTATAAAGTACAAAGGTGGACTTAATGCCTTAGGCTTGATTGAATCGGTAATGAAGATATCCGCAGGAGAACCTACAAACAAACATAAATAACAAATAGCGGAGTAGTCTCAAAAATCCTTTCCTTTTTCCTTAGCATATTGTCAGCCTTATAATGTTCCCACTGCTGGGACTCAGGCCTCTTCTCTAGGAGAGGGAATGGGCAATAATCCACCATGCTAGCCCAGTGTGGGTTGGTGGACAGCCCAGTGCGGGTTGGTGGGTCCTTTTTCTTTATATAAATAATATATATTTATGTATAGTGACTGAAAAGTTGAAAGGGAATCGTTTGTCTTGGTATGGTCATGTGAAGAGGAGGGATGAAACGCATGTTACTAAAAGAGTTATGAGTTTACATGTGGATGGATGAAGAGGGAGAGGGAGACCAAAGAAAAGATGGATGGATTGTGTGAAGAGTGATATGAAAGAAAAGGAAGTTAGTGATAGCATGACGAGTAACAGGGCAGAGTGGAAGAAAAGAAACGTGTTGCGCCGACCCCAAATAACACGGGACAAGGGCAGGAAGATGATGAAGATGATGATATTTATGTATATGTAGGTTCATATTATATTAAATATTTATGTATGTTTATTTTTTATGTATATACATTTGATCTCTTACCATGTTTTCTCTTCACTACCTTTGGTAGAGAATGCCTAAGGCATTAAGTCCACCTTTGTACCTTTGCGTTGCATGAAGTTTTAATAAATAAATAATCCTAAGTTCCCCACATAGCCTCAAGAATCAGTATACTTAAACGGCAGTGAGCAGGGCACATTTTTCGATGGATAGATGGTCGATGAGGCCGAAATGCTCTTGAGTGGTGATCGCGTACTGAAAGACGCAGCGCTAAAAGCCTCTCACAAGGTGGACCGATGACCTGAAGAGGGTCGCGGGAAACCGATGGATGGATGGATTCGTTGTGGTGATTATGCTTGGGGGAGGGCTATGTCCAATAGTAGACGTGATGTTTTCAGCTGAAATGATCCTGGACACGAGTTGCCATGGCCCACCTGGAAAACTCTAAACAGACTCCGTACCCAAGTTGGGCGCAGCAAAGACAATCTCCACAGATGGGGGTTCTCGGAAGGTTCCGATCTTCAATGCTTGTGCGGCGTCTCTCCGCAGACCATGTCCCACCTTCGATCCTGCATAACGTGCCCTGTTACCTGTTCACGTAGGGACCTAATGACAGCATCAGCGGACGGCACTGGCGTGGCCGAATACTGGGCCATGCAAGGAATTTAACTAGTTTTGCCATCGATACGCTAAGAAGAAGAAGCTGAAATGATGATGGTGATGGTGATTTTCCCTATCACGTTAATCCTCACCTTCTGGATGATGAACTTCTTCTTGTTTCTTTAGGTTTAAGTTCAGGTTTATATACGTAAGGTCTAGGTTTAAAAGAAAAAGGTCTTTCTCCATAATGAGCTCCAACATTTTGACATCTACTGACTTCAACTTGTTTATATCCTGAAAAGAAAAGCGCAGGTATATTAAATACACCTTTTTTTTGAGGTGATGGAAGTCATCTAATGACTTATCTCGCACTAGGGCGGGGCAGGAGGGGAGTTTTCAGAATAAAACTACACCTATGTTCTATCAGTTGCCTTGCGTTCTAGGACAACGGGTTTCTCTTACAGTTTTTTATTTTATTTTTTCTTTTTGAATTATCTGTTATTGGTTTATTGTGCAAGCCTACCATAGTGTTGTCGTTTTAACCCAAAGGTTGACTGGTAGAGAATGCCTTGTTGCATTAAGTCCGCCTATGTACCACTACTGTACATGAAGTTTAAATAAATAAATAAGAAGTCGACTCATAGTCGAAGCATAGCTATGAGTATGTACTGACTTCGCTTTGAGGCGCGCGTGGAACACTACGCGCCGTTGACGACTTGGGCTCGGTCCGGATGGTTACCGTACGGTCGAGTTATCCATTGCTCGTCGTCCGTAAGCCTACGTCTTCGGTGACTAAAAGGTGGGGTTGGGGTACCGGTGACTATGCGGCCACCTCCTCAGCTAGTATTACTCCTTCATAGAAGGACTGACTTGAGCCTGCCATTTGCGATTTATTTTTTTAATTTAAATTAAATTTGCAATGAGAGCAGTGGTGGCCAGGTGGTAACAAACCCAGCCATGCGCATTACTTTGTGTAATTTATTTCATCACCACTGCTCTGAATACGGTGAAGGAAAACATCGTGAGGAAACCGGCATGTCCTAAAACCAAAAATTCGAAGACATGTGACATCCACCAACCCGCACTGGGCCCGCGTGGTGAATTACGGCCCATTCCCTCTCCTAGAGTCCTCTCTAGGAGAGGGAATGGGCCGTAATTCATTCGGCCTGAGTCCAATCAGTGGGAACATTATAAGGCCGACTATGCTATGCTTGCAATTACTTCTTGGTTCATGAATCATGGTGTGCCTAATTAACATTTTTCTTTTCTATCTTTTGTTTCTTTATTCCTCCTCGCTCCGGACTGTGGCCTGTATCAGGGTCCAGTGCAAGATGTCGTTGCTGCCGATCGCCCTCACGAGGACACAGCGGTGCTCCACCCAAGCGGGCTATACCTTCACCGTAACCTCCACCGTGCCCTCCGAAGAGCTGTTGCGTAGTACGAATTTAGCGACACACATCGCTTTGTTGGTGAACCGTAAAATACTCCATAATTATAATTTAACGGTTCCCTATCCATTTGCATAAAATTTTAAGACCTAATATAACTTAGCATAATTTTGTTTGGCATAATTATATTTTCGCATAATATAATAACGCATAACAGCTTACGCATTATTTTTTAAGCATAATTTCTCTAACCATAATAATGATTAAGCATAATATTCTAAAGCATAAATTTATTAAGCATAAAGTTCTAAAGCATAACTTTTTTAGTTTAGTGGGTTTTTTATTCTCTTTAGGAAGCATAAATCAAGCAAGCATACAGCATGCAAGCAAGCATACAGCATGCAAGCAAGCATGCAGCAAACAAGCAAGCATGCAGCATGCAAGCAAGCATGTACCATGCATGCAAGCAAGCATGCAGCATGCAGCATTCAAGCGAGCATGCAACATGCAGTAGGCAGGGGTTTCTGTCACGGCTCCGGCGCTGCGGGCCTCCGGCGGCCCCGCGCGTGCTGATCGTCGCAGCCGCCTGCTCCTCAGCCCGCGGGCCGCCTCGCCCCTACGCGCCTACACGATTTTAAATTACACTCTAGGGGTAGGACAAACAAGACTACGTGGAGTCGGTTTTGCAGCAATTCGGTTCTGTCACTAACTTTTATTGTACAGCTTATTAATTTTTTAACCATCAATATTATTTAATTGTTCATTACTAACGTTATGCTAATAGTCATTAGGCCTACTAACGTTATGCGAATCAAATTTATGCCAAAACAAATTAGTCTTAAAGACTATTATGCCAACATAAAATGTGTGCCTAAAAAAATTATGCCGAAGTATTATTATGCCAAAACAAATTGTGCCAAAATCGTTATGCCAAAGTATAATAGGACAAAGAACATTATGCGAAAAGAAGGGATCCCTAATTTAACAGTGCAATATACTTACTATTCATCTCGTACTTAAAGCCACAGTTAACTTTTCGAAAATAACAATCATTCAAAAACAGTCGATTTTTCCAGTTATTGTCAACATATTTTTCGCCACACACTGAATTAATCGTATTATTGCAATTTAAATTTTTACAATCCAGTTTTGGCTTGGCAGTACTTTCGTCTTCTGTTTCTTCCATTCGATTATTGCTATAGTTATTTCTTCTTCTGGTCTTATCTTCTGGCTGAGTCTTTTCAAAATCATGGTTCTTTCCTGTTATGAACACTATATCTTCGTTTGGCGTTTCTGTAATATTGGATTTAGTTGGTTTATTGTGAAAGTCGATTTAAAAGGACTACAGGAACAAAAGCGTGGTCACTCTTGGACAGCATATAAAGAATTCTGTTTTTTTCACAGCTTCAAAGGACCGCAGACCTGAATATATCTACACTAATATTATAAAGAGGAAAACTTTGTTTGTTTGTAATGAATAGGCTCAAAAACTACTAGACCGATTTTAAAAATTCTTTCACCATTCGAAAGCTACATTATCCACGAGTAACATAGGCTATATTTTATTTTGGAAAAAAATAGGGTTCCGTAAAATATTTGAGTTTTTCAGATACAAGATGTAAAAAGTCAACCAGAAAAGTTACTTATTTTGCGTACGCTGCCTAAACTATAAAAGATAGAACCATAAAATGTTCTAATTAATTGTAGATCTTATAAATATCTACCAAAGTCTGTTAGGAGAAACCTTCTTTCACGCGGGCGAAGCCGCTGGCAGAAGCTAGTATATAATATAATGGTAATATTTATTTCAGAAAAACTTACTACGAATTACATAAACTTAGAGGCATACTTAAGCTAAATACATAGGAATATCTGTAACCGAACTAGGACGAGTCCTGTATCTCGGTATACAGCGCCACACCCTCGAATCAACAACAAAAAGCATTTAGAATAGAATAGAATAGAATAGAATAAACTTTATTGTACACCAAAATAGTAACAAAAACTTTTACATTAACTTAAATCTATGGGTACAAAGGCGGTCTTATCGCTGACAGCGATATCTACCAGACAACCCAAACAACAACCCATTTAGCCCAAACAACATACAAAAAGGATTCCATAGATTCGAATTACATTGATGCTGAGATCATTAACCTAAAATCCAAATAATATATTTTTTTTAAGTGTTTATTTTAATGTACAATTGTGTAAGTGTAGAGTAGTGAAAGGTGTAGGGGTGTTGGGTAGTGTGGATATGTGTTACCAAAAAATTTAAAAACTATTAAATAAATATGTGTAATTAAAATAATACACCGACCGTTTTCTGAAACTATTCTCGTAACTCATTCAAGACCAAAACTTTCACTTTTGCATGAGGAACAGATTTTCTGTTTCCTCACAAGAAAGGGTGAGGTAATGGACCTTAGCCTTACATTCCGGTATATGTATATGGTTTTAATTTCAACTCGATACCTCCACGCATTCCCGAGATAAAGAGTCTTGACACACAGACAGACGGAAAACAAAGTGATCCTATAAGGGTTCAATTTTGTTCCTTTCGAGGTACAGAACCCCAAAAATAACAGTAACATCAAAAATCTTACCAGAATTTTTCTCAACATGAAAATCTTTGTCCATAGCATCATGAACTGACTTCATGGACATGATATCCTTGATCCTCAGTCCTCGACCATCATACAAGTACTCGTCTTCATCCCTCGGTTCTGGTGGTGCATTGTTTGGTACAAATACTACATTCTCAGTAACATCTTCTTCATAAACTTTTGTAGTAGTTGGTTGTGCTGTCTCCACTGTTACAATAAAGTAGTAATAATAATAATAATAATAAAGTATATTGACTTGGCTCGCGAGGTTGTCGACATGTGGGATGTGGACTCAGCGATCATTGTACCGATAGTCGTGTCAGCCAATGGCTTAATAGCCAAGAGCCTCGACCAACATCTCAGGAGGCTCACGTTAGGCGGCTGGATCAAGGGCTTGATTCAGAAAGTGGTACTCCTGGACACGGCTCGTATAGTTAGGAGGTTCCTCTCTCTGGAGCCCTGACCGCCGGTAGCTTGGACTCTGTTCCCGATACCGGTGGGCTACTATTTTTTATATTTTTAAATGTTTTTAATTTTATAGTGGAATATTTAAAAATATAATTTATATGTTTTGTTAAAGCAATAAACGGAATAATAATAAATGACAACAGCAACTTGCTCTTAAATACAATCTTGTGGAATCAGAAGTACCGTACTATAGGTATGTGGCCGACCCAGTTCTCGACAATGGCAATATCACGTTATATTGGGATCGATCTATCAACACTGACAGGACTATTGTTGCCAATAAACCTGATATAGTGGTGGTAGATCGACTAGAGCGTCGCACAATGATTGTTGATAATAATATAGCGGTCCCTCATGACGAGAACCTTGTGAAAGCTGAGAAGGATAAACAAACTAAATATCTTGACTTGGCTCGCGAGGTTGTCGACATGTGGGAAGTGGATAGAGCAATCATTGTGCCGATAGTCGTGACGGCCAATGGCTTAATTGCTAAGAGCCTCGACCAACAACTGAGGAGGCTCACGTTAGGCAGTTGGATCAAGGGTTTGATTCAGAAGGCAGTACTTCTGGACACGGCGCGTATTGTTCGGAGATTCCTTTCTCAGGAGCCCTGACCACCGGCAGCTTGGACCCTGTTCCCGATGCCGGTGTGCTACTATTTTTTATATTTTTAAACGTATTTTTTATGAGTTTTGTTTTAAAAAAATATTTAAAAATGTAATTTATGTGTATGTTGAACAAATAAAGGAAATAATAATAATAAATGACAATATCACGTTGTATTGGGATCGATCTATCATCACTGATAGAACTATTGTTGTTAATAAGCTTAACACAGCGGTGATAGATCGAGTAGAGCGGCGCACAATGATTGTTGATATGGCGGTCCCTCATGACGAGTTCCTCGTGAAAGCTGAGATGGACAAACAAAGTATCTCGACTGTTCCTAGGTAAACTATCGGAATTGAAAAAACTTACTTTACAGGAGAGCGATTCAAAGTTTATAGTATGTATAACTTTGTATTTAATGACAATATCTATATATATAAAAGGAGAAATTGACTGACTGACATATCAACGCACAGCCGAAACTACTGAGACTAGGAGCGTGAAATTTTGCACAAGGTTTCCTTTTATGACATAGGCGAGCACTAAGAGAGGATTTCCCAAAATTCACCCTCTAAGGGGATGAAACAGGGGTCCAAAGTTTGTATGGAGAAACCTTTTTCACCCGAGCGAAGCCGCTGGCAGAAGCTAGTATTCTATGTTATTAGTATTGTGATCTCAATGTACCTTAAACTTAGAAATAGATATTTCATTCTTTCTTTCTTATTTTCTTTCTTGACTTATACCAAAACCCAAAAAATTAACTAAATTAACAAAAAAATCCCGCTAATAAACAAGACAGCACAAAATAAACAAAACAAAAACAAACAAATACAAACAAAATAAAAACAAAATAAAAACAAAACAAAAATAAACAAAACAAACACAAACAAAATTGCTTTTACCATGCACGGTTGTAGTTGTTATTGTAGTTGTTTCTATTTTCGTTGTTTTAGTTGTTGTCTGATCTCGATATCCTCCATTCGCCTCCGCGTGGCCTCCATATCGGAGGAAGACGGTGTCTGTCTTGTTGTCATCACAGCTGGACTTTGTGATCAGCGTCGGGATCAGGATGGGTACCCATAGTTGTCGCCACATCCTGTTTGCGTTTATTGCATGGTATTGTTGGTACGTTGAGTCAATTGTGGCTTGTTCTGTAATGTGAGGAAAGACTTTGTAAGGTTATATTGATTGTTGTCTGCGCCTGCGAGCTTCATCATCATCATCATCATCATTTCAGCCGAAAGACGTCCACTGTTGGACATAGGCCCATACATTTAATGTCATTGAAGACTTAGTGTCATGGACAGAGAGCTGTTAATTTGAATTAATAATGTCGACATTTTAAATTAACTCTGTTTTTTTTCCTTTATTTCACGTATTCCTTTTTTCTAGACGTATAATTATTGCTCATTAATTAATAACCCAATTAACACATTGACAAATGCACGTACCAATGTATACATAAGCATGGGGGGGGGTGAGAGCTTTGCTTATTTTTGCTGACGAGGGGGAGGGGGAAATTAACATTTTCAAAACCAATCTGTTTACGTAATACTTGAAAGGCCCTTTAGATATAAAAACCAATTTTATCTCACCAAAAAAAACCGTTCGTAAAAACCTAGGACTCTTCAAAATTAGAAGCGATTATCATAACATAAATACGCGTAGTAAACACGAAATTGTGTTACCCAAATGGAGATTAGCTAAGACCAGCAAGTCATTTTTAGTAGACAGCATACGCTTTTATAATAAGCTGCCAAAGGTGGTGACTGAACTTAGCGAAGGAAAGTTCAAAACCCATATTAAGCGTGTCCTAACTAAAAAAGCGTATTACAAGGCTAAAGACTAAGTCGAAGACACGCTTGTTTGGCAATGACTGCTTCTGCACATGTGGCCCCCTGGTAGCTCATAATATTTTGTAAATGTATCTATTGACTGCTCCACATTTGTTGTAATATATACTTTTTTCGTTCTAACACATTGCTTTTGAAATATTTTTTTTTATTTATATTATTAACGTATTATTTATTAATAATTGTAATTATTTATTTTACTTGCTTTTATTTATATAGCCTCTTTTTTATAATGTGAATGTGAGAACACTGTAGACTCCGCGAATTCTTAGGTTCCTTTTTATTATGATTATTTTTATTGTACTTTATAGTACAATATTGACCAGTCTACACTGTCCTTACATAATATCTACATAAGCTATAATTTATAAAAATATTGTAACAACAAATTCTTTTTTAAAAGAGTAACCATGGAGTTTCTTGCCGGTTCTTCTCCATAGGAAACGACCAATTTGGAACCGTGCACTAGCTTCTGACGTTTTATAAGTGCCCATGTAGGCCTATGTGAAATAAAAAACTTTGACTTTGACTTTTGGGGGAATTAATATTTTCAAAAAAATCTGTTTACGTAATACTTGAAATGCCCTTTAGATATAAAAACCAATTTTATCTCACCTTCAAAAAATATACTTAAAAAATAAAATCAATACGTTTCACACTGCCCACAGCCACACAGCAATCCTAATTTCTAAAATTGTTGCGTGTTTGAAATCGACAACATTTCTTATCGAATCGTAAACAATGGTTTGAAATCCTTATTGTTAGACGATTTGGTGAATGATTAACCGAAACTCATATCCGTAATTAGGAGTTCACGACGTTTTTAACTGACTTCAAAAAAGAAGGAGGAATACATTCAGGCGAACATAGAATGTTCGCTTCAAAAAAGAAGGAGGTTCTATGTTCGCCTGAATGTATTTTTTTTATGTATGTTAACTGATTTCTTAATCAATTCATCATCTTCCTGCCCTTGTCCCATCTTATTTGGGGTCGGCGCAACACGTTTTTAACCGACTTCTAAAAAAGGAGGAGGTTCTCAATTCCGATGTTTGTATTTTTTTTTTATGTTTGTTCGGGCATAACTTCGTTGCTTGCTAACCGATTTGAAAAATTCTTTGTTTGTTGGAAAGGATTATACTTCCCAAATGGTCCCATAGTCACCAAGTCGGGATCTGATGATGGAATCTTGGCGAAATCGAGGGAACTCCTCAAATATTATAAGCAACCATATAGTGATTCTGGTATTTTCATCGAGAACTTAAGTATTTACAGTCAAAAAGTAAAATTTGATGAAAGGAAACTGATGAAGAAGACCAGAAATAGTCAACAAAACTTCTTACTCGCATAGATATCACAATGAAGATAGTTATGCGACTATGACAATACAAATAAATGAATGGTTCAGATCTTCGATGATGATGATGATGGTTTCGGAAGGTAGGCACTGGAACTCCGTAATTAATCAATGTAACCTAGCCGTGTTTGTGCTTATTAGAATCGTCATGAGATGCACTTTGGCTATAAGGTACTATCAAACTGATCTGATGATGGGGCCGGAAGGTGGAAGGTAGACACAGGAACTTCATAATAACACAATGTAACCTAGCAGTGTTTGGGTTAATTGGAATTATCATGAGAAATAGGCATCTGTTTATAAGTGTATCGCAACTAAAAAGTGTGAAATAAAAAACTTTTTACAAAAAAAGAATAACCGACTTCACTAAAAAAAATACTAAAAGGATCAAAATAACTTTAATTTCGGAAGTCGGTGTTAAATAAGATACAAATACTGCCGAGTAACACCACAATTTTTTTTAGTGAAGTCGGTTATTCTTATTTTGTAAAAAGGATTTTTTTTCTTCCATTCTATCCTGTCAACCGTCTTACTATCACTAACTTCCTTTTCTTTCATATCACTGTTCACACAATCCATCCATCTTTTCTTTGGCCTCCCTCTCCCTCTCCACCCATCCACATGTATACTCATAACTCTTTTAGTAACATGCGTTTCATCTCTCCTCTTTACACAACCATACCAAGACAAACGATTCCCCTTCAACTTTTCAGTCACTGGCGCCACTTTCAAACTTCCTCTAATATATTCATTTCTCACTTTATCCATTCTCGTCACACCACACATCCATCTTAACATTCTCATCTCCGCTACATGCAATCTTTTTTCATCCGTCTTTTTACAGCCCAACATTCTGATCCATACAGTATTTCTTAATCAATTGTGAACCGATTTTGAATTTTAACAAAAAAAAAAACAAAATCGGAGGTATTTCCAGCCACACCTCAAAGAGGGACTTACCGCCATAATTATGGCGTGCCCAGCACTGGGTCGCGACAGTCGCTGTTGCCATTTCACCATGAGATCCCGCCTGAACTTTGACCGCCACTTGTCGCGGCAGTTCACGAAACGAGACTCAAAGATTTTTGATTGATAGAAAAAGAGGTTTTTTTTTTATTGGTTGGGAAAATCATCTTATAACAAATCCCGCTAGTTAGCTAGATAGTGTCAGACTTTTACTGACTAAAAAGCCACACCTGTTCCTTCGTTGCTTTCGTCCCAGGGTCCCGGGTTTCGCTTTCACACTACCCGTGGCCCCAGTAGGCTTCGACCCAGCTGGGCCCCTACGATTTGCTGGCATCTCCTTGAGGCGCGCGTGGAACAGTACGCGCCGTCGACGACTTGGGCTCGGTGCGGACGGTTACCGGACGATCGGACGGCGAGCCACCCATTGCTCGCGGTTCGCAAGCCCGCGCCTACGGTGGCCGGAAATCGGGATCGGAATCCCGGCTAGAAAAAAAGGTTCCTATCAGCATTCGAGATAGGCTGATGTCAAATACGAATTTTAAATTATTCTTAATTCAATGAAGACGACATAATTAGAAGGTTTGGGGTTATGTGAGAAGACAGAGTGACAGGTTAGTCAACTTAATTTAAAAGGTACCTGTTATTGGCTAATTTAATGTACTAAATTAATCAGATTAAAAATAAAAAAAATTGTTCATACTTAGTATCTATCAAAGAGATTTGTGTGATAAAGGTAAGGTTAAACTTTTCAGCAATAGATGGCGTTATATCAAAATCAGCAAATGTTCTAGAACTATTTAAGTATAAAAAATATTGAATTCTAATTAATTACCAAAAATATTTACGATAATGTAAGTACCTGTTAATGGGTAATTTGATGTACTAAATTAATTAGATTAAAAATAAAAAAAATCTCTTCATACTTAGTATCTATCAAAGAGATTTGTGTGATAAAGGTAAGGTTAAGCTTTTCAGCAATAGATGGCGTTATATCAAAATCAGCAAATGTTCTAGAACTATTTATAAAAATTATTGAATTCTAATTAATTACTTTATACCAAAATTATTTACGAAAATAAACCGAAGTTAGGTCCAGTTTTTTTACCATAACAAGATTTGCAATAGCGCAATACATAATTTTCTTAGAAAATGATTTTCTTTTAATGCATAGAGCGGATACAAACACGACTTGACGTGTAGGGGTGTCATACTAGACAGCGACTTATGACCACTAGGTAATAAGTATCGGATTACAATTTTGTTTGCTATACTCCTGTCTATTGGTAGTATAGTTATTTAATGTCTTTGGTATCTACCGACCTGACAAAAAAAAAATACGTGGTCCTTTGATAAGAAATAATATCGCTTTAAAATTTGTCTAAAAAATTAACACAGAAAAATATTTTATGTAATTTTAACTGTAACAAACAGATACTTTATCAGATTTCAAACTTTACCATTACCTATTTTAAATCAAAACAATTAAGTGGCGCACTCACCATTTTCATGTCAACGTAGCGCCATCTCTTAGCCAAGCATTATACTACTAAGACGATCAGCTTTCTGACTCTGACGTTTAATTCATTCGAAATTTGGAGCGCGACGTTCCCTGTAAGTTTTACATATACGATAATAGATGGCACTAATTTAAGTTTCACAGTTTTGATTCACTGCATAGCGTAAGTATAAATCAAATCGTTCATTGATTGATTGAAATACACGTATTTAGGAAAAATTTAATAATATTTCAAAGCCTATCCGACAAGTTTGTGACACTTTTAGGCGGATTTCAAGGAAACTTTTTATTAGACCTGGATCTTGTTACAAATTCAGTTAGGCCAACCCACGGAGCAAGTAGAAGACAATATAGGTACCTAGGTACCTACTTAGACATAGATAGGTACTGCTTCTACATTAGAGTCTAATAAATTGATACCGCACACGTGTAATGAAGTAAAAAATTTTAGAGTAAAATTGAAACTATTATTAAAAAAACCGGGCAAGCGCGAGTCAGACTCGCGCTCGAAGGGTTCCGTACAAACTTGAAAATTAAATTGCGGATTATGATTTATGACGTATTAAAAAAAAACTACTCACTAGATCTCGTTCAAACCAATTTTCCGTGAAAGTTTTCGTGGTAATGTACATCATATATTTTTTTTAGTTTTATCATTCTCTTATTTTAGAAGTTACGGGCTAACGTACGTTGTTCAGGCGTCACGCAAAAACTACCAGTTCGATTTCGATGAAACTTGGTATAATTAATTTTTAATATCCTGGGCATCACACTGGGTAGGTACTTATTATCCCGGAAAAATATATACAATAAAAAACAAACTTAATTTTGCGGTTGGATCCCTAGACCCGATTACTGTACCAACCGCAAAGTTTGTCGTAGGTTACGTGACCCGCAGTGAAGTTCACTAAGGGGATACAATATCGCTCGCCATACAATTCAGTGGACTATCACACACGACGAAGATAATAAATAATATTTCATATTTTCGTATCTCAAAAAACCTAATAAAACCATTTTCTACTTCTACGCGGACGAAGTCGCGGGCAAAAGCTAGTAAATAAATAAAGCTACCTACTTACACGTAGGCAGGAGTTTGTTGGTGTATATGAGCATGAACTTAACTTCAAAACAAATATTACCTACAATTAATATCTAGCTAAGCACATGTCGTCCTTTTAAAAGGGTAATTTTCAGAATTTCCCCCATCTGCCCAGTAGTTTCGTGGCCAGGAAACGTAAGGAATGTTCCAAGTTTGTTCCCGGGTGAATACTATGTGGTTAGCAAAGTATTTTATAGTTGAAAGTGCCTAACATTGCGTTACATCACGGCTGGGTCTCTCGAAGGACTGGCCAGATACGTACTTAAGACGTATAGTCCCTTGAACATCTGGCCACAGTTAATTTAATTTCGGCCAGCAGCGCCCGGATAGGGCCCGCTGACCTTTACATTCGTTTTTTTTGCGAAATCTTGATTGATTTACATATGCACATTTTGTAGAAAACTTAATCAGATATTTTTAGGGTTCCGTAGCCAAATGGCAAAAAACGGAACCCTTATTGGATTCATCATGTCTGTCTGTCTGACCGTTCGTATGTCACAGCCACTTTTTTCCGAAACTGTAAGAACTATACTGTTGAAACTTGGTGAGTAGATGTATACATTTTTTTTTCGGTGAGAAAATCATCTTATAACATCCCCCGCTCTTGGGCGGGGCGGGAGGTAGTGTCAAACTAAAAACCCATTCCTGTTCCGAGCCACCCATTGCTCGCCGTCCGCAAGCCCGCGCCTACTGTGACCGGAAATCGGGATCGGAATCCCGGCGGCAATTGGGGCGTGAGGACCTTTGCCTCACGCGATCCGCCGCCTCCTTTGCTAGCATTACTGCTTCGCAGAAGGAGGCGACCGCCTGCCACTCCTCCTCGCTCCGGACCATGGCCTGTACCAAGGACCGGCGCGAGAGATCGCTGCCGCCGATCGCCCCCACGAGGACACGGCGTTGCTCTGCCCAGGTGGGGCACACCTCTACCGTATGCTCCACCGTGTCCTCCGGGCGGTCCACGCAATGGTGGCTACTAATTTGAACTTAAAAGTAGTGTGATGGATTATTTCCCAGTTTTGTGTACAAAATTTGTTATATTTATAAAATAAAACTATCATCATCATTTCAGCCGATAGACGTCCACTGCTGGACATAGGCCTCCCCAAATGTCGCCACAAAGAACGGTCCTGCGCGTCCCGCATCCATCGGATTCCCGCAACCTTCACCAGGCCATCGGTCCACCTTGTAGGGTGTCTTCCAACACTGCGTCTTCCGGTACGTGATCGCCACTCCAGAACCTTTCGGCCCCAACGGCCATCTGTTCTGCGAGCAATGTTCCCTGCCCATTACCACTTAAGTTTGGCGATTCTTCGTGCTATGTCGGCAACCTTGGTTCTCCTGCGGATATCTTCATTTCTGATTCGATCACGCAAGGAAACTCCGAGCATAGCCCTTTCCATTGCCCTTTGAGTGACTTTGAGCCTTGTGATGAGGCCTATTGTGAGCGACCACGTTTCGGAACCATATATCATCACTGGCAACACGCACTGGTCATAGACTAAACATAAAACCATATTTAAAAAAACCACTTTTGTATTTATACACATCATTTATTAGTGTGAACGTTTGTAAACTTCAAATACAATAATCGAACATTACAAAGTAAATACCTACAGATTCTACAAGACCAAATTTCGTAACTGAAATCTTTGAACATGAAAACTAATTATTATCATTAAGAAAATAGATTTCTGCCAGCGGCTAAGGTACTTTAAGGGCATTTTTTTTTTTTTAATTGATATAAACCAGTGCTTGACTGCGATCCCACCTGATGGTAAGCGGAGATGCAATCATTGATGGTCAGGCCTATTCACTCTAGCCTTTAAGACATCTAAATTATAGTTGGACGGGAAGACCGCAGCAGGCAAATTGTTCCAGTCTTTCGATGTACGCGGTATAAACGACGAAGCGAAACGCTTAGTCCGGACCGTTGAAGTTTCAACAACGTAAGGGTGGATACTCGCCGTTCCGCATCCAACTCGACATAATTATGATGTTTTTTTTTTTAGGTGGGAAAATCATCTAATAACAAATCCCGCCCTTGGGCGGAGCGGGAGATAGTGTCAGACTTTTACTGGCTAAAAACCCACTTCTGTTCCTTCTTTGCCTTCATCTCGGGGCCCCGGGCTTCGTTTTCACACTACCCGTGGCCGCAGTAGGCTTCGACCCTGCTAGGCCCCTACAGTTGCTGACATATCCTTGACATATCCCCGAGGCCCTGGAAAAAATGGCAAAGAAGGAACAGGAGTGGGTTTTTAGTTAGTAAAAGTCTGACACTATCCCCCGCTCCGCCCAAGAGCGGGGATGTCATTAGATGATTTTCCCAACCGAAAAAAAAAACCATCACTTAAGGGCATTCAACTCCACAAACATTTTCGCTGTTATTCATACAACCGCTCTTACGCGATTATGACGTTATTACACATTTTTCATTAGATATTTTGGAAACACAGTATCTTGTGAATATTATCTAGGCTTCTATTGAAATCAATTTATAAATTTGTGTAAAACTAATCCAGTAAAGACCTCTGAAAATCTGCTATTTTGCATGAACTTTGACACTTCATAATTTACGCAAAAATTTAAAAAGTCAAAAAAGTATAACAATAGAAGACTTGCAAATTTAATCAAGATTCTGAATGACGATAATATTTTTTCAATAACTTTTAAGGATTCAAAAAAAAAAAACACGTATTTCCTGGAACAAGTTTTGTAAACTATTCGAGTTAATATTAATAATATAATATAATATAATATTCATTCAACTATCACACAACGCCGTCTAGTCTCAAGCTAAGCAGAGGTGGTGTTATGAGTACTAGACAACTGATAAACATAATTAAATATTTCAAAAATCATACATATTATAGATAAATTACACTCAGACACACAACAAATGATTGTGCTCATCACACAAACATTTGTCCTGGGTGGGAATCGAACCCACGACGTCCGGCATAGCAGTCAGGGCCACTAACCACTAGACCAACAGGCTTGTCTATTCATATAAATCACTTAATTACCTAATGCTAATAGAGTTTTCAGGCGTTATTTCTCTTTTTTCGCGTTGCCTTTTCGTCAAACATCGCGTTGGATTGCGTTAAATGAAGTAACAATGTTGACGATAGGCGAATGAAAAAGGACCCTCTTAAATTTGAAAACCATCCTAAGAAAATACACTCCCATAATAAAAGCAAACCTTTTGTGTGCGAAGGAAAAAGAAATAAACACACACATATATGTGGGCTTCGGAATGACGAGCAGTGGGTCGGCGCCGTCTTTCACACTTTTGGGGAAAAGAAAAAATAATACATGCCAGCAATGTATGGGAAAAGTTATAGTTCCCTTTATATTATTATGTACCTACTGGTGACAATATATGATTGCACAGTTTTTAACCGACTTCTAAAAAACGAGGAGATTCTCAATTCAGATGTTTGTATTTTTTTTAAATGTTTGTTCGCGCATAACTTCGTCGCTTGCCAACCGATTTGAAAAATTCTTTGTTTGTTGGAAAGGGTATACTTCCCAAATGGTCCCATAGTCACCAAGTTGGGATCTGATGATGGAATCTTGGCGAAATCGAGGGAACTCCTCAAATATTATAGGCAACCATATAGTGACTTTTGTATTTTCATCGACGACTTAAGCATTTACAGTCAAAAAGTAACATTTGATGTCTGTTTATAAGTGTATCGCAACTAAAAAGTGTGAAATAAAAAACTTTTTACAAAAAAAATATAACCGACTTTACTAAAAAAACACTAAAAGGATCAAAATAACTTTAATTTCGGAAGTCGGTGTTTCTCGGTATTATTTGTATCTTATTTAACACCGACTTCCGAAATTAAAGTTATTTTGATCCTTTTAGTGTTTTTTTAGTAAAGTCGGTTATATTTTTTTTGTAAAAAGTTTTTTTAGAATCTTATTCTGTTCCATTGCTCGCTAGCAGAGAGCTTGCAGCCCCAAGAGAGGAAAAACTGTACCAAAATATTATTTAAATTTTTTGGTACTTTTCTGCAATCTGGTTACGGCCGAAACTGCCCCCCTTACCAAGTTACAATCGTTTCGTTTGCATCGAAAACTTCGAGTAGGCTACGCCTCCGATCCCTTTGTTCTGACCACGTGACTGAGCGTTGAGATAATAATATAATATATTCTACAACTATCACATAACACCGTCTAGTCTAAAGCTAAGCAGAGCTTGTGCTATGAGTACTAGACAACTGATAAACATACTTAAATATTTCACATACATATTATAGATAAATTACACCCAGACACAGAACAAATGATCGTGCTCATCACACAAACATTTGTTCTGGGTGAGAATGGAACCCACGACCTCCAGCATAGCAGTCAGGGCCACTAACCACTAGACCAACAAGCCAGTCGGTCAGATGACGTCAGAACAAAGTAATCGGAGGCGTGGCCTACTCGAGGCGTTCGACGCAAACGAAACGATCGTAACTTGGCTAGAGGGGCAGGAATAGTAACCAATCATTTGGCTAAAATTTCGTTTTCGGCTTCAAATCGTGGTTCGGTCAATCACTAGTTTTAGCCTAGTTGGAATTATTATCTCATCTTATCTATCTGCTCTTCAGCATGACGTCAATCCTCAATTATAGAGCATAGTACTGTATTATATACATAGACAGGACTACAGGAGCGAGTAGCCCTGAGGTCGTACAATGTCTAATTAGCGTAGCGGGTAGCCAACGTGGGATATGGAGTTTGGTTCCACTGTCGTACGGTTTTTGGGGGATATCGGATATATAAAATTAGACTGGCCTGTTCGTCTAGTGGTTAGTGGCCCTGACTGCTAAGCCGGAGGTCGTGGGTTCGATTCCCACCCGGGACAAATGTTTGTGTGATGAGCATAATCATTTGTTCTGTATCTGGGTGTAATTTATCTATAATATGTATGTATTTAGAAATATATAAGTATGTTTATCAGTTGTCTAGTACTCATAACACAAGCTCTGCTTAGCTTGGGACTAGACGGCGTTGTGTGATAGTTGTGGTATATTAATATTAATAAAATAATCAGCCTTTTAATGTTTCCACTGCTGGGACTTAGGCCTCCTCTCTAGGAGAGGGAATGGAGTGGGAATCATCTAATGACAAATCTTTCTGACTAAAAACCCACTCCTGTTCCTTCTTTGCCTTCATCCCGGGGCCCCGGGCTTCACTTTTATACTACCCGTGGCGCCAGTAGGCTTCGACCCTGCTGGGTCCCTACAATTTGCTGACATCTCCCTGAGGCGTGCGTGGAACAGTACGCGCCGTTGACGATTTGGGCTCGGATCGGACGGCTACCGGACGGTCGGACGGCGAGCCTTCCATTACTCGCCGTCCGCAAGCTCGCGCCTACGTTGGCCGAATTCGGTGGACCTCCCGAACTTACCATGTCCGGTGAGGACTTGCGTCATGCGGAAGGTAAGGACGCCATGTGGTCTTTCCAGCCACTCCTCATAGAAGGGACTTACCGCCATAATTGCGGCGTGCCCAAGAGGGAATGGGGGTTGGTGAATGTCGCATGTCTTCGAATTTTTGGTTCTAGGACATGACGGTTTCCTCACGATGTTTCCCTTCACCGTTTTGAGAGCAGTGATGAAATAAATTACACAAAGTAATGCGCATGGCTGGGTTTGAACCCGCGACCTTCAACTCGTAAGTCGGGGCCGTTATCAATCGGCCACCACTGCTGTCTTGTATCCAGGATATCGAAGGAATACTGTTATTATTTTAGAGGTATGCAACATACGGTGTAAATACATACCTACATACATCCGTTGAAGAGAGAGGAGTCTCCAACTAGAAGGGTGCTGTGTCTTTTTTTTTGAGGTGAGAAGTTATCTACTGACTTCTTCCACTCTAGGGTGCCGTATCTCCACGTTGACGTTGTGGTGGGGCTCGCGCTCCAATAAACCCTAGGTCTGTACCGGTTGGGCACGCCACAATTATGGCGGTAAGTCCCCTCTTATAGGCGTGGCTGGGTAGATCTCACGGCGTCCTCACCTTCTGCATGACACAGGTCCCGGACATGGTAAGTTCGGGAGGTTCCTGCACCGGATTCGTGCGGAAGAAATGCCCGGAGGACACGGTGGAGGTGTACCCCGCTTGGGCAGAGCACCGCCGTGTACTTCTGAGGGCAATCGGCGGCAGCAATCTCTCGCGCTGGGCCTTGGTACAGGCCATGGTCCGGAGCGAGGAGGAGTGGTAGGCGGTCGCCTCCTTCTGCGAAGCACTAATGCTAGGCGGCCGACCACGTGAGGAGGCAACGGTCCTCACGCCCCAACCTTCGCCGGGATTCCGATCCTGATTTCCGGCCACCGTAGGTGCGGGCTTGCGGACGGCGAGCAATGGGTTGCTCGCCGTCCGACTAGTTCTCATAATAATATGTCGAGTTCCGATAAGTAGATTAGGAGCTATGAGTGAACAGATGAACATACTCACATACATATATAGCCTGTCAAATTCCTAACCCTCCTTTGGCTTTGCCGTAGTCATAACATCACATACGCACGCTGTCTGTTCTCGCACGTCATAAAACAATGGACACAGACATCGCCTAAAGGTAATACGCCTTACAAGACTCTTTACAAGGTAAAGTTGATCTCGAATCTAAACATTCAGTTTTCTTATTAAAATTTGAACCATTTATTTAGTTACGTGAGGTGTGTCCAGACCTGGTGAATGCGCTACTCGCGAGCCACTTGCGAACTGCGCGCGTGCATTTCAGGTTCATACGAAGCCCCTGCGCTGCCCGTCCACCACTCGCTCGCAAGTTACACGCCTCACTCGAGCCTTGCCTGAGCTGCACTAGAGCACCAATCTAGGCTGTAACCGCATGCGAGAAGCAGCGAGTGGCGAATTTGCCTGCATTCGCCAGGTCTGTACACACTTAGAAAAAAATTATAACAAAATCAGGGGATACAGTTTGGTGTTGTATCTACACATTGTTACGAACGTAGGTAAATAAATGCCTTTCTAGAAGTAGATGATGTTAGCACAGAAAAAGTCAATAGATCAATAACTAACGACTTTAAAGAGCACTACAATCCGTGTAACTATCACAAAGGTCGTTATGTAATATCGCTTATTTAACACTTATTGAAAGAAAGAAAAAAAAAATTATTTGGCACACGTACACAGATACACACAATGTAGAATTTACGAGGCTTTTAATTGGTAACAAATTGTTAGCATGGAATCTATCAATACATAAAATACTTAACATATAGACACTAACTTATATATACACTTAAATAAAAAATCTAAAAGCTAAAATATGGCGTCAAAAAACTCCTCCGCATCGCTGTCGACTGGAAGTGTGCCCAAAAGGCTGGCGGCATTGCCACGTTGTATGGCTATGCTTAATCTCTGACCGAGGTAAAAGCCAGCCCTTGGGTCACGCGAAGTGTCTACTAAGCGTTTGGATAGTTCTTTGAACAGCTTATGAGCACTCAGACCCCACGGCCCAAGAGTTTCAACCCCAAACGGCTCAAAAATATAACTGCCGACGAGGTTGTTATATTTCCGCCGCTTGAGGTTCTCCGCAGCAGCAGAGAATGTAGAAACAATATGTAAACACTTAAGATAAAAAAAAATAAGAAAATAAAATAATTAACATTGTGTGTCTCGCGTCTGCGCCAAATAGGTCCAGTTCAGCAAAAACACATATACACTTATTGCAGTTCGCACTAATATCACTGTCGAAACAAAGCCTGACTCAGTTCTGACCGATTTTTTTTCTGATGGGAAATCATGTAATGACTTCTCCTGCTTCAGGGTGGAGCGGGCATGTCTAACTTTTACTGACTAAAACCCACTCCTATGTTTCTTCTCTGCCTTCGTCCTAGCCCGAGTTTTCCTTTCAGAAACAAACCCTTGGTTTTGGCTTGGTTCATGTAAAATAGCAGATTTTCAAAGGTTACTGGATTAGTTTTACACAAATTTATAAATTTGTTTTCAGTAGAAGTCTAGATAACATCCACAAGATACTGTATTTCCAAAATATCTAATGAAAAATGTGTAATAACGTCATAATCGCGTAAGAGAGGCTGTATGAAAAACAGTGAAAATGTAAGTCGAGTTGCATCCCCTTAAGTGACGGTTATATGACATATAAAAGGGAATTATCGAACAGGCGGTACAAAAAATATTTTATTCATCCATATTCTCTATTGGTACACATTTCGCTCTTGGCCATTCAGGGTTTTTTTGTCCATACAATTTGGGACATCTCCTTTACTTGTAAAAGGTACAGTGCCTAACTGTATCTTTTACAAGGATTGGTAAATTAATCATCATCATCATCATCCGAAAGACGTCCACTGTTGGTCATAGGCCTCCCCAAGCGACGCCATAACGACCGATCCTGTGCGTCTCGCATCCACCGCATACCCGCGACTCTCAGCAGGTCGTCGGTCCACTTTGTGGGAGGCCTCGCGGTCGCCACTCTAGAATCTTTCAGCCCCATCGACCATCCGTTCTGCGAGCAATGTGCCCTGCCCACTGCCACTTTAGATTGGCGATTCTTCGGTCTATGTCGGCGACCTTGTTTCTCCTGCGGATATCTTCATTCTTTATGCGATCACGCAATGAAACTCCGAGCCTTCTGATGAGGCCCATTGTAAGCGACCATATTGTTTCAGTGCCATATGTCGTCACCGGCAACACATAGCATAGTCGGCCTTATAATGTTCCCACTGCAGGAACTCAGGCCTCTTCTCTAGGAGGGAATGGGCCGTAATCCACCATACGGGCCCAGTGCGGTTTGGTGGATGTCACATGTCTTCGAACTTTAGGTTCTAGGGCATGCCGGTTTCCTCACGATGTTTTCCTTCACCGTTTTGAGGGCAGTGGTGATGAAATAAATTACACAAAGTAATGCGCCTTGCTGGGTTTGAACCCGCGACCTACAACTCGTAAGTTGGGGCCGTTACCACTCGGCTACCACTGCTCGGTAACACGTGTAACATAAAATAATAAATAAAACAAAACCATAAAATTATTTGAGACAGACTCTACCTGCTCCCAATATTTTTTTAAACTCTACGTTTACATATGTCTACCCCTCCCTTGAGTTTAGCTAGAATAATGTTGAAATAATAAATGATGTTTATTCAGTGGTCCCAGTCTTGATTTCGAACGTATTTTTCTTTCGTAATACATTTCTTTTTGTGTTATTATAATAACATTGATATTTTAAATAGATTTGTTGGCTTAAACATTTGATTATGGATCGTTCTGTGTTGGATTTGAGGCACAAAATAATAATGTACACAATTTATGTAAATGTGTGTTAAAGTTGCACGAAATTGGTGCCCTGGAACGGGGATTTAATGGAGTAATGGGTAGCCCACCGTCCGACTGTTCGGTAACCGGCCGGACCGGGCCCAAGTCGTTGACGGCGTGTACTGTTCCACGCGCGCCTCAAGGTGATGTCATCACCCGTAGGGGACCAGCAGGGTCGAAGCCTACTAGGGTCATGGGTGATGCGAAAGAGATCCCCGGGGCCCTGGAAAAATGGCAAAGAAGGAACAGGAGTGGGTTTTTAGTCAGTAAAAGTCTGACACTATCCCCCACTCCACCCAAGAGTTTGATTAGATGATTTTGCACCCGAAAAAATAACACAGGTATCGTATTCAATTCAATTCAATTTACATTACAAAATATAATTATACTTTTATTGTACCTACTTTAGAACCGAATCATGCTGTCACTGAGTCCACTTAGGAAATATTTCGTCGTTCTATATTTAAACACCCGTTTGGAAATTGACGCACTTTCGATGTCTGCAGGTAGACTGTTGTATATTGTTGGAACTAAACTTTTACCTCATCTTTGTCCATAACAATTATTGAAAGTGGGCACTTCGAATGTCTCACATTGTTATGTACTTCGAGGCCCTAATTGTACACTCCTAATTTTATAGTTTTGGTGGTAGTAATGGATCCTTAGCGATATCTATAGCGTCACATAAAAGCTAATCCTGCATCGATAACACTCGACTGGTCGGAGGATCCTTCCTTTTCAATGGTGGTTTGGGGGGCCTTACTCTCTGTTCCACATACCTCCAAAGATCCAATGTAACAAATATAGCTACTCTCTCATGTTTTTTTTTTTTGTAGGTGGGAAAATCATCCAATGACATCTCTCGATCTTGGGCGGAGTGGGAGGGCGTATCAAGAGTTTTACTGACTAAAAACCCACTCCTGTTCCTTCGTTGCCTTTCGTACCAAGGCTGAGTCTTCCTTTCAGAAGCAAACCCTTGGCCCCAGTAGGCTTCGACCCTGCTGGGCCCCTACGGTTTGCTGACAACACAGACTCCAGCAGGGAATTACACTTCTTAACTGTACGCACAATGAATGTGTTACCAAAACATTTTTTTTTTAATTCATTATAAAAAAATACAATTTCAAGACACTATTTTCTTTGTTACAGAAAACTTCTCTGCCAACGATGGTCATCCCGACTGGCCCGGTGTCATCGCCTCCGAAAGGTAAGTCATACATAGTCTATAAGTCAATATACGAATCGCAATGTATGGTTACCATTAGAGCAGAAACTGCTTAAAACAGACGCCCGTGGTCTCATACAAAAAAGCTCCGCGCAAGTATCCGTTGCGGGGAGCCGGGTCCCGCGCCAGTTTTACTCCATAATAATATATTGAGTTCTCCATCGGCACGACTACATGCATACCGTTAAAGTTGAACTAGTGACATAGCGTAGGTAATAATCCGGTTTTAGCGGGCGGCAGCCGGTATAAGCTATTTGATGATTGCCCAACAAAAAAGTCCTTATAAATTAAGACCGCAGGATCATTCGAAACAGTCAATATAGTCTGGAAACCCAAAGGGCAAATGAAAGCAAGCCAGTGGGTCTAATAAAGGGTACAAAGTGTCCTATGTGCTACTCTGGGACATGGCCTTCCCCCGTGCCAGTGTTCATCCAAATCTGTTCAACCACTCGAGCATGGAGGAGTTACACACATAAATACTGTCGCACTCTGCAACGGGGTTTCTTCAGATACCGGGATTTATCTACAATGAAATGCTTACCTTTGCTTGCTTTTTGGACCAATTTTTGTTTTTTTTTTTACATATCTATTTAGTTCACAAAATTATGTTTAAATTATATTTACCTATATTGTATTGTATATGTGATTCATTTGAATATCTTTTTTTATATTGACTTTTTTCCTTTTTCTTCTCTCTCTTTTATTGCACCTACCACTATTCTTCTCTGCATCACCCAAAGGTTGACTGGTAGAAAATGCCTAAGGCATTAAGTCCGCCTCTGTACCTTTATGCGCATGAAGTATAAATAAATAAATAATAAATGCTTTAAAAGCTTTATACTTCTATAATACTTTTCTTCAAGAATCCAAAATAAGTACATCGCACTACAATGGTTATGTCCGAACTTCAAAAACTAGACATTTCTTTGTTCTACTCAATTTTTAAACCTATTCTAGAACAACAAAATCCATAAAAGTATATTTTACATGCCAGTTCGTTAACCTAACTCATGCCTCCTATACTCCTTTCGATATCAAAATACACATAAACTCACACTGGGTGCGTCTCATAACGTATAAACTCATTTGGTCTAATTTCATTGTATTATCGTTCATAAGATATAATCAACGTGAGATATACCAACTGTTGATATAATTTCTTTTCATGTAACATTTATTTATTCTAATATCTATATTTAATCTTTATTTTTACTTGAAAAGTGACGTATTTTACAGTTACGAGGAATTCACTTTAAGCTATCGATATCTACATAAAAGGAAAAACTGACTTACTAACATATCAACGCACAGCCAAAACTATTTTTTTTTTTTTAAAAATAGTATTCCACAACTATCACACAACGCCGTCTAGTCCCAAGCTAAGCAGAGCTTGTGTTATGAGTACTAGACAACTGATAAACATACTTATATATTTATAAATAAATACATATTATAGATAAATTACACCCAGACACAGAACAAATGATCGTGCTCATCACACAAACATTTGTCCTGGGTGGGTTAATGTATGTTAGGGGCCGTTCAAGTATTGCGTAAGCAGATTTTTAGCAAATATTGACTCCCCCCTCCCCCTATTCAGCAAAAGTCAGCAATACTCTCCGGGTAGTGTGAAAGCGGAACCCGGGGCCCTGGGATGAAGGCAACGAAGGAACAGGAGTGGGTTTTTAGTCAGTAAGAGTCTGACACTACCTCCCGTTCCGCCCAAGAGCGGGGATGTCATAAGGATGATTTTCCCACCCAATAAACCCACCCCCCCCATGCTTACGTAAACATTGGTACGTGCATTTGTCAATGTGTAAGTTAGGTTATTAATTTATGTGCAGTAGTTGTAAGTCTAGAAAAAAGGAATACTTGAAATAAAGGAAAAAAAAGAGAGTTAATTTAAAATTTTGATTTAATTATATATTAAGTTAACAGTTCTCACTCCATGATACACTAATGTCAACTTCAACGACATTAGATGTATGCTGCTAAACGATGTGTGTCTGCTCGCTTTCTTGTGATTTTGAAACATCGACATTGTTTCCTTAAAAAACTAAAAAAAATTGCACTGTTCACGTAATCACCATCTAGACCCCCCCATCTCCCATTTCATCAAAAATAAGCAAAGCAAGGACCCCCCACCCCCCAGTAGTGCTTACGTAATATTTGAATGGCCCCTTATGTTTATAAAAATTAGTTATTTTAAAATTATATCAATCGTTCATTATATTAACAAAAAATATAGGTTATATAATAATAATAATAAATCTTTATTTACCCAAAAACATACAGAGTTTGACTTACAGTTTGATAAGTACATACATTTAATGTTGTGAGTTCTGTACAAGAGTAATACTCTACCTCTTAAGCTAGGGTATACCTGTATTTTAAGAGGTAGTTTGCGGTCTAAGGTTCCGTTTGTTATATGCTAGATATATAGATAGATAGATATTCTTTATTGTACACCAAAAATACAAATTACATTATTATTTATTATTATTTATAGCCCATTTATGTCCCACTACTAAGCAAAGGATTTCCATTCCCTTTTCCAAGACAAGTCTGTCTTTGGCCATTGTGGGCCAGTCCCTCTGGTATTTATCCAGTTCATCTCTCCACCTTCGTCTTGGTCTGCCGCGGTGTCGCCTTGCGTTTAGTGGGACCCAAATTGCATTAGGAACTTAAAATTAATAGGGTGTCACAATGGGCGGTCCTATCGCTAAAAGGGATTTTTTCATATAATATCTACACTAATATTATAAAGAGGAAAATTTTGTTTGTTTGTTTGTAATGAATAGGCTCAAAAACTACTGGACCGATTTTAAAAATTCTTTTACCATTCGTAAGCTACATTATCCACGAGTAACATAGGTTATATGGTATTTTGGAAAAAAATAAGGTTCCGTAAGATATTTGAGTTTTTCGGACACAAGGTGTAAAAAGTCAACCAGAAAAGTTACTTATTTTGCGTACGCTGCCTAAACTATAAAAGATAGAACCATAAAATGTTCTAAATAATTGTAGATCTTATAAATGTCTACCAAAGTTTGTTAGGAGAAACCTACTTTCACGCGGGCGAAGCCGCTGGCAGAAGCTAGTATATATTATACTAGCAAACCCGGCGAACTCCGTTTCGCCACTAAAAAAGATTTTCCCGCTTTTCTGTTGAAATTTTTCCTGAATTTTCTTTGCTATAAACCTCACGGAGCCCGAGACCTTTCCAACGAATGCAAAACCGTGGAAATCGGTTCGTGCGTTCTGGAGTTATAGCGTCAGGAAGGAAAACTTGTCTTATTTTTATATAGTAGATAATATTAGAGATTTTGTTGTTAAATCATCTATTACTTACCCACTAACCCTCACACCAGATACCACACATATGCCGTTATCTACTTCCTTATTTTAGTCTTCATCAATTGGTGGTGAATATGAGGATATTTAAACCTCTGCTAGTGGTTAAGAGGGTGGGCGCTGATACCTATGTATATAAGATATTAAGTTCTCTTAAGTTAGGTATCAGCTGTAACATTTAAATATCACAATTAATATTAATCTTTCGACCTAATTTTGTGTAATTTGGAAAACTGGTTAACTTGAATGTGCAAATAAACAATTTTTATTTTTTATTTTTATTAAGGCCACTTCAGTAGATTGGAGACTCTATACTCGAAGTTGTGGACGATTACGTCTACCTTGAACAGACAGTCCAGTTCGGTAGATCTAATTTCGAGAAAGAGGTCAACCGTCGAATCGGAGTTCTGAGGTTAGTCACATAAAAAAAATAAAAAAACATACAACCGAATTCATAACCTCATCCTTTTTTTGAAGTCGGTTAAAAACAATAGGTTGTGTTGCAAACCTTTTAAGAACATTATTATTTATATATAGTGGTTAGTGGCTCTGACTGCTATGCCGGAGGTCGTGGGTTCGATTTCCACCCAGAACAAATGTTTGTGTGATGAGCACGATCATTTATTTTTTGCCTGGGTGTAATTTATCTATTATACGTATGTATTTAGAAATAAATAAGCATGTTTAGCAGTTGTCTAGTACTCATAACACAAGCTCTGCTTAGCTTGGGACGAGACGGCGTTGTGTGATAGTTGTGGATTATTATTCACTTTATTTAATAAAACAATTTTTTTTTTACAAAATCATTAAAAAAACATTTAAAAATTTAAAAAATAGTACCCCACCGGTATCGGGAACAGAGCTACCGGCGGTCAGAACTCCAAAGAAAAGAACCTTCCAACAATACGAGCCGTGTCCAGGAGTACCGCTTTCTGAATCAAGCCCTTGATCCAGCTGCCTGAGATGTTGGTCGAGGCTCTTGGCTATTAAGCCATTGCCCGACACGACTATCGGTACAATGATCGCTGAGTCCACATCCCACATGTCGACAACCTCGGGAGCCAAGTTAATATACTTATTGAAAAATGATAAATTATATTTATTTTGCAAATATGTTTTTTAAAAACACTATTACACGTCAATTTTCGTGTCAATTTAAACTAGATGAAGCCGGTGTTTCCTAGCTGACTACCCTGAGAAGAAACACCGAAACAAACTCAGGGGTCGAATAATTTTTTTTATTTTTTATCTATTATTATTCCGTTTATTTATTTTTTATACATATTTATTAAATTTTTAAATATTTAATTTTTTTTTTTTTAATATAAAAGAATAGTTGTTCGCCGGTGTCAGGAACAGGGTCCAAGCTACCGGTGGTTAGGGCTCCAGAGATAGGAACCTCCTCACAATGCGAGCCGTATCTAGGAGTACTGCCTTCTGTATCAGGCCCTTGATCCAACCATGCAACCACAGCTTCGATAGATGGTCGTCTAAGCTTTCAGCTATTAGGCCATTGGCGGTCACGACAATCGGCACAATGATAGCCGAGTCCACATTCCACATGTCGACAACCTCGTGTGCTAAGTCGAGATATTTAATTTGTTTCTCTTTCTCAGCTATTATTATTATTATTATTATTAGTTGTATCCCCTTAATTCGTTCAGCCGTTTGAGCATGAAGAAATAATAACCATACAAATAAATACACTCTTCAAATTTCCATCTTCACAAATTTAGGGAGACAGTGTAATTTAAACTAGATAACCTAGATAGATCTGTGTATTTTAGTGCTCCCCTGAGGTTAAGAAAGCGTCTTGATGTGGAAACGGAGTTCACCCATCCGAAAATAATTGCTTAACATCATCAATTGATCTGTGCGGTGACCCAAAATCGTTAGGTATTCCAGTGGCGAAAGCAAGATCATTGAATTTAAAATATTTTGTTTTGAGGTGTTTGTTTTTTAGGGTTGGAAATCATTCAATGGCTTCTGCTGCTCCGGATGGAGCGAGAGGGCGTGTCAGACTTTTACTGCCTAAAACCACACCTGTGTCCTTCGGTTGCTCTGTGTTCTAGGACTACGGGTGTTCTTTTCAGAAATTCTCCGCGGTCAACGGCTCCAGCTGGGTTCTTACGGTTTGCTGACATCTCTTTGAGGAGCGCGTGGATCAATACGCGCTGTTGACAACTGTGTTCGGTCCGATTAATTACTGGACGGCCGGACGGCGAGCTACCTATTGCTCGACGTCCGCAAGCCCGCGTCTGCCGTTGCTGGTAGTCAGCTGGAATCTCGGCGGCTGGGGCGTGAGGACGTTCATTTGAAAAATCATTACATTATACTACTATGACTATGGACTATGAGCACCGCTGTGAACGGCACCAGTTCCTTTTTCTGGAGATGAGGCGTCATATTGGAGACATAAGTATGCTGATGCGTGTCGCAAATTGCCACATTGACTGTCCTGCGCCTCTAGCCAAGTTACGATCGTTTCGTTTGCGTCGAACGCCTCGAGTAGGCCACGCCGTCGATTCCTTTGTTCTGATCACGTGACTGAGCGTTGAGATGACGTCAAATCAAAAAAATCGGAGGCCTGGCCTACTCGAGGCGTTCGACGCAAACGAAACGATCGTAACTTGACTAGGGGGGGCAGAACTTGTTTCTAATTCTGATAAATTAAAATAAAATAAATAAATAATTTTCGAGAAACTTTACTAAGATGCAACTGAAAATGTAGACGTGATAAAAAAAAACTATTCTCAAATTCAACAGCCTTCAAATATAACGAAACACAAATGATCATGGATGTCGCATTTTAAAAATAAAAATTTGTAAACTAGAGATATGAAAAATGTTTTTTCAATAATCAGTGCATTTGATTTCAATAGACTTTCTAGGGACCTTGATATCGACTTGTTTTGTACTAGTGTGGCGACCTTGCGACGGCAAATGGCACAGAATTTTTTCAATGAATAACTTCTCTCGTCAGTAATTAATTGACTTGTGTACTTTTTATCGATATATATATATTATATCTATGTGTGAAGGTTTGCAATTAGCGATTTGATAATATTACAATGTGTCTATTTTTAGGGTTTCGTACCTCTAAAAACGGAACCTTTATAGGATGCCTTCCGCGAAGCAGTAATGCTAGCAAAGGACCGCGGCCGATCGAGTGAGGCAACGGTCCCGATTTCCGGCCACCGTAGGCGCGGGCTTGCGGACGGCGAGCAATGGGTAGCTCGCCGTCCGACCGTCCTGTAACCGTCCGGACCGAGCTCAAGTCGTCGACGGCGCGTACTGTTTCACGCATGCCTTAAGGAGATGTCAGCAATTGTAGGGGCCCAGCAGGGTCGAAGCCTACTGGGGCCAAGGGTCTGATTCTGAAAGAAAGTCTCGGCCCTGGTACGAAAGGCAACGAAGGAACAGGAGTGGGTTTTAGTCAGTAAAAGTCTGACACTATCTCACGCTCCGCCCAAGAGCGAATTCAGTCATGAGATGATTTTCCCACTGAAAAAAAATCCTTTAAAGGATCACTTTATTTGAAATTAAAACCGTATACTCAAATCAGCAATGAAGAAAGGTCTCATAGCACAAGCATAGGAAAAAATCTGAAAACTGTAAATTTGTTGTTACGTCACAAAAAAAAATCAATTTTGGCGATTCGGAAAAATCTTCGTAACTCAATTAGGGAATTGAACTGTTTTCATAGGTAAGTTTTTACGGAACCCTTAATGCGCGAGTCTGACTCGCACTTACCCGGTTTTTTTTAAGGTGGGAAATCATCCAATGACTTCTACTCTTGGGTGGAGCGCGAGGGCGTATCAATCAATCAATCAATATTATTTATTGTTTGTCACAGGTGGTTTAGTTCTTACAATTGCATTAGAGTCGCTGCAACATACCCTGGTGTACAATATTTTTATCATTCATAATGAAGTCTAGGTAGCTAGCGTATCAGACTATTACTGACTAAAACCACACTTATGTTATTTCTTTGCTCTTGCGTTCTACCATGGGTTTCCCTTTAAGAAGTAAACCCATGGCCCCAGTACGCGTCGGGTCTGCTGAGCCCCTACCGTTTTGGCTGACATGTCTCTAAGACGCGAGTGGAACACTACGCGCAGTCAACGACTCGGGCTCAGTCTGGACGGCGAGCTACCCATTGCTCGTCGATGTGGTTGACGATGTAGCACCCTTGCCTAAAAGTAACCTATACACTTCAGACTCATAAAATATTTTATTTTATTTATTTATTTAACAATTTATGTACACACAATAATAAAAAAAAGAAGGAGGAAACAGAAGAATAGTACAAAGGTGATGCTTATTTCTAAAGAAATCTCTTCCAGCATGCCTTCGAAAGGAAATTTGGAGAAAATAGAGATGTAGACACTGTGTGTAGAAGTAAAGGAAAATTGGTACACACAAAATAGACAGAAAACAATGAAATACAACATCCAAAAATAAATAAAAAATGATATACTATTATAATTACATATATCATCATCATCATCATCATTTCAGCCGATAGACGTCCACTGTTGGACATAAGCCTCCCCCAAATGTCGCCACAAAGAACGGTCGTGTGCGTCTTGCATCCATCGGATTCCCGCAACCTTCACCAGGTCATCGGTCCACCTTGTAGGGGGCCTTCCAACACTGCGTCTTCCGGTACGCGGTCGCCACTCCAGAACCTTTCGGCCCCAACGGCCATCTGTTCTGCGAGCAATGTGCCCTGCCCATTGCATATATATATATATACATATTAAAATAAAAATCACAAAAATACATACTAAATAATATAATATAATAATAATGTTAATTAATAACAAAATGTATATTGTAATAAGCTGTAAGACTCACTATTAATGTATTCTGTTTACTTAACCTTAAGTGTGAGAACTTTAGTGTTGTGCGGCATGTCGATAAATTTGAGTTTAAGTACCGATACATTTATCAATACTTATAATAAATCTGTAGAAGTGAAAATCCTGTACATTGAAAATATCAAAAAAAAACAATGGCGGGGTGTGTTACTAGACCGACACCGAACCCATAAATGTGATAAAAAAAAAATTGTCTGTCTGTCTGTTTGTTCAGGCATCACGCAAAAACTACCGGTTCGATTACGATGAAACTTGGTATAATTATTCTTTAATATCCTGGGCACCATACCGGGGACTTTTTATTCCGGAAAAGTATATTCAATAAAAAAAAAAAAATTTGCGGTTCGATCCCTAGACCCGATTACTGTACCAACCGAAAATAATAAGTTTGTCGTAGGTTACGTCACCCGCAGTGGGGTTCACTAAGGGGCGCTGCACATGGCTAAGATACTACAATATTTTATCTTAAGATACAATATCGCTCGCCATACAATTAAATGGACTAACACACGATGAAGATAACAAATAATATTTCATATTTTTGTATCTCAAAAAAACCTAATAAAATCATTTTCGACTTCTACGCGGACGAAGTCGCGGGCAAAACCTATTTCAAATAAATAATTTACGGGTACTTTTGAAATTATTTGTAATTAATATAAAAAATGTATATATTAAAACAAAATAAATATTTATTAAAATAAGCCCGATCCGGATGGTAACTGGACGGCGAGTTACCCATCGCTCGTCGTCCGCAAGCCCTAACCTACGGTGGCCGGAAACTACCCAGCGAATCCCGCAAATTAATGTACAGTAAACGTACAGGATGTAAGTATATCCTGTAGATATAGTAACTCGTAGTCCCAACTCTAGTTAAACACGAAATTGGGTTAATTGAGTAGTTAAATATTCAAAACGGTTCAAGTTAGATTGATGGGTTAACTACGTTTTGCTCTGGCTTCGTCTGTTGTAGTGTTCAACATCCATCATCTCATCTCAAAATAATGTGTGTTGAAATGGCGTTTAGAAATAACGGAATTAATAATAATAATAATAATCGTTTATTTTCAGGAAATGATTCCCATAATATAACAGTCAAATTTACACAAAATACACACATACATACACAATGATATTGATCATATTAAAATTCAATTCATCCTTTCCATGTCAAAAAATAAAATAAAATTAATTATAATAAATTATTCCAATTAAAGATCCAAAACAATAAATAAATTGAATTAAAATACAACGTCAATATTCATATAGTCACTACATTAACCATGCAACAATGGTTGATGTAGTGACAGTCAAATCTCTCAGCCATCATCCTCAGGATGGTGTTGGAGCTGGCGCGGACCCTGCGTACCAAGGAAGTGCATCGTTTTCTTATGGTTGCATAGAAACAGTCAATGCGAGCCTCGGCGAACATCCCCGACGCACTGCAGTACCGAGGCAGCCCCAACAACACCCTGTAAGCATTGTTGAATTGGACTCGTAGGGCGCTGTACTGTTTAAAATGTTTGGTTGAGCCATCGACTGTTGCACTGCGTGTCGTGTTTTCGATTCCGGCTTTGGTCAAAAATTTGTGTACTTAATAAAATCACCATTGTGTGAACCGCCCGGAGGACACGGCAGAGTACCGCCGTGTCCCCGTGGGGGCGATCGGCGGCGGCGATCTCTCGCGCCGGGCTTTGGTACAGGCCTTGGTCCGAAGCAATAATGCTAGTAAAGGAGGAGGCCGCACGTGCACGCACGAGGTAGCGGCCCGAGATTTCCGGCCACCGTAGGCGCGGGCTTGCGGACGGCAAGCAATGGGTAGCTCACCGTCCGACCGTCCTAACCGAACCCAAGTCATCGACGGCGCGTACTATTCCACGCACTCCTCAAGGAGACCTCAAGGTTTTTAGTCAGTAAAAGTCTGACTCTATCTCCTGCTCCGCCTAAGAGCGGGGGATGTCATAAGATGATTTTCCCTCCGGAAAAAAAATCCAGTATAGGGTCACTTTGTTTGAAATTAAAACCATATACTCAATTGCACGCACGAGGTAGCGGCCCTCACACCCCAGCCGCCGGGATCCCGATTCCGATTACCGGCCACCGTTGGCGCGGGTTTGGGGATGGCGAGCAATGGACAGCTCGCCGCCCGACCGTCCGGTAACCATTTGGACCGAGCCCAAGTCATCGACGACGGTTACTGTTCCACGCGCGCCTCAAAGTGATGTCAACAAACCGTAGGGGCCCAGCAGGGTCGAAGCCAAGGGTTTGTTTCTGAAAGGAAAACTCAGCCCTGATGAAATACCTTAGGGCCGGCTTTCAGTCTAGCCGGACACAATACTCCTTGCATATCATTATGTTATATCCAAATTCATGTAACTTTTTTGCTTGAGGTGGAAAATCGTCCAATGATTTCTCTCGCTCTAGGGTGGATCGTGAGGACGTGTAAAACTTTTGCTCCTATGTTCCTTCTTTGCCTTCGTTCCAGGGCTACCACCCATGGCCCCAGTAGGCTTCGACCCTGCTGGGCCGCTACGGTTTTGAAAGAAAGAAAGAAAAGAAAGAAAAAATATTTTATTTGGCACGCACGGATACACACACAGTAAAAAATTCAAGACAAGTAAGAAAAAAACACTGACACAATGTGTGTCTAATGGCTGCGCCAAATAGGTATATAGGTATCAGCTTTTGCTGATATGAGAGAATCTATTGGATGATTTTATACCTCAATTGGTACCTACTTCGATCCAGACGGCGAGCAATTGGTGGCTCGCCGTCCGACCGAGCCCAAGCCGTCAACCGCGCGTAATGTTCCACGCGCGCCTCAAGGAGATCTCAGCCACCGTATGGGCCCAGGAACAATGGAAAAAAAGAACACGAGTGGGTTTTTAGTCACTAAAAATCTGACGTCCCGCTCCGCTCAAGAGCGAGGGATGTCATCAGATGATTGTCCCACACAAAAAAAAAAACATTGAAGATTGTAAGGAATAGTTGTTCCGTGGGCGGTATATTTTCAGGCCCTGGGGAAGTATAGAACAAGAAATTAAAATAACAATTTTAATAGAAAAACTATGCGCAATATAAATAAGGCCTCAACTTGTAATGTTAATTGAAAAATAACTTTCCTCTTGTCGAAAAATCGAGCTTTTCAAATGGATAAAAATTATGATCGAAGGACTGGAACAATCTGCCTGCTGCGGTCTTTCCGTCTAACTATAATATAGGTGTCTTCAAGGCTAGAGTGAATAGGCTCTTAATAAACTAGTGCACCTGACCATCAATGATTGCATCTCCACTTACCATCAGGTGGGATCGCAGTCAAGCACTGGTTTATATCAATTAAAAAAAAAAAAAAAATGATTGTTATTTTTGACCCCTGACGGGAAAGAGGGGTGTTATAAGTTTGACGTGTCTGTGTGTCTGTCCGTGGCACTGCAGCTACCAAACGAATGGACCGATATTTTTTATTTCTTTTTGAGTCATTTTTATTTATTTACTAGCTTTTGCCCGCGGCTTCGCTCCCGTCAACTGACTACTCTTATTCTACTCTACCCTACTCTACCCTACTCTACCCTACTCTACCCTACTCTACCCTACTCTACTCTACTCTACCCTACTCTACCCTACTCTACCCTACTCTACCCTACTCTACCCTACTCTACCCTACTCTACCCTACTCTACCCTACTCTACCCTACTCTACCCTACTCTACCCTACTCTACCCTACTCTACCCTACTCTACCCTACTCTACCCTACTCTACCCTACTCTACCTCACTCTACCCTACTCTACCTCACTCTACCCTACTCTACCTCACTCTATCCCACGCTACCGTACCCTACCCAACTCTACCCTACTCTACGGGATAAAAAGTATCCTATATCCGTCTCCTGGTTCTAAGCTACCTCCCCACCAATTTTCAGCCAAATCGGTTCAGCCATTTTTGAGTTATAAAAAGTGTAACTAACACGACTTTCTTTTATATATATAGATTTATTGTACACCAATATATATATAAAAGGAAACTAAACTAAAACACATACGTACATACAATGGGCGGCCTTATCGCATTCCGCGATCTCTTTTTATTTCTTTTTGAGTCAACATTTTGTGACTCAATTCGGGAATCGAACTGTTTGAAAACAGTTAGGTAAGTTTGTACGAAACCCTCAGTGCGCGAGTCCGACTCGCACTTGCCCGATTTTTTATCGAATGTATACTTTTTTTCAAAACCAGGCCAGTGTGCCGAGTGGTGGTTTACGGCCCATTCCCTCTCCTGGAGAGTCCTGAGATACAGCAGCGGGGACATTATAATGCTTATTTATTTTACGCCATGCTAAACATGCCTAATTACAATACATAACAATTCTTGTTCGTTTACAAGCACGTCGCAATATAATTCTGAACTTCATGAATTTTATACCGCCCAGTAACTGTATGTGAGTTTGGAGTATGGTGCAAGTTAGGAGAGCTAGCGGATTGAATTTAAAATGTTGTGTGGTTTAAATTACAAAGGCACGCGCGAGGTAGCGGCACTCACGCCCCAGACACCGGGATCCCGATCCCGATTACCGGCCACCGTTGGTGCGAGCTTGCGGACGGCGAGCAATGGGAAGCTCACCATCCGACCGTCCGGTAATCGTCCGAATCAAGCGGGCCCCTACTGTTTGCTGACATATCTCACTCGGACCCCACGGCCCAAGAGTTTCAACCCCAAACGGCTCAAAAATATAACTGCCGACGAGGTTGTTATATTTCCGCCGCTTGAGGTTCTCCGCAGCAGCAGCGGCAGCACCAGCACAGCACGAAGAGCTAGGAAGATGGGATGGCGCAAGAGTGTCGACACAGGTAGCGTTCCACACTAAAGGTCTACCCATCTTCCAGGGAAATAAAGACATACCGTCCGGTCTCTTCTATTCTTATTAGTTATTACCAAAGAGATCTAAAAGTCGCCTATGCGCAGCTTGACCGCCAGCGTTCTTTTTTCGTGACGCGTACTGTACTCACTTACACCATACAAAAGAATACAATGCGTATCAAAGTCGCTCCGCCAGCGCTCTTCATCTGTACCACGCACGTAAAACCTCGCACAGACGTCCGTGTTTACACACTGATTTCCCAACAGGATCGCCCGCGGTGGTTCAACTGTGAGAGGGAAACAAGAAATTATTACAATGCTATAAGTTTTGTATGTGGTTTCGCTGGTTTCCTCCTCAAATGCTGAGGGTCATGGTCTCCTTGCTACATCACGTTCACTCGTTTGATATTCCTCCATCTGTTTCTGCCTCTGATGGTGTGAAGGGCATTGTATAGCGCAAAGTCAAGAGCGGTGTGGATCTGGCCGGACCAACGTATTGGGCTGCTTCGACATGGCTTCCAGGAGGAGGTCACAATGAGCCTTTCGAGGTTGCCATCGTCTTTCCTTGCAATGTAGCCGAAGTATTACAGAATCTTCTGAAGACACTTGGACGACAATCGCGAGGAGATTTTGAGTTCTCGCAATATGGGTACGTTGGTCCGAAATGCTGTCCAAGGGATACGGAGCACATCCGGATGGTGCGGGGATACCGCGTGGTTTCACGTGAAGCGGAGGGCCTCCTTCCTGGCCTACCACCGTGGGATTTGGAGGCAACGCCAGGGTGAAGCCCCGCTGCCGCGCCAAGTCATGGCATGTTGGACAGAGTCCCGGCGGGATCTCTTGGTAGAAGGTTACCTCTCAGCTTAATTACAATACCTTATAGCCAGAGTGCCTCTCATGACAATTATAATAACCCCAAACACGGTTAGATTACATTCATTTATTACAGAGTTCCGGTGTCTAACTTCAGACTTCATCATCAGATCAGTTCGATATATTCCCCCTCTTCTTTCAGTCAGTCATCGACTACGCGTTTATACAAAGCAATTTTACTTGTTACGACGGTTGTGCTGTGATCCTATGAGGAATTCTGTTCCATATCTTCGAAGTTCATGATAAGATCATAACAATATTTCTATAGGACCAACACGGAAACATAACGTTTCAACAAAAAAAGAAAAATTCAAAGTCGGTCCACAATTGACTGAGAAATCGGTGAACATACATAAAAAAAAAAATCTATCAGTCGAACATAGAACCTTCTCCTTTTTGGAGTCGGTTAAAAACGTGTTGCGCTGACTTCAAGTAACACGGTACAGGGGCAGGAAATGATTATTCATTTATTTATTCAAGCAGAACGACAAAATGCCAGTTACACTGATTACATTAGTTAGAAATAATGTTAAATACATTAAAGAAAATATAACACAGATAATATAACTAAACCTCTCACTCAGTCTTCTCGCAAATCACCAGACATTCAATCAGTATCTCCTTCCATTCATCAGCGAATAGATCTAGTCTAGGACTGGATTCAAGGAGAGCGTTGAGTGCGATTAATATTCGCGGAATAGGTGACAGACACGCGGTTAGCACGAAGAATCGCCAAACTTAAGTGGCAGGGCACATTGCTCGCAGAACGGATGGCCGTTGGGGCCGAAAGGTTCTGGAATGGCGACCACGTACAGGAAGACGTAGCGTTGGAAGGCCTCCTGCAAGGTGGACCGATGACCTGGTAACGGTTGCGGGAGTACGATGGATGCGAGACGCACAGGACCGTTCATTGTGGCGACACTTGGGGGAGGCCTATGTCCAGCAGTGGACGTCTTTCGCCTGAAATGATGATGATGATGATGAGGTGACATACGTCGTGCAACCGTACGGCGACGTGGCACTACAAATAATTTAATGAAATCTAATCTTGTTTTCTTCAAGCCATCACGCATAACTCTTGCCACATTCAGAACTTAGTCCAAACTTAACCCCAAGTCAAAGTAACTGGCACTTTGCCGTGTTACGCTAACCGCTGACCGTAGAGTGACCTGCAACAGTTACTGCAACGTATTGCGTAGCGTGTTGCAGCAACTCCAGTTCAAACTACATCATCGTAGCCACGGAAATTTCTAAAAGAGATGCCGTGGTCCTGAAACGCAAAGGTCAACTGAAGGACACAGGTCGATTTTAGTCAGTATAAGTCTGATAAGCTGTCTCGCACCACCCTAGAGCGAGAAAGCCATTGAATGAATTAAAAATTCAAAAAATAAAATGAAAAATACTATAACACTAGCTTCTGTCAGCGGCTTCGCCCTCGTGAAAGTCAGTTTCTTGATACAAACTTTGGACCCCCGTTTTACCCCCTTAGGGGTTTAGTTTCGTAAAATCCGTTCTTAGTGGATGTCTACACCCTATAAGGAACCTACCTGCCAAGTTTTAAGTGTGTAGGTGTTATAGTTTCGGAGATTTTATCATTAATCAGTGAGTGGTATTTAGCTTTTATATTATGTCGTATTCGGCAGTTGATCAGTTGACAACAAAACAAGGCATGCCATCTATTGGCAACTTGAAGAACTAGAGTTGGTGCGCTTTGACAGAGTCATGCATTTCCGTTTGGCTATGAGCTGGAGGAGAACCCGCGAGGACAGCGGACACTCTCAACTAGACTGTCGCAGCGTGAAGACGCACTGAAACTGTCCTACGTTTTGTTGTTTGTAACTACCTAATATTATAGTGCACTGTACAGATACCGGCACGGATCTTGAGCGCTGACTTCTACATATCTACTTGCGCAGAAGCACGCAGAAGTGAAATACCGAGTCTCTTTAGTAATATGACAATCTCCACAGATGAGGATGGATGGGATTCTCGGACGGTTCCGATCTTCAGTGCTTGTGCGGCGTCTCTCCGCAGACCATGTCCCACCTTCGATCCTGCATCACGTGCCCTGTTACCTGTTCACGTAGGGACCTAATGACAGCATCAGCGGACGGCACTGCCGTGGCCGAATACTGGGCCGAGCAAGGACTTTAACTAGTTTTGCCATCGATACGCTAAGAAGAAGAAGAAGAAGTAATATGATAAGAGATGCGGGGGCAGGGAATGCCACCTTTTTACAGTGATTGGCTCGACGATGTGTACGATGCGCAAAGTGATCCCAGCTCCTCCACCGAGCGCTCAAGATTCGTGCCGCTATCTATTCCGAATTCTCTCTATCTTAGTTCGGTCTTCGTCATAATTGCTATATTTTAAGTTCTCTTAAGTAGAATGTTTTCTTATGTATCATAGTATTTATTAGTTTATTATATTAGCATATATACGTATTTTATTATTATAAGCCACTTAATTTAATGATACTACATTCTATTTCAAAAATATCTGTTATTTATTTATTGTGCACACCTACCACAGTTTTGTCTTTTTAACCCAATGGTTGACTGGTAGAGAATGCTTTGTGGCATTAAGTCCGCCTATGTACCACCACTGTACATGAAGTTTAAATAAATAAATAGTTTTTTATTTATTTATTTATGTTAACTAATAAATATTATAACTTAATAAATATTTAAACAAATTGAAAATAATATTATGTACAAACTGGTAGAAAAAGAACTCAGGCATCAAAAAAATCGTCCACATCGACGTCAATGGGAAAAGTGCCCAGAACGCTGGCAGCATTGCCACGCTGGATGGCAATGCTAATTCGTTAAATAAATTGTATTGAGAAGTAAACTGATTCAGTTTTGAACTGATTCATCTGGTAGATGATCATAGCTCGAACAATCCCGACGAGCCGACATATAGATTATCATTTCTGCCGAAATACGTCTAAAATTGGATAACGGCCTTTTTCAATTATCGCCATAATGTCCAGTTCTATACGTCTTACATCCATCGGAAGTCTTCCAACGCTGGTACGGTATGCAGTCGTCACTCCAGAACCTATCGTAACCATCGACCATCTGTTTTGCGAGCAATGTGCCCTGCCCACTGCATCATCATTTCAGTCAAAAGACGTCCACTGCTGGACATGACTCTCCCCCAAGGATCGCCTGAATGACCGGTCCTGTGCGTCTTGCATTAACCGATTGAAATAATACTAATATATTCCACAACTATCACACAACGCCGTCTAGTCTCTAGCTAAACAGAGCTTGTATTATGAGTACTAGACAACTGATAAACATAATTATATATTTCTAAATACATACACATTATAGATAAATTACACCCGGACACAGAAAAAATGATCGTGCTCATCTCACATACATTTGTTCTGGGTGGGAATCGAACTCACGACCTCCGGCATAGCAGTCAGGGCCACGAACCATTAGACAAACAGGACAGTCATCGGATATCGGGATCGGAATCCCGGCGACTGGGGCGTGAGGGCCAATACCTCGCGCTTGTGGCCGCCTCTTTCGCTAGCATTACTGCTTCGCAGAAGGAGGCGACCGCCTGGCACTCCTCCTCGCTCCGGACTACGGCCAAAGCCCGGCGCAAGAGATCACTGCCGCCGATCGCCCCCACGATGACACGGCGCTACTCTGCCCAGTTACCTCTACCGTATGCTCCACCGTGTCCTATGGGCGGTCCGCACAATGGTGACACCCGGGCGATTCTTCCGCACGAATCCAGTGCAAGAACCTCCCGATCTTACCATATTCGTTAAGGGCCAGTGTCATGCAGAAGGTAAAGACGTGTTGTCTTTCCAGCCACCCCTCAAAGAGGGGACTTACCACCATAATTATGGCGTGCCCTGCACTGGGTTGCGACAGTCGCTGTCGCCATTCCACCATGAGATCCTGCCGGAACTTTGTCCGTCATGCAGCCACTTGGCGCGGCAGCGGCATTGCATCTCCACGGGCATAACACATATATCATCGCTCTGGGTTTATCCAGTCCTATTTCTTTGTCCAGACGATCTCTCTTTGGAATGTGCTCCCTCTGAACATCAGGACGGCTTCCAGTCGGTTCACTTTTAAGATGATGGCACGTGAATACATTCGTAAGAAGTTGGTGTAATCATCACAGCGTTGATTTGTTTGATACGTTTTTCATAATAACTTTGTTATTTTTTATGTATGTATCTAAGTATATATTTATTATTGTTTTCCTAATCTAGTTTACCATTATGTTGCACCTACCATGTTATATTTCTGCACCACCCTAAGGTCGACTGGTAGAAAATGCCTAAGGCATTAAGTCCGCCTTTGTACAGTGTTTCTTACTAGTGTATAAAGTTTTAATAAATAAAAAAATAACTATTGGGAAATGGGCTTAGATTTCATAGAAACCCTGGCATGTTTCTTTGGAGCAGACGAATTCGCAGACATCAGCTAGTTGTGAAAGAAAAACTACATTTAATTTTGAAATAAAAAAAAACACATATATTTCGAATTTTCGACCCAAAAACTCATTTTAAACACCCCCATACTCGCCTTGTCAACGACAGGGGATTAAACGCGACCTCACAGCCCCGGCGGGCATGTTAGGTTTTTTGTTAATTCGCAACTTAGCCTGCAAACGTCATACTTTCTCTTTGAAGTCGGTTAAGCTTTTTGATTTCACAAATGAGTTTTTAATTTGTTTAAAAAAAAAATATGTTTCTTGTTTTTTTTGTCTGTGTGTCATGCGTTTGTTACTAAAAAGGACTATTTTATTTTCCCTTTTTAGGATTCCGTAATGAAAAGGCAAAACGGGACCCTATTACTAAGACTCCGCTGTCCATCCGTCTGTCACCAGGCAGTATTTCGATATATAGTTAAATAGTTTTTTTTTATGTGGAAAAATCATCTAATGACAAATCTCGCTCTTGGGCGGAGCGAGAGATAATGTCAGAATTTTACTGACTAAAAACCCACTCCTGTTCCTTCTTTGCCTTCGTCCCAGGGCCCCATACTACCCGTGGCCCCAGTAGGCTTCCACCCTGCTGGGCCCCTACGATTTGCTGACATCTCCCTGAGGCGCGCGTGGAACAAAGCGCGCCGTCGACGACTTGGGATAGTTAGACAGTTGAAAATTTCACAAATGGTGTATTTCTGTTGCCGCTATAACAACAAACACTAAAGAAACAGAATGAAATAAATATTTAAGAGGGGCTCCCATACAACAAACATATTTGTTTTGCCGTTTTTATAGATAATGGTACGGAACCCTTCGTGCGCGGGTCCGACTCGCAGATGGCCGGATTTAAGTTATGTATAGGCTCGCGTTTGATCATTACCTCACCTGATGGTAAGCGATGATGTGGCCGACGATGGAGCACGCTTACCTAGAAGTAACCTATTTACTTTTGACTTAGGGTAGAACTACACTGCTCACACGTGTGCCTCACACGCCGATCTGGGCGCGTTGGTCTCCATATATTTTATATGGAAACTAGACTTGTAGAGCTACACTTGATACACGCCACACGACGTTGTTCTACGTACAAATCAGGCGTGTTACACGTGTGCGTCGGTCTAATGTAGTTTTAGCGCTTCAAAAATGGAGGAAGTTCTCCATTTGATGGAGTACGGTGTTGCACACGGTACATGGTGGACATCCCACCCATACGTACAAAACGTTTTAGGAACACATTCACTGTGCTTACAGCTAAGGAGTAGACGCCCTGACGGGGTCTTTTTTTAGTTGGGTAATCATCCGATGACATCTCTCGCCCTTGGGCGGAGCGGGAGGATGTATCAGACTTTTAGTGACTTAAACTCACTCCTAGTTTCTTAGTTGCCTTTCATTCCAGGGCTGGGTTTTCCTTTCAGAAGAGAACCCATTGCCCCAGTAGGTCTCGACCTTGCTTGGCCTCTACTGTTTGCTGACATCTTCTTGAGCCGCGCATGGAATATTACGCACCCTCGGCGACTTGGGCTCGGTCCGGACGGTTACCGGACGGTCGGACGGCGGGCTACCCATTGTTCGCCGTCCGCAAGCCCGCGCCTACGGTGGCCGGAAATCAGGACCGGAATCCCGGCGGCGGTTGGGGCGTGAGGACCTCCTTTGCAAGCATTACTGCTTTGCAGATGGAGGCAACTGCCGGCCACTCCTCCTCGCTCTGGACTATGGCCTGTACCAAGGCCCGCCGCGAGAGATCGCCGCCGCCGATCGCCCTCACGAAGACACGGCGGTGCTCTACCCAAGCGGGGCACACCTCCACCGTGTGCTCCACCATGTCCTCCGGGCGGTAGTTAACAGTGGGACACCTGTTGTCCTCCACGTCCTGAGTGGAAATCGAACCCACGACCTCCCGCATAGCAGTCAGGACCACTAACCACTAGACGAACAGGCCAGTCAAGGAATATTAGGGGAAGTTTGAAATTGGCGCCAGTGACTGAAAAGTTTAAAGGGAATCGTTTGTATTCCTATGAAAAAAAGGGATGAAACGCATGTTACTAAAAGAGTTATGAGTATACATGTGGATGGATTGAGAGGGAGGTCAAAGAAAAGATGGATGGATTGTGTGGGAAGTGATATGAAAGAAAATTGAGTTAGTGATAGCGTGACGAGGGACAGGACAGAATGGAAGAAAAAAACGTGTTGCGCCGACCCCAAATAAAACGGGACAAGGGCCGGAAGATGTTATAAATGAAATAATATTTCGCTCAATAATAACATTCCATGCTATCTACCCGTACACAGGTATTCACAGAATTTTCTGACAATGACTGTGTATGTTGCAGGCAATTATAGACAATATAGTATTTTAGTTAAAAGTCTAGTAATATGTGTCGGTGTTTAGAGGTATGCGGTAAAGTCCCACATACAGGGAGTCTGAAATAAACTTATTATTATTGGCAATGAATGTTTTTGCACATAAGGCTCCTTGTGCTCCTGATAATTTAAAACAATATTTTAAAGTGTTGGGCAGTTCTCATAATCTTAACCTTCGTGCATCCAAAAACATGCTTCTTCATATTTCTTCTCACCGTACTGGGTTTATGTCCAATTCATACGCTGTTTCCATCATAAAACTCTGGAATGTGCTTCCTCTTGGCATCAAAAAAGCTGAAAGTAAATTTTCCTTTAAGCGTAATATTCGGAACTGCTACTTGAAATCCTCTCAATTTTAGTTTGGTCTTCGTCAGAATTATTATTAAGTTCTCTTAATGATTTGATATTTTTCATAGTATTTATTCATCATCATCATCATCATTTCAGCCGAAAGACGTCCACTGTTGGACATAGGCCTCCCCCAAATGTCGGCAGAAAGAACGGTCCTGTGCGTCTTGCATCCATCGGATTCCCGAAACCTTCACCAGGTCATCGTTCCACCTTGTAGGGGGCCTTCCAACACTGCGACTTCCGGTACGCGGTCGCCACTCCAGAACCTTTCGGCCCCAACGGCCATCTGTTCTGCGAGCAATGTGCCCTGCCCATTGCCACTTAAGTTTGGCGATTCTTCGTGCTATGTCGGCAACCTTGGTTCTCCTGCGGATATCTTCATTTCTGATTCGATCACGCAAGGAAACTCCGAGCATAGCCCTTTCCATTGCTCTTTGGGTGACTTTGAGCCTTCTGATGAGGCCTATTGTGAGCGACCACGTTTCGGAACCATATGTCATCACTGGCAACACGCACTAGTCATAGACTTTCGTCTTGAGACACTGGTATGTTGGATGAGAAGATACCGTGCAACTTCCCGAACGCTGCCCAGCCAAGTTGGATTCGACGGTTGACCTCTTATCTGGTATTATAAATAACTTATTTTTTATTTTATTTTTTCTGTTTGAAGTATCTGTTATTTGTTTATTGTGCACACCTACCACAGTGTTGTCTTTTTAGCCCAAAGGTTGACTGGTAGAGAATACCTTGTTGCATTAAGTCCGCCTATGTACCACCACTGTACATGAAGTTTAAATAAATAAATATGGCCCCTGGAAACTCATTAATATTGTTTAAATGTGTCTATTAATTGCTCCATCTTTGTTTTAATATATGTTTTTTTTCTCTCTAACACATTGCTTTTGCAATATTTTTTATATTATTTAGACCAGCTATACCACCTTATTTATTTTTTATTATTTTTAGTACATGAGAAACCTGAATATAGTTTGTTCAGAATCAGTAACTGAATCGATTCCAATAATTTTTACACCATGTTATATTTTTTCCCAAAAATATTTTAAAAAGGTCGCAAGTGCGATACCACTGACACTGAGAAAACACAGGTTACGGCAAGTCATAACGGGCATTAGGCGCCAGCGCACAGCTGGGTGGGGCAGCAAAACAACTCCTCGTTCACCCGGATGGCTCGGAGACCATGTATTTGTGCGTTTTTTTTATTATTATTACTTATCTACATTGTGCTAACATATTAGAAGCGACAAGAAATATGTAACCACGATTTATGTAACTCATAATATGATTTAAAAGAGTGTCAATGGAGTTTCTTGCACGTTCTTCTCCATAGAGATCTACGCTTTGGAATGTGCAATTTAGCTTCAATTGTTTTTTTTTTTGACTGACCGACATTTTGAAAATTCAAAAGTGCCTGTAATTGGTCTATTTGAAATAAACGTTTCTGATTCTGATTCTGATACAACCAGGTTACATAACAAGCTTATAACTTTGTTATTTTTCACGATACTATTATAAAATTTTGAACAAAGTCAAATTCAAAGCATTTTATTTCAAACAAACCATTTACAGGCACTTTTGAATGTCAAGAAGTCAGTGAGTCAGAATAAATGATGCTAATTGCACATTCCAAAGCGTGGATCTCTGTGGAGAAGAATGTGCAAGAAACTCCATGGACACTCTTTTCAATCATGTTTTGTAATTACAAACATATCTGTTACATGTTTCTTGTCGCTATCATGTGAGAACAATGTAAATAAAGTAAAAACTAAATATAGATATGAAAATAGCAACTGGCAGCTGAGAGATGACCAGTCTTAACTGACAGCACCCGTTCACGGACATGACGCGAATATTAGCACCACTTAGCTCAACCATTTTGAAGGGAACCGAATGATCCAACACACGCGGCACCATCAGTGAGACATTTGAGTGAGCATGACAAACTCTCAACTGTCATGCTCATTTATGTCAAACATAGATTCTTTACATAAAAATACTAGACACGGGTTTCGTGTTTTGCATAATATTGTATATACAGATATCAAGCCATCGATAATTTAGAATTTTCGATGAAAGACAAATATTCCGTAATTTAGCTACAACATATACGTAAAGTAAGAAATGCGAGTGTATGAAAACCAACACAAAACTTCTGACCTTGTACTTATAAATGAACCAAATAATAAGTCACCGAGGCATATGAGTAGCGACGGGGAAACAAGAATTACGCGCCGTGTAACATAATAAACGTAAGTACATTCTGAAAATAGTATGCCAAAAAAAAAAAACAATAATAAAGAGCATCACCTGCTACGATGCGACTTTTTGAGACCCCAAGAGCATCTCCCGCCTGGACGTGATTTGCAGTGGCCGGTATGGAAGGCACTAAATCGGTTGCGAACCCAGGTAGGCCGCTGCAAACACAACATGGCAAAATGGAGTTTTATAGACCCATCGAATACTCAATGTGAGTGCGGAGCTCCTGTTCAAAACATGAGCCACATGTTGGAATGCCCCAAGTTTCCGTTTACCTGCACTTTGGAGGATTTGATGAGTGCTACCAATGCTGCTATTAATGTAGCCACATATTGGGCCCAAAAAGTTTGACGAGCTTACCATCGAATCCTAAAGAAGAAGACCAAAAAAATAACTTGTTCACAAAAAAAAACACCAATTAATCAAAATAACTTTAATTTCGGAAGTCGGTGTTTCTCGGTATTTTTGACTTCCGAAATTAAAGTTATTTTGATCCTTTTAGTGTTTTTTTTTACTGAAGTCGGTTTTTTTTTGTGTAATATGTTTTTTATTTCACACTTTCTAGTGGCGATACAATTATTACCAGAGTGCCTCTTTCTCATGACAATTCCAATTAACCCAAACATTGCTAAGTTACATTGTTTTATTATGAAGTTCCTGTGTCTACCTTCTACCTTCCAGCTCCATCATCAGATCAGTACGATAGTATCTTATAGTCAAAGTGCATTTCATGACAATTGTAATAAGCCCAAACACGGCTAGGTTACATTGATTAATGACGGAGTTCCAGTGCCTACCTTCTGGCTCCATCATCATCAGATCAATCTGGTGATACCATTTCCAACGGAACTATTCAGAACCATTAATTTATTTGTATTATCATAATCGCTTAACTATCTTCATTGTGATATCTATGCGAGTATGAAGTTCCGTTGACCATTTCTGATCTTCTTCATCAGTTCCACTTCATCAAATGTTACTTTTTGACTATAAATGCTTAAGTTCTCGATGAAAATACCAAAATCACTACGCAGTTGCCTATAATATTTGAGGAGTTCTATCGATTTCGCCAAGATTCCATTATCAGATCCTGACTTGGTGACTATGGGACCATTTGAGAAGTATACCCTTTCTAACAAAAAATAATATTTGAGGAGTTCTATCGATTTTGCCAAGATTCCATTATCAGATCCTGACTTGGTGACTATGGGACCATTTGAGAAGTATACCCTTTCTAACAAAAAATAATATTTGAGGAGTTCTATCGATTTTGCCAAGATTCCATTATCAGATCCTGACTTGGTGACTATGGGACCATTTGAGAAGTATACCCTTTCTAACAAAAAATAATATTTGAGGAGTTCTATCGATTTTGCCAAGATTCCATTATCAGATCCTGACTTGGTGACTATGGGACCATTTGAGAAGTATACCCTTTCTAACAAAAAATAATATTTGAGGAGTTCTATCGATTTTGCCAAGATTCCATTATCAGATCCTGACTTGGTGACTATGGGACCATTTGAGAAGTATACCCTTTCTAACAAAAAAATAATTTGGTAAGCGACGAAGTTATGCGCGAACAAACATAAAAAAAAAATAAAAACATCCGAATTGAGAACCTCCTCCTTTTTTAGAAGTCGGTTAATAAAATGTATCGCACACGCAAAACGTCTTATATTAAATTACTCAGATTGTTTAGTCCAATTACCAAGTCATAAACACTGTTATTTGGGAACCCGGTGGAGGCGCGTTCCGAGGGCCATGAAAACAGATGGCCTCAGACTTGTGAAGTGCCACTTGGAGCCCCAACTGCTGGATCCTCTCAACGACTGTTGCAACCCTGCGTGTCGCTAGTTCGGCCGCCGCCTGGTGCGACTCCCCCTTCACTGGGACCAACGTGTCGTCTGCGTAACAGACCACACTGACCCCGTCGGGGAGGTCGCCGCGTCAGTGCTGGGCACGCTACTATTATGGCGGTAAGTCCCCTCTTTGACCTCTTTTAGTGGCTGGAGCGCCAACACGGCGTCCTCACCTTCCGCATGACGTAGGTCCTCACAGGACATGGCAAGTTCGGGAGGTTCCTCCATCGGATTCAGGCAGAAAAAACGCCCGGGTGACACGGTGGAGCATACGATGGAGGTGTGCCCCGCTTGGGCGGAGCACTGTCGTGTCCTCGTGGAGGTAATCGGCTGCAGCGACCTCTCGTGCCGGGCCCTGGTACGAGATATGGTCCGAAACGAGGAAGCATGGCAGGCGGTGGCCTTCTGCTAGCGAAGCAGGAGGCCGCATGCGTGAGGGAACGAATGTCCTCACGCCCCAGCCGCCAAGATTCTGACCTCGACTACCAGCCACGGTGACGCGAGCTTGCGGACGTCGAGCAATGGGTAGCTTGCCGTCCGGCCGTCCGGTACTTGATCGGATCAATCCCAGTCGTCAACAGCGCGTAGTGATCCGCGCGCTCCTGAAGGAGATGTCAGCAAACCGTAGGGGCCCAGTAGGGCCAATGCCCGCTAGGACCGCGGAGAATTTCTGAAAAGGAAACCCGTAGTCCTAGAACGCAAAGGGCAACTGAAGTACACAGGTGTAGTTTTCGTCAGTAAAAGTCTGACACGCCCTGGCGCTACTTCGCTGTATTATATTAAATTACTCAGATTGTTTAGTCCAATTACCAAGTCATAAACACTAATTATATTTTAAATTTGAAGCTTCTACGTCTGCTAGAAGTGCCTTAGAGTTTTGATGATCGGTCAGTCAGTGAGTGACACAATTACGAAACTTTAACAAGTTATAATTCTTAAACTGTTGGTTCAAATGAACCGTGCTTATATGTCCAGGGGTAACGGCCCCGACTTACGAGTTGTAGGTCGCGGGTTCAAACCCAGCTAGACGCGTTACTTTGTGTAATTTATTTCATCACCACTGCTCTCAAAACGGTGAAGGAAAACATCATGAGGAAACCGGCATGTCCTAGAACCAAAAAATTTGAAGACATGTGACATCCACTAACCCGCACTGGGCCCGCGTGGTGGATTGCGGCCCATTCCCTCTCCTAGAGAGGAGGCCTGAGTCCCAGCAGTGGGAACATTAAAAGGCCAATTATGCTATTATTGATTATGCTAAGGCAAGACATTGAGACTTATTACTACTCTCTATCTTGCCTTATTTTGTTTCAAAGAACCGTACAGTACTTGAAGAAAATTGAATAATGGTCTCCAAATATTGGGATTCACTTTCGAAGTTTTCTCTGAAGAAAATATTAGGGTTTCATGTTAAACATACTTTTCAGTACATTTATTCGAGAACCCGGCCTTATACCTATCATTTTTTGGAACGGAGTTTACTTTTTTCCGCACTAGTGTGGCAAAGTTGGCTTGTTGGTCTAGTGGTTAGAGGCCCTGTCTGCTATGCCGGAGGGCGTGGGGTCGATTCCCACCCAGGACAAATGTTTGTGTGATGAGCACGATCATTTGTTCTGTGTCTTGGTGTAATTTATTTATCTATAATATGTATGTATTTAGAAATATTTAAGTATGTTTATCAGTTGTCTAGTACTCATAACACAAGCTCTGTTTAGCTTGGGACTAGACGGCGTTGTGTGATAGTTGTGGAAAAAAAAGTGCTGTAGCTCACTCCCGCCACAATTTATTGTATCATACGCCCGTCAACACCCGTTTACTTATTTTTTCGTAAGTGTATTGAAAAAAGTTGTTTGATACACGTGGAAATTTGTCACTGCAGCAGTCGGTTACTTAACACCCTCACCTGCAGCTCGGGCACATTCCGATTTGTTCGCAATGACAAACGTTTTCCACTTGTCAAAATCAAAAACAAAAAGCATTTATTTCAAATAAACAATTTACAGGCACTTTTGAAATGTCAAGAAGTCAGTCAGTCAGAAAAATAAAAATAAATGATGCTAATTGCATATTCCAAAGCGTAGATCTCTATGGAGAAGAATGTGCAAGAAACTCCATGGACTCCATGCGCCACTATCAGTGAGACATTTGAGTGAGCATGACAAACTCTCAACTTACTTACTTGTAACAAAATATATTTCAAGTGGAGAACGTTTGTCATTGCGATCGAATTGGAATTTTCCCGAGCCACAGGCGAGGGTGTTATTGTAGCTGATTGCTGCAGATATTATATAGAACACATTTTATTTGAGAAAATTAATTCTTATTTAATATGTAAATAGATGTGGTAAAAGTTTTTTCTAGCGTATATTTTTAATGTAAAACTTGTTCTTATATTCTGTGTTTTATTAGCCTAGTTCCAAGATTTTTTAGGAATCGCAAAAAAGTAATTATTTGGTAAAATAACTACATTTTTTTTAGTTTTCAGATTTTTTCCTTTACTTGTACTATAAGACCAAGGTCTTTTCTTTTTCGTAGGTGGAAAAATCATCCAATTACCTCCCCCGATCTTGGGCAGAGCGAGAGGGCGTGTCAGACTTTTACTGACTTAAAACACTCTCCTGTTCCTGCGCTGCCTTTCGTACCAGGGCCGAGTCTTACTTTCAGAAGCAGACCCTTGGCCTCAGTAGGTTTCGACCCTGCTGGGCTCAACGGTTTGCTGACATCTCCTTGAGGCGCGCGTGGACGGTCCAGACGTTTACCGGACGGTGGGACTGCAAGCTACCCATTGCTTGCCGACCGCAAACGCGCGCCTACGGTGATCGGAAATCGGGATCTCGGTGGCTGGGGCGTGAGGGCCGCGTCCTCGCACGTGCACGTGGGGCCGAGCTTCTTAATGTCTTACCATCTGAGATGATTCTTGATTGTAATGCTATACGGCCTCCTGTCCATGGACGTGCAGCTTCATAGATGCATATTCGTCATTATACGTTTGGTGAGTACCTGCTCACAGATGCGGCAACGTCTCGTGCCATTGTGTCCTTGCAGCTTCTTCAATGGAGTTTCATAGTATTGAATTTAAGCTGTAAGCAGGCGTAAACCAAGCGTATAATGACGAATACGCGTCTATGAAGCTACGCGTCCGTAGCCAGTAGGCCTTAGGGTTTCGTTTTTGTAGAAGCAGTAATGCTAGCGACGGAGAAAGCCGCACGCGTGAGGATCGAACATCCTCACGCCCAAGCCGCCGGTTCCCGGACCCCGACTACCAGCCACGGTAGACGTGAGCTTACCGACATCGAGCAATAAGTAGCTCGCCGTCCGGCATTCCGGTAATTGACCGGACCGAGCCCCAGTGATCCACGCGCTCCTCAAAGTGAGGTCAGCAATAGTTTCTGGAAAGGAAACCCGTAGTCCTAGAACACAAAGAGCAACTGATGGAGACAGGCGTGGTTATAGTCAGCAAAAAAGTCTAACATGCCTTTCCACTCCACCCAGATCAAAAGAGAAGCCATTGGAAGATTTCCCATTAAAAAAAAAGCGTACACTTTTGCCTACCCCTTTGGTGTTGTACACGTGATGTTTGAAACAAATGCAGCTTGATTGCAACTCAGGATGGGACTCTAGCTACAAAATTTCCAAACATAGTTTTCGCACACGATAAATCGAGCTCAATCGAATGCACAGTGTTGTGAAACGAAACTCTGTGTCAGTGAATAGTATTTCATTGGAAATATCGAGGATGGTTTTGGTTGTATAAGTCTTAGATACATAAACGATATAGATATGTACACACTTGAGAGCAATATACGAGTAATCGCACATCCCTTGTAGTTTGGGTAATTATTGTTTTTAGCCGGACAACTCTCAAACTTCCTCACGTTTCGCCCCGGCGTTGCATCTCCACGCGCAAATCGTGCATGAGTACAAGGACTGTTGCCTTCAAATCGCATGGTGGTAGGCCAGCAAGGAGGCACCATCCGTATGGCCATGATAATCTGGCATGCGTTCAGCTGGGCTGCAGGCCGCTTACGCAGCGACAGTGCCCACACTGGCGCTCTATAAAGGGCCATGGGCTGATCGATTTTTGTGTAAAGCCTCCGGTAGGAGACATCTGGACCCTCTAGGTTGGGCAGGAGCCACTTGAATGCAGCTCCAGTCCGATTCAGTTTGGGAGCCAGGCGTCGGAGGTGCTCTTCGAAATTCGAGAGAAAAAGGGTTCTGTACAAACTTCTGTAAATAGTTCAATTCCCGAATAGAGTCTCGAAAATTATTCCGAATCTCAAAAAACGATTTTTTTTTTAGACGTAGCAACAAATTTGCTGTTTTCAGATTTATTATTCCTATACTTGTGCTATAAGACCTTGCTTTGTACCAAATTTCAAGATTCTGGGTCAACGGGAAGTACCCTATGAATTTTGATTGCAATGAAAGTGTGTCGAATTATGTTTTTTTCGACATAAACGGCTGCATCTTTTGTTTTTAACATAGAATTTTGATTTTTGGGACCGCAGACTTATAGCATAGCATTTATGCATAATCAGCCTTTTAATGTTCCCACTGCTGGGACTCAGGCCTCGTCTCTCTAGGAGAGGGAATGGGCCGTAATCCACCAAGCGGGCCCAGTGCGGGTTGTTGAATGTCACATATCTTCGAATTTTTGGTTCTAGGACATGCCGGTTCCTTCACGATGTTTTCCTTCACCGTTTCGAGAGCAGTGGTGATGAAATAAATTGCACAAAGTAATGCGCCTGGCTGGGTGTGAACCTGCGACCTACAACTCGTAAATCAGGGCCATTACCACTCGGCCACCACTGCTCCGTAGACTTGAGTAAATGGTTTTAATTTCAACTTGATACCTACACGAGTTCCCGAGACAACAAAGTGATCCTATAAGGGTTCTGTTTTTGCCTTTAGAGGTACGGTACCCCAAAAGAATTTCGAATTGCATTCACTCACTTGAGTGAGGTGAGCAGTGAACTCAAATGATTAGCAATACAGCATAGAGAATTGAGGTTACCTAGTCTAATATGATTACTTTAGGAATCCTGCTTACCCTGGTTTTAGCAATAAAACCGGTGACAGAGATGCTCAAAGTTTTTTGAACTTGTACTATTTTTTAGCTCAAACAGCCTCTCGGGTTAATATTAATAATGATTACGTAGTGAACAGTGACGAGGAACAGAGTTACCACCTCTCTTTTGCCTTTATTGGCTGGCTTGAATGGAGATTCACAAGAGGAAACATGGTCGGGAGAAGGATGTATAATCCAGTAAGGTGCTGGTAGGGATCTTGACTGTACTTCCGGGATTGTCCTGATAGCCGTGGCTTCTCCATTCTTCAAACACATCAGGATATGTTGCCCTCTTGTTGCTACGTCACTTGTGTTCATTGTGGCGGCACTTGGGGGAGGCCAATGTGGCTTTCGGCTGAAATGATGATGGTTTATCAGTTGTCTAGTACTCATAACACAAGCTCTGCTTAGCTTGGGACTAGACGGCGTTGTGTGATAGTTGTGGAATATTATTATTATTATTCCCTTAATATACATTAAATTTCATTTTTATATTATTTTTTTATAAAAACATAAAAATATATTTTTAAAAAAAGGTAGTCTGCTGGTGTCGGGAGCAGGATCTAGCTACAGGTAGTTACGGCTCCCGAGACCGGAACATCCTCACAATGCGAGCCGTATCGAGGAGTACTGCCTTCTGTATCAGGCCCTTGATCCAACCGCGCAACAACAGCTTCGACAGATGGTCGTCGAGGCTTTTAGCCATCAGGCCGTTGGCGGTAATGGGAATTGGTACAATGACAGCTGAGTCCACATTCCACATGTTGACAACCTCGTGTGCTAAGTCGAGATATTTGAATTGTTTTTTTTTTCTCAGCTTTCACGAAGTTCTCGTCGTACGGGATGGTGACATAATTATTATTATTTCATTTATTTTCGATCTAAAAATATTATTTACATTTTAAAATATTTTTTTAAAAAGGCTTAGTAAAACAACATTTAATAATGTAAAAAATAGTAGCCCACCGGCATCGGGAACAGGATCCAAGCTACCGGTGGTCAGGGCTCCTAAGAGAGGAATCTCCGAACAATACGCGCCGTGTCCAGGAGTACTGCCTTCTGAATCAAGCTCTTGATCCAACTGCCTAACGAGAGCCTCCTCAGATGTTGGTCGAGGCTCTTGGCAATTAAGCCAATTATTTATTATTATTATATTTCCTAGCTAACGTCGTGGGAATGCATCGTAAAGTAGTAGCAGTGGACAAGGGTCTCACCCCGCTTTCCTTAGCTAACGATAACTGGCGTAAACCTGTAGAACTTGGGCTTGCGGACGGCGAGCAATGGGTAGCTCGCCCTCCGACCATCCGGTAACCCTTCGGACTGAGCCCAAGCCGTTGACGGCGCGTAGTATTCCACGTGCACCTTAAGGAAATGTCAGCAACCATAGGGGTCCAGCAGGGTCGAAGCCTACTGGGGCCTAGGATCTAATTCTGAAAGGAAGATTCGCCGGTAATCGGTAATCAAGTAGCCCTTGATGAGGACAATTTTAAGAATTTCGTTGCAAAAAAATACAATACAAATTTTAGAAAAAAAAAATTAAGTTACCACTTTTTGGCTTGGTAGGGCAGAATAGATACTTAAGGAAAGTAATTATACGAAGGCAAACCAATTCTCTTCAAAGTTTAAAGTACATTTCGAGTTCTGTTCCTTCCATAGAGCAGGGAACGTCATGTTGGCGAACAAATATTCTATAATCAGTAGTCGGCCTTATAATGTTCCTACTGTTGGGACTCAGGCCTCCTCTCTAGGAGAGGGGGGATGGGCCGTAATCCACCACGTGTGCCCAGTGCGGTTTGGTGGATGTCACATGTCTTCGAATTTTTGGTTCTAGGACATGTCGGTTCACTCACGATGTTTTCCTTCACCGTTTTGAGAGCAGTGATAATGAAATAAATTACACAAAGTAATGCGCCTGGCTGGGTTTGAACCCGCAACCTACAACTTGAAAGTCGGGGCCGTTACCACTCGGCCACCACTCCTCCCTTTATTTGACATATTATTTTGTAATTACTAATGTGATCAATTTTTATAATTTTTTTTGACACATCTAAACTTGACGTATTACACATAATTATTATATACATTAATTTATATTCAAATGGTAATTAAATTATAATCAGATGTTATATGTGTCCATTGAATTCAAAATAAATAAAACTGTTTTGCATGCCTAGTTTAAGGTATTTAGTAATGGATCCTTGTACATTATTTTTTCTGAACATCTTTATCATTTACCTACTAAATGAATAAATAAAAATTATTATTATTATAAATAATAATGGCCCGAATGAGTTTAGAAGACAGAAAAACAATTTCGCAATTATAATTAAGTAAAGCCATATGTTTGACGCTTTTGAGATGGGGTCTTGGAGGAAAATGCTGGAATCCACTGGACAGAGCATCGGACCAACGACTCCATAATTGCATCATAACAATTGCTACTAGAAAATACTATACGCGAAAATACTATTTTCATTTTAGTCGTCATCAATAGCCTGTACAATATTTCTACAAATTGAGTGACATTTTGGGATATAAACAAACGCTAATAACTTTGCTGTTTAAGAATATTAATTATTAAAACTTTACTTAAATAATAACAAGACCTTTTCTAATGAGCCCTTTAAGTATTTGTACTAATTAAAAATTAGTGGTGTATAGATGACCATAGACCCTCACATCATCTCATCATCTTCCTGCCCTTATCCCGTATTATTTGGGGTCGGCGCAACACGCTTTTTTCTTCCACTCTGCCCTGTTACTCGTCATGCTATCACTAACTTCCTTTTCTTTCATATCACTCTTCACACAATCCATCCATCTTTTCTTTGGTCTCCCTCTTCCTCTCCATCCATCCACATGTAAACTCATAACTCTTTTAGTAACATGCGTTTCATCCCTCCTCTTCACATGACCATACCAAGACAAACGATTCCCTTTCAACTTTTCAGTCACTGGCGCCACTTTCAAACTTCCCCTAATATACTCATTTCTCACTTTATCCATTCTCGTCACACCACACATCCATCTTAACATTCTCATCTCCGCTATATGCAATCTTTTTTCATCCGTCTTTTTCACAGCCCAACATTCTGATCCATACAGTATGACAGGCCTTATCACGGACTTGTAGATTTTACCCTTCAACTTGAGGGGCATCCGTGGGTCACAAGTTGTTCCCGTGACCTGTCTCCATTTCATCCATCCACCATTATATACCACCATTATATTTGACCATAGACCCTAATGCTATAAAATATATAAGATATAAAAATAAAAAGTAGCCTCTATCTATGTGTTTCCGAACTCTATGGTATTTCCCTAGTATTTTAAAGATTGATAAACTTTAGACAGAAGTAAAACCTTATCGGAAGAAAAAGGGGTTCGTAAGATGTGGGAAGACGGTTAATAAATTTGAGAGGATTTCGAATTGAGATACAAATTTTTTGACAGGCGTCAATGAGCTGTCATTAAATGATAAATGATATTTATTTTGTAAGTAGGTTTAAAAAACACTTTTACACGTCAATTTTTTTTCCGTCATTTTAAACTAGATGAGGCCGGTGTTTCCTAGCTGACTACCCTGAGAAGAAACACCGAAACAAACTCAGGGGTCAAAGTCTCTTTTAAAGTCCATACAGTTAATATGTAATGGTCAAATCACATGAGAACAGTGCAGATTTGTCTGAGGTGGTCTTTTGAAGAGTGTGCGCGGGAATTGCCTGACTTGATTCTGCAATCTCCTTTCTACCATCGGACAACCCGACGAACAGCGAGTATCCACCCTTACGTTGTTGAAACTTCAACGGTCCGGACTAAACGTTTCGCTTCGTCGTTTATACCGCGTACATCGAAGGACTGGAACAATTTGCCTGCTGCGGTCTTCCCGTCCAACTATAATTTAGGTGTCTTCAAGGCTAGAGTGAATAGGCTCTTAATAAACTAGTGCGCCTGACATCAATGATTGCATCACCGCTTACCATCAGGTGGGATCGCAGTCAAGCACTGGTTTATATCATTTAAAAAAAAACCAAAATTTAAAAATATCGTGTCACAGTGTTATAGAACTCCTCCGCAACAAATTGAGCGATTTTTTATGTTTTTTTTGGTGTGTATTTTTTGTAGGTCTGAGAATAAGTTGCAAGCAATTTTTACCCTTCTATTTCGCACCCATTTCTTTCTTTGCAACCGTGCCGTCAAACTTGAATATTAATCAATACTTATGTTGGTTTTTTAAATAAATAAAATTGAGGTATCTGTTTGTAATATCAAAATAAAAAAGTTATTGTGAATTTTTCATTGTTTTTTTTACATTGGTGTCCGGTCGGTTTTTTTTTGTAAAAAGTTTTTTATTTTACACTTTTTACTTATGGTACCCCTTAGCCAAACTTAATACCTTATAGCCAGAACATCTCAGGGCAATTCTAATAGGATACATTAATTTATTACACAGTTCCGGTGGCTCCCCTTTTCCTTTAGTCAGTCATCGATTACACGTATAAACAAAGCAATTCTACTTGTTACGACAGTTCTGCTGTGATCCTATGAGGAGTTCCGTTCCATATCATCGGAGTTCGTGATCAGATCATAACAATATTTCTATGGGACCAATTTGGAAACATACATTTTCATACAAAAAAATATTTTTCAATATCGGTCCTTAATTGACCGAGAATTGGTGAAAATACATTAAAAAAAAAATACATTCTGCCGAACATTGAACCTACGTTTTTAAAGATTTTTTTTTTAATTGATGTAAACTAGAGCTTGACTGCGATCCCACCTGATGATAAGCGGAGATGCAATCATTGATGGTGAGGCGCACTAGTTTATTAAGAGCCTATTCAGTCGAGCCTTGAAGACACCTAAATTATAGTTGGACGGGAAGACCGCAACAGGCAAATTGTTCCAGTCCTTCGATGTACGCGGTATAAACGACGAAGCGAAACGCTTAGTCCGGACCGTTGAAGTTCCAACAACGTAAGGGTGCATAATCGCCGTTCGTCGGTTTGTCCGATGGTAGAAAGGAGATAGCGGAATCAAGTCATGCAATTCCCGCGCACACTCTCCAAAATGTGACTTTATTGAAGATTTTTTTATTAAATGCCAATGAAAGTAGATATATTTGATACCCATAACAAAGCACTTTCTTTTGTTGGTCTGTTTGTTCCAGCTAATTTCCGTAACAGCTGGGCCGATTTAGATATTTTTTTTTCCCTAAAAAAACGAATTGAGATTCCGCTAACTTTTTTGAAATTGTAACCAAATTGCGTTGTGCAGTTTTATGAATCTGTCGCGTACGAAGTTGCGGGCATTAGCTATATATATGGCCGTTGGGGCCGAAAGGTTCTGGAGTGGCGACCGCGTACCGGAAGACGCAGTGTTGGAAGGCCCCCTACAAGGTGGACCGATGACCTGGTGAAGGTTGCGGGAATCCGATGGATGCGAGACACACGGGACCGTTCTTTGTGGCGACATTTAGGGGAGGCCTATATCCAGCAGTGGACGTCTATCGGCTGAAATATATATATATCTAATATATAAAATTCTCGTGTCACAGTTTTCGTTGCCATACTCCTCCGAAACGGCTTGACCGATTCTCATGAAATTTTGTGTGCATATTGGGTAGATCTGAGAATCGGACAACATCTATTTTTTTTTTCAATTTTAGATAATTTTTTTTTATATACATAGCAAAACAACGTTTGCCGGGGCAGCTAGTAGGTATATATAGTCATCACATTTGAGAGGAAAAAATGTGCCTTTTTTTTCATGATTTTTGAAAAGAGGAACTAACTGTTCACATATAATCTACACTATTATTATAAAGAGGTAAAGTTTGATTTTTTGTTTGTAGGAGGTAATCTCTGAAAGTACTGTTCCGATTGCTAAAATTGTTTGATGCACTTGAAGCAATTGAGAGGCGTGCCAGGAGGATCATTGGCAATGATGCACTCGTTGAGTCGAGGCTCCAAAGTCTTGAGCATCGGCGCCGAGTTACTAGCCTGTCGGTTTTCTACCGGTTGCATTTCGGGGAGTGTGCGTCGGAATTGCATAACCTAATTCCGCCTAGCTCGTTCCATCATCGGACCACCAGGCGTACGGCAACGCGCCACCGGTACATGGTGGACATTCCACCTATACGCACAAAACGTTTTGGGAACACATTCATTGTGCGTACAGCTAAGGAGTGGAATTCCTTGCCGGAATGTGTGTTTCCTCATAGCTACAACCCGGTAATCTTTAAGTCAAGAGTAAATAGTTTACTTCTAGGTAAGCGCGTTCCATCGTCGACCGCATCATCGTTTTCCATCAGGTGAGATGGCAGTCAAGCGCGAATCTATAGAGAATAAAAAAAAAAAAAATTGTTTCACCGATAGAAAGCTGCTTTATTCCTGAGTGACATAGGCTATATTTTATGTACGCGGGCGAAGCTGCGGGCAGAAACTAGTTATATATATATTACATATATGCGTCAATCGATTTTGATTTTCAGAGACACATGTATAAGCATGCACGTGTATATGTGAGAGAGTAGCCAGCCTATCGGTATTTTACAGGTTACATTTTGGAGAGTGTGCGCGGGAACTGCATGACTTGATTTCGCCATCTCCTTTCTACCATCGGACAAACCGACGAACGGCGAGTATCCACCCTTACGTTGTTGAAACTTCAACGGTCCGGACTAAGCGTTTCGCTTCGTCGTTTATACCACGTACATCGAAGGACTGGAACAATTTGCCTGCTGCGGTCTTCCCGTCCAACTATAATATAGGTGTCTTCAAGGCTAGAGTGAATAGGCTCTTAATAAACTAGTGCGCCTGACCATCAATGATTGCATCTCCGCTTACCATCAGGTGGGATCGCAGTCAAGCACTGGTTTATATCAATTAAAAAAAAAAAAAAAATATTGTAATATATATTATATCTGTATGTATGTATATATATATAAATACATTAGACATATTTATGAAGGTTTATGTTGTACACTGGATCCTACCCTCGATTGTAATCTCTCTCTGTCACTCAAAGGTTTGCTGGGAGAAAACTCATTGTTGAGTTAAGCTCGCCTATGTACATAAATTATCAAATCCATGTATTGTAGTTAAGTTTTTTTTTTTATTATGATTATAATGATAAATACTATAGCATATTCGTAAGAAGTTGGCAGTAGTATCATCACAACGTTAATGTTTCTCTGTTTGTCGATTTGTACCAATTTTTGTTTTTTTTTTATTATATATATTTAGTTTATTAAATTAAGTATATATTATGTAATATATATTATATTTATTGTATTGTATCTGTGATTCATTTGCATATCTTTTTATATTAACCTTTTTTTTTTCTCTCTCTCTTTTATTGCACCTACCACTATTCTTCTCTGCATCACCCAAAGGTTGACTGGTAGAAAATGCCTAAGGCATTAAGTCCGCCTCTGTACCTTTATGTGCATGAAGTGTTAAATAAATAAATAAACAAGTAATTCTAATTCGCAATCAATCACAAAACTACCCTCACGTACCAGCAAAAACTACCCCTAAACACTTTGACAACCAGCCCCCATATAATCGATCATGCAAAAAGAAAAACACTAATATATTTAATTTGCTCAACGTTGAGAACCGCACGCTTTGCCAAGCCAAATTTCGCTTAACACGAGCAACCTACGAGTGCGAGAGAGACAAAAGATGTATACGAGTAAAAGAGAGGGATATACAGTTGTTAGCTACGCCCAATCAATGCATGGAGCTTTAGACTCTGCAGCCAGTGTTTCGTTGTTCCTCGGCGTAAACGGTACGGTCGTTCGTTCCAAAAATAAATAAATAAAATATTTAAAAAAAAATATTTAATTATATTTTTCGATGCGCCAGTTAGTCTAATTCTAAGGAAAAATATTCAAAATCCGTTACGAAAGCGCGCGGAACTGATATTCGAAATTCAAATTTTGAACGCTTAACAAAAGACCGCGGCGAATTGTGGCTTTTTTTTTTAAATCGCGTGTAAAAAAAATCGTGGTTTAGGTATACGGTTTTGTTCAGCCTTGTGGATCATTAAAGAAAAAACTTCAGTGACTTTATGGGTTTTTTTGGGCCGTACGGAGGCAGTGAAGTATCCTTTGTTCCCTGATGCACCGAGCGCAATTCTAAAAGGTAATAAGTTGTATCATTTTCAGTTCACAATCGCCATCTTGGATTTCGTTTTAAACATTTTTCAGGTTTTTCCTACGGAATCTGCATCCTTTCAGGATATTTTTTAGTGTGTGTATATCGATTTCTCTTTTTGTCTTTGGTAATTCTGTGTTTCATAGATTTAAGTGTGTTTAAAAAAATCAAGTTTTGGTACACATTTTCGTGTTTACGAAAATATTGTATTGCGGGTTTTTTTTTTCTTCAAAAAATTTCCGTAATTTTCGTGTCACATTCTTTATTTGCAAACTATTGTATACGCATTAGCATCTTACTTCTTCAATATATCAATAAATTAATTAATAATTATGAAAAAAATATTACATAGTTTTTTGACATTGCTGTTGTGAATTAATTTAAAATTTTGATATTTCAGTTTTGACATTTTTATTTCAATTTGTAATTACAGTTTTAATTAGTTAAGTGTTTTTGTATATAATTTAGTATATATATTAATAAACGAAGATTATATTCGAATCATCAAAAACAAAAAAATATATACGTATACAAAACACATTTCAATTTATTTCAATTTTGACATTTTTATTTAAATTTTTAATTTTTCTGGTTTTTTTTTGCAACTAATTTTACACACCATAAATGGCGATAAAAGTAACCACCTCGTATCTACACTAATATTATAAACAGGTAAAGTTGTTTTTTTGTTAGTAGGAGGTAATCTCTGGAAGTACTGGTCCGATTGCTAAAATTTTTTCACAGATAGAAAGCTGCTTTATTTTTGAGTGACAAAAGCTATATTTGTATGTATGTACGCGGGCAAAGCCGCGGGCATAAGCTAGTTATTTATAAGATCTATAAACTGTACTCATGTAATACAAAATAAAGATATCTTGTATCGTATTTCGATGTTAAATACTATGCGTAAAATGTGCTGCGAATATTTTTATAAGGCGAACTGGGGCCCAAGTCTGCTATTTTTATAAATTCGTCATTCCAACACGATCCCATTGTCATTTTGCTAAAAGTTCTTAATCTAATAATTCATTATTGTCGACCATTGATCGGTTAATGATCTTCTGATAGAATGACAATATCTAGCTGTCTCGAAACAAATTAAAAGCAATGACTGCACAATGACGTTCTAATGGTAGGTCACTGATCAAATGAACTGTAAAAATTTTGGCATTTATCCGCATACGTCAAATATTCATTTACCAATATGTACGAGATTACCATTCTATGGCACTTCTTTCAATGGAGTGTCAGTGGTTGACCATTGGAAAGTCATAATGACGCCATTATATTAGTAGATTACCAAACTTGTCAAAATCAACAATTATGAAGTCAATGATAGACCATTCTAACACTATTGTAATAGCAGACTTGAGGCCCAGATAGGCCGTCACTCCATGTCAAACATTAGTTTTTCAACTGTATCTGGTTAGACTAGAAGCCGACCCTAATCTATTGAGGAAAAATGATGGAAACATATTGCTATATTTCTCTTGTTATGCAAATTTATTATCATCAGTCGAAGACGTCCACTGTTGGACATAAGGCTCCCCCAAGTGTTGCTATAACGACCAGTCCTGTGCGTCTCGCATCCATCAGATTCCCGAGACCCTGACCAGGTCATCGGCCCATCTTGTAGCAGGCCTTCTAACGCTGCGTCTTCCGGTGCGCGGTTGCCACTTCAGAACCTTTCGTCCCCACCGACCATCTGTTCTGCGAGCAATGTGTCCTGCCCACTGCCACTTAAGTTTGGCGATTCTTCGGGCTATGTCGGTAACCTTGGTTCATCTGCGGATATCTTCATTTCTGATGTGATCACGCAAGGAAACTCCGAGTGCCGGTGGCCGGAAATCGGAATCGGGATCCCAGTGGCTGGGGCGTGAGGGGAGCTCCTTCGCGCGTGCACATGCAGCCTCCTCCTTTGCTAACATTACTGCTTCACAGAAGGAGACGACCGCCTGCCACTCCTCCTCCCCTCGAACCATGGCCTGTACCAAGGTCCGGCGCGGGAGATCGTTGCCGCCGATCTTCCACACGAGGACACGGCGGTGCTCTGCCCAAGCGGGGCACACCTCTACCATGTGCTTCACCGTGAAAACGACTAGGATTAAAAACGTGAAATTTTGCACAATAGTTTCTGTTATGATGTAGGCGAACATTAAGAAGTGGATTTTGGAAATTCAACTTTTAAGGAGGTGAAACGGGGGTCCAAAGCTAGTAAGTATTTTTTTTAGTTTGATATAAATTAGTGCTTGACTGCGATCCCACCTGATGGTAACCAGTGATGCAATCGTTCATGATGAGGCGCACTAGTTTATTAAGAGCCTATTCACTCTAGATTTGAAGACACCTAAATTATAATCGGATGGGAAGACCTCAGCATGGAAATCATTCCAGTCCTTCGATGTACGCGGTATAAACGACGAGGCGAAACGCTTAATCCGGACTCGCCGTAAGTCGGGTTGTCTAATGGTAGAAATTAGATGGCGGAATCAAGTCATGCAATTCCCGCGCACACTTTCCAAAATGCAACCTGTAAAATACCGATAGGCTGGCTACCCTACGCCTGTGCGCAAGAGTTTATAGATTAAACTTAACCAGATCTGGATCACCAATTAGCCTCTTCGCAAGCTTTTCTACTGAGTTCAAAGCTGCTAGTTGGCATTTTGCAGCACCAGCCCATTTGTGGCTGCAGTACTCTACACACGACTTTCAACTTTTAAGGAGTTGAAACGGGAGTCCAAAGTTAGTTAGTTACTTTCTTTTCCGCGAGCCTTTAGCAGAAGCTAGTCTTTCATAAACGTTCTATAAATTTCTATAAAAAATAAGTTTTTTTTATTGGGTTTTTTTTTTATTCGGTGGGAAAATCATCTTATGACATATCCCGCTCTTGGGCGGAGCGAGAGATAGTGTCAGACTTTTACTGAATAAAAACCCACTCCTGTTCCTTCCTTGGCTTCGTCTCAGGGCCTCGGGTTTCGTTTAAAAAATAAGTGTGTTTCTGATATCGTGTTTAGAGCCACTTTTATTCAAAGTCCTGCATTTAAATGTAAATTTCCGTTATTAATGTTCCAGCCATTTTTGATGGTATTTGTAAACTAAAATCAATAATTCTTTGTGAAACGAGTAAATAAGAAAGTTATGTCGTTGGTCCGGATTAAGCGTTTCGCCTCGACCGCGTACATCGAAGGACTGGAACTATTTGCCTGCTGCTGTCTTCTCGTCCGATTATAATTTGGGTTTCTTCAAGGGTAGAGTGAATAGCATAGTCGGCCTTATAATGTTCCCACTGTTGGGATTCAGGCCTTCTCTCTAGGAGAGGGAATGGGCCGTAATCCACCACGCGGGCCCAGTGCGGGTTGGTGGATGTCACATGTCCGTGTCCTCGTGAGGGCAATCGGCGGCGGCGATCTCTCGCGCCGAGCCTTGGTTCAGGCCATGGTCCGGAGCGAGGAGGAGTGGCAGGCGGTCGCCTCCTTCTGCGAAGCAGTAATGCTAGCAAAGGAGGCGGCCGATCGCGTGAGGCAACGGTCCTTACGCCCTGTCCACCGCCGGGATTCCGATCCCGATTTCCGGCCACCGTAGGCGCGGGCTTGCGGAGGGCGAGCAATGGGTAGCCCGCCGTCCGACCGTCCGGTAACCGTCCGGACCAAGCCCAAGTCGTCGACGGCGCGTATTGTTCCACGCGCGCCTCAGGGAGATGTCAGCAAATCGTAGGGGCCCAGCAGGGTCGAAGCCTACTGGGGCCATGGGTAGTGTGAAAACGAAACCCGGGTCTCTGGGACGAAGGCAACGAAGGAACAGGAGTGGGTTTTTAGTCAGTAAAAGTCTGACACTATCTCCCGCTCCGCCCAAGAGCGGGTTTTGTCATAAGATGATTTTCCCACCCAATAAAAAAAAAAAAAACATGTCTTTGAATTTTTGGTTCTAGGACATGCCGGTTTCCTCACGATGTTTTCCTTCACAATTTTGAGAACAGTGGCGATGAAATGAATTACACAAAGTAATGCGCCTGACTGGGTTTGAACCTGCGACCTATAACTCGTAAGTCGTGGCTGTTACCACTCGGTCCTCACTACTCTCATACAAAATATACTAAACGTATGTGAAAAATATGTTAAAGTCCAGTGTGTGATCTTCAGCAGGGTCGAAGCCTACTGGGGTCATGGGTAGTGTGAAAACGAAACCCGGGGCCCTGGGAAGAAGACAACGAAGGAACAGGAGTGGGTTTTTAGTCAGTAAAAGTCTGACACTATCTCCCGCTCCGCCCAAGAGTAAGATTTGTCATTAGATGATTTTCCCACCTAAAAAAAAAGTGTGTAATCTTCAAAAAACTAAATACATACGAAAAACGACTGTATTTTATACTACTTAACAATGAAAATGCCAGCTTACATGTGTTTCTGTAACTAATATTTTTACTATATAAAAATATGAAAATAAATAAAGTGTAACCTTAATCTTAGAAAACTAGAATATCACAAAATATCAAAGACCATATGTCGTAGCACTTCGCCTACGACGATGTAGCTTATCGCCTACGCGCGTAGTAAGTGCTACGAAAAGCGTAGCACATTGCTACGCGAGACATATTTTACGCGTTATTTATTTTTGTGATGATATTTAGGTTGACCAGTTGTACTAAGGGGTATTGTGTTACCCAGTTACTGAGTTTTAGAGGTTACGCATTTGGCGTGGTAATAAAAAATATTTGTTGGTAAAAAACACATTTACAAGTCACAATATATTTTATATGATGAAGTGCTTAATTGCGTAAACTATTGGTATAATTTATTTACAAATAATAAAAAAATAACAATTGTTTTTTGAAAATTTATTATTCCATCGTAATTAATTAAAATTGTGTAAAAGACAAAATAATAATAAATTAATTGATTAAAATTGATTATCATTGAACTTAATTGATTAAAATTGATTATCATTGAAGTTAAGAGATTAAAACTGATTATAATTGAAATTAATTAATTAAAAATTGATTAGACATTATCATTACTTATTAAATATTTCGATATAGTTATTCCTAATTATATTTTGGTATATTTATGCTTAATTAAAATAGTAGGAAAACATCGTGAGAAAACCGGCATGTCTTGGAACCAAAAATTCGAAAATATGTGACATTCACCAACCCGCACTGGGCCCGCGTGGTGGATTACAGCCCATTCCCCCTCCTAGAGAGGCCTGAGTCCCAACAATGGGAATATTATAAGGCCGACTATGCTATGCTATGCTTAATTATGCGGTTATAACTTTGAAAAGTCTTCTTATGAGGCCCAATGAATCACGTCCACTGTTAGTCATGGGGCTCCACCAAGTGTCCCCAAAACGAACGTATCTATGCTTCTCGCATCCATCGAATTCCCACGACCCTCACCAGGTAATCGATCCACCTTGCCACCACGGTCGCCACTCCAGAATCTTTCGGCCCCATCGACTACCTGTTCAGCGAGCCATGTGTCCTGCCCACTGTCACTTAGCCACCTGACTATCGAACCTGAAACCTCACACTCTACAGTTGTGCAAGAAGGAGTGGCAGGCGGTCGCCTCCTTCTGCGAAGCAATAATGCTAGCAAAGGAGGCGGTCAATCGCGTTAGGCAACGGTCCTTACGCTCCAACCGCCGCAGGGATTCCGATGCCGATTTCCGGCCACCGTAGGCGCGGGCTTGCGGACGGCAAGCAATGGGTGGCTCACCGTCCGACCGTCCGGTAACCGTCCGGACCTAGCCCAAGTCGTCGATGGCGCGTACTGTTCCACGCGCGCCTCAAAGAGATGTCAGCAAATCGTAGGGGCCCAGCAGGGTCGAATTCTGAAAGGAAGACTCGGCCCCGGTACGAAAGGCGACGAAGGAGCAGGAGTGGGTTTTTAGTCAGTAAAAGTCTGACACTATCTCGCGCTCCGCCCAAGAGCGGGAGATGTCATAAGATGATTTTCCCACCGAAAAACACCAACCGCTGTTTTACACAACGCAGTAATCAAACTTAGGACCTCAAGTTACAGGGCCTCAGAGTTCAAAAGTAATGAGAACAAAGTTCCCCAAAAAAACATAACACAAAAAACCTTTTGATAGAAAGATAATTGAATAACAAAAGATAATTCATCTCCCATTACCTTTTATTATCTTTTTATGAAATGTTTTCATTAAAATGAGAGATTAAAAATAAATTGTTTGAAAATTAATTAACTTTTTTTTTAACGGAGGAGTCTTGTTACATTTTTTTTACACAGACTTTTTAAAAAAAAAAATGTACTTCATTTACTTTTGATATTACGAATAAATGGCATGATACAATATCATCATCATCATCATCATTTCAGCCGATAGACGTCCACTGCTGGACATAGGCCTCCCCCAAATGTCGCCACAAAGAACGGTCCTGTGCGTCTTGCATCCATCGGATTCCCGCAACCCTCACTAGGTCATCGGTCCACCTTGTAGGGGGCCTCACAACGCGTCTTCCGGTACGCGGTCGCCACTCCAGAACCTTTCGGCCCCAACGGCCATCTGTTCTGCGAGCAATGTGCCCTGCCCATTGCCACCTAAGTTTGGCGATTCTTCGTGCTATGTCGGCAACCTTGGTTCTCCTGCGGATATCTTCTTTTCTGATTCGATCACGCAAGAAAACTCCGATCATAGCCCTTTCCATTGCCCTTTGGGTGACTTTGAGCCTTCTGATGAGGCCTATTGTAAGCGACCACGTCTCGGAACCATATGTCATCACTGGCAACACGCACTGGTAACATGACTTTCGTCTTGAGACACTGTGGTATATTGGATGAGAAGATACCGCGCAGCTTCCCGAACGCTGCCCAGCCGAGTTGGATTCGACGATTGACCTCTTACACACACAACACAGATACAATATAAGTATGTGTATATATCAACACAGTAACTGCATAAAAATTTTTGTTATCCCATATAAATGAGAATGACTTGTCTAGTGGTTAGTGGCCCTAACTGCTATGCCAGAGGTCGTGGGTTCTATTTCCACCCAGGACAAATGTTTGTATGATGAGCACGATCATTTGTTTTGTGGTGTAATTTATATATAATATGTATGTATTTAGAAATATATAAGTATGTTTATCAGTTGTTTAGTACTCATAATACAAGCTCCGCTTAGCTTGGGACTAGACGGCGTTGTGTGATAGTTGTGGAATATTATTATTATTAACTCTGAACAGACTAAGATGTGGAACTTGGTGCCGTAGTAACTTTTGTCCAGCTCAAAATTAGCCCAGGGCCCAGCAGGGTCGAAGCCAACTGGGGCTACGGGTAGTGTGAAAGTGAAACCCAGGCCGTTGGGACGAAGGCAAAGACGGAATAGGAGTGGGTTTTTAGTCAGTGAAAGTCTGACACTATCTCGCGTTCCGGCCAAGAGCGAGATTTGTCATTAGATGATTTTCCCAACTAAAAAAAAAACCCAAAACAAATGTTTGCGTGAAGACCACGTGTCTGGTTGTAATTTTTTCATAACACAAGCTCTTAGCAAGACCAAGGTTCTAGGACATGCCGGTTTCCTCACGATGTTTTCCTTTACCGTTTTGAGAGCAGTGGTGATGAAATAAATGACACAAAGTAATGCGCCTGGCTGTGTTTGAACCGCGTTCAATTTGTGAGTCGCGTTAGTTACCACTATTCCACCACTGACACGACAAAAGATAGAAAAAAAAAAACTGGGCAAGTGCGAGTCGGACTCGCGAACTGAGGGTTCCATACAAACTTACCTATGAGGACAGTTCAATTCCCGAATTGAGTTTCGAAGGTTTTTCCGAATTTCTTTGTGACGTAACTACAAATTTACAGTTTTCGTATTTTTTCTCCTTTACTTGTGCTATGAGACCTTGCTTCATATCGAATTTCAGAATCCTATGTCAACGAAAGTACCCTATGAATTTTGATTCCCTTGAGAGCTTTTGCGACATAAACGACCGTATCTTTTTTGTTCGTTAACTCAGAAGTTTGATGTTTTCACAGTTTCAAAGAACTGCAGACTTAAGACTATGGTTTCAATTTCAACTCAATACCTCCACGCGTTCCCGAGATAAAGGGTCTTGACAGACAGACGGACAACAAAGTGATCCTATAAGGGTTTTTTTTTTATTGCGTGGGAAAATCATCTTATGACATCCCCCGCTCTTGGGCGGAATGGGAGATAGTGTCAGACTTTTACTGACTAAAAACCCACTCCTGTCTCTTCGTTGCCTTCGTCCCAGGGCCCCGGGTTTTGCTTTCACACTACCCGTGATCCTATAAGGGTTCCGTTTTTTTCTTTTGAAGTACGGAACCCTAAAAAAACAATAGCTTGATACCAAAGACCGTGTTTTATAAAAGCTCGCCTAAATACCTCCCCTCCCTCCTTTAGCCATACAAGCTAAACAAAGGCTGGCAACACCAAGAAGTTAATGTGCTCTGACCTAATTTTTTAATGGGCAACACCACTGCTCTAAAACGTCGCGTAGATATAGCTTTTCGGGGTGAGCAGAGAGCTACCATTACTTTGTGGTTATTTGTCGAGGTCATGTTAATATTAGATTTTGATACAAGTGGAAAAAGTTTGTCATTGTAGTGAAATTCGCACAAGCCATAGGCGAGGGTATTATGGAGCTGAGTGCTGCAGTCGTGGAGGTGATGCGAATATTTAGTTTCTGAAGTAAGTAACAAAACAGCCAAGCCATACATTTTTACTGATATATAGAATTTGTGAAGTTAAGGTCGGTAGAGTTAGGCCGTGTAGATTCAGAAGCTTGGCTCTACATGAGATCTTGATATCCTTTTCACAGGGCAAACCTTATGTGGTCGTCTTGGCAACATTTTACATGAAATGTTTTTGGTGGGTATTATTATTGTGAAATATTTTAATTATAAGAATAGTGGACACGTGGACAGTGCATCAAGTTATCACAAAACGTCAAAGCTCAATTTAAATTGAAGACTGCGTTTGACATAATATAGTAAGAAATTATTTGAGTATTTTTTTTAATATTTAATATACTTTATTTTAAATGTACCCTATGTTATAAATAAACATTTTTATTATTATTATTATTTTTATGGTCATGTAAAGAGGAGAGATGAAACACATGTTACTAAAAGAGTTATGAGTATACATGTGGATTGGTGGAGAGGGAGAGGGAGGCCAAAGAAAAGATGGATGGATTGTGTGAACAGTGATATGAAAGAAAAGGAAGTTAGTGATAGTATGACGGTTGACAGGATAGAATGGAAGAAAAAAACGTGTTGCGCCGACCACAAATAAGATGGTACAAGGGCAGGAAGATGATGATTATTATTATTATTTTTACTCGCAAAACTTTTGCCCCATGCGCAACTCTGGCCCCACCCACTTTTTTACATGTCATTCACCTATCGCAGTTATGAATCCGCATCCGTTAAAGTACTGCATTTATTTGGTACGGCAGATCCGCACCAAACAACTGCAGTACTTTCAATACAGATCTTCTTCTTCATCTTAGCGTATCGATGGCAAAACTAGTTAAATTCCTTGCTTGCCCCAGCATTCGGCCACGGCAGTGCCGTCCGCTGATGCTGTCATTAGGTCCCTACGTGAACAAGTACCAAGGCACGTGATGCAGGATCGAAGGTGGGACATGGTCTGCGGAGAGACGCCGCACAAGCACTGAAGATCGGAACCGTCCGAGAGCCCCCATCTGTGGAGATTGTCTTTGCTGCGCCCAACTTGGGTGTGGAGTCTGTTTAGAGTTTAGGGTGCATGAAAGGAGCCTCCCCCAGCGACGTACCATATGAGCTTCTGTTACATCCGGCGCACCCTGGGCAATCGACTTCAGTCGATTGGCAAATCCTTTTACCACGATGGCAAACTTAAACTCTAACAGGCCCTTCTCAGGGTCTAGCAGTCCACTGACAAATAATATAATAATATTCCACAACTATCACAAAACGCCATCTAATCCCAAGCTAAGCAGAGCTTGTGTTATGGGTACTAGACAACTGATAAACATACTTATATATTTATAAATACATACATATCATAGATAAATTACACCCAGACACAGAACAAATGATCGTGGCCATCACACAAACATTTGTCCTGGGTGGGAATTGAACCCACGACCTCCGGCATAGCAGTCAGGGCCACTAACCACTAGACCAACAGGCCAGTCAAATACAGATGAAGATGTCGGTATTGATGCGAATATTCCGCATTTGCGGATGCGGATGTGAATATCTGTAACAACCCTAGCCATCTAAAGGTTAGCAATAATTTTTACAATCTGCTCTTCTCATAAGATTCTGTAATATTTTTCCTGAAACATATATGATCGTGGGTAGAATATGTAATCAGTTCTTCTTATGTCATATTTGTAGGAGCTGTATGAGATAATTCATGCTGCTCCAAAAAACCGGGAAAGTGCGAGCCGGACTCGCGCACTGAGGGTTCCAAATCGCAAAAAAATTTTTTTTGGTGACGTAACTAAAATTTTAGAATTTTTAGATTCCTATACTTGTGCTAGAACTTGTTTCATACCAAATTTCAGGATTCTAGGTCAACGGGAAGTGCCCTATGAATTTTGATTCACTTGAGAGGGTATTCTTTTCTATCTATTACACGTTTTTTGCGTTTTTATTTGCCTGCTGCGGTCTTCCCGTCCAACTATAACTTAAATGTCTTCAAGGCTAGAGTGAATAGGCTCTTAATAAACTAGTGCGCCTCACCATCAATGATTGCATCTCTGCTTACCATCAGGTGGGATCGCAGTCAAGGACTGGTTTATATCAAATTTGAAAAAAAAAAACATTAACGGTCGAATTTTTTTTTCTCGTTAACTCAGTAGTTAGATATTTTCACAACTTCAAGTGACCGCAGATATTAGTGTATGGTTTTAATTTCAACTCGACCCAACAGACCGACAGACAGACGGACAACAAAGTGTTTTTTTTTAATTTTTATTTTTGTTAGGTTCGCGCTTAACCGCTATCTCACCTGATGAAAAGCAACGATGCGGTCGACGATGGAACGCACTTACCTAGAAGTAACCTCTTGACTTAAATATTCCCGGGTTGTAGCCACCAGGAAACACAAATTCTGGCAAGGAATTCAACTCCTTAGCTGTACGCACAATGAATGTGTTCCCAAAACGTTTCGTGCGTATAGGTGGGATGTCCACCATGTACCGGTGGCGCATTGCCGTACGCCTGGTGGTCCGATGATGGAATGGGCTAGGCGGAATTAGGTTATGCAATTCCGTGGTCCTATTATTAAGGGTTCGGTTTTTTCTTTTTGAGGTACGGAACCCTAAAAAAAAGAAATATAAAGATATTTGTCTTTATGCCTATTTGTTTGACCTAAAATAAAAGAACGTACTGTACATCCGAATTCATTATTGTTTATTCAAATGTGAATCCAAGAACTCCGAAAAGTTTTTGTACAACAGTTTTGAATTCATTATCGAAGGAACCACAGAGTTTGGAAGCGGCTCAGTGGATACTACTAGAGTTGATATAGACTAAGTAAGGCCATAATAATAATAAATAACAAAATGGTTTGCACGTACATTTAACACTTTGGCGTCATTTCAACGCTCAGTCACGTGGTCAGAACAAAGGAATCGGAGACGTGGCCTACTCGAAGCGTTCGACGGAAACGAAACGATCGTAACTTGGCTAGGGGGTCAGACGTATGTAAAATCAGCGCTCGAGAGTAAACTAGTGCGCTTCACCAGCAACGATTACATCACTAAGTGGCATACTATCAGATGGGATCGCAGTCAAGCACTAGTTTATGTCAGATTATCGACGCCCAACTCGGTTTTCTACCGGTTGCATTTCGGGGAGTGTGCCTCGGAATTGCATAACCTAATTTCGCTAGCCCGTTCCATCATCGGACCACCAGGCTTACGACAATGCACCACCGGTACACGGTGGACATCCCACCTATACGCACAAAACGTTTTGGGAACACATTCATTGTGCGTACAGCTAAGGAGTGGAATTCCTTGCCGCAATCTGTGTTGCCTGTTGGCTACAACCTAGGAATCTTTAAATCAAGAGTGAATAAGTTACTTCTTGGTAAGCGCACTCCATCGTCGACCGCATCGTCGCTTTCCATCAGGTGAGATAGCGGTCAAGCGCGATCCTATCAAGAATTTAAAAAAATAAATTTGTGTAGATGGCGTTGGCATCACTAGTCGCGTGTCTAATCATTTCGTGGTCTATGGAGGGAACCAAAATAAAAACCAAGGGGAAGTTTGGCAAAGAAGGAGAGCCATGCAAATTGTTCTTTTTGTTTAATTTTTAAATGGCTCAAAACCTGAATGAGCTGTTAGTAGGCTTCTAGATACAATTGGGTTAACCCTTTGTATTTTGGGGTTTCGGGGAAGTGGATTATGGGATTATCGTGAAGAAAAATATTTTGTTATTAAATTTAATTTTTTCCCTGTCCTAGAGAGGAGGCCAGAGTCCCAGCAGTAGGAACATTAAAAGGCTGATTTTTTTTAGCATTGTCGGCCTTATAATGTTCCCACTGTTGGGATTCAGGCCTCCTCTTTAGGAGAGGGAATGGGCCGTAATCCACCACGCGGGCCCAGTGCGGGTTGGTGGATGTCATGTCTTCGAATTTTTGGTTCTAGGACATGCCGGTTTCCTCACGATGTTTTCCTTCACCGTTTTGAGAGCGATGGTGATGAAATAAATTACACAAAGTAATGCGCCTAGCTGGGTTTGAACCCGCGACTTACAACTCGTAAATCGAGGCTGTTACCAATCGGCCACCACTGCTCTCTATCGGCTAAAGGCTGATTATGCTAATCAATTTTTAAAGCAGCCGATGACCTGTTGACTGTAGCAGAAACCCGATGGATGCGAGACGCATAGGATTGGTCATTGCAAAAGGTGTGTCTCTTTGCTATGTCGAGTACGCGCCGGCCTCAACACTATTCTCAGAACGACAGATGACATGTGACGTGACTGAGCGTTGAACTGATGTCAAAACAAAGGAATAGGAGGCGTGGCCTACTCGAGGCGTTCGGTGCGAACGATACGACTGTAACTTGGCTAGTGGGTTTAGGGTAGTTTACGAAAAAAAAGATACGGCCGTTTATGTCCCGTAGATCTAGAATCCTGAAATTTGACATGAAGCAAGGTCTTATAGCACAAGTATGGGAATAAATCTGAAAACTGTAAATTTGTAGTTACAACACAAAAAAAAACATTTTTTTGCGATTCGGAAAAATCTTCGTAAATCAATTCGGGAATTGAACTGTTTAATAAGATACATTTTTACGGAACCCTCAGGGCGCGAGTCCGACTCGCACTTGCCCAGTTTTTTTTATGGTGTGGCTTGCGTTTACTCACTACCTCACCTGATAGTAAGCGATGATATGGCCGACGATGCAGCACGCTTGCTTAGAAGTAACCTATTCACTAGACTTCAAGACCCCTACGTTGTAACTATCTACTCGCAGACGTGCGTCTTTCAAAATACCACTACTGACCCATTTATCATCCATCTCAAAACGTCTTCCATTTAACAGAAACTGGTTTGACTAACTTGTGAAAGTTGGCGCCAAACGTCAGCCATCTTGGTTGGCTGGGCGCCATATTTGGTCCATCTGTCAAATCGAACGGAGCTTTCAATAAACGTATTTCAGTATTTCTGTTATGGTACTATTTCTAATCGACTGTGTAAAAGGAAGACTTTCTGCTTTGCGTTTTCACATCGATACAGGATACACCAGGTGACCGGTGCGTGTTGCCGGTGATGACATATGGTACTGAAACATGGTCGCTTACAATGGGCCTCATCAGAAGGCTTACAGTCACCCAAAGGGCAATGGAAAGGGCTATGCTCGGAGTTTCCTTGCGTGATCGCATAAAGAATGAAGATATCCGCAGGAGAACCAAGGTCGCCGACATAGCGAAGAATCGCCAAACTGAAGTGGCAGTGGGCAGGGCTCATTGCTCGTAGAACGGATGGTCGATGGGTACGAAAGGTTCTAGAGTGGCGACCGCGCACCGGAAACCGCAGCGTTGGAAGGCCTCCCACAAGGTGGACCGACGACCTGGTGAGAGTCGCGGGAGTACGGTGGATGCGAGACGCACAGGATCGGTTGTTGTGGCGTCGCTTGGGGGAGACCTATGTCCAACAGTGGACGTCTTTTAGCTGAAATGATGATGATGATGATGACAAGATACACAAATATTTTTTAATATACACACAAATATTTTTTTTTTAAATTGATATAAACTAGTGCTTGACTGCGATCCCACCTGCACCCCAAGCCAAGTTGATAATCTGCAATCGTTAACGCTAGTCGAAAACTAATCAAATGTATGGGAATGACATCATCTCAACGTTAAGTCACGTGGTCAGAACAAACAAATAGAAAATTCGTAGCCAAGTTCATATCGTTCAAAATGATAGAATGTATTGCTATCGTTTCTACAATGTTCAACGCTGCATCCTTTGTTATTGTAGAACGAGCGGCCGACTCAGGCGCGTCAACATGGCTACCTGTACCAATAACTTATCGTTTTCTACAATTGCTGACACTGAGGCGTTACCGATTGGAGAATGGAATTCGACACGAAACGGTTGTAACTTGTCTAGAGGGGCTGTGGGTAAGCAGTGATGCAATCGTTGATAGTGAGGCGCACTAGTTTATTAAAAGCCTATTGACTCTAACCTTGAAGACACCTAAGTTATAATCGGACGGGAAGACCGCAGCAGGCAAATTGTTCTTCAGTCCTTCGATGTACGCGGTAGAAATGACGAGGTGAAACGCTTAAACCGGACCATAGAGGTTTCAACAACGTAAAGGTGAGGATACTTGCCATACGTCGAGTTTTCCGATGATTCGGTTCCCTTCAAAATGGTTGAGCTGAGTGGTGCTAATATTAGCGTCATGTCCGTGAACGGGCGCTGTCAGTTGAGGCTGGTCATCTCTTAGCTGCCAGTTGCTATTTTAATATCTATATTTAGTTTTTATTTTTATTTACATTGTTCTCACATGATAGCGACAAGAAACATGTAACAGAGATATTTGTAATTACAAAATATGATTGAAAAGAGTGTCCATGGAGTTTCTTGCACATTCTTCTCCATAGAGATCTATGCTTTGGAATGTGCAATTAGCATCATTTATTTTTATTTTTCTGACTGACTGACTTCTCGACATTTCAAAAGTGCCTGTAAATGGTTTATTTGGAATAAATGCTATTTTGATTTGATTTTGATTGATTTGGTAGCAATGAGATGGCGGAATCAAGTCACGCAATTCCCGCGCACTTTCTCCAAAATGCATCCTATAAAATACCGAAAGGTTGGCTACCCTACGCCTATGCTCAAGGCACAGATACGCGCGCGGTGCGGCGGTGTATATTGACATTGTATTATTAACTAGCTTCTGCCAGCGACTTCGCCCGCGTGAAAGTAGGTTTCTCCTAACACACTTTGGTAGATATTTATAAGATCTACAATTAATTAGAACATTTTATGGTTCTATCTTTTATAGTTAGGCAGCGTACGCAAAATAAGTAACTTTTCTGGTTGACTTTTTACACCTTGTGTCCGAAAAACTCAAATATCTTACGGAACCCTATTTTTTTCCAAAATAAAATATAGCCTATGTTACTCATGGATAATGTAGCTTTCGAATAGTGAAAGAATTTTTAAAATCGGTCCAGCAGTTTTTGAGCCTATTCATTACAAACAAACAAACAAAGTTTTCCTCTTTATAATATTAGTGTAGATAAATATTGACATTTTATGAGCAGTAGTGTCCTATTTGTAACGACCCCAACTTACGAATAGGTTGTGGGAACAAACCCAGTAAGGCACATTACTTTGTGTTATTTATTTCATCACCACTGCTCTCAAAACGGTAAAGAAAACACTTTAAGGAAACCGGCATGTCCTAGAACCAAAAATTCGAAGATATGTGACATTCACCAACTCGCACTGGGCCCGCGTGGTGGATTACTATTCCCTCTCTTAGAGGAGGCCTGAGAGAGAGGAGGCAGTGGTAACATTATAAAGGCTGATTTTTCTATATACAGGATGTCTTTGACATCGACGCAATAACGAATACCATGGATCCAGTGCCTATATGATTCTGGCCCCTCACTGCGGTGGAATTTTTTGTAGGTTTTTTCCTGATTAAAAAAAAATAAAATGCCGTTTTTTAATTTTAACTACATAGAATTGTTATTCTAACATTTTTAGTAAAAAAAAATGAATGCATTACTTTTAAAATTAAAAATATCATCGGGTTTGATTAGAATAACGATTTTATCCACCCATTAAATTTGTATTGTACTTTAAATGAGTTTCCTTTTCTAAAAAACTGGGCAAGTGCGATTTGAACTCGCGCACTGAGGGTTCCGTACAAACTTACCTATGTAAATAGATCAATTGTCGAATTGAGTCTCGAAGATTTTTCAGAATCGCATAAAAAAAGTTTTTTTGTGACGTAATAACTAATTTACTGTTTTCAGATTTATTCCTATATCTGTGCTACAAGACCTTGTTTTATTCCAAATTTCAGAATTCTAGGTCACCGATCCCTATGATTTTTGATTCTTTGAGAGTGTAGAAATACCCGTTTTTTTGCGACAAAAACGGCCGTATCTTTTTTTTCAATAAATGAGGGCGGAATTCACCAATAAAATAAGAGTGTTTTAACGTTTAGCTCGCATAATCGCATTAAGCCGCTGTCACTAGTGTCACTTGTAAAAATAGAACAAAAGAAAAATACAGACAAGTGACACTAGTGACAGCGGCTAAACGCGATTATGCGAGCCAAACGTTAAAACGCGGTTAGTTTTATTGGTGAATTCCGCCCTTAGAAGTTTGATTTCTTCACAGCTTCAAAGGACCGCAGACCTCAGAACATGGTTTTAATTTCAACTCGATACCTTTACGCGTTTTTGAGATAAAGGATCTAACAGACAGACGGACAACAAAGTGATCCTATAAGGGTTCCGTTTTTTCCTTGTGAGGCACGGAACCCTAAAGAAACGTGGCACACTTATATCCTCCCCGTTCTCCAAAGGGATTGTGAACTCATTACACCGGTTACATTTTCTAATGCAATAAGGGGGGTGTCTTGGGACTTCAGTACAAATGAAGCCTCGCGATTCGAAACTTTACGAAGATAATTATCTACTAAAAACAGTCTTTTGTACTTTTTTTGGGTGATTTAACTAACTTCCACTTTGGGAGGAGGAGGAAGTATCAGATTTTTATGGTTTTTTTTAGATGGTAAAATCATCCCATTATATTTAACTCTCTTGAATGGTGCGAGAGGGTGTGTCAGACTTTTACTGACTAAAAACCTATCCCTGTTCCTTCTTTGCCTTCGTTCCACGCTACCCATGGCATCAGTAGGCTTCGACCCTGCTGGGTCCCTACGGTGTACTGACATGTGCTTGAGGTGCACGTGGAACAATATGCGCCGTCAACGACTTAGGCTCGATCTGGACGGTTACCGGACGGTCGGACGGCGAGCTACAAATTGCTCACCGTCCACAAGCCCGCGACTGCGGTGGCGCCTGCCACTCCTCCTCGCTCCAGACCATTGCCTTTACCAAGGCCCGGCGCGAGAAATCCCCGCAAAATACATTTATATGCTAAAATTATAAAATAATAAATACTATGAAAAATATCAAATGAAAAATTCAAAAGCAAATTGCTCAGGTTAGCCAGAGAGTCACCTTCACGCTGCGGTCTCTCTATAGATTCAAAAATTTCCTCCCGTCATGCACTAAAACTTCTTTGGACCAGTCGCTTGTGTTACCTATAATTGACTATGCTGATGTTTGTTACTCCAATCTTTCCCAGGAACTTCTAAAAAAATTGGATCGACTTCTGAAACTGCATTCGCTTCATATTTGGTCTTCGTAAATATGATCACATTTCTTCCTCCCGTTCTTAGCTTAACACGTTGACAGCGGCTCTCTTTTTAGTATTATTTTCATTTCTGTGATACGAGGCGTTCAAGACCTCGTTCGAAAACTATCATTATGGCGCTAAAAGGCTTATTACACACCGTAACGTTTAAGTAAATAAAAACTTATTTTGGTAAAATTCGACACGAGGTTAAAGTGATCCCGTATTAAAGTAGATACACCATTGCACTTCTGATTTAATAGGATATCTTAGATATATATTCATGTTTCCTAAAGTAAACCGAATTGAAGACGGCAGAGAAGCCTATGTTTTTCTTAACCATACCGCAAGGAAGACACATACGAGGCTTATTAGATCGTTCCGCATTGAACGTGTTAAATGGCTGCCAACCGTCACAGGAGATCTCTCAGATCCATGCATGCTCTTCACAATAATGAACGATCCTTATGCTTCTGATTATTTAAAACAATATTTTAAAGTGTTGGTGTTCTCATAATCTTAACCTTCGTGCATCCAAAAACATGCTCCTTCATATTCCTTCTCACCGTACTGGCTTTATGTCCAATTCATACGCTGTTTCCACCATAAAACTCTGGAATGTGCTTCTCCTTGACCTCAAAAAAGCTGAAAGTAAATTTTCATTTAAGCATAAAATTCGGAACTACTACTTGAAGTCCTCTCAACTTTAGTTTGGTCTTCGTCAGAATTATTATTAAGTTCTCTTAATAATTTGATATTTTTCTAAGTATTTATTACTTTATAATTTTAGCGTATATATGTATTTTATTGTTATAAATAACTTATTTTTTATTTTATGTTTGAAGTATCTGTTATTTGTTTATTGTGCAAGCTTAACACAGTGTAGTCTTTTTTAAACCAAAAGTTGACTGGTAGAGAATGCCTTGTTGCATTAAGACCACCTATGTACCACTACTGTACATCATCATCATCATTATCTACCTGCCCTTGTCCCGTGTTATTCGGGGTCAGCGCAACACGTTTTTTTCTTCTATTCTGCCCTGTCACTCGTCATGCTATCACTAACTTCTTTTTCTTTCATATCACTCTTCACACAATCCATCCATCTTTTCTTTGGTCTCCCTCTCCCTCTCCATCCATCCACATGTAAACTCATAACTCTTTTAGTAACATGCGTTTCATCCCTCCTCTTCGTATGTCCATACCAAGACAAACGATTCCCTTTCAACTTTTCAGACACTGGCGCCACTTTCAAACTGAAGTATTTTTTTCTGTACATGAAGTTTTTTTTTTTGTGTATCAAGCTAGGAGTTAGACATGGTCATGCATATGCAAAACCTCGAATCTCCGTTCAGGCACGAACGTTGCAACCCCGAATAAATTGAACCAATAAGAATGAATATCCGAGCAATACAATATTTTCAATCGGTCAGCGATTTCTGATATTAAACTCAGACCGTAATATTGAAAATTCTTTTTGAACATTCATCAAAGTGTTTTATGAAATAATCGTTCCGCGTTTGGCTAGCTTTTTCCCGTCTCCAGAGCTTTTTAGGGTTCCGTACTTCAAAAATAAAAAAGAACCCATATAGGATCAATTTGTTGTTCGTCTGTCTGTCAAGACCCTTTATCTCGAGAACACATAGAGATTGTTGAAATTAAAACTGTTTACTCAAATCTACAGTCTCTTGAAGCTGTGAAAAAATTAAAGTTTTGAGTTAGCAAAAAAAAAGATACAGCCGTTTATGTCGCAAAAAACGTATATTTTGACACTCTCAAGAAACCAAATACATAGGGTTTTGGCATGAAGCAAGCTCTTCTAGCATAAGTATTGGAAAAAAAAATCTGAAAACAGTTTTGTAGTTAGGAAACAAAAAAAAACTTTTTTTGCGTTTTGCAAAAATCTTCGTAACTCAATTCAGGAATTGAACTGTTTTCAGAGGTTAGTTTGTACGGAGCCCTCAGTGCGCGAATCCGACTCGCACTTGCTTGGTTTTTTTTTATTACGTAGGAAATCATCAATTAACTTCTCCCGCTTTGGTTGAAGTGTGTGGTCATCAGATTTTTAGTGACTCAAATCCACTTCAATGTTTCTTTTTGCCTTTTGTTCCTTTCTGAAGCGAATCCATGGCCCCAGTAGGCTTTGACCCAACTGAGCCCTTACGGTATCGCTGATCTCTCCTTGAGATCTACAACTTTTGTATTACGTAGGAAATCAACAAATAACTTTTCCCGCTCTGGTTGGAGTGAGAGGGAGGATCAGATTTTTAGCGATTAAAATCCACCCATGTATCTTCAGTTGATCACGCTTGACCACTATATCACCTGATGGTGATGGCGATGATGTGGCCGACGATGGTGCTCCATCGTCGGCCACACATGAATAGAGAAAGAATGAATAGGTTACTTCTAGGCTCTTCATTTCTTGACGTAAAGACTCACAGTTTGTATGTTGATGCACTCGTCATGTCGAAGGTTCAAAATTTTGAACATCGACGTCGAGTTGCTAGCCCGTCGGTTTTCTATCGTTTACATTTCGGAGAGTGTGCAATGGAATTACAAAATTTAATTCAGCCAACCCCTTTCCATCATCGGACCACTAGACGTACGGCGTTGCGCCACCGGTACATAGTGGATATCCTATCCCACCATTAGGTATAAAATGTTTTGGGAACACATTTATTATACATACAGATAAGTAGTGGAATTCCCTGCCAGAGTTTGTGTTTCCTGATAGCTACAGGTCACTACCTAGGGGTATTTAAGTCAAGAGTGAATCGTCATCGCTTAGCGTTAGGTGAGATTGCAGTCAAACGTGAGCCTATCAATTTAAAAAAAAAAGAATAGGAAACATGGGCTTCGGCAGAGAATTCCACTCCTTAGATGTACGCACAATGCAAGTGTCCCCGAAACATACTATTCAATAAACAAATTACTCGAAAAGCCCTACCGCTTTTAGGAACGCAATTTAATTTTTTCGCACTAGCGCGGAAAATTGCGCGCGCCTCCACCACAATTTATGATATTTATCGCATCAGGCAGGGCGCTAAACGACCCCCACGAGTCGCGTGTCAACTCTCGTTAATTATATCTTCGTAAGAGCATTAAAAAATTTCGTTTAATAATAAAATTATATAATAATCGTGTCGAGCAATGGCTTAATAGCCAAGAGCCTCGACCATCACCTTAGGAGGCTCGTGTTAGGCGACTGGATCAAGGGCTTGATTCAGAAATCGGTACTCCTGAACACGGCTCGTATTTTTAGGAGGTTCCTTCCTCTGGAGCCCTGACCGTCGGTAGGTTGACCCTGTTTCTGATACCGGTGGGATACTGTTTTTTTTATATTTTTAAATATTTTTCTTTTAAATATTTAAAAATTTACTAATAAGTTTTAAGGGCAAATAAAGAGAATGATAATGGTTGAGATAGATTCGTGCTGTGACGAGAATGGATAAAGTGAGAAATGAGTATATTAAAGGAAGTCTGAAAGTGGCGCCAGTGATTGAAAAGTTGAAGGGGAATCGTTTGTCTTGGTATGGTCATGTGAAGAGGAGAGATGAAACACATGTTACTAAAAGAGTTATGAGTATACATGTGGATGGATGGAGAGGGAGAGGGACAAAGAAAAGATGGATGGATTGTGTGAACAGTGATATGAAAGAAAAGGAAGACAGAGATAGCGTGACGAGTGACAGGACAGAATAGAAGAAAAAAAACGTGTTGCGCCGACCCCAAATAAAACGGGACAAGGGCAGGAAGATGATGATGCTGAAAGAGAATGATAATAAATTCTAATACACGTGGAAACTCACTTCAGCCAAGTCTCAATACTCAATACTTTATTGCATTCCATATTATGTACATATAGGTGGTATAAACATTGTCAAGATCAATATGGACCCTGTCGGGCACAGCAAAGTTAGGAGAGAGGACGAAGACTAAGTAACAATTCATGGAATTAATTAACTATTACAGGTAATTAGATGTTTAAAAGGTTAATAGATGTATACTAGCGACCCGCCCCGGCTTCGCACGGGTGCAATAATGTAATAAATGAAGAACCACTCGACCGATTTTGTGCAAACTTCACATAAACCATCTACTAAATAGTCCGAACAAAGCCTAAACATTTGGTTTGGATAGGTGAGCCCGTTCTTGAGTTATAAAATTACAACGAAAAGTGGCATTGATTTTCATATAAATATATATATGTATTTACTAATGCTGTATCATAAAAAAATTAAAAAAATTGTTTTTTATCTTAAATTGAAAAAAAAAATTTGGGGTGGATTACCCTTAACATTTAGGGGGATAAAAAATAGATGTTGTCCGATTTTCAGACCTACCCAATATGCACACAAAATTTCATGAGAATCGGGAAAGCCGTTTCGGAGGAGTTTAACCACAAACACCGCGACACGAGAATTTTATATATTAGATGTATATTATTGTGTGGTGAATTATGTTACATTTTTTTTTTAAATTGATATAAACCAGTGCTTGACTGCGATCCCACCTGATGGTAAACGGAGATGCAATCATTGATGGTCAGGCGCACTAGTTTATTAAGAGCCTATTCACTCTAGCCTTGAAGACACCTAAATTATAGTTGGACGGGAAGACCGCAGCAGGCAAATTGTTCCAGTCCTTCGATGTACGCGGTATAAACGACGAAGCGAAACGCTTAGTCCGGACCGTTGAAGTTTCAACAACTTAAGGGTAATTTATTTTGTCATCGTTATTTTTAAATTACGTACTAAGTATATTTAAATTAAATTATGTATGCATGTCTCCATAACACCCTCGCCTGCGGCTCGTACAAATTTACTATTTCTGTCCAAACACTCACCCCCCTTTCTCTAAGTAGTCAGATTATTATTTTCTTCGTAAAGGTGGTAACATTTCGATTTGGACGATACCTGTAACAATATTCATAGCTTAATTCCTATCTTGTCGGCAAGATCAAAGGCCGCTGCCACAAAGGGCGGCTTCTCAAAGAAAATTTTCCGTTTCAGTTACGTAGGTCGGTGGATTGTTTTTACAGGGAGAAATACAGTTCAATTTAACTGAAATATCGTTTAGTTACTTTGTTTTAATGCATCTTGAGATGGTTTTATGGTTCAGTACGTCAAAAGGAAAAATCGGAACCCTTATAGGATCACTTTGTTATCTGTCTGTTTGTCTGTCAAGACCCTTTATCTCGGGAATGCATAGAAGTATCGAGTTGAAATTAAAAAAAAACCACATACTCAAAGTCAAAGTCAAATTCAAAGTCAAAGTCAGAGTCAAAGTCAAAGTCAAAGTCAGAGTCAAAGTCAAAGTCAATTTTTTTTATTTCACATAGGCCTACATGGGCACTTATAAAACGTCAGAAACTAGTGCACGGTTCCAAATTAGTCGTTTCCTATGGAGAAGAACCGGCAAGAAACTCCATGGTTACTCTTCCACACACCGGGTACAGGCCATGGAACAGAGCGAGGAGAAACGGCAGGTGGTCGCTTCCTTCTGTGAAGCAGTAATACTAGCGAAGGAGGCGGCCGCACGCGTGAGGGAACGGTCCTCACGCCCCAGCCACCGGGATCCCGATCCCGATTTCCAGCCTCCGCAGGCGTAGGCTTGCCGAAGGCGAGCAATAGGTAGCACGCCGTGTGGTAGTCCAGTAACCATCCGGACCGAGCCCAAGTCGGCAACGGCACGTAGTGTTCCACGCGCGCCACAAGATGATGTTAGCAAATCGTAGGTCCCAGAAGGATCGAAGCCTACTGGGGTTAAGTGAAAGTGAACCCCAGGACCCTGGAACAAAGGCAAAGAAGGAACAGGAGTGGTTTTTAGTCAATAAAAGTCTCACACACCTTCGCGTTCCGCCCAAGAGCGAGAGAAGTCATTGTATTATTTCCTACCATAAAAAAAAGCTAGAGAAATTCAATGAATACATATTGTAACATTTTTGAATATCTCCACACTAACAAAAGTTAATATTTTGTAAACACAGACGTACTCTACATAGACAAACAGGTGCTTGGCAGAAAGCCAGGAGGCAACCAACCTTATTTGAATATTATTCTCTATGGATAGTCTTATGAAAAATATAGAGTTATTATGCTCTGGTTATTGGGCACCGTAACTTGGATTGGTTATTGCGAATCGTAAGTTAGTTGGAGTGGGGAGTGTTTCTATATGAAAGTGCGCGTTGAGTCAGCGATGGTTTTGGGAATCTGAGGTTGTTTTTAGGGTTTCCGAATTGACTGCAAAGTTTTTTCCGAATCGCAAAAAAAAAACAGGTTTTTTTCTCCTGGTTTTTTTTTTTTTTTTAATTGGTATAAACCGCCATCTCCTTTCTACCATCGGACAAGCCGACGAACGGCGAGTATCCACCCTTACATTGTTGAAACTTCAACGGTCCGGACTAAGCGTTTCGCTTCGTCGTTTACACCGCGTACATCGAAGGAACAATTTGCCTGCTGCGGTCTTCCTGTCCAACTATAATTTAGCTGTCTTCAAGGCTAGAGTGAATGGGCTCTTAATAAACTAGTGCGCCTCACCATCAATGATTGCATCTCCGCTTACCATCAGGTGGTTTCGCAGGTTTATATCAATTTAAAAAATATATATTCATAGATAAATTTGATAGCATAGCATAGCATAGTCGGCCTTATAATGTTCCCACCTGAGTCCCAAGACTCAGGCCTCCTCTCTAGGAGAGGGAATAGGCCGTAATTCACCACGCGGGCCCAGTACGGGTTGGTGGATGTCACATGTCTTCGAATGTTTGGTTTTAGGACATGCCGGTTTCCTCACGATGTTTTCCTTCACCGTTTTGAGAGCGGTGGTGATGAAATATAAATTTGATATTCATAGATAATCAACATAACAAAAAACTTGTTTTGCAAATAATACACCATAACACATAATAATAAATACAATGAATGACTAAAATTCTTTGGAAACGGCTTCAAACTAATTATTGAAATGACTTACGTAGAATTCCCTAGATTACGAGCTATTAGAACAAAAAATCGTCGTCATAATGTGACCTTCATTTGTCATTTCATTATGGCCGACACCTATACTTCGTTCGCAATAACAAAGACATGTATACTAATTTATTTATTAAAACATTATGCACAAGTAGTAAACACTGTATAAAGGCGGACTTAATGCCTTAGGCATTTTCTACCAGTCGACCTTAGGGCGGTGCAGAAACAAAACATGGTAGGTGCACCTTAATGGTAAAGAAATAGAAAAGAAATACAATAATAAATATATACTTAGATACATACATACAAATTAACAATCTATTTATGAAAAACGAATCCAACAAATCAACGCTGACGATTACACCAACTTCCTGCGAATGTGCTCACGTGCCATCACCTTAAAAGCCTCCCCCCCCCCTCCCCCCTCCCCAACTCCCTTACTAATCTTTTTCACTCGGTAAGTCTCCTCTTTGAGGAGTAGCTGGAAAGGCAACACGGCGTCCTTACCCTCCGCATGACGCAGGTCCTCAACGTACATGGTAAGTTTGGGAGGTTCTCACCGGATTCGTGCGGAAGAAACGCCCGGGTGTCACCATTGAGTGGACCGCCCGGAGGACACGGTGGAGGTGTGCCCCGCTTGGGAAGAGCAATGCTGTGTCCTCGTGGGGGCGATCGGCGGCGGCGATCTTTCGCGCCGGGCCTTGGTATAGGCCATGGTCCGGAGCGAGGAGGAGTGGCAGGCGGTCGCCTTCTTTTGCGAAGCAGTAATGCTAGTAAAGGAGGCGGCGAGTTACGAGTTGTAGGTAGCGGGTTCTAACCCAGCCAGGCGCATTACTTTGTGTTATTAATTTCATCACCACTGCTCTCAAAACGATGAAGAAAAACATCGTGAGGAAACCGGCATGTCCTAGAACCAAAAATTCGAAGATATGTGACATCCAAATTACGGCCCATTCCCTCTCCTAGACAGTAGGCCTGAGTCCCAACAATGAGAACATTATAAGGCCGACTGCTTTGCAATTGTACGGAACCCTCAGTGCCCGAGTCCGACTCGCACTTGCCCGATTTTTTTGTTAACTCTACCCCTCACTAGGATTAACTCCTGTATCGTAGATGCGTTCACAAACACGTACCTAAACTTACATTATCAAGACACGCAGACCCAGAATACTAATCTGTAGACCGCACAATGCGTTCCAAATAAGAATAAGATCGATTTTTAATCCATGTTGTGACGTCATACCTGTCAAATCAAAACATTGGGTAGGGTGAGCAAAACAATAAATGTTTTAAATAATATTTATTTACGAATCATGAACGAAAAAAGTTTAATCAGAATCTAGTCATTCAATTTTGCTCATCTCTGCGTCACTGCAGTGGAGCAGTGGTGGCAGAATGGTAACGGCCCCGACTTACAAGTTGTAAGTCGCGGGTTCAAACCTAGTCAGGCGCATTACTTTGTGTAATTTATTTAATCACCACTGCTCTCAAAACGGTGAAGGAAAACACCGTGAGGAAACCGGCATGTCCTAGAACCAAAAATTCGAAGACATGCGACATCCACCAACCCGCACTGGGCCCGCGTGGTGGATTACGGCCCATTCCCTCTCCTAGAGAGGAGGCCTGAGTCCCAATAGTGGGAACATTAAAAGGCCGGCTATGCTATGCTGCGTCACTGTGTGAAGTGTCTGAGTAGTGGCAAATGGAAAAAGAAGGCTAATTGTTTAAAACAATGAAAATATGAAAGAAAATAATAATTTTTAAAAACTAATTATGACTTAAATAATATTATTTAGCTATCAAGGAAAAACTACCAGCATGCATCACGCAAAAACTACCAGTTCGATTACGATGAAACTTAGTATAATTACTTATTAATATCCCGAGCACCACACTGGGTACTTTTTATCCCGAAAAACTATATACAATAAAAAACAAACTTAATTTTGCGGTTCGATCCCTAGACCCGATTACTGTACCAACTGCAAATAATAATTTTGCCGTAGGTTACGTCACCCGCAGTAGAGTTCACTGAGGGGCGCTGCACATGGCTAAGATACTATAATATTTTATCTTAAGATACAATATCGCTCGCCATACAATTCAATGGAATATTGTGTGATATTCCATTGAATTGACGACGAAATTCTAATATATAAAATTCTCGTGTCACAGTTTTCGTTGCCATACTCCTCTGAAACGGCTTGACCGATTCTCATAAAATTTTGTGTGCATATTGGGTAGGTCTGAGAATCGGACAACATCAATTTTGTTTTTTCAATTTTAGATAATTTTTTTTTATACACATAGCAAAACAACGCTTGCCGGGTCAGCTAGTAATAAATAATATTTCATATTTTCGTATTTCAAAAAACCTAATAAAACCATTTTCGATTTCTACGCGGACGAAGTTACGGGTAAAAGCTAGTTTGAAATAAACGTGTCTGATTTCTGATTTTTGACATCCTTCACTAGCATTCATTCTTCTCAGTGGTGAGTGTTCACTAGGATTAAAAAGCTTAACATTTAACCTTACTAAATACTTACTGTAACGTCTTAAAACTGAAATATACTTAACTATAAATATATAAAGTAATTTCAAACAGACGCTCTTATCTGTCGGCGTATCGCTTTGATCTCGGAGCTTTGTCGGCTCTTTTGAAGTTCGGCTTCGAGTTAATCTTAAGTTGTCAAGTAATGTTTAATTGTAGACAGTTAAAAATGTTAAGGGAAAGTTGTTTTTGTGTGAATAACTAGAAACAAAGGAAATAGGTTAAAGTGAATAGGTGTCCTCGTGAGGGAGATCGGAGGCAACGATCTCGCCTCCTTCTGTGAAGCAGGGATGTTAGTAAAGAAGGAGGCCTCTACGCCCCAGCCGCCGGGATCCCGGTCCCGATTTCCAACTGTCCGGTAACCGTCCGGACCGAGCCTAAGTCGGCTACGTCGCGTACTGTTCCACGCGCGTCTCAAGGAGATGTCAGCACACCCTAGGGGCCCAGCAGGGTCGAAGCCTACTGGTGCCAAGACTCGACCCTGGTATGAAAGGCAAAGAAGGAATAGGAGTGGGTTTTTAGTCAGTAAAAGTCAGACACTATCTCCCGCTCCGCCCAAGAGCGGGTTTTGTCATAATATGATTTTCCCACCCAATAAAAAAAAAACCCGCGACCTCCGGCATAGCAGTCAGGGCCACTAACCACTAGACCAACAGGCCAGTCGATCTGTTAATTTTGTTGACAGAAAAACACCGGGACCGATAAAACTAAATAAAAGTTTATAAAAATGTATTTAAACACATTTTACCTTTAGTAAACTGATCTAAAAATATTGTCTAGAGTCATCCGACCGTTCCTGTGGTGTCCTCACATCGCTTATCGATCCTACTACCCCCAATGATGACAGAGTCAGGTATATGAAAGTACATTCCATCTCTTTCACACGTCGGTTTGTTTCGTTAAGCAAAATCTAGCTTCGTTTTGTAATTTTGAACGCATTATTTCATGCGAACGCTGTGTGAGTCTGTGTATTCTAGTTTACTTGTAATTATTTGTGAAACGAAAAGTTTGCTAGAAGGCTTTTTGTACAATAAAATAGTGTCTTGAAGACAAGAAGGCTTGGGATTGATCTGCTCCAGTAGTATTCTGTTATGTTTCGTTAATTTGAAATTGGGAGGAGTTTTAAAATATTATGAATTATCGAGAGTTTAAAATATTATGAATTATCGAGAGTTTAAAATATTATAAACCATAAGTATTTGTGAAGGTGGATGGATTGTGTGAAGAGTGATATGAAAGAAAAGGAAGTTAGTGATAGCATGACGAGTAACAGGGCAGAGTGGAAGAAAAAAACATGTTGCGCCGACCCCAAATAATACGGGATAAGGGCAGGAAGATGATGAAGTATTTATGAAGGTACTTCTGTATGTATATATATAAATGTTTTTTTTTTGGTGGGAAAATCATCTTATGACAAATCTCGCTCCTGGGCGGAGCGGGAGATAGTGTCAGACTTTTACTGACTAAAAACCTAAAAACCCACTCCTGTTCCTTCTTTGCCTTCATCCCGGGGCCCCGGGCTTCGCTTTCACACTACCCGTGAGTATATATATACATGTTAATTAAAAAATATTATTGCCTTATAGGTATATAATATACATAATATTACTTATCAAAACCATATATATTATTGATATGTTATATTTATTATATTAAATATATATGTATGTGCATTTTAATTATATGTATACTTTTTTTTTTTATCTTGTTTTTCGTGTAAAATTTTCTTTTTATGCACCTACCATATTGTCTCTTCACCACCCTAGGTTGACTGTTAGAGAATGCCTAAGGCATTAAGTCCGCCTTTGTACTTTATTTTGCATGAAGTTTAAAACAAATAATAAATAAATAAATATATATTAATATATATACTGGGTTGAGCTTTACGAATACTAACAAATGCTTGCACTGACTGGACAGGTCCACTCAAATCTGTATGGTTCTTTCTTCAAAAGACCATCTCAGACAAATCTGCATGGTTCTCATGTGATTTGACCATTACATATTAACAGTATGGACTTTAAAAGAGACTTTGACCCCTGAGTTTGTTTCGGTGTTTCTTCTCATGGTAGTCAGCTAGGAAACACCGGCCTCATCTAGTTTAAAATGACGAAAATAAAAATTGACGTGTTAAAGTATTTTATTAAACCTACTTACAAAATAAATATCATTTATATTATATTTATTTATTTAAACTTCATGTACAGTAGTGGTACATAGGCGGACTTAGTGCAACAAGGCATTCTCTACCAGTCAACCTTTGGGATAAAAAAGACAATACTGTGGTGGGCATGCACAATAAACAAATAAAAGATACTTCAAAAAGAAAAATATATATAATTATAAATACTATTAAAAATATCAAATTATTAAGAGAACTTAATAATATTTCTGACGAAGACCGAACTAAGGTTGAGAGGACTTCAAGATTGAATTGTTGAGAGCAAAAAATATGAATTTTATCAACTGCTAATTTTCTAACAAAATAACATACATACAATAACATACACGCACAATGTACATACTTAAAGTATATACATCATATATAATGTATATAGCATAGCATAGTCGGCCTTATAATGTGTTCCCACTGCTGAGACTCAGGCCTCCTCTCTAGGAGAGGGAATGACGGGCCGTAATCCACCATGCGGGCGCAGTACAGGTTGGTGGATGTCACATGTCTTCGAATTTTTGATTGTTTTCCTTCATCGTTTTGAGAGCAGTGGTGATGAAATAAATTACACAAAGTAAGGCGTTGCTGGGTTTGAACCTGCAACCTACAACTCGTAAGTCAGGCCGTTATCACCCGGCCACCACTGCTCCTAGAAAACTAAGACCAGCTTGTATTGCATTGTATTGTATTGTATTGCATTGAATTGTATTGTATGTCAGGCTAGTATCTGCAACACTACGTCTTTTTAGGGTTTCGTCAGGCAACTGCTAGGCCACTATGTAAGTGGCCTGGCATTATGCTGAACTGGACCTATTGGCGTAGCCGTGAGACACACAATGTTGATGTATTTACAGGAGTAGCACGAGCAGCCTTATATAATGTACATTAAGTTAATTAAGTCTTACGGAACAAGTCTGTTAATTTCCTTAAAAGCCTAGCTTTCTATGCAATCAGATAACTTTGAATGGCGCCTATGTGTTCGAATAAACGCGTCGTTTTATTATGTAGCCATGATTTTTTGTTCGTGTGCTTAAAAAAAATTGTTTAAAATTTTGTAAATCCTGCAAATAGAAAAGTTAGATTTAGCTGTTTATGAGAGATATAAACATTTTTTAACCGACTTCTAAAAAAGGAGGAGGTTCTCAATTCAGATGTTTGTATTTTTTTTATGTTCGCGCATAACTTCGGCGCTTGCCAACCGATTTGAAAAATTCTTTTTTTGTTAAAAAGGGTATACTTTCCAAATGGTCCCATAGTCACCAAATCAGGATCTGATGATGGAATCTTGGTGAAATCGAGGAAACTCCTCAAATATTATAGGCAATTGTATAGTGATTTTGGTATTTTTATCGAGAACTTAAGCATTTACAGTCAAAAAGTAACATTTGATGAAGTGGAACTGATGAAGAAGACCAGAAATGGTCAACGGAACTTCATACTCGCATAGATATCACAATGAAGATAGTTAAGCGACTATGATGACACACATAAATTAATGGTTCTGAATAGTTACGTTGAAAATAGTATCATCAAAGTGATCTGATGATGATGTTGGAGCCGGAAGGTACGCACTGGAACTCCGTAATTAAACAATGTAACGTAGCCGTGTTTGGACTTATTAGAATTGTCATGAGATGCACTTTGACTATAAGGTACTTTCGAACTGATCTGATGATGGAGCCGGAAGGTGGAAGGTAGACACAGGAACTTCATAATAAAACAATGTAACCTAGCAGTGTTTAGGTTAATTGGAATTATCATGAGAAATAGGCACTCTGTTTATAAGTGTATCGCAACTAAAAAGTGTGAAATAAAAAAAACTTTTTACAAAAAAAGAATAACCGACTTCACAAAAAAAAAACCCTAAAAGGATCAAATTAACTTTAATTTCAGAAGTCGGTTATTCTTTTTTTGTAAAAAGTTTTTTTTTCCCTCTAAATTATGGATAGGTTTGCAAATTTATTTATTAAAACTTTATGCACTAGTAATAAACACTGTACAAAGGCGGACTTAATGCCTTAGGCATTTTCTACCTGCCGACCTTAGGGTGGTGCAGAAACAACATGGTAGGTGCTTGCTTAATGTTAAAGAAATAGAAAAAAAAATGCAAATATCTAACGGTGAAACTGTTGGCACATCTATTTAGGTTCTTCAGTATTTTTTTTTTTTGTGTAATTCAGTGCGGTGTATTTATAGAAATTTTGATAAAGAAAGAAGGAAAAATGATTTTATTTGGTACAGCACAAGGCACAAACATAATATTAGGTAACACGAAACACAAAAAAATATATATATATATATAAAACAAACAGTAGCAAAAAACATAGTTGTGTGCCTCACGGCTGCACCAAAATAGGTCCAGTTCAGCATAAATGCCAGGCAACTAGTGCCTGACGCTGGTTTGGTTTGATAACTGTAAGAGGTGTTTCTGAAGTGCTCTCCTCTGGAGGACACGGTGGAGCATACGGCAGAGGTGTGCCCCGCCTAGGCAGAGCACTGCCGTGTCCTCGTGGGGGTGATCGGTAGCAGCGATCTCTCGCGCTGGGCCTTAATAGAGGCCATGGTACGGGGCGAGGAGCAGTGGCAGGCGGTCGCCTCCTTCTGCGAAGCAGTAATGCTAGCAAAGGAGGCGGCCGCACTTGAGAGGTAATGGCCCTCGCGCCCCAGCCGCCGAGATTCCGATCCGATTCCCGGCCACCGTAGGCCCGGGCTTGTCGACGGCGAGCAATGGGTAGCTCGCCATCCGACCATTCGGTAACCGTCCGGACCGAGCCCAAGCCATCGAAGGCGCGCGTGGAACCGTAAAGTCGAGACCTGAGGCCAAGGGTGATGTGAAAGAGATTCCGGAGCCCTGGAACAATGGCAAAGAAGGAATAGGAGTGGGTTTTTAGTCAGTTAAAGTCTGACACGCCCTCGCGCTCGTGATGTTAGATGATTTTCCCACCTAAAAAGAGGGCTGTCCTTTATTTCGATTTCGATATTTAGTGATTATCAGTGATCGAAATAGGTAGTAGAATATTATTTGCCTAAAGTTCGAAGTAATAAGTAACATGGAATTGATATCGTTCTTTGGAATAGCAAATGGGAATAAACTGAATCCTTATAAGAACACTTTGTTTTCAGTCTGTCTGTATATCTGTCAAGATCCTTTATTCTTGAAAACGCGTGGAGGTATCGAGTTGAAATTAAAAAACAATATACTCAGATCTGCGGTCCCTTGAAGCTGTGAAAAAATCAAACGTCTGAATTATTTATTTATTAAAACTTTATGTACTAGTAAGAAACACTGTACAAAGGTGGACTTAATGCCTTAGGCATTTTCTACCAATCGACCTTAGGGTGGTGCAGAAACAAAACATGGTAGGTGCAGCTTAATGAAAAACTTGATTAGAAATACAATAATAAATATATACTTAGATACATACATACAAATTAACAATGTAATTATTAAAAACGAATCCAACAAATCAACGCTGTGATGATTACACCAACTTCCTGCGACTGTATTCACGTGCCATCACCTTAAAAGTGAACCAATTGAATTAGTGAAAAAAAAGATACGGCCGTTTATATCGCAAAAAATGTATTTTCGACACTCTCAAGGGAATTAAAATTAATAGGGTACTTCCCGTTGACCTAAAATCCTAAAATTTAGCATCAAACAAGGTTCCATAGCACAAGTATGCTGGAAACAATCTGAAAACTGTAAATTTATTGTTACGTCACTAACAAAAAAAAACTTTTTTTGCGATTCGCAAAAATCCTTTGTAACTCAATTCGGGAATTGAACTGTTTTCATAGGTAAGTTTGTACGGAACCCTCGGTATACGAGTCCGACTCGCACTCGCCTTGTTTTTTGTATATATGAAACCTATATATAGTTTGTTCCGAATCAGCAACTGTATTGAATATAATAAGTTATTACACCATGCTGTATTTATCTCCATTTTGATTTTTTAACACATTACTTTTTGTCCGCTAGAGGGCGCCATATCGATTTTTGTGACACGTCACGTAGCCTATGTTCAGCGGACAATTAAGACGGTTCTAACGATACCTCATACGTCGATTTCCGATAAGTAGATTAGGAGCTATGAGGGAACAGATGAACATACTTACATACATACATAGCCTGTCAAAATCATAACCAAAGAAAGAAAGAAAACACGTTTATTTGGCACACAGGTACACACAATGAGATAACAATTAGCATAGCATAGCATAGTCGGATTTATAATGTTCCCACTGTTGGGACTCAGGCCTCCTCTCTAGGAGAGGGATTGGGTCATAATCCACCACGCGGGCCCAGTGCGGGTTGATGGATGTGACATGTCTTCGAATTTTTGGTTCTTGGACATGCCGATTTCCTCACGATGTTTTGCTTCACCGTTTTGAGAGCAGTGGTGATGAAATAAATGACACAAAGTAATGCGCCTGGCTAGGTTTGACCGCACAACTTACAACTCGTAAGTCTGGCGCCTAATGCCCGCTGTGACCTGCCGTGACCTGTGTTGTACTTAATGTCGGTAGTGTCCAATTATGAATATTTTTGGAAAAAAAAACAGCATGGTGTAAAAACTTATTAGAATTAATACAGTTGCTAATTCGGAACAAACTAGGTCTCGAGATAAAAATTACAATATAGAAACTTAAATACTAACCCTCCTTTGGCTTTGCCGTAGTCGGGTAAAAAGGGAGCATCATATAGAAACTCGGCCTGTCGAAAAGCCTACGTTTCAACGTGTATCGATCGCTAAACAGCCCGTCGTCTCTCATTAACAGGGACAGAAGGGGTGAACCCGACAGACCGCAGTGTGCTGAACTGTCCGCGAACTTGACGCGCTATTCATTGCGATGAAGTCACACTTTTAAAACTTAATATTTCAATAATTTATTTATTATTTATTTTACTACTAGCCCGCGATTTCGTCCGCGTAGAAGTCGAAAATGGTTTTGTTAGGTTTTTTGAGATACGAAAATATTTATTATCTTATTTATTATTATAATTATTTATTATCTTCGTCGTGTGTCCATTGAATTGTATGGCGCGCGATATTGTATCTTAAGATAAAATATTATAGTATCTTAGCCGTGTGCAGCGTGTAGTGAACTCCACTGCGGGTGACGTAACCTACGACAAACTTATTATTTACGGTTGGTACAGTAATCGGGTCTAAAGATCGAACCGCAAAATTAAGTTTTTTTTTAATGTTTATACTTTTCTGGGATAAAAAGTACCCAGTGTGTTGCCCAGGATATTAAAGAATAATTATACCAAGTTTCATCGTAATCGAACCGGTAGTTTTTGCGTGATTCCTGAACAAACAGACAGACACACAGACAGACAAAAATTTTCTTTAATCACATTTTTGGGTTCGGTGTCGATCTAGTAACACCCCCTGCCATTTATTTTTTTGATATTTTCAATGTACAGAATTTTCACTTCTACACATTTATTATAAGTATAGAAGATAGTATTTTTTAGTTTGAAGAAAAATTTGTTTGGATTTATTTATTTATTTAAACTTCATGTACCGTAGTAGTACATAGGCGAACTTAATGCAACAAAGCATTCTCTACCAGTCAACCTTTGGGTTAAAAAAGACAAAACTGTGGTAGGCAATAAATAAATAACAGATAATACAAACAGAAAAAAAAAACAAAATAAAAAATAAGTTACTCATAAAATTATAAATACTATGAAAAACATCAAATCATTAAGAGAACTTAATAATAATTCTGACGAAGACCAAACTAAAGTTGAGAGGACTTCAAGTAGTAGTTCCGAATTTTACGCTTAAAGGAAAATTTACTTTCAGCTTTTTTGAGGTCAAGGAGAAGCACATTCCAAAGTTTTATGGTGGAAACAGCGTATGAATTGGACATAAAGCCAGTACGGTGAGAAGGAATATGAAGGAGCATGTTTTTGGATGCACGAAGGTTTTTTTTTTTTTTTTTTTTTTTTATTGGGTGGGAAAATCATCCTAATGACATCCCCGCTCTTGGGCGGAGCGGGAGATAGTGTCAGACTCTTACTGACTAAAAACCCACTCCTGTTCCTTCGTTGCCTTCGTCCCAGGGCCCCGGGTTCCGCTTTCACACTACCCGTGGCCCCAGTAGGCTTCGACCCTGCTGGGCCCCTACGATTTGCTGACATCTCCTTGAGGCGCGCGTGGAACAAAACGCGCCGTCGACGACTTGGGCTCGGTCCGGACGGTTACCGGACGGCCAGACGGCGAGCCACCCATTGCTCGCCGTCTGCAAGCCCGCGCCTACGGTGGCCGGAAATCGGGATCGGAATCCCGGCGGCGGTTGGAGCGTAAGGACCGTTGCCTCACGCGATCGGCCGCCTCCTTAGCTAGCATTACTGCTTCGCAGAAAGAGGCGACCGCCTGCCACTCCTCCTCGCTCCGGAGCATGGCCTGAACCAAGGCCCGGCGCGAGAGATCACCGCCGCCGATTGCCCTCAAGAGGTCACGGCGTTGCTCTGCCCAAGCGGGGCACACCTCCACCGTGTGCTCCACCGTGTCCTCCGGGTGGGCCACACAGTGGCGACACCCGGGCGTCGTTTCCGCACGAATCCGGTGCAGGAACCTCCCGAACTTACCGTGTCCGGTGAGGACCTGCGTCATGCGGAATGTGAGGACGCCGTGAGGTCTTTCCAACCACGCCTCAAAGAGCTTACCGCCATAATTGTGGCGTGCCCAGCACGGGGTCGCGACAGTCGCTGTCGCCATTTCTCCATGAGGGATGCACGAAGGTTAAGATTATGAGAACTGCCCAACACTTTAAAATATTGTTTTAAATAATCAGGAGCACAAGGATCGTTCATTGTATTGACTGGCCTGTTGGTCTAGTGGTTAGTGGCCCTGACTGTTATGCCGGAGGTCTTGGGTTCGATTCCCACCCAGGACAAATGTTTGTGTGATGAGTACGATCATTTGTTCTGTGTCTGGGTGTAATTTATCTATATATGTATGTATGTATTTAAAAATATATAAGTATGTTTATCAGTTGTCTAGTACCCATAACACAAGCTTTGCTTAGTTTGGGACTAGACGGCGTTGTGTGATAGTTGTGGAAAAAAATATATATAAATAAAATATAAGTATAGTCATAGCGAGGACTTAAATATTAACTATAAATATTTTTTATACTAAATCTAACTACGTACACATACAAAAACACAAAATACACTCAGACGTCGAACTAAAGAAAGAAAGAAAGAAAAAAAAACACGTTTATTTAGCACACAGGTACACACAATGAGATAACAATTACATATAGAAACTTAAAAATACATTAACATTGTGTGTCTCACGGCTGCGCCAAATAGGTCCAGTACAGCATAATGCCAGGCCACTATGTAGCAGTTGCCTGACGCTGGTTTTCAACTGAACCTTGGTATGAGTCTACGGATGTTAATCAGTTTATGCAACTGTCTAGCTTTTACGTTTCATGAGATACAGCCTGGTGTCAGACGAACCTACAGACCGACGGACGGACAGCGAAGTCTTAGTAATAATGAATAATTTTCTCTTGGGGTGCGAAACCCTAAAAAGACGTTGATTTGCGGATACTAGCCTGGTATACAATACAATACTATGCAATACAATACAATACAATGCAATGCAGCGCAATGCAATGCATAGCATAGCATAGCATAGTCGGCCTTATAACGATCCCACTGTTGGGACTTAGGCCTCCTCTCTAGGAGAGGGAATGGGCCGAAATCCACCACGCGGGCCCAGTGCGGGTTGGTGGATGTCACATGTCTTCGAATTTTTGATTCTAGGACATGCCGGTTTCCTCACGATGTTTTCCTTCACCGTTTTGAGAGCAGTGGTGATGAAATAAGCTACACAAAGTAATGCGCCTGGCTGGGTTTGAACCCGCGACCTACAACTCATAAGCCGGAGCCGTTACCACTCGGCCACCACTGCTCAATAGGCCAATACAATACAATACAATACAATACAATACAACACAATACAAGCTAGTCTTAGTTCTCTACTGCTTGTCTTTGAAATGTTGTGTTTCAAGACTCTAATAATAACGATTTTCATCAAACATCTTCAGGAAAAACACAAATTTTTCTAATATTTTTTTATTAATTTTCCATGTGATTGGTTAAAGCATTTTTAACGTCTGGCTAGTCACAAGTAAAATTAATTTTATCATGATTATACGGAAGTAGGCTGGAATGCTTGGAGTTTGAAATAAATACAGTGATATTTTCTTAAGGCTCTATGTGGTCGTTTACGGAACACGATTGCCCAGAAGTAACCTAATCTTCTTAACTTGAAAACCTCTAGAATGTAGCTATCAGGAAACATAGGCATGGAATTCTACTCCTCAGCTATCATCATCATTATGATTTCAGGCGATAGACGTCCACTGCTGGACATAGGCCTCCCCCAAATGTCGCCACAATGAACAGTCCTATGCGTGCATCCAACGGATTCCCGCCACTTTCCCTAGATCATCGGTCAACCTTGTAGGAGGCCTTCCAACGCTGCGTCTTCCGGTACGCGGTCGCCACTTCAAAACCTTTCGGCTCCAACGGCCATCTGTTCTACGAGCAATATGTCCTGCCCATTGCCACTTAAGTTTGGCGATTCTTCGTGCTATGTCGGTAAACTTGGTTCTCCTGCAGATATCTTCATGCCTGATGTGATCATGCAAGGACACTCCGAGCGTAGCCCTTTCCATTGCCCTATGGGTGACTTTGAGCCTTCTGATGAGGCCCATTGTGAGCAACCACGTTTCGGAACCATATGTCATCACTGGCAACACGCACTGATCATAGATTTTCGTCTTGAGACACTGTGCTATATTGGACGAGAAGAGCTGTACGCACAATGAATGTTTTCCCAAAACATTTTTTGCATATGAATAGGATATCTACCATGTACTGGTTCCGGAGGACACGGTGGAGCACACCGTGGAGGTGTGCCCCGTTTGGGCAGAGCACCACCGTGCCTCGTAGGAGCGATCAGCGGCGGCGATCTCTCGCGCCGGTCCTTAGTACAGGCCATGGTCCGGAGCGAGGAGGAGTGGCAGACGGTCGCGATGCTAGCAAAGGAAGTGCGAGGCAACGGTCTTCACGCCCCAATCGCCGCCGGGATTCCGATCCCGATTTCAGGCCACCGTAGGCGTGGGCTTGCGGATGGCGAGCAATGGGTGGCTCGCCGTCCGACCGTCCGGTAACCGTCCGGACCGAGTCAAAGTCGTAAACGGCGCGCACTGTTCCACGTGCGCCTCAAGGAGATGTCAGCAACTGTAGGGGCCCAGCAGGGTTGAAGCCTACTGGGCCACGGGTAGTGTGGAAGTGAAACTTGGGACCCTGGGACGAAGACAAAGAAGGAACAGGAGTAGGTTTTTAATCAGTAAAAGACTGACACTATCTCCCGTTCCGATCAAGAGCGGGATTTGTCATTAGATGATTTACCCCCCGAAAAAAAAAACCTCTATAATGCTATTTGATCCCGTAAAATTTAAGAAACCAAAAGCTGTTTTTGCTAAATGCAGTACGAGGTCATAGTGACCCCGTATAAGGTACACCATTGCACTCTGTTTTAATACGGCAACTTAGGTAGATATATATTCATTTCTTTTAAAAACTAAACCAAATTGAAGTTGTGGCCTTCACATGGTAGACTAGAAAACTATGTTTTTCTTAGCTGCATCACGAGGAAAACACGTACGAGGCGCATTAGACCTCGTTCCGCACTGACCGTATTAATCGCAAGTAATGGATTGCAGTATTGACGAAATTCAAACTTTAGTTATATGTTATTGGCATGCAGTCAAGTCAGATAATATATTTTTTATTGAAATACCAATCATGAATACTTCTTAATTGGCCCATTTGAGCTGACCTAGAAATAGAGCCAAAACAATTGACATATAGCAATAAAAATCCATGCATCAAGAGAAATGGATTAATTAAAATAAAAAACTTTTTACAAAAAAAAATACAGCCGACTTCAATGTAAATAAAATGCAAAATAACTTTAATTTCGTATGTCGTTGTTTCTATAATAGTTTTGTCTCTTCGTTATTTAACACCGACTTCTGCTTTGCGAGAAATAAGAGATCATACATTAAAAAAAATACATTCAGCCGAACATAGAACCTCCTCCTTTTTGAAGTCGGTTAAAAATACGTGCTGGGCCCTGGTACATATTACACTACAATCGCACACAGCTGTGGGATTTATGGAGCGAGGAGGAATGGCAGGGGGTCGCCTCCTTCTGCGAAGCAGTAATGCTAGCAAAGGAGGCAGCCGCACGCGTGAAAGAACACCCCTCACACCCCAGCTGCCGGGATCCCGACCCCGTTTTACAGCCACCGTAGGCGTGGGCTTACAGACGACGAGCAACCGTGTCTTCCGTGTCGTCAATGGTGCGTAGTGTTCAACACGAGCCTCAAGGAGATGTCAGTAAAAACGTAGGTCAGCAGGGTAGAAGCCTGCTGGGGCCAGGGGTTCGCTTCAAAAAGGAAAACCCGGGGTCCTGGAACGCAAGCTAAAGAAGGATATAGGAGTGGGTTTTAGTCAGTAGAAGACTGGCACGCCCTCTCGCTCCACCCAAGAGCACGAGAAGTCATTGGATAATTTCCTACCTAAAAACTGAGAGACGAATCGTTGGGCACGCCACAATTATGGCGGTAAGTACCCTCTTTGAGGCGTGGTTGGAAAGACCTCACGGAGTCCTCACCTTCCGCATAACGCAGGTCCCCACCGAACACGGTAAGTTCGGGAAGTTCCTGCACCGGATTCGTGCGGAAGCGACGCTCGGTTGTCGCTATTGTGTGGAACGCCCGGAGGATACGGTGGAGAACACGGTAGAGGTGTGCCGCACTTGGGCAGAGCACCGCCGTGTCCTCGTGGGGGCGATCGACGGCGGCGATCTCTCTCGCCGGGCCTTGGTACAGGCCATGGTCCGAAGGAGTGGCAGGCGGTCGCCTCCTTCTGCGAAGCAGTAATGCTAGCAAAGGAGGCAGCCGATCGCGTGAGGCAACGGTCCTCACGCCCCAGCCGCCGGGATACCGACCCCGATTTCCAATCACAGTCAGTAGAAGTCTAGCTCGCCCTCTCGCACCGCCCAAGAGCGCGAGAAGTCATTAAATGTTTTTCGACCTAAAAAAAAACTGAGTGTCAAATTGTCTGGTTATCAAATGACACCTAAACCTAACTAAGTAAACTTCATAAAATAATATCATTTGACAGTATACCTGTTGAGTTTAAGAAAAAAAAAACACCCTCTTTAACACAATGAAAAATATCCAGTTTAACCCCAAATTGAAAAGACCCCTGCCATAATTCAAAGTGTTCTATATGAGGGCTCAATTTAAAATGGGCTATAAGACATGACCCGTCACATGATGTTAAATGTTCTTTTAAAGGGGTCATGAAAAATGGGCGTATTCAATTTTCCCGTACGATCTTTGCATTTGAGATTCTATGCTTAAAAACTGTTGATCGATTGAATTATTTTAGTAGTCGAAACTTACAGAACAGATGGCCGTTGGGGCCGAAAGGTTCTGGAGTGGCGACCGCGTACCGGAAGACGCAGTGTTGGAAGGCACACAAGATGGGCCGATGACCTAGTGAAGGTTGCGGGAATCCGATGGATGCGAGACGCACAGGACCGTTTATTGTGGCAACATTTGGGGGAGGCCTATGTCCAGAACAGATGGCCGTTAGGGCCGAAAGGTTCTGGAGTGGCGACCGCGTACCGGAAGACGCAGTGTTGGAAGGCCCCCTACAAGGTGGACCGATGACCTGGTGAAGGTTGCGGGAATCCGATGGATGCGAGACGCATAGGACCGTTCATTGTGGCGACATTTGGGGGAGACCTATGTCCAGCAGTGGACGTTTTATGTTTACGTCAGGCTTGCACTGTTCGATTGCGATATATTTGAAAAAATCAGTCTTCTTACGCCACCAGAAGGCCTCGCAAAATGTACCTTGCCCACATCAGGTTTAGATCTTACCACCGCCACTGTAAGCAATGATCAAACATTTGTCTTGTATGTGAATTAAACCCACGACTTCCGACATAGCAGTTTGGGCCACTAACCATTAGACCAACAGGCCAGGCAGTGGAAACACTTGCAACTCATCTTTGGGATGGATCTGCCCGATACCAGCTTGATACAATTGAGGCAATTGAGAGGCGTGCCAGGAGGATCATTGGCAATGATGCACTCGTTGAGTCGAGGCTCCAAAGTCTTGAGCATCGGCGCCGAGTTACTAGCCTGTCGGTTTTCTACCGGTTGCATTTCGGGGAGTGTGCGTCGGAATTGCATAACCTAATTCCGCCTAGCCCGTTCCATCATCGGACCACCAGGCGTATGGCAACGCGCCACCGGTACATGGTGGACATTCCACCTATACGCACAAAACGTTTTGGAAACACATTCATTGTGCGTACAGCTAAGGAGTGCAATTCCTTGCCGGAATGTGTGTTTCCTGATAGCTACAACCCGGAAATCTTTAAGTCAAGAGTGAATAGGTTACTTCTAGGTAAGCGCGTTCCATCGTCGACCGCATCGTTGCTTTCCATCAGGTGAGATGGCGGTCAAGCGCGAACCTATCAAGCATAAAAAAAAACTTTTCTACTCTTCGCCGCTACACTCTACCCAGCTCCACTTCAGTAGAAAAACGCCCTAAGAACAATGTTTTCCAATTACATTAAAACTGTCACTTAGAAAAAATGATCGTTCCGCAAAATGAATACTTAATGGTTGACGCGCTTTAGGAAGAACCCAAGTCGTTATACAACATTCAATGGGGACATGGCCGGGTTTGAAGAAAGTGTGAAACGGTTTTTTTTTTATTCTTTGTAGGTTCGCGCTTGACCGCTATCTCACCTGATGGAAAGCGACGATGGAACGCGCTTACCTAGAAGTAACCTATTCACTCTTGACTTAAAGATTCCTGGGTTGTAGCAATCAGGAAACACAGATTCCGGCATTCCGGTCCGATGATGGAACGGGCTAGGCGGAATTAGGTTATGCAATTTCGACGCACACTCCCCGAAATGCAACCGGTGGAAAACCGACAGGCTAGCAACTCGGCGTCGATGCTCAAGACTTTGAAGCCTCGACTCAACGAGTGCATCATTGCCAATGATCCTCCTGGCACGCCTCTCAATTGCCTCAAGTGCATCAAGCTGGTATCGGGCAGATCCGTCCCAAAGATGAGAGCAGTACTCCATACACGATCGAACTTGTGCTTGATATAGTTTGAGCAGCTGTTCCGGCATGAAGGGCCACCGTAGGCGCGGGCTTGCAGACGGCGAGCAATGGCTGGCTCGCCGTCTGACCGTCCGGTAACCGTCCGGACCGAGCCCAAGTCGTCGACGGCGCGTATTGTTCCACGCGCGCCTCAAGGAGATGTCAGCAAATCGTAGGGGCCCAGCAGGGTCGAAGCCTACTGGGGCCACGGGTAGTGTGAAAGCGGAACCCGGGGCCCTGGGACGAAGGCAACGAAGGAGTGGGTTTTTAGTCAGTAAGAGTCTGACACCATCTCCCACTCCGCCCAAGAGCGGGGATGTCATTAGGATGATTTTCGCACACAATAAAAAAAAAAAGTACTGTCTGACCTTCGCGAGGATTCCTAAATTTTTTGTTACGGTGTGTCCAGACCTGTCGAATGCACCACACACATAAACACAAAAAAAAAACATACAACCGAATTGATTACCCCATCCTTTTTTTTTTAAGTCGGTTAAAAAAAGGTTGTAATATAGTATCTAGTGTTGTATATAATGATAACGGTGCGAAGCCATTCGTGCGCGAGTTCATTCAAAGTATATTTCCACACATTTTGAAAGGATGTTCGTTAGGTTAGGTTAGGTGTTGACCAGTGCGGTCTAAAGGTCAAAAGGTCCAAGAGAGTACGTTGAACTGTGTATAACTGGTTTATTTACGGAGCAAACATTTAAATATCTAGTATTTAAGATAACACTTCGTAATAAAGAAAGAAAATAAAAGTAAAAGAAAGAAAGAAAACATGTTTAACATGTTAATTGGGGATCCAGATTTGGTTGAGTCCAATCTACAAAGCCTCGAGCACAGGCGCAGGGTAGCCAGCCCATCGGTATTTTACAGGTTACATTTTGGAGAGTGTGCGCGGGAATTGCATGACTTGATTCCGCCATCTCCTTTCTACCACCGGACAACCCGACGAACGGCGAGTTCCACCTTTACGTTGTTGAAACTTCAACGGTCCGGACTAAGCGTTTCGCTTCGTCGTTTATACCGCGTACATCAAAGGACTGGAACATTTTGCCTGCTGCGGTCTTCCCGTCCAACTATAATTTAGGTGTCTTCAAAGCTAGAGTGAATAGGCTCTAAATAAACTAGTGCGCCTGACCATCAACGATTGCATCTCCGCTTACCATCAGGTGGGATCGCAGTCAAGCACTGGTTTATATCAATTTAAAAAATAATGTTTATTCTGCCTAAATAGACGCACAATTCATTACAAAAATATAAAAAAAGCGTTCCCTGACAGGCCATATGTGTATCTGGCATAACTGTGTTGCTCTATATGACCATAGACAACACAGTTGTCTAGATTATCTGTTGCATTTTGACGCCGGCCTTAACAGAGACAAACATAAACAAAAACTTTTTACAAAAAAAGAATAACCGACTTCACTAAAAAAAATACTAAAAGGATCAAAATAACTTTAATTTCGGAAGTCGGTGTTTCTCAGTATTATTTGTATCTTATTTAACACCGACTTCCGAAATTCATCAGTTCCACTTCATCAACTTTTACTTTTACGTTACTTTTTGACTGTAAATACTTAAGTTCTCGATGAATATATCAAAATCACTATATAGTTGCCTATAATATTTGAGGAGTTCCCTCGATTTCGCCAAGATTCCATCATCAGATCCCAACTTGGTGACTATGGGACCATTTGGGAAGTATACCCTTTCCAACAAACAAAGAATTTTTCAAATCGGTTGGCAAGCAATGAAGTTATGCGCGAACAAACATAAAAAAAAATACAAACATGCGAATTGAGAACCTCCTCCTTTTTTAGAAGTTGGTTAAAAATAAACCAAAATATAAAAGAAAATGACATAATTTTAACAATAAAAACTAAAAATCAAAGTTGTGCATCGTATCTTAGCAAGAATAGGCCGTTGCTCAGCATATACCGTGACGCTAGGCAAATCCAGCCAGTGCTGGTATAATGTTACCACAGCTGAGATTCAGTAGACTATTATCGACGACAAGCTTCTGCCAGCGGCTTCGCCCGCTTCAAAACAGGTTTCTCCATACAAACTTTGATCCCCCGTTTCACCAACTTAGGGGGTGAATTTTGGAAAATCCTCTCTTAGTGCTCGCCTACATCGTAAAAGGAAACCTTGTGCCAAATTTCATGTTTCTAGTTCCAGTAGTTTCGGCTGTGCGTTGATATGTCAGTCAGTCAGTTTCCCCTTTTTAACCGACTTCTAAAAAAGAAGGAGGTTCTCAATTCGGATGTTTGTATTTTTTTATGTTTGTTCGCGCATAACTTCGTCGCTTGCCAACCGATTTGAAAAATTATTTTTTTGTTAGAAAGGGTATACTTTCCAAATGGTCCCATAGTCACCAAGTCAGGATCTGATGATGGAATCTTGGTGAAATTGAGGGAACTCCTCAAATATTATAGGCAACTGTATAGTGATGTTGGTATTTTCATCGAGAACTTAAGCATTTACAGTCAAAAAGTAACATTTGATGAAGTGGAACTGATGAAGAAGACCAGAAATGGTCAACGGAACTTCATGCTCGCATAAATATCACAATGAAGATAGTTAAGCGACTATGATAATACAAATAAATTAATTGTTCTGAATAGTTCCGTTGAAAATGGTATCATCAAATTGATCTGATGATGATGATGGAGCCAGAAGGTAGGCACTGGAACTCCGTCATTAATCAATGTAACCTAGCCGTGTTTGGGCTTATTAGAATTTTTGTGAGATGCACTTTGGCTATAAAGTACTATCGAACAGATCTGATGTTGGAGCCGGAAGGTGAAGGTAGACACAGGAACTTCATAATAAAAAAATGTAACTTAGTAATGTTTGGATTAATTGGAATTGTCATGAGAAATAGGCACTCTGTTTATAAGTGTATCTCAACTAAAAACTATGAACTAAAAAACTTAGTGAAGTCGGTTACCTTTTTTTTAAAAAAAGTTTTTATATATAAAGATATCACTGAACAACACAAATAAATAATTACTTTTTTACTTCGCTGTCCGTCGGACCCCTAATAAGTATGTTTATTAGTTTTCTAGAATTCGTAACACAAGCTCTGCTTAGTTTCTAGTAGTTTCAGCTGTGCGTTGATTTGTCAGTCAATCTGTATCTCCCTTTATATATATATAGATACTAGCTTTTGCCCGCGACTTCGTCCGCGTAGAAGTCGAAATTGGTTTTATTAGGTTTATTGAGATACGAAAATATTATATATTATTTATCATCTTCGTCGTGTGTCCATTGAATTGTATGGTGAGCGATATTGTATCTTAAGATAATAAATAATAGTATCTTAGCCGTGTGCAGCGCCCCTTAGTGAACTCCACTGCGGGTGACGTAACCTACGACAAACTAATTATTTTCGGTTGGTACAATAATCGGGTCTAGGGATCGAACCGCAAAATTAAGATTGTTTTTTATTGTATGTACTATTCCGGGATAAAAAGTACCCAGTGTGGTGCCCAGGATATTAAAGAATAATTATACCAAGTTTCATCGTAATCGAACCGGTAGTTTTTGTGTGATGCCTGAAGAAACAGGCAGACAATTTTTTTTTTTGACATTTTCAATGTACAGAATTTTCACTTCTATAGATATATTATAAGTATAAATATAGATATAGTCCTTGGACAATGACTTTTTTTCGATCGGTCATTGGCCTTTTTGTCCCCCACCGACACAAACAATTTGATTACTAGAAAATATGCGGAAATCTGATACAAGCGACGCCTTATTACGTAAACTGAGAAATATGTACGTTGAAGGAAAAATGGGGTTCATTTAACTTACAGTTAGGTTCGGAACCCAAATATAATGTGTTTCAGTCACGCGTTTTACCAATTTACTCTTTATCAAAATAATATTAGTTAAAAATGTACAATCTTAATTTTTATTTTACTTGTGTTCAAATGTTCATTGTTTAGTACGCAGTGCTGTTTATTTTTTGGGTGAGATACAATCAATCAATCAAATCATTTATGTGCTTAATACACCTGTACGACCGTCCGGTGACCGTCCGGACCGAGCCCAAGTCGTCGAAGACGCGTATTGTTCCACGCGCGCCTCCAGGAGATGTCAGCAACTGTAGGGGCTCAGCAAGGTCGAAGCCTATTGGGGCCACAAGTAGTGTGAAAGCGAAACCCGGGGCCCTGGGACGAAGGCAAAGAAGGAACAGGAGTGGGTTTTTAGTCTTTTGTGTCTTTGGGACATCCCCCGCTCTCGGGCGAAACGGGAGATAGTGTCTGACTTTTACTGACTAAAAACCCACTCCTGTTCCTTCGTTGCCTTTCGTACCGGGGCTAAATCTTCCTTTCAGAATCAGACAACTCTACGCGCTGTCGACGATTTGGACTCTCTCTTCGTCAGTCAGTCTGCGTCTACCGTGGCTGGTAGATTGGATCACGAGGACGTCCGTTCCCCCACGCGTGCGGCTGCTTCCTTCGTTAACATTACTGTTATTTCAGCTGCATCTGGTCATATTGGGTAGCCGTCCACAGCTCAGTTGGGTTAAACTAGACGTAATAGAGACCGTCTTTGACAACGGTTATTTTCAGTCTCACGCCCGTCGACTCTTTTGATCGATTTTTCAAACACTTTCCGTGATCTGATTTGCTTAAAATTAAAAACTGTGCAGATTTGATGACAATTTTATCATGTACTAGCTTCTGCCAGCGGCTTCGCCCGCATGAAAGTAGGTTTCTCCTAACAAACTTTGGTAGATATTTATAAGATCTACAATTATTTAGAACATTTTATGGTTCTATCTTTTATAGTTTAGGCAGCGTACGCAAAATAACTAACTTTTCTGGTTGACTTTGACCTTGTGTCCGAAAAACTCAAATATCTTACGGAACCCTATTTTTTTCCAAAATAAAATATAGCCTATGTTACTCGTGGATAATGTAGCTTTCGAATGGTGAAAGAATTTTTAAAATCGGTCCAGTAGTTTTTGAGCCTATTCATTACAAACAAACAAACAAACAAAGTTTTCCTCTTTATAATATTAGTGTAGATAAGGTAAGGGGACTTACCATGTCATGTTCAAAAGAAGAGTTTAAGTCGTAAAATGGATCTTTTTAGGATTCCGTACTGAAAAAGGAAAAAACGGAATTAGGATCACTGTTGTCCGTCCGTCTGTCTGTCTGTCAAGACCCTTTATCAAAGGAACGCGTGGAGGTATCGAATTGAAATTAAAATCATTTACTCAAGTATGCAGTCCGTTGAAGCTGTAAAGAAATCAAACATCAAACCAATCTTCTGAGTAAGCAAAAAAAAAGATAAGTACGGCCGTTTATATCGCAAAAAACGTGTATTTCGACACTCTCAAGAGAATCAAAATTCATAGAGTACTTCCCGTTGACCTAGAATCCTGAAATTGGGCATGAAGCAAGGTCTCATAGCACAATTATAGGAAAAAACTGTTTTCATAGGTAAGTTTGTACGGAACTCTCGGTATGTGGTTCTGTACAAACTTACCTGTGAAAAAAGTTTAATTCCCGAATTAAGTTACGGAGATTTTTCCGAATCACAAAAAATCTGTTTATTTTCTGTGACGTAATCACAAATTTACAGTTTTCAGATTTTTGCCTCTACTTGTGCTATAAAACCTTGATTCATACAGAATTTCAGGATTCTAGGTCAACAGGGAGCCCCCTATGAAATTTGATTCCCTTGAGAGTGTCGAAATATGCGTTTTTGCTACATTAATGGCTGTATTTTTTTTTTCGTTAACTCAGAATTTTAATTTTTTTCACAGCTTCAAGGGACATCAGACTTGAGTATATGGTTTTAATTTCAACTCGATACCTCCACGCGTTCCCGAGAAAAAGGGTCTTGACAGACAGACAGACCGACGAACAACAAAGTGATCCTATAAGGGTCCCGTTTTTTTTCCTTTTGAGGTACGGAACTCTAAAAAAACGGCAATTTTATCGGTAAAAACATGAAGTGATAATATTGTCATTTCATTATATCTGTGAAGACGAGCAATCTGTAACGAAAACTCGCATCTCAGTCCCAATCAGTCTGAAACACTTCAAACTTTACGCACTTTTTGACAAGTTTTTGACATTGATTGCGGCTAAAATGACTCTGCGACTTGAAAGTTAAAGTTTCATTCCAAAGTTGAAGGTCCCAACAAGACAGGCGCTTTGTTTTTGTGATTTATTTCGTCACCACCGATCTCAAAACGGTGACAATGTTCATACGCATAAATCGTTTTGGGAACACATCCTTGAGCATCGGCGCCGAGTTGCTAGCCTGTCGGTTTTCTACCGGTTGCATTTCGGGGAGAGTGCGTCGGGATTGCATAACCTAATTCCGCTTAGCTCGTTCCATCATCGGACCACCAGGCGTACGGCAATGCGCCACCGGTACATGGTGGACATTCCATCTATACGCACAAAACGTTTTGGGAACACATTCATTGTGCGTACAGCTAAGGAGTGGAATTCCTTGCCGGAATCTGTGTTTATAGCTACAACCCGGAAATCTTTAAGTCAAGAGTGAATAGGTTAGTGTGTAGTAAGTAATAAATAATAGATATGTGTTTAATGATAAATATATATTATGAAACAGGAAAAAACACATACTAAGAATAAAAAAGACATCATCAAAACTACACTTAAGTCATATGTCATTCAGTCATTTCATATATATATATGTTACTTTTAGAATATGGAATACGTTAATATGCACATAGCCTAGGTAATCTGCAAATTGCCGAAATAACTCGACGGAGTCTCGCTATGCGGGGCCTAACCTAACCTAACCATGTTGGGGTGCTCTAATACACTGAAACAATTTTAAAAATTCTTTCACCAGTTGTATCCTACTTTATCACTGAGTGATATAGGCTATAATATTTTTTACATTTTCTCGGGCAAAGCCGCTGGCATACGCAAGTATTTTATATATTTTTTTTTAATATTTTCCTACGTTCAAACAACGCCACCCAGTCTCAAACTAAGCAGCTCTCCTAGCCAAGTTACAATCGTATCGTTCGCGCCAAACGCCTCGAGTAGGCCACGCCTCCGATTCCTTTGTTCCGACGTCATCTCAACGCTCAGTTACGTGGTCAAAACAAAGGAATCGGAGGCGTGGCCTATTCGAGGCGTTCGGCGCGAACGAAACGATTGTAATTTGGCTAGGGGGGCAGAGCTTGTGCTATATGTACTAGACAACTGATAAACATACTTATATGTTCCTAAAAACATATTTATTATAGATGTATTTACACCTAGATACAGAACAAATGATCGTGCTCATCACACAAACATTTGCTTTGGGTAAGTATCGAACCCACGACCTGCGGCATAGCAGTCAAGGCCATTAACGACTAGACCTACAGGCCAGTCTGTACTTAAAGATGTTTTTAATTAATATAATCTAGTGCTTGACTACAATCCCACCTGGCAGTAAGCGGTGATGCAATCGTTGATGGTGAGGACGCGCGTATTTTTCATTTTGTTACCAGTCAAGGTCTGTAAAATGATGGGTGGCTGACTGGCCGTGCCCTAACTCTTCCCGAATCGTTGAAATAAGACGTATATGCTCATAATCGATACCATTTGTAAAATGGAACTGCTTATTATATATAATACTAGCTTCTGCCAGCGGCTTCGCCCGCGTGAAAGTAAGTTTCTCCTAACAAATTTTGGTAGATATTTATAAGATCTACAATTAATTAGAACATTGTATGATTCTATCTTTTATAGTTTAGGCAGCGTACGCAAAATAAGTAACTTTTCTGGTTGACTTTTTACACCTTGTGTCCGAAAAACTCAAATATCTTACGGAACCCTATTTATTTCCAAAATAAAATATAGCCTATGTTACTCATGGATAATGTAGCTTTTGAATGGTGAAAGAATTTTTAAAATCGGTCCAGTAGTTTTTGAGCCTATTCATTACAAACAAACAAACAAAGTTTTCCTCTTTATAATATTAGTGTAGACGATAAGTTTTCACGCAAGTGAAGGTAAAGTTTAGTTTATATAAAAAGCTATAATATACTTTTTTTTTATTAATAAATTTGTCGTACTTTAGAAAATATTCCGCGTACATCGAAGGACTAATAGCATAGCATAGCATAGTCGGCCTTAATCGGTCGGTGAAGGAAAACATCGTGAGGAAACCGGCATGTCCTAGAACCAAAAATTCGAAGACATGTGACATCCACCAACCCGCACTGGGCCCGCGTGGTGGATTACGGCCCGTTCCCTCTCCTAGAGAGGAGGCCTGAGTCCCAACAGTGGGAACATTATGAAGGACTAATAAATTGCTAATTTCATAGAGACAATGACGTACATTTAAAATAAGTTTTATTTGAACTTATAATTCCAAGAGCAGTGGTGGCCGAGTGGTAACGGCCCCGACTTACGAGTTGTAGGTCGCGGGTTCAAAAGTTTTTTTTGTAATTTATTTCATCACCACTGCCCTCAAAACGGTGAAGGAAAACATCGTGAGGAAACCAGCATGTCATGCATCACTTCATGATATGGCCAACTAAAACTGGCCAGATCGTATAAACGTTGAAATTTGATGATATGTTAATCTCGATGATATAATAATCCTCGTTTGGCCATAACATTGATGTAGGATTTCAATGATAACAAAAGGTGTAAAGAAAATAGGCGAAATTAAGATTGAAATATCATCAAACTTTATCGTTTAAAACGATCTGGCCAGTTTCACTTGACCATTTCATGAAGTGATCAATTTTTAAGATCTGGCCACAACATATACATATTGTAGCTGTAGCGACATCTATGGCGTCACATAAGAACTAATTCTGCAATCAAAGTTCTCCGCGCGATTAGAACATATAGAACAGCCCGAAATCATCTATCGGGCAGTTGCCTACCAGACATAACATCCCGTCTGGTCGGAGGATCCTCCCCTTTCAAAGGAGGTTTGCGGGACTTTACACTCTGTTCCGTCACCTCCAAATAGCCATACACTGGAAAACATGGCTTAGTACATTCAAATCACGCGAAGTTGATTATGTTACATAAAAATATATATTTCTATTAAATTGTTTTGTTAGCTGATGTTTGAACTGACCCTATAGTGGAGAAAACAAATGCCCTAATCCGAGCTCTTAAAGCGATCCTTTTGACGACCTAAACTGAACTCCTAAAGGGAGGCAGCATATAGGATATTTTTATTTTTTTAGATAGGAAATCATCCAACGACTTCTCTCTTCTCTCTCTAGGGCGGAGTGGTGTCAGACTTTTACTGACTAAAAACCCACTCCTGTTCCTTTGTTGCCTTTCATACCAGGACCGGAATCAGACACTTGGCCCCAGTAGGCTTCAACCCTGCTGGGCCCCTACAGTTGCTGTTGAGGCGCGCGTGGAACACTACGCATCGTCGACGACTTGGGCTCGGTCCGGACGGTTACTAGACGGTTGGATGGCGAGCTACCCATTGCTCGCCTAGAGCGCAAGCCCGCGTCTACGGTGGCCGGAAATCGGGATCGGAATCCGGCTGGGGCGCGGGGGCCATTAGTCTAGAGGGTGTGCCAAATTATCCGTCATTCAGAATCTTTATTAAATTTGCAAGGCTTCTATTGTTATAGTTTTTATTTATTTTATTTTTGAGTAAATTATGAAGTGTCAAAGTTTATGCTAAATGGCAGATTTTCGTTACTAGATTAGTTTTACACAAATTTATAAATTGATTTTAAAAAAGCCTAAATAATATCCTCAAGTGTGTTTCCAAAATATCTAATAAAAAATGTGTAATAACGTCATAATCGCGTAAGAGCGGTTGTATGAAAAACAGTGAAAACGTATATCGGGTTGTTTGCTCTTAAATATAAATAACAACCAGTAAAATCCAATAAACTGGGTCCAAAATAAATTTTTAGCTAGACACAAGTTCACACTTTGAAGTCCAAAAACAACCAAAACAGCGGTCAACAACTAGTCTTTGTAATGAGATTATAAACAAGTTTAAACATTCTTGAACCAACTATGTACACCTCAAAATTTGATGGTAACAAAACTTCAAACTAATTCTAGTCATAATTGCAAGTCGAGGACGAAAGTTGGTCCCTTCACCCGAAAGAAATTTATGTGGACGGGCCTTGAAAGTAGGGTGAGGGCTCCAATTCCCGGACACCCGATATACCTTGTTAAAAGATCCCAACCCTTATTTTAGTTGGTAGCGATCGAATAGATATCTCTCTAGAATTTGTGTTTGATATCACCTGTGTACAGGAATTTTGTTTCGTGTGGTTGGTGATATTGTTATTAATTTTTTTTTAAAACCTACAGCTTTCATCACTGCGACTGGCCTGTTGGTCTAGTGGTTAGTGGCCCTGACTGCTATGCTTGAGGTCGTGGGTTCGATTCCCACCCAGGAAAAATGGTTGTGTGATGAGCACGATCATTTATTGTGTGTCTGAGTGTAATTTATCCATAATATGTATGCATTTAGAAATATATAAGTATGTTTATCAGTTGTCTAGTACTCATAACACAAGCTCTGCTTAGCTTGAGACTAGACGGCGTTGTGTGATAGTTGTGGATTATATTATTTTTATCATCATCATACCACCACCATCATTGGAAAGTCCACTTGGACCTGCCACTTACTGTTAATGCGATCAGGGGCGGATTAACCATGTAGCAAGAGTAGCAAATTGTACAGGCCCCGTGCATTCAGGGGCCCCGCGCATTCGGGTATCCTAAACTTGAACAGTCGTTAACCCAGAGGACTTAAGATTGGATAAGATACGTGGAAATTACGGTAATGAGGAAAGTCTAAGAGATATTCAATGAACTAATCAGCTGTATTCGGATTTCAATATATGTATTGGTCGTGGCCAGATCTTAGAATTGATCACTTCATGATATGGCCAACTAAAACTGGCCAGATCGTTTAAACGTTAACATTTGATGATATGTCAATCCTCGTTTGGCCATATCATTGATGTAGGATTTCAATGATAATAAAAGGTCGAAAGAAAGTAGGCCAAAAGAAGATTGAAATATCATCAAACTTTAATGCTTAAAACAATCTGGCCTGTTTTGTTTGCCCATTTCATGAAGCGATCAATTTTTAAGATCTGGCCACGACATATACATATATTGAAATTCGAATACAGCTGATTATTTTATTGAATATCTCTTAGACTTTCCTCATTAGCGTAATTTCCACGTATCTTATCCAATCTTAAGTCCACTGGGTTATCTATACTTATAATAAAGCTATGATGGCTCCTTTACTGTAACTGCAGTGCGTCTTTGGAACGCTCTCCCACATTCCCTTCGCGACAGCCCTTCTCTGGACGTCTTTAAGAGGAAAATTAAAGAGCACTTCCTTTCTCAATTGACATAGTATTAGTATATATTGTTATATATATTAGACTTACGTATAATATAATTATATTTTAGATTTAGTTATTGCAAGGATTATATTGTGCACTGGTTCCTACCCTCGAATGTATTCTCACTCTGTCACTCAAAGGTTTGCTGGGAGAAAACTCATTGTTGAGTTAAGCTCGCCTTTGTACATAAATTGTCAAATCCATGTATTGTAGTTAAGTTTTGTGTGTACAATAAAGAATCAAGAATAAATCTGTAGAAGTGAAAATTCTGTACATTGAAAATATCAAAAAAATAAATGAATTGGGTTCGGTACGAACCAGTATAAACAGATGTATGTTCGGAATCTCCCTACATCTGCCCTCTGGAGGACCATACACGTGGCAATCTACTGGGCCCATCAAAAAACATCGATTCGAAAAGGAGAAGTGATATAAACAGTCATTATCAAACCAATGACAGCCCCATTTCACGAACTGACAATTACTGTCAATTCCAGAATCTGATACAGATCGCGAAATGCGATAAAGCCGCCTTTTGTATGTGTTTCAGTTTTTTGTTTACTTTTTAGGGTTCTGTACTTCATAAGGAAAAATGTAACCCTTCTAGGATCACTTTGTTGTCCGTTCGTCTGACTGTGAGCATTTCGCTTCGTCGTTTATGCCGCGTACATCGAAGGAGTGGAACAATTTGCCTGCTGCGGTCTTCCCGTCCAACTATAATATAGATGTCTTCAAGGCTAAACTAGTGCGCCTGACCATCAACGATTGCATCTCTGCTTACCATCAGGTGGGATCGCAGTCAAGCACGGGTTTATATAAATAAAAAAAAAAAAACTGTCTGTCTGTCAAGACCCTTTATCTCGGGAACGCATGGAGGTATCGAGTTGAAATTAAAACGATATACTCAAACCTGTGGTTCCTTGAAGCTGTGAAAAAATCAAATTTCTGAATTAACGAAAAAAAAAATACGGCCGTTTATGTCACAAAAAACCTGAATTTCGACACTCTCAAGGAAATAAAAATTCATAGGGTACTTCCCGTTGACCAAGAATCCTGAAATTTGGCATGATGCAAGTTCTCATAGCACAAGTATGGGAAAAAATCTGAAATCTGTAAATTTGTAGTTACGTCACTACAAATTTCAACACCTTATATAGCCTATATACTGTAATTTGAGGATACTTTTAAAAACCAATAAGTCAGGCTTTATTATTCATTGTCATTAGACTGGCCTGTTGGTCTAGTGGTTAGTAGCCCTGACTGCTATGCCGGAGGTCGTGAGTTTGATTTTAACCCAGGAATAATGTCTGTGTGATAAGCACGATTATTTGTTCTGTGTCTGGGTATAATTTATCTACAATATGTATGTATTTAGAAATATATAAGTATGTTTATCAGTTGTCTAGTACTCATAACACAAGCTCTGCTTAGCTTGGGACTAAACGGCGCGGCGTTGTGAAATTTGAACTTTTAACCTATGACACACCCTTTCGCTCCACCTAAGAGCGGGAGATATCGTTGGATGACTTTCCCACCTAAAACACAAAAACCTCAGAAATAAAATTCTCTCATACAACCTTTTTATCACCTGTTAAATCATTTAAGAAAACATCGTGAGGAAACCGGCATGTCCTAGAACCAAAACATTCGAAGACATGCGACATCCACCAACCTACACTGGGCCCGCGTGGTGGATTACGACCCATTCCCTCTCCTAGAGGAGGTCTTAGTCCCAGCAGTGGGAACATTAAAAAGCTGATTATCATCATCTTCCTGCCCTTGTCCCATCTTATTTGAGGTCGGCGCAACACGTTTTTTTCATCCATTCTATCCTGTCAACCGTCATACTATCACTAACTTCCTTTTCTTTCATATCACTGTTCACACAATCCATCCATCTTTTCTTTGGCCTCCCTCTCCCTCTCCAGCCATCCACATGTATACTATATATATTAAAAAGCTGATTATGCTGATGCTAAATCATTTTTCAATATACTTACTTGAATACCCGCATATATCCCACCGCTTTTAGACACGCAATTGTCTGTTTTGCGCACTAGTGCAAAAAAGCGAAATTTCACATTCCTAGTAGTTTTGGCGATGCGTTGAAATGTCAGTTATTTTCCCATTTTTTATCAAAAGAATAATAAGTATAATACAAAAAAATAAAGTCTAAATAAACACTGGCTGAAAAGCCTACCAAGTAGGAACTACTTAAGACGGAGGTCTTAAGCTACCAAAAAGCTCAAAGGTTACGCGAAGCATTGACCTTACAATTCACAGTTGATTCATCTTTCGGCTACACCGGTAGAAAACATTTGAAAATGGAACACCGCAACGCTAGCTGTCACTAAAATGCATGGCAGTAGTAAGTCCAGACGAAAGAAAAACTTCAAATTCACCGTCAAAAAATAAAAAAACATAACTTCTAATTATTTAATAATAATACCTAACACACCCTGCGAATTCTCTCTTAAATTTATGAGGTACGCTGTCCTTGTCTAACGCGTTAGGTGTTATAGTGTTCGACCGTAGTACCTTCTCTGTCGGCCCGCGCATGCGCGGTACGTATTTCTTTGTTCCTTACCGGTAGGTACACAGCTAGGTTTTGTATGTATGTATATCTATTATGAGTTAGCAGAGTTAAGATAATGTTTTTAAACGTTACATTACGTTGAATTATTGGAACTTTTTTTTGAGTTTAATGTCATTTTTCTTGATTAAAAGAGATTGCCCAATGCCCATATTTCAATGGACCGTTGTGCGTCAAATAATTTTGGTTGATAGAGGAAATTAGATTTAAAATAAAAGTGTTATCATACGTTCAAAGGAAATAAATTCATTCACTGTTGGACATAGGCCTCCCCCAAGTGTCGCCACAATGACCGGTCCGATGATCCAAACTTAAGTGGCAATGGGCAGGGCACATTGCTCGCAGAACGGATGGCCGTTGGGGCTGAAAGGTTCTGGAATGGCAACCACGTACCGGAAGACGTAGCGTTGGAAGGCCTCCCACAAGGTAGATCGATGACCCGGTGAGGGTCGCGGGAAGGAAATAAATATTATCTTTTTATTTCGTGTGTTGTTTTTAGGGTTCCGTAGCCAAATGGCAAAAAACAGAACCCATATAGATTCGTAATGTCTGTCTGTCTGTCTGTACTATAGTGTTGAAACTTGGTAAGTAGATGTATCCTGTGAACCGCATTAAGATTTTCATACAAAAATAGAAAAAAAACAATAAATTTTGGGGGTTCCCCATACTTCGAACTGAAACTTATTTTTTTTTTTTCTTCAAACCTATACGTGTGGGGTATCTATGGATAGGTCTTCAAAAATGATATGGAGGTTTTTAAAATCATTTTTTTTATAAACTGAATAGTTAGCGCGAGAGACACCAAAGTGGTGAAATGTGTGTGTCCCCCCCCCCCACCTGTAACTTCTAAAATAAGAGAATGATAAAATTAAAAAAAAAAATTGAAAATTGGTTTGAATGAGATCTAGTAAGTAGTTTTTTTAATACGCAATTTACCTTTCAATTTTGTACGAAACCCTCAGTGCGCGAATCCAACTCGCACTTGCCCAGTTTTTTTACTCTCTGATTTACTTAGTGTTCAGTCTAGAGGTTAGCTTGAAGCAAACTGTCTATAAATAGTAGTCCTAAAACAATATAAATTGCTTTGTTTTTAAATTGATATAAACCAGTGCTTGACTGCGATCCCACCTGATGGTAAGCAGTGATGCAATCTTTGATGGTGAGGCGCACTAGTTTATTAAGAGCCTTTTCAAATTTAAGCTATACACTCCTAGTTTTTAATTAGTACAAAAAAATGGGGCTCTATCTGTATCCGTTACTGATCATATTTTTGTAGTCAAAAGTAAAAAAAACGAAATCCCAAAATTGTCGACGACAATTCGTCATAATTGGTGAATTCATTATGGAATCAATCATTCATAACAATTGATACTAGAAAATATTACGCGCAGTGTTTTTCCATGTTGATCGTCATTTGACTTGACTGACCTGTTGGTCTAGTGGTTAGTGGCCCTGACTGCTATGCTGGAGAACGTGGGTTCGATTCCCACCCAGGACAAATGTTAGTGTGATGAGTACGATCATTTGTTCTGTGTCTGGGAGTAATTTATCTATATATGTATGTATTTAGAAATATATAAGTATATTTATCAGTTGTCTAGTACCCATAACACACCTTTCGGCCCTATCGACCATCCGTTCTAAGAGCAATGTGCCCTGCCTACTGTCACTTTAGTTGGCGATTCTTCGGGCTAGGTTGGCGACCTTGGTTCTCCTGCGGATATCTTTATTCTTTACGCGATCACGCAAAGAAACCCCGAGCATAGCCCTTTCCGTTGCCCTTTGGGTGACTGTAAGCCTTCTGATGAGGCCCATTGTAAGCGATCACATCATTACACTTTCGTCTTGAGACACTGTGGTATGCTGGACAAGAAGATACATATATATATATATATGTATTTTATACACATAGGTGGGCGGACAAAGGCGGACTTAATGCAACAAGGCATTCTCTACCAGTCAACCTTTGGGTTAAAAAGACAACACACAATGTGGTAGGCTTGCACAATAAACAAATAACAGATAATTCAAAAAGAAAAAATAAAATAAAAAAATATTATTTATAATAATAAAATACATATATATGCTAAAATTATAAACTAATAAATACTATGAAAAATATCAGATCATTAAGAAAACTAAATAATAATTCTGACGAAGACCAAACTAAAGTTGAGAGGACTTCAAGTAGTAGTTCCGAATTTTACGCTTAAAGGAAAATTTACTTTCAGCTTTTTTGATGTCAAGGGGAAGCACATTCCAGAGTTTTATTCTTTATAGATAGAAGCTATCTACCTAATTTTGAAAATGATTTTGATAATATATATCAATCTTCGAGGCCGAATTTCTAAGCTAAGCAATGATTGTGAGGTCGGCTTGTGGATGGGTGACCATTTTAACATTATTGGCACTTCTCTGTGTCTCAAAAAGCATGTTAAGTTGTTGGTCCCTCTTAGCATAGCATAGCATAGTCGGCCTTATAATGTTCCCACTGTTGGGACTCTGGCCTCCTTTCTAGGAGAGGGTATGGGCCGTAATCCACCACGCGGGCCCAGTGCGGGTTGGTGGATGTCACGTGTCTTCGAATATTTGGTTCTAGGACATGCCGGTTTCTTCAAGATGTTTTCCTTCATCATTTTAAGAGCAGTGGTGATGAAATAGAGTGCACAAACTAATGCATGCGCCTGGCTGGGTTTGAACCCGCAACCTACAACTTGTAAGTCGGGGCCGTTACCACTCGGCCACCACTGCTCTTCCCACACTTCACTGGTCCCTCTTAGTGGAGGTGATCAGCGGTTACCTCTCTCGCCGGGCCTTACAAACTTACTCCTTCGTCGACCACAGCATCGTTTACGGTCAACTGCAAGCTTGTTAATAAAAATAATAATCTACACTAATATAAAAAAGAGGTGAAGTTAGTTATTTTGTTTGCAGGAGGTAATCTCTGAAAGTCCTGGTCCGATTGCCACAATTCACCAATAGAACTGTTTTATTCCTGAACTAGCTTTTGCCCGCAACTTCGTCCGCGTAGAAGTCGAAAATGGTTTTATTAGGTTTTTTGAGATACGATCATCATCATCATCTTCCTGCCCTTGTCCCGTGTTATTTGGGGTCAGCACAACACGTTTTTTTTTTCCACTCTGCACTGTCACTCGTCATGCTATCACTAACTTCCTTTTCTTTCATATCACTCTTCACACAATCCATCCATCTTTTTTTGAGATACGATATAAATATTATTTATTATCTTAGTCGTGTGTGATAGTCCATTGAATTGTATGGCGAGCGATATTGTATCTTAAGATAAAATATTACAGCATCTTAGCCGTGTGCAGCGCCGTTAGTGAACTCCACTGCGGTTGATGTAACCTACGACAAACTTATTATTTGCGGTTGGAACAGTAATCGGGTCTAGAGATCGAACCGCAAAACTAAGTTTGTTTTTTATTGTAAGTATATACTTTTCCGGGATAAAAAGTACCCAGTGTGGTGCCCAGGATATTAAAGAATAATTATACCAAGTTTCATTGTAATCGAACCGGTAGTTTTGGCGTGATGCCTAACAAACAGACAGACAAAAACTTTTTTCAATCACATTTTTGGGTTCGGTGTCAGTCTAGTAACACATGCCAGTTATTTTTTTGATACTTTCAATGTACAGAATTTTCACTTACAGATTTATTATAAGTATAGATGAGTGACATAGGCTATATTTTATGTACGCGAGCAAAGCCGCGGGCAAAAGCTAGTAATAAATAAAACATTGTACAACGTGACACGTAAATAAAGGAAACTAAAAACTGAAACACATACAAAAGGCGGCTTTATCGCATTTCGCGATCTGTATCAGACCCTGGAATGGACAGTAATTGTCAGAACGTGAAAAGGGGCTGTCATTGGTTCAATAATGAGTACATATCTATTTATAAACCTGCTAGTCACCGCGACTTCAGTCGCGTTAAACTTGTAAAATCAAATCAAAAATATTTATTTCAAATAAATCATTTACAGGCAGGGTAATGGCCTCGACTTACGAATTGTAGGTCGCGGTTCAAACCCAGCTAGGCGCATTACTTTGTGTAATTTATTTAATCACCACTGCTCTCAAAACGGTGAAGGAAAACATCGTGAGTAAACCGGCATGTCCTAGAACCAAAAATTCGAAGGCATGTGACATCCACCACCCCGCACTGGGCCCGCGTGGTGGATTACGGCCCATTCCCTCTCCTAGAGAGGAGGCCTGAGACCCAGCAGTGGGAACATTATAAGGCCGACTAAGCTAAGCTGAGGTGACACACATATAATAAAATAAAATAAAAACATACAACCGAATTGACAACCTCCTCCTTTTTTGAAGTCGGTTAAAAAAAAGCACTCAATATAAAGGTTGGAACTCAAGTTGAGATACTTAAAGAAAACTAACACTTGTAAGATTTCCCTTTCAGAGAAACTCTTTCAAAGGGCGACGCTCACTTCAGTCAAAGGTTTCGACCCCAAACCACTCAATATTATAAGTTAGCCAATAATATAGACCCGGGTCACTGACACTCGGAGTGGGGTCTGTTCACCTACTGAATGACCCCAGAAAAGACGACAGTACGATGTTCACGTGCTTACTGTACAAATTAAGCTTAGGGAAGACCATTTTACTGTCTTCCCGGGATGTGCCCTTATGTAAGTACAGAGGGAGTTTGAGGGCAGACCCTGTGTTAAGTGGACCCACGTGCGTGTTATGTGCGACGGTTCCCGTAGCAGAAACCGGATTATTACCAGCGCAGTGTCGCTATTTCAACTTTAACGGTGTGCATGTAGTCGTGTCGATGGAAACTTTAATGTATTATTACGTAGCAAAAAGGGGGCGCGGGGCGCGGCTCCCCGCGACGGTTGCCCACGCGGGTCACCATGTGGCCCTGAAGGGACAATTCTATGTACTGATGGTGACTGAGGTGAACTTTAACTTTACTGTGATTCGAAAAATTTTCGTGACTCGATTCGGGAATTGAACTATTTGCTTAGGTAAGTTTGTACGGAACGGCGTGAGTTCGACTCGAATTTACTCTGGTTTATTTTTTTAGAAAAAAAAACCTATATAATTACGCTAAATTGGTTTTAGGGTACCGTACCTCAGAAGGAAAAATCGCTATCCTTATAAGATCACTTTGCTGTCCGTCCGTCTTTCTGTGTGTCTATCAAGCCCCTTTATCTCGGGAACGCGTGGAAGTATCGAGTTGAAATTAAAACCATATCCTTAAGTCTGCCGGTCCCTTGATGCTGCGAAAAAATCAAACATCTGAATTAACAAAAAAAGATACGGCCGTTTATATCCACTATCAAGGGTATCACAAGTCATAGGGTACTTTCCGTTGACTTAGAATCCTGAAATTTGGCATGAAGCAAGGTCTCATAGCACAAGTATAGGAAAAAATCTGAAAACTGTATTTTTGTAGAATTCGATTCGGAATAATCCTCGTGACTCAATTCGGGAGTTGTGCTATTTTCTTAGGTAAGGTTGTACGGAACCCTCAGTGCGCGAGTCCGACTCGCACTTGCCCGATTTTTTCCGTTACGATGTATACTTATATTATTTTCTCCTTTGTTTCAGATTGCTGCCCAGTTTCAAAAGGGAACAAGGAACAAGGTTATTTTATATTATTATCAAACTACATTTAATAATAAACACGGTTTACTTAAAAACAAAACTGTAATAATCATATAATTTTATTGTTTTCTTAAAAACAATTAATAACTTATTAAGACACTATTTTTAGACTTTGCGTTTCAAAGTTTCCAGAATAATACATATTTATTTTCTACGGTAACAGTTTTTAGTTGAACTAATCAAAAGAAAGAGTGGTGTTTACTTAACCACGACCACCGAGTCCTAATCATAAACAGACATATGTATTTATTTATTTATTTAAACTTCATGTACAGTAGTGGTACATAGGCGGACTTAATGCAGCAAGGCATTCTCTACCAGTCAACCTTTGGGTAAAAAAAGACAACTCTGTGGTAGGCTTGCACAATAAATAAATAACAGATACTTCAAACAGAAAAAGTATCCGTCTGAACCGAGCCCAAGTCGTCGACGCCACGTACTGTTCCACGCGCGTCAAGGAGATGTCAGCAACTGTAGAGGCCTAGCAGGGTCGAAGCATACTGGGGCCAAGGGTCTGATTCTGAAAGGAAGACTTGGCTTTGGTACGAAAGGCAACGTAGGAACAGGAGTGGGTTTTTAGTCAGTAAAAGTTTCACACTATCTCCCGCTCCGCCCAAGAGCGGGGGTTGTCATATGAAGGGATGATTCGGCCCTGGTACGAAAGGCAACGTAAGAACAGGAGTAGGTTTTTAGTCAGTAAAAGTTTCACACTATCTCCCGCTCCGGCCAAGAGCGGGGGATGTCATATGAAGGGATGACTCGGCCCTGGTAAGAAAGGCAACGAAGGAACAGGAGTGGGTTTTTAGTCAGTAACTCTGACACTATCTCGCGCTCCGCCAAAGAGCTGATGAAGATGTCATAAGATGATATTACCACTAAACTTCGGGCAGCTACAGAGTAATTCATAATGGAAAAAACCCAATAACACACAAGACCCACAAGATCAACGAGGCAGAAAACATACTAGATATGTACCTACCCCATAAACACATTTTTAAACATCACATAACTATCGATAAACAAAACATTTGAGGAGTAAACTTCGCGCTGTCCCTCGGGTTTGCTGCTGTTCAAAATTTCATTACTAAAAGCCGTCAAGTCACTAATTAGAACAAGTAGGGTTGCGACATGGGTTAACATAAAACATCGATATCGATAAACATTCGTCGGTTAATGGGTTAACTTTTATTCGAATGGGGAATGTTTTTAGGTTAATTAATTTTTAGAGAATGAATGATAAAAATGTTTTTTGTAATGGAGTTGAGTGAAAAGTGTAATAATACTGGAATTGAGGACATTTTCAATGGACGCATGTTTGAATTTGGATCTCAGTCATAGTGTAGCTAGCGATCTCTCGCGACGGGCCTGGAGGAGGAATGGCAGGCGGTCGCTTCCTTCTGCGAAGCAGTAATGCTAGCAAAGGAGGCGGCCGATCGCGTGAGGTAAAAGGTTCTCACGTCCCAATTGCCGCCGGAATTCCGATCCCGATTTCCGGCCACCGTAGGCGCGGGCTTGTGGACGGCGAGCAATGGGTGGCTCGCCGTCCGATCGTCCTGTAACCGTCCGGACCGGCCCAAGTCATCGACGGAGCGTATTGTTCCACGCACGCCTCAAGGAGATATCAGCAACCGTAGGCAACCGTAGGGGCCCAGCAGGGTCGAAGCCTACTGGGGCCACGGGTAGTGTGAAAGCGAAACCTGAACCTGGGACGAACGTAATGAAGGAACAGGAGTGGGTTTTTAGTCAGTAAAAGTCTGACACTATCTCCCGTTCCGACCAAGAGACTTGTCATAGGATGATTTTCCCAACAAATAAAAAAAAAACGCAATTTACTTTTCAAGTCTGTACGGAACCCTCAGTGCGCGAGTACGACTCGCACTTGCCCAGTTATTTTTTTTTATTTTAACTTTCTATTGTTTATTTATTTCTTAGCTTATTTAGCTCTTAAAAAACCCAGTACCTATATTAGCTTTAAAAAAAAATCATACAAAATAAAAAATATCACAAATAAACCGTGGAAGCAAGAAGCTTGCTACGCCTTACGTAGATTCGAAATACATTTCAAACGTCTATCACTAAATAGACACATAGAACCAATAACTCACGTCAGAAATGACAGACAGGATTCGTACCCTGTTCCTTGGAGTATACAATGCAGAAACAACGACACAACGATTTAGGAAAACACTGGCAAAGCTCATCATTAAAAAAATCCACTTTTTTAAGACATTCCGTTGGGTAATCAGAGTAATCAGAAACGTTTAATTCAAGTATACCAATTACAGGCACTTTTAAATTGTGAAAATGTCGGTCAGTCAAAAAAAAAACAAGTGAAGCTAAATTGCAAGTTCCAAAGCGTAGATCTCTATAGCGAAGAACGTGCAAGAAACTCCATGGACACTCTTGTAAATCATATTATGAGTTACGTAAATCTTGGTTACATATTTGTTGTCGCTTCTAATATGTGAGCACAATGTAGATAAGTAATAATAATTGAAAAAAACTAATTAAAAAATTGAAATTAAATTAAGCCAATAGCAGCTAAGAGATGGCCAGTCTTAACTGACGGCACACGTTCACGAGCATGACGCGTGCAAAAAACACACGCACCTTGGACATCAATATTTGTGTCCATTGATTTGCAGACTAACGGACGACAAGTAATGGATAGCTTACCATCCGGTAAGGACCAAACAGCAAGGCTTTTTTGGCACCACTTCCAAACTTCCTCTAATATACTCATTTCTCACTTTATCATTCTCGTCACACCACACATCCATCTCAACATTCTTATCTACGCTACGCGTCTTTTTCACAGCCAATCATTCTGGTCTGGCTGATGGAACAAATTGTTTTTTTTTATCATCTCTCTTATAATAATAGCATATATAATTATGTAACGACCCACGATCGCTACAAAAGGTTTAACTTCGAAGATATCGGTAAAGGGTAGGACAGAATGTTTTGGTCAATATTATGTTTTAATCTACCTATATTTTTGTAGGGCATTGTTAGATACAGGGTGAATTTGAACGATATCCCTAAAAATCTACTGTTTTGTATATTCAATCATCGTCATCATCATCATTTCAGCCGAAAGACGTCCACTGTTTGACATAGGCCTCGACCAAGCGACGCCACAACGACCGATCCTGTGCATCTCGCATCTACCGCACTCCCGCGACTCTCACCAGGTCGTCGGTCCACCTTGTGGGAGGCTTTCCAATGTCTACCGGTGCGCGGTCGCCACTCAATAACATCATCATCATCATCATTTCAGCCGATAGACGTCCACTGCTGGACATAGGCCTCCCCCAAATGTCGCCACAAAGAACGGTCCTGTGCGTCTCGCATCCATCGGATTCCCGCAACCTTCACCAGGTCATAAGTCCACCTTGTAGGGGGCCTTCCAACACTGCGTCTTCCGGTACGCAGTCGCCATCCCAGAACCTTTCCGCCCCAACGGCCATCCGTTCTGCGAGCAATGTGCCCTGCCCATTGCCACTTAAGTTTGGCGATTCTTCGTGCTATGTCGGCAACCTTGGTTCTCCTGCGGATATCTTCATTTCTGATTCGACCACGCAAGGAAACTCCGAGAATAGCCCTTTCCATTGCCCTTTAGGTGACTTTGAGCCTTCTGATGAGGCCCACTGTGAGCAACCACGTTTCGAAACCATATGTCATCACTGGCAACACGCACTGGTCATAGACTTTCGTCTTGAGACACTGAGATCCAGATCTACTCCATAACATTTCGGCACAATCGACCATCCGTTCTACGAGCAACGTGCCCGCATCTTGGCACTGACATATGAGTGTATATATATCTAATTAAACATAGACAAGCTTTGCAGTATTCCAGTCCGAAGGGTGCCTGTGTAATTACAGGCACATAAGACTTTTTAATTTCGTGTCTGACAGACGTGAGAAATGCAATAACAGGTACAACACGTCTAAAGTGTGGACGTGACTTACGTTATATTGCAGTTTTAATAAGCAGATGTGCGTCTAACGTTTAAAATAGAACTTAGCTGTGCATCATGAGGTTCTAAAGTGGTGATCACGTATTAGAAGACGCAGCGTTGGAAGGTCTCCCACAAAGTGGACCGAGACATCAGCTTGTCTGTTTCTAAGCTGCCCGATGGTCGGTGGATACAGGGTGAAGTACTTCAAAAACCCAGGTGCCCTCCACGAAGTGGTCACACACCAAGGCTCTGCTGGCCTTCCTTGAGGAGATGGAGTGGATCGAATGTCACATTCGTCTCACCTGTATACAAAATACGCGCTTTAGGCGTGGAGTTACGGACACCAGCTTGAAATCTAAATACAAAAAAAACAAGGTCGACCAATGACCTGGTGAGGGTCCCGGACATCCAATGAGAGATGCACAGGACCGGTCGTTGTGACAACACTTGGTGTAAAACAGTGGACGTCTTTCGGCTGATATGATGATGACGAATAACAAACATAAATGGATTGATTATACACGAATGTTCTGCAATAAACTTTATTGATAATTTTGACTAATGATGAGACTGGCAGATTTTTTATTTACCTGGGGAAACCTGGAGACCTGGAGAAAGCCGCGGAAATGCGATGGGTACGAAACGCACAGGATCGTTAATTATGGCGACACTTCGCACCCAAGTTGAGCGCAGCAAAAACAATCTCCACAGATGGGGGTTCTCGGACGGTTCCGATCTTCATTGTTTGTGCGGCGACTCTCCGCAGACCATGTCCCATCTTCGATCCTGCATCACGTGCCCTGTTACCTGTTCACGTAGGGACCTAATGACAGCATCAGCTGATGCTCGGTCCTGTGCGTTTCGCATCCATCGCATTTCCGCGGCTTTCTCCAGGTCCCCAGGTTTCCCCAGGTAAATAAAAAATCTGCCATTCTCATCATTAGTCAAAATTAAGTGTGTTTATCAGTTGTCTAGTACTCATAACACAAGCGCTGCTTAGTTTGGGACTAGACGGTGTTGTGTGAAAGTTGTGGAATATTATATTATTATTTGAAAGATGTTATTCTATTATCATCACACAAACAATGATGCCACGTCGAGTGGTAATACTAATCATTAAGCACAGAACGAACCAGCCTTCCGGTCACGCAAAGTGTCCATTAGATTGTGACAAAAGGTTTGAAAGATGACGATCAATTGGACCCCTTCAACCAAGCGTTTCGACCGCAAACGGCTCAAGAAGGTTACAGTATTTGCGCCGCTTTTATACAGTTCATGTTAGCATAGTCGGCCTTATAATATTCCCACTGTTGGGACTCAGGCCTTCTCTCTAGAAGAGGGAACGGGCCGTAATCCGCCACGCGGGCCCAGTGCGGGTTGGTTAATGTCACATTTCTTCGAATTTTTTGGTCTAGGACATGCCGGTTTCCTCACGATATTTTCCTTCACCATCTTGAGAGCTGTAGTGATGGAATAAATTGCACAAAGTAATGCGCCTGGCAGGGTTTGAACTCGCGACCTACGACTTACAACTCGTAAGACGGGGCATTCATCCACATCTATTGTCGGTTTGACTGGAAGCCGACCCCAAGTTAGTCACGAAAGGCTAGATCTGATAACCATTAAAATAAACTCCACATTAAATTAGCAGTGCCATAGTCAATCGTTGCTGGATTCGCTTCCCTCTTTACGTTAATTGTTATTAGATTCCACCGTTAGGATTTGGGCACAATTTATGACTCCTATTACATTGGATTTAGACGTAACTGCAGAAATATGGTAGCTTCAAAGTACCCTCACCCTTCCGGGAATACAGGTACGTTGTTTTTTAATAATTGATAAAATCAAAATCAAAAATATTTTTATTTCACATAGGCCTACATGGGCACTTATAAAATGTCAGAAGCTAGAGCACGGTTTCAAATTGGTCGTTTCCTATGGAGAAGAACCGGCAAGAAACTCCATGGTTACTCTTTTAAAAAAAGTGGTTGATGTTACAATATTTCATTATGTAAGAACAGTGTAGACCAGTCAATATTTTATCGAAAACACAATAAAAATAATCATATTAAAAAAAAAGTGAGTCGTACAGATAATAAAACTCGAGAACGGCTGGACCGATTTAGCTTATTTTGAAATATTCGTGATAGTCCAGGGAAACTAGGCTTGGAAGGTTTAAACGGTGAGAAAAATGGGAAAAGTCACGAAAAAATAAAAATCCGAATACAACGCCATCTCTAATTAAAATGTCATTATAAAATGAATTATGCTGTTCTAATAATGCCAGTAGATGGCGTTATCCTTACTATTAGGCGGTATAAAGTTTCCCGGGTCAATTAGTACTTAATATATATTTCTAAATACATATATAATATAAATAAATTACACCCAGACACAGAACAAATGATTGTGCTCATTACACAAACATTTGTCCTGGTGGGAATCGAATCTACAACCTCCACCATCGCATTAGGGCCATTAACCACTAGGCCAACAGGCCAATCCTAATTCAAGAGACAATCACTTTCCCAAATAGGCACAAACTTCAATATTGGCAAACATTAAAATTTACTTTTATCGATAACTTTAGTTAGGTACGTAAGTGTCCCAACCCTAGTGTGAATTTGTTAATGAATATTTTGTCGGGTACGGGTGAAACTAAACTTAGTATATGGCACAATAAACAAGCGGGCTATGTTTCTTGGGATATATTAGTGGGCCTATATTAGGTGGGCTATAATACGTGTTGGAATATGTTGATCTTATGTAAGACAATATTAAGGGGATGCAACTTACGCGATCATGACGTTATTACACATTTTTCATTAGATATTTTGGAAACACAGTATCTTGTGGATATTATCTAGGCTTCTATTGAAATCAATTTATAAATTTCTGTCAAACTAATCCAGTAAAGACATCTGAAAATCTGTTATTTTCTTGAACTTTGACACTTCATAACTTACTCAAAAATTTAAAAAGTCGAAAAAGTATAACAATAGAAGCCTTACAAATTTAATCGAGATTCTGAATGACGCCAATTTTTTTTTTTCAAAAAATATTAAGGGTTTAAAAAAACACGTTTTGGAACTGGAACAAGTTTTTTAAAATATTAAAATACCGAATGCTAACAGAGTTTCCAGGCGTTATCTCTTTTTTTTCGCATTGTCTTTTCATCAAACATCGCGTTGGATTGCGTTAGATGAAGTAACAAGCTTTTAAACCATGCTCGATGTTGACGATAGGTGCCGGGAGGATACAACGGAGAATACGGTGGAAGTGTGCCCCACTTTGGCGGAGCACTGCCGTGTCCTCGTGGGGCGTGATCGGCTGCAACGACCTCTCGCTCCAGGCAATAGTACAGGTCATGGTCTGTAGCAAGGAGGAATGGCCAGCCGTCTTCCATCTTCGAAACAGTAATATGGCCTTCCTCTCGCTGCAGCAGGATTGCAGGATTAGTTTTACACTGTTTTGATTTCAATAGAAACCCAGATAATATCCAAAAGATATCTTTTTTTTCTGGTGGGAAAATCTAATGATATCCCCCGCTCTTGGGCGGAGCGATGGAAAGTGTCAGACTTTTACTGACTAAAAACCAACTCCTGTTCCTTCTTTGCCATTTTTCCAGGGCCCCGGGAATCTCTTTCGCATCACCCATGGCCCCAGTAGGCTTCGACCCTGCTGGGCGCCTACGGATCCATAAGATATCCCTGAGTTTCCAAAATTTCTGGAGAAAGACGTGCAATAACGTCGTAATCATGTAAGAGTGGTTGTATGGAAGTGTATCTCAGGCTGAGCGGTCTTTGAGGTTAAACAAATAACTATTTCATCCAGAGAAACTGAAACGGAATGACTAAATAGTTCTATTAAGGCTGAGCTCAGACTTGAGTCACGACAGTTTTAAGACAGAACTACTACAACTACAACAGATACACACACAGAAACGACAACGGGGGACAGACTTTTTACAAAAAAAAAAACAACCGACCTACCATATGTCATATCACTGGCAACACGCACTTATCTTAGACTTTCGTCTTGGAACACTGTGCTATGTTGGACGAGAAGATAGCGCGCAGCTTTTCAAACGCTGCTCAGCCGAATTCGACACTTGACCTCTTTCTCGAAATTAGACCTACTCATCTGGACTGTCCGTCCGAGGTAAACGTGATCATCCACAACTTCGATTGTAGAATCTCTGATTTTGATAGGAGAGGGTGATACATGAAGGTTTTTCATGATTTTGGTTCATTTGAAGTCTCACTCTTCACACATTTCAGCCATGACTACGATGTCATCGGCAAACCGCAGATGAGCGGTGTACTCGCCATTGACTTTAACGCCTAGTTCTCTCCAGTCCAGGACCTTGAAGCTATCCTCCATTGCGGCCGTGAACAGTTTCGGAGAAATGACGTCTCCCTGCCTCGCACCTCACTGCAAGAGGATAGGTTTCGAGGTCTGGGCCTGAAGTCGGACTGACATTGTGGCGTTTTCGTACAAACACTTCAGCACTTCGATGTACTGATTGTCAATCTGGCACCGTTGGAGAGACAGCAGCACAGCCCAAGTCTCGATCCAACCAAAGGCAAACATCCGGGCCTTGGTACAGGCCATGGTCCGAAGCGAGGAGGAGTGGCAGGTGGTTGCCTCCTTCTGCGAAGCAGTAATGCTAGCAAAGGAGGCGGCCGATCGCGTGAGGCAAAGGTCCTTACGCCCCAATCGCCGCCGGGATTCCGATCCCGATTTCCGGCCACCGTAGGCGCGGGCTTGCGGCCGGCGAGCAATGGGTGGCTCGCCGTCCGATCGTCCAGTAACCATCCGGACCGGGCCCAAGTCGTCGACGGCGCGTACTGTTCCACGCGTGCCTCAAAGAGATGTCAGCAACCGTAGGGGCCCAGCAGGGTCGAAGCCTACTGGGGCCATGGGTGATGCGAAAGAGATCCCCGGGGCCCTGGAAATAAAATGGCAAAGAAAGAACAGGAATGGGTTTTTAGTCAGTAAAAGTCTGACACTATCCCCCGCTCCGCCCAAGAGCGGAGATGTCATTAGATGATTTTCCCACCCGGAAAAAAAAAAATACCAAAGGCAAACATCAGCGTATATGAAAAGTTTTACCAATGCCTTCTCTAACAGTCAAAACGTCTCATTACTCTATGCCGGGTACATATACACAATTTCCCTTCAGGCCATTGTCAGAAGGGTTCCCTTCCCTAACGTAGGTTTGAACTTTGTTTATTTTCAATTAAGATGTAATATTATATTCAACCCACATTCTCTATTATTAAATATTCATAATATAGGTATTAGGTAGCCTTGGCAATTTTGGTAAATGCCTTTAAAAGTAGCAATACTAATGGGGCCATGGGTCGCTTCTTAAAGGAAAACCCGTCGTGGAACGCAAGGCAAAGAAGGAAGATAGGAGTGGGTTTTAGTCGGTAAAAGTCTGACACAACCTCGCGCTCCGCCCTAGAGCGAATGATTTCTTCATTGGATAATTTCCTACCTAAAAAAAATACTGGGCAAGTGCGAGTCGTACTCGCGCACTGAGGGTTCAGTACAATCTTACCTATGTAAATAAGTCAATTCCCGTATGGAGTCTCTAAGATTTTTTCGAATCGCAAAAAACGTTTTTTTTTGTGACGTAACAACAAATTTATTGTTTTCAGATTTATTCCTATATTTTTACTATAAGACCTTGCTTCTTGCCAAATTTCAGGATTCTGGGTCAACGGGAAGTACCCTATGAATTTTGATTCCCTTGAGAGTGTCCAAATATATGTTTTTGCGACAAACGGCCGTATAGTAAATGATTTTAATTTCAACTCGATACCTTCAAGCGTTCCCGAGATAAAGGTTCTTGACAGACAGACAGATAGACAGACAACAAAGTGATCCTATAAAAGTTCCGTTTTTCCTTTTGAGGTAGGACCCTAAAAAGAAGTAGCAGTAGGTTTAAGTCGAAAAACAAGTTCCATACCAGAATTTTAGCATCATCATCAACATCTTTTCGGCCGAAAGTCGTCAATTGTTGGACATAGGCCACCCCTAAGTGTAGTCAGAACGAGCGGTCCTATGCGTCTGGCATCCATCGGAATTCCTTAACCCTAACCAGGTCATCAATCCAACTTGTGGGAAGCCTTCCAACGCTGCATCTTCCGGTACGTGGTCACCGCTCCAGAACCTTTCAATAAAACGATCTATCGCGCCAGGCCTTGGTACAGGCCATGGTCCGGAACGAGGAGGAGTGGCAGGCGGTCGCCTCCTTCTGCGAAGCAGTAATGTTAGCAAAAGAGGAGGCCGCACGTGCGAGGGAACGGCCCTCACGCCCCAGCCGCCGGGATCCCTTGAGACTGGTTATCTCTTAGCTGCCAGTTGCTATTTTAATATCTATATTTAGTTTTTATTTTTACTTTATTTACATTGTTCTCACATGATAGCGACAAGTAACAACAGAGAGTAATTACAAAACATGATTGAAAAGAGTGTCCATGGAGTTTCTTGCACATTCTTCTCCATAGAGATCTACGCTTTGGAATGTGTAATTAGCATCATTTTTTCTGGCTGACTGACTTCTTGACATTTCAAAGGTGCCTGTAAATGGTTTATTTGAAATAAAATGCTTTGAATCTTTGGGTGACTTTAAGCCTGCTGATGAGCCCATGTTTTGAAAGCGACAATGTGGTCTACGCTGGACTTAAAAATCCCTACGTTGTAGCTATCTGCCCCTAGCTAAGTTACTATCATATCGTTCGTGTCGAACGCCTCGAATAGACCACGCCTGCGATTCGATGATGCGTTATGACGTCATCTCAACGCTCAGTCACATGGTCAGAACAAAGGAATCGGAGGCGTGGCCTACTCGAGGCGTTCGGCGCTAACGAAACGATTGTAACTTGGCTAGGGGGGGGGGCAGGAAACACAGACTCTGGTAGCAAATTATTCTCTGATAAACGGTAAATTGAATGAAAGTTTCTAATGTTTAAAATTAAAGTTAATCGTAGCCTTCTTGAGTGTTAAAAAACACTTAAGAAAACATTGAGCTCTTTTTAATCTAAATTCCGTAATAAACAGAATTTTATGATCCGAAAGCTGTTTTCAGGAAAAAAACTGGTTAAGTGCGAGTCGGACTCACGCACCGTGGATCCCTTAAAAACTTGCCTAAGTGAATAGATCGATTCCCGAATCGAGTCTCGAGGATTTTTCCGAATATAATAATAATATAATATAATATTCCACAACTATCACACAACGCCGTCTAGCCCCAAGCTAAGCAGAGCTTGTGTTATGAGTACTAGACAACTGATAAACATACTTATATATTTTTAAATATTATACATAAATTACACCCAGACACAGAACAAATGATCGTGCTCATCACAGAAACATTTGTCTTGGGTGGGAATCGAACTCACGACCTCCGGCTTAGCAGTCAGAGCTATATGCAATCTGGCTTCACTTGCTTTTTTTTTTGACTGACCGACATTTGACAATTCAAAAGTGCCTGTAATTGGTTTATTTGAAATAAACGTAACGATTCTGATTTCTGATTTCACTAACCACTAGACCAACAGACCAGTCGAGATATATATATATATACAGGGAAATAACTATTTCCAGTATTTTTCAGACTAGAAGTAGACTATGACCTTCCTTGGGATTGTAGCTGACTTCGTACCAATATCAAAATTGGATCAGTAATTTAACCACGAAAGGAACTTCACGACCCCTAGTAATGAGGAACAAGACTCGAGAAGGAAGCGGCCCTTTTCAAAATTGCATGTCCAATTATACAGCGTGAATTTTTTATGTAATACGACAAGTCAAATTAAAAGTATATGTTCAGGGTGTGGTTTAATTGTGACGTGTCGTGACAGGGGATCGAGGCGAATGGCAACCCCTTTTTTAGGGTTCCGTACCCAAAGGACAAAACGGGACCCTATTACTAAGACTACGCTGTCCGACCGTCTGTCTGTCTATATGTCCGGCTGTATAACGTGAACAGTTAGACAGTATTTTTTTTATGTGGGAAAATCAACTAGTGTCAAATCCTGCTCTTGGGCGGAGCGGATGATAGTGTCAGACTTTTAAATATACTATTTGCTGACATCTCCCTGAGGCACGCGTGGAACAATACGCGTCGTCGACGACTTGGGCTCGGTCCGGACGGTTACCGGACGGTCGGACGGCGGGCTACCCATTGCTCGCCGTCCGCAAGCTTGCATTTACGGTGTTCGAAAATCGGGATCGGAATCCCGGCGGCGGTTGGGGCGTGAGGACCGTTGCCTCACGCGATCGACCGCCTCTTTTGCTAGCATTACTGTTTCGCAGAAGGGGGCGACCGCCTGCCACTCCTCCTCGCTCCGGACCGTACCGACCTGTACCAAAGCCCGGCGCGAGAGATCGCCACTGCCGTTCGCTTCCACGAGGACACAGCGTTGCTCTGCCCAAGCGGGGCACACCTCCACCGTATGCTCCACCGTGTCCTCCGGACGGTTCACACAGTGGCGACATAGACAGTTAAAATTTTCACAGATTATTTATTTCTGTTGTCATCATCATCATCATCATTTCAGCCGAAAGACGTCCACTGATGGACATAGGCCTCCCCCAAGCGTCGCCACAACTACCGATCCTGTGCATCTCGCATCCACCGCACTCCCGCGACTCTCACCAGGTCGTAAGTCCACCTTGTGGGAGGCCGCGCCAACGCTGCGTTTTCCGGTGCGCGGTCGCCACTCTAGAACCTTTCGGCCCCATCGACCATCCGTTCTACGAGCAATGTGCCCACTGCCACTTCAGTTTGGCGATTCTTCGGGCTATTTCGGCGACCTTGGTTCTCTTGCGGATGTTTTCATCTAGTATTTCTGTTGTCGTTATAACAAAATAATATAAATATTTAAGGGCGCTCCCATACAGCAAACGTGATTTTTTTGGTCTTTTTTTCTACGAACAGTTCTTTTTTCAAGTGGGGAAGTCATTGAGACTTCGTATCAGACTTTTTCTGAATAAAACCTAATCCTGCTCTTTCTTTGCCTTCGTTCCAGGGCCAGGACCCATGGCCCCAGTAGACTTCAACGTTACTGGACGCCTACGGTTTGCTACGGACGGTGCAGAACCCTTCGTGCAGGAGTTCCACTGGCACTTGCCCGGTTTTATTGATTTACTTCGCAGTCGCCGCGCTAACAAAACGTTTAATAGCTATTTTATGCTAATATATACAATTATGTACCTCTGTTGTTGTAAAAAGTAGTATAATTGTATTTAGGATCAAATATATATATTTTTTATCGATATATTGTACATATGACATCAATTCAGGATGGATGAAATGGCGAAAGGTCACTGGAACAATTTGTGACCTACGGATGCCCCTCAAGTTGAAGGGTAAAATCTACAAGTCCGTGATAAGACCTGTCATACTGTATGGATCAGAATGTTGGGCTGTGAAAAAGACGGATGAAAAAAGATTGCATGTAGCGGAGATGAGAATGTTGAGATGGATGTGTGGTGTGACGAGAATGGATAAAGTGAGAAATGACTATTAGAGGAAGTTTGAAAGGGGTGCCAGTGACTGAAAAGTTGAAAGGGAATTGTCTTGGTATGGTCATGCAAAGAGGAGGGATGAAACGCATGTTACTAAAGAACAAAGAAAAGATGGATGGATTGTGGCCTGAGTGTTATGAAAGAAAAGGATGTTAGTGATAGCATGACGAGTGACAAGGACGAATTGAAGAAAAAATACGTGTTGCGCCGACCCCAAAAAACACGGGCCAAGGGCAGGAAGATGATGATATTTTACAAATTATTGAAAAAACTTAGCTAAGTATTACATGGTCCAGTTGCAAAGACACTTGAGATACAAAACTAGTTACACCAACTCTACACTACAATATCCACCAGGAATTAATTTGGGAATAATTAAAATAGCCACTGAACTTACTCCAAAATCACCGCCAAAAATTCCTTTTATATTTTATTTATTTATTTATTTAAACTTCATGTACAGTAGTGGTACATAGGCGGACCTAATGCAACAAGGCATTCTCTACCAGTTAACCTTTGGGTTATAAGAGACAACATTATGGTAGGCATGAACAATAAACAAATAACAGATACTTCAAATAGAAAAAATAAAATAAAAAATAAGTTATTTATTATATTTAAAATACTAAAATTATAAACCAATAAATACTATAAAAAATATCAAATCATTAAGAGAACTTAATAATAACTCTGGTCAAGACCAAACTAAAGTTGAGAGGACTTCAAGTAGCAGTTCCGAATTTTACGCTTAAAGGAAAATTTACTTACAGCATTTTTGATGTCAAGGATAAGCACATTCCAGAATTTTATAGTGGAAACAGCGTATGAATTGGACATAAAGCCAGTACGGTGAGAAGGAATATGAAGGAGCACGAAGGTTTAAGATTATTTTGACAACCATATACATATTTTGGGTAGATTTATCAAGAAAAGTAATTTGTTGGGATATACAAAAACAAAGTGTACTTTTGTAGCCCAGTTATCAGAATTTCGTTGATCACGGAAGCTCAAGGCAAAAATCATGCATCAAAGTTTGACAAATTGCTGTATATTGTGATAAGGGAGAAGCAAATCGTCCCTTAGCTTACAACACCGCTCAAGTCGAAAATTGGCGGTTTTCACATTTGAATGCCTTTAGATGGAGCTGCTCATTTCGCGTCTAACTATTGGTCACATGATATAGATTTCAGCTAATCAGAAGCCATAATTCGAAAAGTAGTGATAGCGTGCAAGTCGGCTGGCCTCTCAACACCGCACAGTTTTTTTCGTTTCCTGTAAAGTCCAAAATTGGCGATTTTCACATTTAAATGCCTTTAGATGGAGCTGCTCATTGCGCGTCTAACCATTGGTCACGTAATATAGATTTCAGCCAATCAGAAGCCATAATTCGAAAAGTAGTGATAGCGTGCAAGTCGGCTGGCCTCTCAACACCGCACAGTTTTTTTTGGTTTCTTGTAAAGTTGGTAAAAATGACTTATGCGGTGTTGTTAGCTAAGGGATGAAATGAAATGCTTCTATATTCAATTTACTATTACTTTATTGTTAGAAGCACTCCTTGTTATATTATTTATAAAAATATATCACTTGCGTTTTTTTTTATGTTGGAAAATCATCTAATGACAAGTCCCGCTCTTGGGCGGGCGAGAGATAGTGTCAGACTTTTATTGACTAAAAACCCACTCGTATTCCTTCATTGCCTTCGACATCTCCTTGAGGCGCGTGTGGAACAACGACGACTTGGGCTCGGTCCGAACGGTTACCGGACGGTCGGAAGCCGGCGCCTACGGTGGCCGGAAATCGGGATCGGAATCCCGGCGGCGACTGGGGCGTGAGGACCGTTACCTCATCATTTGCGTAATATTTTATTTTTAACAATCTCTCCTCAATCTATGTTTTCAAATATGTACATATATATCATCAAATATATCTCTGGCGGAAGAAGTTGAAACCTCCTGATGATTTTGACGAGCCGTCGGAGAGCCTCTCTCCTGTCCTCCTTGCCAAGTTACAACCGTTTCGTGTCGAATTCCGTTCTCCAATCGGTAACGCCTCAGTGTCAGCAATTGTAGAAAACGATAATTTGGTAGCCATGTTGACGTGCCTGAGTCGGCCGCTCATTCTAAAATGTCGTTCTACAATAACAAAGGATGTAGCGTTGAACATTGTAGAAATGATAACAATTATTCTATATTTTTGAACGATGTGTACTTGGCTACGAGTTTTCTATTCGTTTGTTCTGACCACGTGACTTAACGTTGAGATGATGTCATTCCCATACATTTCGCTTGCGTTAACGATTGCAGATTATCAACTTGTCAAGGAGTGCTGGACACGAATTGCCATGGCCCACCTGGAAAACTCTAAACAGACTCCGCACCCAAGTAGGCGCAGCAAAGACAATCTCCACAGATGGGGGTTCTCGGACGGTTCCGATCTTCAGTGTTTGTGCGGCGTATCTCCGCAGACCATGTCCCACCTTCCATCCTGCATCACGTGCTACCTGTTCACGTAGGGACCTAATGACAGCATCAGCAGACGGCACTGCCGTGGCCAAATGCTGGGCCATACAAGGAATTTAACTAGTTTTGCCATCGATACGCAAAGAAGAAAAATATCAACAACTATGCTTTTTTTACCATAAACCTTGAAAGTATATCTTGCCAGTTTGTATGTTAGTTGTATTAACGTGCCCTTCATGTTTGCCATATGACAAAAATGTTATATTTTTAGAAATAATGTAACAAAGAGAGCTCCTAACAATATAATAATAGTAAATTGAACATAACACACATACACACATACACATACATACATACATACATACACATACATACATACATACACACACACATACACATACACATACTACATACACATACACACACACACATTATTACACATACACACACACATTATACACATTATTACATATTTGCGTAATATTTTCTTGTTTGACAATTTCTCCTCAATCTATGTTTTCAAATATTTACAACTATTCTTTTCTTACCATAAACCTTAAGGGCTATATTTCACTGGGACACCATGGCGGCGAGACCAGTTGCGCCGCCATGGTTTCCTTAAGCTACTAAACTACTCGACGTTATAATAACCGATAACCCGATCCGATCCGATCCCGGTCCGATTATAATTTGCGTGTCTTCAAGGCTAAAGTGAATAGGCTCTTAATAAACTAGTGCGCCTCACCATCAACGATTGCATCACTGCTTACCATCAGGTGGGATCGCAGTCAAGCACTAACTTATGTCAAATTAAAAACCAGAGTTGCTACACCACACTGAGACAGAATCAAAATGGACCTTAAGTGCACGCGTCCGAATTGGTCGAGCCCCCAAATTGGTTGCGCAACCAAACGGACACCAAGTGAGTAACTCTTCATAGAGCTGTATACATTTTGTTGGTAGCAGCGACTGGTTGCGCCGCCATGGTGTCCCGGTGAAATATAGACCTAAAAGTATATCTTGCCGGTTTGCAAGTTAGTAGTATTAGCGTGGCCTTCATGGTCACCAGAATCATCATCATCATCATCTTCCTGTCCTTGTCCCGTGTCATTTGGGGTCGGCGCAACACGTTTTTTTCTTCCACTCTATCCTGTCACTCGTCATGCTATCACTAACTTCCTTTTCTTTCGTATGAAGAGTGATATCACTCTTCACACAATCCATCCATCTTTTCATGTAGATTTTTGACAATGGATGATTGCCAACTTAAAGGCTTCAGACTGGCCTGTTGGTCTAGTGGTTAGTGGCCCTGACTGCTATGCTGGAGGTCGTGGGTTCGATTCCCACCCAGGACAAATATTTCTGTGATGAGCACGATCATTTGTTCTGTGTCTGGGTGTAATTTATCTATAATATGTGTATATTTAGAAACATCTAAGTATGTTTATCAGTTGTCTAGTACTCATAACACAAGCTCTGCTTAGCTTGGGACTAGACGGCGTTGTGTGATAGTTGTGGGATAGCTTCTGAAGTCAGACGGGATGCTACGATGACGCGACAACGATTTTTCATACGAATTATTTTTAAACTAAATGCCGCCCCCGGCTCCGCCCCTGTGTCATCAGTACTTCCCACCTTGTAATTACCATATAAAATTACTTTCATTTAAGCCACCCCCGTTCAAACGAGCCATTTCAAGCGAGACTAACGTACAGAAGTTGTTGTTAGGGTTCCGTACCTCAAAAGGGACAGAACCCTCATCACTTTGTTGTCTGTCTGTCAAGACCCTTTATCTCGGAAACGCGAGGAGGTATCGAGTTGAAATTTCCATGAAGCTGAGAATAAATCAAACTTTTAAGTTTACACAAAAAAAAGATACGGACGTCAAAATTCATAGGGTACTTCCCGTTGACCCAGAATCCTGAAATTTGGAATGAAACAAGGTCTTTTAGCACAGGTATAGGAATAAATCTGAAAACTGTATTTGTTGTTACGTCACAAAAAAAAATTGCGATTAGGAATAATCTTCATAAATCAAATCGGGATTGAACTGTTTTCATAAGTACGGAACCGTCAAAGCGCGAGTCCGACCCGCACTTGTCCGATTTTTTTATATATATAAATAGAATAATTTCTATGAAAACACTTCAATGTATCATTTTCGCCTTTTTGTATTAAACCTTTGTAAATTTGGAAACCTATAATTAATTACTCATGTATTGTGGTTTTTTTTTCGGTTGAAAAATCGTCCAATGACATTCCTCGCTCTTGGGCGGCGCGAGAAGGTGTGTCAGGCTTTTACTGACTAAAAACCCACTTCTGTTCCTTCGTTGCCTTTCTTAACAGGGCCGAGTCTTTCTTTCATAGTGACCTTTTCAGACCCTTAGCCCCAGGAGGCTTCGCCCCTACATTTTGCTGACATCTCCTTAAAGTGCGCGTGGGCTCAGTCGGGACGGATACCGGACGCTCGGACGGCGAGCTACCCATTGCTCCCGTCCGTAAGCCCGCGCCTACGGTGATGTATCGTGGTTGTGTTTACAAACATGTGCACTCATACATAAGTCACCCAGACTCGGAGTAACCATGATGTATAATAATTTATTCTACAACTATCACACAACGCCGTCTAGTCCCAAGCTAAGCAGATCTTGTGTTATGAATACTAGACAACTGATAAACATGCTTATATATTTCTAAATACATACATATATAGATAAATTACACCCAGACACAGAACAAATGATCGTGCACATCACACAAACATTTGTCCTGGGTGGAAATCGAACCCACGACCTCACCCGGGGCCCTGGGACGAAGGCAACGAAGGAACAGGAGTGGGTTTTTAGTCAGTAAGAGTCTGACACTATCTCCCGCTCCGCCCAAGAGCGGGGATGTCATAAGGATGATTTTCCCACCCAATAAAAAAAAAAAAAAAAAACCACGACCTCCGGCATAGCAATCAGGGCCATTAACCACTAGACCATCTAACTCACAGTGACCACTACACCAGCAGACCATCAGACCTTGAATTTTTGTTCCGAACAGGAACTGCACCAACTTTTCTACTGAACAATTAAAACTAAAATTTGACAGCTTTGCTAATTACAAACCTGATCAGGGTTCAAACAAGCTAAAATAAATTTCAATATGTTAAAATCTCTCGAGTTGCCACACTAATTAATAAAAGCAATGACACAGACCCAAATCAAAAAATATAGGTCAGTACACATTTGTAATTAATTCGAAAAAATGGGTCACATTTTATGAAATCTTCAAGCTCTCGCGAAGGTGCTCGCGTCAGTTTGTATTCGACAAACTGACGCGAGCACCTTCGCGAGTAACTTCGCTGCGTCACTCACCGCAATTGCGGTTGTGAAGCGGTTCACGAAAATTCTACGCGATGCGGTGGCTTTTTCCTACGTGCGCGTGAAGTCACCGCTTCCCCGAAAAAGTGTAAAACTAATCAAGTTTACTAAAAAAAATTGAAATAAGAAAAGTGTATATAATGCCAAGAAGTTTTCCTACCTTAGGCTAGCCACCCGCCTTGTAATAACATAACATTATGAGTCTCCCAGTAGGGGCTCTGGTACTAAAAGGATTCTGTAGTAGATGCCCATTTTTAATAAACTTACCTCGCTTTTATACCGAAGAAAGTATAGAAACCACGTGCCTGTTTTTGGGAATCTAGGTTTTGTTTTTTTTTATTGGTTGGGAAAATCATCTTATGACAAATCTCGCTCTTGACTGGAGGTCGAAATAGTGTCAACTTTTACTGACTAAAAACCCACTAATACCACCCATAATACCTTCCGATTTGCTGACATCTCCCTGTGGCGCGCGTGGAACAGTACGCGCCGTCGACGACGGTTACCGGACGGTCGGACGGCGACCACCCATTGCTCACCGTCCGACCGGTAGCCGGAAATCGGAATCCCGGCAGAGGTTGGGGCGTGAGAGCCGTTGCCTCACGCGGTCGGCCGCCTCCTTACCACTCGGCCAACACCGCTCTCAGAAAATTGGTTGTAGGCTATTTCGTGAGGCAACGGTCCTTACGCTCCAACCGCCGCCGGGATTCCGATCCCGATTTCCACCCACCGTAGGCGCGGGCTTGCAGATGGAGAGCAATGGGTGGCTCGCCGTCCGACCGTCCGGTAACCGCCCGGACCGAGCCCAAGTCGTCGACGGCGCGTACTGTTCCACGCGCGCCTCAAGGAGATGTCAGCAAATCGTAGGGGCCCAGCAGGGTCGAAGCCTACTGGGGCCAAGGGTAGTGTGAAAGCGAAACCCAGAGCCTAAAATAAAAACCCTACTACCACAAAAAAATGACGATGAAAAAGAAAGAAACACGCGTTGTATAGGTACCACCTGTAACACTTCAATAACGTGTGACGCCGGCTTTTCTTTTTGTTCTGTTCTGGTTTCTCCAGTTACCTTGTTTATTTCAGCATCCTGAAAATCTTGTTTCATACTTTTTCAGCGTCTTTTTTTTGTCATAGTCGGGTTTTAGTTTTCATTAACCTCCTTTTCTCATTCCACATTTTTTTCTTTGATAAATTTATATAGCAGAACAATGTTTTATAAAAGTTTTAAACGTTTTATTTTATAAGAGAGTAAAATTCCAATATTGTACAAAAAAATCAACACCATTATTTACTTATTAATTCATTTAAACTTCATGTACAGTAGTGATACATAGGCGGACTTAATGCAATAAGGCATTCTCTACCAGTCAACCTTTGGGTTAAAAAGACAACAGGCTTGCACAATAAACAAATAACAGATAATTCAAACAGAAAAAAATACTGTAGAGCATCAAGCATAGGAGTCAGTTACTTTCAAAATTCAAAATTCATTTATTGGTGTGATTTTTGGTACATTTTAGATGAGATCTTAATAGTAAATTAATTAGTTCTCCAAAAATCTACCTTAAAGTTGTACACTCTTTCTCGTAGTTAATAATTATTATAAACAAGAATTAATCAACATATTAAAATACGATAATTATAACAAAACACAACATAACTCAATGAATAGAAATTAGAATAACAACGCAATGTCAAAATGAAATAAATATCAATGTCAATTAACTTACTATTATAAAAATAATAATACAATGTCAAAATTAAATAAAATCAATGTCAAATAGTTTACAATTTATCATTAAGGAAATTTTTTGAAAATATGTTATATAAAATAATAAAGAAAAATATATTAGCATGAAAAAAAGCCACAATTCGTCTTCAAACTTGCGAAATATAATAACATAAAAAAGAATTTTATTTATTCAGCGCCCAAAAATAAAAAATAAATAATACTTCTAAAGTACTTGCAGGATTGCGATACTTGCAGAATGTAACTTTCTTGTCATTACAAAGAAAAATTATTTGCATTAACCGTGCTATCTTGATATAAATTACTGTCATTAAAATTAACTTGATCTATGATTTAGTTTAGTTATTACAGCTTATTTTTGAATTTCTTAAATCTATTTAAACACACTCTATATCTCTCACTCAACTCCAGCCCCCCTAGCCAAGTTACAAACGTTTCGTTTCGATTCTCTTTTCGTTGATGGCCTCGAGTCAGCCACGCCTTATATTCTTTTGTTCTGACCACGTGTTTGAGCGTTAAGATGACGTCAGAATAAAGGAATCGAAGGCGTGGTCTACTCGAGGCGATCGACGAAAAGAGAATCGAAACGAAACGGTTGTAACTTGGCTAGGGGGGCAGGAGAGTTGGATGAGAGAGCCGGTCTGTTTGGAGACACATTTTTTTAAAAAAAGCAGCATTTTTTGTAATATTTTATCCGTATTTGTTAACGTGTATATGTCACCGGACTATTCCAAACGCTATATGATTGTAAAATATCGCGACAAATTGAAAAAACTTTGTTCTAAGTAAGACACGCTTAAGTTGGATACTAATGAATTTGATTGTCATTTACCTTATAAAAAACGTTTTTTTCGTAGTATGTATACCAAAAAATTATAATCTAATAAAGATTAATTACAATAATAATGACAATCGTTTTAAATTACACAACACAATTTACAATAACTTAAATTACCAAAATAATACAGTTCATAAATATAAATGTCTCAAAAATTTCTTTAATTACATTAATAATACAAAAATAATAAATAAATCAATCATCCGGAGTCTACAATTTAGCGATGACATAATACAAGTAAACGAATTAGTTTCTAATCCAGAAGTTACACTCTGCAAGTATACTTGCACAACCTGCAAGTATCCGATAATAGTTACGCCACTGATATTCTCGCTAACCCGTTCGTAACTATGTTAAATATTTAACAGTTAAGTCGTTTGATCTCGAACAGTTTAGTTCTATGCAAGTTCTCCTACAGTGTTGCAAGGCTATTGTTACATAATATAATAGTTATTAACAATCTACAAACTATTCGTAGCTCGCAGAAAAGATGGTTGATGGGGACGAAAGGTTCTAAAATGGCGACCACGCACCGGAAGGCGTAGCGTTAGAAGGCCTCTCACAACGTGAACTGATGACCTGGGGCCTAAGTCTGCTATTTTTATAAATTCGTCATTCCAACACGATGCCATTGTCATTTTGCTAAAAGTTCGTAATCTGATAATTCATAATGGTCGATTACTGATCGGTCAATGGTCTTGTGATAGAATTACAATATCAAGCTGTCTCGAAATAAATTAAAAGCAATGACTGCACAATGACGTTCTAGTGGTAGGTCACTGATCAAAGGAACTGTCAAAATTTTGGCAGTTATCCGCATACGTCAAATATTCATTTGTCATTATGTACGAGATTACCATTCTATGCAATTTCTTTCAATTGAGTGTCAGTGGTTGACCATTGGAAAGTCATAATGACGCCATTATATTAGTAGATTACCAAACTTGTTAAAAATCAACAATTATGAAGTCAATGATAGACCATTCTGACACTATTGTAATAGCAGACTTGAGGCCCTGATGACGGTCGCGGAAATCCGATGGATGCGAGACGCACAGGACGTGCCATTATGGCAACACTTGGGGGAGGCCAAATGATGATGATGATGAAAATAAACGTCATCAATATAACTAAAAGGATCACCTGAATAAGGTGATCAGTAAATGTAACAGAACTGCATTTTTCTTTAACAATGGCCTTAGGGTTTCATTTTTCTGGCTGTCAGAAAAATTTCAATGATAGATCATTGTCATATTGTCGTGTCGATCTTATTAAAGGTGCCCCCTTATTATTTGAACGGGTTAGCAAGAATATTGGAAATCTATTTTTAAGAAATATTTTTCTAAAAAAAAAAATTAATAAAAAAATTCTAATTTCCCCAGATCAAATATAGTTTAGATGTTAAACATAAAAAATACATAATTATGTCAGTGAATAAAACTATGTGATTTAGCTATCTATATAAAAAACTACAGTAGTTATATACATCCAAAATAAAAATATATTTAAAAAATATAACTTAGAAAAAAAAATCAGTGTTACAAAAAATCGTTGGGGCAAAAAATGGATTTTTGAAAATCGAATTCGGCCGTACAGTTTTGTTATAATTGCGGGCAATTCAAAATGCTAACGATGTCGACACTTATGATGCCTGCTGCCACCATGACGACCATGACGAACGCTGGGCCGATACCAGTGGCTGCTGCAACGAAGCTGGAGCCTAAACTGCTGCAGCTTCCTCATCCAGCGCTGGTACCACAGATGCAGCAACAACCGCAGCCGCAGCCTCACCATCATCAACACCCACATAATAACAACAAAGTTGGTAAGTAATAGTGTTTAAGGATTTTAGTTTGGATGATATTTTTGTATACTAGACTTCAAAGAGAGCTTTTGAGCTTGTGTTAGGGACACCAGCTCTTAATTAAACTATTAAAGGGATGGAGCTATACACAAAAATAAAATTTTTAATTAATACAAATATTTAAAGGGCTTATTAGAAAAGGTCTTGTTATTATTTAAGTAAAGTCTCAATAAATAATATTCATAAACGGCAAAGTTATTAGCGTTTGTTTATATCCCAAAATGTCACTCAATTTATGGATATATTGTACAGACTATTGATTATGAATAAATAAAATAGTAGTAATAAAATAGTATTTTTTAGTAGCAAATGTTATGAATGATTAATTCAATTATGAATTTACCAATTTTCATGGACAATTTTGGGATTTTGTTTTTTTTTTACTTTTGACTACAAAAACTACAAAAATATAATCAGTAACGGGTATGGATACTTTGTTGTCCGTCCATCTCTTTTTATCTGTCTGTCAAGAACCTTTATCTCGGGAACGCGTCGAGATATCGAGTTGAAATTAAAACCATGTACTCAAGTTTGTTGTCCCTTGAAGCTGTGAAAAAATCAAGTTTCTGAGTTAACAAAAAAAAAGTTACGGCAGTTTATGTCACAAAAAACGTGTATTTCGACACTCTCAAGGGAATCAAAATTCATAGGGTACTTCCCGTAGACCTAGAATCCTGAAATTTGGCTTGAAGTATGGTCGCATAGCACAAGTATAGGAAATAATCTTTAAAATATCAATTCGTAGTTACGTCACATAAAAAAACTTTTTTTGTGATTAGGAAAAATCTTCGTAACTCGATTCGGGAATTGAGCTGTTTTCATGTATAACCCTCAGTGCGTGAGTCTGACTCGCACTTGCCCGGGTTTTTTCTTCTGATTGTCAAACTTGTTATACTGAAATTCACTTCCCAAATATTACGTATTATTATATTTATTCAATTCTGAGTTATTTTTGCCCAATCCTGTCAGGTTTAGGCCCAGTTGCAAACATTCGTTTAAAATTCTGGTAAATGAATTTTTAAGTACCGTAACCAGAACAAAAACACATATGCGTTTTAGTCCATAAAAGCCTGACACTTCTACTTACGCCACCTAGAGCGCGAAAAATTATATTATGATTTCCAGAAATCAGCGTCATGATCATCTAGTCTTTTCCCAGCTACATCAAGATAGCCAGCCTATCGGTATTTTACAGGTTACATTTTGGAGAGTGTGCGCGGGAATTGCATGACTTGATTCCGCCATCTCCTTTCAACTATCGGACAACCCGACGTACAGCGAGTATCCACTCTTACGTTGTTGAAACTTCAACGATCCAGACTAAGCGTTTCGCTTTGTCGTTTATACCACGCACATCGAAGGACTGAAACAATTTGCCTGCTGCGGTCTTCCCGTCCAACTATAATTTAGGTGTCTTCAAGGCTAGAGAGAATAGGCTCTTAATAAACTAGTACGCCCCACCATCAATGGTTTCATCTCTGCTTACCATCAGGTGGGATCGCATTCAAGCACTGGTTTATATCAATTTAAAAAAAAATAGATTATCTTCCATGCATTACAAGAAAATATAACAGAAACATCATCATCATCTTCCTGCCCTTATCCCGTGTTATTTGGGGTCGGCGCAACACGTTTTTTTCTTTCACTCTGCCCTGTTACTCGTCATGCTATCACTAACTTCCTTTTCTTTCATATCACTCTTCACACAATCCATCCATCTTTTCTTTGGTCTCCCTCGCCCTCTCCATCCATCCACATGTAAACTCATAACTCTTTTAGTAGCATGCGTTTCATCCCTCCTCTTCACATGACCATACCAAGACAAACGATTCCCTTTCAACTCTTCAGTCAAAATATAACAGAAAAATGTTAGCTCTGTATAGTACAGAACAGATGTACAAAAATACACAATTTTGGCACTCATTCGGCCAGACCTTGAGACACCGACAAATATCAGTACATTTTAGTACGGTCTCCAATTTCGCCACCAGCTTATATCAACAAACATCAATCAGTATATCTCTCTAGGCTAGCTGGGGTTTGACAAGCGGTAACGATTTTTGTGACCAAAGAAAGAAACCAAGAAAACATACTTTTGCCTGTACGAAAGTAGACAATATTTTTGATAGGCTCGCGTTTGACCACCATCTCACCTGATGGTAAGCGATGATGTGGTCGACGATGGAGCACGCTTGCCTAGAAGTAACTTATTCACTCTTGACTTAATGACCCCCCAGTTGCATAGCATAGTCGGCCTTATAACGATCCCACTGTTGGGACTTAGGCCTCCTCTCTAGGACAGGGTATGGGCCGAAATCCACCACGCGGGCCCAGTGCGGGTTGGTGGATGTCACATGTTTTCGAATTTTTGATTCTAGGACATGCCGGTTTCCTCACGATGTTTTCCTTCACCGTTTTGGGAGCAGTGGTGATGAAATAAACTACACAAAGTAATGCGCCTGGCTGGGTTTGAACCCGCAACCTACAACTCGTAAGCTGGAGCCGTTACCACTCGGCCACCACTGCTCTCTCACTGACCCCCCAGTTGTAGCTATCAGGAAACACAGACTCCGGCAAGGAATTCCACTCCTTGGCTGTACGCATAATAAATGTGTTCTAAAAATGCTTTGTGCATATGTGTGGGATATCCACCATATATAATCTATGTCAGTGATAAACTTACATTCTGTTGCTGAAAGAATTTTTAAAATCGGTTAGGTAGTTTTTTAAATAAAAACTAAATACAAAACTACATCTGATGGTAAGCAGTGATGCAGTCTCTGATAGTGAGGCGCACTAGTTTATTAAGACCCTAGTCACTCTAGCCTTGAAGACATCTAAATCTATATAAAAGCGAAATACCACTTACTGATTAATCACGAAATCTCAGAAACTATAACACTTACAGGTTTCTTAGAGGGTGTAAATATCCACTAAGAACGCTTTTTACGAAATTCCAACCCTAAGGGGAAAAACAGGGGTTGAAGGTCCTATGTTTTTGAAGTAAGAGACTTGAAATTTTTTTATGACTTTGGCGTGCACTAAAAGAGGATTTTCCAAAATTCACCCCCTTAGGGGATGAAACGGGGGTCCAAAGATTGTATAGAGAAACTTAATTTCACGAGGCAAAACCCCAGGCAGAATTCGAATGAAGTAACGGTTATCATTTACAGAAATAATGATAAACGAAGAAAGTATACTTCTATAATTTGCATCCTTACAAAGTCGGAATGAGTTAAAAAACCAGGCAAATATGAGTTGGACTCGCGCACTGAGGCTTCCGTACAAACTTACCTATGAAAACAGTTCAATTCCCGAATTGAGTTATTGACAGAAGAATTTTCCAAATCGTAAGAAAAGTTTTTTTTTGTGACGTAGCTACAAATTTACAATGTTCCTTGCTTGAGGCCAAATTTCAGGTTTGTAGGTCAACGGGAAGTACCAACAGACGTATCTTTTTTTTTTTTGTTAACTCAGAAGTTTGATTTTTTCACAGCTTCAGGACACCGCAGACCTAAATATATGATTTTAATTTAACTCGATACCTCCAGACAGACGGACAACAAAGTGATCCTATATGGGTATATGATCCTTATAGGATCTTAGGCTGGGGCAGATCTTTTAGTAAGCATTTCGCTTCGTCGTTTATACCGCGTACATCAAGGGACTAGAACAATTTGCCTGCTGCGGTCTTCCCGTCCAACTATAATTTAGGTGTCTTCAAGGCTAGAGTGAATGGGCTCTTAATAAACTAGTGCGCCTCACCATCAATGATTGCATCTCTGCTTAACATCAGGTGGAATCGCAGTCAAGTACTGGTTTATGTCAATAAAAAAGTCATAAAAATTAAATTTTATTTTCAAATGTAACGTTCAACATGTCTAGTACAACACAAATGTCATCCAAACTAGTTTAAAGCCCTTGTTTACAAATATAAACTCACAAGTATCAAAACCATACCATCTTATTCTGCAAGTATCAAAATGTTAATGCTAGAAAAATATGCCACTCCATTTCACACAACACTGACAAATGTGAGTGCTTCTGTGAAACGTATTATTATACATTGTTAGTTGCGAGTTTATACAGCTAATAAGGGCCTTCGAATAAAAATACTGACGTTATATTAATCTATATTGTCATACAAGTTTGATAACATAATAAGAAATCTGCGTTAAACTCTGCAAGTACTTGCAATTAGTAACTTACTTAAGTAACTTGCATGCCAGTGTAAATTGCATGCAAGATGTGTCTATTATTTTTATTTTATTTATTTGGGAAAATAAACAGTTTCCACGTGTCTCTAATGACGTTTTTCAATACACTTAGGAAGAAATAAATAAGTGTATCGAAAAAGTATTTTAAAAACATCATGCAATTAATGATTATGTCACTTAACTTACATGCAAGATGTGTCTACAATGTGGCCTACTTGCATGCAAGATGATGCAAGATTCTTGCAACTTGTGTGCTTTTTATGGCTTGAGTTGAATATAACTGATTTTTTACTAAACTTGTATGACTTATAATATTTAGATTATATTGTATTGTTATTTAGTTGAGTATTAATGTTGTCGTATTTACTACCTGTATATTCCCACTGTTGAGCAAAAGCCCTTTCATTTTCAGGTACCTATTTTGAATCCTCACAGGAGTGTAACCGATACTTTATTTAAAACAATTTTTTATCTTCTCGTAATTTAATATTTTTATTAAAATTAACTTTAAATAATTCATTAAATTCTAAAATGGTATTACAAAAGGTTGGTAGTTGTATTACCATGCCTGGTCAAAAACTCTCATCGACTTTTGTAATTGTTGACCCATAGCTCGATAGATGGCGCTGACATCCAGTTAGAAATCGCCATGGTTTCGTTACCGCAAATTGGTTAAGGTCTAGCTACAATAAGTTAGTTAATTAAGCCCTGGATGGAGGCTTTGATTTTAGAATTGAGGCCACTACAGGCAAGTCCGGTTAAGCAGCCGACAACCTCCTAGGTTGACCTGCGAAGGGCCACACATAAAAAAAACATCTTTTGTTTGATTCAGCCCGTCCCTTACTGCCCTTGCAAGAGTGCATTAAAAATAACTAGTCCGCCATCTTGGATGTTCCGCCATGTTGGATTTAAAATGACGTCACATAGCTAACCATACATTGTCATCCATACTAAACGTGTACACAAAATTTCAGCGACGCCCTAAGCCGAGGTTCGTACTCCACAAGGAGTGCCTGCAGGCGTGTAGTCGCTTTGTTTTAAGTGAGTTAAGAAAGTCTTGGCTGGGAGCTTTGATTTTCGAATTAAGGCCCCCACAGGCAAGTCCGGTTAAACAGTCGACAATCTCTTAGGTTGACATGCGAAAGGTCACACCCGAAAAAAATCATCATCATCTTCCCGCCCTTGTCCCGTGTTATTTGGGGTCGGCACAACACGTTTTTTTCTTCCATTCTGCCCTGACGTCATGCTATCACTAACTACCTTTTCTTTCATATCACTCTTCACACAATCCATCCATCTTTTCTTTAGTCTCCCTCTCCCTCTCCATCCATCCACATGTAAACTCATAACTCTTTTAGTAACATGCGTTTCATCCCTCCTCTTCACATGACCATACCAAGTCAAACGATTCCCTTTCAACTTTTCAGTCACTGGCGCCACTTTCAAACTTCCCCTAATATATTAATTTCTCACTTTATCCATTCTCGTCACACCACAAAAAAAAGTAATAACTGCTATGGATTAGTGTACGGTCACAAAATAGATAGGTACAGAAGTCAATATCATGTATGTACTTTACTTTTCGTACCTACGCTCGGCGATCGCGCTAGGGACAGCGCGTGGCGCCGAACCGTCCGAGTGCGACCAGGCGCGGTATTATTTAATTTATTTATTTATCAGGAACAATTTAAATAGTATGTGATACATTATTAATATTAATATACAATTCTAAAATTTAACATGCAATATAGGGACAAAATATAAAACTATTTACAAAATCGAAAATTGGAAATTTTCTTTTTTTTGAGAATTTACTACATATTATATCTATATATATACAAAATTTTATACAAAAACACTTAACTAATGAAAACTATATATGTATATACATTAACGGCTACTCCTAACTTAAATCCTCCTCCGCATCGCTGTCGACTGGAAGTGTGCCCAAAAGGCTGGCGGCATTGCCACGTTGTATGGCAATGCTTACTCTCTGACCAAGGTAAAAGCCAGCCCTTGGGTCACGCGAAGTGTCAACTAAGCGTTTGGATAGTTCTTTAAAAAGGGTATGAGCACTCGGACCCCACGGCCCAAGAGTTTCAACCCCAAACGGCTCAAAAATGTAAAACTACCGACGAGGTTGTTATATTTTCGACGCTTGAGGTTCTCCGTTAATGTATATATATAGTTTTAATTAGTTAAGTGTTTTTGTATAAAATTTTGTATATATGAAAATTGGAAATAATATTAAATTACAATTCGTCTAAAGAGTACATGACTCTCTCTAACAGAAATGCTATGAGCTTTGTCTTGAAAGAGCTAGTGTACAACAAATCTTTTAAATCCGCTGGCAGTTTATTAAACATTTGTACAGCTTGGTAATGAGGACTATGCTTGGCAATGTTAATATTAGGCACAATTTTATTTTTAAAGTCCTTTCTTCGAGTATTTTCTCTGGCTAGTCTATAGTCCTCAGATTCATATTCATGGACATATTTTTTAAAATTAACTGACAATCCTAGTACAGTTTTTTTTTTAGGGTGGAAAATCATCTTATGACAAATCTCGCTTTTGGGCGGAGCGGGAGATAGTGTTAGACTTTAACTAACTAAAAACCCACTCCTGTTCCTTCGTTGCCATCGTCCCAGGGCCCCGGGTTTCGTTTACACACTACCCATGGCCCCAGTAGGCTTCGACCCTGCTGGGCCCCTATGATTTGCTGACATCTCCCTGAGGCGCGCGTGGAACAATACGCGCCGTCGACGACTTGGTTTTAATTTCAACACGATACCTCCACGCGTTCCCAAGACAAAAGGTCTTGACAGACAGACAGACAGAAGAGCAACAAAGTGATCCTATAAGTTTGTCTATGGTTTTGACAAATGATTTTGGAGCGCGGCGTCAAGCGTCTGTCTATGGTTCATTATTTATTGCATTTATAAAAATGACAAATGTGTTAAAAAAAAAAAAACAAAATTGTGAAAAAAAAAATGTGAAAAAAATGATGATGATGTGTGTGTGATGTGTGTGTGTGTGTGTGTGCAAAGGTGTTAGACAAATAATTATAAAATTATTTGTCTAACACATGACATTAACATAATTTCACGCTTTTTACCCATGTTATGTATTTATTATTTTTCCAATGTTTGTATTTATAATTTTGTTTACATAGTTTATTTAACCTCCATGAGTATGACCGTGGCATCACCGAGGGCCCTAACAGAATACCAGCGCTGCGTTATTTATCATTTTAAATATCGCAGCATATGCTGATTTAGGCGCCTTTTTGGCCTTGCACAGATTTTAAAGTTATTTTTTTTTCCATACTTAAAATTCTACAGTATGTGTGAGGTACAAATAAACGCTTTATCTGTCTTTCTTTCTTATAAGGTTTCCGTATTTTTCTTTTGAGGTACGGAACCTTAAAAAAATCCAAACACTTTCTTTCTTTTATGAAACAAAACACTACGAAGCCGTCTGCTTGTCCCACAAAAGTAATGAAGGGTGATAATACGCACACGTATTACTCTTAATGTGGGGCCAGCGAGATATATAACCCACTTAGATCTGCCACGAGGTTGGATATGTTTGTTTTTCGACGCCACATTACTTTAGTGCCTGCAAAAGAATTTCTTTTATTTCGTCACTTTCTGTCCCCCGCGGTTTTACTTGCTCCTATTACCGTATATTTAGGGTTCCGTACCTCACAAGGAGTTGAGTACCGGACGTCGCGGATGGTTTTTTTTTTATTGGGTGGGAAAATCATCTTATGACAAAACCCGCTCTTGGGCGAAGCGGGAGATAGTGTCAGACTTTTACTGACTAAAAACCCACTCCTGTTCCTTCGTTGCCTTCGTCCCAGGGCCCCGGGTTTCGCTTTCACACTACCCGTGGGGACGCCACGGATGTTCAGCCAGTACTATTAATTTGATTTTAATGAGTATCTAAATAAGGTTGAGTTAGAAGTGAGGTATATTTATCATAACAGATAGAAGTAACAGACATTTACAAATAATAATAATAATAATAATTTGTTTGTTTGTACTACAATTTAAATAAATTAGTACACAGTTATTGTATTACTTGTACATAATAGCAAATTTAAAATGTGAACTGCTGCCTCCTAAACTAGGCTGTGTTTTAGGAGCCAATGTTCCTCCAGCAATAATTCGATTATAACATACATTTATTACGTTCCATCATCGGACCACCAGGCGTACGGCTACGCGCCACCGGTACATGGTGGACATTCCACCTATACGCACAAAACATTTTGGGAACACATTTATTGTGCGTACAGCTAAAGAGTGGAATTCCTTGCCGGAATGTGTGTTTCCTGATAGCTACAACCCGGAAATCTTTAAGTCAAGAGTGAATAGGTTACTTCTAGGTAAGCGCGTTCCATCGTCGACCGCCTCATCGCTTTCCATCAGGTGAGATGGTGGTCAAGCGAGAACCTATCCAGAATAAAAAAAAAAAAAAAAAATACAACATTGCAAGTAGGTGTTAATTATAAAATAAAATCATAATATAATACAATAAATCATTTAAATTGATTATAAGAATTATTATTATAATTAGTTTAACCATTGTTCCTACCAACTTATTTTATCTGTTACTTTAATGCATAGCATAGCATAGCATAGTCGGCCTTATAATGTTCCCACTGTTGGGACTCAGGCCTCCTCTCTAGGAGAGGGAACGGGCCGTAATCCACCACGCGGGCCAGTGCGGGTTGGTGAATGTCACATGTCTTCGAATTTTTGGTTCTAGGACATGCCGGTTTCCTCACGATGTTTTCCTTCACTGTTTTGAGAGCAGTGGTGATGAAATAAATTACACAAAGTAATGCGCCTGGCTGGGTTTGAACCCGCAACCTACAACTCGTAAGTCGGGGCCGTTACCACTCGGCCACCACTGCTCTGCTCTCTCTGCTTACTTTAATAACAGACCCTCAAACACTGTTACCGCGGCTGTTAATGTTATTCATGGTACCAGTCCCCACACATACAGACTGTTAGTTGTTACCGCATTTTACTACGTACGGCTGTTACTTCGTTACACATACATACTCATTCTCTCTTTTCCTCATTATAGAATGACCTTTAAAAAGAGACACACCTATTATTTATTTCGTAATATGTATTATTAAGATTATAATAATATTTATTACGTATTTTCGACTTTAAATAGAAAATCAAAAAGTAGATATTCAATTGAGATTTAAATACGTATACGTAGAAAAATAATAGGTTGTTATTAAATAACAGATACTTGGATCTGTTATTTTTATGGAACAGTAACAGTGATAACAGATATCATATTTAAGCTGTTATAACTCATCTCTAGGTTGAGTGTGAAATAAAATACCCGAGTACTAGATACTGATCTAACTTTATCCGTATATTGAACTCTATTGACAGGACCCTAACTAAACGGCGGAGAATCTTAACACCGACTTCTAGTTCGACGTCAACGACATCTAGTTAGGCAATGTGTAACTAATACATTTTTGTTTTATGAACTTAAATCTTGAGAGACAAATCTGCATGGTTCTCATGTGATTTGACCATTACATATTAACTGTATGGACTTTAAAAGAGACTTTGACCCCTGAGTTTGTTTCGGTGTTTCTTCTCAGGGTAGTCAGCTAGGAAACACCGGCCTCATCTAGTTTAAAAGGACGAAAAAAAAAATTTACGTGTAAAAGTGTTTTTTTAAACCTTCTTACAAAATAAATATCATTTATCACTTGGTGAGCGTATTTTAAAGTCACCCAAAGGGCAATGGAAAGGGCTATGCTCGGAGTTTCCTTGCGTGATCGAATCAGAAATGAAGATATCCGCAGGAGAACCAAGGTTGCCGACATAGCACGAAGAATCGCCAAACTTAAGAGGCAATGGGCAGGGCACATTGCTCGCAGAACGGATGGCCGTTGGGGCCGAAAGGTTCTGGAGTGGCGACCGCGTACCGGAAGACGCAGTGTTGGAAGGCCCCCTACAAGGTGGACCGATGACCTGGTGAAGGTTGCGGGAATCCGATGGATGCGAGACGCACAGGACCGTCCATTGTGGCGACACTTGGGGGAGGCCTATGTCCAGCAGTGGACGTCTATCGGCTGAAATGATGATGATGATGATGATGAGCGTATTTTGAACATGCATGTTTCTAAACATACCGCCCACCAAGGACGTTACTGAAGGAATGTTCTTAGTGGGCGGTATGTTGTACATCAAATTAATAGTACTGGCCGACCATCCGCCGGGTCCGGTACTCAACACAAGGAAAAAAACGGAACCCTTATAGGATCACTTTTTTTTCCGTCCGTCTGACTATCTGTCAGACCCTTTATATCTAGAACGCGTGGACCTATTGAGTTGAAATTAAAACCATATACTTAAATTGGCGGTCCCTTGAAGCTGTTAAACTTCTAAGTTAACTTGGCTAGGGAGGCTGATTTTTTTGTGGGGGATATCGGCTACCGGTTTTTTCTTTTTTTTTTTTCTTGAAATAAATTATTTTTCTTTCTTTCTTTTGGGCGGAGCGAGAGAGCGTATCGGACTTTTACTTACTAAAACCCACTATTACCCCTCGCAGACTTCGACCCTACTAGGCCTGTACGGTTTTGCTGACGTTTTGGCCTTGAAACGACCAGTCCTGTGCGACTCGCAGGTCTCACCAGGTCATCGGTCCACTATGAGGGCTTTCCAACGCTGCGACTAACAGTGCGCACTCGCCATTCCAGAACGTTTCGGCCCCATCGGCCATCTGTTTTGTTCTGTGGACAAAGAAAGAAAGAAAAACAATTTGTTTACGCGAAATGACGCAATCTCAAAACTAGGTAACAAACATAATCAATTGATAGGGAAGATATGCGTCACATCCGCGCAAAACGGCCGAACGCTCAGCATGAAGCTGCAGCCTCACGCATAAAGCAATGCGCTCTGTTCGGCGAAAAGAATAGAATAGAATAGTATTTATTCGATACAGGCAATACAATAGGCAACAACACAAAAATAAGTACAGATTTACAATATAGTTGCGCTGAGCGTGCCCGAACCGAAAAGGTCGCCAGCTCAGCAATTGCTGGGCGTCAGACACCCAGCGCTGATTTTCAGCTGGCACCCCGCAGTGAAGCACGGATGATGGTAAATAAAATATAACATATACATAAACCTATATAAATATAACCCTTACTTAAACTAAAAAATTGATACAAGTGTATTTGTGTGATAATTTTGCTTTTTGTCAAAGTCAAAGTCAAAAGTTTTTTATTTCACATAGGCCTACGCAGGCCCTAATAAAACGTCAGAAGCTAGTGCACGGTCCCAAATTGGTCGTTTCCTATGGAAAAGAACCGGCAAGAAACTCCATGGTTACTTTTTTTTTTTTAATTGTTGTTACAATATTTCCATATTACAGCATAAATAGATATTATGTAAGGACAGTGTAGACTGGTTAATATTGCACTAAAAAGTACAATAAAAATAATTATAATAAAAAGTAACCTAAGAATTCGCGGAGTCTACAGTGTTCTCAAATTCACATTATAAAAAAGAGGCTTTATAAATAAAATAAGAAAAATAAATAATTACAATTATTAATAAATTATACGTTAACTAAATACGTAATAATAATAAAAAAATACCGTGGCATATAGTATAAATTTGTAAATAAATTAGCATATGCCACGGTAGTTACAAACTATCTTGCTCACTATTCCCACAATATTTAACAATAATATAATGTCAGGCGACGCGACGATCACCGTGATGACGCATAAACGAGACAGACTCCGTTGCTCGGCAATCAGCTGCCACCTACCACCAAAGATGGTGTCGGTGCAACACGTTTTTTTCTTCCATTCTATCCTGTCAACCGTCATACTATCACTAACTTCCTTTTCTTTCATATCACTGTTCACACAATCCATCCATCTTTTCTTTGGCCTCAAATCCACTTGTATACTTATAACTCTTTTAGTAACATGCGTTTCATGTCTCCTCTTTACAAGACCATACCAAGACAAACGATTCCCTTTTAAACTTTTCAGTCACTGGCGCCACTTTCAAACTTCCTCTAATATATTCATTTCTCACTTTATACATTCTCGTCACACCACACATCCATCTCAACATTCTCATCTCCATGCAATCTTTTCTCATCCGTCTTTTTCACAGCCCAACATTCTGATCCATACAGTATGACAGGTCTTATTACGGACTTGTAGATCTTACCCTTCAACTTCGGTGAACATACATTTAAAAAATTACATTCAGCCGAACACAGAACCTCCTTCTTTTTGAAGTCGGTATGATTTTCCCACCTAAAAAAAACCACACATCCATCTCAACATTCTCATCTCCGCTACATGCAATCTTTTCTCATCCGTCTTTTTCATAGCCCTAGGTATACCAAAATAAAGTAAATATCCACTCAATTTAAGTAAAAATAAGTCGAAACCAACGAGAGACTCGACGCTTTATTTTCCCCATAAAATACGAATTTTTACGGCGTTTTTATGACCCAGGTAGAAACGTTAACCATGGTAGTTTTGTCATAAATCATGTACAGAACATCGTTTCATACTATTTTGACGATAATATTGACAAACCTGTTGAGAAAACATGACTATATTTATATTGCTGACATATATGGCTTTTTACGATTTAGCATAGCACAGCATAATCAGCCTTTTAATGTTCCCACTGCTGGGACTAAGGCCTCCTCTCTAGGAGAGGGAATGGGCTGTAATCCACCACGCGGGCCCAGTGCGGATTGGTGAATGTCACATGTCTTCGAAGTTTTGTTTCTAGGACATGCCGGTTTCCTCACGATGTTTTCCTTCACCGTTTTGAGAGCAGTGGTGATGAAATAAATTACACGAAGTAATGCGCCTGGCTGGGTTTGAATTCGCGATCTACAACTCGTAAGTCGGGACCGTTACCACTCGGCCACCACTGCTCTCAAGTAAACATTTATCAATTAAAATTAAGTCACTTTTCCAATCTGTCTGTTCATCCGCTATTTCCTTCAAAACGACGCAACGGATTTTGATGCAGTTTTGTACTAAGATAGAAAAATAAACGGGGAAGGTCTATGTGTATAATTTGCACCCGAGCAAGCCCGGGGCGGGTCGCTAGGTTAGAAATAAAAACAAATGGCAACGAAGAACGTTTTCTTAGAGAATAATGAGAATTTGATGAGACTTCTTACTTCCGATTCTAAAAACATTTCTCTTCGTCCGCCATTTTGGTGCGAGCTTGAAATTTTCCTGCTTTAATTAGGGTTCCGTACCCCAAAAGGATATGGAACCCTTATAGGATCACTTTGTTGTACGTCTGTCTGTCTGACAAGACCCTTTTATGGAACGCGTGGAGGTATCAAGTTGAAATTAAAACCATACACTCAAGTCTACGGTCCCTTGAAGCTTTGAAAAAATCAAACTTCTAAGTTAACGAAAAAAAAGATACGGCCGTTTATGTTGCGAAAACCGTATATTTCGGCACTTTCAAAGAAATCAATATTCCTAGGGTACCCGTTGACCTTGAATCCTGAAATAAAATCCTGAAATTTCAGGATTCAAGGTCAACACCTTGAATCCTGAAATTTAAGTATAGGAAAAATATTGAAAACTAAATTTCTAGTTACGTCACAAACAAAAACTTTTCTTGCGATTCGAAAAATCTTCGTAACTCAATTCGGGAATTAAACTGTTTCCATAGGTAAGTTTGTACAGAACCCTTAGTTCGCAAGTCCGACTAGCACTTGCCCGGTTTTTTGGGGTTCCGTAGCCAAATGGCAAAAAAACGGAACCCTTATAGGTTCGTCATGTCTGTCTGTCCGTCCGTATGTCACAGCCACTTTTTTCCAAAACTATAAGAACTATACTCTTGAAACTCGGTAAGTAGATGTATTCTGTGAACCGCATTAAGATTTTGATACAAAAATAGAAAAAAAAACAATAATTTTTGGGGGATCCCCGTACTTAGAACTAAATCTCAAAAATTTTTTTTTTCGTCAAACCCATACGGGTGGGGTATCTATGGATAGGTCTACAAAAATGATATGGAGGTTTCGAATATCATTTTTTTCTTAACTGAATAGTTTGCGCGAGAGACACTTCCAAACTGGTAAAATGTGCTCTGTAACTTCTAAAATAAGAGAATGATAATACTAAAAAGAAATATATGATGTACATTACCATGCAAACTTCCACCGAAAATTGGTTTGAACAAAATCTAGTAAGTAATTTTTTTTAATACGTCATAAATCCTAAACCGCAATTTACCTTTCAAGTTTGTACGGAACCCTCAGTGCGCGAGTCGGACTCGCACTTGCCCAGTTTTTTTTTATTGTATACTAGTTTTCACCAGCAGTTTGGCCCACGTTATCATCAGTTCAGCCGAAAGACGTCCACTGCTAGATATATACAACCAACGATCCTTTGCGTCTCACATCCATCGTATTCCCGCAGCTCTCACCAACGGGGTTACCATGACGTTCAAAGTAAGATTGTTTCATTCTTATTTCAGTGTGGGTAAGAGACAGAGCTATACAGGTTGTCTAGCGCCATCTCTTAACCACACTGGAACTAAGAATGAAACAATCTTAGAAAAGGTCTTGTTATTATTTAAGTAAAGTCTCAATAAATAATATTTATAAACAGCAAAGTTATTAGCGTTTGTTTATATCCCAAAATGTCACTCAATTTATGGAAATATTGTACAGGCTATTGATTATGAATAAATAAATGACGATCAAAATGGAAAAACAATGCGTGTAATTTCCTAGTAGCAATTGTTATGAATGATTGATTCTGTTATGAATTTACCAATTATGACAAATTTTCGTGGACAATTTTGGGGTTTCATTTTTTTTTTTACTTTTGACTACACAATATGATCAGTAACGAGTATGGATAGAGCCCTATTTTTTTCTGTACTAATTAAAAAACTCGGCAAACGCGAGTCGGACTCGCGCACTGAGGGTTCCGTACAAACTTGAAAGGTCAATTGCGGTTTACGATTTATGACGTATAAAAAAAAACTACTTACTAGATCTCGTTCAAACCAGTTTTCAGTGGAAGTTTGCATGGTAATGTACATCATATATATTTTTTAGTTTTATCATTCTCTTATTTCAGAATTTACAGGGGGGGCACACATTTTACCACTTTGGAAGTGTCTCTCGCCCAAACTATTCAATTAAGAATAAAATGATATTAAAAACCTACTATCATTTTTGAAGACCTATCCATAGATACCCCACGTATATATCCACGTATATAGGTATAGTTCTTATAGTTTCGGAAAAAAGTGGATGTGACATATGGACGGACAGACAGACATACATGACGAATCCATAATCTGCCATTTGGTTACGGAACCCTAAAACCCTATTTTTTAATTAGTAGAAGTATTATTATTAGCGGAAATTATACTTTAAAAATATTTATTACGTGCGGGAATCGAACCTGCAAGACACATCACAGCAGCCAATCGATGCCGTCAAAGTAGTTCACCCATATTTTGCGGGTCAATAACTGGGTAACAATCTAGACTGCATGCTTCTGAAAGTTAATTTCCTGGAAGATTGGCTACAGTTTCACTCCTATGTCACGAGGCTCAAACATCACCTGGTCAACCTTTTGATTACCCGACTGCATCAGAAGGAGGGTTTTTTTAGTTGGGAATATCATCTAATGACAAATCCCGCTCTTGGGCGTAGCGGGAGATAGTGTAGGCTTCGACCCTGCTGGGCCCCTACGGTTTGCTGACATCTCCTTGCACCGTCAACGACTTGGCCTCGGTTTTGATTCTGAAAGGAAGACTCGGACCTGGTACGAAAGGCAACGAAGGAACAGCAGTGGGTTTTTAGTCAGTAAAAGTCTGACACTATCTCCCGCTCTGCCCAAGAGCGGGGGACGTCATAAGATGACTTTCCCAATGAAAAAAAAACTGTTTGGGGCCGAACCGAACCCTGAAAAACAAAGAGAAAAAGAAAAAAATAAAAAGTCTATCTATCTATCTCGTGGTGTCGTAAGAAAGAAAAAAAAACGTTTATTCGTACCTCACACATACATTAGAATTACTTAAGCATTGCCATACAACGTGGCAATGCCGCCAGCCTTTTGGGTACACTTCCAGTCGACAGCGTTGCGGAGGAGTTTTATGACGCCATATTTTAGCTAGTAGTTTTTGCTTTTAATGTATATATATAGTTTTAATTAGTTAAGTGTTTTTATTGAATTATTTCTAAATATTTATTGTTAAAAAATATTTTAAATAAAAATATAGATTTCATACTGTATTAAATAAAAAACTTTTTACAAAAAAAATATAACCGACTTCACTAAAAACTACACTATAAAAAGATCAAAATAAATTTAATTTCGGAAGTCGGTGTTTCTCGGTATTATTTGTAACTTATTTAACGGAAAAAGTTTTTTATTTCACACTTTTTAGTAGCGATACACTTATAAACAGACATCAAATGTAACTTTTTGACTGTAAATGCTTAAGTTCTCAATGAAAATACCAAAGTCATTATATCATCATTATATACCTATAATATTTGAGGAGTTCCCTCGATTTCGCCAAGATTCCATCATCAGATCTCGATTTGGTGACTATGGGACCATTCGAGAAGCATACCCTTTCCAACAAACAAAGAATTTTTCAAATCGGTTGGCAAGCGACGAAGTTATGCGAGAACAAACATAAAAAAAATACAAACATCCGAATTGAGAACCTCCTCCTTTTTTAGAAGTCGGTTAAAAAAAAAAGTATGAAGAAAAAGAAAAGTGGTTGTTAGTGGTTGTCGCATGAGCAGTGACCCTTATGTCATATTTAGACGTAACGCGTGGTAATAGGAAGACATTATATTTTAATGAGGGCGTATAAAACTTAATAACAGTTAAAAATGACGCCATGATTGTTATAATTATGAAGATAATTATAGGGTTATTTGTGTCTTGTTCTAAGTGTTGTTTATAAACCGGCCAAGAGAGAATCGGACTCGAAAATGAAGGGTTTCTTATTTATTATTTATTTATATATACTTTATTGCATACCAAGTTACAGATTTACAAATTGAATTGTAATACAATATAAAATATACAATTGGCGGCCTTATCGCACTCGGCGATTTTTTCCAGGCAACCCAGAATGGATAGAGATTGCCTGGATACAAAATGGGGGTTTCGTAGTTATAAACCAAAAATAAATACATAAATTTCCAGTTTTCAGATTTATTCCTATATCTGTGCTATAAGACCTTGCTTTATGCCAAATTTCAGGATTCTAGGTCAACGGAAAGTACCCTATGATTTTGATCTCCTTGAGAGTGTCGAAATATACGTTTTTTGCGACATAAACGACCGTATCTTTTTTTTTCGTTAACTTAGAAGTTTGATTTTTTCACAGCATCAAGAGACCGCAGACTTGAGTATATGGTTTTAATTTCAACTCGATACCTCCACGCGTTCCTGAGATTAAGGGTCTTGACAGACTGGCAGACAGACAGACGGACAACAAAGTGATCCTATAAGGGTTCCGTTTTTTTCCTTTTTAGGTACGGAACCCTAAAAAAAAGGATGACTTTTTAATCATAGTTTAAATTATATTTATCAGCCTAGCACAGTCACTTAGATCAGTTCAAAAGGTAGTAATGCGAAGTGGGTTAAAAATGTGTTCCCTACGTGGAAGGGTGAGGTGACCCCCACCCGCCACCCCACCAGGGTAGGGCAACATCGTAAATTTTACTAATTATAAACGCGACCTATATATTGTGCCCGACGAGGGTCATTCTCATACGGTTTAATTATAAGTTTGTTTTTTTTTTTTGGTACAATCTTTTTTTTGAGATGTTTTTTTTTTTGTTCAACCGGTAAATGATAATTTTCTTAGCGTAATAATTTGTTGAGCAGTTGTGGCCGAGTGGAAACTTCCTCGACTTACGAGTTCAAACCCAGCCAGGCGCATTACTTTGTGTAATTTATTTCATCACCACTGCTCTCAAAATGGTAAAGGAAAACATCGTGAGGAAACCGGCATGTCTTAGAACCAAAAATTCGAAGACATGTGACATCCCTCAACCCGCACTAGGCTCGCGTGGTGGATTACGGCCCATTCCCTCTCCTAGAGAGGAGGCCTGAGTCCCAACAGTGGGAACATTATAAGGCCGACTATGCTATATGCTATAATAATTTGTTAAAGAAGAAAGCTTGTATTATTTTAAATTCTAAAAATGTTTTTCAATTTAATGTGCTCTTTATTTTTATGGTGTATTTGGAGCTAACCGACCCTTACCTCAAGCACTAGTGGCAGTCAAGCCAGGGGCGTCGACTCTGTGGGTGCTCGGGAAGAGCGTGTCAGACTTTTACTGACTAAAAGTGCACCTCTGTTCCTTCAGTTGCCCTTTGTGTTTTAAGAACACGGGTATCTATTTCAGAAGTTGACCCATGGCCCCAGTAGGCTTCGACCCTGCTGGGCCCCTACGGTCTTGCTGACATCTCTTTGAGAGCTATTTGATTACCCACATCTAAGTTTATGATACAAAATTATCAGATAGTTATCGCCCCCACCCACCTCCACCCTCACCCTCTCCTCTATAAAATAATTTAATTATTCATAGTCCCAAACCTCATAAGTCTCTAACCAAAAATTTATGAAACAAAAAAAAAATTAATTAAACAAAAAAAATGAGAATAACCCTCTTAGTTAAAATTATAAATTACTTAACTGGGCGTGCCTGCGTGATACAGACGTGTTAACTTTGAACTGACAGACATAATTATTATATGTTACCATGGGTACAGTTTAAAAAATATTTCGATCGATAAAATTTAATTTTTGCAATAATTCTTTTTCGTTTTTAAACTCTGACGTGAAAAAGTTTTATAAAAAAAAAACTGGGTAAGTGCGAGTCGGACTCACGCTCTGAGGGTTTCGTACACACTTATGTGATTACTTCAATTCCTGAATGTAGTCTCGTAGAATTTCCGGATCGCAAAAAAGTTTTTTTTTTTTGTGACGTTAACAAAAATTTACTGTTTTTTAGATTTATTCCTGGTACGAAAGGCAACGAAGGAACAGGAGTGGGTTTTTAGTCGGTAAAAGTCTGACACTATCTCCCACTTCGCCCAAGAGCTGGAGATGTCATAAGATGACTTTCCCAACGGAAAAAAAATAAAAACAATAACTTTGTAGCCAAGTCTTGACTTCCAAACCCCTAGGTTTTCCAGGGTACCTTTAAGTCAAGAATGAGTACTATATTCAGGTGTGGGGTCCAATTTAAATTTGTATACAATCTTTTCTAGGACAGCTAGGGAGTAAAATTCCCTACCATGTTTCTTTTTAGCTCTTATGGTTATTTTTAGGCAAGTGTGCTCTATCGTCTACCATCGCTTAGCGTAGCTTAGTCGGCCTTATAATGTTCCCACTGCTGGGACTCAGGCCTCCTCTCTAGGAGAGGGAATGAGCCGTAAATCCACCACGCGGGCCCAGTGCGGGTTGGTGAATGTCACATGTCTTCGTGTTTTTGGTTCTAGAACATGCCGGTTTCCTCACGATGTTTTCCTTCACCGTTTTGAGAGCAGTGATGATGAAATAAAATTACACAAACTAATGCGCCTGGCTGGGTTTGGACCCGCGATCTACGACTCGTAAGATTATATCAATAACTAGCGACCGGAGGTGAAATAAATATTATAGTATTTATTCGATGCAGGCAATACAACAGGCAACAACACAAAAAAAAGTACAGATTTACAATATAGTTGCGCTGAGTATGCCCGAACCGAAAGGGTCGCCAACTCAGCAATTGCTGGGTGTGAGACACCCAGCTTTGATTTTCAGCTATGCAATGCAACAACCAATGGCAATTCATAGCAATGCTGATACTTAATATGCTACAGAATGTCTTTATAAACAAATACAACGTTCACAGCTTTTTTGTCATTAGACGATACAAACATGTTTTCTTTAGATGTTACTCTTGAAAATGTGACCTATAATTGGCCATGTGAAAAACACTCAACGCTTAAATCTAAGCCTGCAACGTTGAAAGTTTGACCTTGCGATTTATTGATGGTCATTGCAAAAGATATTTTTACCGGAAATTGTAGGCGCTTAAATGCTATGTCCCTGCATTTTAAATCTGTAATATCTTTGAAAATATTCATTTAAATTACATGATGTAAAAGGCCATATTGATCTATATTAAATGCTCAATGTATTTAAGGTACCTAATTAAATATGGATTAATGCTGTATTGCTTAAAATCGTTTCGTAAACAAGCCATTATTTCTCACCAAAAGTGAAAAATGGTTATTGTGGGCTATCCCTAAAAGATAGACATATACCATCGTCGACTTTTCTGTAGACCTTTTTATGGTGTACAATACTGTAGTACATTATTTTGAACTATCTCGTAGGGTTCAGCCATCGTTGCAATGTAAGCACAAAAAAAAATTTTTTTATTTACGACATCATATTAGAAACCTCTAAAATCATCTGAGTTTCTCTTCTATATTATGCATGTATTATACATATAAACTTATCTCTTGAATTAGTCTATCTATTAAAAAAAACCGCATCAAAATCCGTTGCGTAGTTTTAAAGGTCTAAGCATACATAGGGACAGACAGCGGGAAGCGACTTTGTTTTATACTATGTAGTGATATTATTATGAAATAAAAAAATTAAAAAAATAATAATATATTTATTTGTGAACATAGGGTGTGGTTAAAGATGTTATACAAAAATATATGTCCCAACAATGTCCCGCCAGAAGGCATTCAAATATTATCAATACTGTAATGATTCGAATTTGTAATATTTATAAATTGCAAAATCATCATCATCTTCCTGCCCTTGTCCCATCTTATTTGGGGTCGGCGCAACACGTTTTTTTCTTCCATTCTATCCTGTCAACCGTCATACTATCACTAACTTCCTTTTCTTTCATATCACTGGTCACACAATCCATACATCTTTTCTTTGGTCTCCCTCTCCCTCTCCACCCATCCACATGTATACTCATAACTCTTTTAGTAGCATGCGTTTCATCTCTCCTCTTCACATGACCATACCAAGACAAACGATTCCCTTTCAACTTTTCAGTCACTGGCGCCACTTTCAAACGTCCCCTAATATATTCATTTCTCACTTTATCCATTCTCATCACACCACACATCCATCTTAACATTCTCATCTCCGTAACATGCAATCTTTTTTCATCCGTCTTTTTCACAGCCCAACATTCTGATCCATACAGTATGACAGGCCTTATCATAAATTGCAAAATGATAATTAAAATACAATAATCATTAAAAATAAAATGTCAACAATTAAAATAAAGTCTAACTAGTCACAGTTTAATTCACAACTAATGCATATCACATTCAAATAAAATAAAGTAATTACTACTGCGAAACTTTCTAGCCAAATTGAACAAGCGCAAAAACAGAAACCTTAAAAATATTTTTTGTTTTGTCGAATACACCCCGAAATTTCAGACATGCAACGAAATATACACTACGAAGCCTATCAAAAATTCAAACCTGCATCCCTGCCTACAATATACACACAGCTAGCGTGTATACAAAAGCTCTTTAGCGAGCAACAGATAGATAGAGGTCTACCCGTGTAGGTACGTAAAGACTACGAAGATCGATACTATTCGCGGGGCGACCACGCTGGGCCATGCTAGGCTATTGTTTTATTTTATGAAAGTGGATTTCATGTGCATGTTTCAACAGAATTTTGCTATTAGCTTTGAGTGATACTGCCTTATTTATTTGTTTTATTTTATTTTAAACTTCATGCAACATAAAGTACAAAGGCGGATTTAATGCCTTAGGCATTCTCTACCAGTCAACCTAGGGTGGTGAAGAGACCATATGGTAGGTGCATAAAAATGAAATTTTACACGAAAAACAAGATTAAAAAAAAATGTATACATATAATTAAAATGCACATACATATATATATGCCTTGACCAACACGTAGTTGTATGTCATTTTTAACTGACTACAAAAAAAAGGAGGAGGTTATCAATTTGGTTGTATTTTTTATTAGCTTTTGCCCGCGACTTCGTCCGCGTAGAAGTCTAAAATGGGTTTTATTAGGTTTTTTGAGATACGAAAATATGAAATGTTATTTATTATCTTCGTCGTGTGTGATAGTCCATTGAATTGTATGGCGAGCGATATTGTGTTTTAAGATAAAAATATTATACTTATCAAACAAGTAAAACGTGTTGTATACATATCAATTAAATTAGGGTTCCGTAACCAAATAGCATAAAAAGGGAACTCTTATGAATTCGTCATGTCTGTCTGTCTGTCCGTATTTCCGTATGTCACAGCCACTTTTTTCCGAAACTATAAGAACTATACTGTTGAAAGTTGGTAAGTAGATGTATTCCGTGAACCGCATTAAGATTTTGACACAAAAATAGAAAACAAAAAAAAATGGGTGTTCCCCATACATAAAACTGAAACTCAATTTTTTTTTTTTCAAACCTCTACGTGTATGGTATCTATAGATAGGTCTTCTAAAATGATATTGAGGTTTCTAACATCATTTATTTCTAAACTGAATAATTTGCGCGAAAGACACTTCCAAAGTGGTAAAATGCGTCCCCCCCGCTGTAACTTCTAAAATAAGAGAATGATAAAACTAAAAAAAAATATATGATGTATATTACCATGCAAACTTCCACCGAAAATTGGTTTGAACGAGATCTAGTAAGTAGTTTTTTTTAATACATCATAAATCGTAAACCGCAATTTACCTTTCAAATTTTTACGGAACCCTCAGTGCGCGAGTCCGACTCGATAACAAAAAAGATCAGAAACTTCATCAAACCTTTCCAAAATCAATTAAAACCTTCGCTAAATGATAAATGATATTTATTTTGTAAGTAGGTTTAAAAAAACACTTTTACACGTCAATTTTTTTTGTCATTTTAAACTAGATGAGGCCGGTGTTTCCTAGCTGACTACCCTGAGAAGAAACACCGAAACAAACTCAGGGGTCAAAGTCTCTTTTAAAGTCCATACAGTTAATATGTAATGGTCAAATCACATGAGAACAGTGCGCTATCACTGCTACCTTAAACAACAACACATAAAAGAAATTTTTAATGAAAAAGCGCCAATCACTACGTTAAGCTGTTTAAATATCTATAGAAATTTATGTGACAGTCCACAATACCCGGCTCGTATGAATATTGACCGAAAAAGCATAGAGCAAGTAACGAATAGACAGACAAACAATCCATCTGCAGTGTTGGGCTAAAAGTTTATTTATTTATTTTATTTATTTATTAAATAAACACACTATCTTTACAGGCTGAATCTAATACGATAGTGGTTGCCAAACCAAAAAAAAATTGAAAAAAAAGTCATCATCTTACACTTTTGCCTAAAAATCTAAAACAACACTATTCATCATCATCATCATCATCATTTCAGCCGAAAGACGTCCACTGCTGGACATAGGCCTCCCCCAAGTGTCGCCACAATGAACGGTCCTGTGCGTCTCGCATCCATCGTACTCCCGCAACCGTTACCAGGTCATCGGTCCACCTTGCAGGAGGCCTTCCAACGCTACGTCTTCCGGTACGTGGTCGCCATTCCAGAAACCTTTCGGCCCCAACGGCCATCCGTTCTGCGAGCAATGTGCCCTGCCCATTGCCACTTAAGTTTGGCGATTCTTCGTGCTATGTCGGTGACCTTGGTTCTCCTGCAAACAACTGTACTACTAACTATAAAAATAAAAGAAGTACATAACAAATAAAATAAAATAAAACTCAACGTTAGACTATATGTGAATAAAATATAACATCAGACTTAGTACAGTAATTAATATTTAAATATAACTAACAAAATTTGTGTGTAAAAAAAAATGTGTGTGTGAAACTAATGTTTTTCGTTTGATTAATGATTGATGAGAAAGAAATAAATTATTGAATTTAATCATGACTGACATGACATTAAAACTAATCAATGATCAATCATGACTTATAATTGATTTTTTTAGTCATAATTATGATTAAATTTTTTAGCCATGATGAAATCAATCATGACTATATAAATCATGGCTTAATCAAACATAACTAAATTAATCAATTAATTGAAAAATTTGTTGCTTGACCCAACACTGCCCATCTGTGCCTTTCCTTAATTATTTATGTACACAAATAGAAACAAAAAAGATAATCTAATATATTTAAATCTTGTGCTTGTTATTAAACTATGATTTTTTTATGTATATATAAGAGCAGTGCTACCCCAGTGGTAACGCTTCACTTTGTATAATTTATTTCATCACCACTGCTTTCAAAACTGTCAAGGAAAACGTCGTGAGGAAACCGGCATGTTCTAGAACCAAAACATTCGAAGATATGTGACATCCACCAACCCGCACTGGCCGCGTAGTGGATTACGGCCCATTCCCTCTCCTAGAGAGGAGGCCTGAGCCCCAGTAGTGGAAACATTATGAGGGTGATTATACTATTAATATTTTATGTATGTTTGTAGGTCTGGAAATAGGTCGTCGGCCATTTTTAACCCTACTACCTATATTGTTTTCTTTGATAATTTATATGGCAGAAAAATGTTTACCTAGTCAGTTTCTAGTCTATTAAATAAAAATTTCGTGTCTTGTGTTTGTTAACCAAGTCATTTCGACACGGCTTGACGGACTTTTATGATTTTTTTTAATGTATAGTTGGTAATTCAGAAAATAGATTAGGTTATAGGTTATCTATATATATATACTAGCTTTTGCCCGCGGCTTCGCTCCCGTCTATATTCTACTACTCTACCCTACTCTACCCTACTCTACTCTACCCTACTCTACCCTACTCTACCCTACTCTACCCTACTCTACCCTACTCTACCCTACTCTACCCTACTCTACCCTACTCTACCCTACTCTACCCTACTCTACCCTACTCTACCCTACTCTACCCTACTCTACCCTACTCTACCCTACTCTACCCTACTCTACCCTACTCTACCCAACTCTACCCTACTCTACCCAACTCTACCCTACTCTACCCTACTCTACCCTACTCTACCCTACTCTACCCTACTCTATCCTACTCTACCCTACTCTACCCTACTCTACCCTACTCTACCCTACTCTACCCTACTCTACCCTACTCTACCCTACTCTACCCTACTCTACCCTACTCTACCCTACTCTACCCTACTCTACCCTACTCTACCCTACTCTACCCTACTCTACCCTAATCTACCCTACTCGATAAAATGTATCCTATGTCCGTCCGTCGGTTCTCAGCTACTTCCCCACCAATTTTCAGCAAAATCGGTTGAGCAGTTCTTGAGTTAAAAATAGTGTAACTAACACGACTTTCTTTTATATATATAGATATATTTATTTATCGTTTATTTCAGACATTATTTAACCCATAGCAATATAAAATAAAAAAATATAAGTTAACTTTATAAGTTATTAAAACATTGATAAAATTATTGATAAATTATTAAATTACATTAATAAATAAATTAGTAAAATTATTGTAAATTATTTTTATGGCCATTGAATAGCATCAATAAATCAACAAAGTTTAAAATAATTATTATATAAAAGAAGAAACTTACTGACTGACATATCAACGCACAGCCAAAACTACTGGGTCTAGAAACGTGAACTTTTGCACAAAACTTACTTATATGATGTAGGCGATCACTAAGAGAGGATTTTCCATAATTTACTCCCTAAGGGGATGAAACGGGGTTCAAAATTTATATGGAAAAACGCGACTTTCACGCAAGCGGGTTATAGGCTATTTTTTACAACTCACTCCTCCTCACTTTTTTTCTTTCATAATTTATATGGCAAAATAATGTTCATTTTAAAGACGTATGATTTCTACAAACCCGCACTGGGCTCGCGTGGTGAATTGTGGGCTATTTGAGAAGGTCTGAATCCCAACAGTGGGAACATTATAAATCTGATTATTATGATTATGCCTATATGAAATTATATTACGTTTGAACAATGCCATCCCGAGCAAAAACTATGTGGCTTTTGGCTTAAAAAACCATTTCAGGCACTAATCTGTATGTTTCTCATAGGAATTAACCATTACATATTACCTGCATGAACTTTAGAAAAAACTTAGATAGATAGATAGATAGATATTCTTTATCGTACACCAAAAATACAATTTACATTAGGAAATTAACATTAATAGGGTGTCACAATGGGCGGTCTTATCGCTAAAAGCGATTTTTTACAGACAACCTTTGGATGGATTAAAGGAGGAAAAAAGATACCTCTGACCGCTGAATTTTTTTCGGTGTTTCTTCTCAGTGTAGTCAGCTAGGAAACACCGGCCTCATCTAGTTTAAACTGTCAAAAATGTGACGTGTAAAAGTATTTTTTTAAAACCTACTTCTATACTTATAATAAATCTGTAGACGTGAAAATTCTGTACATTAAAAATATCAAAAAAAAATAAATGATAGGGGGTGTTACTAGACATACACCGAACCTAAAAATGTAATTTAAAAAATTTTTGTCTGTCTGTATGTTCAGTCATCACGCAAAAACTGCCGCTTCGATTACAATGAAACTTGGTATAATTATTCTTTAATATCCTCGGCTATGGTGCTGGGTACTTTTTATCCCGGAAAAGTATACACAATAAAAAACAAACTTAATTTTGCGGTTCAATCCCTAGACCCGATTATATAGTAATCGGGTTTACAACCGCAAATAATAAGTTTGTGATAGGTTACGTCACCCGCAGTGGAGTACACTAAGGGGCGCTGAACATGGCTAAGATACTATAATATTTTATCTTAAGATACAATATCGCTCGCCATACAATTCAATGGACTATCACACACGACGAAGATAATAAATAATATTTCATATTTTCGTATCTCAAAAAACCTAATAAAACCACTTTCGACTTCTACGCGGACGAAGTCGCGGGCAAAAGCTAGTCTAAAAATAAATATCTTATATTATTTTTGTCAGCGACTCTCTACTAGTGACTATTGAGGCAATTCCTAACTCTGTGTCCATATGAATATATTTGCAATAATTAAATACCGGCATTATACAGTACATATATATTCATTCATATGTTATCCCTTTAGGACCATGGGGATTCTGAAATGAAACACTAGGGCAACTGAAGGAAAATTGGTGGGTTTTATTTAGCAATATTCTGACACGCCCTTTTGCTCCACCCTAGAGTGAAAGTCATGATATGATTTTCTACCTCTCAAAATAGGGGGTTCCGTACAAACTTACCTATGTAAATAGTCCAATTCCGGAATGGAGTCTCGAAGATAAAAATCTTAGAATAGCAATTTTTTTTTTGTGACCTAACAACAAATTTACAGTTTTTAGATTTATTTCTATACTTGTGCTGTGAGACCTTGCTTCATACCAAATTTCAGGATTCTAGGACAACGAGAAATACCCTATGAATTTTAATTCCCTTAAAAGTTTTTGCGACATAAACAGCCGTATCTTTTTTTTTTTGCTAACTTTGAAGTTTGATTTTTTCACAGCTTCAAGGGACCGCAGTCCTGAGTATATGGTTTTAATTTCAACTCAATACCTCTACAAGTTCTCGAGATAAAGGGTCTTGGCAGACAGACAGAAGAACGGACAACAAAGTGATCCTATAAGGGTTCCGTTTTGTCCTTTTGAGGTACGAAACCCTAAAAATCATCATCATTTCAGCCGAAAGACGTCTACTGTTGAACACAGTCATGATGAAGTCATCACAGGCAACACGCAATGGCGATAGACTTCAGTCTGCGCAGCTTCCAAAAACCGCGTTCATATACATGAAACTATTATCTTTTATGAGTTATCCACCAAAAAGGTTTTAACAGTATACAGGGTGATTCCCGCCGCCTCTCGTCACTTATACAGGGTGGCTGTAAAAGGAAGGCTTAACGAACCGAACGCCGCTTGATGTTATAATTTACATATATATATTTATACAGGGTGCGCCTTTATTGATGCGGGATTATTTTATAATTCAGTTCAGTTGGTAATTCGGGCGGATGGTTGAAAATTATTTTTGTTTTAATGTTTGTATGTTACTGTTATTGTGTTGATACGTTCAGTGCGGTACGAGGTCTAATAAGCCTCGTATATGTTTTTTTTTTGTAGGTTTGTATATCATCTAATGACATTCTCGCTCTTCAGTGGAGTGAGAGGGTGTGTCAGACTTTTACTGACTAAAAATTCACTTCTTTTTTTTTAATTGCCTTTCTTATCAGGGCCGCTCGTATGTGTTTATGGTGTGGCTAAGAAAAACATAGTCTTCTTCCGTGCGGAGGCTGTAACTTCAATTTAGCTTTGTTTAGGAAATAGATGAATATATTAAGATGCCCTATTAAAACAGAACGCATTGGTGTATTGACTTTAATACGGGGTCACTTTGACCTCGTACCACACTTCGTACTACAACCCGGGAATCTTTAAGTCAAGAGTGAATAGGTTACTTCTAGGTAAGCGCGCTCCATCGTCGACCGCATCGTCACTTTCGATCAGGTGAGATAGCGGTCAAGAGCGAACCTATCAAGAATTAAAAAAAACACTTAACAAAAAAAAGCTTTTAATTTCTTAAAGATTACGGGCATAATGGTTTTTAATGATTTTTCAGACGAGGTCTTAAACGCCCCACACCACAAGAATAGAAACAATAAAAAAAAAATGTGCCGCTGTCAACGTGCTAAAAAGTCACTGGTCATATAGAAAGAGGAGTATTCAGTTTCATGCTTGTTCTTTGCGTTTTGATGATTACAAATTTTTGACGTAAATACGTTTTAAAAATTGCTTCCATAGTGGGAGATAATGAAAATGGTGATGACCCAATGTTTAAAGTACCCGCCTCTCATGCATGAGGTTGCGGGTTAGGAACCGGGCAAGTACATATGTGATTTTGAGGGTTCCGTATCGAAAGCGTCAAAACGGAAACCTATTACTAAAACTCCACTATCCGTCTGTATTTCACCAGGCTGCATCTCATGAACCGTGATAGCTAGACAGTTGAAATTTTCACAGATGTTGTAATACTGTTGCCTCTATAATAAAAAATACTAAAAACCAAATAAAATAAATATTTAAGTGAGGCTCCCATACAACAAACGAGATTTTTTACGCGATTTTAATATTGTACGAGGCCAATTCGCACTTGGCCAGTTTTATGTGACTGTAGTGTAGTGTTAAAAAAAATCCACAGGTCATGTAGAATGAAATGATGATGATGTTGTTGTTCCAGGAAATACGTGTTTTTTTTTAAACCCTTAAAAGTATTTTAAAACAATTGTAATAGTCATAATTTAGAATTTTGATTAAATTTGCAAGTCTGCTATTGTTATACTTTTTCGACTTTTTAAACTTTTGAGTAAATTATGTAATGTCAAAGTTCATGTTAAATAGAAGATTTTCGGATATCTTTACTGATTAGTTTTACACAAATTTATAATAGAAAAAATAGAAGCCTAGATTATATCCACAAGATACTGAGTTTCCAAAATATCTAATGAAAATTGTGTAATAACGTCATAATCGCGTAAGAGCGGTTGTATGAAAAACAGTGAAAATGTATGTCGATTTGCATCCCTTTAATGCGCCCATCTCTCATGTATTCAAAAGTTGCGGGTTCGAAATCGAGCAAATACTGTGAATTTTACAATTCATATGTACTTTTCTATGTTTATCTAGGGCATTACTGACACGCCATGTCTCAGAAAGTAGGTACACTCACACAAACACACATACAGTGTTGTCTCTTTTAACCCAAAGGTTGACTAGTAGAGAATGCCTTGTTGCATTAAGTCTGCCTATGCACCACTACTGTACATGAAGTTTAAATAAATAAATAAAGGCGTTGGTTTCGTTTTCCATTCGTGAAATGTCAGACACTAGAAAGTCTGACCATAAATCTATCCAAGGAGTAGTTGCCTTGAAACTGGGTTGTGAAGGTCTGATAGGCAGTTTCTTCATGTAAAACACGGGTATCCAGATGGACTGGAAGCCGACCCAAAGCTAGTTGGGAAGTAGAGGTGTGCCCCGCCTGGGCAGAGCACCACCGTGTCCTCGTAGGGCGATCGGCGGCAGCGATGGCCATGGTCCGAAGCGAGGAAGAGTGGCAGGAGGTCGCCTCCTTCTGCGAAGCAGTAATGCTAGCAAAGGAGGCGGTTGCATGCGCGAGGGGACGACCCTCACGCCCTAACCAATTCCGATCCCGATTTCCAACCACAGTAGGCATGGGCTTGCGGACGGCGAGCGAGTCTTCGACTGCGCGTATTGTTCCACGCGCGCCTTAAAGAGAAAAAACTAAAACCCACTCCTAGTTACTTCGTTGCCTTTCATACCCCAGGACCCTAGAGTTTTTCTTTCAGAAGTGAATCCATGGCCCCAGTAGGCTTCGACCGTACAGTTTGCTTACATCTCCTTGAGACGCGCGTGGAACAATACGCGCCGTCGATAACTTGAGCTCGATCCATTCGACCGCTATCTCACCTGATGGAAAGCGACGATGCGGTCGACGATGGAACGCGCTTATCTAGAAGTAACCTCTTCACTCTTGACTTAAAGATTCCCGAGTTGTAGCCATCAGGGAACACAGATTCCAGCAAGAAATTCCACTCCTTAGCTGTACGCACAATTAATGTGTTCCCAAAACGTTTCGTGCGTATAGGTGGGATGTCCCATCATGTACCGGTGGCGCATTGCCGTACGCCTGGTGGTCCGATGATGGAACGGGCTAAACGGTTTAGTGGTCAGTGGCCCTGACTGCTATGCCGGAGGTCGTGGGTTCTATTCCCACCCAGGACAAATGTTTGTGTGATGAGCACGATCATTTGTTCTGTGTCTGGGTATAATTTATCTATAATATGTATGTATTTAGAAATATATAAGTATGTTTATCAGTTGTCTAGTACTCATAACACAAGCTCTGCTTAACTAGGGACCAGGCGGCGTTGTGTGATAGTTGTGGAATTATATATCAATTATATATTAAACTTAGCCAGACGCATTACTTGGTGTTAATTATTTTATCATCACTGCTCACAAAATGGTGAAGAGTAACATCGTGAGGAAACCAGCATGTCCTGAAATCAAAAAAATCGAGGACATGTGAAATTCACCAATCCGCACTTGGTCCCCGTGGAGGATCACGCCACCGGTACATGGTGGACATCCCACCTCGTAGCAACGAAGGAACAGGAGTGGGTTTTTAATCAGTAAAAGTCTGACACTATCTCCCGCTCCGCCCAAGAGCGTGATTTGTCATAAGATGATTTTCCCACCCAATAAAAAAAAAACCTATACGAGGTGGTATGTCCACCATGTATCGGTGGCGCATTGCCGTATGCCTGGTGGTCCGATGGTCATCAAAAAGAGATACCCTAATTACGTATAACACGCAAAGATAAACCAAATTAATATAAACCGTGTACTAATAACGCCATACTTCAACATTTAAACACCATACATAAACTATAGCGAACCAAATTACAGGACTTCCATTTTCCAAGTTGGTTAAGATCCGCAAGTTGGTACATAAAAAATTCATACTGTATATCTCCTGCCAACATCGAACTCCACTCAATTTTCAACCTTAACTCAGAAAACACAAAACCGATTTTCCAATGGGGCGCTTCCGAAATTTTCAAGGGGTGGATCCTGCTGATGATATTTCGACTTTAAGTCAATAACGTGAAGGTGTAAATTTGAATAGAGGGGGGCTGGTTGGTAACTGTAGGTGGGTATGTTCACGGTGGATTAAGCTTTCGTTGGAGGTAGATAAGGCCTTTTTGACCGGGAACGGATAGAATATAATTTTAGCTTCCCCATTCTATCTAAGTTATTGGAGCAAAATTTTTGATGATTTTGAAATAATTTTACGCAGTACCGTGAGATTCTTTAGCCTCGCCACCAGTCGGCAGTTCAAACCTAGCCAAGTGAATTACTTATAGCATAGTATGCATAGTCGGCCTTGTAATGTTCCCACTGTTGGGACTCAGGCCTTCTCTGTAGGACAGGGTATGGGCCGTAATCCACCACCCCGACCCAGTGCGGGTTGGTGATTGTCACATGTCTTTTTTTTTTTTTATTGGGTGGGAAAATCATCCTAATGACATCCCCGCTCTTGGGCGGAACGGGAGATAGTGTCAAACTCTTACTGACTAAAAACCCACTCCTGTTCCTTCGTTGCCTTCGTCCCAGGGCCCCGGGTTCCGCTTTCACACTACCCGTGGCCCCAGTAGGCTTCGACCCTGCTGGGCCCCTACGATTTGCTGACATCTCCTTGAGGCGCGCGTGGAACAATACGCGCCGTCGACGACTTGGGCTCGGTCCGGACGGTTACCGGACGGTCAGACGGCGAGCCACCCATTGCTCGCCGTCTGCAAGCATGTATAACTAATCATAAAAATCGCTTACACTACAAATTCGAAGACATGTGACATCCACCAACCCGCACTGGGCCCGCGTGATGGATTTTGACCCATTTCCTCTCCTAGAGAGTCGGCCTGAGTCCCAGCAGTGGGATAATATAAAGCTGATTATTATACGGTGTAATTATTATGCCTGTATTCCCCAAGGAAACCCTATTTCACCATTTTGCGTACAGCTAAGGAGTGGAATTCCCTGCCGGATTCTGTAATAAATAATAGATTAATAAATATTTAACTAAGTAATTAATAAATGGTCTAGTGGTTAGTGGCCCTGACTGCTATGCCGGAAGTCGTGGGTTCGATTCCCTCCCAGGACAAATGTTTGTGTGATGAGCACGATCATTTGTTCTGTGTCTGGGTGTAATTTATCTATAATATGTTTATATTTGGAAATATATAGTATAAGTATGATTATCAGTTGTCTAGTTGAAACGCATGTTACTAAAAGAGTTATGAGTATACATGTGGATGGGTGGAGAGGGAGAGGGAGGCCAAAGAAAAGATGGATGGATTGTGTGAACAGTGATATGAAAGAAAAGGAACTTAGTGATAGTATGACGGTTGACAGGATAGAATGGAAGAAAAAAACGTGTTGCGCCGACCCCAAATAAGATGAGACAAGGGCAGGAAGATGATGATGATGATGATGATGATGATATCAGTTGTCTAGTACTCTTATCACAAGCTCTGCTTAGCTTGGGACTAGACGGCGTTGTGTGATAGTTGTGCGAATATTATATTATTATATTTCAAGAAAAATTCATTAAATGAAATGACAACAATAAATTCTTTATTTTTCCTCACAATGCCACGCTTATTCTTGGTTTTGACATATTATTAGGATTTTTACAAGCTAACTGGGCCTCAAGTCTGCTATTACAATAGTGTCAAAATGGTCTATCATTGATTTCATAATTTATTGTTGATTTTGACAAGTTTGGTAATCTAATCATTATGACTTTACCATGATCAACCGCTGACACACCATTGAAAGAAATGGCACAGAATGGTAATCTCGTATATTATGACAAATGAATGTATGCGATAATCTGCTAAAATTTTGACGTCATCTCAACGCTCAGTCACGTGGTCAGAACAAAAAAATAGGAGGCGTGACCGACTCGAGGCGATCAACGAAAAGAGAATCGAAACGAAACGGTTTTAACTTGGCTAGGGGGGTTGGTGTGGCAACCACGTACCGGAAGACGCAGCGTTGAAAGGACTCCCACAATGCGGACCGATGACCTGGTAAGAGTCGTGGGAATCCGTTAGATGTGAGACGCACAGAACCGGTCATTATAGTGACACTTATTTATTTATTTAAACTTCATGTACAGTAGTGGTACATAGGCGGACTTAATGCAACAAGGCATTCTCTACCAGTCAACCTTTGGGTTAAAAAGACAACACTGTGGTAGGCTTGCACAATAAACAAATAACAGATAATTCAAAAAGAAAAAATAAAATAAAAATAAATTATTTATAATAATAAAATACATATATATGCTAAAATGACACTTGGGGGGGGGGCTAAGTTCAACAGTGGCTGAAATGATGAAGTTGTATCATCAGAAAACTCCTTACATATACGTAAAATAAAGGGATCGCAGCAACAAAATTGCGATCCGATTTGTCGTCCGACAAGTCGCGATCCAACATATCATGCGACCGACCGCTTCTGTATGAGTGAACCCTAAAGACCTGAAGCTATTTCAATTTCTCTAAATAATTAGCATAGCTTATCATAGTCGGCCTTATAATGTTCCCACTGCTGGGACTCAGGCCTTCTCTCTAGGAGAGGGAATGGGCCGTAATCCACCACGCGGGCCCAGTGGTGGATGTCACATGTCTTCGAATTTTTGGTTCTAAGACATACCGGTTACCTCACGATGTTTTCCTTCACCGTTTTGAGAGCAGTGGTGATAAAATAAATTACACAAAGTAATGCGCCTGGCTGGGTTTAAACCCGCGATCTACAACTTGTAAATCGGGGCCGTTACCACTCGGCCACCACTGCTCAATCGAAATGCTGCTAAATAATTAATAGATAAATAATTAATAGTATAATTAGGAAATTGAAGATGTGCTTAAGTACAGAAAATCTATATTAATAAGGTTCCCGTAATACATTTCACTAATACGTACAAAACGTTTTGGGAATACATTCATTGTGTGTACAGCTAAGGAGTGAATTCCCTGCCGGAGTTATTATTTATTTTGATTAAAATGTTTGCTGAGTTTTAAGTTTACTAGGTTAGACTGATGGTCAGACTTTCTTGTGTCTGACTACTAGAAAGAAAGAAAATGAATTTATTTTGTCACAACATACAAAATAAATTATAAAAACAAACAAACAGAAAAACCAAAAAAAAAGTAATACAATTGTGTGACCGCATCGTCGCTCTCCGTCAGGTGAGATAGCGGTCAAGCGCGAACCTATCAAGAATAAAAAAAATAAAATTAATAAAAATACATACCATTATCGATAAATTACACTCAGACACAAAATACTCGTATATAAATAAACGTACTAAACATTTGTCCTGGGTGGGAATCGAACCCACGACCTCCGCAATAGCAGTCAGGGCCACTAACCACTAGAACAACAGCCCCCCTAGCCAAGTTATGACCGTTTTATTTGCGTCGAACGCCTTGAGTAGGCCACGCCTGCAATTCCTTTCTTCTGATCACGTGACTGAGTGTTGAGATGACGTCAGAATAAAGGAATCGGAGGCGTGGTCTACTCGAGGCGTTCAATGCAAACGAAACGATCGTAACTTGGCTAGGGGAGCAGACCAGTCATACTGGGCCATCACGACACTTTTACTTAATTCTTTTCCAAAAGTTTAACAGAAACTCAACATGAAATTCTTAAGACAGATATCAAAAGATAGGGGTGTGTTACATAATTCGGAAAAGTGTAACCTCAAATAACACGTTCCCGTAAGTTCACTAATCCGAAACACTTAACAACGAATGCACGTTAACACGAAAATCTTAACGCCGTAGCCATGCGATCTCGAATTGCATGATTCCCGTATGTTTACTAATAGGAAACACTTCACAACGAATGCACTCTGCTACGAAAAACCTAATGCCACAGTCATGGAATCTCGAATAACCAAGTCTCTAATTCAACAATTCGAGTCAGTTAACAACAAATGCACGCTTCTACGCAACCAGCCAACCAACCACCAGCCCTGTGAGCTCATCGCATTATGCGTGAGGCCGCAGCTTTATGCTGAGCGTTCGGCCGTTTTGCGCGGATGTGACGCACATCTTACCTATCAATTGATTTTGTTTGTTATTTAGTTTTAAGATTGCGTCATTTCGCGCGAATAAACTGTTTTTCTTTCTTTCTTTTTCTTTTCTACGAATAACTTGTCGCCGAAGCCACGCGACCTCGCATAACCAAACCTCTAAATCCCAAACTGAGCAGAGCTTGTGATATGTGTAGTATAAAAATTTGGAGATGTCTTTTTGTTAGAGGTTTGGTTAAGGAACTATAATTTAGGTGTCTTCAAGGCTAGAGTGAATAGGCTCTTTATAAACTAGTGCGCCTGACCATCAATGATTGCATCTCCGCTTACCATCAGGTGGGATCGCAGTCAAGCACTGGTTTATATCAATAAAAAAAAAAGCGAAGTCGCGTGGTTTCGGCGATAAGTCTTTCGTAGCAGCGTGCATTCGTTGTGAAGAGTTTCCTATTAGTAAACATACGGGGTCGTGTTATTCGAAGTTACACTTTTCCGAATTATGTAACACAACAGAAAGATAGACTTTAAAACAGGCTCACATACAAAATCTCTACAGTTAAATTATTTATTTACGTACATTCTCACCGCCCTACACTCTCTTGAAATTGAATTCCCGCTCAATCGATATCATGGAAGCGCTCTCGATCCCCTTCAATCCACAGAGCTTTGAAACGGCGCTGGCGACCACTGCAATAGGAATAAAAAGAAATGACGCAATTGTAAGACTAGTATAGATTAAAAAAAATATATTCTTTACAACACAAAACATACACAGACACAGTTAAATTACTTTTATGAAGCACCTGTTCCTTCTTTGCCTTCGTCCCAGGGCCCTGGGTTTCATTTTCACCAGTCACTCCTCCTCGCTCCGGACCTGTCCTGTACCAAGGCCCGGCGCAAGAGATCGCCGCCGCCAATCGCCCCCATGAAGACACGGCGTTGCTCTGACCAAGCGGGGTACACCTCCACCGTGTCCTCCACACAGTGGTGACACCCGGGCGTCGCTTCCGCACGAATCTGGTGCAGGAACTTCCCGCATTTACCGTGTTCGATGAGAACCTGCGTCATGCGGAAGTTGAGGACGCCGTGAGGTCTTTCCAACCACGCCTCAAAGAGGGGACTTACCGCCATAATTGTCGCGTGCCCTGCACTGGGTCGCGACAGTCGCTGTCGCCATTTCTCCATGAGAACTCGCCGGAGCTCTGTCCGCCATGCTGCGACTTGTGGCGGCAGCGGATTTTCGCCCCGGTTTTGCATCTCCATGCGCATATCGTGCATGTGTGCAAGGACTGTTGCCTCCAGATCCCATGGTGACTGGCCAGTAAGGAAGGGAAAGAGATGGAACTAAACTGAAGATCACCCCTTGCTGTTTTAAGAGGGTCCTTTTCGCCTATCGTCAACATCGAGCATGGTTTCAAAGCTTGTTACTTCATCTAACGCAATTCAACACGATGTTTGACGAAGAGGCAACGCGAAAAAAGAGAGATAACGCCTGAAAACTTTGTTAGCATTCGGTAATTTCGTGATTTACTCGAATATTTTACAACCCTTAAAAGTATTTGAAAAAAAAATGTCATCATTTAGAATCTTGATTAAATTTGACTTCTATTGTTATACTTTTTTGACTTTTTAAATATGAAGTGTCAAAGTTCATGCAAAATAGCTGATTTTCTGAGGTCTTTACTGAAATCAATTTATAAGTTTTACACAAATTTATAAATTGATTTCAATAGAAGCCTAGATAATATCCACAAGATACTGTGTTTCCAAAATATCTAATGAAAAATGTGTAATAACGTTATAATTGGGTAAGAGCGGAAAATGTATGTCGGGTTGCATCCCCTTAATTCTTAGGGATGAATTGCTCAGCTCCTTCCGTAGTCTATGGCTTATATCGCAAGAGGGGTGCACAATACCCGGGCTTTGCTACACACCCAGGATCACTATTATAAGTGAAAATCTGTTTGTTTGGCTCGAATTCTTAGCTTTATTGTTATTGTTTTATTTTATTTGAATACTAGCTTTTGCCCGCGACTTCGTCCGCGTAGAAGTCGAAAATGGTTTTATTAGGTTTTTTGAGATACGAAAATATGAAATATTATTTATTATCTTCGTCGTGTGTGATAGTCCATTGAATTGTATGGCGAGCGATATTGTAGCTTAAGATAAATTATTTTACGAAAAACCTATTATTTGCGGTTGGTACAGTAATCGGGTCTTGGGATCGAACCGCAAAATTAAGTTTGTTTTTATTGTGTATACTTTTCCGGGATAAAAAGTACCCGGTGTGGTGCCCAGGATATTAAAGAATAATTATACCAAGTTTCAACGTAATCGAACCGGTAGTTTTTGCGTGATGCCTGAACAAACAGACAGACAGTCAAAAATTTTTTTTAATCACATTTTTGGGTTCGGTGTCGGTCTAGTAACAACCCCTGCCATTAATTTTTTTTTATATTTTCAATGTACAGAATTTTCACTTCTACAGATTTATTATAAGTATAGATAACTGTTTCCTTCAGCTTCGTTTGTGTGGAGTTTAAGTACATTGTTCTACTTCTTTGTCGTCTTCGTCCGCGGTAATTCAGTCCCGTTAACGCGGGAAAATAAAAAGTAGATTTTGTTACTCATTATAGCGCTAGCTAGATATATCCCGAGGAAAATACTGTGGATCGATGATAGCCCAAGTTTCTTCTTGTAACATCAGCTACCCATTAGTGAAAGTCTCATCAATATCAGTCCAGCCGTTTCGTAGTTTGCGAGAACAAACAGACCGATAAAAAAATTGGTTGTTTGTTTTGTTTGTTTGTTTGTCTGTCTGTTTCGGTGTCTATCCATATTTTAATTAGCATAGGACTTTAACCATTCCTGACCTACGTATTAATAAATAATAATAATTTAATTCAGAATAGAATTCACTCCATATATTTTTTTTTCCACAACTATCACACAACGCCGTCTAGCCCCAGAGCTTGCGTTATGGGTACTAGACAACTGATAAACATACTTATATATTTCTAAATACATACATATTATAGATAAATTTTACACCCAGACACAGAACAAATGATCGTGCTCATCTCACAAACATTTGTCCTAGGTGGGAATCGAATCCACGACCTCCGGCATAGCAGTCAGGGCCACTGACCACTAGACCAACAAGCCTAAATTGATAGTAACATGAAAGTACTTAAGAGCTAATGTTAGTAAACAAAACAAATGAAATGAAACAAAACAAAATAAAACACAGATTTTAGGAGAATCCGACACCAGAACGCATACAACATGCTATTTCAATGCAAAAAACTTTAAAATAAAAATCGCGGGTGAAGCCGCGTTCACAATTTTATCCTATACTAGCTTTTGCCCCCGGCTTCACTAGCGCGAAAGTAGATTTTTCCATACAAACTTTGGACCCCCGTTTCATCCCCTTAGAGATGAAGTTTCTTAAAATCCGTTCTTAGCGGATGTCTACACCCTATAAGGAACCTACCTGCCAAATTTTAAGATTGTAGGTGTTATAGTTTCTGAGATTTCGTGATTAATCAGTGAGTTGTATTTCGCTTTTATATATATATAGATTCACAGCCCATTAGCCTTCATAGTAAACGGACGGCGAGCAATGGGTGGCTCGCCGTCCGACCGTCCGGTAACCCTCCGGACCGAGCTCAAGTTATCGACAGCGCGTATTGTTCCACGCCGCGCGCCTCAAAGAGATGTCAGCAACTATAGGGGCTCAACAGGGCCGAAGTCTACTGGGGCCAAGGGTCTGATTCAGAAAGGAAGACTCGGCCCTGGTACGAAAGGCAACGAAGGAACAGGAGTGGGTTTTTAGTCACTAAAAGTCTGACACTATCTCCCGTCCCGTCCAAAAACGGGGATTTCATAAGATGATTTTTCCCACCAGAAAAAAAAGCCTTCATAGTAAAAGTGAACTTTGAAAAAAAACTGTTCAACAAATTCAGAAGCATCAATAGTTAACTAGAACCAGCGACTGCTCGTTTACGCTAAACCTCGGTAGGTAAGAATCTAATTGACACTTAAAAACTTTGACGTTTCTAGCTGACTTTAGTAAACCTCTATTTCGATAGAGAGCTAGTGAGCAGTGGTGGCCTCGTGGTAACTGCCTCGACTTACGATTTGTAAGTTTCGAGTTCAAACCTAGGTAGACGCAATACTTTGTGTGCCTGGAAATCTGTTCTTTCACGAGTGTGGCCTTCTCTTTCGTTAGCATTACTGCTTTGCAGATAGAGCCGACCTCTTGCTATTCCTCCTCGCTCCAGGCCATGGCCTAAACTAAAGCCAGACATGAGAGGTTTGCCGTCGCCTCCGAGAGGACACGGTTGTGCTCTGGGCAAGTGGGGCAAACTTCCACCTTATGCTCCACCGCTCTGGGCGATCCGCACAATAGTGACCAAAAAAATCTAAATCGGTTTAGGTGAACCAAAAAACACCTTAACCAACACTCATAGACAATTATTTTACTTTTAGTGAGCAAATAAAACGTATTGTACATCACTAATAGACGCTTATTTCACTTTTAGCGTATTAAAATACGTCTTGACCAACACTTGTAGACACTAATTATACTTTCAGAGCGCCAAAAAAACGTATTTTTCATCACTAATAGACGCTTATTCACTTTTAGTCCATTAAAATACGTCTTATCCAACACTTATAGACACTAATTTTACTTTTAGTGCGCCAAAAAAACGTATTGTACATCACTAATAGACGCTAAGTTTTACTTTTAGTGCGGCAAAGAAACGTGTTATAGATAACACATAGGCGCTCATTTTACTTTTAGTGATCCAAATAACGCCTTAAAAAACACTCAGAGACACTAATTTTACTTTTAGTGCGCCAAAAAACGTCTAAGAAAACCCTTATAGACGTTCATTTAATGCGTACCAAAAAAGAAGCGAGAAGACGATTCAACAAAAAACAACTGTCATCTCACATTCGCATTCATAACACAACGAAACCGCTTCGTTTGACGTTTCCGTCGCAATTCTATGCTCGTGTGTTTCTACTGAATAAGCCAGTATGCCTTTGTGAAAGTAAAGATTCCCAGCGCAACATTAAAAAAACAAAACCTTTTAGAAAAAAGAAGCGAACGAACGTCCTGGCACGCTTCGCTGGTTGGCGGCTGTCTGAGTGATGAGCGGCAGCGGGTTGAGGTTGAATATTTAGTACAGAAGTCTCCAAACTTTGAAACATTAATGATTTTTAAGGTTCAGTTCCTCAAAAGGAAAAAACGGAGCCTTTACAGGATTTTTGTTATCCGTCTGTCCGTATGTCTATCAAGACTCTTTATATCGGGAACGCGTGATCAGAAGGTTGCGTGTTCCAATCACGTCGGGGTCACCAGTTTGGAGGTATGCGAAACAGAGACTTAAGTCTCACAAACCTCCGTTAAAAAGGGAGGATTCTCCGGCCAGACGGGTGTTATGTAAGGTGGGCAACTGCCCGACAGATGATTTCAGGCTGTTCTATATGTTCCAATCGCGCGGAGAACTTTGATTGCGCCATGCAGGATTAGTTCTTATGTGACGCCATAGATGTCGCTACAGTATCGAGTTGAAATTAAAAGCATATAGGTCTGCGGTTTCTTGCTGTGAAAAAAACAAACTTGTAAATTAACGAAAAATAAAGATGCGATCGTTTATGTTGCAAAAAACGTATATTTCGACCCTCTCAATGGAATCAAAATTCATAGGGTGCTTCCCGTTATCTTAGAATCCTGAAATATGGTCTCATAGTATAAGTATAGTAAAAAAATCTGAAAACTGTAAATTTGTGGTTTTGTTTTCCGGTGGAAAATTTGTAGTTACATCACAAAAAAAAAAGTCTAAAAAAACTTTTGAGACGCGATTTGGAAATTGAACTGTTTTCATATGTAAGTTGTACGGAACCCTCAGTGCACAAGCCAAACTCGCATTGGTTGGGTTTGAACGCTGGCTTAGTTACGGAAAAGTATTTAAGCGCTTTTTTGAACTTCGAGCAGAGATCGAAATTTTTTTGTATGAATGGTTTTGAGCCGATTTAGAAAATTACTATTTCCTCTAGTCGGCCACGCCTCAGATTCCTTTGTTCTCTGACGTCATCTCAACGCTCAGTCAGGTGGTCAGAATAAAGAAATAGGAGGCGTGACCGACTCGTGGCGATCAACGAAAAGAGAATCGAAACGAAACGGTTGTAACTTAGCTAGGGCGGTAGGCATTCATGCCCCAGACGACGTAACGTCGCGTAACGTGCCCCACTTGCAAAACTTAGACACGTATTCAAAAGGGGAATTAAACTTTTGCCATACATAGCTGGCATATTTTTTTTCTTTTCGCGAAATTGAAACTTAGGCCATATCTTAAAGTACTGAAAGATAAATCAATAGCAAAAAGAATTATGTCTACCAACCGTAACCAAACGAAGTTAGAGACTATTTAGTACATTGCTATAGTTTGTCATGAGGCGTTATTTTCTTAAATAAAAATACTGTATGTCTGATATTTTAAGTTTCCTATTGTTAAATGTAGTTTTACGTTTCAGTTTTTATGGTGAGTACGCATTAAATAGTGTCAATCACTATCACAACGTATCTTTTCGATTAATTTATCACTTTTTTTTTTACTAGTTTTTATTATGAGAAACTACGACTGTGAAAAAATATAACAGTATCTAGTAACCAATTTAATCTATTTTATCGATGGAAACCTCAAAATATTACGTATTATATTTCCATTTCATTATAATATAACGAAAATAGGTCACGCCTAACAAAAATATACTAGCAATGCTTTTATACGTATCTTCGTTCGGTTACGGTTTAAAGACCTGGTTCTTTTTACTATTGATTCTTGGTATTGGCTTGTAACATATAACTTAGGTTTCATATCTGGCGAAAAGAAAAAAAGTAAATCATGCCAATAGTTGGCCTTGGCCTTTGCTAGGATACCACTAAAACACCATATAAAAGCGAAATACCACTCACTGATGAATCACGAAATCTCAGAAACTATAACACCAACAAACTTGAAATTTGGCAGGTAGGTTCCTTATAAGGTGTAGACATCCGGTAAGAACGGATTTACCGAAATTCACCCCCCAATGGGATGAAATAGGGGTCCAAAGTTTGTATGGAGAAACCGACTTTCACGCGAGCGTAACTGCTAACAGAAGCTAGTAACTTATAAAATTATGTTAGTAACACAAAAACTTAAACAATTTTGTTAGTAGACCGTAAATACAGAAGCATATAGCTGGCTCAAGAACCAGATAAAAAGACAATCCAGTTTATTGGCAATGACACTCAGGAGGCTGTCGGTACTGGCACGCAGCCTGCGCAACAAGGATGCTGCTCTTTTACGCCTGACCGCTGTGAAGTTGTCAGTCTGGGCATCCACAACAAGTATCTTAAATGCATTGTTATGTTTATGTAATTAGTCTGAAGTGTAAAATATTTGACAGTATGCTCTGAAAAGGGTGATATTATTAACCGAACTAGTGCAGCGTACCTCGCCGGGCTTTGGTACAGGCCATGGTCCGGAGCGAGGAAGATTGACAGGCGGTCGCCTCCTTCTGCGATGCAGTAATGCTAGCAAAGGAGGAGGCCGCACGCGTAAGGCTACGGTCCTCACCTCCCAACCGCCGCCGGGATTCCAATCCCCCGTAGGCGCGGGCTTGCGGACGGCGAGCTATGTGTAACTCCCCCTCCGACCCTCCGGTACAGGTCAGGAAAGAGCCCAAGTCGTCAACGGCGCGTATTGTTCCACGTGCGCCTCAAGATGTCAGCAAACCGTAGGAGCCCAGCAGGGTTGAAGCCTACTGGCGCCAAGGGTCTTATTCTAAAAGAAAGACTCGGCCCTGGTACGAAAGGCAACGAAGGTTGGTTTTAGTCAGTAAAAGTCTGACACTATCTCCTGCTCGAAATGATTTTCCCAATGAAAAAAAAACTCGTTACGTAACATTTGATGTACGCGGTATAAACGACGAGCCGAAACGCTTAGTCCGGACCATAGACATTCACAATCACCAATTAGCCTCTTCGCACGCCCTTCCACTGAGGCCAAAGCTGAAGGCATTTTGAAGCACAGTTTAAAATAAACAAAAAAGCAAATTCAATCATTTAATCTACATTAAAAATCGCTCACCGCTCACAACTTAAAGGTGGCTGCCCAAACTGAAATGCTAAAGTAAGGGCCCAGAAAAGACAATATAATTGAAATTATCTTTAAGAGGGAGATCTCGAATCCGTCTGTAATATAGATAAAGCAATACCTAATATATATATCTACAGTACTTCATAATTTGTTTGGACGACAAACGTAATTTAAAAAAAAAAGACGTTTGTGTATTCTTATTTTCTTTGTTTTTGGTGGGATATCGAATATTTTTTCCTGCTCCGGGTGGAGCGAAAGGGAAACATAGCTGTCTTTTTTTATTTAAGAAAGAAAGTGAGTTATATTTTTGAGCCGTTTGGGGTTGAAACTCTTGGGCCGTGGGGTCCGAGTGCTCATAAGCTGTTCAAAGAATTATCCAAACGCTTAGTAGACACTTCGCGTGACCAAAGGGCTGGCTTTTACCTCGGTCAGAGATTAAGCATTGCCATACAACGTGGCAATGGCGCCAGCCTTTTGGGCACACTTCCAGTCGACAGCGATGCGGAAGAGTTTTATGACGCCATATTTTAGCTAGTAGTTTTTGATTTTAGTGTATATATAGTTTTAATCAGTTAAGTGTTTTATGTATTCATTTTGCCTGAAATAAATAATTTTAACAACTAAAAAAGGAAGAAAGAAAAACAATTTATTACTGAAATGATGCAATCTTAAAACTAGCTAACAAACATAGCATAGCACAGCATAGCATAGTCGGCCTTATAATGTTGCCACTGTTGGGACTCAAGCCTCCTCTCTAGGTGAGAGAATGGGCCGTAATCCACCACGCGGGCCCAGTGCGGGTTGGTGGATGTCACATGTCTTCGAATTTTTGGTTCTAGGACATGCCTGTTTCCTCACGATTTTTTCCTTTACCATGCTAACAAACATTATAATTATATTTAATTATAGGGAAAATATGTCTCATATCCGCGCAAAACGGCCGGACGTTGGCGATTTTTTTATTTATTTATTTAACAACTAACTGACCAGGCGAACTTCGTACCGCCTAATAGTAAGGATAACGCCATCTACTGGCATTACCAGAACAGCATAGGGTGGCATGACCACCATGTACATGCACACTCTTTTAAACGCGGACATGTTTTAGTGCTAACATTACTGGGTCCTTCTGAACTCCTTCACTTTTGCTCACAACTCTATGAGACGCGCGTGGATCGCGCTACGCGCCGTTGACGACTTGGGTTTGGTCCGAACGGTTACCGGACGGCCAGGCGGCAAGCTACCCATTGCTCGTAGCTCGCCGTCCGACCGCCCGGTAGCTGTCCGGACCGAGCCCAAGTCGTCGACGGCGCGTACTGTTTCACGCGCCTCAAGGAGATGTCAGCAACTGTAGGGGCCCAGCAGGGTCGATGCCTACTGGGGCCAAGGGTCTGATTCTGAAAGGAAGACTCGGCCCCGGTACGAAAAGCAACGAAGGAACAGGAGTGGGTTTTTAGTCAGTAAAAGTCTGATACTATCTCCCGCTCCGCCCAAGAGCGGGGGATGTCATAAGATGATTTTGCCACCGAAAAAAAAAACTACCCATTGCTCGTCGTTCAATCTGAATAGCCAAACCCGTTGATTCGGGCTTGGTCCTTATCCAATGACCGGACAAAAAACGAACATTCTTAAACAATTTAAAAAGGTCTTAAAAATGATTGCCTGTGCAATCTAAATTGAACATTATGTCTATAAAATAAGCTTCCCAATCCCAAAGCATGATGAATCTAAAATGTGTCGTAGTTAGTTTCATGTTTAGAAATATAACGTGTTCCAGACATTTACGCAAAATTGTGTACTATGGATCCAGTACATGAATATGGACCTCTAATGGTGGAACTTTTCGTCGGCGTTTTCTCAAAAAAATCTATACATTTTTTTATATTAAAGTGTATAAAATCGTTATTCTGTCAACCCCACGAAACTATTTATTTAAAAAAAAAAACATTTTTTTCCTAAGCATCTGCCCCCCCTAGCCAAGTTACAACCGTTTCGTTTCGTTGATCGCCTCGAGGCGACCAAGCCTCCTATTCCTTTGTTCTGACCACGTGACTGAGCGTTGATTTGACGTCAGAATAAAGGAATCGGAGGCGTGGCCGACTCGAGGCGATCAACGAATAGAGTATCGAAACGAAACGGTGGTAAATTGGCTAGGAGGCTGAGCTCCACTGAACTGATAGGTCCTTTTTGTTTGTGCTTTTTAAATGGGAAAATTGAGTTAATTGCTTTTTACTTAAAAATTACATTGGGGTGAATTAGAATAACGATGTTATACAGTTTAAAATGAAAAGGAAATTTTTTTTTCACTAGTGCGAAAAATTCCACCGCTGGGGATCCAGAATTATGTAATATATTTATGGTACTCATTTTTGTGTCGATGTTTGTGATATGCGAGTAAATTAGTAAATGTGCTTTTTCATCTGATATAATATTCTAGTTTTTTTTTGTCCAAGGATGGGAGGAAATGCGTCGCCCCGGTCATAGCTGGGGTCAACACGGAATATCTGTCCAAGGTACTGACAATTTCATTAATTCATCCCCCCCTCCCCCTCCATCCGGAGACATGTCCGGTTGTTTTTTGTGTCCGGTATGTTTGTATAATTTATACCCTTCCTTCCCATTCTGGAATTTTCCGGACACGCCCGGTTACACACATTCAATGTCGACTACGGATATATCCGTATGCGGCAGGACGCCGGCTAAAGGTCTATACGAGACAAAGAAGTGTGTGGGACAGGATACCGAATCTACGTAATTTTTCGTAGGTATATGTTTAGGTGCGATTTTTTGCTGATACCATATACGGATAAATCCGTAAAGAGAAATCTATATATATGTATAAAAGCGAAATACTACTCACTGATTAATCACGAAATCTCAGAAACTATAACACCTACAAACTTAAAATTTGGCAGGTAGGTTCCTTATAGGGTGTAAACATCCGCTGAGATTTTTTTTAAACTGTGCCCCTAAGGGGGAAAAAAGGGGTTAGTATGTATGGAGAAACTAAATTTCGCGCGGGCGAAGCCGCTGGCACAACCTAGTATATTTTTAGAACACATTTAATCGAGATACTGAATGATATAAAATGATTTAAAAGAGTATCCATAGAGTTTATTACACCTTTTTCTCCATAAAGATCTACGCTTTAGAACGTGCAATTTAGCTTTACTTTTTTGACTGATCGATATTTTGACAAATCAAAAGTGCCTGTAAATTATTTATTGGAAATAAAAGTTTCTCATTTATGACAAAATTGTTTTTTATAAAAAAAAAAAATATTTTTTTTAAATTGATATAAACCAGTGCTTGACTGCGATCCCACCTGATGGTAAGCGGAGATGCAATCATTGATGTTCAGGCACACTAGTTTATTAAGAGCCTATTCACTCTAGCCTTGAAGACACCTAAATTATAATTGGACGGGAAGACCGCAGCAGGCAAATTGTTCCAGTCCTTCGATGTACGCGGTATAAACGAATAAGCGAAACACTTAGTCCGGACCGTTGAAGCTTCAACAACGTAAGGGTGGATACTCGCCGTTCGTCGGTTTGTCCGATTGTAGAAAGGATGGATGGTGGATGACTTCCTACTTCGAAAAAAAACGCCCTAAATTATTTTTCATTTCCAAAATTTTTCTTGCAACGCCTTACTCCAGACATGTGAAGAATGCGTGCATATACATAGTGCATGTAATAGTCTAAATATAGAGGGTCCAAAATAAAATGTCTCAAATAGTCACGAGTGGCCGACCGTGACCTTTTTGTGAAGGCTCTCCAAATTTCAATTTACCCTTGGGTTTTGTAAACGGCCATTCTAAGGATTATGTTAGGAGGACGGGCAGCAAATAGGCCTCCTTCTATAGGCGAGAATATTTGAAAGAGTTAGCTCTGGCATGCTGAAAGGACGACTGAAAGAACACAGGTGGGGTTTAGTCGAGTTGCTAGCCTGTGTGTTGTAGCAGAATTGTTTGACCTAATTCCGCCAAGCCCGTTCCATCATCGGACCACCAGACGTACGGTGATGCACCAACGGTACATGGTGGACATCCCACCCATATGCACAAAACGTTTGTTTGGAGGCGCAAAGTCTTGAGCATCGACGCCGGTTTGCTGGCCTGTCGGTTAATATCGTTTACATTTCCGTTCCATTATCGGACCATAAGACGTACGGCGTTGCGCCACCGGTACATGGTGGACAATACGAACAAAGCCTTTTGAAAACACATTCATTGTGCGTACAGCTAAGGGGTAGAATTCCTTGCCGGGGTCTGTGTTTCCTGATAGCTACAACCTGGAGATCTTTAAATCAAGAGTGAATAGTTTTTGGAACTGGCTTGCAGTTCTAGAATAGGTTTAAAAATTGAGTAGAATAAAGAAATGTCTTTTTTTAAAGTGTTTAAATCATCTAATGACTTCTCGCGCTCTCGTCTCAGACTTTTACTGACTAAAACCACACCTGTGTCTTTCAGTTGCCCTTTGCGTTCTAGGACTACGGGTTTCCTTTTCAGAAATTCTCCGCAGTCCTAGCTAGCGGGCATCGGCCCTGCTGGGCCTCTACGGTTTGCTGACGGCCGGAAGGCAAGCTACCCAAAGCTCGACGTCCGCAAGCCCGCGTCTCAGAATCTCGGCGGGTGGGGCGTGAGGACATTCGTTCCCTCACGCGTGCGGCCTCCTCCTTCGCTAGCATTACTGCTTCGCAGAAGGAGGCCACCACCTGCCATTCTTCCTCGCTTCGGACCATAGCCCGAACCAGGGCCCAACGAGAGAGGTCGCTGCTGCCGATCGCCTCCGCGAGGACACGACGATACTCCGCCCAAGCGGGACATACCTCCACCGTATGCTCCGCCGTATCCTCCGGGCGGTCCACACAAAGATGACAAAGAAATGTCTAGTTTTTGCAGTTCGAACATAACCATTGTAACGCGATGGGCTGATATCGAATCCTGAAGAATAATATATGTAAAACGTGATAGCATCCTAAGAGTTTTATTTAAGTAGAAGATCCGCTACCGAAGTCTACCGGAGCTGAGCTTCTTCTTTTTCTTCTTTCCGTGTCGATGTACTCTAACAATTTTTTTTCTGACCAGTATTTGGCAACCTCTATGGCTCTGTTATTGGCCTCCTGTGCAGCGGCTCCACACTGGCACTGTGTCAGAGATGGGTCGAGGAAACTCCATTTGGCCAAATTGTTTTTACAGCAGCCAAATTGGGTCTGCAGTCGGTTAAACCTAACTCATGCGATCTCCTTTCAATATCCCATAAGCGTGCTGCATCGACGACCACATCGTCGCTTTCCATCAAGTAAAGTAGTGATCAAAAGCGTGCCTATCAACTCTTCTTCTATTAAGACCATCATCATCATCATCATCATCATTTCAGCCGAAAGAAGACCACCGTTGGACATAGGCCTCCCCCAAATATCGCCACAATGACCGGTCCTGTGCGTCTCGAATCAATCGGATTCCCGTGACCCTCACCAGGTCATCGGTCCACCTTGTGGGAGGCCTTCCAACGCTGCGTCTTCCGGTACGTGGTCGCCTTTCCAGAACTTTTCGTCCCCATCGACCATCTATTCACTTAAGTTTGGCGATTCTTCGGGCTATGTCCGTAACCTTGGTCTCCGTGTTGTTGTTGTCCATAATCTAGAAATTAGGCCATTTATTTTGGGTAGGCCCACCTTGTCTTCACTTGAGCACGATTTAGTGCCTTGTCGATGTCAAGGTGACCTTCTTTAAGGTCTCTTAGGACCGACGTCAGCCAAGTGGAAGATGATCTTCCACGCTGTTTTTTTTCGGCAGTTCAAGGGCACTTCACTATATGATCATCTCGTAGGTGCGGGCTTGCGGACGGCAAGCAATTCCAACAGTCCGGTAACCATCCGAACTGAGGCAAGTTGTCGACGGCGCATACTATTTTACGCGCGCCTCAAGTAGATGTCAGCAAACCGTAGGGTGCCTAGCAGGGCCGAAGCCTATTAGGGCCAAGGGCCTGCTTCTGAAAGGAAGACTCGGCCCTGGAATAAAAGGCAACGAAGGAACAGGAGTAGATTTTTAGTCAACAAAAGTCTGAGACACCCTCCTCTACCCCACCTCTCTAGTAAAAAGAAACTTCATATTGAAGCTCGTCTTTTGACGATCAAGTATACGCTACTTTTTAACTTAACAGTTCCTAAACGTACCTACTTAAGGAAAGACAATTCGATATCTTTCCTTAACAATGCTAACGAAAACGATAAGAAGATTCCTTGAAAAAAGATGAAGTTGAAAACTTTTTATCTCGACAGGGCTAATCTACAGAACGGAATGGTTTTTTCTCAGCGTTCAAAAGTTACTACAGAATTTTCTGTAGATAAAAATGTTGAACTTGTAGCATTGAGGCCCTACCACGAGTTTTGAACGCCATATATTCAAAGTCGACTCAAGGAGATGTCAGCAACTGTAGGGGCCTAACAGGGTCGAAGCCTACTGGGGCCAAGGGTCTGATTCTGAAAGGAAGACTCGGCCCTGGTACGAAAGGCAACGAAGGAACAGGAGTGGGTTTTTAGTCAGTAAAAGTCTGACACTATCTCCCGCCCCGTCCAAGAGCGGGGGATGTCATAAGATGATTTTCCCACCGGAAAAAAAAAAAATATATGTTCAAAGTCGAAGTCAAAAGTTTTTTATTTCACATAGGCCTACATGGGCACTCATAAAACGTCAGAAGCTAGTGCACGGTTCCAAATTGGTCGTTTCTTATGGAGAAGAACCGGCAAGAAACTCCATGGTTACTCGTTTAAAAAAAAATGATGTTACAATATTTCCATATTACAGCATAAGTAGATATTATGTAAGGACAGTGTAGACTGGTCAATAATGTACTAAAAAGTACAATAAAAATAATCATAATAAATAGTAACCTAAGAATTCGCGGAGTTCTACAGTGTTATCACATTCACATTATAAAAAAAGAGGCTATATAAATAAAAGCAAGTAAAATAAATCATTACAATTATTAATAAATGATACGTTAACAAAATAAATAATAATAAAAAAAGAATATTGCAAAAGCAATGTGTTCGAAAGAAAAAAAGTATATATTTTATGACCTAAACTGAACTGTTAAAGAGATGGAATTATATAGGGTGTATACTCTTTCTCGTTCACACACCTGACATTAAAACACCTCATGGTGAGGCCCTTGTAGTCTGAATTAGGCGGGTAAGGTACTTTTTCAGGGTTTCGTGCCTCAAAAGGAAAAAACGGAACCCTGTTGTCCGTCCGTCTGTCTGTCTGTGTCTGTCTGTCTGTCAAGACCTTTTACCTCGGGAATGCATGGAGGTATTGAGTTGAAATTAAAACCGTATACTCAAATCTGCGGTTCCTTGAAGCTGTGAAAAAATCAAACTTATTAGTTAACGAGAAAAAAGATACTTTGGTTTATGTGGCAAAAAACGCACATTTCGACACCAATATTCATAGTGTACTCGTTGATCTTGAATTATGAAATTTGGCATAAAACAAGGTCTTATATTCTCTTCTTCAATCAATCTTAAATCTTTCGGCCAGCTTTTGGGTTGACACTCGTACCACGAACGACTTGAAGTAGAAGTCGTGGCGTGCTTCCAACCTTACGACCCTCAGAGTCCAGTTGGTCTTCACCTTCAAATACTTCACGACTTCCTCAACCTTCGTGTGGTGATGTAGGCGCAAAATGTATAACTGCGTCGTAGGCACATCAGGACGCAGCAGCTTGTTCGGAAAACTCGGTACGGTAACGTCTTGGTTACGAGAACAGCCCTCCTAGCCAAGTTACGATCGTTTCGTTTGCGTCGAACGCCTCGAGTTGGCTACGCCTCCGATTCCTTTGTTCTGACGTCATCTCAATGCTCAGTCAGGTGGTCAGAACAAAGGAATCGGAGGCGTGGCGTACCCGAGGCGTTCGGCGCGAACGAAACGATTGTAACTTGGCTAGGAGGGCGGTTCCCGTAACCAGTGCGGTACCGCACCGAGTAGTCCGAAGATGCTGCTGCGTCCTGCTGTGCCTACGACGCAGCTATACATTTGAGGAGGAGGCAGGGCAGTTCTTCTTTTCTACTCTTGTAAAACCCTCTTCATCCACTTGGCCTGTTACACTCTAGACTTGACGGATAAAAGTGACAATATATAGAAACTTTTTAACACCATTAATTTCATCGTAAAGAACCTCCATAAAACGATTTTTCTCAACACATCAAACAGAACTTATATCGTAATCATTACTTCCCGAACTTCTTCGAACAAAATAATCGTACATTACAACCGTTTACAAAAACACATTTGTAATAATCAACCATCAAAGTCCAAGGTTATAAAGCAGAACTTTTTAAACTGCTATAAAAAAATAAACGTTAAAACTGCCGAAGTTCGGTATTTTGTTAAAACGCTAATATTTTATGCAAAAAGAACTCTCTAACAGCCCCCGAGGCCGCCATCTTTTTTTGTGACGACATAAACTGCGTTGATAAACCAGAGTTGTTGGGGGCTGACGCTAGATGGCGCTTTCACAAATTTTTGTCAATTCTAAAGATGCGGAGCTCTCAAAGGTTATTTATTTTTACAACTTGCCCTAAAGATAACGGAAAAATATGCTATCAGTACCCGGTCATTAATACGACATACTAGCATCTGCTACCGGCTTCGTCCTCGTCAAACTGGTAGATTTTCCTAAGGAAACTTACACACCGGGATAAAATATAATAATATAATATAATATTCACAACTATCACACAACGCCGTCTAGTCCCAAGCTAAGCAGAGCTTGTGTTATGAGTACTAGACAACTGATATACATACTTATATATTTCTAAATACATACATATTATAGATAAATTACACCCAGACACAGAACAAATGATCATGCTCATCACACAAACATTTGTGCTGGGGGAATCGAACCCACGACCTCCGGCATAGCAGTCAGGGCCACTGACAATTAGACCAACAGGCCTGTCAAAAAATAGAATATTATGTGACAAACTCGTCAATCGTCGACGTGAATTTGGTTTAAAAGGTTGTTATTTCATCAAACGCAATACAACGCAATGTATGATTAATTAGCAATGCGAAAAAAGAGAAAAAAAGGTGAGGCCGCAACACTGCGTTGCGACGTCGCGTCACAAAAATCTGTGACATCGCACAAGGCATCGAAAAAATTTCCGTTGCACTGCCACAATGTACAAATCGATGTAATGACGCGCCACCATCTAGTTAATAATAATAATAGCGACGTCGTTTTATCGATGCGATGCTGTAACCCTTGACTCCCGCAACCGTTACCAGGTCATCGGTTCACCTTGTAGGAGGCCTTCTAACGCTACGTCATCCGGTACGTGGTTGCCATTCCAGAACCTTTCAGGCCCAACAGCCATCCATTCTGCGAGCAATGTGCCCTGCTCATTGCCACTTAAGTTTGGTGATTCTTCGTGCTATGTCGGTAACCTTGATTTTCCTGAGGATATCCTCATTCCTGATTCGAACACGCAAGGAAACTCCGAGCATAGCCCTTTACATTGCCTTTTGGGTGACTTTAAGTCTTCTGTTGAAGCCCATTGTGAGCGACCACGTTTCGGAGCCATATATCATCACTGGCAACACGCACTGCTCATAGACTTTCGTCTTGAGACACTGTGGTATATTGGACGAGAAGATACCGCGCAGCTTCCCGAACGCTGCCCAGTTGAGTCTGATTCGACAACTGATCTCTTTCTCGAAGTTAGACCTACTCAGCTGGACCGTCTGTCCCAGGTAAACGTAGTCGTCCACAACTTCGAGTGTAGAGTCTCCGATCTTGACAGGAGTAGGTCAAGATAAACAAGCATGTAGCATCCCTGACTTTGGCTTTGTCCATGTTCATTTTAAGTCACACTCTTTCGGAAGTGAGGTCACCAAGCATTGTCTGAACTACTCCGTAGCCTCAGCCATGACTACTACCACCACGAGCCACCCATTACTCGCCGTCCGACCGTTCGGTAACCGTCCGGACCGAGCCCAATTCATCGACGGCGCGTACTATTCCACGCGCGCCGCGCGGTCTAAGCCTACTGAGGCCACGGGTAGTGTGAAAGTGGAACCCGGGGCCCTGAGACGAAGACAAAGAAAGAACAGGAGTGGGTTTTTAGTCAGTAAAAGTCTGACACTATCTCCCACTCCACCCAAGAGCGAGATTTGTCATAAGATGATTTTCCCACCCAATAAAGAAAAAAAGCCATGACTACTATGTTGTCAAAAAACCGAAGATGAGTGATGTACTCGCCATTGACATTAATGCCTAGCAAAAATATTTAGGTATGTATTTAGAAATACATAAGTATGTTTATCAGTCGTCTAGTACTCATACCACAAGCTCTGCTTTTCCTTCAGTCTGTAAAGTAAAATGGCACGTCTACTTTGTGACCTCAAAATATCTTCCAACTACTAAAAACGTCAACATTTACTTATAATCGTCGCTAGAAAAGAGTTGAAAAGATAAGCCGTAGCTGCAGACGTAAATCTTTTGAGTCGAAAGGGTCTTAAATATTTTTAAACTGTAAGTAACTGTATAAGTCCATTTTTATGGTTCCGCAGCTAACTCGGCAAAGATAGAACCCTTACAGGACCACTTTGTTGTACGTCCATCCGTCTGTTAGTCTGGGCACGCCATAATTATGGCGATAAGTCCCCTCTTTGAGGAGTGGCTGGAAAGACCTCACGGCGTCCTTACCTTCCGCATGACGCAGGTCCTCACCGGACATGGTGAGCTCGGGAGGTGTCTGCACCGGATTCGTGCGGAAGAAACGTCCGGGTACCACCATTGTGTGGATCACCCAGAGGACACGATGGAGCATACATAGAAGTGTGCCCCGCCTGGATAGAGCACCGCCGTGTCCTCGTAGGGGCGATCGGTGACAGCGATCTCTCGCGCCGGGCCCTGGTACAGGCCATGGTCCGGAGCAAAGAGGAATGGTAGACGGTCGCCTCCGTCTGCGAAGCAGTAATGCTAGCAAAAGTGGCAGCCAATCGCGTGAGGCAAAGTTTCTCACGCTCCAACTGCCACCGGGACTCCGATCCCGATTTCCGGCCACCGTAGGCGTGGGCTTGCGGACGGCGAGCAATGGATGACTTGTAATGATCTCAAACACGGTTAGGTTACATTGATATATTAGAGAGTTCCGTTGTCTACCTTCCAGCTTCATCATCAGATCAGTTCGATATATCCCTTCCTCCCTTCTTTCAGTCAGTCATCGACTACACGTACAAACAAAGCCATTTTTCTTGTTACGACATTTCTACTGTGATCCTATGAGGAGTTCCGTTCCATATCTTCGTAGTTCCTCATCAGATCATAACAATATTTCTATGAGACCAACTCGGACTCAACATAAACTTTCAATCGAAAAATAATTTTCAATATCGATCCACAATTGACCGAAAAATCGGTGAACATACATAAAAATATATTCAACCGAACATAGAACCTCCTTCTTTTTGAAGTCGGTTAAAAAAGGTCGATTTTCGCAATCTATGTTTCCCCACTAACCATAGGTAGGTAGTGTTGGTATCTTTGTGTTAACTTCTAGCAAATCGGTCAAGCATGAACTGTTGCTTCAAAGCGTGTTCAGCAGTAAAGACAACAGTGTGTTGTATTGAAAACAAAGGGCTCATAAAATATGTATGAGTCTTGGATGCTTGTTAATACAAGAAACATTATAATATGTATTGTTTTATTTATAACTTTATATGTATATAAAGTGGTATCTCATTGGCTCTGAGTGAGCAACCTACCTAAGTATTTTTTTTAGGTTTTCGTACCTCAAAAGGTAAAAACGGAACCCTTGGATCACTGCGCGGGCTTGCGGACGGCGAGCAATGGGTGGCTCGCCGTAACCATCCGGACCGAGCCCAAGTCGTCGACGACGCGTACTGTTCCACGTGCGCCTCAAGGAGATATCAGCAAATCGTAGGGGCTCAGCAGGGTCGAAGCCTACTGGGGCCACGGGTAGTGTGAAAGCGAAACCAGGGTCCCTGGGACGAAAACAGGAGTGGGTTTTTAGTCAGTAAAACTCTGACACTATCTCCCGCTCCGCCCAAGAGCGAGATTTGTCATAAGATGATTTTTCCATCCAGTAAAAAAAAACCCTTGTATCACTTTGTGGTCCGTCAGTCCATCGGTCTGTCTGTCTGTCAAGACCCTTTATCTAGGAAACGCGTGCGGGTATCAAGCTGAAATTAAAGCCATATACTCAAGTCTGTGGTCCCTTGAAGCGGTCAAAAAATCAAAGTTCTGTGTTAAGGAAAAAAAAAGATACGGTCGTTTATGTCGCAAAAAAAGTGTATTTCGACACTGTCAAGGGAATCAAAATTCATAGGGTACTTAACGTTGACCTAGAATCCTGAAATTTCGTATGAAGCAAGGTCTCATAGCACAAGTCATCATAATTACGTCACAAAAAAAAAATTACGATTCGGAAAAATCTTCGTAACTCAATTCGGGAATTGAACTGTTTTCATAGATAAGTTTGTAAGGAACCCTCAGTGCGCGAGTCCGACCCACACTTGCCCGGTTTTTCTTTCTTAAGATCCTTCTCCTGATAATAACTTTAACACCCCGTAAATACTCGTAGTATTTAAAGGGCAGTTTTGAAAAACTATTAATTACAGTTTTTATTTATTTTCAAAAGAATTTTATTGATATTAGATTTTGATTTGATAAGAAATAAAAATCCTCCTCGAAAACATCGTGAGGAAACCGGCATGTCCTAGAACCAAAAATTCGAAGACATGTGACATCCACCAATCCGCACTGGGCCCGCGTGGTGGATTACGGCCCATTCCCTCTTCTAGAGAGGAGGCCTGAGTCCCAGCAGTGGGAACATTATAAGGCCGACTATGCTAAAAATCCTCCATGCAATCTTTAAAACTCTTTAAATTGTGCTATTGGGGATAATTTTGAAAAGAAATCATCATCATCATCATCATTTTAGCCTAAAGACGTCCACTGTTGGACATAGGCCTCCCCCAAGCGTCGCCACAACGACCGATCCTGTGTGTCTCACATCCACCGCACTCCCGCGACTCTCACCAGCTCGTCGGTCCACCTTGTGGGAGGCCTTCCAACGCTGCGTTTTCCGGTGCGCGGTCGCCACTCTAGAATCTTTCGGCCCCATCGACCATCCGTTCTACGAGCAATGTGCCCTGCCCACTGCCACTTTAGTTTGGCGATTCTTCGGGCTATGTCGGGACCTTGGTTCTCCTGCGGATATCTTCATTCTTCTTTCTTTGAAAACAATTAATGATAAACAAATAATATTTTTTTTTATAATGTGTGTACAAAAATTATATAGCATAGCATAGCATAGTCGGCCTTATAATGTTCCCACTGTTGGGACTCAGGCCTCCTCTCTAAGAGAGGGAATGGGCCGTAATCCACCACGCTGGCCCAGTGCATGTTGGTGGATATCACATGTCTTTGAATTTTTAGTTCTAGGACATGCCGGTTTCCTCAAGATGTTTTCCTTCACCGTTTTGAGAGCAGTGGTGATGAAATAAATTACACAAAGTAATGCGCCTGGCTAGGTTTGAACCCGCGACCTACAACTCGTAAGTCAGGACCGTTACCACTCGGCCACCATGACTGCTCTACAAAAATTATAAAATAAATAAATAATAAACCTTTTTTAGGTTAATATTTGTACTAACTTTGGAATATATTGACACACGGAATTAGCTTTAGAATAAAAACGAAGTGCCCCTTTTCAGTCCCTAGAGCGGACAACCCGAGGTATATTTCCATACAATCGCTCTTGCGTGATTATGATGTTATTTCAAATCTTTATCCAGATATTTTGGACCCACAATATCTTGTGGATATTATCTGGGCTTCTATAGAAATCAAAACATAAATTTTGTGTAAAACTAATCCAGTAAAGACCTCTGAAAATCTGCCATTTTATGTGAACTTTAGCCCTCCATAATGTACTCATATATTAAAAATATAAAAAATAATGTACATCTATAGAAGCTTTGCACATTTAATCTAAATTCTGAATGACGACAATTTTTCTCAAAAACTTTTAAGGGTTTTAAAAAAACACATATTTCCTGAAACAAGTTTTGTGAAATATTCGAATAAGAGGAGAATTTTCAGGCGTTATCTCTCTTTTTTCGCGTTGCCTCTTCTTCGGACATCGCATTGGATTGCGTTAGATGAAGCAACAAGCTTTTAAACCATGTTCGACGTTGATGATAGGCAAGTGGAGAATGTCCTCTTAAAGGTTGAATTTTTAAAAACGCCTTCTTAGTGCTCACTTACGTCATAAAAAGAAACCTTATGCAATTTTTTTTACTCCTAATCTCAGTAGTTTTGGCTGTCCGCCCGGAGGACACGGTGGAGCATACGGTAGAACTGTGCCCCGCTTAGGCAGAGCACCGCCGTATCCTCGTGGGGGAGATCGGCAGCCACGATTTCTCGCGCCAGGCCTTGGTACAGGCCATGGTCCGAAGCGAGGAGGAGTGGCAGGCCGTCGCCTCCTTCTGCGAAGCAGTAATGTTGGCAAAGGAGGAAGCCGCACATACACGCGTGAGGACGCGGCACTTACGCCCCAGCTTACGGAATCCAGATCACAATTTCCGGTCAGCTTGCGGACGGCAAGCAATGGGTAGCTCGCCGTCCGATCGTCCTGTAACCATCCGAACCGAGCCCAAGTCATCGATGGCGCATACTGTTCCACGCGCACCTCAAGGAGATGCAAACCATAGGGGCCCAGCAGGGTCGCAGCCTACTAGGGCCACGGGTAGTGTGAAAGCGAAAGCTGGGGCCCTGGAACGAAGGCAAAGAAGGAACAGGAGTGGGTTTTTAGTCAGTAAAAGTCTGACACTATCTCAGCTCCGCCCAAGAGCGGTTTTTTGTCATAAGATGATTTGTCTCCCCAAGAAAAAAATCAAAAAAGAAAAAACCCGCCCAGCAGCCTCGAAACCTACTAGGGCCAAGGGTCTGTTTCTGAAAGGTAGACTCGGCCCTAGTATAAAAGGCTACGATGGAACAGGAGTGGGTTTTAGTCAGTAAAAGTCTGACACACCTTCGCGCTCCGCCCAAGAGCAAGAGATTTCATTGGATGATTTTACAAACGAAAAAAAAAGTAGTTTTGTCTGTGCGTTAATACGTCTGCCGGTCAGTTTCTTCTTTTTATATTTAAACTAATAATACAAGTACATTCATTAGCTATTTCAAGTATACATAGAGTCCACAATAACATATTCTATTTGAAACGTCAATTTTGTAATAGTTGATGTACTCGTAGTTCTACATATATTTCGAAATGGAATTGAATCCGTTCCCGGGAGATAGTCGGTATTGATTGCCTGCCCGACCCGCGGGCGGTACATAATTCAATTCTATACGAATATTCATATGTACGTGAAAGATGACGATAATACATTGTAGTAAAGATCGTATTTTGTGAAGTTCACAAAAATATGTATACAGGTTTGCTCGATGCTCGAAGGAAGTCTCCTTTCTATCATCGGACGCAGGGTTGCCAGGCCTCCTACAAGGTGGACCGATGACCTGGTGAGGGTCACGGGAATCCGTAATAATCCATACAGGATCCAACCTTCAAAGCCTTGAGCAGAGGCGTAGGGTAGCTAGCCTTTCGGTGTTTTACAGATTGCATTTTGGAGAGTGTGTGCGGGAATTGCATGACTTGATTCCGTCAACCCAACAGCTAAGTATAACAAAAGAATAACAATAGTGTAAGAGACATTGAGCCAATTACAGGTTCTCACGGGTAGAAACAGGTAAAGTAATAGAAAACTTACGATCACTAATAAGCACGATAAAAAAGAACATAATTAAACATCCCTTAATTAAAATTAGCACTATGCACTTTTGAAAAAGTCTGCATTCAGCTGAGTGCGTGCCGAATAGGTTTTAATAGTAAACGGGTCAAAAGAGAACTCTTTACAAAGAACATTAAAGTCCTTACACGGTCGCATTATGTAGGCAGGTTTGCTCGATGCTCGAAGGAAGTCTCCTTTCTATTCGGACAACCCGACGAACGGCGAGTATCCACCCTTACGTTGTTGAAACTTCAACGGTCTGAACTAAGCGTTTCGCTTCGTCGTTTATACCGCGTACATCGAAGGACTGGAACAATTTGCCTGCTGCGGTCGTCCCGTCCAACTATAATTTAGATGTCTTTAAGGCTAGAGTGAATAGGCTCTTAATAAACTAGTGCGCCTGACCATCAATGATTGCATCTCCGCTTACCATCAGGTGGGATCGCAGTCAAGCACTGGTTCCAACAAAAAAATATTTTTTCAAATAGGTTGGCAAGCGACGAAGTTATGCGCGAACAAACATTAAAAAAAAAATTCAAACATCCGAATTGACAACCTCCTCCTTTTTTAGAAGTCGGTTAAAAACGAACGACGTTGAAGCATATCTTCACAGTTCGAATATAAAGTCTTGTTTTCTACCGAGAAGTTCCAAAAACCATTTCTTAATACAATAACTTATGGTATATCATGTCACCCTAGGGAAAGGCTTACCCTGCCGTTGCCATGACAACGGAGAAATACACAGAAAGTTTTTTTTATTATGATCTTAGAGTCATTTGTTAGTACCCCCTTGGCAGTAATTTAATTTCAAGGGGCTCACCAGGATCTTTTTTTTTTATTGGGTGGGATAATCATCTTATGACATCCCCCGCTCTTGGGCAGAACGGGAGATAGAGTCAGACTTTTACTGACTAAAAACTCACTCCTGTTCCTTCGTTGCCTTCGTCCCAGGGTCCCGGGTTTCGCTTTCACACTACCCGTGGCCCCAGTAGGCTTCGACCCTGCTGGGCCCCTACGATTTGCTGACATCTCCTTGAGGCGCGCGTGGAACAGTACGCGCCGTCGACGATTTGGGCTCGGTCCGATTACCGGACGGTCGGACGGCGAGCCACCCATTGCTCGCCATCCGCAAGCCCGCGCCTACGGTGGCCGGAAATCGGGATCGGAATCCCGGCGGCGGCGGTTGGAGCGTAAGGACCGTTGCCTCACGCGATCGGCCGCCTCCTTTGCTAGCATTACTGCTTCGCAGAAGGACACTCCTCCTCGCTCCGGACCATGGCCTGAATCAAGGCCCGGCGCGAGAGATCGCCGCCGCCGGCTCACCAGGATCTTAGTTACATGAAACGTTTTCTAATAAGTAAATTTTTCTCAGCAACTTTTTTAGAGCAGTGTATGCAGTACGAGTTGTAGGTCGCGGGTTCAAACCCAGCCAGGCGCATTACTTTGTGTCATTTATTTCATCACCACTGCTCTCAAAACGGTGAAGGAAAACATCGTGAGGAAACCGGCATGTCCTAGAAACAAAAATTCGAAGATATGTGACATTCACCAACCCGCACTGGGCCCGCGTGGTGGATTACATCCCATTCCCTCTCCTAGAGAGAGGAGGCCTGAGTCCCAGCAGTCGGAACATTAAAAGGCTGTTTTTTTTTTTATTAATTTAAACCAGTAATTGACTGCGATCCCACCTGATGGTAAGCGGAGATGAAAACATTGATGGTCAGGCGCACTAGTTTATTATTGTTCCAGTCCTTCGATGTACGCGGTATAAACGACGAAGTGAATCGCTTAGTCCGGACCGTTGAAGTTTCAACAACGTAAGGGTGGATACTTGCTTTTCGGCTAATTATGCTTATGCTTATACATTTTTCTCGATGTGGGAATAACAATAATACCAATAATTTATTGTTCTAACAAACATTATCATCATGATAATATTTCAGCCGCAAGACGTCCACTGTTGGACATAAACCTCCCCCTAATGTCATCGACGGCGCGTACTATTGTAAGATTAAAGATAAAATATTTGCCAAAGTTTTAAGATGGACATAAGGCAGCATTTTTGGCTTATTGACAAATATGAACTATGTCACTGGGGTAGGAGTGTGGTGCGACTGACAGCGGAGACATAAGCGGAGCGGGTCACTGAATTAACTCGCTATCCGACCGTCCGGTAACCGTCCGGACCGAACCCAAGTCGTCGACGGCGCGTACTGTTCTACACGCGCCTCAGGGAGATGTCAGCAAACCGTAGGGGCCCAGCAGGGTCAAAGCGACTCGTCCCTGGTATGAAAGGCAACGAAGGAACAGGAGTTGGTTTTTAGTCAGTAAAAGTTTGAGTCACCCTTTAGCTCCGCCTAAGAAAAACGTCCTTCCACTGCTGTCGTTAGAGTAATCCTCTTCAAGGTTGGGCCTGCGGTCAATTTCAATTCATTTTCCCAACTTATAACTTGACTTGAGATAGCAAACATAATAGGGGACCCTAACTTGACGTCATCATCATCATCATCATCATTTCAACCGAAAGACGTCCACTGTTGGACATAGGCCTCCCCCAAATGCCGCCACAATGACCGGTCCTGTGCGTCTCGCATCCATCGAATTCCCGCGACCCTCACCAGGTCATCGGTCCACCTTGTGGGAGGCCTTCCAACGCTGCGTCTTCCGGTACGTGGTCGCCATTCCAGAACCTTTCGTCCCCATCGACCATCTGTTCTGCGAGCAATGTGCCCTGCCCACTGCCACTTAAGTTTGGCGATTCTTCGGGCTATGTCCGTAACCTTGGTTCACCTGCGGATATCCTCATTTCTGACGCCCTATTATATTTGCTATATATAGGTATAATACCAATAATTGTTAATTAGTACTTAAAGGGTCTAAAAAGGTCTTGATAATTTAAGTAAAGTCTCAATAAATGATAATTATGAACGTTATTAGCGTTTGTTTGTATCCCAAAAAGGTACTCAATTTATGGAAATATGACTGGCCTGTTGGTTTAGTGGTTATTGGCCCTGACTGCTATGCCGGAGGTCGTGGGTTCGATTCCCACCCAGGGTAAAATGTTTGTGTGATGAGCACAATCATTTGTTCTGTGTCTGGGTGTAATTTGTCTATATATGTATGTATTTAGAAATATTTAAGTCTGTTTATCAGTTGTCTAGTACTCATAACACAAGCTATACTTAGCTTGGGACTAGACGGCGTTGTGTGATAGTTGTGTGAATTTAATTTTTTTATAATTTTAAAATATATTTTAATAAAAATGTAAATGGAAAAAAACACTGCGTGTTGTATTTTTAACCGACTTCAAAAAGAAGGTTCTATCTTCGGCTGAATGTATTTTTAATATAATATAATATAATTTAGTTAATTATGGACAGATATTGAATTTTTTTTTAGTTATAGGTTATGCTTTCGAGTTGGTCACATAGAAATATAGTTATGATCTGATGAGGAACTATGAAGATATGGAACGGAACTCCTCATAGGATCACAGCAGAACTGTCGTAACAAGTAAAATGGCTTTGTTTATACGTATAGTCGATGACAGACTGAAAGAAGGGGGGAGGGGATATATCGAAATGATCTGATGATGAAGCTGGAAGGTAGACAACGGAAGTCTGTAATACATCAATGTAACCTAACCGTGTTTGGGATTGGGCACGCCACAATTTTAGCGGTAGTCCCCTCTTTGAGGAGTGGCTAGGAAGACCACATGGCGTCCTTACCTTCCGTATGACGCAGGTCCTCACCGGACATGGTAAGTTCGGGAGGTTCCTGCACCGGATTCGTGAGGAAGAAACGTCTGGGTGCTGCCATTGTGTGGACCGTCCGGAGGACACGGTGAAGCATACGGTGATGGTGTGCCCCGCCTGGGCAGAGCACCGCCGTGTCCTCGTGGGGGCGATCGACGGCAGTGATCTCTCGCGCCGGGCATTGAATGTTTCACTTAGCCGAAATAACATTTGTTCGACCTACACGGGTTTGAATTACACTTTAGGGGTAGGGCAGACAAGAATGCGTGAAGTCGGTTTTGCAGCGATTCGTTTCTGTCACTAAATTTTGTAGCAACACTTATTGACTTTTTATGATACTGTTTTAATTTAATATTGAAAATGCTACCAAGTAATTGTCTATATATTTGTGAACAAAAACCGTAAAATGTTGTTTCGGTGTGGTGAAAATTTGACAAATAAATCATTTGGCAAATGAAAAAGTTCAAAAGAGTTATTTTGTAAATCGGCGAAATATAATTTGGTAAAATAATACCTATGACACATGGTACTTCGACGATCTAAAAATATGTCAAATAATGCATATAGCAAAAAAGACGTCGGTCAATAGTTTTCGGTAAAATGAAATTCGAACAAAAAATTTTCGGAAAAGTGATCGGATCCCCTTTATAAATAAACTGTTGAGTTTCCTAAAATAAAATAAATAAGTAAGTATATGTTATAGATAAACCAATAAGCTTTTCAACCATATTCACATTGACGACAGACGGCGCAGGAAGGGCCCTCTGCGTACGTCAGTGGGTCGTATATCATTAATTTTTTCCGTGCCTATTAACACTACGTCGGTCGCGTGATTATGAAACATTCTACTTAATTACCGAGGTCAAAGCTCTCCGTCTGTTTGTTAACAAGACATGCGTGTGAAGCGTAGGGTACGCTTCGTGGTGGTAACGATTTTTTTGTTAATAAAAAATTATTTTACAGAATCTTTTTCTGTTTCTGCCCATAAGAAAGGCACGAATTTATGTATTTTTACAAGGTTTTATTTAACTTGCCATTAAGAGCGACCAACTCGAGGTACATTTCCATACAACCGCTCTTACGTTATTATGATGTTATTACACATCTTTCTTTAGTTATTTTGGATACACAGATATCTTGTGGATACTATCAAGGCTTCTATAGAAATCAAAACATAAATATGTATTGTTTTGTTTCGGTGGGAATGTCATCTTATGACATCCCCCGCTCTTGGGCGGAGCAGGAGATAGTGTCTGACTTTTACGGACTAAAAACCCACTCCTTTTCCTTCGTTGCCTTCGTCCCAGGGCCCTGGGTTTCATTTTCACAATACCCATGGAAAGGTTATGCTTTTAGCATAACCCTTCAGTCAAAAAAATAATTTTCAAAATCGGTGCACAATTGACCGAGAAATCGGTGATCATACATAAAAAAATACATTCAGCCGAACATAGAACCTCCTCCTTTTTGAAGTTGGTTAAAAATTACTTTTATCTATTAAGAACCTGAATTATTATACATACAATTCTGATATTGTGTAAATGTATCTATTAACTGATCCGCATTTGTTGTAATATATACTTATTTTCTTTCTAACACATTGCTTTTGCAATATTTTTTTATATTTTTATTATTATTTATTTTGTTAACGTATCATTTATTAATAATTGTAATTATTTATTTTACTTACTTTTATTTATATAGCCTCTTTTTTAGAATGTGAATGTGAGAACACTGTAGACTCCGCGAATTCTTAGGTTCCTTTTTATTATGATTATTTTTATTGTACTTTATAGTACAATATTGACCAGTCTACACTGTCCTTACATAATATCTACATAATTATGCTGTAATATGGAAATATTGTAACATCAATTTTTTTTAAAACAGTAACCATGGAGTTTCTTGCCGGTTCTTCTCCATAGAAAACGACCAATTTGGAACCGTGCACTAGCTTCTGACGTTTTATAAATGCCCATGTAGGCCTATGTGAAATAAAAATCTTTTGACTTTGACTTGACTTTGATTGTTTGTCAAATTATGATAAGCAACATTTTATCGTTGTAGTGTTTTAATGTTATTATCAAAACTGTTTATTATTTATTTATTTATTACATTTTAACACCTTTACAGACTAGTCCAAGGCGATATTATAACTAACACTTAATATAATATGTACATAGTTATGATATTATTAAATTAATGAGGATTTAATAGCATAGCATAGCATAATCAGCCTTTCAATGTTCCCACTGTTGAACTCAGGCCTCCTCTCTAGGAGAGGGAACGGGCCGTAATCCACCACGCGGGGCCAGTGCGGCTTGGTGAATGTCACATGTCTTCGAATTTTTGGTTCTAGGACATGCCGGTTTCCTCACGATGTTTTCCTTCACCGTTTTGAGAGCAGTGGTGATGAAATAAATTACACAAAGTAATGCGCCTGGCTGGGTTTGAACCCGCGACCTACAACTTGTAAGTCGGAGCCGTTACCACTCGGCCACCACTGCTCCACTCGGAGGATTTAATGTCCAGACCTTTTTCGATAATTATTTGAGCTGCTTCTAAAAATTTCGGCAGGTTTTGGCCAAATATATCCTCCGATAGTGGTATATGATTAATAATTCATTAGATGATTTACCCACCTAACAAAAACACCTGTCTCCTAACTTATCCGACACTGTGAAACGTAACAGGCGGAATGATATGTTACGCGGACGTAAAGCCAAAGCAGCTCTAGATAATGAGAAAAAGTATATTCTGTCATCATCATCATCATTTCAGCCGAAAGAAGTCCACTGCTGGACATAGGCCTCCCCCAAGCGACGCCACAACGACCGATCCTGTGCGTCTCGCATCCACCGCACTCCCGCGACTCTCACCAGGTCGTCGGTCCACCTTGTGGGAGGCCTTCCAACGCTGCGTTTTCCGGTGCGCGGTCGCCATTCTAGAACCTTTCGGCCCCATCGACCGTCCGTTCTGCGACCAATGTGCCCTGCCCACTGCCACTTTAGTTTGGCGATTCTTCGGGCTATGTCGGCGACCTTGGTTCTCCTGCGGATATCTTCATTCTTTATGCGATCACGCAAGGAAACTCCGAGCATAGCCCTTTCCATTGCCCTTTGGGTGACTGTAAGCCTTCTGATGAGGCCCTGAGGCCTAAGATATTCTGTATAGCCCTACAAGTGTTTAATAAAATCCCAAAATCGATTAAAAACTTAAATTTAAATCGATTTAAAAAGGACCTTAAAGACTTGTTGTGTAAAAAATGTTATAGCATAGCATAGTCGGCCTTGTAATGTTCCCACTGTTGGGACTCAGGCCTCCTCTCTAGGAGAGGGAACGGGCCGTAATCCACCACGCGGGCCCAAAGCGGGTTGGTGGATGTCACATATCTTCGAATTTTGAGTTCTAAGACGTGCCGGTTTCCTCACGATATTTTCCTTCACTGTTTTGAGAGCAGTGGTGATGAAATAGATTACACAAAGTAATGCGCCTGGCTGGGTTTGAACCGGAAACCTACAACTCGTAAGTCGGGGCCGTTACCACTCGGCCACCATAAAAAATGTTATTCCAATTTAGACGACTAATTGAATGATACTTTGACATTCTAATTGAATTGTAATTTTATAAATTTTTACATCTCTCTCTAATAATTTGACATTGAATATTACTTTGAATTTAATCCACATTATATTTTAAGATGACATGCTATAAATTGTAAATTTTTTTCGTACTACCTCATTACTAACATAATACTTTTTGTTTATAAAAATGATTTATGTTCCTACTAAATATTTACACGCCACACGTGGTAGAATGTGATGAGAAATGGTCTCATCACATTCTTCAAGCAAACTTATTTCAAGACCATAATTATGTACCATATTCTGACGAAATAAATGAATATTGAATCTTAACGCAACGTGCCCTGCCTACTGCCACTTAATATTGGCGATTCTTGTTATATACATTAGGTACATTAAAACATTCAAAAAACAATTCCCAATAACACCATCTTCCACCAGCACATCTCGTCTCAATTTTTCGCCAAAAAATAACAATATACAAATAAAATAAAACTCTCAACCAACCGAAAAAATAATATGGGCACGAAACTTTGCAAAAAATGGACCAATCATGTAATTCCGACACACAGGGGAAATTTTACAGTAGAATTGACAATTCGTTAAAAATTTTCTTTCATATTTATTTTGTTTTAGAGCCGAGATTTTCTCCAGTGGGGAACGAATGTATTTACTACTTAAAGTGAATTAAAAGTTTTTGTTTTTACTCGGATTGTGAGGAGTTATTGTCTCTCGAGCCCTTACCACCGGTAACTTGGACCCTTTTTAGGGTTCCATACCAAAGGCTTAAAAAACGTAACCTTTATAGGATTGGGTAGGCCACAATTATGGCGGTAAGTCCCCTCTTTGAGGCGTGGTTGGAAAGATCTCAAGGCGTCCTCACCTTCTGCATGACGCAGGTTCTCACCGAACACGGTAAGTTCGGGAAGTTCCTGCACCGGATTCGCGCGGAAGCGACGCCCGGGTGTCGCGACTGTGTGGACCGCTCGGATGACACGGTGGAGGTGTGCCCCGCTTGGGCGGCGGCAATCTCTCGCTCCGGGCCTTGGTACAGGCCATGGTCCGAAGCGAGGAGGACTGGCAGGCGGTCGCCTCCTTCTGCGAAGCAGTAATGCTAGCAAAGGAGGCGGCCGATCGCGTGAGGCAACGGTCCTCACGCCCGGATTCCGATCCCGATTTCCGGCCACCATAGGCGCTGGCTTGCGGACGGCGAGCAATGGGTAGCCTGCCGTCCGACCATCCGGTAACCGTCCGGACCGAGCCCAAGTCGCCGACTGCGCGTATTGTTCCACGCCCGCCTCAGGAAGTTGTCAGCAAATCGTAGGGGCCCAGCAGGGACGAAGGCAACGAAGGAACAGAAGTGGGTTTTCAGTCAGTAAAAGTCTGACACTATCTCGTGCTCCGCCCAAGAGCGGGATTTGTCATTAGATGATTTTCTCAATAATTCAATTCAAATATTTTTATTTGAAATATTTGTCTTTTTTATTCTTAATATGGGATTTTTAATGACAACATGAATGGACAAGTGCGAGTCGGACTCGCGCACTGAGGTTTCCGTACAAATTTACCAGTTTAATTCACGAATGGAGTCTTTAAGTTTTTTTCGAATCGCAAAAAAGTATATGTTTTGGTGACGTAACAAAAAAAGCTGTTTTCAGTTTTTTTCCTGTTCTTGTGCAATAAGAACTTGCTTTATGCCAAATTTCAGGATTCTGGGTCAACGGGAAGTACCCTATGAATTTTGATTCCTTAGAGAATGTTGTTTGGCCGTATCTTTTTTCCGTTAACTTAGAAGTTTGTATTTTTCACAGCTTCAAGGGACTGTAGACTTGAGTATATGATTTTAATTTCAACTCGATAATTCCACGCGTCCTCGAGATAAAGGGTCTTGACAGACAGACAGACGGGCGGACAACAAAGTCAGGCAACTTCTACGTAGTTGTCTGGCATCATGCTGAACTGGACCTATTTGGCGTAGCCGTGTAACATATTGTTATCGTTAATTTTATTTCTCCTTACGTTTAATTTTAGTTTGTTAATCAATTATTATTTGCTGATTAATCATGGTGTGCCAAATAAACATATTTTCTTTATTTTTATTTTTTTTAAATTGATATAAACCAGTGCTTGACTGCGATACCACCCGATGGTAAGCGAAGATGCAATCATTGATGGCCAGGCGCACTAGTTTATTAAGAGCCTATTCACTCTAGCCTTAAAGAAACCTAAATTATAGTTGGACGGGAAGACCGCAGCAGGCAAATTGTTCCAGTCCTTCGATGTACGCGGTATAAACGACGAAGCGAAACGCTTAGTCCGGACCGTTGAAGTTTCAACAACGTAAGGGTGGATACTCGCCGTTCGTCGTTCGTTTTCTTCCTTTCTAGATATTTGCGTTGTAGATTATCACAATCATATTATCATTTTTCTATACAGATTTCCTACTTCAAAAAAGGCATGTCTTCTATCTAAGTGCCTCTCCAACATATATGAGCTTCTCAAACCACTCTAACACAAGATACAAAGTAAAAATAACACATTTCGTCGTCAAGTGAGTAGCATCAACATACCTGTCACCTTGTAATGCAAATACGTGCTTAATTATGAACCAGCATGCGTCTGTAGGTGACCTGAATACATACCGATGTGCTCAACGCCGGCAAGAGACGGACTTGTTACAGATTTGAGAATTTCAACGTAGTTCACCACTTATCTCGCCTTTTTGATTATGTTTATTTTGCTTATGTATCCTAGGGGTTTAGTGGAAGTAGTTTTTTTAGGGTTACGTAATAATATAATAATATTCCACAACTTTCACACAACGTCGTCTAGTCCCAAGCTAAGCAGAACTTGTGTTATGAGTACTAGACAACTGATAAACATACTTATATATTTCTAAATACATACAGAACAAATAATAATAATAATAATAATAAGCCGGATATAGTGGTGATAGACCGATTAGTGCGCCGCGCAATGATAGTCGACGTCACCATTCCACATGACGAGAATCTCGTGAAAGCTGAGAAAGAGAAACAAATCAAATATCTCGACTTAGCACACGAGGTTGTCGACATGTGGAATGTGGACTCGGCTATCATTGTGCCGATTGTCGTGACCGCCAATGGCCTTATAGCCAAAAGCTTCGACGACCATCTGTCGAAGCTGTCGTTGCGCGGCTGGATCAAGGGCCTGATACAGAAGGCAGTACTCCTAGATACGGCTCGCATTGAGAGGAGGTTCCTGTCTCTGGAGCCCTAACCACCGGTAACTTGGACCCTGCTCCCGTTACCAGAGGACTACTATTTTTTATATTTTTAAATGTTTTTTTTAAGAAATATTTAAAAATATAGATTATATGTAAATAAGAAGAATAAAGAGAATAATAATAATAATAATTTACTAAGAAATAATTAGGTTACAGGGAGTGGGTAGTTCTACAGTATTTTGTTTTCATTATTTATTAACATGATCGTGCTCATCGCACAAACATTTGTCCTGGGTGGGAATCGAACCCACTACCTCCGACACAGCAGTCAGGGCCACTGCCCACTAGACCAACAGGCCAGTCACGTACATCAAAAGGAAAAACGGAACCCTTATAGGATCACTTTGTTGTCCGGCCGTCTGTCTGTCTGTTAACACCCTTTATCTCGGGAACGCGTGGAGATATCGAGTTGAAATTAAAACAATATACTCAAGTCTGCGGTTCTTTGAAACTGTGAAAAAATCAAACTTCTAAGTTAACGAATAAAAAAGATACGGCCGTTTATGTCGCTAAAAACGTGTATTTTGTCATTCTCAAGGGAATCAAAATTCATAGGGTACTTCCCGTTGACCTAGAATGCTGAAATTTGTCACGAAGCAAGGTCTCATAGCACAAGTATAGAAAAAAATCTGAAAACTGTAAATTTGTAGTTCCGTCACAAAAAAAAAAAACTTTTTTTGCGATTCGGAAAAATCATCGTAACTCAATTCGGGAATTGAACTGTTTTCATAGGTAAGTTCGTACGGAACCCTCAGTGCGCGATTCCAACTCGCACTTGCCCGGTTTTGTATACAGGTCCTAAAATAATTATTTCTTAACAAAGCTGTGTGTTGTCACAAAAAACATAACAGATACCATTTTAATGTAATTGCAAATTCCATTGATTTGAAAGTCTATTGTATTGTGGCATTTTCCTATTACTTTTAAAACACAATAGAAAATGAATACGCTGTCTTTTAACATTACATTCGCTGATAATGAAAAAAAAAATGGCCGAAAACCAATTCGAATTCGTTGATGTTAATTTTAATTGCAATTTGTTGGTTTGTAATTAGGTCAACAATCAGGGCATACATGTGATTAAAATATTGAATTAAGGCTATAAAACAAGTGACTTTCTGAAGCTTACTTCTTCGTAACAGCTTGGTTAATAGGCTTCAAAAAAATATATGTTTATTTATTATTTATATTATTTATTATCTTCGTCGTGTGTGATAGTTCATTGAATTGTATAGCGAGCGATGTTGTATCTAAAGATAAAATATTATAGTATCTTAGCGGTTTGCAGCGCCCTTTAGTGAACTCCACTGCGGGTGACGTAACCTACGACAAACTTACTTTACGTTTGGTACAGTAATCGGGTCTAGGGATCGAACCGCGAAATTAAGTTTGTTTTTTTTGTTGTATATACTTTTTCGGGATAAAAAGTACCGAGTGTGGTGCCCAGGATATTAAAGAATAATTATACCAAGTTTCACCGTAACGGAACCGGTAGTTTTTGCGTGATGCACAAACAGACACACAGGCAAAAAGTTTTTTAATCACATTTTTGGGTTTGGTGTCGGTCTAGTAACACTCTGCCATTTATTTTTTTGATATTTTTAATGTACAGAATTTTCACTTCTACAGATTTATTATAAGTATAGATTCGTCGGAATTGAATAACCTAATTCCGCCTAGCCCGTTCCATCATCGGACCACCAGGCGTGGCACCGGTACATGGTAGACATCCCACCTATACGCACGAAACGTTTTGGGAACACATTCAATATGCGTACAGCTAAGGAGTGGAATTCCTTGCCGAAATCTATGTTTCCTGATGGCTACAACCCCGGAATCTTTAAGTCAAGAGTGAATAGGTTACTTCTAGGTAAGCGCGCTCCATCGTTTACCGCATCATCGCTTTCCATCAGTTGAGATAGCGATCAAGCGAGAACCTAAAAAAAAAAAAAAGTTTCATATATAAAATTATTACTTATTACTACATTTTTCGTATGACTAAAATACTTTTGCCAATTTTTTTTTAATATATAATTTTCTCACTGGTTTTCCCTATTTCTTTCAAACGACTTTGATCTCTAGAAATATGTTTACGCAAAAAATTTTGGTTAAGTGTTCTTAGAATGTACATAGCATATGTAAATCAATCAATATTTAAGTAAATTTTCCTTCAAGCGTAAAATTCGGAACTACTACTTGAAGTTCTCTCAATCTTAGTTCGGTCTTCATCATAATTGTTATATTTTAAGTTCTCTTAATCAGAATGTTTTCTTATGTATCATAGTATTTATTAGTTTATTATATTAGCATATATACGTATTTTATTATTATAAGCCACTTAATTTAATGATACTACATTCTATTTCAAAAATATCTGTTATTTATTTATTGTGCACACCTACCACAGTGTTGTCTTTTTAACCCAATGGTTGACTGGTAGAGAATGCTTTGTGGCATTAAGTCCGCCTATGTACCGCCACTGTACATGAAGTTTAAATAAATAAATAATATTTCGCAAAGAAAATGGTTCTAAAGGCCAGCAGGCCTCTAAGCGGGCGAAGGCGGTTGTACGAGTATGTGTGCATTTAACTTTTAGACTGGCCTGTTGGTCTTATGGTCAGCGGCCCTGACTGCTACGCCCAAGGTTGTGGGTGAAGTTCGCAACCAGGACAAATGTTAGTGTGATGAGCACGATCATTTGTTCTGTGTTTGGGTGTAATTTTTCTAGAGCTAACTTTTGCCGGCGGCTTCACTCTCGTCAACTGACTACTATATTCTACCCTACTCTACCCTACCCTACTCTATTCACGGGTAGTGTGAATGCGAAGCCCGGGGCTTCGGGGTGAAGGCAAATAAGGAACAGGAGTGGGTTTTTAGCCAGTAAAAGTCTGACACTATCTCCCGCTTCGCCCAAGGGCGGGATTTGTCATCAGATGATTTTCGCACCTAAAAAAAAAACACCATACTCTATATTATTAATATGTTTATCAGTTTTCTAGTACTCACAACACAAGCTCTGCTTAGTTTGGGACTAGATGACGTTGTGTGAAAGTTGTGGAATATTATATTATTATTATATTTATTCGCTAACATCTCATATAAATTATATTTTTAAATATTTCAATAAAAAGTTGTAGCGACATCTATGGCGTCACATAAGAACTAATCCTGCATCGCGCAATCAAAGTTCTCCGCGCGATTAGAACATATAGAACAGCCCGAAATCATCTATGGGGCAGCTGCCCACCATACATTACACCCGTCTGGCCGGAGGATCCTCCCTTTTCAACGGAGGTTTGCAGGACTTTACTCTCTGTTCCGCCTACCTCCAAAAAGTACAAACAAAAAAAAACATTTAAAAATATAAAAAATAGTAGCCCACCGACATCGGGAACAGGGTCCAAGCTGCCGGCGGTCAGGGCTCCTGAGAGAGGAATCTCCTGACAATCCGCGTCGTGTCCAGGAGTACTGCTTTCTGGATCAGGCCCTTGATCCAGCTGCCTAACGAGAGCCTCCTTCGATGTTGTTCGAGGCTCTTAGCTATTAAGCCATTGGTTACGACTATAGACACAATGATTGCTCTATCCACTTATATTATTATTATTAACTCCGGCCAGATTTGCCAGGGATTATACGCCTTAAGTATGTTTTTTAATTGAGCAGTGGTGGCCCTAGTAGAGTAGTGGTGTCCCAGTGGTAATAGCTCCTACTTACAAGTTGTAGGCCGTGGGTTCAAACCCAGTCAGACACATTACTTTGTGTAATTTATTTTCATCACCACTTCTGCCCTTGTCCCATCTTATTGGGGGTCGGCACAACACGTTTTTTTCTTCTATTCTATCCTGTCAACCGTCATACTATCACTTACCTACTTCCTTTTCTTTCATATCACTGTTCACACAATCCATCCATCTTTTCTTTGGCCTCCCTCTCCCTCTCCACCCATCCACATGTATACTCATAAATCTTTTAGTAACATGCGTATCATCTCTCCTCTTCACATGACCATACCAAGACAAACGATTCCCCTTCAACTTTTCAGTCACTAGCGCCACTTTCAAACTTCCAGCCAGACACATTATTATTATTCTTATAATATTTAGCCTATGCAGTGGACGTCTATCGGCTAAAATGATGATGATGATGATATTTAGCCTATACTGGCATGTGTCATTCCTAATGTGGGTCAACGTTTTTTAAACAAAATACGAAAAAAGGGAATCGAACCCGCGACGCGTGCAGCAGCCAGTCCCTCAACTACTACGCCAATCGTGCTGTGGATTTTAATATTGTAATACGGAACTGGGGAGCAGTTGTGGCCAAGTAGTAACGACTGACTTACGATTTGTAGGTCGCAGGTTCAAACCCAGTCAGGCGCATTACTTTGTGTTATTTATTTCATCACCACTGCTCTCAAAAGGGAAAACAAAACAAAAAACAAAACAAAAACACCAACAAAACATCGTAAAAACAAAAAAGACACAAAAAACAAAAACAAAAAAACATCACAAACACCGTGAAACAAAAACAAAAACAAAAAAAAAACATCGTGAGGAAACCGGCATGTTCTAGAACAAAAAATTCGAAGACATGTGACATCCACCAACCCGCACTGGGCCCGCGTGGTGGATTACAGTCCATTCCCTCTCTTAGAGAGAGGAGGCCTCAGTCCCAGTAGTGGGAACATTAAAAGGCTGATTATGCTTATGCTTAATACGAAACTATTCATGTGCGAGTCCGACTCACACTTGGCCAGTTTTTGCAAATTAACAAATAAATTAACACCAAATTACTTGCTAACACATGTTGATAATGCAAACTCGATATTATCATTGAATTGTTTGGCAAGGGTCAGTTCACATCGAGACGCGAAGCGATGCGTTGCTATAAAACACTTTTATATACAACATTTTAACTGGAATAATTCACACCACACATCTATTTGGGTACAAGTATAAGAATAAAAAAAAATTTCGCTATCACTGTGCAGCGTGTGTAGGCATCAATTTTACATGCCACAATTATGGCGGTAAGTCCCCTCTTTGAGGAGGTCTGGAAAGGCAACACGGCGTCCTTACCTTCCGCATGACGCAGGTCCTCACCGGACATGGTAAGTTCGGGAGGTTCCTGCACCGGATTCGTGCGGAAGACACGCCTGGGTGTCGCCACTGTGTGGACCACCCGGAGGACACGGTGGAGCATACGGTAGAAGTGTGCCCCGCTTGGACAGAGCAACGTCGTGTCCTTTTGGGGGCGATCGGCGGCAGCGATCTCTCGCGCCGGGCCTTGGTACTGGCCATGGCCCGGAGCGAGAAGGAGTGGCAGGCGGTCGCTTCCTCCTGTGAAGCAATAATGCTAGCGAAGGAGGCAGCCGATCGCGTGAGGCAACGGTCCTGACGCCCCAACCACTGCTGGAACTCCGTTGTCGCCATTATGAATTAGCAGATTACGATATTTTAGCAAAATGACAATGGCTTCGTGTTGGAATGACGAATTTAGAAAAATAGCAGACTTGGGCGCCAGATTCATCGCGTCGCGTCTGGTGTGAATTGACCTTAATACTGCCCATTTGTATTCATGGGATAACAGACCATTCTCAAATCAATTTGCATCACGATCGAAATGCAATTGGTTATTTAGTAGTTCAGGGTAAATGATAGTATCTATATGATAGAAGGCTGTCATACGTATGCACTTTTATGACACCTAATATCTACACTTCACTTTTTATTCCCATATGTAAAGGTAAAATTATTAATAATTTTTGTCTGTATTCTCGCTAAATTGTGAACAATGTTCAAATCTTTTTTTTTTGTCATTTTGATAGTATAGCATAGTTGGCCTTATAATGTTCCCACTGTTGGGACTCAGGCCTCCTCTCTAGGAGAAGACAAGGGCCCAGTGCGGGTTGGTGAATGTCACATGTCTTCGAATTTTTTGGTTCTAGAACATGCCGGTTTCCTCACGATGTTTTCCTTCACCGTTTTGCGAGCAGCGGTGATGAGATAAATTACACAAAGTAATGCGCCTGGCTGAGTTTGAACCCGCGACCTACAACTTGTAAGTCGGGGTCGTTACCACTCGGCCACCACTGCTCCACAACATCATATATGTTACTCAATTAGTACCAATAGCAATGTGTACCAATTAGTCTCTTCGCACGCCAAGAATTTTCATTCTATAAAAAGTTCTGCAGCATCGTATCGATTTAACCTTTAAGCCTGCTCACCCTCCAATACAAGCAGCTTTAGTATGCATCGCGCTCAAAGTGAAGTAACATTTTATTATATAATCAGGGCAGCGCCGATTGAATTTAATACAAACCCTAAAAGCTCCGGAGCTTACACAGGGCTGCTACTTGAGGTAAAAACATTAAAAGATATGTTTTTGTGAATAAAAATAAAAATATGAGGAGCAGCGCTGGTCCAATGGTAATGGCTCCGAGTTATATTCGTTAAATTTTTTAATATCATCATCATCATCATCATTTCAGCCGAAAGACGTCCACTGCTGGACATAGGCCTCCCCCAAGTGTCGCCACAGTGAACGGTCCTGTGCGTCTCGCATCCATCGGACTCACGCAACCGTCACCAAGTCATCGATCCACCTTGTGACGTGGTCGCTATTCCAGAACCTGTCAGCCCCAACGCCCATCTGTTCTGTGAGCAATGTGCCCTGCCCATTGCCACTTAAGTTTAGCGATTCTTCGTGCTATATCGGAAACCTTGGTTCTCCTGTGGATGTCTTCATTTCTGATTCGATCACGCAAGGAAACTCCGAGCATAGCCCTTTCCATTGCCCTTTGGGTGACTTTGAGCCTTCTGATTAGGCCCATTGTGAGCGACTACGTTTCGGAACCATATGTTAACACTGGCAACACGCACTGGTCATAGACTTTCGTCTCAAGACACTGTGGTGTATTGGATGAGAAGATACATTAGTGGATATACCCAGAAATATTTAGGCTTTTTTTTTAATTTTTCTGTGAAATAAGTATAACGTAAAAATTCGTTTCTGGTCTTGTCTGGAGCTCACCAAGTAAATTAACCACATAGTTTGCGATAATTACCCATCAACTTTGCGAGTGATAATCGCAATTGCGACGGCTACTTAACACTCTCGCGTTTATTCCGCCAGGGTTGCACATCCACGTCCAAATACTCCATCTCATCAGCTCTTCTGTCACCTATGGGGATTGAAAAGCTAAACAAGATAGAATACACAGCCGAAAACACACGATCCTGGCGAATACGACGTAAAAACAACAAAAAAAAAATCCACACAAAACTCCGGTCTCGTGATCTCAGAAATATAAAACAGCTGTTTCTCCAACGCAGTGGTTGTGGGTGAAAACCGCATTGTGAGTTCTTAGCCAAAGTATTATTTTCACGTCGGGCCCTGGTACAGGCTAGAGCTGCAGGCTGGAGGGAGAGGGAGCCTCTCCGTCCAGCAGAAAAAATGGATGGATTGTGTGACAAGTGATATGAAAGAAAAGTGAGTTTGTGATAGCGTGACGAGTGACAAGATAGAATTGAAGAAAAAAACGTGTTGCGCTGACCCCAAATAAAACGGGACAAGGGCAGGAAGATGGTGATGATGATGCCCTGGTACAGGCCATGGTCCGGAGTGAGGAAGAAATGGCTGGCGGTCGTCTCCTTCTGCGAAGCAGTAATACTAGCAAAGGAGGTGGCCGCACACGTTTGGGAACGGTTCTCACGCCCCAGCCGAACCAATTTTCAGCCGCTTGCGAACGGCGAGCAATGTGTAGCACGCTATTCGGCGTCTGATAACCGTCCGGATCAAGCCCAGGTCGTCCACGGCCCGTAGTGGTCTACGCGCACCTCAAGGAGATGCCAGCAAATCGCCGGGGCCCAGCAGGCTCGAAGCCCTGGAACGAGAGGCAAAGAAGGAACATGGTTTTTAGTCAGTAAAAATCTGACACGCTCACCCGCGCTTAAGCGGGCTCAAGGGCGAGAAAGGTCATTGGATAATTTCTCCCCTACAAAAATGAAAGTAATATTTTCTTACTCAATTCACCGAGCGGTAATCGCCAGCCCTAGCGCGAAAGGTATTCATAATACGAGCATTTCTTGATCAGATCGACGTTGATTGAAACCGGAGTATACATTCATACTTGTATGTGAGGATGCTGCGTTCAAACTGTTAGCTTAGTTGAATTAAATCTGTGATTCAGGTCGCTTTGGGGATTACTTCTTTGATGTTAAGCCATCATGATCATTTCATCATAGGCCATCCCAAAGTGTCGCCACAACGAACGGTCCTGTGTGTCTCGCATCCATCGGCTTCCCGCGACCCTCACCAGGTCATCGATCCACACTGTAGGAGACCTTCTAAGGCTGCGTCTTCCGCCACTCCAGAACCTTCTGGCCCCTACGTTTTTCTAATCTCTTTAAGACGCGCGTGGAACGCTACGCGCCAACGACAAGTAGGGATCGATTTATGGCTGAGCGGCGAACTACCCATTGCTCAACGTCCGCAAGCCCACGCCTGCGGTGGCTGTAAATAGGAGTCGGTATCTCAGTAGTTGGAGCGTAAGGACGGTTGTTCCCTCACGCCTCTTTTGCTAGCATTACTGCGTTGTGCCAAATAAATCTGTTTTCTTTATTTCTTTCATTAATTATGAAGTGTCAAAGTTCATGCAAAATAGCAGATTTTTGGAGGTCTTTACTGGATTAGTTTTACACAAATTTATAAATTTAGTTAAATAGAAGCCTAGATAATATTCACAAGATACTGAGTTTCCAAAACATCTAATAAAAAATGTGTAATAACGGAATAATCGCGTAAGAGCGGTTGTATGAAAAACAGTGAAAATGTATGTCGAGTTGTATCCCCTTAATACTCAACGACTACGTAGCACAATCGTGGTAAAGTAGATGCTACGACGTAGTACATCATGAGTCATATCGTAGCACAGTGAGCTACGTCGTAGTACAGAGTGTGCTACGGCGTAGCACATCACGAATTATAATCGTAGCACAGTGAACTACGTCGTAGTACACTATCTGCTACGACGTAGTACAACATGAGTTATTAGTAGTACAATGAGTTACGTCGTAGTACACTATCTGCTACGACGTAGTACGTCATGAGTTATTCGTAGTACAATGAGTTACGTCGTAGTACACTATCTGCTACGACGTAGTACAACATGAGTTAGTAGTACAATGAGTTACGTCGTAGTACACTATCTGCTACGACGTAGTACGTCATGAGTTATTCGTAGTACAATGAGTTACGTCGTAGTACACTATCTGCTACGACGTAGTACAACATGAGTTAGTAGTACAATGAGTTACGTCGTAGTACACTATCTGCTACGACGTAGTACGTCATGAGTTATTCGTAGTACAATGAGTTACGTCGTAGTACACTATCTGCTACGACGTAGTAGATCATGAGTTATTCGTAGTACAGTGAGTTACGTCGTAGTACACATGTCGGTGTATGATCACCATCAGTGTCGACGTCACACATGGCAGGAAATGGTACAGAGTGATAATAAAGAAATACCTTTCTCCAGTTCAAGGTGTTTATTCCATGGGCGGCGAAAGAGTGTCTTTCTAATCACATTACATCGGTTTTTATACACGGAAATTGACAATCATAAAAATTCACTATCATCATCATCTTCCTGCCCTTGGCCCATCTTATTTGGGGTCGGCGCAACACGTTTTTTTCTTCCATTCTATCCTGTCAACCGTCATGCTATCACTAACTTCTTTTTCTTTTATATCACTCTTTTCTTTGGCCTCCCTCTCCCTCTCCACCCATCCACATGTATACTCATAACTCTTTTAGGACTTTCATAACTTTTTTTTACTATGAAGGTAGAAAATTATTTAAAATAAATAAATGAAACGGAAATTGTCACAATAAATTCTTATTTAAATATGACCGGATGCTCTGATATTTTAAAGAAATAAAAAGGAAGTGGTCAGGTTGAATCCTCACAAGTTTAATCGGATGCTACAATATTTTTAAGAATTAGAAAGGAAGTCGTCATTTAATTCGATATAAATTGAACAGGATGTCGCAATATTTTAAATAATCGAAAGGGAAGTTATAAAATTAAATCCTTAAATATATTCAACAGGATGTTGCAATATTAAAATAAATAAACAGGAAGTGATCAAATAAAATCCTTATCAAATAATGGTTTTGCGCCCATATATACTATCTGCTACGACGTAATACATCATGTGTTATATCGTAGTACAGTCACAGAATAAGTAACAGAACAAGTACAGAAAATTCACTCTTCGAAAGAAAACATGCGAATATAAACCTACTAACAACGCTCCTAATGTTCATAATACATTGCACCATATTGTGTTCGTGACATCACAGCGGGCCCTAACAGAATACCAGCGCTGTGTTATTTGTCGTTTTAAATAACGCAGCATATGCTGAGTTAGGCGCCTGTTTGATCTCGCACTGATTACACCTTTTTTTTAAATGTGTATCTTTAGTTTATGCGATTGTGTGAGTCACAAATAAACATTTTTTCTTTCTTTCTTTTTTTCTTTACTTTTTTTTTTCTTTCTTTCTTTCACGGCACGGACGTGACCTTCAATATATTTGCCAACAAGTCTCTGTCGCGTTCATAACGAACGCTCTACGCTCTGAGAATCTCTTTTATTATGCCCGTTATGCGCTTTTGAACAAGCCACTCTAGCTATTAAGTTTTTTTTTTAGGTGGGAAAATCATCTTATGACAAATCCCGCTCTTAGGCGGAGCGAGAGATAGTGTCAGACTTTTACTGACTAAAAGCTCCTGTTCCTTCTTTGCCTTCATCCCGGGGCCCTGGGCTTTTGCTGTTAGGACTTGTGTGTTTTTGAAAAATGTGAAATAGGTACTTAAGTTTTATTACTCGAACAAAAAATGTAATCAGATTTACTATAATCTAGTCCCAAACTAAGCAGAGCTTGTGTTATGAGTACTAGACAACTGATAAACATACTTATATATTTTTAAATACATACATGATATAGATAAATTAGACTCAGACACAAAACAAATCCGACCGATGCGAATACGATCTTTGTACTCCTGATTATTTAAAACAATATTTTAAAGTGTTGGGCAGTTCTCATAATCTTAACCTTCGTGCATCCAAAAACATGCTCCTTCATATTCCTTCTCACCGTACTGGCTTTATGTCCAATTCATACGCTGTTTCCACTATAAAACTCTGGAATGTGCTTGTCCTTGACATCAAAAAAGCTGAAAGTAAGTTTTCCTTTAAGCGTAAAATTCGGAACTACTACTTGAAGTCCTCTCAACTTTAGTTTGGTCTTCTTCAGAATTATTATTAAGTTTTCCTAATTATTTGATATTTTTCATAGTATTTATTAGTTTATAATTTTAGCATATATATATATATACTAGCTGACCCGGCAAACGTTGTTTTGCTATGTATATAATTTTTTTTTAACTAAAATTGAAAAAAACATTTGGGGTGGATTATCCTTAACATTTAGGAGGATAAAAAATAAATGTTTTCCGATTCTCAGACCTACCCAATATGCACAAAAAATTTCATGAGAATCGGGAAAGCCGTTTCGGAGGAGTTTAACCACAAACACCGTGACACGAGAATTTTATATATTAGATATTTTATTATTATAAATAACTTATTTTTCGTTTTATTTTTTCTGTTTTAATAGAATCTGTTATTTGTTTATTGTGCAAACCTACCACAGTGTTGTCTTTTTTAACCCAAAGGTTGACTGGTAGAGAATGCCTTGTTGCATTAAGTTCGCCTGTGTACTACCACTGTACATGAAGTTTAAATAAATAAACAAATGATCGTGCTCATCACAGAAACATTTGTCCTAGGTAGGAATCGAACCCACGACCTTCGGCATAGCAGTCAGGCCCACGAACCATTAGACCAACAAGTCAAGTGATCATCAAATAATTAAAATGTTGTCTTTTTGTTTCAGAGCACTACCACATCTTTGTTGGTGACTTGAGTCCTGAGATCGAGACGCAGAGCCTGAGAGACGCCTTCGCGCCTTTTGGAGAGATTTCGTAAGTATATCTCTCTATATATTGATGACACTTGTTTTCACAATATTAGCAATGCAGCCGATATGGTGCTGCTGAGCCCGTCCATAAGCGGGCTTTTTTTTATTGTGTGTGAAAATCATGTTATGACAAATCGCGCCCTTGGGCGGAGCGGGAGAGAGTGTCAGACTTTTACTGACTAAAAACCCACTCCTGTTCCTTCTTTGCCTTCGTCCCAGGGCCCCGGGATTCACTTTCATACTACCCGTGGCCCCAGTAGGCTTCGACCCTGCTGGGCCCCTACGATTTGCTGACATCTCCATGAGGCGCGCGTTGAACAGTACGCGCCGTCGACGACTTGGGCTCGGTCCGGACAGTTACCGGACGGTCGGACAGTGAGCTGCCAATTGCTCGCCATCCGCAAGCCCACGCCCACGGTGGCTGGAAATCGGGATCGGGATCACGGCGGCTGGGGCGTGAGGGCCGCTCCCTCGTGCGTACACGTGGGGTCTCCTCCCTTGCTAGCATTACTGCTTCGCAGAAGGAGGCGACCGCCTGCCACTCCTCCTCGCTCCGGACCATGGCCTGTTGATTTTTCATTAAATAATAGGCCTCTTTCATTTATAAAATAACTTGAAAGCTAATATCTTACATTAGTAAATCAACAGTAAGTTGGAACTCATCTCCCGCTAGTGGTCGGAGTACGACAAGACACGCCGCGCCCCACAGGGCTTGGATTACCGCCAACAGGGTGGGGCCGCACTGACAGCGGGAATGTATGTCGCTTGAGTAACAATAATAATAATATTCCACAACCATCCAAATAAAATAAAAATAATCTGTGGTTATTTTTACTCAATTCACTTGTGGCATACGGCAGATATATTTTTTTATTTTGTATGGGCTCGCGTTTGACCTTAAACTCACCTGATGGTAAGCGATGATGTGGCTGACGATGGAGCATGCTTGCCTATTCACTAGAACAAGAAGTGATCTATTCACTCTTGACTTGAAAACCACTAGATTTGTAGCTATCAGGAAACACAGACTCCAGCAGGAGTTTCCTCTACATAGTAAAACCTTTATTTGACATCACACGCTCTATGGTGCAGCGAGAGAAGTGGGTTTCACTTTGACACCACCCGTGGCCCCTGTAGGCTTCGACCCTGCTGGGCCCCTATAGTTTGCTGACATCTTCTTGAGGCGCGCGTGAGACAGTACGCGCCTTTGGGCTCGGTCCGGACGGTTACCGGACGGTCGTATAGCGAGTTAATTCAGTAACCCGCTCCGCTTATGTCCCCGCTGTCAGTCGCACCACACTCCTACCCCAGTGACATAGTTCATATTTGTCAATAAGCCAAAAATGCTGCCTTATGCCCATCTTGAGACTTTGGCAAATATTTTATCTTTTATCTTTTTTGCTCCGTAGGTATCTTTGGATCTGACTGGGTGAATATCAATATTTTACATATACGGTTGAATAATAGCCAATCGGACCAAGCGTTTCGCTTCGTCGTTTATACCGCGTACATCGAAGGACTGGAACAATTTGCCTGCTTCTGTCTTCCCGTCCAACTATAATATAGGTGTCTTCAAGGCTAGAGTGAATAGGCTCTTAATAAACTAGTGCGCCTGACCATCAATGATTGCATCTCCGCTTACCATCAGGTGGGATCGTAGTCAAGCACTGGTTTATACGGATTAAAAAAAAAAAAAATAGCCTCTAAGCTAAGTAATGACGACTGTCAGGGATGATTTTCGAGGTTAACACGTTCATTGCGGAAAGAGGTCTAACAGGCGTCGTACGTGTCTTCCTTGCCCCTGGTCGTCGACGAAGACACGTAGTGTTTTACGCGCGCCTCAAGGACATATCAGCAAAACCCATGGGTTGACCGAAAAGAACTCAGGGGCCCTGAAATGAAGGCAAAGAACATACACACATAAGAGTGGGTTTTTGTCACTAAAAGTTAGACTGACTTTGACTGGCTTGTTGGCCCAGTGGTTAGTGGCCCTGACTGCTATGCCGGAGGTCGTGGGTTCGATTCCCACCCAGGACGAATGTTTGTGTGATGAGCATGATCATTTGTTCTGTGTCTGGGTGTAATAATTTATCTATAATACGTATGTATTTAGAAATATACAAGTATGTTTATCAGTTGTCTAGTACCCATAACACAAGCTCTGCTTAGCTTGAGACTAGACGGCGTTGTGTGATAGTTGTGGAATATTATTATATTAGACGGGCGTGTCCTACTCAACCCTAGAGTGAGAGAAGACATTAAATGATTTCCCACTAAAAAAGAAGTGTTTTCATTGCGATGTAGCTAAAAAAACATAATCTTCTCTCCCGTGCGGAGGCCGTAACTTCTTCTTCTTGAAGTTTTATTAATAATTTGTTTTTCTTTGTTCTCAGTGACTGTCGTGTGGTGCGCGATCCTCAAACTTTGAAGTCCAAGGGATATGGCTTCGTATCTTTTTTGAAAAAATCGGTGAGTCCTTCATACAACTTACAACTTACTTACTTATTTAACTTTGACGCGAATATTAATTTGGACTAAAAAATATTGCGACTATTAATAGGATTGTTTTTTTTTTATTTTAATTTGTGATTTGACTTTGATTTATGTGTTTTATTTATTTATTTGTTTGACATTTTTTATTATTTGACATTGTTATGTAATCATTAATTTGTTGACTAAGTATAGTTTAACATTTTGTATATGACTTGTAAGAGTCCCTTAGCAATAAACTACCATGATTACTATGACTATGACTACATATAAAGAAAGAAAAAAAATACATTTATTTATTTATTTAGTACATGGAGGACTTACAGCTAATAAAACCAGAAAAAAATAGAAAACCATAATCATTGGAAAGCCAATTACAAGTCCTCACGAAAACACATTAGAATAAATTTTAAAAAATGGTGTGAACACAAAAAAAAGCTTCGTTTTTTAGTTAAGTAGAAGACAGCATAAATAACTAATAAACAATCTATTAAACCTAATGCTACTTAAAGAATTTGAGGCTTAAACACCTTTTGGCCGAGTTCACACTAATTGTGAATGGATCCCAATCATATTCCTTGCATATGTCATTGAAATTACGGCTTACACGCACGATATAACTGTTCCGCCTATAATTTGAAGACATATGAGGAACATGTATGGGTGGATTAAAACGAAATGTTTTGTTTGGCACACATTTATTTGAGACTCGAACAAACACACACATTACTGGTTAATACTAGTAATAAAAAACTGGGCAAGTGCGCGTCGGGCTCGTGCACTGAGGGTTCTGAACAAACCTACCTGTGTAAAAAGTTCAATTCCTGAATGGAGTTTCGAAGATTTTTCCGAATCACAAAAAAGTTTTTTTTTGTGACGATCATAATTTGTAACTACAAATTTAGAGTTTTCAGATTTTTTCCTATATTTGTGCTATGAGACCTTGCTTCATGCCAAATTTCAGGATTCTAGGTCAACGGGAAGTCATGTACCCTATGAATTTTGATTCCTTTGAGAGTGGAAAAGTACAGTTTTTTTGCAACATAAACGGCCGTATCTTTTTTTTTCGTTAATTTAGCAGTTCGATGTTTTCACAGTTTCAAGGGATCGCAGACTTGAGTATATGGATTTAATTTCAACTTAATACTTCCACACGTTTTCGAGATAAGGGGTCTTGACAGACAGACACAGACAGACGGACGGACAACAAAGTGATCCTATAAGGGTTCCGTATTTTTCCTTTTGTGGTACGGAACCCTTAAAAACTTCACTGCTCTCAAAACGGTGAAGGAAAACATCGTGAGGAAACGGCATGTCCTAGAACCAAAAATTCGAAGACATGGCATTCACCAACCCGCACTAGGCGCGTGTGGTGGATTCCGGCCCAATCCTTCTCCTAGAGAGCAGGCCAGCCCCCCCAGCCAAGTTACAATCGTTTCGTTCGTGCAGAACAAAGGAATCGGAGGCGTGGCCTACTCGAGGCGTTCGGCGCGAACGAAACGATTGTAACTTGGCTAGGGGGGCTGAGTCCTAACAGTGGGAACATTATAAGACCGCCTATGCTATGCTATAAATTGTGTTACTTGTAGCGACATCTATGGCGTCACATAAAAACTAATCCTGCATCGCGCAATCAAAGTTCTCCGCGCGATTAGAACATGTGGAACAGCCCGAAATCATCAATCGGGCAGTTGCCCACCAGACATAACATCCCGTCTGGTCGGAGGATCCTCCCTTTTCAACGGAGGTTTGCGGGACTTTACTCTCTGTTCCGCATACCTCTAAAACTCTTTTTGGTGTTCTATATCTAAACTTAATTCTATTCTATACAACAGCGTGGCAAATAATCAATATTCCAGTAGTATTGTAAAATTGCCACCTATTCTGATTAAAACGAGCGTAATGTGGGAACGGCTGCAGTTCGCATGAATAATTAATGTATTCCATCGATTGAAAACCCTCATGTCATGTTTTTCATGGAATTGTCTAGTGTCGGGTTTTTTCCTATGTTCATATTTTTTTTTCGGTGGGAAAATTATCCAATGACATCCCCCACTCTTAGACTGGAGATAGTGTATATATAATTCTTATAAACCTACACAGATACGTAATCACGACTTCATCATAAATACTTTTTAATTAGCATAGCATAGCATAGTCGGTCTTATAATGTTCCCACTGCTGGGACTCAGGCCTCCTCTCTAGGAGAGGGTATGGGCCGTAATCCACCACGCGGGCCCAGTGCGGGTTGGTGGATGTCACATGTCTCCGAATTTTAGGTTCTAGGGCATGCCGGTTTCCTCACGATGTTTTCCTTCACCGTTTTGAGAGCAGTGGTGATGAAAAATTACACAAAGTAATATGATTGGTTGGTACGACTTTTTAATTACCAAAGGAAAAAAGCCTTATCTGCAAAAATGGTTGCTTACGACGTTGAAGCATATTTTCACAGTTCGAACATAAAGCCTTGTTCCTTGAAAAATCATCCAATGAAATCCCCCGCCCTCGGCGGAGCGGGAGATAGTGTCAGACTTTTACTGACTAAAAACCCACTCCTGTTCCTTCTTTGCTGAGTCTGTCTTTCAGAAGCAGACCCTTGGCTCCAGTAGGCTTCGACCCTGCTGGGCCCTTATGGTTTGCTACGTGGCCAACAGTACGCGCCGTCGACGACTTGGGTTTGGTCCGCGCTTATGGTGGCCGGAAATCGGGATTGGAATCCTGGCAGCTGGAGCGTGACGGCAACTTGCGCGTGCACGTGCGCCTCCCCCTTTGCTAGCATTACTGCTTCGCAGAAGGAGGCAACCGCCTGCCACTCCTCCTCGCTTCGGACTATGGCCTGTACCAAGGCCCGGCGCGAGAGAACGTTGCCGCCAATCTCCCCTACGAGGACACGGCGGTGCTCTGCCCAGGCGGGGCACACCTCTACCGTGTCCGTCGGGCGGTCCACACAGTGGTTGCACCCGGGCGTATCTTCCGCACGAATCCGGTGAAAGAACTTCCCAAACTGACAATGTTCGGAGAGAACCTGCGTCATGCGGAAGGTCAGGACGCCGTGAAATCTTTTCAGCCACTCCTCAAAGAGAGGACTTACCGCCATAACTATGGTGTGCTGTGTGTTCATATTTGGAGTATATTTTAGAAATGGAAGAAAGAAAGAAAAACAGTTTATTTACGCGAAATGACGCAATCTTAAAACTAACTAACAAACATAATCTATTGATAGGGAAGATATGCGTCACATCCGTGCAAAACGGCCGAACGCTCAGCATAAAGCTGCGGTCTCACGCATAATGCGATGAGCTCACAGCGCTGGTTTTCAGCGTAGGCCGGTTGCGGTGTCGACATAAATGAAAACTTTTTGCTGAAAACAGCATCATAATTGGTTATTAAATGAAGCTGTAATTAGCTTTTCAAATATCGGTATGAAAGTGACCTCTCGCACCGGACCCTGGTTCAAGGTATGGGTCCAGAGCTAGGAGAAATGGCAGGCGGTCGCCTTCTCCTGCAGAGACGGCCGCACGCATGATAAAATGGATATCCTCACGCCCCAGCAGCTGTGACCCCGATGCCGACATGACCGTGAACTTAGCAGATCATTTTCCAGCAGAGCATAAAAAAATTAGAGTTCTACTCGCATGCAGCATAGTTCTGGAGTTCCTGATACTTTTCAGGAAAAGTTCTGGTGTTTGTCCTGGAAAAAATTTGAAATGAAAATATGATCTGCTAACTTCCGGTAGCAGATCATTTATTCCAAAAACAAAATTTTAAAAGTGTTTTAGGTACAGAAAGGCGAGTTCTATAGTTCCTTATTACTTTGAGTGATAGTTCTGTCAATTAGAGCTCACAAAAAAATAAAAATATATAAATCTAATAACAGGAAAAAAATGAGTAATAATCATAAAACTAAAGATAATTACGCAATACGACGGTTTTCACGCATGATTCTGAATATTATCAGTAGTTCAGATGACAACTAAGCAAAAAAAAAGCTAAATATAACGGTAATCCATTTCAAGTATCAGCAGAGCATGGTTGTAGAAGGACATTAGCAAAAATCATGAATATTTTCAATGTTCGATTTAAAAAAAACATAGAAAACTCCTGAAAGTGCCCAGAAACTAGAACTCCTCGGTTTATTATACGTCTGTATTAGAGCTATCAGAAAACATGGAATCTAGAATCAGAACTCCGACACAAGTATCAGCAGAGCATGGTTGAAGATAGCGATTAGCAAAAAACATGACTATTTTCAGTGTTCGAATTAAAAAATTCATAAGAAACTCCTGAAAGAGCCCGGAAAGAGGAACTCCTCGATTTCTCGTACATCTGTATTAGAGCTATCAGAAAACATGGAATGCAGAACCAGAACTCCGACACAAGTAGTAGCAGAGCATGGTTGAAGATGGCGATTACCAAAAAACATGACGATTTTCAGTGTTCGAATTAAAAAATTCATAAGAAACTCCTAAAAATACTCAGAAATGGGAACTCCTCGATTTCTCGTACGTCTGTATTAGAGCTATCAGAAAACATGAAACGCAGAACCAGAACTCCGACACAAGTATTAGCAGAGCATGGTTGAAGATGGCGGATTACCAAAAAACATGACGATTTTCAGTGTTCGAATTAAAAAAATCATAAGAAACTCCTAAAAATACTCAGAAATGGGAACTCCTCGATTTCTAGTACGTCTGTATTAGAGCTATCAGAAAACATGGAATGCAGAACCAGAACTCCGACACAAGTATTAGCAGAGCATGGTTGAAGATGGCGATTACCAAAAAACATGACTATTTTCAGGGTTCGATTTAAAAAATTCATAAGAAACTCCTGAAAGTGCCCAGAAATGGGAACTTCTTGATTTCTCGTACGTCTATATTAGGGCTATCAGAAAACATGGAAAGCAAATCCAGAACTCCGACCCAAGTATTAGCAGAGCATGGTTGTAAATAAAACTTTGCAAAAATCAAAAATATTAGCTATGTTAGAAAAAAAATCACAACAAACTTTTCAAAAAACTGAGGACCGGGAACTCCTCGGATTCCTATACACCTAGAATACTTATATCTGCATCAGTAAAATCCAGAACCAGAACTCCGACACAAGTATCAGCAGAGCATGGTTGAAGATGGCGATTACCAAAAAACATGACGATTTTCAGTGTTCGATTTAAAAAATTTATAAGAAACTCCTGAAAGTGCCCAGAAATGAGAACTCCTCGATTTCTCGTACGTCTGTATTAGAGCTATCAGAAAACATGGAACACAGAACCAGAACTTCAACACAAGTATTAGCAGAGCATGCTTGAAGATGGCGATTACCAAAAAACATGACGAACACTGAAAATCGTCATGTTTTTTGGTAGCGCTAATACAGACGTACTAGAAATCGAGGAGTTCTCATTTCTGAGTATTTTTAGGAGTTTCTTATGAATTTTTTAATTCGAACACTGAAAATAGTCATGATTTTTGCTAATCGCCATCTTCAACCATGCTCTGCTAATACTTGTGTTGGAGTTCTGGTTCTGGATTTTACTGATGCAGATATAAATATTCTAGGTGTATAGGAATCCGAGGAGTTCCCGGTCCTCAGTTTTTTGAAAAGTTTGTTGTGATTTTTTTTCTAACATAGCTAATATTTTTGATTTTTGCAAAGTTTTATTTACAACCATGCTCTGCTACTACTTGTGTCGGAGTTCTGGTTCTGTGTTCCATGTTTTCTGATAGCTCTAATACAGACATACGAGAAATCGAGGAGTTCCTCTTTCTGGGCTCTTTCAGGAGTTTCTTATGAATTTTTTAATTCGAACACTGAAAATCGTCATGTTTTTTGGTAATCGCCATCTTCAACCATGCTCTGCTGATACTTGTGTCGGAGTTCTGGGTCTGGATGTTACTGATGCAGATATAAGTATTCTAGGTGTATAGGAATCCGAGGAGTTCCCGGTCCTCAGTTTTTTGAAAAGTTTGTTGTGATTTTTTTTCTAACATAGCTAATATTTTTGATTTTTGCAAAGTTTTATTTACAACCATGCTCTGCTACTACTTGTGTCGGAGTTCTGGTTCTGTGTTCCATGTTTTCTGATAGCTCTAATACAGACATACGAGAAATCGAGGAGTTCCTCTTTCTGGGCTCTTTCAGGAGTTTCTTATGAATTTTTTAATTCGAACACTGAAAATCGTCATGTTTTTTGGTAATCGCCATCTTCAACCATGCTCTGCTGATACTTGTGTCGGAGTTCTGGGTCTGGATGTTACTGATGCAGATATAAGTATTCTAGGTGTATAGGAATCCGAGGAGTTCCCGGTCCTCAGTTCTTTGAAAAGTTTGTTGTGATTTTTTTTCTAACATAGCTAATATTTTTAATTTTTGCAAAGTTTTATTTACAACCATGCTCTGCTAATACTTGGGTCGGAGTTCTGGATTTGCTTTCCATGTTTTCTGATAGCCCTAATACAGACGTACGAGAAATCAAGAAGTTCCCATATCTGGGCACTTTCAGGAGTTTCTTATGAATTTTTTAAATCGAACCCTGAAAATAGTCATGTTTTTTGGTAATCGCCATCTTCAACCATGCTCTGCTAATACTTGTGTCGGAGTTCTGGTTCTGCGTTCCATGTTTTTTGATAGCTCTAATACAGCCGTACGAGAAATTGAGGAGTTCCCATTTCTGTGTATTTTTAGGAGTATCTTATGAATTTTTTAATTCGAACACTGAAAATCGTCATGTTTTTTGGTAATCGCCATCTTCAACCATGCTCTGCTAATACTTGTGTCGGAGTTCTGGTTCTGCATTCCATGTTTTCTGATAGCTCTAATACAGTCGTACTAGAAATCGAGGAGTTCCCATTTCTGAGTATTTTTAGGAGTTTCTTATGAATTTTTTAATTCGAACACTGAAAATCGTCATGTTTTTTGGTAATCGCCATCTTCAACCATGCTCTGCTACTACTTGTGTCGGAGTTCTGGTTCTGTGTTCCATGTTTTCTGATAGCTCTAATACAGATGTACGAGAAATCGAGGAGTTCCTCTTTCTGGGCTCTTTCAGGAGTTTCTTATGAATTTTTTAATTCGAACACTGAAAATAGTCATGTTTTTTGCTAATCGCTATCTTCAACCATGCTCTGCTGATACTTGTGTCGGAGTTCTGATTCTAGATTCCATGTTTTCTGATAGCTCTAATACAGACGTATAATAAACCGAGGAGTTCTAGTTTCTGGGCACTTTCAGGAGTTTTCTATGTTTTTTTTAAATCGAACATTGAAAATATTCATGATTTTTGCTAATGTCCTTCTACAACCATGCTCTGCTGATACTTGAAATAGATTACCGTTATATTTAGCTTTTTTTTTACTTAGTTATCATCTAAACTACTGATAATATTCAGAATCATGCGTGAAAACCGTCGTATTGCGTAATTATCTTTAGTTTTATGATTATTACTCGTTTTTTTCCTGTTATTAGATTTATATGTTTTTATTTTTTTGTGAGCTCTAATTGACAGAACTATCACTCAAAGTAATAAGGAACTATAGAACTCGCCTTTCTGTACCTAAAACACTTTTAAAATTTTGTTTTTGGAATAAATGATCTGCTACCGGAAGTTAGCAGATCATATTTTCATTTCAAATTTTTTCCAGGACAAACACCAGAACTTTTCCTGAAAAGTATCAGGAACTCCAGAACTATGCTGCATGCGAGTAGAACTCTAATTTTTTTATGCTCTGCTGGAAAATGATCTGCTAAGTTCACGGTCATGATGCCGACTACCAACCACTTATAACTTAGTATAATAATATTAAGTTTTTTTTTCTTTTTATTATTATTGATACGTTCGCGTTTGAGCATCATCTCACCTGATGGTAAGCGATGATGTGGCCGACGATGGAACACCCTTGCCTAGAAATAACCTATTCACTCTCGACTTGAAGACCCCTAAGTTGTAGCTATCAGGAAACACAGACTCCAGTAGGGAATACCACACGGCTTTTTTAATTAAATTTCATTATAATTTTCATAATATAAAATGAATAAATCGACAATTAAACAAAAATTATAACACACATAAACGTCTGAAACCATCAGTTTGTATGCCTCTTTGTATCACAACCGTCACCTTCAAATCGCTAGTTTCGGTCCGGCCGAATATTCGGTCACTTTTTGGGCGAAACCAGTTTTTTTATTCACGCGCTTGCGTAGAAGTAACCCATTCACTCTTAACTTAAAGATATGCAGATTGTACCTATCAGGAAACACAGACTCCGGCAGGTAATTCCACTCCTTAGCTGTACGCACAATGAATGTGTTCCCAAAACGCTTTGTACGTATGGGTGGGATGTCCACCTTGTACCGGAGGCGCAACGCCGTACTTCTAGTTTTTTGGCCCTAAATGACCGAAATTAAGAACGAATTAATTGTCTCTTTCTAAACATTTTTCTAAATATATTATTTTATTTTGTTTCAGGAGGCCGAATCTGCCATCACGTCCATGAACGGACAGTGGTTAGGCTCGAGATCTATCCGAACCAACTGGGCCACTCGTAAGCCACCAGCACCCAAGAATGAATGTAAGTCTCTCATTAAATAACAACGATTTATTCTAGGTCCTCGTCACACACACATACACACGCACAGTCACACACCACACACATACACACACACATACAGACACACAGTGTCTAAAGACGAAAGTCTATGACCAGTACGCGTTACCAGTACATATGGCTCCGTGGTCGCTTACAATGGGCCTCATCAGAAGATTTAAAGTCACCCAAAGGGCAATGGAAAGGGCTATGCTAGGAGTTTCCTTGCGTGATCACATCAGAAATGAAGATATCCGCAGGAGAACTAAGGTTACCGACGTAGCACGAAGAATCGCCAAACTTGAGTGGCAATGGGCAGGGCACATTGTTCGTAAAACGGACGGTCGATGGGGCCGAAAGGTCTCCCGCAAGGTGGACTGATGACTTGGTGAGAATAGCGGGAATGTAATGAATGCAAGACTCACATGATGGCTGTTCGTTGTGGCGACACTTTGGGGAAGCCTATGTCCAGCAATGGACGTCTTTCGGCTGAAATGATGAATGATGATGATGATATTATTATTCTTATAAAGCATAGCATAGTCAGCCTTTTAAATGTTCCCACTGTTGGTACAGGCCTTCTCTTTAGGAGAGGGAATGGGCCGTAATCCAGCACGCGGGCCCAGTGCGGGTTAGTGAATGTCATCCAATCTGCAACTGAGGGAGCTACTGAAGGTAACTGAAAACTTCAGTAGTGCCATCAGAATGGAGTTTGGTGTAGACAAATGGGGAGGGGAGGTTGTGGAATCCGTGGGCACTCAACTCACGGATTCCATAAACCTGAGATCCCTCTGTCCAAACGAAACCTAAAAGTATTTGGAGATGTCGGTAGCTCTAGGAATTAATATCACTGACATGAAGCAATCGTTGAAGGAACGCTCCTTCGCGATGAGGCATGGGCCTCATCAGAAGACCAGCAACGTGAGACGTGGTTGCTTAGAATGGTCTAAGCGACCCCGTTTCAGAGCCATATGTCATCACTGGTAATACGTACTGTGGTATATTGGATCAGAAGATACCACGCAGCTTTCCGAACGCTGCCCAGCCGAATGAAAGATTTAAAAAAAAATAACACTAATATTGAATATTTATATAAAAAAAAGAAAATTAAAACTTACAATAATATGTCTGTTGGACCCAGGCCTCCCCCAAGTGTCGCGATAATGACCGGTCCTGTCCGTTCGTTATGGTGACACTTGGGCGATCAAAATATTGTTCTAGTCAGCTATTTCATGATTTACCACTCCGCAAAACAGCGCTAGGAAAAAAAATTGTGTTAAAGAAATTTTTCCTGGATTAAATATTTTTCGAGACAATAATTCAAAAAAGGTTGCGAAAACGAAGCTTTTTTTGTATTAAGACTAATCTGTACTTAACGGACAACTTAAGAATTTCTTATTTTTAGGGTTCCGTACTTCAGTCGGGAATTACAGAATCGTTATTTTTTTTTTAGGTGGGAAATCATGTAATGACGTCTCACGCCCTTTGGTGGTGCGGTAGGGCGTGTCAGACTTTTACTGACTAAAACCTACTCCTAGTTCCTTCGTTGCCTTGCATTCCAGGGCCGGGTTTTCCTTTTAGAAGCGAACCCATGGCCCCAGTAGGGTTCGACCCTGCTGGGCTTCTACGGTTTGCTGAATTCTCCTTGAGGTGCGCGAGTAACATTACGCGCCGTCGATGACTTGATATCGATCCTTAAGCCCGCGCCTTCTGTAGCCGGAAATTGGGATCGGAATCCCGGCGGCGGTTGGGTCATGAGGAACGTTGCCAAACGCGATCGGTCGCCTCCTTTGCTAGCATTACTGCTTCGCAGAAGGAGGCGACCGCCTGCCACTCCTCCTTGCTAATGAGAGCAGTGGTGGTCCCGAATTAGGAATGGATTCAAACCTAACCAAATGCATTACTTTGTGATATTTATTTCATCACCACTCTCAAAACGGTGAAGGAAAACATCGTGAGGAAACCGGTATGTCCTAGAACCAAACATTCGAAGACATGTGACATACACCAACCCGCACTGGGTCCGCGTGGTGGATTACGGCTCATTCCCTCTTCTAAAGAGGCCTGAGTCCCAGCAGTGGGAACATTATAAGACTGATTGAGACCATTATGCTGAGAAAATAATCCGAAAACCGTTTTGTAGAAAGAAAGAAAGAAAGAAAGAAAGAAAGAAAAATAGTTTATTTAGGTAACAAACATAATCAATGGATAGGGAAGATATGCGTCACATCCGCGCGTCACGGCCGAACGCTCAGCATAAAGCTGCGGCCTCACGCATAATGCGATGAGCTCACAGCGCTGGTTTTCAGCGTGAGCCGGTGGCGGTGTCGACATAAAACATGAGTTTAAGTTTGTAGGGAACCCGTGATGCGCTAGTCTGACTCGCTCTTGACCGGTTTTATATATTAATCTTTAACGGGGATTAGTAGAAACAGTAGTCTGAAAATATTTCAAAAGGATCTAAGAAAATTTTGAAATAATTTTCATTTTTCTTTAAGATGTTTAATAACATAATATTTCGCCCGTTTACCAGAGGTGGGTAGACTTTGGACACGCCACAATTATGGCGGTAAGTCCCCTCTTTGAGGTGTGGCTGGGAAGACCTCCCGGCGTCCTCACCTCACGCATGACGCAGGTTCTCACCGAACACGGTAAGTTCGGGAAGTTCCTGCACCGGATTCGTGCGGAAGCGACGCCTGGGTGTCGCCACTGTGTGGAACGCCCGAAGGACACGGTGAAGCACACGGTGGAGGTGTGCCCCACCTGAGCAGAGCAACGCCGTGTCCTCGTGGGGGCGATCGGCGGCGGCGATCTCTCGCGCCGGGCCTTGGTCTGGAGAGAGGAGATGTCAGCAAATCGTAAGGGCCCAGCACAGTCGAAGCTTACTGGGGCCATGGGTATTATGAAACCCGAGGCCATGGCACAAAGGCAAAGAAAGAACAGGAGTGAGAATTTAGTCAGTAAAAGTCTGACTCTATCTCCCGCTCCGCCCAAGAGCGAGATTTGTCATTAGGTGATTTTCCTACCTCGAAAAAAAGAAAAAGCAAACAGTAGGGGCCCAACAGGGTCGAAGCCTACTGCGGCCATGGAAAGAAAACCCAGAACCCAATATAAGTCTGAGACGCTCACCCGCCTCGACCAAGAGCGGGAGAAGTCATTGGAAAACTCCCCAAATAAAAACAAAAATACCCTAGCGGGAAATTTAACAAGCTTGACTTACACTTTATTCAAAACAGAATATTAAATTAACAATACAAAAAACAATCTAAGGGGGTATTACTATCTCCACAATATTCATCCTTTGTGCAAGAATTAACGGCGAGATCAAAGAAAACGAAACTGTTAAAATTTTAGTATTTTGTTTATTTATTCTGTTTAAGAGTTAAGAAGGCCCTTCTCCACTTGCCTTTCGTCAACGTCGAGCATGGTTTAAAAGCTTGTTACTTCATCTAACGCAATCCAACACGATGTTTGATGAAGAGGTAATGCGAAAAAAGAGAAATAACGCCTGAAAACTCTGTTGGCATTCGGTAATTCCGTAATTTACTCGAATATTTTACAAAACTTGAGCGTTTCTTTGCGTAATTTATTTCATCACCACTGCTCTCAAATCGGTGACGGAAAACATCGTGAGGAAACTGGCATGTCTTAGAACCAAACATTCGAAAACAGGTGACATTCACCAACCCGCCCGTGTGGTGGATTATGGCCTATTCCCTCTCCTAAAGAGGAGGCCTGAGTCCCAACAGTGGGAACATTATAAGGCCGACTATGCTATGCTATGCTACGTTGAGAACGTGATACCCGTTGATTTACCTAGAATGTTAACTCTGGCTGTTAATATTTGACGCAGAAAATACCTTTTAGAAATAAAACACGCCATTTCGGACGTACAGCTCTATAGAAATAAGCTTGAATGTTAATTTCCGGTGGCGCGGTAATTCCTTCCGAACGCTATGATGTCACGTCCTGCTGTGTTGCCTCACATTACTCAGTACTGATTACTGAGTATTGATTTGTGTGTCGGGTTTTTTACACAGTAAGCTTGTTTTTATGGTTCTGTACTTCAAAAGCAAACAACCTTTATAGGATCATTTTGTTGTCTGTCTGTCAAGACCCTTTATCTCGGAAACGCGTAAAGGTATAGAGTTGAAATTAAAACTATATACTCAGGTCTGCGGTCCGGTCAAGTGTCGGTGAAAAGTTGAAAGGGAATCATTTGTCTTGGTATGGTCATGTGAAGAGGAGAGATGAAACGCATGTTACTAAAAGAGTTATGAGTATACATGTGGATGGATGGAGAGGAAGAGGGAGGCCAAAGAAAAGATGGATGGATTGTGTGAAGAGTGATATGAAAGAAAAGGAAGTTAGTGATAGCATGACGAGTGACAGGGCAGAGTGGAAGAAAAAAACGTGTTGCGCCGACCCCAAATAACACGGGACAAGAGCAGGAAGATGATGATGACTCAAGTCTGCGGTCACTTGAAGCTGTGAAAAAATCAAACTTCTAAGTTAACGAAAAAAAAAGATACGGCTGTTTATGTCGCAAAAAACGTGTATTTCGACCTTCTCAAGAGAATCAAAATTCATAGGGTTATAAATACGTTTATCAGTTGTCTAGTACTCATAACACAAGCTCTGCTTAGCTTGAGACTAGACGGCGTTGTGTGATAGTTGTGGAATATTATTATTATAAATTACTAGTTTCTGCCAGCGTCAGTGTCTGGCAATTTGAGTATATTCTGCGGCCTACCCAAATGTCCTTTCCTTGGTATTGTTCGTCAAGTCGTTGAGCTCCTTAATAGTCCTGGGTTGAGCTTTACGAATACTGACAAATGCTTGCACTGACTAGACAGGTTCACTCAAATCTGTATGGTTCTTTCTTCAAAAGACCATCTCAGACAAATCTGCACTGTTCTCATGTGATTTGACCATTATATATTACTATATGGACTTTAAAAGAGACTTTGACCCCTGAGTTTGTTTCGGTGTTTCTTCTCAGGGTAGTCAGCTAGGAAAAACCGGCCTCATCTATAGTTTAAAATGACGAAAAAAAAATTGAAGTGTAAAAGTGTTTTTTAAACCTACTTACAAAATAAATATCATTTATCATTAGCGGCTTCGCCCGCGTGAAAGGTTTTCATCATACAAACATTAGAACCCCGTTTCATCCCCTTAGGGTATGAATTTTGAAAATTCCTCTGTTAGTGCTCGCCTACGTCATAAAAGAAGCTTAGCTTAGCTTAGCGGTCTTATAATGCTCCCACTGTTGGGACTCAGACCTCCTCTATAGGAAGGGAATGGGCCGTAATCCACCACGCGGGCCCAGTGTGAATTGGTGAATATCACATGTCTTCGAATTTTTGGTTCTAGAACATGCCGGTTTCCTCACGATGTTTTCCTTCACCGTTTTGAGAGCAGTGGTGATGAAATAAATTACACAAAGTAATGCGCCTAGCTGGGTTTGAACCCGCGACCTATAACTTGTAAGTCGGGGTCGTTACCATTCAGCCACCACTGTTCCATAAAAGGAGGTTTTATGCAAAATTTCACGATCCTAATCTCAGTAGTTTAGGCTGTGCGTTGATATGTCAGTCAGTCAGTTTCTCCTTTTATATATATAGATTATTACCTATTTTTATCGTGTCAACCAAATTTTAAGAACTTATTTTCTTCTCTTCCAGTGAACTCCAAGCCACTAACTTTCGACGAAGTCTACAACCAGAGCTCCCCCACAAACTGCACAGTCTACTGCGGCGGGCTGACCACCGGCCTGACTGAGGAGCTGATGCAGAAGACCTTCCAGCCGTTCGGCACTATCCAGGAGATACGCGTCTTCAAGGATAAGGGATATGCTTTTATTAGGTAAGTGGACTTTTACAGAAACTGCTCTGAATCAGCAGCCCAATGGCCTCAAGTCTGCTATTTTTATGAATTCGTCATTCCAACACGATCCTTTTGTCATTTTGCTAAAAGTTCGTAATCTGCTAATTCATAATGATCGATCATTGATCGGTCATTGTCATTCTAGCAGAAATCTAGAATGACAATATTGAGCTTATTAAAAGCAATGACTGCCCAATGACGTCATAATGGTAGGTCACTGATCAAAGGAACTGACAAAATTTTAGCAGATTACCGCATACATCAGATATTCATTTGTCAGAATTTTACGAGATTACCACTTCTTTCAATGGAGTGTCAGTGGTTGACCATTGGAAAGTCATAATGACGCCATTATATTGGTAGATTACCAAACTTGTCAAAATCAACAATTATGAAATCAATGATAGACCATTCTGACACTATAGTAATAGCAGACTTGAGGCAAAAGGCTTTCTGGAATGCGAGGCCGTGGTCCCTCAACTTACACAAATCTTTGGACTAATATGGACGCTCCACAAAGCATGTGGAGCTCCCGGAAAGCGTCTACACTTGATACTGCACTGAACAGAGTTAGGTTAGGTTAAGCAGGAAACCCACACATAGTGGATAAAATAGAAGCTCTTCAAGGATATGCTTTCATTAAGTTAGTGGACTGCAGAAGCTCCTTTTCATCGCTGCTGAATCAGTAGCCTTGGTCTTTCTAGAATGCGAGGCTGTGGTTCCTCAACGTGCACAAATCTTTAAAACAGTTAGGAGGTTATTCAGTAACCTGACGCACAGCGGACTAAATAGGAGGTCTTCAAGGGTAAAGAATATGCACCCATCAGGTGGATAACTTCAGTAATTACTTTCTGATGCTGATCAGCGGCCCAGGTCCAAAGTTTCAAAACCTTGGAACAGTTTGGAGGCTCCACGAAGCCTTTGAAACTCCCGGAAGCCATATTGACAGACACATTTTTAAATTTTGATATGTAAATCAGTCAGTTTCTCCTTTTATTTATAAATGTCAAGCAGGCAGTTTCCTGTTTCATCCCTTTAAATGGTGAATTGGTCATGTGCGTCTCGCATTCATCGGATTCCCGCAACCCTTACCAGGTCATCGGTCCACCTTGTAGGAGGCCTTCCAACGCTGCGTCTTCCAGTACGCGCTCGCTACTCTAGAAGCTTTCGGCTTCAACGGCCATCTGCTCTACGATTAATGTGCCCTGCCCAGATTGTTAGCTGTCACCCAAACTAAATAAAATAAACATTTCTCCACAGATTCTCGACCAAGGAGAGTGCGACACACGCGATCGTAGCGGTTCACAACACTGACGTCAACGGTCAGCCAGTCAAGTGTTCCTGGGGGAAGGAATCCGGAGACCCCAACAATGCTCAGGCACAGGGCCAGGTACCTACACCAAATATTATGAGTAGTACAACCTCTTTGTGAAGGAGACACATTGGTGTCAAGTCTTCCTGAAGTAAGGAATCCGGATACATCAATAATACTTAGGCAGAGAGACAGGTACCTATAACAAATATTATGAGTAGTACAAGCTCTTTGTGAAGGAGAAACTTTGGTGTCAAGTCTTCCTGAAGTAAGGAATCCGGATATAACAATAATGCTTAGGCACAAGGCCAGGTACCTACTACAAATATTATGAGTAATTTAGGTCTTTGTGAAGGAGACACATTGGTGTCAAGTCTTCCTGAAGGAAGGAATCCGGATATAACAATAATGCTTAGGCACAAGGCCAGGTACCTACTACAAATATTATGAGTAATATAGGTCTTTGTAAAGGAGATACTTTGGTGTCAAGTCTTCCTGAAGCAAGGAGTCCGGATACATCAATAATGCTTAGGCAGAGAAACAGTTAGAAAGAAAAAAGAAAGAAAGAAAAATATTTTATTTGGCACACGTACACAAATACACACAATGTAGAAACAACATGTAAACACTTAAGATAAAAAAAATAAAAAACAACTAATAACTAAACTGTGTCTCGCGCCTGCACCAAATAGGTCCAGTTCATCAAAAATGCCAGACAACTTCGTGGTAGTTGCCTGACGCTGGTTTTCAACTGAACCTTATTGAGAGTGTACGGTAGAAAAGTTAGATTGTTTATTTAGTTGTATCCACAATCTTCTTGAATTGATAAGAGAATGCTAGTGAATAAATAACGTAAATATGATATAGTGTTCTAATAAAGTATAGCTAGCTGTATGCATGTTTAATAGGTGGTAAATAACAAATAATTAAATAGATAAATATTATTTGCTATAGTTACTCGTACCTATAACAAATATTATGAGTAGTACAAGCTCTTTGTGAAGGAGACACATTGGTGTCATATATTCTTGGAGGGAGGTGTCAAAAATCCCAAGGTATAGGGGGAGACATGTGGTCTTGTTTAAACGAGCTAATAATAATAAATAATAAATCATTTAGTCGATATCACCATCCCACATGACGAGAATCTCGTGAAAGCTGAGAAAGAGAAACAAATCAAATATCTCGACTTAGCACACGAGGTTGTCGACATGTGGAATGTGGACTCGGCTGTCATTGTTCCTATTGTCGTGACCGCCAATGGCCTTGCCAAAAGCTTCGACGACCATCTGTCGATGCTGTCATTGCTGGATCAAGGGCCTGATACAGAAGGCAGTACTCCTAGATACGGCTCGCATTGTGAGGAGGTTCCTGTCTCGGGAGCCCTAACCACCGCTAACTTGGACCCTGCTCCCGTTACCAGAGGACTACTATTTTTTATATTTTTAAATGTTTTTTGTAAATTATTTTTTTAAGAAATATTTAAAAATGTAGATTATATGTAAATAAGAAGAATAAAGAGAATAATAAATCATTTATTTTCAGGCATCTTGGCCCATACCTTACAAACTAACATATATAAAGTACATACAAGTTATCGTTAGTAAATAAGACTTAGGACTATGTTAGTAACACTTCACATTGCACTAAGTTCCCTTCGTGCTGTTCTGTGGCACCTGTCCGCGGAAGCGACGGAACACCACGCCCTGCGACCAAAAGTCTTCCTTCAACATGAGGGGCAGAAAAGTGTTCGGGACTCACACCACGAACGCCTTGAAATTGACATTACGGTGCGACTCCAGCCACCTTAGCCAAGTTACGATCGTTTCGTTTGCGTCGAACACCTCGAGTAGGCCACGCCTCCGGTTCCTTCGTTCTGACGTCATCTCAACGCTCAGTCACGTGGTCAGAACAAAGGAATCGGAGGCGTGGCCTAGTCGAGGCGTTCGACGTAAACGAAATGATCGTAACTTGGCTAGGGGGGCAGAAGCTGTACCCTCAATGCGTACTTCGTCTTTTAGCGCACGTACTTCACGATGTCTTCCACCCTTGTGGTATGATACAGGCGGGAGATGTACGCTGGAGTGTTCTGCTAGAGGCTCACGTTAGGAGTTGCAGCTGTTATGCCGCAGGGATTCTTGATAGTGTTATCTCAGGAGCTACTGGTTCGAATTGAAAAATTCTTCTAGGGCTTTATAGCCCATTTATCAAGGAAGATACAACCAGTAGGAGCAAAGCAGTAACCAAAGACGCGAGTGATACCGGACAGGACAGCTAGTGTATAAAAATTGTAGGAACTTCTCAGGAATTTTGGAAATTAAAAAATCAGGATCGTAGCTTGCAATGTACCAGTTTAATTTTGCCAGTCATGGATTTTTTAATGTCAAGTCGGTCACATTAAAAAATCCATGATTTTTTAATGTCATGTAGGTCGTTAATAGTGATAATAATCGGTCGGTAATAGTCCTGAAAAAAATATTATAGCTAAAACTTATTCATAATTATTGCAAACTAAAAGTGACTATTCGTGCAGATTGATGACCAAAGACATTAAATATGTACTACCAATAGACAGGACATAGCGAACAAAATCGTAATCCGATACTTATTACCTAGTGGTAGTCACTCAGTCTAGTATGACACCCCTACACGTCAGATGGCGTCACTGAGGAATAGGATGACAGTTTTTCTTAGACATTTTTTCTGATAGCCGCTCTATTGTATCTCTTTAAATCTCTTTGTTGATGACGAATTGACGTGATGCGTCAACAGCTAGTAAGGAATTCTTATGTAAATAGCAAATTCTTATCTCCAGTTTTAAATTAATGGAACTGAATGCTAATTGAATATCTTGCACGTAAATCAAGCGCAAAGGACGATTACTTAATTACGTTTAAGTGTTTGTAATTAAAGAGAATTTTAAAGAAGCACGGAATACAAGATTTTATTAAGAAAGAATATTTTAAGTTAATAACTTAATTAACAACGCATGTTAGTTAATTTATTATCTTAAGATATTCTTCAAAAAATGGAACCCTTATGGTTTCGCCATGTCTGTCTGTCCGTCCGTATGTCACAGCTACTTTTTTTCGGAACTATAAGAACTGTTGAAGCTTGATAAGTAGATGTATTCTGTGAACCGCATTAAGAATTGAACACATAAATAGAAAAAAAAACAATAAATTTTGGGGTTTCCCCATACATAGAACTGAAACTCAATTTTTTCATCAAACCCCATACGTGTGGGGTATCTATAGATAGGTCTTCAAAAATGATATTGAGGTTTCTAATATAATTTTTTTCTCAACTGAACAGTTTGCACAAGAGATACTTCCAAAGTAGTAAAATGTGTCCCCCTTGTAACTTCTAAAATAAGAGAATGATAAAAGTAAAAAAAAACTTCCACCGAAAATTGGTTTTTCGGTGGTTAAGCAGTTTTTTTTTTTAATACCTCATAAATCGTAAACCGCAATTTACCTATCAAGTTTGTACGGAAGTCTCAGTGCGCGAGTCCGACTCGCACTTGCCCAGTTTTTTTATTATTTTAGAATATATTTAAGATTGAAAGAAACTTATTTTTGTAGGATAGCTACTTCACAGTTTCATAATATTCCTAACCGTTTCCCAACTAGTTTTTTTTTAATGGTGGAAATCATCCAATGACTTCTCCCGCTCTGGGTGGAGTGGGAGAGCGTGTCAGGCTTTTACTGACTAAAACCACACCTGTGTCCTTGAGTTGCAATTTGCGTTCTAGGACTACGGGTTTCCCCATCAGCTGATATTCCTCGCGGTCCTAGCTAGCGGGCATAGGCCCTGCTGGGCCCCTACGGTTTGCTGACATCTCTTTGAGAAGTGCGTGGTTCACTACGCGCTGTTGACGACTGGGCTCATCCCGGTTAAATACGCGACCTACAACCGACTTGCGAGTTGTAAGGGGGGTTCAAATCCAGCCAGGCAGCATTACTTTGTGTAATTTATTTCATCACCACTGCTCTCAAAACGGTGAAGGAAAACATCAGGAGGAAACCGGCATGTCCTAAAACCAAAAATTTGAAGACTTGTGACAATCACCAACTCGCACTGGGCCCGCGTGGTGGATTACGGCCCATTTTCTCTTCTAGAGAGGAGGCCTGAGTCCCAACAGTGGGAACATTATAAGGCCGACTATGCTATGTTAATTATAGGCAATTTTGAACTGTCAAAATGTCGGTCAGTCAAAAAAAAGTGAAGCTAAATTGCACGTTCCAAAGCGTAGATTGGAGAAGAACGTCCAAGAAACTCTATGTACACTCTTTAAAATCATATTATGAGTTACATAAATCTTGGTTACATATTTCTTGTTGCTTCTATTATGTGAGCACAATGTAGGTAAGTAATCTATACTTATAATAAATCTGTAGAAGTGAAAATACTAGACATTGAAAATATCAAAAAAATAAATGGCAGGGGGTGTTACTAAACCGACACCGAAACCAAAAATATGATTAAAAAAAATTTTGTCTGTCTGTCAGTCTGTTTGTTCAGGCATCACGTAAAAACTACCAGTTCGATTACGATGAAACTTGGTATAATTATTCTTTAACATCCTGGGCACCACACTGGGTACTTTTTATCCCGATTACTGTACCAACCGCAAATAATAAGTTTGTCGTAGGTGACGTCACCTGCAGCTGAGTTCACTAAGGGGCGCTGCACACGGCTAATATACTATAATATTTTATCTTAAGATACAATATCGCTCGTCATACAATCAATGGACACACACACGACGAAGGCAATAAATAATATTTCATATTTTCGTATCTCAAAAAACCTAATAAAACCATTTTCGACTTTTACGCGGACGAAGTCGCGGGCAAAAGCTAGTGAAAAATAAAAACTAAGCTATGAAGCCTTAGCCACGTCAGTCCAGAAACTCAACATTTTCATTATGTATTTCTCTAATTATTCTCCGTGTCTGGGAATTGTGTATGTGTTTACGTGTCTGTGAGCGCACCCACGATACAAGAGTTAAGCTAGAACTACATTAGACTGACGCACATGTGTTTCACGCCTGCCCCCTAGCCAAGTTACAACCGTTTCGTTTCGACTCTCTTTTCGTTGATCGCCTCGAGTCGGCAACGCCTCCTATTTGGTCTGACCACGTGACTGAGCGTTGAGATGTCGTCAGAACCAAGGAATCGGAGTTGTGGCCGACTCGAAGCGTTCGACTAAAAAAGAATCGAAACGAAACGATTGTAACTTGGCTAGGGGGCTGCTTTGTATGTAGGCCGACGTCGCGTGGCGTGGATCAAGTGTAGTTTTACAAGTCAAGTTTCCATATAAAATGTATGGAGACCGACGCGCCCAGATCAAGAGGCAATATTTCAAAACAAAATATTTTAATACTTTTTCTTCTTTTTCAGCTCCCAACAGCCTACAGCCCATTTGGAGCGACCTACACCGGCGGAGTACCCCCCACTTCTTATTGGTACAACACCTACCCCCAGCAGCTGGGAGGCTTCCTCCAAGGGGTGCAGGGGGTACAAGGATACACTTATGCTGGACAAGCCTTTGCTGGTTACCAGCAGCAGTATATGGGGTGAGTAAATTCTGGTTCTAATGTAAAGTGAGTAGACTGGTCGTTAATACAGATAGACTTTTTCAGTCAATGTTTTCCAATTATCGATTTGAACCAACTCATCATCGTCATCATTTCAACCGAAAGACGTCCACTGTTGGACATAGGCCTCCCCCAAGCGACGCCACAACGACCGATCCTGTACGTCTCTCATCCACCGCACTCCCGCGAATCTCACCAGGTCGTCGGTCTACCTTGTGGGAGGCCTTTGAACCAACTGTTTGACTTTATTAGTGTAGATATATATGTAGATAATTGTATGATATTTATGGTTTATTAGTATATCTATTCTTGTACCTATTCACCTTTTCTCTCTCTTTTATTGCACCTACCACTATTTATCTCTGCATCACCCTAAGATTGACTGATAGAAAATGCCTAAGGCATTAAGTCCGCCGCTGTACTTTTGTGCATAAAGTATTTAATAAATAAATAAATAATAGGTTGCCGACATAACCTAAAGAATAGCCGAATTTTAGTGGCAGTGGACAGGGTACATTGCTCGTATAAACAGATGATCAATGGAGCCGAAATGTTCTGAAATGGCGACCGCGCACCGGAAGACACCGATGGCCTGGTGAGAGTCGCGGGAATCCGATGAATGCAAGACGCACAGGACCGTTCCTTGGGGCGACACTTGAGGGTCCTTGTGCAGCAGTGGACGTCTTTCGGCTGAAATGATGATGATGATGAAACACGTCGAATTGGGCGGTTATTCTTTTCTAATTTGACTTACTGGCCTGTTGGTCTAGTAGTTAGTGGCCCTGACTGCTATGCCGCAGGTCGTGGGTTCGATTCCCACCCAGGACAAATGTTTGTGTGATTAGCACGATCATTTTTTCTGTGTCTGGGTGTAATTTATCTATAATATGTATGTAATGCAATTGTAATGTAGTTGCCTAATACTCATAGCACAAGCTCTGCTTAGTTTGGGACTAGTTGACGTTGTGTGAAATTTGTACAAAAAATAAATAAAAAGATTTACTCATAAAAGGTCGAAGGTGTTCATCTTCATCATCTTCATTTCAGTCGAAAGACGTCCAATGTTGGACATAGGCCTCCCCCAAGCGACGCCACAACGACGATCCTGTGCGTCTCGCATCCACCGCACTCCCGCGACTCCCACCAGATCGTCGGTCCACCTTGTGGGAGGCCTTCCAACTCTGCGTTTTCGGAAAAACCGCCAATTCTCTGCGAAGGTGTTATTACAATCGATTACCTTTCTCCATTACAGTAAAGATTACAATCAATGGGCCAACACGACCGCCTGCTCCAGCATGGGTGGTGTGCAGCTCCCCTGGGCGCTGGGTGCTGGGGTTGGAGGTGTGGGCTCTGTGGGGGGAGTGGCCGCCATGTCACAACCTCCACAGGTGCTCCACTATCCCGTGCAACATTTCCAGGTGCAACCGGTAAGTTTTATTTGTTTTTTAGTGGATACGAGAACCCGCAAATTACCAATGAGGTCTTTTTTTTTTCGGTGGCAAAATCATCTTATGATATCCTCTCTCGCTCTTGGGCGGAGCGGAAGATAGTGTCAGACTTGTCTAAAAGCCCAATCCTGTTCCTTCTTTGCCTTCGTCCCAGGGCCCCGGGTTTCACTTTTACACTACCCGTGGCCCCAGTAGGCTTCGACCCTACTGAGCCCCTACGATTTGCTGGCCCTTGAGGCACGCATGGAACACTACGCGCCGTCGACAACTTGGGCTCGGTTCGTTCAGTTAAAGGACGGACGCCTTTCGTACCAGGGTCGAGTCTACGTTTCAGAATCAGACCCTTGGCCCCAGTAGGCTTCGACCCTGCTGGGCCCCTATAGTTGCTGACATCTCCCTGAAGCGCACGTGGAACAGTACGCGCCTTCGAGGACTTGGGCTTGGGCTTGACTTGGAACTTATTTACTTGACAAAAAATTAATCTTCAAAAAAATAATGGGATATATAATGATAATGAGTAATTTTTTTTTTCAGCAGCTTATACTTTAGACTTAAAAAAAAAATATTTCTTTTGCAGATCGGTGAAGATGAATGGCTCGCTCCAAGCCTCCTGGTGTGAGGACAAAGACAGCATCCGCCTGTTTCCTGTTGTTGTGTGCATAAAGACTGGATTTAACTTGTTAGCCTTGGTTTATAACTGTTCCGAGTCTATTTTGACGAGTCTTTTTTGCAGAGTCTTTTTTGTAGAGTCTCTTTTTTTAATTTTATTTAAGTTTTTGTGTTTTCTATGGGTCTTAGGCCTTTTCATAAAGGCTTTTTAAGTAAAATAGTTTTTTGTTAAATGTTATTATTGTTATTTTGAACAAATAAGTTTTTTTTTAGAAGCTGTTATGCGTGAAATGATACTATAATGTCTCAAGCACAGTAATTCTGTGAAAATGTTTTGTGTTGAGTCTTATTTTTTGAGGCAAATTTGATGTTACTTTATCTTTTCAATTAACGATATTTTGTGACTATTATAAATGACATTTTAATTTGTTAAAATCTAAGTTTTTATGTACAAAAAGACATTTTGATTAAAAATTGTTATTAAACACAAATGCTTTTGTTAAAACATTTTGGAGTTGACATTAAAAAAACTTGTGATTTTTTTGTTAATTTTAAAAGTTTAAAAAGCGTTTTGGAATTACAAAGTGTTTCTTAAAGAAATATAACTGTTGTTGCCAGAATCTAGTCATATTTTTAGTCAAAAAGTCGAAGATTTTTGTTGTATTTAGTTAAAACTAAAAATGAAAATGTTGTTTGTTATTTATTAATAAATAAGTTACACATTTTTCTTATTCTTTAAGAAAAGACATTTGGCTGTCTTAAAATAAATTATAATTAAGAATCTTTTTAAGAAATCTCATACTCATGGTTATGATGTACTTAAATCTTTTCATTTTTAAAAGATATACCAAAGATTCTCAATCAGATCTAGTCAATTAATGACATTTTCAGTTTAGCTATTTATTTTTTTTACTATTTTTTTTTTGTTTTACTCACATTTTTTTTCTTGATTATATATCATTTTTCTGCTTTGGGAATACAAGAAAAATACAACAGGAATCCGTTTGCGCGGTCAAAGGCTTAGAGCATCACCCGACAATGGGACGAAACATAATAAAAAAAAAGTTTAAAAAATGTGAGTCAAAATATCGAAAGATTTACTCTTTTGCTTCTTATGAGTGCAAGGTAAACGCGTATAAAACATACTTTTAGAAAATATATAGAAATTAAATTAAGATAAATTATAAGCTAGACTTAAGGAAGTATCACCACGCGGGCCAAATCGGGGTTGCGAAGAAAAATATTTAAAAAAAAAAACTTTTTTTTACGGTCGTACCATCTGTCAGCACAAGTTGTAAAAATAAGAAAAAAAATATTGAGTAAAAAATTAGATTTTTGGAGATATGTTTAGTAGTAAAAATAGAATGAAACATCCGAGTGAGAAAAATTTTATAAAAAAAAAACTTTTATATGTATATGCCGACGAAGTTAGGAATGATAGAATACGAGTAGGTGAGGGCAAACATTTTTGAGATGGGCTGGGAAAGAAGTCGGCTTTACGACTTTTCCGATTTGAAGTCGGAAACCATTTTAACGGTGGAAGTTTTACAAAGTCGATAGGCTTACGAAAGTCGAAAATATCGACTTATATCTACGATTAGAGTTGTATGTCGGTTTCTTGACTTCAACTCCGATGTTGTGAGAAAGACGAACTTCAAAAAGTCGTTTGACACGACTCAAAAACGTCTTTAGACGAGGTTAAAAGTCGGTAATTTACTTATATATATAAAAACATCGAGAAATCTGTTCTTTCTCTTATGCGCACACTTTCAGAGTTTCGATTAGTTTTGTGAGGGAAGTTTACAAGTCGACAAAAACGACTTTTGAATGATTTGAAGTCGACTTTCAAAGTCGCCCATCTCTAATATTAGTCACGATTTTTTTTCTTTCTGGAAAGCCATTGCCAAATTCAGAAATCCGTAAAATAAAAAATACTGTTATAAAATGGTTGTGTCTAGTTAAAAGATACACTACTTACTAAACCGAAAAAATGTAGAGAAAAAAAAATTAGATTTATTTATTAATATTAACGTCTAAGTGAAAAGAAAAAAATATTTATTGCCTAGATACTAAGTATAATACCCGTTTACTGTAGTTAGAGGAAATTATAACAAAAAAAAAAAGTTCTTTTCTCTCAAAAAAAAAAAAAAATGGTTTGGACGACGCTCACAAAGCGTGATTTCGGCTACTTCATTTTTTTTTCTTAATTTTTTTTTTCAAGTTTTTTTTTTCCTAAGAGAGTTTTTTCTCTATTTCCTTTTCACATTTCCCTCGTCGGAGGCTAGTGTTTGATAAAAAAAAATACTAAAACGCTGTAACTAGTTGGGAAAGTCTTTTTTGAAACATTTTAGTCGGTGGCACGCTTGTGTCGCCCGACGTGTCTTTGTATAAAAAAATCGTATTTTATACATTAATTATTAAATTAAAAACTATATTATATTTGTTTGGATGTTTCTTGCTACTTTTCGCTTAGTGGGTTTGACGTAAATATATACAAAAAATAAAGAAAACGGTTCTCATTACATTGATATCAAAAATAAATTCAAGACCTTAAAATTCAAAATTCGAAATTAGAATAAACCATTTAGGCGCACTTTTGAATTATCAAGAAGTAAGTCTGTCAGAAAAATTATGCTAATTGCACATTCCAAAGCGTAGATCTCTATGGAGAAGAATGTGCAAGAAACTCTATGGACACTTTTGAATCGTGATAAATATTAAGTTATTTTCAGTGTTATTTATAATTCCATCGTAGTTCACATCATACTTATAAACTACCTAAATCGGCTCGAATAAGCACCAAATTTTAAATGCGTATCTTAGTTTTGCAAATGAGGAACCCATGCTTACTATACCTTATTAAAAATTCCCCTATCAACATATGAATGCAAAAATTCATGCTGCATATACCAGATATTTTTGTTTTTACTGGCCAGTAATATTAAGAAACAATGGTTTTGAATGACGAATGATTATTAAGCCAATAATAATAACAAGGAAACTGGAGGTAGGCTGAGCAAATTGGACTTATTTATTTGAAAAAAAATAAAAGAGAAAATATAATAAAATACGAAAAATGCAACTAAAAAGGAAGTAACAAAAAACCTCCAAACATTTAGGTTGGACTGTTAGATTTTTTTTTTCGAAATTTAGCTGTGTTTTATTTTTATCTTCAGCGTAGTAAAAATTTGGCAGACATATCGCTAGAATCTTATAAATAAGATATTATATGATATATTACTATATACTAAAACTATTCTACATATATATATATATAGTTTATTTCATGACTTGAAGAATTTTCACACTTATACTCTATCTATTGAACTATTGTTTATGTTACATTTTATTTACTTTTTTGTAAAATTTACTTTATGTAACCTGTTCTAACTTTTCTTCAACAAAAACTTTGAGCAACGCTCGATTTCCTTAAGCTGCATATACACTTACCTGTTAGGACACTGTCCACGGACGCGTAATTTAATAGACGTTTCGAAATACCCCAGACAGCTTAAACAGTACAGCGTACTGAACTCTGTCCACGAGGCGTATAACACGCGTAAGTTTCCAATCATTTCTGACAACTATGTCGGACGATGAAGACGTACCGACGTACGCCCCGACGAATGACATGACATGTCGACAGTTTCATAGTTTTGTAAGCTGTGAATAGGCGTACACCAAGCGTATAATGACGAATACGCGTCTATGAAGTTACGCGTCCGTGAACAGTAGGCCTTAGGCTTCACAAGGTTTGTAAGTTGCATGCTAGCTTCTTGCATTCACTTCTTCAAGGTCACAGGTCTGTGTATAACCTGCTTTACTTTGCAAAGCCTCGGCTTCTCAAAGGCTTGTCCTTAGATATACATATATAACTCAACACCAATATATAAAAATGTCCCTTAAAATAAGACCTTATGTGTGTAGTAATAAGGAGTAAAATTAAATACTGTCTTGACTTGGCACTTACTTGATTTTCAAAGTATATAATGGGATATATATATCCAAAAATGTTAGTATATAAATTCTGATTAATGATTAGTTGTAAAAGTCATTTGTTTAAGTGATAGCAAACGAATAGTTTCCCTAAAAATAGCTGTGTCTGAAGCCTTAAGTCAGGAATACACGCAAATAGCTTGCACATTTGTAATTCATTCATTCTGCATTTTAGACAAAATACATCGAATTCTGGACCACTTCTTCATCGAATTCTGGATCTTGCACTCAAAAGACTCCTTAAGCACTCATCAGATCACCACTTGACCCACATTGGTCTAACCAAGTCTTGAGCATCAACGCCGGGTTACTAGCCTGTCGGTTTTCTCTGGCGTAGATTCCAAGAAGTGTTCATTGGAATTAAAGCATAACCATATGGTTGAAAACCAACGTCCCAACCAATATGACCTTGCTAGTTTCAATCTGTTTAGACAGCAGTTATAATCCATGACCTTCAACGCCCTTGGTTGGAAGGCGCGTTTTCCCAACCACCAAACGTGTTGGCACGTTTTTTACATCCATGTAGCCACAACACAAACCAAACAGACAAACCAAGGTTTACCTTGGTTGGAACGTTAGTTTGCAACCGTCTTCAACAATTTTATTCCGCCAAGTCCGTTCCATCATCAGACCACTAAACACACGGCGTTGCACCACCAGAACAAGGTGGATACCCCACAAACAAAGCGGAATAGTACAAAGCATTTTGGGAACACATTTATTGTGCGTACAGTTAAAGAGTGGAATTCCCTGCCGGAGGCTTGTGTTCCCTGAAAGTTACAACCTAAGAGTCTTTGAGTCAAGAGTGAATAAGTTATCTTAAGGCAAGCATGCTCTATCGTAGGCCACATCATCGCTTACCATCAGGTGAGATAGGGGTCAAAAGTGAGCCTACTAATGATTAAAAAAAAACTTGTTGGCGCCGCTTCAACGTTGCTTCTTCATTCAAGTAGCGAAGAACTACAGTAATGTCTTAATGCTGATTGCCACAATGGCTAACTAGCATACAATTGTGCAAGTGACTAATAGTGTACTCCTGACTTGATTGTAGGCAAAGCTGAAAAGGCAGATAAACGATGTCTTAAAGTAGATATAACATGTAAATATATATTTTATGATTATATATCAGACTAGTTTAAATGTCAACCATTCAAATAACACAATGGAAGGGTTTTCTTCTGTATGAATTAATTTCTTCTATTCTTAACACAAGTATACACCTTCAACAGTCAAAAATTTGTAGAAGTATCGGCATTGATGAAGCAATTTAACCGTGTTTTGACTCAATAAAAACATTAAGATATTCTGTCAGGATTGGTGAATAAAATATATATTATATATAAAATAATATATCATGCAGTGAAATATTTTGACAGAAAAAAAATGAGTCACATTAGTTTATAGTGATGCAAAAATATTCGTATATTGCATTATATATACCCAATTAGGTTAATGTGGTGAGCAGTAGGTGAGCCACTAAGATTGTATCTAGATTACAGATAAGTGTGAAAAATCTTTGGGAGGAGAATTGTTGCGTCAATTTGGGCATTCAGTCAATCAAGAAAGGCGGCGGTGTGTTTAGGGTATATAGAAATGGGTTTAGATATATATCTACATATATATAATTCTTCTGTGCCTGTGTTTGTCACCTAACTCCTTCTAAACGGCTCGACCGATTGGGATGTTATTTTGTGTGTATATTTGAATAGGTCCCTGGACGGTTTGAAAATACAATTGGACCTGGTAGGCGGCACTGCAATCTGGTTCTCAATTTTTTCTGATCGATGAAATGCCAACTTGCGGGCAGAAGAACGATTCTAGTTTTCAATTAGTTTCAATAGTATGACGAAATTGTTCTTAGATTTTTTTTCTAAACTGTACTTATATAGTTATTTCTTCACCCGAAATTTAGATATTTTACGAAAATTCGTGTCTTTTTTTAATAAAAATTTAAACAGAAATTTATAAGTAAAAACGTTATGTTTTCTCTTACAATATACAAAACGATATATTTCGATATACAATATATCCATTTTAGTATACCCTTCACACACCACCGGAGGTTCGACCTCCAATATCACAAATATAATGTTAGCTAGTCAAATTTAGAATATAGATAACATATATGCTAGAAAAATCGTTTATGCCTAAGTGCTTGTAGACGTATATAACCAATATATAAAAAAAATGCCGACCGAAGAGGTCGCTGCCTTTTCAAAACCTACTTCCTTCAATATATAATCATATATAATAATAAATTACTCATAAGGCTTTGCTCTAAATAAGATACTTAGATAGGTCAAAAATGCAAAATATATAATATTAATTAATAAAACAAAACATAAGTTAGATAGGGTATTCAATTATTTTTGGGTTAAAATTTTAAATTTATTTTTTTCGTCTGTTTTTATTTTAATTATTCCTTGTATAAGTATAGTAAGCTCCCGAGAACACCAAATATTGTAATCCTTAATATATAACGTAGAATTGGATATATATATGTATGTAAAGTATATAGTATTTCGGACTTATATCTAACTAGGCTGCCTTACTTTTCTTAAATTTTTTTTTGAAGTCACAATTGATTGATGTTGGTGTGTTTATTATAAATTATTTTTTAAATATATATATTTTTCTTTTAATAAAATTTTAGCATTTTTTTTAATAAATTGAAGTTTGATTAATTTTGCAATATTGTGAGCTATTATGCATTAGCATAGCGATTTTCAAAATGAAAAAAAAAATTATAAAACTTTTTTTGCTATATTCATGTATAAATACACCAACTTTAATGAGGCGAGTGCCAAAAAATTTTTTACACAATTTTTTTTTTCTATTTTTTTTTCCTCTTTTTGCATATTGACATCCGTCTATTTCAAATAAAATTATAACACCAAAAACTCAGACTAAAGTGTAATCCTCTAAGGATGTTTCTAAAAAAACGTTTTTCTTAAAATTTTAATGTGTATTTTAAATTTTATATGACAAATATTTTTTTTCTGGGATAACAATCATACATATCTTTGTACGAATAACTTAGCTATCCTAATAAAGTAAAATGACGTTTTTATTTCACATTTTTCTTCTTTTTGTGAAATATATTTTGTTTTTTCGTGTTGTCAAATACTTATGATTAAAAGATACAAAGTATCTGAATTGCAATACAACTTTTCCCTAAAATATTTGCATGTAAAATGAAAATACATGTAAAACTGTAAGAAAAAATATAGAATAGACGTGAATAGGTGTTACTCAGTGTCTTTCTGTTCTTATGTCCTTAAGCGTGCGTCCAAATGTTTGCAAAAATAAAAATATATTTATTTACTTGAAAAAAAAATTGTAAGTCGAAATATATTACTGAATGAAATTGGATAGAATTTTTAAATTGTTTGTTAATAATACCTATCGAAGTTGTATTTAAAATTTGTATTTTAAATTATTATATAATCTGAAAATCGACCCGTCAAACTAATCAATTTCTGATGGCTAGAGGCGATGGTTTAACGTAATGGTGTAGCGATAGGGCGTGTTAGCATTTTACTGACTAAAAACAACCCGCCCCTAGTGTCGCCACTCCAGAACCTCTCAGCCCCATCGACCATCTGTTCTGCGAGCAATGTGCTCTGCCTAGTGCCAGTTAAGTTTGGCATATACAATATTATTTTTATTATATGCGAAACCTGAATATAGTTTGTCCAGAATCAGTAACTGAATCGATTTCAATAATTTTTACACCATGTTGTATTTTACCCCAAACATATTAAAAAAGGTCAAAAATTGGACAGCACCGACATTAAATACAACACAGGTCACGGTAGGTCATAGCGAAAACCACCCCTTAGTTGCTCGCAAACGTGCAAAGGCAAGCCATTTTGGTAGGTCGCAGAGATATTCTGATATGCTGATTAATTCTAGTATTTTACATGAAGCGACTGCATATCCCCCCTCCACAACCTGGTAATTGGTAACCATACCCCTTATAACAGTTACCAGAAAAGTCACCAACAAATGAAACTAAATTATAACTACTTTGGAATATACATTTTTCTCAACGTTTGAAAAAACACTTCTCAACGTTTGAAAAGACATCTTTCTCAATGTTTGAAAAGACATCTTTCTCAACGTTTGAAAAGACATCTTTCTCAGCGTTGGAAAATATTTGTTTTCTCAACGTTTGAAAATACATCTTCCTCAACGATTAAAAATATTTTTTCTCAATTTTTGCAACGTCTGAACGCACGCACGTAGTGTATTTCATTTTATTTTATAGAATGAGCTAGATTTTTGATGTTTTATAGTAAATGCCCCAGTGATGGCTAAAAGTTTGTGTTTTAACACAAAGCTACGAACGACATGAAAATATAATGATATACATATTTTTTGAAATGTATAAATAAATAAAAATCTATCTGTCCCTTTATTTGTCTTTCGGATGGAGCCAGCAAAAAAATATGAACAAGAAAATCTTTTGTAACTAAAACAATAACTGAGGCTAACAAAAAAAAACAACTTTGACAGCTGTCAAACTGACATTTGTACAGTGATACCAACTAACAGAAAAAATAATGTCAAGCCTCAAGTTGGCAAAGGAGACGGGCTGTCGTACGCCTAACAAGGATGCTCAAGAAAAAGTTATGAAAGATAGAAATAAAAACAATTAAGAGTTAACCTACAACGGGCAGTTGCTATGGACCGTGTAGGATTTTAAATATCACTTCGTGTTGAAGTGTGCCGGTATTTTGATGAGTTAACTCTCTCTGCGCGGTGACGTGAGTAATAGTGTTAACACACGCTCCAACTTCGTACGACGGATTTGGTCCATCGTACCAAAGTAGTTCGTCCAGCGTAGTTAATATTAAACTCACTTGAAACGCTCAAACTTTGTACGAACTTACGCTAAGTCAAGTTTGACTTTGGTACGGAACGGAACAAACTCGTGGTACGAAACTCGAGCGTGTGTGAACACGTAACATCTTTACAGAATAGCAACTTTACGGACTGCATTATAACGTGTAAATATCATCACGATTCCGTTGTCAAGTAAGGAAGAGGAGGGCTATTTGCTTTGTATAACTCTGTCTCTCTCTTTCTCTCTAATACTAGATCGATTTGTTCAATTAACCACGGTTCATTATGGTTGGCAATCTATGAACAATAGGTACCGGTATACTAGACTCCGTGCAATGCGACAGAAAAAACCATTGCAATTTTGTCGTCCAAAACATCGCATTTTAAAAATGCAATGATTCAATTTATAGCCTTATAGTGTTAACACGGTCGAACTTGGTACGACAGATTTGGTCCCTCAGTACCAAGGTCAAGTGCGACAGCGTGAGTTTGGTCCGTCATTCTAAGTTCGAGCCGTTACATTGAGTCGAGCTTGACCTTGGTACAGATGCACCAAATTCGTCACATTAATTTCGAGCGTGTGTTTTTACACTAATTTCATCATGATTTTAGTACGAGAGAGAAACTGTAGCAGCGAATGGTTATTGCAAGATGGCGACGGCTAGTTACAATATTTAAAAACGTTTTGCTGGCTCGAACCTTTTCAGTAGAATTCGGTGTTTGTACTCGTGTTGATGTCGTAGTGTTTCGTTCTAAAATTCCTGATTAGCAATATCTTATAATAATGGTTTTTGTGATAAAAATCGAAGAAGCGACTTGGAGTGTTGGTAAAAAATTCTATGAGAATTTTTACTCGACATTTTTTTTTTTGTGTGACTTTGTTTTTCTTTTGTTTTTTTTTTTTTCTCACTCGGTGAAAACGTACATTTTATAAATGTGCGGAATGTTTTGCTGGAGACTTTTGTTCTTATTTTTTTTTTTTTTGTTTTTTATTAATAATACTTAATATAAGAATACAATCAGCTGTTGCTGTAATTTTAACAGTTTGTAAAAAGTAAGAAAAATAAGCGGAAAAAAGCACTTCGATTTTTATCAACAAAATAATAAAAATAATTAAAAAAACAGCAATAATGACGCAATAGGTGTTGAAAGTAGATTTTTTATTTTTCGTACCGCTAGTAACAACTTCTTAATGTTTTAATTTATTTATAACTCTTGAAAATTCTGTTGGATATATATATTAATTAGTTACTTGAAAAATCTTTAAAAAAAAATTATAGCACATTTTTTCTTGTTCTACCCCCTTATTTCTACCGTCCATGGATGTTGTAGTAGAAATAGGTTTTTTTTCAGAGCTCAAACGAGATTTTTTTTTTCAACGAAAAAAATTTTCAAACGCACAGTTTTGAACTTTGGTAGTGACAAGAGATATTGAGCTTTATTTTTTAATTTTTTTTTTCTAAAAAAAATGTGATGTTTGAACTTAAAACGACCACGAACGAGTTAGTGATTTTAATCTTCCGTACATCTTCATCTATTTAATATTTATATCATTATTGTGATGTTAAGACCTTACTATATATAACCATACTGTATCGGATGCCAAAAAGTTACTTTTTAATCGAAAGCCGTTAAAAAAAAACAACAAAAAAAATCAGATTCACCCAAAAACCTTCTCTCATTACTCATCTGCAAAAAAAAATAACTGTCAAGACGCCATTTTAAAAAAAAAGAACGCGCTTTCGATTGAAAAAGAAACAGAGCGTCCATAAGTTAGTTATTTTTTATACCCCCCCTGATATAATTTTAATTATTTCGCGTAAATATAATTAGGTGAGATACTTAGTACATAATTAGTAATTAAGAATTAATGTTAAGAAGTAATGTACGCTTGTTATGTTTACAGTTTTCAACTGACATTAAGTTTTAACTATCTTTTTGTTAATCTATTGACGTTATTGTAAAATGTTTTGTGAAAATACTTTTTTCGAACCGGGTACATTTTAAAAACCAGCCAAGTACGACTCGGACTCGCGCACGAAGAGCTCCGTATCGTCCGTAGTAAAAAACGACAAAAAAAATCATGTTTGTTGTATGGGAGCCCCACTTAAATATTTAAAGGCTTTTGAGCCCCATCAGCAATGTTAACCGGATCTGTAACCTCGAAATGCGATTCGTAATAAGGCCTGGTTAATCGGGCACCTTTACCCGATTGGTATAGACACTCGTTACAAATCAAATCACTTAATGTTAGCACTACACTATAATCTTACTTTTAGTTCTCATAAAATAATCACCACACAATAATCATTACAACGAAATAGGCAACACAATAAGACACTCCACTGAACGTGTAGTGGACACATGTGTCTCCGACCGGGGCTCAGTTAATACTGCGCCTCCACCGTCGACCTACATCCCACCAGCACTCAGTGTTGCGTCAGTGTCGTGGCCAGTCACGTGACACACGTCACTCTAAACCACTAGCGCCATCTCTGATATCTTTTGAAAACTAAACACGAAAGCGCCGTCATATTTATTATATTCTGATTTTATCAGCTGTCTAGCTATCACGGTTCATGAGATTCAGCCTGGTGACAAACAGACAGACGGACGGACAGTGGAGTCTTAGTAATAGGGTCCCATTCTACCCTTCGGGTTCAAATCACAAAAAAAAAAAATTTTCGTGAATAGGCTCTTAATAAACTAGTGCGCCTCACCATCAACGATTGCATCGCTACTTACCATCAGGTGGGATCGCAGTCAAGCACTAGTTTATATCAAATTAAATATATATATTGTACTCTAAAGCATAATAACAGAGAGTAATCTAAGAATTCGCGGAGTCTAGTGTTCTCACATTCACATTATAAAAAAGATGGCTTCATCATAATTTCAGCCGAAAAATGTCCACTACTGGACACAGGCCTCCACTAAGTGTCGCCACAACGATCAGTCCTATGCATTTCGCATCTCACCAGGTGTACTCTCCCCTTGTGTGAAGATCCGCCAACTCTGCGTGTTCCGGTACGCGGTTGTCACTCCAGAACCTTTCGTCCCCATCGACCATCTGTTCTGCAAGCAATATGCCCTGCCCACTATCACATAAGTTTGGCTATATCCCAATTTTTACAGGTCGATACAGCATTACTTCCTCACCTCTTACATCTCTCATTTAGGAATCTTTCAGTTTAGAATTCTGGTGGGTTACTCCCCTTTTTTTCTTAATAGAACCGTAATCTACTATGCTGACACAATTCATTCCATGTTGATAGACCTGCAGGGGCCCAAGTTCTGTATGTTTATAAATTCGTCATACCAACACGATCCCATTGTCATTTTACTAAAAGTTCGTAATCTGCTAATTCATAATGATCGATCATTGATCGGTCAATGGTCTCGTAATAGAGTTGTGCTAGAATTAAAATATCGAGCTTATTAAAAGCAATATGACTGCAGTATGACGTTCTAATGGTAGGTCACTGATCTAAGGAACTGTCCAAATTTCAGCAGATTACCGCATACGTCAGACATTCATTTGTCAATATGTACGAGATTACCATTCTATGCCACCTCTTTCAATGGAGTGTTAGTGGTTGACTATTGGAAAGTCATTATGACGCCATTATATTAGTAGGTTACCAAACTTGTCAAAATCAACAATTATGAAATCAATGATAGACCATTCTGACACTATTGTAATAACAGACTTGAGACCCAGGTGAGACTGTTTTTGAGCGCAAAAAATGGGGCACATTTTCACACATGTGGAGAAACTTTGTTATTGCAACCGAGGCAGAATCCGCCCGAGCTGCAGGCGTGGGTGTTAAGGAGCCGAGTACTACAGTTTCAATTTTCCACGTGTATCAAACGATGTTTTCCAATACACTTACAAAGAAATATATAAACGAGGGCTGCCCGGCGACTCGTGGAGCTGCGCGGCGCCCAGCCTGATACGATAAATACAAACATTGTGGCAGGGGGTTTGCTGACACACTTTTCCGCACTAGTGCGGAAACAGTAAATTGCGTGCTTAAAAGCGGATAGTACGGGTTTCCGAATAATTAAATAATATTGAATACTAAATAAACGGGGGCTGCCCGGCGACTCGTGGGGTTGTTTGGCGACCAGCATGATACGATTCGTTAGCACACTTTTCCACACTAGTGCAGAAAACAGTAAATTGCGTACATACCTAAAAGTGATAAAGATAGGAGTGGGTTTTCGAGTAAAAGTGTTGAAAAAGAATTTTCACAAAATATTTTTAATGAAAAAAAAAAATGTTACTTTTCATGTATATGTAATGTGAGACAAGTTGATATGTATTTAACATAAGATCGATTATACTCTGTACCTATTTTAGAAAACTACATATGACTTAGATGTAAAGTAATATATGATGCGGGATATATTAAATAACAATACCAAAATATTCTTGTTTTATTTTTCTATCCAAATATACCTTTCCTGTATTTTCCACGCCATTAATTCTCTTCTTAGCGTATCGATGGCAAAACTAGTCAAATTCCTTGTATGGCCCAGTATTCGGCCACGGCAGTGCCATCCGCTGATGCTGTCATTAGGTCCCTACGTGAACAGGGCACGTGATGCAGGATCGAAGGTGGGACATAGTCTGCGGAGAGACGCCGCACAAGCACTGAAGATCGGAACCGTCCGAGAACCCCATCTGTGGAGATTGTCTTTGCTGCGCCCAATTTGGGTGCGGAGTCTGTTTAGAGTTTTCCAAGTGGGCCATGGCAACTCGTGTCCAGGAGAGAGGCTCTCCGACGGCTCGACAAAATCATCAGGAGGTTTAAACTTCTCTCGCCAGAGGACGCATCTCTCTGAGGTGCTGTTACATTGAGATGGGCTCACGCTTGCAACAAAACTTTAATTACATTAATACCACTAATTACACTATACAGATACACACAGTCACACACCCGCGCCCTATCATGTGCTCACACCGAAATGGCCTGCATTAATATCTATATGAAATATGGTTCTCAAAAATATTATTTATTCGATGTTATTATTAAATAGTTTTTGAAATTACTATCATCATCATCATTTCAGCCGAAAGACGTCCGCTGTTGGACATAGGCCTCCCCCAAATGTCGCCACAATGACCGGGCCTGTGCGTCTCGCAGCCATCGGATTGCCGCGACCCTCAGCGGGTTTTAGTTTTTTACTTTTTTTTATTACCCTTCTGTTAAGGAACCCACAATAAAACCAGTTTAATTAAATATATATTTATTTGACTTCTTACAAAATACTATTATATAATATTACATATATGTACATGTTAGCTTTTACGTATTAAAGGCATGCAATGCGACATACATTTTTACTGTTTTTCATACAACCGCTCTTACGCGATTATGACGTTATTACACATTTTTCATAAGATATTTTGGAAACACAGTATCTTGTGGATATTATCTAGGCTTCTATTGAAATCAATTTGTGTAAAACTAATCCAGTAAAGACATCTGAAAATCTGCTGTTTTGCATGAACTTTGACACTTCATAATATACTCAAAAATTCAAAAAATTCAAAGAGAAGCCTTGCAAATTAAATCAAGATTCTGAATGACAACAATTTTTTTCAAAAACTTTTAAGGGTTTAAAAAAACACGTTTTTTAGCTGGAACAAGTTTTGTGAAATATTCGAGTAAATCACGGAATTACCAAATGCTAACAAAGTTTTCAGGCGTTACCTCTCATTTTTCGCGTTGCTTTTTCGTCAAACATCACGTTGGATCGCGTTAGATGATGAATTCGTCACTATACGCTTGGTGTACGCCTGCGTGAAACTTAAAAAATGCGCATCTACGAAGCTAATCGTCCGTGAACGATAGGCCATAGTTTTGTATGTAAGCATCAAGCAGGCGTACACCAAGCGTATAGTGACGAATACGCGTCTATGAAGCTATGCGTCCGTGAACGATAGGCCATAGTTTTGTATGTAAGCATCAAGCAGGCGTACACCAAGCGTATAGTGACGAATACGCGTCTATGAAGCTACGCGTCCGTGAACGATAGGCCATAGTTTTGTATGTAAGCATCAAGCAGGCGTACACCAAGCGTATAGTGACGAATACGCGTCTATGAAGCTATGCGCCCGTGGACAAGTAGACCATAGTTTTGTATCTAAGCTTCACGCAGGCGTACACCAAGCGTATAATGACGAACACGCTTCTATGAAGCTACGCGTCCGTGAACGATAGGCCATAGTTTTGTATGTAAGCATCAAGCAGGCGTACACCAAGCGTATAGTGACGAATACGCGTCTATGAAGCTACGCGTCCGTGAACGATAGGCCATAGTTTTGTATGTAAGCATCAAGCAGGCGTACACCAAGCGTATAGTGACGAATACGCGTCTATGAAGCTACGCGTCCGTGAACGATAGGCCATAGTTTTGTATGTAAGCATCAAGCAGGCGTACACCAAGCGTATAGTGACGAATACGCGTCTATGAAGCTACGCGTCCGTGAACGATAGGCCATAGTTTTGTATGTAAGCATCAAGCAGGCGTACACCAAGCGTATAGTGACGAATACGCGTCTATGAAGCTACGCGTCCGTGGACAGAGGCCATAGTTTTGTATGTAAGCTTCACGCAGGCGTACACCAAGCGTATTATGACGAATACGTGTCTATGAAGCTAAGCGTAAAATTGGTAGAAAGGCAAACAAGATATAACAATTTTATATCTCTCTCGCCAAAACACTGTTTTCTATGGCGGCCGTACGGGTCTCATGGACTTTGATATCAAAGATTTTATCGGACTTCTTATTAGCAGCTTTCTAACTTCGTTGTATATACAACCCTAGCTTTTGCCCGCGGCTTCGCCCGCGTACAGAAAATATAGCCTATGTCACTCAGGAATAAAGCAGCTTTCTATCGGTGAAAAATTTTTAGCAATCGGACCAGAACTTTCAGAGATTACCTCCTACAAACAAAAAACCAACATTGCCTCTTTATAATATTAGTGTAGATTATTTTTAGTATATGCGAAACCTGAAATATAGTTTGTTCAGAATCAGTAACTGAATCGATTCCAATCATTTTTCCACCAATGTTATATTTTTAACCAAAAATATCTAACAAAATGTCACAAGTTAGACACCACCGACACTAAGAATAACACAGGTCACGGCAGATCATAGCGGGCATTAGGCGCCAGCGCAAAGGTGGAGGCGGGGGCGAAACAACCGGGATGGCCCGGTGACCATGTATTTGTGCGGACAACCAGGTAACATTACAAGCTATGAAATGTTGTACACAGATTCTTTACATAAAAATACTAGACACGTGTTTCGGGTTTGGCATATGCTAAAAATAATTTTTATATTTATTTTTCATGTTTTTTTTTTACCACAGATACAAAAGTATTTAATCTAGCAAATTAAAAAATTGCATACATATTCCTTATTAGGTTTTTAATATACAATTTATTCATAGCTTTCAGGTTAAAATAATAATATAGAGTCTGTGTGGAAAAAGAACGATGCTATTATAGATTAGATGCCTTCAAGGCTAGAGTTTGCTAGAGCTGCTCATCACACAAACATTTTTTTGGTGGGAATCGGACCCACGATCTCTGGCATAGCAGTCAGGGCCACTAACCACTAGACCAACCCGCCAGCCCATATAAAAACCATGATGTAAGTTCAATTTTACGCCTCGACGGTTCTCTTTCTACACAGACTCAAATAGATTCTTAAAATTATATAGCAACACTGAACGTTTAAATAATAATAATATAATTTACTAAAATTAATTGTTTAGATACATTTTTGGAGTATTTTTTTACGTAAATAATTAACTGCCTTAAAAAATCTTTTTATTTTAGTTTTTATATACTTATCTAGTACTTTTTGTATGTATGTGTGTTTAAGGCAATTTTTTTTTAATGGATTTTGAAACAGTTACCAGTAATCGAATGAAAAAAAGAAAAAAGCTGAAATGGAATGAAACTTTTCCCATACCTTGCTGGCATGTACTTTTTTCTTTCCGCCAAAAATGAAACCTAGGTCATATCTTAAAGGACTGTATGATAAATCAATAGCAAAAAGAATTATGTCTACCAGCCGTAACCAAACGAAGTTAGAGACTATTTAGTATATTGCTATAGTTTGTTATCAGGCGTTATTTTTCTTAAATAAAAATACAGTACGTCTGATATTTTAAGTTTCCCATTGTTAAATATAATTTTAGTTTCGGTTTTTATGGTGGGTAAGCTTTAAATAGTGTCAATCACTATCACAACACTAACGCGTATCTTTTAGATTCGTTTATCACTAATTTTTTTACTAGTTTTAGTGAAGAAAAACTGCGAGTGTGGAAAAAATATAACAGTAAAAACCAATTTAATCTATTTTATCAAAAGAAACCTCAAAATATTACGTATTATAATTTCCATTTCATTATAATATAACGAAAATAGGTAACACCTGACAAAAATATACAAGCAATGCTTCTATATGTATCTTCGTTCGGTTACGGTTTAAAGACCTGGTTCTTTTTGCTATTGATTCCCCGTATCGGTCTCTAAAATATAATCTAGGTATAATTTCTGGCGAAAAGAAAAAGTAAAACCTGCCAATAATTTGTATTGGCCTTTGTTATACCTATTTAATTTAAACATGTAGCACAATCAACCTTATAATATGTCCACTGCTGGGACTCAGGCCTACTCTTTAAGAGAGGGAATGTGCCGTAATCCGTAAAAATGTTTTATAAACCTATGTGCAAAATAAATATCATTACAAGCTGTTATTTAAGATTACAGACAAGTAAATATCGGGACGGGTGATAGTCTCACCCGTCCCGATCCATACTTTGATATCTTAAATTATGGCATCTCACAGTCGTTATGTTGGGTTTTTTTTAACACCAGTGCGTGTTGCCAGTAATGACATATGGCTCTGAAACGTGGTCGCTTACAATGGGCCTCATCAGAAGACTCAAAGTCACCCAAAGGGCAATGGAAAGGGCTATGCTCGGAGTTTCCTTGCGTGATCGAATCAGGAATGAGGATATCCGCAGGAGAACCAAGATCACCGACATAGCACGAAGAATCGCCAAACTTAAGTGGCAATGGGCGGGGCACATTGCTCGCAGAACGGATGGCCGTTGGGTCCGAAAGGATCTGGAATGGCGACCACGTACCGGAAGACGTAGCGTTGGAAGGCCTCCTACAAGGTGGACCGATGACCTGGTAACGGTTGCGGGAGTACGATGGATGCGAGACGCACAGGACCGTTCATTGTGACGGCACTTGGGGGAGGCCTATGTCCAGCAGTGGACGTCTTTCGGCTGAAATGATGATGATGATCTAAGAACACTTGGGTTATCACGAAGAATCTAACGATATCTTAATTATGTAGATCCGTTCGGTTTGGAAGATATGAGGTAATAAAGAATATTACATACATACATACAAGATACACGCGAAAAACGTAACCCTTCTTGCAGTCGGGTAGAAACCGCATCAAAATCCGTTCCGTAGTTTTAAAAATGTAAGCATACATAGGGACAGACAGCGGGAAGCGACTTTGTTTTATACTATGTAGTGATACACACATACATCCAAATTATCCCCTTTATATACCAACTAGCTTCTGCCAGCGGCTTCGCCCGCGTGAAAGTAGGTTTCTCCTAACAAACTTTGGTAGATATTTACAAGATCTACGATTAATTAGAACATTTTATGGTTCTATCTTTTATAGTTTAGGCAGCGTACGCAAAATAAGTAACTTTTCTGGTTGACTTTTTACACCTTGTGTCCGAAAAACTCAAATATCTTACGGAACCCTATTTTTTCCAAAATAAAATATAGCCTATGTTACTCGTGGATAATGTAGCTTTCGAATGGTGAAAGAATTTTTAAAATCGGTCCAGTAGTTTTTGAGCCTATTCATTACAAACAAACAAAGTTTTCCTCTTTATAATATTAGTGTAGATGTAGATTATTGTTCTCAGTCTTCTAACCCTCTCAACAGAAGCAGTAGTCTTTGCTCTTCGCCTTGAAGGCCACTTCCTCCTTCTGCAGCTGTAACCTCATGTCTTCAACGTCCTTCATTAGTTGGACATCTGCTGCGCAGTCGTCGACTATCTTCTGGAATAATTCGTCTGGAAGAAGAGAAGATACTGGGTTACTGGGCGTACTGGGTTTATGGCTAATTCTTACACTGTCTCTACCATAAAACTCTGGAATGTGCTTCTCCTTGACATCAAAAAAGCTGAAAGTAAATTTTCCTTCAAGCGTAAAATTCGGAACTACTACTTGAAGTTCTCTCAATCTTAGTTCGGTCTTCGTCATAATTGCTATATTTTAAGTTCTCTTAATTAGAATGTTTTCTTATGTATCATAGTATTTATTAGTTTATTATATTGGCATATATATGTATTTTATTATTATAAGCCACTTAATTTAATGTTACTACATTCTATTTCAAAAATATCTGTTATTTATTTATTGTGCACACCTACCACAGTTTTGACTTTTTAACCCAATGGTTAACTGGTAGAGAATGCTTTGTGGCATTAAGTCCGCCTATGTACCACCACTGTACATGAAGTTTAAATAAATAAATAAGATTACGGTTATTGTAGAACCTGGACAGCTTTTAATGTTATACAAAGCACAGGTCTGTTCGTGTGTGGAGTACTGTAGTCACATATGGGCTGGTGCTGCAAAATGCCATCTAGCAGCTTTGGACTCGGTGGAAAGGCGTGCGAAGAGGATAATTGGTGATCCAGATTTGGTTGAGTCCAATCTTCAAAGCCTTGAGCACAAAATATTATTACACTGTTATTAGTGACACCTGTGGCGCCACATAGGGACTAAAAAGTTTGAAATCGCGTCGTAGCGTTGGAAGGCCTTCCACAAGGTAATAATAATAATATTCCACAACTATCACACAACGCCGTCTAGTCTCAAGCTAAGCAGAGCTTGTGTTATGAATACTAAACAACTGATAAACATACATATTTATTTCTAAATACATACATATTATAGATAATTAAGATATTACATCCAGACATAGAACAAATGATTGTGCTCATCACACAAACATTTGTCCTGGGTGGGAATTGAACCCCCGACCTCCGGCATAGCAGTCAGGGCCACTAACCACTAGACCAACTGGCCAGTCAGGTGAACCGGTGACCTGGTGACGGTCGCGAAATCTGATAAATGCGAGAAGCACAGGACCGGTTGTTGTGGCGACGCTTGGGGGACCTATGTCCAACAATAGACGTCTATAGGCTGAAATGATGATGATGATAATGACACATTTTTATGATACACGTGAGTATTGATGATTACCGTCCTCGGATCGAAATACTGCCTTAGTGGTAATCACCAATGTCACACACTTATATCATATTGGAAACTTTTTTATGATACACGTGAGTATTGACGATTACCGTCCTCGGATCCAATTACCACCTCAGTGGTAATCAAATCAAATCAAATCAAAATAGCATTTATTCCAAATAAACCATTTACAGGCACTTTTGAAATGTCAAGAAGTCAGTCAGTCAGAAAAATAAAAATGATGCTAATTCCACATTCCAAAGCGTAGATCTCTATGGAGAAGAATGTGCAAGAAACTCCATGGACACTCTTTTCAATCATGTTTTGTAATTACAAATATCTCTGTTACATGTTTCTTGTCGCTATCATGTGAGAACAATGTAAATAAAAATAGTAACTAAATATAGATATTAAAATAGCAACTGGCAGCTAAGAGATGACCAGCCTCAACTGACAGCGCCCGTTCACGGACATGACGCTAATATTAGCACCACTCAGCTCAACCATTTTGAAGGGAACCGAATGATCCAACACCCAATGTTACACACATATCAAAATGCTCTCCACCTACCGACATTTTCACCAGTTTTGCTGGAAGTGAAGAAATGGCCGCACTGTCCCTGAGTGTAGGTCGCTATCGTGTCTTCTGGTACTTCTCTAGTGACGTATCCCCCGTCCAGAAGGTCTTTCTTAGTGCCGCAGAGGTAGACTTTGCAATTCTGGAAAGTTATAAGAAAAATTATCAGATATTAAGAGCACCCAACCCAAGTTATAATCCAATGATTTCTCCCGGACTGAGTGGAGCGAGAGGGCGTATCAGATTTTTACTGAGTAAAACCACACCAATGTTCCTTCTTTGCCTTGCGTTCCAGGACCCCAGGGTTTCCTTTTGGAAGCCAACCCATGGCCCCAGTAGGCTTCGGCCCTTTTACCCCGTACGGTTTAGCTGACGTCTCTTTGAGACGCGTGTGAAACAACTACGCGCCGTCATCGCATCGTGCACGATCCGGACGGTTACCGGACGGCGAGCTACCCATTGGTCGCCGTCCGCAAGCCCATATAATGATAATGGCTCTCTCTCTCACCTCAATGATACCAGGAAACACGCCACTAGCTCTATTTTTTTGGGTGTAAAAATCATCTAATGATATCCCTCGGGCGTGTCAGACTTTTACTGACTAAAAACCCACTCCTGTTCCTTCGTTGCCTTTGTTTCAGGGCCCCGGGGATCTCTTTCGCATCACCCATGGCCCCAGTAGGCTTCGGCCCCACTACCCCCTACGGTTTAGCTGACGTCTCTTTGAGGCGCGCGTGGAACACTACGCGCCGTCGACGACTCGTGCACGGTCCGGACGATTACCGGACGGCGAGCTACCCATTGCTCGTCGTCCGCAAGTCCATATGTAATGATGATGATAATGGATCCCAAATACCTGGAAACACACCACTAGTACTGCAAATGGGTTACTAACCTCTTCAACACCTCGCAGCTCTTGTAGCCAATGTCTCAGCCTTTTCCATGATGCCACGGACGAAGGTTCATAGCATATAATAGCAGCGTGTGCACCTCTGTAGTATATCTTCGTCATAGCTTCGTATCTGAAAAGGAAGATGAGTTAGGGTTCTCCTGGATCAATTAACGTGTAAGAGTGTTTTTAATATCGTGCGGTTTTTTTTTTTAATTGTTATAAACCAGTGCTTGACTGCGATCCCACCTGATGGCAAGAGGAGATGCAATCATTGATGGTCAGGCGCACTAGTTTATTAAGAGTCTATTCACTCTAGCCTTGAAGACACCTAAATTATAGTTGGACGGGAAGACCGCAGCAGGCAAATTGTTCCGTCCTTCGATGTACGCGGCATAAACGACGAAGCTAAACGCTTAGTCCGGACCGATGAAGTTTCAACAACTCGCCGTTTTTCATTTCATCACGCATGCGGATTTTACACAGACACGCTAGCCTACGATCTAGTTTTTTACTGGCTGCCTTGCATTGTGGTCGTGTAAAATGGACGACAAAACAGCGGGGACCTGACGCGTTGCTGGTGTCCGGGATCACGCCCCGCGTCCCGCATGCGTGTTCCACGCATTACAAAAAATACTTGTATGTTGTAATAAATACTTTTTTTTCTTTCTAACACATTGCTTTTGCAATTATTTTTTTATTATGATTATTTTTTTGTTAACTTATCATTTATTAATAATTGTAATTATTTATTTTACTTGCTTTTATTTATATAGCCTCTTTTTTTTATAATGTGAATGTGAGAACACTGTAGACTCCGCGAATTCTTAGGTTACTTTTTATTGTACTTTTTAGTACAATATTGACCAGTCTACACTGTCCTTACATAATATCTACTGCTGTAATATGGAAATAGTGTAACAACAATTTTTTTTAAAAGAGTAGCCATGGAGTTTCTAGCCGGTTCTTCTCTATAGGAAACGACCAATTTGGAACCGTGCACTAGCTTCAGACGTTTTATAAGTGCCCATGTAGGCCTATATGAAATAAAAAACTTTTGACTATGACTTTGAATTTATGAAAAGGAAATTTGCGGGGGTTACGCGTGCGCGGCAATCCCGAATGCGTGACCAAAACCGCACGGTATTAAAAACACCCTTACACTGCTGCACTGTAATTGATTCAGGAAATCACCTCGGAAAGCACGTGAAGCAGTCTGCCCCGGCTTTCATTCGTAGATCTTTGACAGTCGAAAGTCTGTCCATCAGTCTATCCAAAAAATACTGATAACGGTTTTTTTTTTTCGGTGGGAAATCATCCAATGACGTCCCCCACTCTTGGGCGGAGCGAGAGGGGTAGTGTCAGACTTTTACTGATTAAAAACCTACTCCAATTCCTTCTTTAATTCTTTATTGTACACTAAAACAACTTATAAAATAAGTAGATAACAAAGTTCATGTACATAGGCAAGCTTAACTCAAAGTTGAGTTTTCTTCCAGCGAACCGTTGAGTGATAGAGAGAGATCACAATAGAGGGTAGGATCCAGTGTACAATTTTAAAATTACAAATAAGTAATACGAATAAAATAATACATAAACCTACATCCATAAATACAAACATACTTATATATTATAAACATATCATCATCTTCCTGCCCTTGTCCCGTGTTATTTGGGGTCGGCGCAACACGTTTTTTTCTTCCACTCTGCCCTGTTACTCGTCATGCTATCACTAACTTCCTTTTCTTTCATATCACTCTTCACACAATCCATCCATCTTTTCTTTGGTCTCCCTCTCCATCCATCCACATGTAAACTCATAACTCTTTTAGTAACATGAGTTTCATCCCTCCTCTTTACATGACCATACCAAGACAAACGATTCCCTTTCAACTTTTCAGTCACTGGCGCCACTATGTCAACGTGAAAGGAAATGCTCTTTAATTTTCCTCTTGAAGACATCCAAAGAAGGGCTGTCACGTAGGGAGAGTGGGAGGGAGTTCCACAGGCGCACTGCAGTGACAGAGAAGGAGCCATCATAACGGCTAGAAGTGTGAAATGGGGTACAAAGAAGAAGAAAATTGGCAGTGCGACAGGGTTTACCCCTCGGACGAAGTACTAAAAGCGATCACGAAGGTATTGTGGAGAATTAGGATTGTGTAGGATAGATTAGGAATCAATTGGAATTGGATTGGATTTGGATTGGTGGGAATGAGGATTGTGGTCCTTCGTTGCCTTTCATACCAGGGCCGAGTCTTCCTTTCAGGATCAGACCCTTGGCCCCAGTGGGTTTCGAACCTGCTGGGCCCCTAAAACTAAACCAGTAAAGACCTCTGAAAATCTGCTATTTTACATGAACTTTGACACGTCTTCATAATTTACACAAAAATTTAAAAATCAAAAAAGTATAACACTAGAAGCCTTGCAAATTTAATCAAGATTCTGAATGACGACAATTTTTTTTTTAAAAACTTTTAATGGTTTTAAAAAAAACACGTATTTCCTGGAACAAGTTTTGTAAAATATTCGAGTAATTCACGGAATTACCGAATGCTAACAGAGTTTAAAGACGTTATCTCTATTTTTCGCGTTGCCTTTTCGTCAAACATCGCGTTGGATTGCGTTAGATGAAGTAACAAGCTTTTAAACCATGCTCAATATTATTTATTTATTTATCTTTATTCCAAAAGGTAAGTAATTTATAAGATAAGCCCCACAAAACCGTTGCAATGGTTTGACTGTGGGGTCGGTGAGTCTCTAGACATACTTAAAAATGTACTTAAAACATTTCTAAATAATATCATTTTAATTTGCGTCTAAATCTATTTGTGTTTGTTTCACTCCTTATGTCTGCCGGCAGACTGTTCAATAGGTATGGTATTCTCTTTTTTAGTGTTCTGTCACAAAAGTAATTGGTGACTTTGGGTACATTGAATCTACCAGCAGCCATAGATCGTGTATTATGATTATTGTATACGTGAGTTAAGCTATGCTCTTGGGTACTGTGGTGGTTAAGGGGCCATTCAAGTATTACGTAAGCACTACAGGGGGGTTGGGGGGTCTTTGCTTTGCTTATTTTTGATGACATGGGGGATGGGGGGGTCTAGATGGTGATTACGTCAGCAGTGCAATTTTTTTTCAGTTTTTTAGTAGAATAATGTCGATGTTTCAAAATTACAAGACAGTAAGCAGGCACACATCATTATGCAGCTTACATCTAATGTCATTGAAGACTTAGCGTCATGGATTAGTGTGTCATGAACTGAGAACTGTTAATTTGAATTAATAATGTCAAAATTTTAAAATAAATCTGTTTTTTTTTCTTCATTTCAAGTATTCTTTTTTTCTAGACTTACAACTACTGCTCATAAATTAATATTCAAACTAACACATTGAGAAATGCACGTCCCAATGTTTACGTAAGCATGGGGGGGGGTGAGAGTATTGCTTACTTTTGCTGACGAGGAAGTGGGGGGGGGGTTAATATTTGCAAAAAATCTGCTTACGTAATACTTGAACGGCCCCTAACTAGTTGACGATAGGCGAGTGGAAAAGGACCCTGTTAAATACCTTTCGCTGCCAGCCGTATCCCAGATGCCAATATTGAAAGTCTTGCCATTGGATTGCATTGCCTTAGCACAAAACGCTGCCCCCACCGTCTGCAAAAAAATACATGTACATCATTTCTGTAAAATAACATGAGAGTTATTTATTACTAGCTGTTGCCCGCGACTTTGTTCGCTCTCCCTCCACGGAAAGGAAAGTAAAAAGTAGCTTAAATTAATCATTATAAGATCAGCGATCTATAAGTGAAAGATAGGTTACTTCTAGGCAAGCGTGCTCCATCGTCGGCCACATCATCGCTTACCGTCAGGTGGTACCTTTGGAGGTATGCGAAACAGAGTGTATAGTCCCGCAAACCTCCGTTGAAAAGGGAGGATCCTCCAACCAGACTGGTGTTATGTCTGGCGGTCAGCTGCCCGGCAGATGATTTCGGGCTGTTCTATATGTTCTAATCGCACGGAGAACTTTGATTGCGCGATGCAGGATTAGTTCTTATGTGACGCCATAGATGTTGTAGTAATCAAACGCAAGCTTATCAATAATAAAATAAATTCCCGTCAAAATCGGTCGCCTACGGTGGCCGGAAGGAGGAGTGGCAGGCGGTTGCCTCCTTCTGCGAAGCAGTAATGCTAGCAAAGGAGGCGGCCGATCGCGTGAGGCAACGGTCCTCACGCCCCAACCGTCGCCGGGACTCCGATTCCGACTTCCGGCCACCGTAGGCGCGGGCTTGCGGACGGCGAGCAATGGGTGGCTCGCCGTCCGACCGTCCGGTAACCGTCCGGACCGAGCCCAAGCTGTCGACGGCGTGTACTATTCCACGCGCACCTCAAGGAGATGTCAGCAAACGTAGAGGCCCAGCAGGGTCGAAGCCTACTGGGGCCAAGGGTCTGATTCTGAAAGGAAGACTCGGCCCTGGTACGAAAGGCAACGAAGGAACAGGAGTGGGTTTTTAGTCAGTAAAAGTCTGACACTATCTCCCGCCCCGCCCAAGAGCGGGGGATGTCATAAGATGATTTTCCCACCGGAAAAAAAAAAAGAAAAAACGGTGGCCGGCAAATCGGGATCGGAGTCCCGGCGGCGATTGGGGTGCGAGGACCGTTGCCTCACGCGATCGGTCGCCTCCTTTGCTAGCATTACTGCTTCGCAGAAGAAGGCGTCCGCCTGCCACTCCTCCTCGCTCCGGACCACGGTCTGTACCAAAGCCCGGCGCGAGAGATCGCCTCCGCATACATATATTCATAGATGTATGTATGTATAAATCAAAGTATGAGTAATATGATTTCCTACTTCAATCAATAAGCACAATAGATTAATTAGGGCACTAGCTTTTGCCCGCGACTTCGTCCGCGTAGAAGTCGAAAATAGTTTTATTAGGTTTTTTTAGATACGAAAATATGAAATATTATTAATTATCTTCGTCGTGTATCTTAAGATAAAATATTACAGTATCTTAGCCGTGTGCAGCGCCCCTTAGTGAACTCCACAGCAGATGACGTAACCTACGACAAACTTATTATTTACGGTTGGTACAATAATCGGATCTAGGGATCGAACCGAAAAAATTAGGTTTTTTTTTTATTGTATATACTTTTCCGGGATAAAAAGTACCCAGTGTGGTGGCCAGGATATTAAAGAATAATTATACCAAATTTCATCGTAATCGAACCGGTAGTTTTTGCGTGATGCCTCAACAAACAGACAGACAGATAGATAAAAAAATTTTTTTTTAATCACATTGTTGGGTTCGGTGTCGGTCTAGTAACACCCCCTGGCATTTATTTTTTTTGATATTTTCAATGTACAGAATTTTCACTTCTACAGATTTATTATAAGTATATAGATTACTATTATTCATAAGTTGAATCACTATATTTAAATATATACACATGTGTAGTTGGTTTACTGTGTTCTAGATAATCTTAGTGAGTAATTTTATTAAAAACGAATCACAATATTATGATGGCACGAGGTTCTCTTATATTTTATTTTGTTTTGGCGGAATGTCATTATTCTTATCATTTTTATCTCCTCCCGTTGTTTGGAGCGAGCGGGACTGTCAAAGTTTTAGCATAGCTTGGTCGGCCTTATAATGTTCCCACTGCTGAGACTCAGGCCTCCTCTCTAGGAGAGGGAATGGGCCGTAATCCACCACGCGGGCCCAGTGCGGGTTGGTGAATGTCACATGTCTTCGAGTTTTTGGTTCTAGGACATGCCGGTTTCCTCACGATGTTTCCCTTCACCGTTTTGAGAGCGGTGGTGATGAAATAAATGACACAAAGTTCAAATCAAAGTGCGAGTCGGACTCGCGCACTGAGGGTTCCGAACAAACGTACCTATGAAAACAGTTCAATTCCCGAATTGAGTTACGAAGATTTTTCCGAACCGCAAAAAGTTTTTTTTTTTGTGTGATGTAACGGCAAATTTACAGTTTTCAGATGTTTTTCCTATACTTGTGCTATGGGACCTTGCTTCATGCCAAATTTCAGGATTCTAGGTCAACAAGAAGTACTTACCCTATGAATTTTGATTCCTTTGAGAGTGTCGATAAAACGTATATTTCGATATTCTCACAGAAATCAAAATTCATTTAAATTTTTGCGACATAAACGGCCATATCTTTTTTATTCGTTAACTTAGAAGTTTGATTTTTTCACAGCTTCAAGGGTCCGCAGACCTGAGTATACTGTTTTAATTACAACTCGATACCTCCACGCGTTCTCGAGATAAAGGTTCTTGACAGACAGAAAGACGGACAGACAGCAAAAGGTTCCGTTTTTTTTCCTTTTGAAATACGGAACCCTAAAAAATCATTAAAAATAAATGTGAAGGTTTTATGTGCTGTTTTTGTTATACTGGCAATTCTGATCTTTTCTTGCGTCTGCGATGACGCTCTGTCGAGGGAGGAGCTACACGCGTTCCCAAAATAAAGGGTCTTGACAGACAGACACACAGGCATACAAACAGACAGACGGACAACAAAGTGTTCCGTTTTTCCTTTGTGTGAAAGAAAGAAAGAAAGAAAGAAAAACACAGAAAACAACAAACAAACACAACAAATACACACAAAACAAAAACACAGAACACACAACACAGAAACAGAAACAGAAACACACAAAACCAAAACAACAAAAAAAACAAAAACAGTTTATTCGCGCGAAATGACGCAATCTTAAAACTAAAGCGAGCAGCGTGTGCGAGTTCATCTCGCACTGGGCCAGTTTTTTTTTTTTAATATGTCAATCTGATTATTAAATATGTGTGTGTTATGATACTACATTCTATTTCAAAAATATCTGTTATTTATTTATTGTGCACACCTACCACAGTGTTGTCTTTTTAACCCAATGGTTGACTGGTAGATAATGCTATGTGGCATTAAGTCCGCCTATTTACCACCACTGTACATCATCATCTTCCTGCCCTTGTCCCGTGTTATTTGGGGTCGGCGCAACACGTTTTTTTCTTCCACTCTGCCCTGTCACTCATCATGCTATCACTAACTTCCTTTTCTTTCATATCACTCTTCACACAATCCATCCATCCTTTCCATGTACCACCACTGTACATGTAAGTTTAAATAAATAAATAAATATGTCAGCCTGATTACGAAATAAAATAAATCACATCCGATAGGTATATTAGGTATATTATATAATTTTGGGAAGTATTATCAATGCGTCACACCTAAAAACAAATCCACTGATACCTACGAATGGCCGTTGATAAAATTCACTCAATGAATTGACAGTAGCCAAAGCACATTTTTTATTTTTGTTGGGTGGGAAAATCATCTTGTAACAAATCTCGCTCTTGGGCGGAGCGCGAGATAGAGTCAGACTTTTACTGACTAAAAACCCACTCCTGTTCCTTCTTTGCCTTCGTCCCAGGGCACCGGGTTTCGCTTTCACACGGCATTTTCTCACATTTATTTTTTAGGGTTCCGTACCCAGAGTGTTGGTCGGGATCCTATTACTAAGACTCCGCTGTCCCTGTCGGCCCGTCTGTCTCTCTGTCTGTCCGTCTGTCACCAGGCTGTATCTCATAAACCGTGATAGTTAGACAGTTGAAATTTTCCCAGATGATGTATTTCTGTTGCCGCTCCCATACAATAGACATGATTTTTTTGCCATTTTTATAGATAATGGTACGGAACCCGTCGTGCGCCAGTCCGACTCGTATAGATACCGGCACGGATCTTGAGCGCTGACTTCTACATTTCTACTTGCGCAGAAGCACGCAGAAGTGAAATATCAGGTCTCTTTAATGGTATGAAGAGAGATGCGGGGCCGGGGAGTGAAAACCTTGTACAGTGATTGGCTCGCCGATATTGCACGATGCGCAAAACGATCCCCGCTCTATCGCCGAGCGCTCAAGATTCGTGCCGCTATCTATACATACTTAGCCAATTTTTTGTAAATTATGTCTAAAGTTGACACCTAAACTATGATAATTAGTATCGTACTATATTTTTGTTAGTCGTACATACAGAAGAATAATTATGTTAATTCTTCTATCTTTATTCTAATAATTATGTTATTTTTTCTTCTTCTCAAGACTATCTGTAGGTAGCTCGCCGTCCGACCGTTCAGTAACCGTCCGGACCCAGCCCAAGTCTTCGACGGCGCGTATTGTTCCACGGTAGGGGCCTAGCAGTGTCGAAGCCTACTGGGACCAAGGGTCTGCTTCTGAAAGGACGACTCGGCCCTGGTATAAAATGCAACGAAGGAACAGGAATGGGTTTTTAGCCAGTAAAAGTCTGACACACCCGCCCGCTCCGCCCAAGAGCAGGGGATGTCATTGGATGATTTTCCCATCAAAATAAAGTCCCACCATGCCGACTACATTTTAAGTCAATGTATAAATGCAATCAGTTTAGGGTAAAATCTACAAGTCCGTGATAAGACCTGTCATACTGTATGGCTCAGAATGTTGGGCTGTGAAAAAGACAGATGAAAAAAGATTGCATGTAGCGGAGATGAGAATGTTGAGATGGATGTGTGGTGTGACGAGAATGGATAAAGTAAGAAATGAATATATTAGGGGAAGTTTGAAAGTAGCGCCAGTGACTGAAAAGTTGAAGGGGAATCGTTTGTCTTGGTATGGTCATGTAAAGAGGAGAGATGAAACGCATGTTACTAAAAGAATTATGAGTTTACATGTGGATGGGTGGAGAGGGAGAGGGAGGCCAAAGAAAAGATGGACGGATTGTGTGAACAGTGATATGAAAGAAAAGGAAGTTAGTGATAGTATGACGGTTGACAGGATAGAATGGAAGAAAAAAACGTGTTGCGCCGACCCCAAATAAGATGGGACAAGGGCAGGAAGATGATGTAAAATGCAATCAGTTGTCAATAACGCACAATAATTATGTATGGCCGGCAATTATAAATTATTGATAAAAACAATGTACTTTAACCAATTGGATATTTTGTTTATCTCAGAAAATGAAGGACAGAGATTTTTATTTATTTGAATTGTTTAAATTCATGTTCACATTCACTTCTTTTTTTATAAACTAGTGCTTGACTAGAGCAGTGGTGGCCAAGTGGTAACGGCCCCGACTTACGAGTTGTAGGTCGCGGGTTCGAACCCAGCCAGGCGCATTACTTTGTGCAATTTATTTCATCACCACTGCTCTCAAAACGGTGAAGGAAAACATCGTGAGGAAACCGGCATGTCCTAGAACCAAAAATTCAAAGACATGTGACATCCACCAATCCGCATTGGGCCCGCGTGGTGGATTACGGCCCATACCCTCACCTAGAGAGGAGGCCTGAGTCCCAACAGTGGGAACATTACAAGGCCGACTATGCTATGCTATGCTTGACTGCAATCTCACCTGATTGTAAGCAGTGATGCAATTGTTGATGGTGAGGCGCACTAGTTTATTAAGAGCCTATTCACTTGAAGTTAGAAATCAGAAACTTTATTTCAAATAGACCAATTATACTACAACTATGCACTATGCTATGTATGTATGTATTGGTAATTTTTCTAACTTTTGAACCATAAGTTTAGAAAATAAGAAAAAAATCTCAAAAATAGAACCTTATAAAGACTTTCTAGGAAAATTATCTTGAACTTGATGGATTCAACAGTTTTTGAAAATTTGCATGAAATAATTCCTAAACTAATTTCGTAATTTAACCGAATATTTAAGCATTTTTTTAACTTAGTTTACATATTTTATTATCCTGAACATATCTTCTTTCAAATAAAAAAATAATTAAAATTGATTCTCGCAATCCATCATCATCTTCCTGCCCTTATCCCGTGTTATTTGGGGTCGGCGCAACACGTTTTTTTCTTCCACTCTGCCCTGTTACTCGTCATGCTATCACTAACTTCCTTTTCTTTCATATCACTCTTCACACAATCCATCCATCTTTTCTTTGGTCTCCCTCTCCCTCTCCATCCATCCACATGTAAACTCATAACTCTTTTAGTAACATGCGTTTCATCCCTCCTCTTCACATGACCATACCAAGACAAACGATTCCCTTTCAACTTTTCAGTCACAAAATTACCAATAAAAACCCAACTTTATAACCCGTCTAGTTTTTATAAATTAGTAACACAATTTCCCGAGAGATGGCGCTGTACTTAAGGCTACTTCGCACAGTTAATATTTTTCCTGAGTTGATGGGGTTGGGACGGAAAATTAACAGAAAAGATGGATGGATTGTGTGAACAGTGATATGAAAGAAAAGGAAGTTAGTGATAGCATGACTTTTGACAGGATAGAATGGAAGAAAAAAACGTGTTGCGCCGACCCCAAATAAGATGGGACAAGGGCAGGAAGATGGAAGATGATGATGGGGTTGGGACGGGTATAAGCTATTATATTATCGAATTGTTGAGTTGATCTCTCATTGGAATTGGTATATACATATTGGTACCAAAATTGAGATTATTCACGAATGCACGGTCAGTCAGACAGACAGACTTGGCGAAATTATTACGGTTCCTAGTTGACTACGGAACCCTAAAAATAGTACACACAAGTTTAATATACAATATTAAACTTGTGTGTAGTGTCTTCTTTACAGCCCACTGCATTATCCACATATTGACGCATAAGATTGCCGGCAGTACATGCAGCTAAATAAATAAATATATACTTTAAATTGAATAACTACTATTACAATTTGTTGAAAATTACATATAATAATTGGAGAGCAGTGGTGGCCGAGTGGTAACGGCCCCTACTTAAGAGTTGTAGGTTGCGGGTTCAAACCCAGTCAGGCGCATTACTTTGTGTAATTTATTTCATCACCACTGCTCTCAAAACGGTGAAGAAAAACATCGTGAGGAAACCGGCATGTCCTAGAACCGAAAATTCGAAGACATGTGACATCCACCAACCCGCACTGGGCCCGTATGGTGGATTACGGCCCATTCCCTCTCCTAGAGAGGAGGCCTGAGTCCCAACAGTGGGAACATTATAAGGCCGACTATATGCTATATACATATAAAATTATTAAAACAAGCCAAAACATGCATTAAATTAAATTAAAATTTTACATTTAATAAAATTTTAAAATTACACATTAAATTAAATTGTAATAAAATTAAATTATAAAATAGATAATAAAGAGAGAAAAAAATAGGGCCCATAAATTGTTTCTATATACATTTAAATCTAAATATACAGTTAAATCAAATTTATAAATTAATCATATTATAAAACTACACCGATAAAATCTTGAGTTCATTATTTTTTAATTTAAATTTAGAACACATAAAAACATTAACATCTATAAAAAATACAATTGTGTCAACCATTCAATGAGTAGGGCACCATAATCCTGAGTTTGTGTAGTAGTACAAGTATGTAGGTAAAGAATGACCCAGAATTGCTTACTGTGTGGAGGCCATTTAGATTATAATTACTGAGGTATCTAAACATTGAAACCGCACAGGTTTGTAATAATAAGTCTTTTAAAAAAAAAACAACAAAGTTCAGTTTCAGGTTTAAAAAATTATAGATTATATTAAAATCAATGGCAACTCTAGCCCATGTGATTAATGTGATCACATGCATGCCTATTACAATTATGAATTCAATACTAGAAGGTCAGTACTTTATTATAATTTTCTTCAAGAAAATAAGACTGTAAAAAATCTAAAGTCAGGATCAAAACAATTAATGGCATTAATTAAATCAGTTCGTACAGCTCATGTTTAATTCATAGAGCAAGTACTATTTTCTACGGACTTATGAATGACTATGCACATCTGCCTGCCTTAAGAAAAAAAATCACAGGCGTGGTTTATGGCACGATTACAAATTAAATTATTGCTAATTACTCACGTTTTGATAAGGTATATCAGCATTGAATCTGCAATTAACAAATCGGAGAACTAAACTGGTTTTTCCCACGTGTTCACTGCCTAATAACACAATTTTAAAGTCACATCTACTCATTTTTATTCAAAAAATAAATTACGCGCTAATTTTTTTTTTCTTATTATTCCATTTGTTTTCCAACACACGAAGGAAATTCTGGAAAATCCTAATCGTGACTCATATATTTTTAAATCTTTAAAACACGGTGCACTGCGGTATTTTGGAACAGCTACTAATATTAGATTGTTCAATTAACTAAATTAATTACAACAATATTATTTTTGAACAAAGCGCTCGTTTCGTTCACACAATGAACTTTTGTAAATATTTTTGACGTTTTTCTGCATCTGACGTTTGGAGATCTTTGACATTGTATGTTTCGTTTAGAAATCAGCACTACGAAGAGGTCTTCCGTATGTCAGTGCAAGCAACTCCGATGCCTAAAGCGCTGCCGCTTTCTCACCACCTTGGCAGGGACGGCTTAAACTAGCGCAGGGCCTGTAGCTAATTCGGTCAAGGGGGCTCCTACGTAGAACCTTTTTTTTTAAAGGAAAATAAAATATTTTGTTAAGCAGACGTTGTTTTTCTCATTTACGGTAAATACTTCAACAAAATGACTTTCTTCTGACGCTACTAATTAATATTATAGTACTTTAAGAAAAATCTTGATAATGATAGTTTTTAGTATACCCCATGTGAAAAATGATTAAAAGGTAACATTCTAAAAAACCACAACGATCTCGAAAGTTTTAAGTTTTCTTTTAACAAATAAGTAATACAGGAATACGAAGTCTTTGTGAATTTAAATCAAGAAGCTGAAAACTAAGAATTACTAGGAATAGGATACAAATTTTTTTTCTTTTTTTTTCGCGTTCTCGGATAGTTTTGATTCAGGCATTTTTGGTTAGTTGGTGAGATCTTTATTTCAGCCAAAAGACGTCCATAGCTGAACAAAAATTTCTGCCAAGTGTCGACACAACGACTGCTGACTGAGCGTCTCGCATCGGATTCTCACGGCCCTCACCGGCTTATCGGTCTGCCTTGTAGGAGGCCTTCTACCGCTGAGTCCTCGATAAGCGGTCGCCACTCCAGAACTTTTCGGATCTATTGATCAATAATTGTTCTGCAAGCAATGTACCCTGCCCAGCTCACTGGTAAGCTTATCTTCGAAACTTCAAGCATAACCCTCTCCATTGCCCTTTGCGTAACTTAAAGCCATCTGCCCTGCGTTCAAAAATAACTAGAGTAGGATAGGGTCTTTACTCTAACCGTTCAAAAATGCTTCGAGTTGCTACCCAGAGTCGTTCTTTTATAACTCGAGTAGCTACCCTAGAGTTAACCCAACTAACTCTAACTCTGAGCATGGCAGGTTGGTGTAAGCGGCAGGAATGACAGTTGCTTGGCATTGACAGTTGAACTCTTCATTCGCGTTCAAAAATGCAAGCGTAGACTATCTACCCTGACGAAGTGATTCGAGTTAACTCTAACCTCATTTTTGAATGCAGGGCTGATGAATTACCACGACCAATGTAGCAAGAAGTTAATTAAGCACCAATAAAGGGACTGCAGTACAGCCCAAGTTTCGATCGGATCAAAAGTTTTCTTGTAGCCTACAAACTAGCAAAGAGTCAGATAATACTATTCAGTCTCCTGTCTAAGCTGCCGCAGGCGACAGTATATGTATATATGTGGTCTACGTAGCTAAAGCCTTTTCGGAATCCGGCTAGCTCCAAAGGTTGGAAGTGGTTACACCCGTCGAGACGCACGATACATTTTATAATGAGTCTTGATAACAGCTTGCAGACATAGTTCAGAAGTAAAATCGCGCGATAGTCCTGTAATTTTTAAGGCGTCTTTCTTAAAGAAGAGCACAACCACCACCTCAGCTACATGCCCGTAGCGTTTTCCCGTCGAATATGACGGAATCAAAAAGCTTCTGAAGATTGAACTGGACCGGATTTCCACCTGCCTTCAGAAAATCTGCTGTAATTCCGACGCCTTTGTGTTTTAGAGCTGCTTTAAAGCCATCCTAATCTCGTACAGCCTGATTTCCAGGTTTTCTTCAATATAGTCTTTTTCTTCTTTCTGCCCTTATTCCATATTACTTGGTGGGTTACTACGACAAACAAAGCAAGATTATTTCATTCTTATTTTAGTGTGGGTAAGACACAGAGCTATGCAGGTTGTCTAGCGCCATCTGTAACTCACAATAGAAGAAGAATGAAACAATCTTACTTTAAACGTCATAGTAACCCACTTGGGGCCGGCGCAACACTTTTTTTCTTCCATTCTGTCCTGCTGTCACTCGTCACACTATCACTACTTTCCTTGATGTCTTCAGTATGGTGTCGGGTCAATAGAGCTCTTAAGTCATTTGCAAGATCACAGCGGGTTTGATTGGTGACGTGTACAACTGTCCGAGAAGCTCCGATTTGACGGATATAACTCTGATCAATAACCCCGTCAATTTTGAAATACATGCTGAGTTGTGCACATGCCGACATGCAATCAAAATTTAAAGACCTTTGTCGGGAGTCAGCGGACTCAAAATTAACACCTGGAAAACGCAGGAAATGCATACAGGGGTAAGAATTATTCACCGTTGCTAATCGGCATTGAAGCAGTGAAATGCTTCCACAAATTCATATACCTTGGAAGCTTCGTACAAACTGGAGGAACTGAAGACATCACTTCACCGATTCCCAAAGCCCGAGGTGCCTTCGTACAGCTGAAACCTGTTTGGAAATCATAGAAACTGTTCTGAAGAGATAAACTCAAAATCTTCAAGTTCAATGGCAAATCGTGGAAATAAAAAAAGAATTATTAAAATCGCTTCACACAATCCAAAATTACCAACGAAAACCCAACATACATAACCAGTCTAGTTTGTATAAATTAGTAACCCAATTTCCCGAGAGATGGCGCTGTACTTTGGGTTACTTTACTATTTTTTCTGAGTTGATGGGGTCGTGACGGGTGTGAGCTATTATATTGTCGAATTGTTCGGTTTGTCTCTCGTTGGCATTGGTGGTATTTGTTCTTGCTCGTTGTTTGTCGTTCATTATCTCTTAAGTGGGGACACTTATTGTGAATGAGTGACGGGAAACTACGGAACCCTACACTGAGCGTGGCGGGCCACGCTCTTAGCTGTTTTTTTTTCTCGGTCTGTTTCACTTTTACGAGATTCTGTCATGTTCTTACATCAAAGATGACTTACATAGTCAAAGTCTGTGGTCTGGTACTGTCGGTCTGAGTCTGCGAAGAAATTCTTATGTTTAGAGATATATATTTATTTTACTATTAATTCACGCTACATACTCTCCCGCGTTTGATGGTCTATTAACAGTTTGTATGACTGTGTTATTGCCAAAATTGTGGTGTCTTTTCCACAAATGCCATTAACAAAGACATTAAATATATACTACCAATAGACAGGACATAGCAAACAAAATCGTAATCCGATACTTATTACCTAGTGGTCATAAGTCGCTCAGTCTAGTATGACACCCTTAGACGTCAAGTCAAGAGAGATACAGTACTCTTTAAATCTCTTTGGCCATTAACAAAGAGATTTAAAGAAAGCTATTAATGAAGAGTTGAAGTTGAAGTTGAGAACGTAGGATCTTGCTGTTCTTAAAATATGACGACATACTTTCGTTAGGCTGTAGTTTCATTTAAATAAAAAAAATTGACCATTAGACAAAGAATCATTGACTTTGATGGAGCGGTTTTTTTTTTATTCTTGATAGGTTCGCACTTAACCGCTATCTCACCTGATGGAAAGCGACGATGTGGTCGATGATGGAGCGCGCTTACCTAGAAGTAACCTATTCACTCTTCACTTAAAGATTCCCGGGTTGTAGCCATCAGGAAACACAGATTCCGGAAAGGAATTCCACTCCTTAGCTGTACGCACAATGAATGTGTTCCCAAAACGTTTTTGTGCGTATAGGTGGGATGTCCACCCTGTACCGGTGGCGCAGTGGTGGAAGGAATGGATGCTGCGTTGCGTATCACGGGTTCGATTTCCGCGCGAACCAAATATTTGTATGACCTATGTTTAAGTGCAGGTCTGCGTGTCTAGTGTATCTGAGTTTAAATATTAGTTAACGCACTCACGATACAGGAGCTATTCCTAGTGTGGAACAACGTTTTTTTTTAATTTTCTGTCCAGTGCAATGTAGCCTCATCAGCCACTGTCCGCTTCTGGGACCGTATCCTAAAGCATTAGTGCCATCATGATTCTTTTTCAGCCTGTTTGGATATCAATATCATAAATCTAAAATACTGTGTTTGTTTTTCCGAAAATATTTTTTTATTTATTTAAACTTCATGTACAGTAGTGGTACATAGGTGGACTTAATGCAACAAGGCATTCTCTACCAGTCAACCTTTGGGATAAAAAGACACCACAGTGGTAGGCTTGAACAATAAAACAATATCTGTGTTAGTTTCTGAAAAGATCAACAAAGCAAGCAATTTGAAGACTCGCTACACCGTGCCCACGTTGTAATTGATCCACATCCACCGTCGTTTCTATATCGTCCATAGGAAGACAAGTTCATGTTTATTCGTAATAAATTATAACCACCCATTAAATTACCATAAAAGTTTATGCGTCAGCCAAAAAACTGATAGACAAAAACTCTATGGTTGACAAATAAAAGTGTTTTTTTTTGTCTATGACAAGTTCATTGGACTTTTGACATTTTAAATGAACTTTGCGGACGCTCTCTATTGTTACGTCACGGGAGTCGGAATTGCATAAATATTGCCATATTATGAATTTAATTTTACTTAAATTATTTACGATAATTTTTATCGATTTTTACTAAAGCTGTTTGAAAATTAATTTTGTTTTTTTTTTTATTATTGACAAAATAATGCATGGCGAAGCCAATCGTACATACTTACATGCAAATAAAATAAATGATTTACCTCAATAAATAATGGTCAATTATAATTACGACAAAAAAAAAAAACTTTTTTTTTAACAATTCTACCATTACTTAATTACTCACTTACTACATTTCATAAGCAAAAAAGCTTATTAAATAATATACTTAACTTAAATACGTTCCAAATGTAATTAGTAATAGTACATCATTAATAATAAAAGTGAATACCTAACCTCAAATTATATGAAATAATTTTATTAGTCATACTATTTTACCAATATTTCGAAGAAATTACAATGAATCCTGTCATTAATGAGGTTGCATTAAATATGCTTTAATGTCTCATTGATGCCTATTAACAAATTAATGAAGTAATTAATACATTAGAAGACACAGAAAAATATCTAATTAAGAACTTAACCTTACGTTCTAGCAAATTTAATTTAAGTAATGATGTATTCAGTTAAAGGAAGTCTTACACAGTTGCCATGGGGTATTGTGTAGGTACATTGCTTCTAGGTTACGGAGGGTCAAGTAGGCAGTCGTTCCATGTAAAATACAGTTGCCTACGGTTACAAGGGAAAGCGACCCTAATATATACTTAGCATAGTTGACAAAATGCTGTACAGATCATAATGATGACGATTCCATTGTCATGGGACTATGTATCTATACTCATTTCACTAATTTCCCAATACTCGTTTTACCAACAATAATCCCTTCTAATCAATGTTATTTTCTAATGTGGAACATTCGTTGTCTCTCTCTGATAATACGTAACCCCACCCCGACTTTGTTCGCAAAACTATTGATTTTTGTTGGGACTGTGTCATGCAAACAAATCAATAATAAACTGACTAATCTTTTGTTTGATAACAGACATTACAAGCATTGGCCAATGCCGAGGCGCTCTAGTTAATGAATAGGTATCGACGCGGACGTTTAAGTTGTACAACTTTTATTTTCGAAATAGAAAATACTAACACAAAATTTTAATTTGAAATGAGTCTAAAATATTCTGCCAAAGCTGTTACTAGGCGAATCTTTTTTATTCCAGGAATGAAGCAGTTTAGAAAAAAAGAAAAAGTATGTTAACGATAAAACTCCATGAAATTAATTACTCTATCTCGTTGTTTTTATATCTTATATTCAGAATTCCTCATACTGCAGCCTCTTAATACGTTACGAAACACAGCAATCATGTGATTTTAATAGAAAATTAATCAATTACCATTTTCTAGAAGCAATAAATAAAATACTTTTAAATACAAACTTGAAAAACACAAATTAAAAAAAATCACGGCTGGTTTTTGATTAAATAAAAAATTGAATTATAACGAAACGTTTTAAATAAAGTAAGATATGAATAAATAAGAAAATAAACGATGGAATACGTCAGAGTTATAACTAGTTGGAAGGCGACCGTAACAAGGTGAAACCGCACAAAGCGTTGCGATAACACGGCTAGCGATAAACACGTCAAGTACTTTATTACATACAATGCCAACTCGACGCCCGACCTACCTATAACTATCGTTATTCTGTACTGTTTCTCTTCTTGCCCCACACCCAAGAATGTTGCTTGTTATACCATGAAAAACAACAAAACTTTTTCCGTTTATTTATTTTTTAAGTATTTCTAAATGTTTGTAGAAAAAATAACAAGATTTTTGATGTTATTATCTCGATTTTTAAGGTTTTCGTTTAGATTTGGATGGTTTTATTTATTATACGGATAAATTGGGAAGTTGAGATCTTCTGTCTGTTTTGTTCCGAAGTTCGATTAGAGAGTCTTCGACAACGCATTCAGTTAGATTAAAATATGAAAGAATTCTATAAAAACATAGTTTCAATAACCAAAATAGCGTAATAATCATAATCTGCAATAATTTTGGTTTCTTTTGGCTATCTCTCATAACTTTTTTTGTTATTTCACTGCAGTCAATTTTGCAATTTTTGAAGTAATATCAACTTTTTACTAAATGTTTGCTAATTTACACAACATTTAATTACTAAGATATTAATAATCAACGGAAACTGTTTATTAATTTATCTATAAACTACAATTAAAATTCCCCTTAATATTAAACAGAAGTCATATTTACGATTCGGACGAACATACCGGACTAACGGGACTTAGCAAAGTAACACAGAATGTTGCCATAAAAAAATACATTCGCTATCTCAATTTCTGCTTTGGGCAGTAGCGTTGTCGCCCGTGATGAAATGGACGTACAGTTCACTAAAAATACGCCGTGAAATTTGTTTATATCTTCGATAATCTACGCTAAAAACTTTTGTAATCACTTTTAAAAGCATTCTTAGACGACAAAGATGTAGTAACGTTAGAAATAAAGAGTGGGAAACATCGTGCATTTGCGTATTCCGGCTCGCTTCAATATGAGTAGTTGAGTAAAGAAAATTGATTGTACTTATTGTAACTAGTGGAACTTTATTTTACAATTTACGCGTTTTTCGTTGTTATATTAAGTTTGTATTGTGTGGAAATCTAATTAATATTGTTATATCGTAAGTTTTAAGTGTAAAATAGTGTGTTATTTACGTTTTTTTCCTGTTTTTCAATGGAGTTTGGTTTATAAGGTAAGAAGTAAATTTCATTATGGTTTCTATAGTTAGGAAGTATTGATAAGCATTTAATGAGCGTTTCCATGGTGTCTACTAAGATGAAAGTGTGGTTATTTAGCGATTTCGTTGACTTTTTCTTGAATTACTCATATTCTATAATTAAAATTTTGTTCAAGCATTATTTATCATTACCACATTTTATATAATCACTGTTAGTACCTTAAAACAATAATCTAATAGCTAAGATCATCATTACAAAGTCAGTTTGTATGTATCATACACCTATCTCAAGAATTCCTAAGCTAATAAAACCTGTTTGATACCAAACAGGTGGTAGGAAGAAGGGACAACAACCTGCTAGTGTTTATATTTTGTTTATGATTCAAAAAAGGTTGACAGCACATATGGGCTTTGTTTGGCCTCAATTTTTTAAAAGTCAATTGAAGTAAACATTATCCTAATCGAATAATATAATATATTCCACAACGCCATCTAGTCCCAAACTAAGCAGAGCTTGCGCTATGAGTACTAGACAACTGATAAACTTACTTATATATTTCTAAATACATACATATTATAGATAAATTACATCCGGACACAGAACAAAAAATCATGCAAATCACACAAATATTTGTCCAGGGTGGGAATCAAACCCATGACCTTCGGCATAGCTGTCAGGGTCACTGACCACTGTAAGACCTAAAATATACAAATTGACATCCTATTGTCAAATTGTATATTTGTTTGTTGTCAAACAAAATTGTGCAAAGTTTGACGGCTCACCCTATGGCGCTGTCGTCATCACATGACACTGGCAGAATAGTCGACACTGGCTCAGTTGCCAAAAAAAATAAAAAATTACTATAGTTGTTTTATTCTAACATGGCAAATGCAAATAGGGGTCCTTGCCCTCTGTTAAAACTTTTCCTTCAAATGTGAACACTAAATTATGTGAAAGTTTTGAGATGAGAATACTTAAAGAAATGACCTTATGAAGTAAAGTCTTTCATTTTTTTTTTAATATTTATTAAAAAATGTGAATGACTTGAAAGATGATTTTAAGATTTTATGTACGATCATTGATCAAATGAACGCTGTTACAATACTTAAATGTTACAGCATATCGTCCCTTAGCTAACAACACTGCATAAGTCATTTTTACCAACTTTACAGGAATCGAAAAAAACTGTGCGATGTTGAGAGGCCAGCCGACTTGCACGCTGTCACTACTTTTCGAATTATGGCTTCTGATTGGCTGAAATCTATATCATGTGACCAATGGTTAGACGCGCAATGAGCAGCTCCATCTAAAGGCATTAAAATGTGAAAACCGCCAATTTTCGACTTGAGCGGTGTTGTAAGCTTTTTTTTTTCGAAGGGAATATCGTCCAATGACATCCCCTGCTCTTGGGCGGAGCGGGAGATAGTGTCAGACTTTTACTGACTAAAATCCCACTCCTGTTCCTTCGTTGCCTTTCATACCAGGGTTGAGTCTTCCTTATAATATTGACTAATTATTCTGAATTAAGTCACTTTCCAAAAAAGAAGTTTTTTAAGGTTCTGTATCAAAAGGGTAAAACGGATCCCTATTACTAAGACTCCGCAGTCAGTCCGTCCGTCTGTCTGTCTGTTTGTCTCATGTCTCGGTAGTTAGTGACCCTAACTGTTATGACGGAGATCGTGGGTTTGATTCCCACCCAGGACAAATGTTTGTGTGATGAGCATGATCATCTGTTCTGTGTCTGGGTGTAATGTATCTATAATATGTATGTATTTAGAAATATATAAGTATGATTATCAGTTGTCTAGCACTCATAACACAAACTCTGCTTAGTTTAGGACTAGAAGACGTTTCGTGATAGTTGTGAATTATTATTTATATATTTATTTTATGAACCGTGATACTTGAAATTGTCATAGATGATGTATTTCAATACTAAAAACAGAATGAAATAAATAATTATGTAGGGCTTCCATACTACAAACATGTTTTGCCGTTTGTTGCTATGGACGGTAGGGAACCCTTCGTGCACAAGTCCGACTCGCAATTGACCGGTTTTTTTAAATCTCTTAATTCAGCTGTCCTCTTGGCAAAGGCCCCCTCTAGCTGTTTCCACTGCACTCTATCACGGACCACTCTCGTCCCGTTGGGGCCCGCTGACAGTTTCAAGTCATCCTCCCATCACCACAGTTGTTTTACCCTACTCCATTTCCCTTGCCTGGGGTACCAATCTGACTATATATATTTGAATCCACTTTTCTTGGTTGTCTCTCATTATGTGGCCTGCCCACCTCCACTTTTGCTGGTCAATGTATCAGTAACGTTTTTGTTTTTATGTTTGTTCCTTTTTTTATTTTATTTATTAATAATAGGCTTGCGTTTGACCACCATCTCACCTGATGGTAAGCGATGATGTGGTCGACGATGGAGCACGCTGGACGATGGCGTCCTTTGCGAGACTGAGGTATCTAAAGACGATCAACCTTCATCTATGCGCTCGGCAGGCTCCCTAAGATCTCGAACATGCACTGGCGTAGCTACAGAAGGTATCCTGGATGCCCTGGCCCGCCAAAACCTGATCAGCAAAGCTCCCTCACCTTCGAAATCAAAATTAAATAGGTTTCAGTTGCAACACTTCTTTAAATGAACATCAAATAGATACAATGATAAAAAAAAACTGGGCAAGTGCGAGTCAGACACGCGCACTGAGAGTTCCGTACAAATTTGAAAGGTTAATTGCGGTTTACGATTTATGACGTATTAAAAAAAAAACTACTTACTAGATCTTGTTAAAACCAATTTTCGGTGGAAGTTTGCATGGTAATGTACATAATATATATTTTTTTAGTTTTATCATTCCCTTATTTTAGCAGTTGCAGGGGGTGGGAGGGCACATTTTACCACTTTGGAAGTGTCTCTCGCGCTAACTATTCAGTTGAGAAAAAAAACATATTAGAAACCTCAATATCATTTTTGAAGACCTATCCATAGATATCCCGCACGTGTAGGTTTGATGAAAAAAAAAATTGAGTTACAATTCTAAGTATGGGAAACCCCCAAACATTATTGTTTTTTTTTTTTCAATTTTTTGTGAAAATTTAAATGCGGTTCACAGAATACATCTACTTACCAAGTTTCAACAGTATAGTTCTTATAGTTTCAGAAAAAAATAGCTGTGTTTTTTTTAAGTAAGGGTTCCTCTTTTTGGCATTTGGCTACGGAACCCTAAAAATTGATTGAAATACGAATAAAAAAAAATATTTAGAACACACCAAAATTGTTCCTACCTCTCATTGCCCATGTTCATCTACTCGTATTTGAGAACTTGACTGATCTGAAACTTCAAGAGGCAGGTAAATATCAAAATGGTTTATTATTTAACCGTTAGCTTCTGCCAGTGGCTTCGCCCGCGCGTATGTTAGTTTCTCCATACAAACTTCTAACTCCCGTTTTACCGGCCTTGGTAAAGGCCATGGTCCGGAGCGAGGAGGAGTGGCAGGCGGTCGCGTCCTTCTACGAAGCAGTAATGCTAGCAAAGGAGGCGGCCGATCGCGTGTGGCAACGTCTCACGCCCCAACCGCCGCCGGGATTCCGATCCCGATTTTCGGCCACCGTAGGCACGGGCTTGCGGACAGCGAGCAATGGGTAGCCTGCCGTTCGACCGTCCGGTAACCGTCCGGATCGAGCCCAAGTCGTCGACAGTGCGTATTGTTCCGCCCGCGCCTCAGGGAGATGTCAGCAAATCGTAGGGGCCCAGCAGGGTCGAAGCCTACTGGGGCCTTGGATAGTGTGAAAACGAAACCCAGGGCCCTGGGACAAAGGTAACGAAGCAACAGGAGTGGGTTTTTAGTCAGTAAAAGTCTGACACTATCTCGCGCTCCGCCCAAGAGCGAGATTTGTCATTAGATGATTTTCCCACAAAAAAAAACCGGGATGGATTTTTTTTTTTATATTCTTGATAGGTTCGTTCTTGACCGTTATTTCACCTGATGGATAGTGACGATGCGGTCGACGATGGAGCGCGCTTACCTAGAAGTAACCTATTCACTCTTTGACTTAAAGATTCCCGGGTTGTAGCTATCAGGAAACACAGATTCCGGCAAGGAATTCTACTCTTCAGGAGTTTCGTAAAATCCGTTCTTAGCGGATGTCTACACCCTATAAGGAACCTACCTGCCAAATTTTAAGTTTGTAGGTATTATAGTTTCTGAGATTTCGTGATTAATTAGTGATACCACTCGCTTTTATATAGGTCTATAAGCTGTTAAAAAATTAACTTTACGAATTTCGAGGGGACACTACTCCTCATTATGAACAACTTTTACTATGGGATCGAACCTGAAATCACGAAAAAAAATCAGCTGTTCCCTACATTTCTGTCCGCATAACTCGTCAAAATGTATGGAGCAGCTGATTTTTTTTCGCTATTTCAGGTTTGGTCCCATAGTAAAAATTGTTCGTAATGAGGAGTACTTCTCATTACGAACAATTTTTCAACAAACAATTTTTTTTTTTTTTTTGAATTTCGAGGGACATTGTACAATGTCCCCTCGAAATTCTTAAAGTTAAATTTTTAACACCATATATACATTTTGTATTTATTTATTATAAAGATGTGTTTGTCAACTAGCAATTGTGTTTTAGTAGTGTAACTATATTATTGTGAAGGTCAACGATCCCATTATTTTGTTATTTAAAACATCCATATAAGAATTACAATAAAGTACTTAAATAAAGTAATTAATATAATAATAGTCCTACTGACTGAATTTCGATCATGGTGGTCAGCCATCATCAAACTCAAATTTAAAATGTTATTATTTCACATAGGCCTACATGGGCACTTATAAAACGTTAGAATCTAGTGCACGGTTTCAATTGGTCGTTTCCTATGGAGAAGAACCGGCAAGAAACTCCATGGTTACTCTTTTAAAAGATTGATTGATTCTACAATATTATTATTATCGTCATATTAATATTCTCAATTTTACCATGATTTTACCAAGTGAAAATAAAAATGGAGGTTAAAATTTATGTTCGCGCGCAAGGGCGGAATTCACCAATAAAACTAATCGCGTTTTAACGTTTGGCTCGCATAATCGCGTTTAGCCGCTGTCACTAGTGTCACTTGTCAAAATACAACAAAAGAAACAGACAAGGTGTGGTTTTAGTCAGTTAAAGTCTGATCCCTCACGCCCCACCCTAGAGCAGGACCAGTCTTTGGATGATATCCCACCTTAAAAAAAAACACCATTTTACCGAGATTGCTGTTTCAATAATTCTTATTATATATAAATGGCTAATTATGCTTATACTTGAAATACAAAACTACATCAATTTTATATTACAACTAGTTTTTGCCCGCGGCTTCGCTCCCGTCAACTGACTACTCTATGCTGTTCTATCCTACTCTACCCTACTCTACGCTACTCCACCCTACTCCACCCTACTCTACCCTAATCTACCCTACTCTACCCTAATCTACCCTACTCTACCCTACTCCACCCTACTCCACCCTACTCTACCCTACTCCACCCTACTCTAGCCTACTCCACCCTACTCTACCCTACTCCACCCTACTCTACCCTACTCTACCCTACTCTACCCTACTCCACCCTACTCTACCCTACGACCATTTTTTTATTTTTTTCTTTCATAAGAACCTTCTAACAATAATAAACACAATAAAAAAAAAATAGTGAAATCGGTCCAGCCGTTCACGCGTGATGGCGTGAAAAAGGGATTCATTTGTATATACTCGTATATTATATAATATATATTTATATTCACATGCAATCAAAATTAATCATCTCCATCATCTTCCTGCCCTTGTTCCGTATTGCTTGGTGTCGGCACAACACGATTTCTTCTTCCATTCTGTCCTGTCACCCGTCACGCTATCACAAACTCTCTTTTTATCTAGGGCTGCCATCACCTAAATGGCCGACGCCGGATAAGCGAGGAGCAGCGAGTGGAGCTGTATACACTTTCGACTCGGTTCACATTACTTAGTTATATATTCGCAATACTTCATTCTGTCACGTTCGCCGCTCGCTTCTTTTGTCTCTTTACTTTTAAAAATCCCTGCCGGACGGCCCCCGGCTTCCCTTCAAGCTAGGACAGATCCGGGGAATCCTGGACGGATGGCAGCCCTACTTTCATATCACTCTTTACACAATCCATCCATCTTATCTTTGCTTCTCTCTCTTTCCATTCATCTACATGTTTACTCATAAATATAGAGCGGGAACTACATTAAACCTCACACGTGGACCCAGAGGCGTAACGTGGACTAATTTAGACATGGACGAGGCCTTTTTTCTTTCATAAATTCGAAAACGAGACAGCGACTGTCGCAACCCATTGTTCGACCGCATTGTCGCTTACCATCATCATCATCATCATCATCATCATCTTCCTGCCCTTGTCCCGTGTTATTTGGGGTCGGCGCAACACGTTTTTTTCTTCCACTCTGCCCTGTTACTCGTCATGCTATCACTAACTTCCTTTTCTTTCATATCACTCTTCACACAACCCATCCATCTTTTCTTTGGTCTCCCTCTCCCTCTCCATTCATCCGCATTGTCGCTTACCATCAGGTGAAATAGTGGTCAAACGCGAGCCTATCAATTATATAAAAAAACTGGGCAAGTGGCAAGTGCGAATCAGACTCGCGCACTGAGGGTTTCGTACAATCTTGAAAGGTAAATTGCGGTTTACGATTTATGACGTATTAAAAAAAAATACTTACTAGATCTGTTTCAAATCAATTTTCGGTGGAGGTTTGCATGGTAATGTACATCATATATTTTTTTTTTAGTTTTATCATTCTCTTATTTTCGAAGTTACAGGGCGGACACACATTTTACCACTTTGGAAGTGTCTCTCGCGCAAACTATTCAATTTAGAAAAAAATGATATTAGAAACCTCAATATCATTTTTGAAGACCTATCCATAGACACCCCACACGTATGGGTTTGATGAAATTTTTTTTTTGAGTTTCAGTTCTAAGTATGGGGAACCTCCAAAATATATTGCTTTTTTCTATTTTTGTGTGAAAATCTTAATGCCGTTCACAGAATACATCATACTACATTTACTTGGTAAAATTAGATATTTTTTTCTGTTTTTATTTATAATGTACAATGTTTTGTACTAATCGAAATTGAATGAGATATTCAATTTAGCAGCAATTAGCATTTCAAATATTGATACGAGCAGGAGGGGAGCGTGGGGAGAATATCACGCTATCTCTTTTGTACGCGCGTAACCTAATGGTGGTTACTTGTCAGTGTGTGTATACTTTTTAGGGTTCCGTAACCAAAGGGTAAAAAAGGGACCCTATTGCTAAGACTCCGCTGTTCTTCTGTCTGTCACCAGGCTGTATCTCATGAACCGTGATAATAATAATAATATTCACGTAACTATCACTCAACGCCATCTAGTCCCAAACTAAGCTGAGCTTGTGTTATGAGTACCAGTTGTCTAAACTGGTAAATAAAATACTTAAATATTTATAAATACATACTTAATATAGATAAATTACACCCAGACACAGAACAAACGATTGTGCTCATCACACAAAAATTTGTCCTGGGTGGGAATGGAACGCACGACCTTCGGCATAGCAGTCAGGGCCACTAACCACTAGACCAACAGGCCAGTCATTTAGATTCAGATAGCAAGACAGTTGAAATTTTCACAGTTGATGTATTTCTGTTGCTGTTATTATAACAACAAATATTAAAAACAGAATGACTCCTTTACAACAAACGTGATTTTTTCGCCATTTTTTACTTTTTAAGTACGTGCTAGTCCACTCGCACAACCCTAGGTTGATGGGTTGTGCGAAGGAGTATCTCGCGGTCCTGGAACGAAGGCAAAGAGGAATGGGTTTTAGTCAGTAAAAGTCTGACACACCTTCCACACCGCCCTAGAGCCGGCGAAGTCATTGGATGATTAGCCACCGAAAAATCTAGCACGTGTCCAGGGGCCCCAGTCTGCTATTTTTATAAATTCGTCATTCCAACACGATCCCATTGTCATTTTGCTAAAAGTTCGTAATCTGATAATTCATAATGGTCGATCATTGATCGGTCAATCGTCTTGTGGTAGAATGACAATATCGAGCTGTCTCGAAACAAACTAAAAGCAATGCTTGCACAATAACGTTCTAATGGTAGGTCACTGATTAAAGGAACTGTCAAAATGTTGGCAGTTATCCGCATATGTCAAATATTCATTTGTCATTATGTACGAGATTACCATTTTATGCCATTTCTTTCAATGGAGTGACAGTGGTTGACGATTGGAAAGTCATATTGACGCCATTATATTAGTAGATTACCAAACTTGGTCAAAATCAAAGAGATTTAAAGAGATACAATAGAGCGGCTATCAGAAAAAATGTCTTAGAAAAACTGTCATCCTATGGCTCAGTGACGCCATCTGGCTTGGAATAGCAAACAAGCGAATTAAATTTGTCATAATTTATAATGACTTAACTATCGCCCGGTAGGTGGCCAGGGGCCTTACCATGATAATGTTAAAATGTTAGTCGTACGAGCGAAAGAGAGTGATAGAGCTATACACCCTATATAGCTCCATCCTTTTAACAGACCGATTGAGGTCGAAAAATTTATCACGTTATAAGCTTGTGGTAGAGGCTCGGTGTGTGATAATGGAAAGGTTAAGCTTTTCAGCAATAGATGGCGTTAACACAAAATCTGAAAATGTTCTGGAACTATTTATAAAAATTATTGAATTCTAATTAAATGTTTCGTAAATTTTATACCAAAAATATTTACGAAAATAAACCGAAGTTAGGTCCAGTCATTTTACCATAGCAAGATTTACAATAGCGTAATGCGTAGTTCGGCATATTTTCTTAGAAAATGATTTTCTTTTAGTGCATAGAACGGATACAAACACGACTTGACGTGTAGGTGTGTCATACTAGACTGAGTGACTTATGACCAACGTGGAATAAGTATCGGATCATGATTTTGTTCGCTATGTCCGGTCTATTGGTAGTATATATTGAATGTCTTTGGTCAAAATCTACAATTATGAAGTCAATGATAGACCATTCTGACACTATTGTAATAGCAGACTTGAGGCCCTGCTCGCATTTAGCCAGTTTTTTTTTTTGTTATTTTGACCCCAAATGTTACTGTCAAAGCAACCTGATCCGTGAATAAGGGTGGCTATAACAGGTGCACTATTCAAGACATATTATGTTTGCAAGGTGATCTACCTTTACGGTCCACCCCAATGTAAATATGTACATTGTGCTCTTGTACGCTTGTCAAAACAGGTTGTCCGCAACACTGAACACTGTCATCAGAATAGAGCAATAAAAAACCGGGCAAGTGCCTTATTCAATTCCCGAATGGAGTCTCGAAGATGGTTCCGAATCGCAAAAAAAGTTCTTTGTACAGATAGCGGCACGAATTTTGAGCGCTCGGCGAAAGAGCGGGGATCGCTTTGCGCATCGTACACATCAGCGAGCCAATCACTGTACAAGGATTGCAATCCCCGCCCCCGCGTCTCTTTTCATACCACTAAAGAGACCCGATATTTCACTTCTACATGCTTCTGCGCAAGTAGAACTGTAGAAGTCAGCGCTCAAGTTCCGTGCCGGTATCTGTAACAACAAATTGAATTGTGAGCAGTGGTGGCCGAGTGGTAACGGCCCCGACTTACGAGTTGTAGGTCGCGGGTTCAAACCCAGCCAGGCGCATTACTTTGTGTAATTTATTTCATCACCACTGCTCTCAAAACGGTGAAGGAAAACATCGTGAGGAAACTGGCATTTCCCAGAACCAAAAATTCGAAGACATGTGACATCCACCCACCCGCATTGGGCCCGCGTGGTGGATTACGGCCCGTTCCCTCTCCTAGAGAGGAAGCCTGAGTCTCAACAGTGGGAACATTATAAGGCCGACTATGATATGCTTATATACGCCATACTTGCGGTAGCGATAACTCGCGCAGGGCCTTGGTTCAGGCTATGGTCCGGAGCGTGGAGGAATGCGATGCGGTCACATCCTTCTTCGAAGCAATAATGCTAGCGAAGGAGACCGTCGAAAGATTGAGGGAAGGTACATGCTCTCGCCCCAGCCGCTGGGATCCCGACCCCGATTTCCAGCCGCCGTAGCCCTGGACTTGCGGATGGTGAGCAATAGGTAGCTTGCCGCCCAATAACCGTCCGCAGAGTGAGGCGACTGCCTGCCATTCCACCTTGCTCCGGACCATGGCCTGTGCTAGGTCCCGGCGTGAAAGGTCGTTGCCGACGATCGTCCTCCGGGCGGTCCACACAATGGTGACACCTGGGCGGTTCTTCCGCACGAATCCGGTGCAGGAACCTCCCGGGCTTAACATGTCCGGTGAGGAACTGCGTCATGTGGAATGTGAGGACGCTATAACGTCTTTCAAGCCACTTCTCTAAGAGGGGACTTACCGCCATAATTATGGCGTGCCGGATGAAAACAAAGGCATCAAGCATACATACAACTTAATATTAAAAATATGAAATTCAAATATTTTTTCGATTAGTCTGTCAGAACACAGATAAATTTTAATTTGTTGTTAAAAGCAAATTATTGTATGAAAATACAACTATCACACAACGCCATCTAGTCCCAAGCTAAGCAGAGCTTGTGTTATGGGTACTAGGCAACTGATAAACATACTTATATATTTCTAAATACATGATACATATATAGATAAATTACACCCACACACAGAACAAATGATCGTGCTCATCACACAAACATTTGTCCTGGGTGGGAATCGAACCCACGACCTCCGGCATAGCAGTCAGGGCCACTAACCACTAGACCAACAGGCCAGTTAAAAAAATCACTTACGAAATTCAGTTAATAAATCAATAAAAGGCCTCAAACATGCGTGTGCACACAAAAAAAAAAATCGAAGAGAATTGAACAGTGGTCTATTGTTATCTATGTCGAAGTCAAAAAAATAAAACCCTTGTGGTAAATGAAAAAAAAAACACGAGGGTGATATACATGGCATGTTGAATCTAATCGCAGTGCGATAAGAGCCAGATTTTGAGGATAAGTGTTGGAAAAAAATTTAATAAAAAATTAGAAACAAAAGAATTTGATACAAAAAGTTTATCTATGGGGAAACTGACTGACAGACATATTAACGCACAGCCGAAACTACTGTGATTAGGAACGTGAAATGCACAGTTTCCTTCTATGATGTAGGTGAGCACTAAGACACGTTTTTAGGGTTCCGTAGCCAAATGGCAAAAAACGGAACCCGGAATTATGGATTCGTCATGTCTGTCTGACCGTCCAAAGTCAAAGTCAAGTCAAAGTCAAAGTCAAAGATTTTTATTTCACATAGGCCTACATGGGCACTTATAAAACGTCAGAAGCTAGTGCACGGTTCCAAATTGGTCGTTTCCTATGGAGAAGAACCGGCAAGAAACTCCATGGTTACTCTTTTAAAAAAGAATTTGTTGATACAATATTTTCTGTTTACAATATATTGGATTTATTATGTAAGGACAGTGTAGACTGGTCAATAAAGTACAATAAAAATAATCATAATAAAAAGGAACCTAAGAATAGAAGTAGAAGACTAGAAGTCCGTATGTCACAGCCAGTTTTTTCCGAAACTATAAGAACTATACTGTTGAAACTTAGTAAGTAGATGTATTCTGTGAACCGCATTAAGATTTTCACAAAAAATAGAAAAAAAAACAATAAATTAAAAAAAAAAATGAGTTTCAGTTTTAAGTATAGGGAATAACTTAAAACTGAAATTCAAAAAATTTTTTTCAAAAATTATATTCAGGTTTCTAATAATTTTTTTTTGCTAAACTGAATAGTTTGAGCGAGAGACACTTCCAAAGTGTCGCCCCCCTGTAACTTCTAAAATAAGAGAATGATAAAACTAAAAAAAAATATATGACGTACATTACCATGCAAACTTCCACCGAAAATTAGTTTACACGAGATCTAGTAAGAAGCTTTTTTTTAATACGTCATAAATCGTAAACCGCAATTTACCTTTCAAGTTTGAACGAAACCCTCAGTCCGACTCGCACTTGCCCAGTTTTTTCTCACCGTTTAAACCTTCCCTGGACTATCACGAATATTTCAAGACCAAAATTAGCCAAATCGGTCCAGCCGTTCACAAGTTTTAGCGAGACTAACGAACAGCTATTCATTTTTATAATATACTAGCTGACTCGGCGAACTTCGTACCGCCTAATAATGTGATAAATGAAGAACCGCTCGACCGATTTTGTGCAAACTTCACATAAACCATCTACTAAATAGTCTGAACAAAGCCTAAACATTTGGTTTGGGTAGGTGAGCCCGTTCTTGAGTTATAAAATTTCAACGAAAAGTGGCATTGATTTTTGTACATATATACATTGGACCCCCGGTAGTCCAACAAACATTTTGCAGGGCAGTGTCGAACTATCGAATTTGTCGAATTATAGAGTACTGCCTAAGATCCCTATAGTCCGGAATTTTTTACAAAAGAGTACCTTGTAATCCGACAAATTACAGATCTAATGATAAGATTCTTTATATTATATATATATATACTCTGAAGTACATATCATACTTCTTTATGTATGTCAAATTTAGTAAATTAAACAACACAATAAAGAGCTTACGTTTTATTATAAAATTAACGTCATTAATGCTATAGAACTTACATAAAATATGCAATAACTTTACATTAGGAAATAATTGTGTACAAACAAATGTACATACTAAAATAATCAAAAAATCATGCATTGGCGAATATAATCAAAAAAATATTCAATAATAAATCATAGACCATGTCGGATTACAGGGGGTACCGGATTAGACAGGGGCCGGATTACCGGGGGTCCACTCTATAGATATAGAATATAGAGTGTAAATATTAGTATAGATAAAATTGTTGTGTAAATACAAATGCTATAATAAATTTAATTTTTTTCTTTGCTGCTTTGATCTGCGATCTATGGTAACTATCAGCAGATTATTTGCCTTGCTTTAAATACACTGGGCTGCAAAAATAACGGGCCACATAGATTGCTTGTAGTTTTAAATAATAAGTATTATGGTAGGGGAGCCTGGGATGCTAAATTTGCAGTTAATAAAGCGTCATTGGATTGTGAAGGTTAGGTTCAAAAAAAAAAAATTAAGTCAAGTATTCCTTTTTAGTGTGGGGGGGGGGGGGGCAAAATTTTCATACGCGCTTTATCTTTATGATAATCAATTGGAATTAATCTGTAAGTAAGTGGGGGGTGGCCGCAAAAAGGGGTAAAAAAAAACTTATTCGGCCCACTTGGGCTCTCCTACTATTAGATGTTATTTTAGAAGTATACGGAACAGTGAGACAGTGGTGGCCGAGTGGTAACGCTCCCGACTTACGAATTGTAGGTCGCGGGTTCAAACCCAGCCAGGCGCATTACTTTGTGTAATTTATTTCATCACCACTGCTCTCAAAACGGTGAAGGAAAACATCGTGAGGAAACCGGCATGTCCTAGAACCAAAAATTCGAAGACATGTGACATCCACCAACCCGCACTGGCCCCGCGTGTTGGATTACGGCCCATTCCCTCTCCTAGAGAGGAGGTCTGAGTCCCAGCAGTGGGAACATTATAAGGCCGACTATGCTATGCTATGTTATACGGAACAGATTGTAAAGTCCCGCTAACCTCCGTTGAAAAGGGAGGACCCTCCGACCAGACTCATCTTGTGTCTGGTGGGCAACTGCCCGATTGTTGATTTCAGGCTGTTGCATATATTCTAATTGCGCAAAGAAATCTAATACCGCGATGAAGGATTTTTTTAACCTTATCGCCTCATCATCATCATATCGGCCGAAAGACGTCCACTGTTGGACATAGGCTTCCCCAAGTGTCGCCACAATGAACGGTCTCGTGCGTCTCGCATCCATCGGATTCTCGCAACCCTTACCATGTCATCGGTCCAACTTGTTTGAGGCCTTCCAACACTTCGTCTTCCGGTACGCGGTCGCCACTCCAGAAGCTTTCGGCCCTAATGGCCATCTGTTCTGCGAGCAATGTGCCCTGCCCTTTAAGTTTGGCGATTCTTCGTGCTATGTCGGCAACCTTGGTTCTCTTGCGGATGTCTTCATTCCTAATTTGATCACGCAAGGAAACTCCGAGCATAGCCCTTTCCATTGCCCTTCGGGTGACTTTAAGCCTTCTAATGAGGCCCATTGTGAGCGACCACTTCCGGAGCCATATGTCATCACTGGCAACACGCACTGGTCACAAACTTTCGTCTTTAACCACCCACGTCGGATATATCCGACAAACACTCTCCTATTTAAGCCGCCAGGGTCGCATATCCACGACCAATTACTCCATCTCGTCAGCTCTTCTGTCACGTATGGGGATTGAAGAGCTAATCGAGATGCGAGTACCCAGTCGCAAACACATGACCCTGGCCAATAGGACTCAAAAACACTTGTCACATCGATGCAAGTGGCTTAAAGGTTGTGGCGTTAAAGATTTCTCTATGATACGGATACGCTCGTCATAGATACAGTATGAATGTATTTCCATACGGCTATATGACGTGTGACGTTGACGAGCAAGACGTGTGACGTTGTCGCGGCGATTTCTCACTCGTGGAGGTGGTACCACAGTGGGTTCATCAGATTGCCCTAGCTAGTGCGAAGGCGGGCGCGGGCGATGGGGTCTTGGCGTCTACGTGTTCACAGTCCCGAACGAGCTACAGGTCTTGAACCTCACGCGCAGTCATCTCATCATCATCTTTCTGCCCTTGTCAAGTTTTATTTGGGGTCGGCGCAACACGTTCTTTTCTTCCATTCTGTCCTGTCACTCGTCACGCTATCACTGACTCCCTTTTCTTTAATATCACTTTTCACACAATCTATCCATCTTTTCTTTGGCCTCCGTCTCCCTCTCGATCCATCCACATGTAACTCATAACTCTTTTAGCAACATGCGTGTCATCCCTCCTCTTCACATGTCCATACCAAGACAAATGATTCCCTTTCAAACTTTTCAGTCTCTGGCGCCACTGTCAAACTTCCTCTAATGTACTCATTTCTCACTTTATCCATCTCAAGATTTTCATCTACGCTTCATAGTCCAACATTCTGGTCCATGCAGTATGACAGGCCTTATCACGGACTTGTAGATTTTTCCCTTCAACTTGAGTGTCATCAATGCACAGTCACCTAACAGACACTATATCTCTGTGAACGATACGGGCGGAGTGAGCCATTAGAAACACCCGCGCTACTCGCGTCCGCGCCCGCCTCATGCAGACGCGTGGCTCGTGGAAGCACTGAACGCAACTGGTGTCTACGTATATTTTGAATTACACACGCCCGCGCAGGTTTACCAGATAAGTCATCCACAAAAAAGCACTGTAGCAGGAAATTTTCTCATTGCCGACTTTTTTTTTTCAGCTGTAATATAAAATCGTAAAAATAATGGCGCTATGTGAAAGTCAACTGGACTCTGCGTTGCCGCAGCTGAAGAGAGAGGAGTCGCCCAGCTCCGAGGGTAGTCAACAGACTCCGGAGAAGAAACCCAAGATCGAACACAACGGAGAAATCTATGGAATAAATCAAGGTGAGACAAGCACTCTCTCAGTATGCTCTTCTAAACAATGGGTTAAATCAAGTTGAGACAAGCGCTCTTTCAATTTGCTCTTCTAGTGTATGAGTTGAATCAAAGTGAGACAAGCACACTCTCTGTATGCTCTTCTAGTCTATGGTTTTAGTCAAGGTGAGACAACTGACAAGTACTCTCACTTTGCTTTTTTAGTCTGTGGGTTAAAGCAAAGCGAGAAGGACTCTTTCAGTATGCTCATTTAGTCTATGGGTTAAATCAAGGTGAGACAAGCAGACAAGACCTCTTTCAATATGCTCTTCTAGCCAGCCGCCATTACTTTCTCTATCTGATGTGTAAAATTGTTTGAGCTCGCTTCGCTCGCTCTCACACAAAACTGGATTCTTTTCAGAACTTTCTACCCTGTGTAACTAACCTTAAGATTATTTTTTCTTCCCAGTGCCTGGCGGTCTGCCGCTGACAGTGGACTATCGCTCTCCCGTGTCACACTTCGTGCCGCCCGAGCTGTACGCCGCGAGGCAGGTTAAGCAGGAGACCATCAGCACTGGTGAGTGTCTAAGTAGTCAGTGCCTCTTGTTCTGCCGCTGACAGTGAACTACCCCTTTCCTGTGTCACACTTCATGCCGCCGGAGCTGTACGCCACGAGGCAGGCTAAGCTCCTGCTCGTCAGCTCTGGTGAGTGTCTTTAATTAGTCAGTGCCTCAAGTTCTGCCGCTGACAGTGAACTACCCCTTTCCTGTGTCACACTTTATGCCGCTCGAGTTGTACGCCACGAGGCAGGTTTAGCAGGAACCCGTCAACTCTGGTAAGTGTCTTTAAGTAGTCTGTGCCTCGTGTTCTGCCGATGACAGTGAACTACCCCTTTCCTGTGTCACAATTCAAGCCGCCCGAGTTGTACGCCGCGAGGCTGGCTAAGCAGGAGTCCATCAGCTCTGGTAAGTGTCTTTAACTAGTCAGTGTCTCACGTTCTGACTCCGTCCGACTCGACTGGGAACGTTCGAGAAGCTGTTCGGTATTTTATCGTCCGACATACCACAGTGTCTCAAGACGAAAGTGTATGGCCAGTGCGTGGTGCCAGTGATGACATATGGCTCCGAAACGTGGTCGTTCACAATGGGCCTTATCAGAAGGCTTAAAGTCACCCAAAGGGCAATGGAAAGGGCTCGGAGTTTCCTTGGGTAATCAATCAGAAATGAAGATATCGGCAGGAGAAACAAGGTTACAGGCATAAGCCGAAGAATTGCCAAACTTAAATGACAGTGGGCAGCGCATATTGCTCGCAGAACAGATGGTTGATGGGGACAAACGGTTCTGGAGTGGAAACCGCGTACCGGAAGACGCAGCGTTGGAAGGCCTTCCACAAGGTGGATTTATGACCTTGTGAGGTTAGGCAAGAATCCGATGGATACTTCAAGGCTAGAGTGAATAGGCTCTTATTAAACTAGTGCGCTCCACCATCAATGATTGCATCACTGCTTACCATCAGGTGGGATCGCAGTCAAGTACTAGTTTATATCAAATTAAAAAAAAAATAGAGACGCGCAGGACGTTATGGCGTCACTTGGGGAAGGCCTATGTCCAACAGTGGACGTCTTTCGGCTGAAATCCTGATGATGATGAATCACTCTGCTGATTTTAGCTGTAGACTAGTCTCATATCTAATAAATCCTTTTCCATTTTACACAGCTGAGAGCAGCGACCCGCCAACTCCTGTCAAGCGAAAGAGAGGCCGGCCCAGGGTGGATAAGACCAGCCCCGAGTATCTGGCCAACTTGGCGGCCAGGAAACAGGCCAAGGAGATGGGTGAGACGCGTTTTTATTATCATCTTAAGATCAAGTATCCTCCATTCGCAGTATGTTTGGACATTTAGACTACCCTTTTTAGGGTTCCTTACCTAAATGGTAAAATGGAATCTTGTTACTAAGATTCCGCTGTCCGTCCGTTCGTCTGTCACCAGACTGTATCTCATGAACTGTGATAGTTAGATAGTCGAAATTTTCACAGATGATGTATTCTTGTTGCCGCTATAACAACAAATACAATATATATATATATATATATTTTTAAAAGGGGTCCAATACAACAAATGTGTTTTTCTTTTTGCCGTTTTTTGCTACGACGGTACGGAACCCTTCGTGTGCGACTCGCACTTTCAACAAAAAAAATAAAACAAAATCTTTTTTATTTCACATAGGCCTACATGGGCACTTATAAAACATCAGAAGCTAGTCACACGATTTTGACTTCTATTCCGTAGTCTTAAGGATGTCATTAACAGCATAAAAGTGGTAATAATACCAAATATTTACTGCAGTCTCTATTGGTCTTGTTGCTAACGCAATAAAAGTCAAAATCGGTTGAACGAACAGTAAAAATGTTTTGTTTAAATGTCTTAATATTATTACGAGTGGAGTATGATAGGTAATTAAAAAATTAAAGTTAAAATCTAAGAAGAACAGTAGTGGCCGAGTGGTAACGGCCTCAACTTACGAGTTCAAACCCAGCCATGCGTATTCATCATCATCTTCCCGCCCTTGTCCCGTTTTATTTGGGGTCGGCGCAACATGTTCTTTTCTTCCATTCTGTCCTGCCACTTGTCACGCTATCACTAACTACCTTTTCTTTCATATCACTGTTCACACAATCCATCCATCTTTTCTTTGGCCTCCCTCTCTCTCTCCACCCATCCACATGTATACTCATAACTCTTTTAGTAACATGTGTTTTATCTCTCCTCTTTACATGGCCATACCAAGACAAACGATTCCCCTTCAACTTTTCAGTCACTGGCGCTACTTTCAAACTTCCTCTAATATAGCCAGGCGCATTACTTTGTGTAATTTATTTCATCACCGCTGCTCTCAAAATGGTGAAAGAAAACATCGTGAGGAAACCAGCATGTCCTAGAACCGGAAATTCGAAGACATGTGACATCCACCAACCCGCACTGGGCCTGCGTGGTGGATTACGGCCCATTCCCTCTCCTAGAGAACGGGCCTGAATCCCAACAGTAGGAACATTATAAGGCCGGCTATGCTAAAAGAAGATCAGATGTTTGACTCAATTATTTTCATTACTTTTATAAAATAACAACTTTATCATGTATCGATAGATCTGTTCGAAATTAATTGAGTTAGAAACCTTTCCAATCTGATGGAAGGGGAAACAGTTAAACAAGAAAATAATGCACACATTGACGGCCGAAACTGCGTTAAGCGGACAGACAGTCTCAGTCTATGTAGCGTCACACAAGAAAAAGAGCAACTTACGTCAATGTCGTGTAAAGGAATGAAACAGAACGATGAGATAAAAAGATAAATATAGACTAAGACTGTCTGAATATTGAGTGGTGTAATAGGCTCTTTAAGCGTACGCCCATGACAGGCACCCGAGGCGTGACGTCGCGCGTGTGTGGGGTGCTCGGGTCCCCGCCGGGAAAACTGGATTATTACCTGCGCAGTTTAGCATTAACGGTGTGCATGTAGTCGTGCCGATGGTGAAATTAATATTTATTACGTAGCAAAAAGGGGGGCCGGCTCCCCGCGACGCAGGGCTTTTGTATGGGACCGCGCGGGCGTTCGCTTAACGCAGTTTCGGCCCTGAAATATGACGTCACCGCCATTAATTTATACGCTTACAAAAGAGTGGCAAGATGTTCCTCAACCCCTCCACTCTTCCTCATATTAATATTTGTAATGCTAATTGCTGCTTCATTTTATAACCAACTAGCTGACCTGGCGAACTTCGTACCGCCTAATAGTAAGGGTAACGCCATCTACTGGCATTACCAGAACAGCATAATTCATTATATAATGACATTTTAATTAGAGATGGCGTTGCATTCGATTTTTTTTCGTTATTTTTACTCGTTTAAACCTTCCCTGGACTGTCATGAATATTTCAAGACCAAAACTAGCCAAATCGGTCCAGCCGTTCTCAAGTTTTAGCGAGACTAAAGAAACAGCTATTCATTTATATATATATATATAGATAGATATACTAGCTGACCCGGCGAACTTCGTACCGCCTAATAGTAAGGATAACGCCATCTACTGGCATTACCAGAACAGCATAATTCACTTTATAATGACATTTTAATTATAGATGGCGTTGTATTTAGATTATTTTTTTTATTGCCGTGATTTTTTATCATCGTTTAAACCTTCTCTGGGCTATCACGAATATTTCAAGACCAAAATTTGCCAAATCGGTCCAGCCATTCTCGAATTTTAGCGAGACTAACGTCATATATGTCGTGGCCAGATCATAGAAATTGATCACTTCATGAATTGGCCAACTAAAATTGGCCAAATCAGTTAAACGTTAATTTTTAATGATATGTTGATTCTCTTTTGGCTGTATCATTGATGGATTTCTCATCATCATCATCTTCCTGCCCTTTTCCCGTGTTATTTGGGGTCGGCGCAACACGTTTTTTTCTTCCACTCTGCCCTGTTACTCGTCATGCTATCACTAACTTCCTTTTCTTTCATATCACTCATCATTCATTCCTTTTCTTTCATTTTCTTTTATGGATTTCTATGTTAGTAAAAACATCTAAAGAAAGTAGGCCAAACGAGGATTGAAATATCGTCAAACTTTAACGTTGAAACCGATCTGGCCAGTTTTAGTTGGCCCATATCATGAAGTGATCAATTTCTATGATCTGGCTACGACATTAGATCCAGATGCTGTTTTCAGAAAGACATTTCTTATCAGTGTTATTTATTGTTTAATATAAAATATTCTACAAATAAACCCATGGCAGGCGGACGCCTCCTTCTGCGAAGCAGTAATGCTAGCAAAGGAGGCGGCCGATCGCGTGTGGCAACGATCCTCACGCCCCAACCGCCGCCGGGATTCCGATCCCGATTTCCGCCCACCGTAGGCGCGGGCTTGCGGACGGCGAGCAATGGGTGGCTCGCCGTCCGATTGTCCGGTAACCGTCCGGACCGAGCCTAAGTCGTCGACGGCGCGTACTGTTTCACGCGCGCCTCAGGGAGATGTCAGCAAATCGTAGGGGCCCAGCAGGGTTTATGCCTACTGGGGCCACGGGTAGCATGAAAGTGAAACTCGGGGCTCTGGGACGAAGGCAAAGAAGGAACAGGAGTGGGTTTTTAGTCAGTAAGTCCGACACTATCTCTCGCTCCGCCCAAGAGCAAGATTGGTCATAAGATAATTTTCACCCAATAAAAAAAGAAATAAGGGAAGGTACCTAATTACGGCCTATACATTGCTCGGAACCACATGGCGGTCAAACAATTTTACTTTCCTTAATTTTTGAACAGCCTGCGTTGGATATCTACATTTGTTTTTTTTTGCTTTTATGTTTTTTTGTTTGTAGGAGGTAATCTCTGAAAGTACTCCCCCCCCCCCCCTAGTCAAGTAACGAGCGTTTCGTTTGCGTCGAACGCCTCGAGTAGGCCACGCGTCTGAATCCTTTGTTCTGACGTTATCTCAACGCTCAGTCCCGTGGTCAGAACAAAGGAATCGGAGGCGTGGCCTACTCGAGTCGTTCGACGCAAACGAAAAGATCGTAACTTGGCTAGGGGGCTGGTCCGATTACTAAAAATTTTTCACTTATAGAAAGCTGCTTTATTCCTGAGTGACAGAAGCTATATTTTATGTACGCGGGCGAGGTCGCGGGCAAAAGCTAGTATCCGATGATAAAACACTCGCGTTTATTTCCAAATACTCCATATCGTCATCTGTTCTGTCACCTATGGGGATTGAAGAGCTAAACGAGATGCGAGTACCCAGTCGCAAATACACGACCCTGGCGAAAACACTCGACCAATCCGATGCAAGCGGTTAAAAGTTTAACCGACATTAAAACGAGGAGGTATTTTTTTCATTATTTTTATCTTCCGATTCTTTTTTTTTTCAGCGGCAATGATGAATAACAGAACCCCAGAAAGTGGGGAAAAGCGTAAGCGAGGACGCCCACGCGTGGACAAAACGAGCCCAGAGTATTTGGCTAGAAAGAGGGCGCGGGAGTTAGGTAACAAAAATACATATATACTTCGTGAATTTTGTGCTAATATGGGCTTGGTAATCAGTGTTAATATTTACTAACTTAGCTTTTATTGCAAAAGGTGTATGGGGCTTGAGCTTGGTAACATCTACTTCAAAATATGTACATGACAAAATCGAGATACATGACACAAAATCCAGATGCATTAGACAAAATCCAGATACATGTGACAAAATCGAGATACATGACATTCATCATTCATTTCATTCATTGCATCTGTGCTTAGCATCAGGTGGGATCGCAGTCAAGCACTGGTTTATATCTAATAAAAAATGACACACAATTCAGGTTAATTACACAAAATCCAAATTCTTTGAATGATTTTTATTTTGTAAATAGGTTTTTTAAAAAACACTTACACGTTGATTTTTTTTAAATTTTAAACTAGATCAAAATCCAGATACATGACACACAATCCAGATATGATAATTTAATCTCATCATCATTATCATCATCATCATTTTAGCCGAAAGACGTCCACTGTTGGACATAGGCCTCCCCCAAGCGACGCCACAACGACTAATCCTGTGCGTCTCGCATCCACCGCACTCCCGCGACTCTCACCAGGTTGTCGGTCCACCTTGTGGGAGGCCTTCCAACGCTGCGTTTTCCGGCAATCAAACCTAATCCTATATTTATTATTTTCTAATCTTTTATTTTGTCTGTAGATAAAACTTTAAATATAATACCGGTGTTTCTCGGTATTATTTGTATCTTATTTAACACCGACTTCCGAAATTAAAGTTATTTTGATCCTTTCAGTGTTTTTTTTTAGTGAAGTCAGTTATATTTTTTTTGTAAAAAGTTTTTTATTTCACACTTTTTAGTTGCGATACACTTATAAACAGTCATCAAATGTTACTTTTTGACTGTAAATGCTTAAGTTCTCGATGAAAATACCAAAATCACTTTATGGTTGCCTATAATATTTGAGGAGTTCCCTCGATTTCGCCAAGATTCCATCATCAGATCCCGACTTGGTGACTATGGGACCATTTGGGAAGTATACCCTTTCCAACAAACAAATAATTTTTCAAATCGGTTGGCAAGCGACGAAGTTATGCGCGAACAAACATAAAAAAAAAATACAAACACCCGAATTGAGAACCTCCTCCTTTTTTAGAAGTCGGTTAAAAAGGTACAAAATCGGAATTACTACTTGAAGTTCTCTTAATCTTAGTTCGATCTTCGTCATAATTGTTATATTTTAAGTTCTCTTAATTAGAATGATTTCTTATGTATCATAGTATTTATTCGTTTATTATATTAGCATATATACGTATTTTATTATTATAAGCCACTTAATTTAATGACATTCTATTTCAAAAACATCTGTTATTTATTTATTGTGCACACCTACCACAGTGTTGTCTTTTTAACCCAACGGTTGACTGGTAGAGAATGCTTTGTGGCATTAAGTCCGCCTATGTACCACCACTGTACATGAAGTTTAAATAAATAAGTAAAATCCAGATTAATCTGAAAAAAACCCAGATACATCACACAAAACCCAGATACATGAAACAATACACATATACAATTTATAAGTTTATCTGTATATTATACATTAACCTTTCAGTGATAGGCACACGCTAGACCTCTATCTCACGTGATGGTAAGTGACGATGTGGCCGACGATGGAGCACGCTTACCTAGAAGTAACCTATTCATTCTTGGCTAACTAAAGACTCCTAGATTGTGGCTATCAGGGATCAGAAATTTGATGACACATGTAGACCACTCATTTTTAATCAGTGAAAATGTTTAATTATTAACTACACTAAATCGGTTGCGAACCCAGGTAGGCAGCTGCAAACACAACTTGGCAAAATGGGGTTTTATAGACCCATCGAATACTCAATGTGAGTGCGGTGCTCCTGTTCAAGACATGAGCCACATGTTGGAATGCCCCAAGTGTCCGTATACCTGCACTTTGGAGGATTTGATGAGTGCTACCGATGCTGCTATTAATGTAGCCACCTATTGGACCCAAACAGTTTGACGAGTTTACCATCGAATCGAAAAGAAGAAGATTTAATTATTTTTACTAATTAAAAAAATATTTTATGCGGGTGAAGCTGCGGGCAAAAACTAGTCTCTAATATCCTTTTGAGTACCGTAATTAGAGACACAATAGAAAGACAATGAGCGAGCTTGGGGTTTAATGAAATATACACCACAAATTTTTAATTAGTACAAATACTTAAAGGGCTTATTAGAAAAGGTCTCGTTATTATTTAAGTAAAGTCTCAATAAATAATATTCATAAACAGAAAAGTTATTAGCGTTTGTTTATATCCCAAAATGTCACTCAATTTATGGACATATTGTACAGGCTATTGATTATGAATGAATAAATGACGATCAAAATTGAAAAACAACTGCGCGTAGTATTTTCTAGTAGCAATTGTTATGAATTGATTCAATTATGAATTTACCAATTATGACAAATTTTCGTGGACAATTTTGGGATTTCATTTTTTTTTTACTTTTGATTACACATTAAAAGTAAAAAAACACGCAATATTTTTTTTTTTGTAAAGCATTTATAAATTTACAGTTTTCAGATTTTTTCCTAAACTTGTGTTATGAGACCTTGCTTCATGCCAAATTTCAGGATTCTGGGTCAGCGGGAATTCTGGGTAACGGGGATACCCTATGAATATTGATTCCCATGAGAGTGTCGAAATAGTCGGTTTTTGTGATATAAACGGCAATATCTTTTTTTTTTGTTAACTTAGAAGTTTAATTTTTTTCACAGCTTCAAGGGACCGCAGACCTAAGTATATGGTTAAAATTTCAACTCGATACCTACACGCGTTCCCAAGATAAAGGAAGGGAAGGAAGGGAAGGTCTGTCAAGACACAGACAGACGGAAGGACAATAAAGTGATCCTATAAGGGTTCCGTTTTTTCCTATTGAGTCACGGAAGCCTAAAAGAGTCATAGTAACTCTTTCGAATCAATCTTACAGTACTGGCAATACGATACCTCCTTACATATTATTTGCAAAACGTTTTGGGAATACATTTATTATGCGTACAGCTAAGGAGTGGAATTCCCTACTGGAGTCTGTGTTTCCTGATAGCTACAACTTAGTGGTCTTTAAGTCAAAAGTGAATAGGTTACTCCTAGGCGAGCGTGCTTCTTCGTCGGCCACATCATCGCTTACCATTAGGGGAGATAGTGGACAAACGCGAGCCTATTAATAATAATAAATATATCTCTAAACTAACACCCGGGTGCTGGAACGAAAATACTAAATTTAATGTGAGTCAAGCGTGAGTCTGACTGTTAATGTCTCACGCGGTGTTCTGTATAGGCGATTCGACGCGATCGCGAAGCGAATTCAAAAGCTGGGGAAGTGCGAGTCGGGCTTGCACCCTGAGGGTTCAGGACAAACTTACCTATGTAAATAGTTCAATTCCCGAATCTCAAAGATTTTTCTGAATCAGAAGTTTTTTTTTTGTGACGTTATAACAAAATTACTGTTTTTAGATTTATTCCTATACCTATGCTGTAAGATCTTGCTTCATGCCAAATTTCAGGATTCTGGGTCAGCGGGAAGTACCCTATGAATTTTGATTCTCTTGAGAGTCTCGAAATATACGTTTTTTGCGATATAAACGACCGTATCTTTTTTTTTTCGTTATTTTATGAGTTTTAATTTTTCGCAGTTTCAAGGGACCGCAAACCTGAGTATAGGGGTTTACTTTCAACTCGATACTTCCACGCGTTCCCGAGATAAAGGGTCTTGACCGACAGACAGACGGACAACAAACTGATCTTAAAAGGGTTCCTTTTTTTTCTTTTGAAGTAAGGAACCCTAAAAACAAAACAAAATATTGCGTTGGCTTGCTTGACCAGACGCACGTGGGTGCGGTGAAGCGTTGAGCGAAGTGGAGCGGTCGCGATCAGGTGGTTCGATATTTTCGCTCGAACTCTTGTAGTGTGGTGACTTGTTTTATACGACATTAGTTTTAGTATTTGCGAAACCCGAAAAACGTGTCTAGTAATTTTATGTAAAGAATCTATGTACAAAATTTCATAACTGTATCATAAAAATCACAAAGTTATAAGCTTACCTGGTTGGCCGCACAAATACATGGTCACCGGTCCATCCTGGCGACTGAGGGGTTGTTTTGCTCCCGCTCCCAGCTGTGCGCTGGCGCCTGATGCCTGCTATGACCTGCCGTGAACTGTTTTGTATTTGGTGTCGCGCGCTGTCCAACTTGTGACCTTTTTAAAATATTTTTGGGAAAAAGTATAATGGTGTAAAAATTATTGGAATCGATTCAGTTACTGATAATAATGACATGGCGGCTTAAGCGGTGACTTCGCGCGCACGTAGCGCAGAACCGCATCGGATCGCAGCACAACCGCAATCGCGTTGGATCGCCCACGTATCATACCCCGTAAGTCAAAACATCAGCTCTTAACAAATTATCATCACATTAATTTCCCGATAATTTTCGTTCCAGAATCCGGTTATAAGTCACCGAACACTGAGACATCATGTCGTAAGCGAGGACGCCCACGCGTGGACAAAACAAGCCCAGAGTATTTGGCTAGAAAGAGAGCAAGGGAGATAGGTAAAAAAAAAAACACATTACATATCCGCTAAATTTTGTACTATAGCCTATTCGCGTGGAGAAAATAGTGACTCATCATCATCAGGATCATTTCATTTGGACATAGGCCTTCCCCCAAGTGTCGCCACAACGACCGGTCCTGTGCGTCTCGCATCCATCGGATTCCCGCGACCCTCACCAGGTCATCAGTTCACTTTGTGGGAGGCCGCGCCAAAGCTGCGTCTTCTGGTACTTGGTCGCCACTCCACTTTCGTCCCCATTGATCATCTGTTTTGCGAGCAATGTGCCCTGCCCACTGCCACTTTAGTTTGGCGATTCTTCGGGCTATATCGGCGACCTTGGTTCACCCAAACACTGCTAGGTTACATTGTTTTATTATGAAGTTCCTGTGTCTACCTTCCACCTTCCGGCTCCATCTGTGTCTACCTTCCACCTTCCGGCTCCATCATCAGATCAGTTCGATAGTACCTTATAGCCAAGGTGCATTTCATGACAATTCATTCATGAAAAGTTCGCGTCCGTAGTGTCTGAAGGACTTACATCAACTGGTCAATGTGAACACGGCTATGAAGTAATTGATCAAGGGGCGTAAGCTGACTGACACCGATGAGTCACTATTTTCTTCACGTGAATACACTAACACCTTCCAAAATTACTTTACACCTGTATAGGGCGCATCTATTAATTACGTGAGGTGACTGGCGGTTGTTTGATAAGGCGGTCAACTTTCTAATAAGTCAATGCGAGACACCCACCGCTGTCCACAAGACCGAGGATGTGTTGGTTGTCCACTTAAATTAAAATCAAATAACACTATTACTGTATCATTATTAATAGTGTAGTATTAATAGTATTAATAGTGTAGTGGAGTGTAAATGTAGTGGAATCCTACCTAAGTAGGGTGGCGGTCGCCTCCTTCTGCGAAGCAGTAATGCTAGCAAAGGAGGAGGCCGCACGTGCACGCGCGAGGCAATGGTCCCCGCGTCCCAGCCAGGATTCCGATCTAGATTTCCGGTCACTAGGCGCAGGCTTGCGGTAGCTCACCGTTCGAACGTCCAGTAACCGTCTGGACCGAGCTCAAGTCGTCGACAGTGCGTAGTGTTCCACGCGCGCCTCAAGGAGATGTCAGCAACCGTAGCCAGCTGGGTCGAAGCCTACTGGGGTCAAGAGTCTGTTTCTGAAAGGAAGACTTGGCCGATTCGGTTCTTAATAAATTAGTACACCTCACCATCAACGACTGCATCACTACTTACCCTCAGGTGGGATCGCAGCACTAGTTTATAACAAAAAAAAAAAAAAAACTGTCATCACGGGACGGTTCCGCAAAATGCGGGACGGTTGGCCGCCTTATTGTTTAACTCCCCTTCCCTTGGCTTAGTCAAACTCCTAAATATCTCACGTTATTATTAAATGCCGTCATACTTGTCATCAGTCTAGCTTGATAACACTAACATATCCTAGATCGTATTTTTGTAGTATAGTATTCTGACACACGACGGTATATACGGAAATGTCAAATGAAACAGTACTAAACGACACTAAATCTTTTCACTAAACCTCAGATATATTAGGGGACAAAGTGTCCCCCATCATGTTGTGCGACGCGGTTATATCGAATTATCCAACAACATATCCCGCGTCACTCTGGGCAAATTTGCAGTGTTGCGTAGATTGGGGGTTGAGCGTCGTATAGCCCTGCGTTCAAAAATAACCAGAGTAGGGTAGGGTCGTTACTCTAACCGTTCAAAAATGCTTCGAGTTGCAACCCAGGGTCGTTCTTTTATAACTCGAGTAGCTACCCTAGAGTTAACCCAACTAACTGTTACTCCGAGCAGGTTAGGTTGATGTAAGCGGCAGGAATGACAGTTGCTTGGCATTGACAGTTGAAATCTACGTTCGCGTTCAAAAATGCGAGCGTGGAGTATTTACCCTGATGACGTCATTAGAGTTAACTCCCTAGAGTTAACCCAACTAACTGTAACTCCGAGCAGGTTAGGTTGGTGTAAGCGGCAGGAATGACAGTTGAAATCTAAGTTCAAAAATGCGAGCATGGAGTGTTTACCCTGATGATGTCATTAGAGTTAACTCCCTAGAGTTAACCCAACTAACTCTAACTCCAAGCAGGGTAGGTTGATGTAAGCGGCAGGAATGACAGTTGCTTGGCATTGACAGTTGATATCTACGTTCAAAAATGCGAGCGTGGAGTATTTACCCTGACGACGTCATTAGAGTTAACTCTAACCTCATTTTTGAACGCAGGGCTGCGGGCTATTTTTGCGTGTAATTGTATTATAATGAAACCTAAAGATTTAACATAACAAGGTTTGTATTGTTTTTCTTTTTTTTACTGTTTTTTTTTTAATTGTAAATAAGTAAATTTTAAAAAAGCTGTGGTTCCCGGCAAAGGATAGGTCATCATACCCCGAACGCTTGTGCTGTGGGTGTTTGGGTTTCAATTCCCGCTTAGGAGGTCATCCATAACTTATGTACGTCACTCGAAAGTTCATGATTTTCTGATGTCTTCTCCCTCGTCAGAGAGATATTTTTCAATACAGGTAGAGTTCAAAACATATTTAAGTTTTTCGTTAACAAATTAGATATTGAGCAGTGGTGGCCAAGTGGTAAGGGCCCCGACTTATGAGTTGTAGGTTGCGGGTTCAAACCCAGCCAGGCGCATTAGTTTGTGTAATTTATTTCATCACCACTGCTCTCAAAACGGTGAAGGAAAACATCGTGAGGAAACCGGCATGTCCGAGAACCAAAAAATTCGAAGACATGTGACACGCACTGGGCCCGCGTGGTGGATTACGGCCCATTCCCTCTCCTAGAGAGGAGGCCTGAGTCTCAACAGTGGGAACATTATAAGGCCGACTATGATATGCTATATATTAGATAAAATTTCGATAAATTTTATCTAATGTATTAATTATAAATTATTGTTTATATTTACATTATAGGCTAGTCTCTGTCGGTCCCGGCCAGATTCAATAGACAATAGACAACCACAGACTAAGCTGTAGACATCGGACAAATGTGTTTTGTCTAGTGTCTATGGTGCAGCACAGTTATGCCCGGTTTACACTTAGTCCGATAGATTGCTGTATTTTATTGTGCGTCTATTTGGGCAGAATAAACATGTTTTCTTTCTTTTTTTCTTTATAAACATTTTGAAATGTGACACCATGGAAAGTTTGACTCCTCCTACCTCTTATTACACAATTTGACATTTCTAAGCCCCTCCTCTTAACGTGTCACGTAATTTATGGATGGCCCCTTATAGCAAAATGTTCGTTCGTGCGTTCCTTATAGCAAAGTGTTTGTGTGTTTAGTGTCACGTAATTTATGTATGGCCCCTTATAGCAAAATGTCCGTTCGTTCCTGTGTTGTTTGTGTGTTTAAGGTATGGTCCTAACAGAAAGCGATCATCGTACGAATACACGATCGTGGCCGATAGAACGCGAATACGATTGCTAAGCGATCCGATGTGATTCACATGAATGGTGGCTCTGTTCTACGTGCGTGTGAAGTCATCGCTTTGACCGAAATTTATTTAAAATTTTACAAGTTTTTGGAAAAAAAAAATCAATAAACAGAATCTTGATTAAATGTGCAAGGTTTCTCTAGTTGTATTTTCTTTATTTTACGTCCAAAAGTTCAGGTAAAAAATAGATTTTTAGAGGTCTTTACTGGATTAGTTTTGCGCAAAAGCTAATGCAAACTATTGGTATGATTTACTTTTTCTTTTCATCAGAAATGAAACCTACGCAAACATATAAATGTTAGAGGACATTACGAGGAATCGATAGCAAAAAGAATCAGGTCTTTAAACCTTAACCGAACGAAGATACCTATAGAAGCATTGCTAGTATATTTATGTCAGGCGTTACCTATTTACCTTATATTATAAGTAAATGAAAATATTATACGTAATATTTTGAAGTTTTCATTGATAAAATAGATTGAGTTGGTTATTAATGTTATTATTTTTTTTTAGGCTCACAGTTTTTCATTATTAAAAGTATTTAAAAAAAGTGTATAGTGATAGTGATTGACACTATTTAATGCGTACCCACCATATACACCGAAAGCAAAACCATATTTAACAATGGGAAACTTAAAATATCAAACTTGAATATTTTTATTAAAGAAAAATAACGCCCGATAAAAAACATTATAGCCACCTACTAAATAGTCTCTAACTTAGTTTGGTTACGGTTGGTAGACATAATTCTTTTTGCTATTGATTTATCATACAGTCCTTTTAGATATGGCTTAGGTTACACTTTTGGCGAAAAGAAAAAAATATATAAGTATGCCAGTAATGTATGGCAAAAGGGGAATGAGACTTTTGCCAATTTTGACCAGAATTTGATCTCTATAGAAACCCGGATAATGCACAAGATATCTGTGATTCGAAGAGCGGTTGTATAAAAATGTATGACATATATGACATTCCCAAGATCATCATCATCATTTCAGCCGAAAGACGTCCACTGTTGGACATAGGCCTCCTCCAAATGCCGCCACAATGACCGGTCCTGTGCGTCTCGCATCCATCGAATTCCCGCGACCCTCACCAGGTCATCGGTCCGCCTTGTGGGAGGCCTATTTCCCAAGATATTATAATTTAAATTCTACATTATTCTGTTTAACAGAGGCACTGGAGAGAAAAGCTAAACGGGACTACAAACGCCGCGCCACCGGAGGTATGTTTTAATGAATAATATAATTAATTACAATAATAACTTCTATATATAATAATAATAATAGGTACGTCACTTCGTGCCAGCGGCTGTTTTTTGGGGCCCATTTATTGAGTATTGATGGGTATTGATAACTTTGTTCAGGCAGGGGACATAGTCTTAACATAGTACCTGGTAAATAGTCCACTTAAGACTCAAAAAGCCATAGCCTTATTGTCTTTTTTTGTCATGTCACAATAGTTTTTCACCAACCGGGGGTACAGGGATAATTGTCGGTTGGGGCCCATATATTGAGTGTGCAAGTCACCCCTTTTTATCGATGGGTGTTAAGAACTTTTTCTGGCATAGGCCATAGATAGATAGATATTCTTTATTGTACACCAAAAAATACAATTTACATTAGGAAATTAACATTAATAGGGTGTCACAATGGGCGGTCTTATCGCTAAAAGCCATAGTTTTAATATAGTTCTTGGTAAACAGTCCACTTAAGACTCAGAAATACCATAGCCCTATTTTTTTTTTGTCAAGTCACAATAGTTTTTCACCAACCGGGTGTTGTACAAGGATAATTGTCGGTTGGGGCCCATATATTGAGTGTGCAAGTCACCCCTTTTTATCGATGGGTATTGGTTACTTTGTTCAGGCAGGGGCCATAGTCTTAACATAGTTCCAGGGCCTCAAGTCTGCTATTACAATAGTGTTAGAATGGTCTATCATTGACTTCATAATTGTTGATTTTTGGCAAGTTTGGTAATCTACTAATATAATGGCGTCATTATGACTACCACACGGCCACCACTGCACTGCGGTGAAGGAAAACATCGTGAGGAAACCGGCATGTCCTAGAACCAAAAAAATTCGAAGACATGTGACATCCACCAACCCGCACTGGGCCCGCGTGGTGGATTACGGCCCATACCCTCTCCTAGAGAGGAGGCCTGAGTCCCAACAGTGGGAACATTATAAGGCCGACTATGCTATGCTATGCATTATGACTTTCCAATGGTCAACCACTGACACTCCATTGAAAGAAATGGTATTGAATGTAAATCTCGTACATAATGACAAATGAATATTTGACATATGCGGATAACTGCCAAAATTTTGACAGTTCCTTTGATCAATGACCTACCATTAGAACGTCATTGCTTTTAATTAGTTTCGAGACAGCTCGATATTATCATTTTACCATAAGATGATTGACCGATCAATGATCGACCATTATGAATTATCAGATTACGAATTTTTAGCAAAATGACAATGGGATCGTGTTGGAATGACGAATCTATAAAAACAGCAGACTTGGGCCCCAGGTAAACAATCCACTTAAGACCAAAAAAACCATAGCCCTATTGTCTTTGTTTTTTACCAACCGGGGGTTGTACACCGATAATTGTCGGTTGGTATCACATACCATTAAAAGTGTCTAAAGGGCCTCTGCGAGTTGGTTTCGACTCCTCGTATGCCTTCCATAGATCAAGGACCTCAGGGTTCTGAGATATACAGATACATACAATATTAATATTCCACAACTTTCACACAATGTCATCCATAGTTCGTTCGTGTTAAGAATGCAGTGAGTCATCAGTGCAACTGCAAGATAAAGGTGTATTCACAGTGGTGTTAAATTCAAACAAATTATATTTTAAAAGATTATATTACTTAAAAACATTGTAAATTACTTTTTTTTACCACTATGAATTATCGAACCACTTTTATTTTTACGAATTGGAGACGTATTCATTTTTTTTAAATTTAAATCAGTTAACACATATTATAGGACACAACCGTTGCATTCGAAGCAATGCCTTCAACTGTCATTGTGAACTTGACTGCGTAATTTGAAAAGATTTGATTGGTTAGGGGGCGGGGATAAGCCGACGGAAAATGATGACTCACTGCATTCTTAACGCGAATGTACTACAGTCCCTAAATAAGCAGAGCTTGTGTTATGAGTACTAGACAACTGATAAACGTACTTATATATTTCTAAATACATACATACATATTTTAGATAAATTACACCCAGACACAGAACAAATGATCGTGTTCATCACACAAACATTTGTCTTGGGGGAGAATTGAACCCACGACCTTTAATATCTATCATGAGGGTGAGAGTACTTATTTCGATTGGATATTCGCCAGGGTCATGTGCTTGCGACTGGGTACTCCATCTCGTTTAGCTCTTCAATCCCCATAGGTGACAGAAGAGTTGACGAGATGCGAGTATTTGGTCGTGGATGTGCGACCTGGGCGAAATAAATGCGACAGTGTTTGTGGGGTATATCCGAAGTAGGTGGTTCAAAGGTTAAATATCATAATTGATTTACTAAAGGGTGGTAGTATCTAACATAAGGACGAAGTTTAGGATGTGCCTGACTTTGTTATAGTTCAGCATTGTTGTCCTGCTCTGGTTTCATTTTACTTGGAGTCGGCGCAACACATATTTTTCTTGGAACCCCAAGAGCATCTCCCGCCTGGACGCGATTTGCTGTGGCCTATATGGAAAGCACTAAATCGGTAGCGAACCCAGGTAGGCCACTGCAAACACGACTTCGCAAAATGGGGTTTTATAGACCCGTCGGATACTCCAATGTGAGTGCGGTGCTCCTGTTCAAAACATGAGCCACATATTAGAATGCCCCAAGTGCCCATACACCTGCACTTTGGAGGATTTGATGAGTGCTACCGATGCTGCTATTAATGTACCTATTGGGCCTAAACAGTTTGACGAGTTTTACCGTCCATTAAAAAAAAAAAAATGTGATAGTGACATATGTCACCCTGTATATTATTACAAAGATTTTAGAAGTATTGAGCACGAAAAATGCAGGTAGAGTCATATGTCCTATTCCATGTAATGGTGTACCCATTTGCCAAATATCATCCAAATCTATTCAGCCGTTGTGTGTGGAAGTAACATACATACATTCAAATATACCAAATTTCATATTTACAATATTCGTGTGATTGATAGTAAAAGATTTGGTTTAAAATCTCAAATCTATATAGTATATGAAAGTTTTGGTTTCGACATATATCCCATATCACCCGTATCTTCCCTACAATTTATATAATAATAATATAATATAATATTCACACAACTATCACACAATGCCGTCTAGTCCCAAGCTAGGTAGAGCTTGTGTTATGTTTACTAGACAACTGATAAACATACTTAAATATTTATAAATACATACATATCATAGATAAATTAAACCCAGACACAGAAAAAATGATCGTGTTCATCACACAAACATTTGTCTTAGGGGAGAATTGAACCCATGACCTCTGACATAACAGTTAAGGCCACTAACCACTAGACCAACAGGCCAGTCAAAATTATTTGTAATATATTACAAAATCGTATAGTATATACCGTATCTTTTGAGTGTGTTTCATTAATCATTACTAAACATTCACCATTTTCTTGCATTATTATCAGAGGTCGGAATTAGGTAGAGTTAAACATGTACTTACACCGATTTCATACAGCGAAAGAATAAAGTGGATATGCCTCAAATCCCGAGATTAATTTTATAGAGCAGAATTTTTTATGGCACTATAAGAAATATAGCAGAAAAAATTCTTCTTGCATTTATCTCTAGGAGGAGGAAGTGTATAAATTTGTTAACCTCACCTCAGTTGACGTAGAGAGATCTTTTTCAATGAAAAATACTAATTAAAATTGTTTGTTAATTAATAAATTAATCCGACTTTGAAGAGTTTTATTATTATTTATTTGTAATATGGTTAGCCACACGAGATTTTTCATTAAAAAATCCCGAGAAGATCCATATTAATATCAACATTTCGATGTAAGTACATGAATAACTAACTAATTCCGACCCCTGATTATCATGCAAGACATAAGCAAGAAAAAACATATTTTCTTGCTTCAGTCTTGTATCTATGTGGTCAATTTGTTAGTATGGGCTACACTTGTTGTAATATAGAAAATAATAGTGTTCTTTGAAGTTTGTTCCACTAATCAGGTACTAAACACTCATCAATGTTCTTGCATTATCATGCAAGACTGAAGCAAGAAAAAACAATCAAATTATTTAAAAACAAATCGATGATTTCAGTTTTCCTATTCTTGCCTCAGTCTTGTATGTTTGGTCACTTGTGGTAATATATCACAAAATCGTGTACTTTTAAGTGTGGTACTAAACACTCATCAGTTAACTTGCATTATCATGCAAGACTGAAACAAGAAACTAAAAAAAATTAATACAAATGAATGATTTTAGTTTTTCTATTCTTGCATCAGTCTTGCATCTGTGTTTTCGTTGCAGTCATTAAGCAAGAAAGCGGAATTGCAAGATTCATTTTGACTACTAATTGTCCCCCGCGGTTTTAGCTGCGTATTTGACAATTGCTCCGTTTCCGTGAGTCGTAGCGTCATGTTTTATAGCCTATACCAGAGATGGCGAACCTATGGTAGGCGTGCCAGTGGTGGCACGTAGCAAAATAATTCGGGCACGGCAGTGAAAGAAGTACAACATGTAGGTAAATGATAAATGATATTTATTTTACAATAAAAAAAAAAAAACTTATACACGTATTTTTGTTATCAATTTGAACTAGATGAAGCCGGTGTTTCCTAGCTGACTACCCTGAGAAGAAACACCGTAAAAAAACTCAGGGGTCGAAGTCTCTTTTAAAGTCCATACAGCAAACATGTAATGGTTCAATCATATGAGAATCATGCTAGTCTGAGATGGTCTTTCGAAGAAAGAACCACACAGTTCTGAGCGGACCTGTCTAGTCAGTGCAGGAATTTGTCAGTATTCGTGTAGCTCAACTCAGAACTACTAAGGAGCTCAACGACTTGACGAACAGTACCAAACAAAGGACATTTGGATAGGCCGCAAAAAGTAATCAAAACTGCCAGAAATTATGTAAAAATTAAAGAAAAAATAAGAGTAATCAATTTTATTAATGTGAATGTTCCCCACATTCACATTAATAAACAAAAGCGTTCTACTAAATAGTCTCTAACTTCGTTCGGTTACGGTTGGTAGACATAATTCTTTTTGCTATTGATTTTTCAAACAGTCCTTTTAGATATGGCCTAGGTTTCACTATTGGCGAAAAGAAAAAAAAAACATGTCAGTAATGTATGGCATAAGTTTAATTCCCTTTTGCCTCACACTAAAAATTACTCCTGTTTTGTGGGTGCGTCCACTAAGATGTAAACTCACATATATAAGACAGGCAGACCCGGAACAACTATCTTTAGGTTTAAAAATATTTGTTCCGTGCGGGAATCCACGACACGCAGCGCAACACCCAAGTGTCGCCACAAAGAGGCGGCCGCACCCGCGAAGCAATGGCCCTCGCTCCCCAGCCGCTTGGATCCCGATCCCGGTTTCCAGCCGTTGATGGCAGTTAGTGTTCCACGCGCGCCTGAAGGAGATGTCAGCAACTGTAGGGGCCCAGAAGGGTCGAAGCCTACTGGGGTCATGGGTGATTCGAAAGAGATCCCCGGCGTCCTGGAACTATACCAAAGAAGGGACATCAGTGGGTTTTTAGTCAGTAAGACTGACTCGCCCTCCGGCTCCGCCCAAGAAGGGACGTCATTAGATGATTTTCAAACTTAAAAAAAAAGTGTCGTCACAGCGAATGGTCCTGTGCGTCTTGCATCCATCGGATTCCCGAGATCTTCATCAGGGGCCTTATGTTGACATGTTAAAATATCAAGCGAGAAAGAGGGATGGAGCTATACACGCTAAATAACTCCATCTCTTTAACAGTTCAGTTTAGATCGTTAAATTGTTCACGGCATCGATTAGGCCTTCCAATGCTGCGTCTTTCGGTGCGCGGTCGTCACTCCAGAACCTTGGGGCTTGTGTAGTTAAAAAGTCTTGCAATTCAGCTTCTCAGCATCATCAAGCTTACTAACACAAAATAAATTCGTCTCTAGCAAAACCTGTCATAAAAACTACGATACAAAACTCTACTCGGGTCAAAAAACGACAGTTGCCAGCAAACAATAAAAAAATTGGGGTTGCCATGAGGAAATTACCGCAGAAAGTTGGCAACACCGTCAGAAAGGTTGGAGATAGGAAGGTCTTAGTGAGGCGTGCGGAGAACAGAAAGTTTATCAAAAGAAAAGGTATTTACTTTTTGACGATGGAACGATTTTTTGATGATGGAACGATATAATTGGTTTGTGTGTGAAATGGTGGAATTTTGATGTCTATTGTGACTAAAGTGCTGTGATATTTGTTAGGCAGAAAAGGTTTTTTGCAAAAAAAAAAATACGTTCGATTTTAATAAAAAAAAAAAATAGTAAAAGTTAGTTTTTTTTTATGATTAGATAGAACAAGTAAAATAAAAACACTTAAATAATTTAACTACATATACTCTAAAAATATTAAGTCCTACCTGAAATATGGCGTCAAAAAAATTGAAAACAGTAAGAAATAAGTTTAATTTCGGAAGTCGGTGTTAAATAACGAAGAAACAAAATTTTAAATACCGACTTTTTTCATTTTTTTATTGGACTTTTTAATTGTGGTACTCCGCTAAACCTAAATAGTGTGTAAGTTCTAAGGAAGGTACATATAGAAAATAATAATTTCTGGGGTGCCTATAAAATTTGAAGAGTTCCCTCGATTTCTTCAGGATTCCATTATCAGATCCTGTCGTGATGGAAATAGAACCATGTGGGAAGTATACCGTTTCAAATAAAAAACGAACTTTCCAAATCCATCCAGGCGTCTTCGAGTAATGAGGGAAAATAAAAATTCGACGAATTAAGATCCTTCCTTTTTTGTGGTCGGTTAAAAAATTAAATAAAAACTCTGTACGGGTGAAGTTCAGTGGGTGTTTTAATTATTCACAAATTGATACCTAGTGGATACTGTAATGTAAAATCGGTGTTTTGTATCTCAAGTGTCTACATAACTGGACAGTATGTGGAAATATTGGAACAGGCGCGATCTCGGTAAAATAGAGCTGAGAATTTTATTGTAGTGTTGACTACCTCAGCGAAGTTTGCCGAGAAGGCTGACTTGATACATTTGCTGCCAAATACTGCAAAAACACTAGAATATGTTACATCTGTATTGTAATAGAAAACAAAATGTCATTTAAATGCTAAAATTTATTTTAATTTTAGCATTTAAATGTATTTTATCATTATAAATAATTTATTTTTATTTTATTTTTTCTTTTTGAATTATCTGTCATTTGTTTATTGTGCAAGCCCACCACAGTGTTGTCTTTTTAACCCAAAGGTTGACTGGTAGAGAATGCCTTGTTGCATTAAGTCCGCCTATGTACCACTACTGTACATGAAGTTTAAATAAATAAAATTAATTAAAAATGTGCTTGTTTCCACGACCCTTTAACTGTTTTTAAATTAATATGCCATCAAAAATATAACTTATAAAAAAACCAAGGCTCCACTCAGTTCTTCTACCGTAAAAAGTTGTGAGATCCATGTAATACCAAGTCATTACAAGTCACTTGACTCAAGAACGCTCAGAGAGAGAGAGAGAGAAGAAAAGAAGAACAATGAGAAGAGTCACTTGAGTCCCTTGTTCTATTGACAAGTGACTTGTAATTTAATTATTTTTTTGGTCTAATTTAGAAATTATTTAGTTTTCAGTAATTTTAAGTTACTTTGAAATCCATTAGAACGCGGATATAACATATTCTAAGAATTCATTATACACCGTCCGGTAACCGTCCGGACCGAGCCCAAGTCGTCGACGGCGCGTACTTTTCCACGCGCGCCTGAAGGAGATGTCAGCAAATGTAGGGGCCCAGCAGGGTTGAAGCCTACTAGGGCCAAGGGTCTGATTGTGAAAGGAAGACTCGGCCTTGGTACGAAAGGCAACGAAGGAACAGAAGTGGGTTTTTGTATGATATACCAGTATATGTACTTTGCATTAGAAAGGTAGTTACTACTGCTGGGAAGTCTACTTATATTGAATGATCTTTAAGGTCATTCCCCGGGCCCTGGGACGAAGGCAAAGAAGGAACAGGAGCGGGTTTTTAGTCAGTAAAAGTCTGACACTATCTCGCGCTCTGCCCAAGAGCGGGATTTGTCATAAGATGATTTTCCCATCGAAGAAAAAAAAAAAACAGTAATGTTTCCGCAGTATTTATCAGCAAATTTATCGGGCCAGCCTTCCCGGTAAGATTCGCTGTAGTAGTCAATACTACAATAATTCTCAGCTCCATTTTACCGCGATCGCACCTGTTTCAATGATTCTACACATTGTCCAGTTGCGCAGACACTTGAAATACAAAACTACACCAATTTTACTTCACAATATCCATTAGGAATCAATTTGCGAATAATTAAAACAGACACAGAAATTCACTCGAAGAAATCCCGCCAAAAATTCCGAAAGAAGCTCTTGTCACTTTGACAGTAGACGTCAAAATTTTCAAAATGGCCGCCACTTTGTACACAAGTGAATAATTGATGCATGGAAGTAGTTAGGCTTGTGTGGGTAGATCAAATAGTTCAGTGTTTTATGTCAAGTACCGTCGGCAGCGAAAGTATTGATACTTTGTTATAGAAAAATATTATTGAATAATCAGGGAGGTCAAAAATGCAGTTGCAGTCTGCCAATACTAATGTGTCTAAAATTTCTATGTAGAAAAGGGTCAATGGTTCATGGCTGATTAAGGGCGGAATTCACCAACAAAACTAATCGCGTTTTAACGTTTGGCTCGCATAATCGCGTTTAGCCGCTGTCACTAGTGTCACTTGTCTGTATTTTTCTTTTGTTGTCGTTTATGCGAGCCAAACGTTAAAACGCGATTACTTTTATTGGTGAATTCCGCCCTTACTAACTAAAAGTTTCTTTATTCAAGGTTTCACGTATATATCGTTGGCTGCCAGTTACTTACTCACTAACTGACAAATACAAAACTTTGAGTAAAGCCACTTTTAGTAACTAAAAGTACTTTTATTTAAAGTTTTGTATTTGTCAGTTAATGAGTTATTGCAGTAAGCTGACGATACAGTGTAGCCTTTTTTAACCCAAAGGTTGACTGGTAGAGAATACCTTGTCGAATTAAGTCCGCCTATGTACCACTAATGTTCATGTTTAAATAAATAAATAAAGCATTGATTCGATGATAATATTAGATGTGAACCAAAAATTTGAAGAAATGTGACATTCATCGACTCGCACTGGGCCCGCGTGGTGGATTACGGCCCATTACCGCTCCGAGAGGAGGCCTGAGTCCCAACAGTGGGAACATTAAAAGGCTGTACATGCTATACCATACTGGATGTAAACCATTAACTTCTACTGCAAGAACCGTTAGACAGCCTATTCAAATAGGCTTGGTAGGCCATATAAAATACTGGTAGCCCGCTGCATTCACTTTGACTACCCCTAAAAAAGATTGGAAAAGGCAGGTAGGTATATTTTACAAGTAGGTAGGTATAATTGTTTTTGTGTTGCTGACGGTACGTCGTATGATGTGGCATGATATTATTAGGACGTATATTTTTTTTTATATCAAAAAATATTTAGTTATTTTTTTTTTTTTAATAATAAGTAAATTATGTCGAACGCTGTCGGAGGACTCAAAAAAAACCGAAATTTCTTATAATTATTTAATTAATAAAAGTATTACAAATCTTTCTTACAATTATAATAAACCTAGTATACAGATTCGAAGTGGGAATCGGAATGAACGAGTTCCAACGTCACGTAGGCCACCGCGCCGCGCGTCGCTTACACGTGCCGCATCGTCAGCGTTTCCGTCAGCTTGCACAATTCTATGTATTTGTGTCGCGAAGGTAAACTTCCACCGTCGATGCACCGTCAGCGATATAGATATAGGGCTGGCGCGTAACACCTCCCCCCGTAGCTCAGCAACTATTTTAGGACGTTTAGTGAAAATGTTGCTGGCATCTGAGTTTCTCTCTGGCGTCGCGATGTTTCTGGTTCTTCATAAGGATGATCTCGATTTGCAGCAGCAGTATTGGGTGATTGCTCTGTTGGTGGCTTGAGTTTCCAGGCGTTGTAACGGTAACACAGTACTATGATGGTTAGTACAAGTGCACCAGATAACATCACGTAGAAAGGTATGGTTGTATGGTAGAATGATGATGATGACTCCAGACTCTCCAGTTGAACAGGTGTTTGAAGATTGATCTCATCTTGTAGGTTATGCAGATTTCTTAGGTTGATAGAGTTTATCTTAAGCGGAGGTTGAGGTTCATGATCTTCATGCATTTTTGTAGTAATTTCAGTGATCTTCACTGGCTGGCCGTTCACTCGATCATTGATGTTAACTATGGTGAATTCATGTGTTCTCAGCAGGCAGTTATGCGGGATGGTAACCAGGAAGCTGCCGGTCAAAGTGTTGTATTCATCTCGTTCGCAGGTGAGTTGCAGTTTCGTTGGTTGTGGGAAGACGACTACGTAGTGGCGGTCATCCAGCTTCTCCATGGCTTCTCTTGAAAGGGAAACGGTTGTCTTCGTACAGGAATCGTCCATCGTTTTGCCGTCTATTATACGTTGTATGCAATCTGGTTGCGATCTTAACTGATGATTGAGTTTTTCTTCGCAGAGATACTGCTCGGTTAACTTCGGGCATTCAGCCTCTATGTACACGTGAAAATTTCTAGTGATAGCTATGAATGGGTAAGGGGGAATTACTACCTGCTTACTTTCGTTCGGTACTATAGCTAATCTATACAGAATATATTTGAGAGGAGATAGGATGGGAAATTGGAATACTAGTACGATGTGTTGACCATTATAGAATGATCCTGGTTTTATGACGTCATAATATTCCCTAATCTCTATATCTAACAGCTGATCCTTATCATAGATACTACTAAGTTTTCCTAACATACTAGTCATTATCTCTAACGTTATCATAGAATGGTGCGTGCTTGCGGCACGGCTGAAGGCTATTGCATCTTCAATTCTATGTAACTCATCTAGTAACTTATCTACGTTATCGCTAACTATACCTAAGATTTGCGCGAACTTCGCGAATTTTAAGAGACTGTGCTGCGCATACTTTTGTTTATCTAGTAAATCATGTAGTGTATTGTTAATTTGCGACTGATTTTCAACAATTTTGGTTATAATTTCGGTATGATGGCCCATCCAATCTTTGCTAAGACTGATATGATGGTTTTGTTCAGAAATTATTTTATCCTGATTATCCTTGAGAATTTTAATAGCATCATTGTATCTCGTAGCATCAGTATAGTCGAGATTTCCGGTTATACTTTTTACTACGGAACCTAAACCGTCTATAAGACCTCTTTTGGGACGACTAGGCCCTAAGCTGTATAGTTGAAGTGAAGCTTTATCTAGTTTACTTGTTAAATGATCGATCTGTAACTCATATAAGGCGTAAGTATAGTTATCTAGAATTTCTTTGATTTCAACTAGTTGTATTCGTACGGAGCTAATTTTATCATTTATATCTTTAAGCTCAATGTATTGTAGAAATGTATGATAGTGGGTCGTAAGTCTCATGGGTCCTAATTTAAAAGGTAAGATTCCCGGTCCATCGTTGAGTCCTTCAAGTTTTATCTCTTCCGCCTGTATCAGGTGGAGGACCAACATCAGTAGTGGAATCCTGTAACAATGTGGCACTTTTAGGGATTCGTTTGAGTCTCGATTTTGCTATTGGACCACGTTTCTTGGAAGTATATATGTGAATTGGAAGATCTGCTAAAACTGTATCCTGAGTGTATCTTGGTGCGAGCTTTTGACGGCTAGCACTTGGGTTTTTGATGAATATTTGCTGCTGTGGCTGATAATCTACTTCTGATTCACGACTTTTGTTCCTATTGTCTATTATTGCAGTTCTATTAGAGAGAGATGATTCATTGATTAATTCATAGACCTTTTTCATTTGTTCCCTATGTGAATGTGTGTACTGTTGTAGCAGATGCTCTGTTAAATCCATATCTAGTGGATCTCTTGGATCTGTGTGTCCTAAAATGATATCGTATGGCCTACACTTCGTGAAACTATGGACTGAGCTATTATACCCTATCAAAGCATATGGCATTAGATTAATGACAGACTCGTCTCGATGCTGTAGTTTTAGGATGCGCAAATGTTCTAACAAGGTCAGATGAAATCTTTCGATGTTGCCGTTGTCGTTCGGTGCGTGAGCTAATGTTGTATGATGAGTTATTTTGTGTGTCTTGCAGAACTCTGAAAACATCTGGTTTGAAAATTCTGTACCCCGATCAGTAATGATGGTGAGTGGCAAGCCATGATGAGTGCTAAATGTTAGTAAAGCCTGTATAACGCTAAGTGCAGTACCATCTCTTAGGTTATACGCCTGCCCATACTTAGAAAATACATCTATAAGAGTAACATATTTTTCATTTTGTGCTGTAAATAAATCCATATGAACGATTTCGAACGGTTTTGTGGCTGGTGGAACTATATTAAACCTAGGCTTGACAGGGTTCCTGTCATATTTGGCCTGGCCACATATAGTACAATCATTGATAAATTTGGAGATATGCTCCTTCATTTTTGGCCAAAAGTACCTACGTGATAAGGTCAGGTAACATTCATTAATACCGCGATGATTAGTTTTACCATCGTGATAGTGACGGATAATATCCTGCTGCCTAAGATATTCCTTGACATTTTCAATTTCTGTCTTAGCTATTACCAGATTCATGGCTGAACTCTTGAATTTCTCTTGTAAGATGGGGACAATTTTGTACATGGCCAAAGGCGGGTTTATAAAGAGAGCTGTTTTAATTTTAGGGTTTACATACTCCTTTATTGCATTGACTAGATCCTCCTCTAAGTTAGACTCAGATAGTTGCACCGATGTTCGGGTATGTGTGTCGAAGGGTTTTGTCACTGTCGGTCTTCTTTTTATATCCCCTACTATGGTCAAACATAATTGTCGATGGAATTTGTTGAGCGGATCGTCAACGATAGGTATCTCAAGTATAGGGTGTTCATTGTCAGTGTGGGCAGTGAGAGTGTTTGAGTTACTTAAGGTTGGAGGTTTATCTGTCGGATTGGCAATCATTGAGCTTGTCTCTTCGTTGTTTAACTCGATACGGGATAAGGCATCGGCGTTGGTGTTATTTTTGCCTTTTTTGTAAATGACTGTAAAGTCGTATTCACTTAACTTTAGCCGCCATCGAGTTAACCTCGAGTTCGGCTCTTTAATGTTCATAACCCACTGGAGTGGTTTATGATCCGTTACGATTTTAAATTTGCGTCCAAAAAGGTATGGTCGGAAGTACTTGGTGGCCCAGACAATAGCCAGCAATTCCTTCTCTATCGTGCTATAATTAATTTCGCTCTCGTTGAGTGTACGTGAAGCGTACGATACGGGTCTATCTGATCCTATGGGTCCTTGTGATAGCACTGCACCTATTGCATAGTTAGAGGCGTCAGTGGTAAGTATGAATTCTTTCGTGAAGTCAGGGTATCTTAAGATGGGGTCATTAGTCAGTAATGTCTTGCATTTTTCGAAACTGTTAATGTAGTCGGGGTCAAATGTAATTTTCTTTCCTTTCTTTAGGCACTGTGTTAGGGGTTTAGTAATCCGGGCGAAGTCTGGAATGAACTTCCTGTAATATCCTAAAAGTCCTAGAAATTGTTTTATCTGTTTAGGGGTTTTTGGTAAGGGATACTTCTTTACGGCTGCTATCTTGTCGGGGTTAGGTTTGATGCCTTCATTGCTTATTACATGACCGAGATAGGCGGTTTCCAATTTTAAAAATTCCGATTTGTCTAACTGTATTTTGAAATTGGATTCACTCAACCTCTGAAAGACCTTTTCTAAGTTAACCATATGCTCCTGTAAAGATGTACTGAATACTATAATATCGTCTAAATAGACGAGACAGATAACATTCTGGAGCCCTCTGAGGACGTTGTCCATTACGCGTTGGAACGTTGAGGGCGCATTCTTAAGTCCCATGGGCATTCGTAAAAATTCAAAATGCCCATGTTCTACATTGAAGGCGGTCTTGGGGATGTCGCTGGGGTGCATTTCAACCTGATAAAAGCCGGATGTTAAGTCAAGGGTTGTAAAATATTGGCATTTCCCTAATTTATCAAGTACATCATTGATATTTGGTATTGGGTACTTGTCGTCGATCGTCTTTTCGTTCAGTTTCCGAAAGTCGATGACGACGCGCCACTTTTGCTTTCCTGAAGCATCAACCTTCTTTGGTACTACCCAAATTGGTGAGCTCCATGCTGACTCCGATGGCCTAATTATACCCTGTTCTAACATTTTTGATATTTGGCTAGTGACTTCTTCCCTATGAATAAATGGATACCTGTAACTTTTAGTATATACAGGGTTTTCGTCGGTAGTTCTAATGCAGTGCTTTATTTTATTGGTGAAAGTTAGCGGTTCTCCTTCGATATAAAAGATGTCAGCGTATTTAGCGCACAATGATTCTAAATTTGCCTTCTCTTCCAAATTTAAGTGACTGGTACGCAATTTTGATATAATTTCTTTTACGCGGGGTGACGATTGTTCCGTATGCGTACACTCGATATTAAACAATGATGCTTGCGCCGGATGGTCTAGCGAGAATATTATATCGTTAGGGGTAGGGTTCTCAACTTCTACTATGCCACGGTTACTTACAACGGTTGTTAAGCATTCATGAATAGTACAGTTACAGATAATCTGTTCGTTAACTAAAACTTCTCCGTCTTGTGCGTTAATTGGTAATCTAAGTAGTTTACTGCTTTGAGCCGGGATGATATTTTCATACAAATTTAAATTGCTGGAGTTGTATATGTTAATATGATTTACCGCGGATTTCGTGGTCAACGTCAAATCTTTAAGGTCCAATTTCGCATGCCACTTTGCAAGTAGATCGAATCCTATGAGACCATCAAAATGATTATGGAATTTATATACGAATAGTTTTATGGGCTCTAAATCGTTGAATTCGGGGAAACATGGTATAATTATGGAGTGGTTATGCCTACTCGTCGCATGTACGTTGGTAACCTCGAATGGATCATAATTCAATGGTAAATGTGAAAAGTATTTCTCCACAGCATCCGGGCTTATGAAGGACTGGTTAGCGCCGGTGTCTATTAATAAATTTAAGTTAGGGTTAGTAATATGAACGTATGGCAATTGTCGCTGTGTTTGAAGGTTCAATTCTATTTTGATTTTTTTGATTTCGTGACTCCCTGAAAATCCTCCTTGCTGGTGGAAGGCTGGGGCTGTTCATCTACCTGAGCGTTGCCGTCATTTGTCATGTCAGTCGTCACCTCAGTCTGCGTCTGCGGGACGCTATCGTACACACAAGGATAATTGCCGTAGTAGTCCATAGGATAATTGTTTTCATAGTAATTAGGCTCCTGCTCGTACACGTAATATTCGGGATAATAGAAATCTTCGTAACTTAGACATTCGTTAACATTTACATCGCGCGTTTTGAAGTAGTTCATGGGTGGTGGATTGCCTTGCCTAGACCAATCCCAATTATTACGAGTGGGAGGTAGTGGCTTGGCAACAAAGTTGCTCACACCACTCATGGGCTTGGGCCCTAGATTTTGTGGTGGGGGTCTTGGAGCCATTCTAAATGCGTTATTGTGCGGATTGTAGTTTGGGGGTGGAGCGCCAAATGTTCGTAGCGTATGCGAAGGCATACGGGGTTGATTATAGGGGGCATTAAAACCGGCGTTAAATCTAAATTGAGTTGGTTGCGGCAACTGCATCATACGTGGTTGTGCATAAGCGGGCGTGACCGGTTTAGGTAAGGGCATAGCATTAGTATTGCGTAAAGCGGGGAAGCCTGCATGCATGGGTGATGGGTTAGGCTGTGTCACAGACTTGGGATGAGTGTTAGTGAGTTTAGGCAAACTATCATTTCTCTGTTGCAGATACAGCACGTTTAGCTCCTCCTGTACGAATTGTAATGCTGTTTCAATAGAATCTGGCCGCATGCATCGTATGCGTGAACCTAAGGGTTCTTTGAGCCCGCGCACAAAAGCCTGCATTGTCAGCTTCTTATACAAATCGCGTTTAGCATTAATAGTTGTAGGCACTGTTTCATGAAGTGTAATATATGTCATGATGGTGCTAAATAATGTTTGGCATCTATCATAAAGTTCTTGGGGCGTATCATTTCCCTGTGTCTGCAACGAGAGGTCATTATAGAGGGTGGTTTCATCCCTACGATCCGCGAAATTATTTATTAACACACTTCTGATGCCATTCCAGTTCTCGGGGATACCGTTGGAATTGACAGTTCGCGCAGCGGGGCCCGTTATTCTATTTAGTATACCACTAATCAAAGACAAATTATTTAACTCATGTTCGGGACCCTCGCGTACATACGCATTCACTAACTTATCGCAAATCCTAATGAATCTAGTTAAGATATGGGGGTTCCCATCAAATTCTGGGACCAGGCGGAGGGCCTTCCAAATAGCATCGGGGTCATGTGCCATAGTGCTGTCTATATCTCTATTACTATCTACTAAATCTTCCCGTCTCAACTGTCTATAAGAAACAGCCTCACGGGTCCCTAAACTCCTAGGGTGAAAAATCTTGAAATATATTAAGGGTTAAGGGTAAGGAAAGCGACACCAGAAAGATTCTTGTGCACTTACTTGTACATTCCGGCTTCTCCTGAGCAGTATCAATGTCTGGATCTCCGCAGCTCTTCGACGGTTCGGGATACTCGTCAGAGGTGCCTAAGGCCACCCGGGCGGCTCACCTAATTTCTATAATTCGAAATTTATCTCGCGAACCGGCCCGCGAGTATCCTACCGACTGCGCCAATTATGTCGAACGCTGTCGGAGGACTCAAAAAAAACCGAAATTTCTTATAATTATTTAATTAATAAAAGTATTACAAATCTTTCTTACAATTATAATAAACCTAGTATACAGATTCGAAGTGGGAATCGGAATGAACGAGTTCCAACGTCACGTAGGCCACCGCGCCGCGCGTCGCTTACACGTGCCGCATCGTCAGCGTTTCCGTCAGCTTGCACAATTCTATGTATTTGTGTCGCGAAGGTAAACTTCCACCGTCGATGCACCGTCAGCGATATAGATATAGGGCTGGCGCGTAACAAGTAGGTTGGTATAACTATTGCTGTGTTGCTGACGGTGTATATTATAAAATGGCATGATATTATAAAGAGGAATATTTTTTTTTTTACATTAAATATATTTATAAGTATGAATGTATTAATGAAATAGTTTAATTTTTAATTCTTTTTAAGGGCGGGTTGTATTTACGCATGAAATGTGTGTAGATTTAAATTTATAAATTTTTTATCCGGTTTTTAGGGCGGATCTGTACTTTAATTTTTTTTTCCTTTTTTATAATAATATTTATTAATAGGTAGGTAGTTATATTGTGAAATGCATGGAAGTAGTTTTTTTTTACGTAGAATATCTAGGTATAATAATAATATTAGGGATTTATAAAAAATTGGCGTACATGCGAAAATGTAATTTTTTGTTTTTAAAGGTAATATATATAAGGTGTTAAAAAATTAACTTTATGAATTTCGAGGGGACATTGTACTCCTCATTATGAACAACTTTTACTATGGGACCAAACCTGAATACGCGAAAAACAAATCAATCCCTACGTTTACGTTCGCATAACTCGTCAAAATGTATGGGGCAACTGATTTTTTTTTTCGCGTTTGTTCCCATAGTAAAAGTTGTTCATAATGAGGAGTACAATGTCCCCTCGAAATTCTTAAAGTTAATTTTTTAACACCTTATATAGTACGAAACAGGCTGTTAACCGAATTTAAATACTTATATTTTTTAGAAACTCTTTTACGTTTGTTTTGTACTATATGCCTTCAAAAACGAAGACTAGAATTTTCGCATGTACGCCCATTTGTTATGAAGCCCTCTTTATATACAATGATTTTGTTTATATTTAGGTATTTTTCAAAATTTTTAGGAAAAAATCGTAAGTTACAGGTACTATTTTAGCAGATATCGGGTTTCACTTCCATTATTAAAAAGTATTAATAATAATATAATTAAATAAATATACAGGGTTATTTTTAAAACACTAACAACCTTGCAGGACTGTATTACTAACATCTTAAACAACAACTTTTGTACTATGACTTTTTACAAAACATACTACATTTACCAAAAACAAACCTTCAAGATTTCGTTGTTCTATCTAACACATTTCAAAATCAAAATCACTTTTATTTGTTAACACAGGTACAGAAATACAGATCTTATATTTGATGAAGAGAACGCTATGTTATGCCAGGAGGCTTACAAAAATGGTGAGCATCCAGCTCAAGATTACATATTAAAGTTTAAAAATATGTATATGTTTGAGAATCCTGCATAATTATGGTATTCAATTTAATTAATAACATTTAAAAATATTATCTATTACTTGAATTATGTCAGATCTAATTAAGGGATTATTTTTATACATTATTAGTTATAAACGTCAAAAGAAAATTAAGAATCTAATTCAAATGTCAAAGATTATTAAATGTCAATATCAACAGCAAATTTCAACTCTGTATTTTGCTGTACCTACCTACGTCTGTATGACGCGACGCAAGCACATCAAGCACCCCCGCCGCCCGATCCCCGCTCCCCTCCGCTATTGTACTATCGCTTGCTTCGCACAGACTTCGTAATATTTAGAATGTTCAATCTAAATATTTTTATTTTTTGTATGAAAATCTGATGAACTAAAATATGATAAATTTTGAAAATTCATAGAATAAAAGTTGTTGTTTATAATGTTAGTAACATAGTTCTGAGGTTTTTTTTTAATAATAATATTCCACAACTTTCACACAACGCCGTCTAGTCCCAAAATAAGCAGAGCTTGTGTTATGAGTACTAGACAACTATTTAGTACAGTAAAGTGGGGTAACTTTGACCCTGGGGTATAACTTCAGCACGAGCTTATTAACCAATGGAGAGAAACACAGTTTCTCACGTTTTTATTGGTTAATTAGTGTGTGCGGGTGTACACCCCAGGGCCAAAGTAACCCCACTTTACTGTACTTAAAATTATAAATCAATCTGTTTCTAAGAATATTTTAGTTTACAAAACATGGGACGTAAAATGAGTCATTATTACTATGACTCGATCACTTGACGAAATTTCGTCGACTCATTTTGATCGGCGTATACTACGCCCGAGTGCGTCCGACCGAAAGTCGAATATTTCTTGTCACGTAATTTACGACACCAATCTATTAGCGATAGGCGATTCCAAGATGTTGAAAGAATCGGAGTCGTTAAAATAAATCATCGAGTCATCCATCGACTCGCCGTTCTACAAAAGAATCGAGATGTTTTTAGATTGTTTCGAGTCAGTCAGTCGCAATAACAAGACCGAGATGGATTCGAGTCAAAATCGAAATAATCGAGAGGATCGAACAATCGGAACAATCGATCGCTATGATCTAACTTCGAGTGTGCAAAGTGATAAGATTTGACTCCTAAACTTGAATTACAGATTCTGCAGCCTCGTCTTCAGCTGGAGAGACCACTCCGAGGACAAAGAGAAAATACACTAAGCGGACGCCGAATGCTAAGAAAGATGCTGTAAGTATTTTTTAACCGACTTCAAAAAGGAGGTTCTCTGTTCGGCTGAATGTATTTTTTTAATTAATTTTTTTTTTGATGGGAATGTTATGCTTCCAAATTGGTTCCGTAGAAATACTACAATGTACATTAAAATTTATAATAAGATTCCAGACCGATTTAAGAAACTTCCAATGGTCCGCTTCAAAAGGGCTTTACGCAGGTTGTTGATTGAGAATTCCTTTTATACTATAAAAGAATTCCTTCAGTTCAAATTTAATTAATAATAATTTGTTTATTTTTACTACAACTGCAGTGGTGGCCGAGTGGTAACGGCTCCGACTTACGAATTGTAGGTCGCGGGTTCAAACCCAGCCAGGCGTATTACTTTGTGTAATTTATTTCATCACCACTGCTCTCAAAACGGTGAAGGAAAACATCATGAGGAAACCGGCATGTCCTAGAAGCTAAAATTCGAAGACATGTGTCATCCACCAACCCGCACTGGGCCCGCGTGGTGGATTACGGCCCATTCCCTTTCCTAGAGAGGAGGCCTGAGTCCCAGCAGTGGGAACATTAAAACGCTGATTATGCTATGCTATGCTATACTACAACTGAAATAATATGTAATTAATTACCTGTAACAAAGTTTTGCATGTCATTATGTTATGATTAAATGTGTTAAGCTACTATTATATCTAATATATAAAATTCTCGTGTCACAGTTTTCGTTGCCATACTCCTCCGAAACGGCTTGATCGATTCTCATGAAATTTTGTGTGCATATTGGGTAGGTCTGAGAATCGGACATCTATTTTTTTTTTCAATTTTAGATAATTTTTTTTTTATATACATAGCAAAACAACGTTTGCCGGGTCAGCTAGTGTATATATATATAACCATTGTAAGAACTTTTATAACTATATTTATCTGCAAATAAATCTTTGACTTTGACTTAGAAAGAAAAAAGAAAAAAAGGTATATATTACAACAAATGTGGAGCAGTTAATAGATACATTTACACAATATTGACCCTCATCAGAGCCTTCACTGTTCTATATCACTGCTGTCTTCTAGGCAAAGGCACCAATCTTTATTGAATTCAGTACTTGCACATCATTAAAATGAATGTCGTTTTCTGCCAGCCCCCGTCGACGGAGCAGCGCGTGAAGGGTAAGCGAGGCAGACCGAGGAAGGTGGACCAACTTGCAGCTAACAGCAAACAACAACAGCAACAACCTAGTAAGTTATCAAGCTGTACTTAAATAGTTAAGGAAGTTAGTGATAGCATGACGTGTGTGCGGCGTCTCTCCGCAGACCATGTCCCACCTTTTTGCGAAGCAGTAATGCTAGCAAAGGAGGCGGCCGATCGCGTGAGGCAATGGAAGTCACGCCCCAATCGCCGCCGGGATTCCGATCCCGATTTCCGGCCACTGTAGGCGCGGGCTTGCGGACAGCGAGCAATGGGTGGCTCGCCGTCCGATCGTCCGGTAACCGTCCGGACCGGGCCCAAGTCGTCGACGGCGCGTACTGTTCCACGCGTGCCTCAAAGAGATGTCAGCAACCGTAGGGGCCCAGCAGGGTCGAAGCCTACTGGGGTCATGGGTGATGCGAAAGAGATCCCCGGGGCCCTGGAAATTAAATGGCAGAGAAGGAACAGGAGTGGGTTTTTAGTCAGTAAAAGTCTGACACTATCCCCCGCTCCGCCCAAGAGCGGAGATGTCATTAGATGATTTTCCCACCCGGAAAAAAAAAAGAAAAAAAAAAGACCATGTCCCACCTTCGATCCTGCATCACGTGCCCTGTTACCTGTTCACGTAGGGACCTAATGACAGCATCAGCGGACGGCACTGCCGTGGCCGAATACTGGGCCAAGCAAGGAATTTAACTAGTTTTGCCATCGATACGCTAAGAAGAAGAAGACAGCATGACGGTTGACAGGATAGAATGGAAGAAAAAAACGTATTGCGCCGACCCCAAATAAGATGGGGTAAGGGCAGGAAGATCGCTCGCACCCTAGAACGCGAGAAGTCATTGATTCCCAACCAAAAAAAAAACACTAAAATAATTTTAATCAGTAATTTCTGAGAAAACCGCATTTAAACACACAAACATGTAACAGAGCAGTTGTGGCCGAGTGGTAACGGCCCCGGCTTACGAGTTGTAGGTCGCGGGTTCAAACCCAGCCAGGCGCATTACTTTGTGTAATTTATTTCATCACACCAATTCTCTCAAAACGGTGAAGGAAAACGTCGTGAGGAAACCGGCATGTCCTAGAACCAAAAATTCGAAGACATGTGACATCCACCAACCCGCACTGTGCCCGCGTGGTGGATTATGGCCCATTCCCTCTCCTAGAGAGGAGGCCTAAGTCCCAACAGTGGGAACATCATAAGGCCGACTATGCTATGCTATATTTTATTTAATAACATTATCAATAATCTTATTGCAGAGATTCGCGTAAGAAATAATCTGATGCCTGTCAATTCAGAACCCATCACACTGGATAGCGATGATGATCCGGACTTGGGTAAGTTCTGATCACCAACACCATCATCATGGTCATGTCATAATTATTGCGGTAAGTCCCCTCTTTGAGGAGTGGCTGGAAAGGCAACACGGCGTCCTTACCTTCCGCATGACGCAGGTCCTCACCGGACATGGTAAGTTCGGGAGGTTCTTGCACCGAATTCGTGCGGAAGTAACGCCCGGGTGTCACCATTGTGTGGACCGTCCGGAGGACACGGTGGAGCATACGGTAGAGGTGTGCCGGATCTCTCGCGCCGGGCGTTGTTAGTACAGGCCATGGTCCGGAGTGAGAAGGCGCTTCATTCTGCGAAGCAGTAATGCTAGCAAAGGAAGAGGCCGCGCGCGCGAGGCAATAGCCCTCGCGCCCCAGCCGCTAGGATTCCGAACCTGATTTCCGGCCATCGTAAGCGCGGGCTTATAGACGGCGAGTAATGTGTATATCGCTGTCGACGGCGCGTAGTGTTCCACGCGCGCCTCAAGTAAAAGAACAAGCAAAGAAGGAACAGGAGTGGGTATTAGTCATTAAAAGTCAGAACCGCTCTCTCTCGCCCCACCCAAGGGTGTAAGATCTCATATTTTTTTATTGTTAATTTTATTTCTCCTTATTTTTATTTTTTGGGTTTAATTTTGGTTGTAAATCAATTATTAGTTGATTGATTGTCATGGTGTGCCAAATAAAAATATTTTCTTTCTTTCTTTTCTTTCTATCTCATTAGATGATTTCCACTTAGATGATATTTTTCTCTGTCAGCACCGGAGCATTGTGCGCAGTTCGTGCGTAAAAACCACACGAATTCTTGCTTAAACCCGGCGACTTAGCGTGTACGAGCTCCCTAATAAATTAATTATTTCATTTCTAGGTTCGCCAAGTCAAGCATCAGACTCGCTGAGCTTGGACGAGAATCTGCGAGCGTTGCGACATATTCACGAGAAATACGCTAATATTGATAAGGTTAGTATGAAATATAAGGTCCAAGGTAACTTAGGTACCTCTCGCGCCCAGCCCTAGTACAGGCCATGATCCGGAGCGCGGAGGAATGCAGTAATGCTATCGAAGGAGGTGGCCGCACGCGTGAGGGAACGGACTCCCTCACGCCCCAGCCGCCGGGATCCCGATTCCGACTTTCAGCCACCGTAGGCGTGGGCTCGCGAACGACTAGCAATGGGTAGATCGCCGTCTGGCCGTCCGGTAACCGTTCGGACTAAGCCAGAGTTGCGTAGTGCCCCAGTAGCCCCAGCAGGGTCAAAGCCTACTGGGGCAATGGGTTGTGGGAAAGAGAACCCCGGGGTTCTGGAACATGGGAGTGGGTTTCAGTCAGTTAAAGTCTGACACGCTCTTTCGCTTCACCCTTGAGCAAGAGAGGTCATTGAATGATTTCCCACCTAAAAAAACCGACGTAGCCTGAAGTATCGCCAAACTTAAGTGGCAATGGGCAGGGTATATTCTTCGCAGAAAATATGGTCGATGAAAGGTTCTGGACTGGCGACCGCGTACCGGAAGACGCAGCGTTGAAAGGCCTTCCACAAGCTGGACCGATGACCTGGTGAGGGTTGCAGGAATCCGATGGATGCGAGACGCACAGGACCGGTCATTATAGCGACACTTGGGAGAGGCCTGTGTCCAACAGCAGACGTCTTTCGGCTGAAATGATGATGATGATGATGAAATAATCAACTGTTTTCTCTCCCCCAGGATGATCTCTATGACACACACTTGCTGGCTGCCAACTTCAAGAAGCCTCACGACTCCCAGCGGCGAGGAGATGATGACGATGTCCTATCCATCAGGAGTTCTGAAGGTACATTCACTTTTAATACTTTAGGTAAGATCCTTTGAGCGCGCCATGAACGCGACGGAGGTATGCGGGACAGAGAGTACAGTCCCGCAAACCTCCGTTGAAGAGGAACGATTGTCTGGTGGGTAACTACCCCGACTCACAAGGGCATCACGTTAGACTATTCCGACTCACCGAGTACTATGCGGCATTCGGTTCCGACCCACTGGAACCAACTTACGACTGGCCTGGCATGAATCAAGAAGCATCAAGAACCATCGATCTCCGATCTCCGGAGGGGAGTGATGTAGCGACATTTATGGCGCGACATAAGAACTAATCCTGCATCGTGCAATCAAAGTTCTCTGCGTGATTAGAACAGCCTGAAATCATTCATCGGGCAGTTGCCCACCAGACATTTCACCCGTCTGGTCGGAAGATCCTCCCTTTTCAACGGAGGTTTGCGGGACTTTACACTCTGTTCCGCCTACCTCCAAATGTCGAAAAAAAGATACAGCGTCATAAAGTCGCAAAAAACGTGTATTTCGACTCTCAATGGAATCAAAATTCATAGGGTACTTCCCGTTGACGTAGAATCCTGAAATTTGGCATGAAGCAAGGTCTCATAGTACAATCTGAAAACAGTAAATTTTTAGTTTTTTTTTTTCCGTTGGGATGTCTTCCGGTTGGATCTTATGACATCCCCCGCTCTTGGGCGGGGCGGGAGATTGTGTCAGGCTTTTACTGACTAAAAACCCACCCCTGTTCCTTCGTTGCCTTTCGTACCAGGGCCGAGTCTTCCTTTTAGAATCAGACCCTTGGCCCCAGTAGGCAGTAGTAGATTTTTAGTTACGTCACGTACGTAAAAATCTTCTAAACTCAATTTGGGAATTGAACTGTTTTCATAGGTAAGTTTGTACCTACGGAACCCCCGGTGCGCGAATCCGATTCGCACTTGCCCGGTTTTTTTTATTTATATTCTTTATTGTACATAATTTAACAATATTTTTTTTTATTATCATCATCATCTTCCTGTCCCGTGTTATTTGGGGTCGGCGCAACCCGTTTTTTTCTTCCATTCTATCCTGTCAACCGTCATACTATCACTAACTTCCTTTTCTTTCATATCACTCTTCACACAATCCATCCATCTTTTCTTTGGTCTCCCTCTCCCTCTCCACCCATCCACATTTTTTTTTATTATTAAAAGAAAAATATTGTTGCAGGATGCGCTTCCGTCAAAGAGTTGGAGACTCGAGTTGAGAAGCTTGAGGACAGCTCCAACTCAGACTCCGATAGTAGCAGTTCTGGATCCGGTGAGCAATGGTTTCTTCTATCTTTATCTTTAGAAAGAAAGAAGAAGAAAGAAGAAATATCTTTGTAAAAGAAAACTGTGTTCCAGTGGTACAATACGGCCGACGTAACTTGGCGAGTCTGAACATAGGCTCTGCGAACTTTAACGCATGTACACTCGTGAAAAAAAAATTGTTATTGACATTTTTTTTTTATTAAACCAAAATACGAATAAAAATTTGCTAATACAGGGATCAAGTAATAATATAATATTATACAACTATCACACAACGCCGTCTAGTCCCAAACTAAGCAGAGCTTGTGTTATGAGTACTAGACAACTGATAAACATACTTATATATTTCTATATACATACATATTATAGATAAATTACGCCCAGACTCAGAACTAATGATAGTGCTCATCATTATCATCAATGATGGAGCTGAGAATTTTATTGTAGTGTTGACTACCTCAGCGAAGTTTCCCGAGAAGGCTGACTCGATACATTTGCTGCCAAATACTACAAAAACATTAGAATGTGTTGCACCCGCATTCTAATGTGATACATAGTGCAGTGTTTTGAAAAATTAAATAAGACTTAAAGGTCCAATTGACCAGGTCATGAACCCCCCAAAAAAAATGTGTCCAATGTTCACGATGTTCGTGGTTTTTTTTTTTATCAGAACGACAAGCGGTCCCCTCTCAAAGCACGTCCGGATCACGGAACGCACGAAGCAGTAAGTGTTTCAATTGAATTATTTGAAGTTAACACTTTAACTGCCACTGACACGCCTGTCGTGTTCTCGTTAATTTTTTCGAGGTGCCGGCAACACGCCTGGCGTGTATTTAATATTCTATCGATATATCAAACATTTTGCTGTAGTATCTACTGAAAATGATAGCATAGTTTTATAACTTCGTTTAATTATAACGTTTGAAGTGGTTCGAGTATTGAGACTGTTTTAACATTTTATGAAATAAAATACATCGCTATGCTATCCTGTTAACACGCTAGGCGTGTCAATTATCGAATGTAGACATAGATCGTCAACTATGGGCATGTGGGTAGTACCATTAATTTCATCTTGTAGTGCCAGTCACACGCGTTGCGTGTTCACCGGCGATTTGTAGGCGGCATCGCTAAGGACAAGGTAAAAACCACGATGGCAGTGAAAGTGTTAAAAGGTAGTGGGCCTGAGGTAGCGGGCGTGAACGCTCAAGGGTGCGTTTTTACTGACAGGAATAAACAATTACCGACAGACCACGGACGCGTAGCTTCATAGACGCGTAGCTTCGTAGACGCGTATTATTTATTATAGGCTTGTTGTACGCCTGCGTGAACCTTACATGCAAAATTATGGCTTACTGTACACGGATGCGTATTCGTCATTATTATCCGGCCGAAACAAAATTCAAATATTTTTATTTCACATAGGCCTACATGGGCACTTATAAAACGTCAGAAGCTAGTGCACGGTTCCAAATTGGTCGTTTCCTATGGAGAAAAACCGGCAAGAAACTCTTTTAAAGAAAATGGTTGATGTTACAATACTTCCATATTAATAGATATTATGTAAGACAAACAATGGGCCTCATCAAAAGACTTAAAGTTATCCAAAGGGCAATGGAAAGAGCTATGCTCGGAGTTTCCTTGCGTGATCGAATCAGGAATGAGGATATCCGCAGGAGAACCAAGTTCACCGACATAACACGAAGAATCGCCAAACTTAAGTGGCAATGAGCAGGAAATATTGCTCGCAGAACTGAAGGTCGTTGTGCCGAAAGGTTCAAGAATGGCGACCACGTACCGGAGACGTAATGTTGGAAGGCTTCCTCCAAGGTGGACTGATGACCTGGTGAAGGTTGCGGGAGTCCGATGGATGCGAGACGCACAGGACCGTTCATTGTGGCGGCACTTGGGGGAGGCCTATTTCCAGCAGTGGACGTCTTTCGGCTGAAATGATGATGATGATGATGAAGAAACGTAACCGAATTTCGGCAGCAGTCTCAGTTTCGGCCGACACTGAAACCGAAATTTTGTTACAAGGATCATGTTTTGAGGGAAAAATAAAGAAGACGTTATTATAATGATTATAACAATGGATACTTTGGTAGGTACCTAAGTACCTACTCATAAAATTATAAGTGTGTTAATTTTATATAAAAAAAAGTAATTAGGGACGTGGGTAACAATATAACTGTACTTGACAAATAGAGTATTACACTCATTTCTGGTCCGGAGCGAGGAGTGGCAGGCGGTCGCCTCCTGCGAAGCAGTAATGCTAGCAAAGGAGGCGGCCGATCGCATAAGGCAATGGTCCTCACGCCCTAACCGCCGCCGGGATTCCGATCCCGATTTCCGGTCATAGAAGGCGCGGGCTTGCGGACGGCGAGCATTGGGTAGCTCGCCGTCCGACCGTCCGGTAACCGTCTGGACCAAGCCGAAGTAGTCGACGGTGCGTACCGTCTCACGCGCGCCTCAAGGAGATGTCAGCAACTGTAGGGGCCCAGTAGGGTCGAAGCCTACTGGGGCCAAAGGTCTGATTCTGAAAGGAAGACTCGGCCCCGGTACGAAATGCAACGAAGGAACAGGAGTGGGTTTTTAGTCAGTAAAAGTCTGACACTATCTCGCGCTCCGCCCAAGAGCGGGGATGTCATAAGATGATTTTTCCACCGAAAAAAAAGTGTCTGAATTAGATTTTATAGTGCTAATAAACCACAAAAAAAATCACAAAATTTTATTCAGTCGCTAAGTACCCTAAAAATGCATTTAAAATTTTCATTTTTCAAATTTCGCGCGTAATTTGACGAAAATGCAGAACGCAGTGGACGCCATATTTAATTTGTGGTCGTGAGTTCGTGACGTAAGTTGGCTGTGTAAACAAATGTCAACTGATAGGCCATACCGAGTGAATATCAGCATATTCACTCGGTATGGCCGATCAGTTGACAGTTGACAGCTGTCACTTTAGCTTACACAGCCGAATGACGTAATAACATGGTGGCTATTATTTCATGGTGATAAACAACAGATTATACCGCGTACATCGAAGGACTGGAATTTGCCTGCTGCGGTCTTCCCGTCCAACTATAATGTAGGTGACTTTAAGGCTAGAGTGAATAGGCTCTTAATAAACTAGTGCGCCTCGATATCAATGATTGCATCTCAGGTTACCATCGGGTGGGATCGTAGTCAAGCACTGGTTTATATCAATTAAAAAAAAAAAGATATAAAAAAAGACTGAAAACTTTGAATTAAATTTTAAAATTTATTTTCTTATTTTATGAACTAAGACACACTTACCGAATATTTTTTGCCTAAGCTTTCTTAATAATATATTTTAAGATTTTTTTTCATAGGGAGTAAAATGAATATTGATTGACCTTGGTAATAAGTATTAAAATGAATTTTGAAACTCTGAATCCATAATATATATAAACGCAGGGCCTTGACGCTGAGAGCGAATATGTCGGTCAGAAGATTTGCAACTTGCTCGAAGCAGGTCAAGATTACGCTGTTTAACGCATACTGCCAAAACTTCTTGTGGGCAACGTATTCGCGAAGAACCCTCAACGCCTTGCGCGTCCAATACAACAACGCCTTTAGGATGTTATGGTGGCTACCACGGTTTTGCAGCGCATCTGGAATGTTCATGGAGGCGCGTACAGATGGATTCGCAGCCATTTTACGCAAGAATGTGGCCTCCTTATTAAGCAGGGTTCGTGCGAGCGGCAATGGCATTCTGGCGGTTGTTGTTGATAAATTTTGCTGCTCTATAATGAAGCATCAAATTAGGTTGCTGATGGAATAGGGGGCACTAATTATAATTTGACATTTTTAATCTTTTAATTTACTAACACCTCAATAAGTTTTCTACTAACCATTGGATCAATGATGTCTGAAAGAATATAATAAAAAAATTAAAAATAATATTATCACCACTAATTAACTATAGTATGTACTAAGTACCTAACTAATGTTTGTTTAGGTATAGCATTAGCGAGAGAGTTAAATCAAACAACAAAAAAAAATTTAGATACGTTGAACTTGATTTTACTATAATCTATGTTGGTATGTTAAAACATACTGAATTATTTTTTTATGTCTACTGCCTACTCTGCTATAACACGTAATAAAACTAACCGAATTCAAAATAAATCACACGAAAACTCACAAAAAAGAAAAAAAACGAATTGCAAACACAAGCCAGTTATGACATGATTAGGTACGTGGATGTGGCAAAATGTCTTCGTCGCTTTCTCGCTTGGATGGAATTTGACGCGCCGAACATGACCGATCTCAGCGCGAGCACACCCGAATGCAGTGTAATGCCGAAACTCAACCGAAACCGAAACCACGCTTGGTATACTCCTGCGTGATGATTAAATACGAAACCATGGCCTACTGTCCACGGCCGCGTAGCTTCATAAACGCGTATTCGTCATTATACGCTTGGTGTATGCCTGAATGAAGCTTTCATACGAAACTATGACCTACTGTCCACGGACGCGTGGCTTCATAGACGCGACATGATGACACGACGCTGCCGCTTCATCGACAGAGTTTCATAGTTATTAATGTAAGCTTCACGCAAGCGTACACCAAGCGTATTAATGACGAATACGCGTTTATGAAGCGGCGCGTCCGTAGACAGTAAGTCTGAACTACCCGAGTCAAATAAACTAACCAAAATATTCTCTCCCCAGGCAGTTCAAGCTCAGGATCCAGCACATCTTCCAGCTCCGGGTCTTCAGACTCCTCAGACAGTTCCGACACGGAATCAGAATCGGATAACGAGGCACCCCGCACTGAAAAAAATCCCGCACCGCCCGCCAGTCATACTGCTAATGAAGACGACAGGTGAGGATCTTGCTAGATTCGTAAACCGAAAATTCGGTCACTTTTAGCCGAAACCGGAACCTCAGCCGAAATCAATTTTTTTTGGCCGAAACTAAAACTTCGGGTGGTCTTTAATAATAATATCAAAATCAAAAGCATTTTATTTCAAATAAACCATTTACATGCACTTTTGAAATGTCAAGAAGTCAGTCAGTCAGACAAAATGATGCTAATTGCACATTCCAAAGCGTAGATCTCTATGGAGAAGAATGTGCAAGAAACTCCATGGACACTTTTCAGTCGTGTTTTGTAATTACAAATATCTCTGTTAAGTACATGTTTCTTGTCGCTATCATGAGAGAACAATGTAAATAAAGTAAAAATAAAAACTAAATATAGATATTAAAATAGCAACTGGCAGCTAAGAGATGACCAGTCTCAACTGACAGCGCCCGTTCACGGACATGACGCTAATATTAACATCATTCAGCTCAACCATTTTGAAGGGAACCGAATGATCCAACACACGCGCCACCATCAGTGAGAAATTTAAGTGAGCATTACAAACTCTCAACTGCCAATGCTCATTTATGTCAAACAAGTCCAATAGTAACATAAAAACCATAAAATAGCACCATTCCAAGCACGCGTTGACAGCAATGTAATTTAAACCTTATATCAATGAGGCTAAAACTCACATTCCAAGTCAACTCCTAAAACCTTTCTCCTGAACCCGTCAAGACTGATTGTCTTCACGTCCACAGGTCATTCGGCGCGTGGTCCTACAGTGGTCCGGCTTCGGACAGCGGTTCAGACTCGGATCCAGAACGATCTGCCGCTGATCTTGGCGCGCCCGCCTCGCATGATGAGATCAGCGAGTCGGAGAATGAGTCGGCGGACAAGAGCTTCCAATGTCATATCTGTTCGAAGTGGTATTCTACGAGAGTGACGCTAAAGTGAGTATGTTTGTTTTGATAGTAGACCGAAAAGACGATGGTCTTTTCAGTAGTAGACCGAGGTCTTTTTATGAGTATACCGTTGTTTTTATTAGAAAGATGGGTTTCTTTTCGTAAGTAGACCGTAGTCTATTTATAAGCAGACTTCCCAGTAGGCTTCAGCTAAAAGACCATTCTTTTAGCCGAAGCCTAAGGCTTCCGAAAAGACAACTCAGTGTCCTGGAACGCAAGGCAAAGAAGGAACATAGTCAGTAAAAGTCTAATACGCCCTCCTGTCCCGGCGAATGTTACATGTCTTGGAGTTTTTGGTTCTAGGACATGCCGGTTTCCTCACGATGTTTTCCTTCAACGTTTTAAGAGCAGTGGTTAGGCTTGAATTCGCGACCTACAACTCGTAAGTCGCGGCCGTTACCACTCTGCCACCACTGCTCAGGAAACAGATTGGCAGTGAATTGCAATTCGTAGAATTCCTTCTCATTAATTCCTTTCTTCCTTTTCAGAATCCATCGCCGTGTTCATCAGAACCGCGGCGGTGGTAACTCGCGGTCGCGCGCGCGTTCTTCAGATAGATACGAGTGCGACTGCTGCAGTGAAACATTCAACCGACGCGAAAAATTATGGGAACACAAGTAAGTGTGACTTCAAGCCTGAATAAATGTGTTCAGTGTAAGCCAGTGTAGGCGGGAGAAGGCTCGGTCGATACTGAGCATAAATTTCTATTGAGAATACCGTGGTCTACTCGGCAGAAGACTGTGGTCTACTTAGGAGTACACCGTAGTCTGGTCAATAGGCTATCAGAACCGCGGAGTCGGTAATAAGCGGTCGCGAGCGCGTGCTTTAGACAGATACTAGTGCAATTTCTGCAGTGAAACATTGAACCGACGCGAGACGCTATGGGAATACAAGTAAGTCAAAGTTAAAGTTTTTTATTTCGCATAGGCCTACATGGGCACTTATAAAACGTCAGAAGCTAGTGCACGGTTCCAAATTGGTCGATTCCTATGGAGAAGAACCGGCAAGAAACTCCTTAGTTACTCTGTTAAAAAAGAATTTGTTGATACAATATTTTCATATTACAGCATATGTAGATATTGTAAGGACAGTGTAGACTGGTCAATATTGTACTATAAAGTACAATAAAAATAATCATAATAAAAAGGAACCTAAGAATTCGCGGAGTCTGCAGTGTTCTCACATTCACATTATAAAAAAAGAGGCTATATAAATAAAAGCAAGTAAAATAAATAATTACAATTATTAATAAATAATACGTTAACAATATAAATAATAATAAATAAAAAAAATATTGCAAAAGCAATGTGTTAGAACGAAAAAAAAAGTATATATTACAACAAATGTGGAGCAGTCAATAGATACATTTACAAAATATTAAGAGCTACCAGGGGGCCACATGTGCAGAAGCAGTCCGTTGGCAATCCAAACAAGCGTGTCTTCGACATAGTCTTTAACCTTGTAATACGCATTTTTAATTAGGACACGCTTAATATGGGTTTTGAACTTTCCTTCGCTAAGTAAGTGTGACTTCAAGCCTGAATAGTGGTGTTCAGCACAATACTGTTAGACTGAATTAATACTAGCATAGGCGGGAGAAGGCTAAGTAAGTACGAATTTCTATTGAGAAGACCGTGGTCGACTCAGCAGAAGACTGGTCTACTCAAGAGTACATCGTAGTCTTGTCGATAGGCTATCAGAACCGCGCCGGCTCAGACAGATACGAGTGCGACTGTCATTTGTGATAGTGGGACGCAAATGAAAAGGCTTCTATTTCAATAAATAGAAGCCTTTTCATTATATATAAATAGTCTGACACTATCCCCCGCTCCGCCCAAGAGCGGGATTTGTCGTAAGATGATTTTCCCACCCGAAAAAAAAAAGAAAAAAAAGGCATCTGTGATATATCCGTCAGTCAGTATCTCATTTTATATATAAAGATTTACGAATCAACAATCCCGTTCCTCCACAGAGCGGAAGCCCACCGCGGCTCCATGACGGTTCGATGTGAAGTCTGCCGAAAGTGCTTCGAAGATGACGCGGAGCTAGCGGCGCACGATCGCTCACACACTGCAGATGAAAGAGCTGGTAAGTTGTGTTTAAGTTCTATAAAAAAACTAGCTGACTCGACGAACTTCGTACCGCCTAATAGTGAGAATAACGCCATCTACTGGCATTACCAGAACAGAATAATTCATTTTATAATGACATTTTAATTAGAACTGTGGTGGCCGAGTGGTAACGGCCCCGACTTACGAGTTGGTTTGAACCCAGTCAGCCGCATTATTTTGTGTAATTTATTTCATCACCACTGCTCTTAAAACGGTGAAGGAAAACGTCGTGAGGAAACCGGCATGTTCTAGAACCAATTCAAAGACATGTGACATCCACCAACACGCACTGGACCCACGTGGTGGATTACGGCCCATTCCCTCTCTTAGAGAGGAGGCCTGAGTTCCAACAGTGGGAACATTATAAAGCCGACTATGCTATGCTATCCTAATTAGAGATGGTGTTGTATTCGGTTTTTTTTTTCGCGAATTTTTCCATATTTTCTCACTGTTTAAACCTTCCCTGGACTATCTCGAATATTTCAAGACCAAAATTTTGACCAAAAGTTTTAGCGAGACTAACGAACAGCTATTCATTTTTATATATATGGATATACTAGCTGACCTGGCGAACTTCGTACCGCCTAATAGTAAGGGTAACGCCATCTACTGGCATGACCAGAACAGTATAATTCATTTTATAATGACATCTCAAACACAACATCATCTCATCATCATCATATCTCTCTCATCTCTCTCATCTCTTTTGGTGTCTTGAAGGCTAGAGTGAATAGGCTCTTAATAAACTAGTGCGCCTGAGCATCAATGATTGCATCTCTGCTTACCATCAGGTGGGATCGCAGTCAAGCACTGGTTTATATCAATTAAAAAAAAAAAAACATTTTAATTAGAGATGGATTTGTATTCTGATTTATTTTTTCCAATTTTTTTTCCACCGTTTAAACCTTTCCTTAACTGTTTCGAATATTTCAAGACGGAAATTAGCCAAATCGGTCCAGCTGTTTTTGAGTTTTAGCGAGACTAACATACAGTTATTCATTTTTATATGAAACATGGCCGTTTATAAATATCTTGACTTGGCTCGCGAGGTTTTCGACATGTGGTAAGTGGAGACAGCAGTCATTGTGCCGATAGTCGTGACGGCTAATGGCTTAATTGCCAAGAGCCTCGACCAACATCTGAGGAGGCTCTCGTTAGGCAGTTGGATCAAGGGCTTGATTCAGAAGGCAGTACTCCTGGACACCGCGTGTATTGTTCGGAGATTCCTCTCTCAGGAGCCCTGACCACCGGTAGCTTGGACCCTGTTCCCGATACCGGTGTGCTACTATTTTTTATATTTTTAAATGTTTTTTTTATGAGTTTTGTTTTAAAAAAATATTTAAAAATGTAACTTATATGTATGTTGAACAAATAAAGGAAATAATAATGAATTTAATATAATTATGATGTAGAAAACTGTCAATTCAATTGAGAAATTAAATTTATGTCAAAGAATTACATGTCAATAATACAATATATATATATAATATAATAACAATTTAATTTTGAAATTAGAGCTATGTCAAAAAGTTAAATGTAATAATTAATAATATTAATAATAATATAAAATTAATAATAATTAATTTAATGCAATGTAGATAAGTTTTTATAAAAATATACCTATAAATAAAATGATAGATGTATATAAATATAATAATAAATTACTAGTGAGATTAAGGTGGCTGTGGTTTAAATATAGCGACAAGAAACATGTAACAGATATATTTGTAATTACAAAACATGATTGAAAAAAGTGTCCATGGAGTTTCTTGCACATTCTTCTTCATAGAGAACTACGCTTTGGAATGTGCAATTAGCATCATTTTTTCTGACTGATTGACTTCTTGACATTTCAAAAGTGCCTGTTAATGGTTTATTTGAAATAAAATGCTTTGACTTTGACTTTAATTTTGAATAATATAAAAAAAAATATTGCAAAAACAATGTCACAAAAGAGGAAAAAAGTATCAATACAAAGATTAAAAATTAACCAATGATGGAGCAGTAAGATAACAGAAATCAGAAACGTTTATTTCAAATAGACCAATTACAGGCACTTTTGAATTGTCAAAATGTCGGTCAGTAAAAAAAAAGTGAAGATAAATTGCACGTTTCAAAGCGTAGATCTCTATGGAGAAGAACGTGCAAGAAACTCCATGGACACACTTTTAAATCTTATTATGTGTTACATAAATCTTGGTTACCTATTTTTTGTTGCTTCTAATATGTGAGCACAATGTAGATAAGTAATAATAATTAAAAAAAAAACTAATTGAAAAATAGAAATTGAATTAAGCCACTGGCAGCTAAGAGATGACCAGTCTCAACTGACGGCACCCGTTCACGAGCATGACGCGTGCACCAGCCCCACTCAGCTCAACTATTTTGAAGGGAACTGAATGACCCAATATCACGTGCTACCATCAGCGAGACATTTGAGTGAGCATGATAAACTCTCATCTGCTCCGATTCTCGTAATGTCAAACAAGTTGTAACCTAATAAAAATGCTCCATGGTACTTCACATTAACGAAACTTGAAAAAAAAGTGCTTCTACATTATACAATGCTGTTGACAATACGATAATGCAGGGAAGCCACATGTACAGAAGTAGTCATTGCCAAACAAGCGTGTCTTCAACGTAGTCTTCAACCTTGTAATACTCTTTCTTGGCAAGGACCCGCTTAATGTGGATTTTGAACTTTCCCTTGCTAAGTTCTGTAATCGACTTTTGCAACTTGTTATGAAAGCATATGCGGTCAATAAAGAATGATTTGCTGATCTTAGCTCACCTGCATTTGGTCTGGTTTGTCAACAGGGCGATGTCCCCAATGCGGGCTGACGTTCCCCCGCTACGAGCAGCTGCGGCGCCACCTGACGTGCGCGCACGGCGCGTCGCCGCCGGCTGGCTCCGCGCGCCTGCCGCACGCCTGCGCGCAGTGCGGCAAGCGCTTCTCGCACGCACACTCTCTCACGCGCCACATGCACAACCACGCCAAGCAGCTCTACCGCTGCGTCGTGTGCAAGGTGAGTACACTTGACACAAGCAAAATACTGACACTAACTAGACACTGACTCTCACAGGACACTGACAGGCACAAGAAACTGACACTCACGAGACATTGTCACTCACCAGACACAGACACTCGCAAGTCACTGACATTCGTAAGACACTGACACTCGCAAGACATTGACACCTGCAAGACACTGACAGTCACAAGACACTGACACGTACGAAACACTGTCACTCACTAGACACAGACACTCGCAAGACACTGATACTCGCAAGACACTGACACTCGCAAGACACCGACAATCGCAAGACACTGACACTCGCAAGACACTGACACCTACAAGACACTGACACCTACAAGACACTGACAGTCACAAGACACTGACACGTACGAGACACTGTCACTCACTAGACACAGACACTCGCAAGACACTGACACTCGCAAGACACTGACACTCGCAAGATACTGACACTCGCAAGACACCGACAATCGCAAGACACTGACACTCGCAAGATACTGACACTCGCAAGACACCGACAATCGCAAGACACTGACACTCGCAAGACACTGACACCTACAAGACACTGACACCTACAAGACACTGACAGTCACAAGACACTGACACGTACGAGACACTGTCACTCACTAGACACAGACACTCGCAAGACACTGACACTCGCAAGACACTGACACCTACAAGACACTGACAGTCACAAGACACTGACACGTACGAGACACTGTCACTCACTAGACACAGACACTCGCAAGACACTGACACTCGCAAGACACTGACACTCGCAAGATACTGACACTCGCAAGACACCGACAATCGCAAGACACTGACACTCGCAAGACACTGACACCTACAAGACATTGACAGTCACAAGACACTGACACGTACGAAACACTGTCACTCACTAGACACCGACAATCGCAAGACACTGACATTCGTAAGACACTGACACTCGCAAGACATTGACACCTACAAGACACTGACAGTCACAAGACACTGACACGTACGAAACACTGTCACTCACTAGACACCGACAATCGCAAGACACTGACATTCGTAAGACACTGACACTCGCAAAACATTGACACCTACAAGACATTGACAGTCACAAGACACTGACACGTACGAAACACTGTCACTCACTAGACACCGACAATCGCAAGACACTGACATTCGTAAGACACTGACACTCGCAAGACATTGACACCTACAAGACACTGACAGTCACAAGACACTGACACGTACGAAACACTGTCACTCACTAGACACCGACAATCGCAAGACACTGACATTCGTAAGACACTGACACTCGCAAGACATTGACACCTACAAGACACTGACAGTCACAAGACACTGACACGTACGAAACACTGTCACTCACTAGACACCGACAATCGCAAGATACTGACATTCGTAAGACACTGACACTCGCAAGACATTGACACCTACAAGACACTGACAGTCACAAGACACTGACACGTACGAAACACTGTCACTCACTAGACACAGACACTCGCAAGACACTGACACTCGCAAGACACTGACACTCGCAAGACACCGACAATCGCAAGACACTGACACTCGCAAGACACTGACACTCGCAAGACACCGACAATCGCAAGACACTGACACTCGCAAGACACTGACACCTACAAGACACTGACACCTACAAGACACTGACAGTCACAAGACACTGACACGTACGAAACACTGTCACTCACTAAACACCGACAATCGCAAGACACTGACATTCGTAAGACACTGACACTCGCAAGACATTGACACCTACAAGACACTGACAGTCACAAGACACTGACACGTACGAAACACTGTCACTCACTAGACACCGACAATCGCAAGACACTGACACTCGCAAGACACTGACACCTACAAGACACTGACACCTACAAGACACTGACAGTCACAAGACACTGACACGTACGAGACACTGTCACTCACTAGACACAGACACTCGCAAGACACTGACACTCGCAAGACACTGACACTCGCAAGATACTGACACTCGCAAGATACTGACACTCGCAAGACACCGACAATCGCAAGACACTGACACTCGCAAGACACTGACACCTACAAGACATTGACAGTCACAAGACACTGACACGTACGAAATACTGTCACTCACTAGACACCGACAATCGCAAGACACTGACATTCGTAAGACACTGACACCTACAAGACACTGACACCTACAAGACACTGACAGTCACAAGACACTGACACGTACGAGACACTGTCACTCACTAGACACAGACACTCGCAAGACACTGACACTCGCAAGACACTGACACTCGCAAGATACTGACACTCGCAAGACACCGACAATCGCAAGACACTGACACTCGCAAGATACTGACACTCGCAAGACACCGACAATCGCAAGACACTGACACTCGCAAGACACTGACACCTACAAGACACTGACACCTACAAGACACTGACACTCGCAAGACACTGACACCTACAAGACATTGACAGTCACAAGACACTGACACGTACGAAATACTGTCACTCACTAGACACCGACAATCGCAAGACACTGACATTCGTAAGACACTGACACTCGCAAGACATTGACACCTACAAGACACTGACAGTCACAAGACACTGACACGTACGAAACACTGTCACTCACTAGACACCGACAATCGCAAGACACTGACATTCGTAAGACACTGACACTCGCAAGACATTGACACCTACAAGACACTGACAGTCACAAGACACTGACACGTACGAAATACTGTCACTCACTAGACACCGACAATCGCAAGACACTGACACTCGCAAGACACTGACACCTACAAGACACTGACACCTACAAGACACTGACAGTCACAAGACACTGACACGTACGAGACACTGTCACTCACTAGACACAGACACTCGCAAGACACTGACACTCGCAAGACACTGACACTCGCAAGATACTGACACTCGCAAGACACCGACAATCGCAAGACACTGACACTCGCAAGACACTGACACCTACAAGACATTGACAGTCACAAGACACTGACACGTACGAAATACTGTCACTCACTAGACACCGACAATCGCAAGACACTGACATTCGTAAGACACTGACACTCGCAAGACATTGACACCTACAAGACACTGACAGTCACAAGACACTGACACGTACGAAACACTGTCACTCACTAGACACCGACAATCGCAAGACACTGACATTCGTAAGACACTGACACTCGCAAGACATTGACACCTACAAGACACTGATAGTCACAAGACACTGACACGTACGAAACACTGTCACTCACTAGACACCGACAATCGCAAGACACTGACATTCGTAAGACACTGACACTCGCAAGACATTGACACCTACAAGACACTGACAGTCACAAGACACTGACACGTACGAAACACTGTCACTCACTAGACACCGACAATCGCAAGACACTGACATTCGTAAGACACTGACACTCGCAAGACATTGACACCTACAAGACACTGACAGTCACAAGACACTGACACGTACGAAACACTGTCACTCACTAGACACCGACAATCGCAAGACACTGACATTCGTAAGACACTGACACTCGCAAGACATTGACACCTACAAGACACTGACAGTCACAAGACACTGACACGTACGAAACACTGTCACTCACTAGACACCGACAATCGCAAGACACTGACATTCGTAAGACACTGACACTCGCAAGACATTGACACCTACAAGACACTGACAGTCACAAGACACTGACACGTACGAAACACTGTCACTCACTAGACACCGACAATCGCAAGACACTGACACTCGCAAGACACTGACACTCGCAAGACACTGACACTTACAAGACAATGATACCGGCTTGACTTTAGTTCAGTGTAACAGGAGTTGGGTCAAAGCTGGTAGGGCTTGTGTCCCCGATTGTAAAAACAATCAGGGCCTCAAGTCTGCTATGACAATAGTGTCAGAATGGTCTATCATTGATTTCATACTTGTTTATTTTGACAAATTTGGTAACCTTTCTAATGTAATGGCGTCATTATGACTTCTCATTATGACTATCACAGTTACTGTGATTAAACTAATTAGTTTAAAAAAAGTTTCTTTACGAAAGTTGTTTGTAAATATGAATATAATCACGTGTTCAAGTATCGGTCACTAATTAACAGTCACCCTATATATTAATATAAAGTAACGAAAGAGTTTCAGAACGAAAGTCTTTCTTTCCTTTCTCACAATATCCTTTCTCTTTCCAGGCGTCATTTGCCCGAGCAGATCAGCTCGCGCAGCATCTGAACAGTCATCTCGCGAACTACAAACGTCTCAAGCCGTGAGCCAGAGCGATCACTATCCGGGCGCGTGCAAGCACAGATTATAGCGACACAATTATTATATTATATTAATATACACTAACATTTAGACTGACTTTTATTTGCTTGTCTGTAATCAAATCTTTCTTTGACTGGCCTGTTGGTCTTGTGGTTAGTGGCCCTGACTGCTATGCCGGAGGTCGTAGGTCAGATTCCCACCCAGGACAAATGTTTGTGTGATGAGCACGATCATTTGTTCTGTGTCTGGGTGTAATTTATCTATAATATGTATGTATTTAGAAATGTGTATGTTTATCAGTTGTCTAGTACTAATAATGGGTACGTATCAAAATTCCGAATTGTAAAAGACCGAATTTTAAAATACCGATGGACGAATCTCCAAAAATTGAAACGCCGAATGGTTGTTTGGTCGAAAGTTTAAAAACCAGAAGTTTAAAGTCCCGAAATGGTCACCGTTTCCGAGAAAAACGATTTTTTGTAAACCTAACCTCAAAACGGAGCCCGGAAATCGGGATTAGAATCCCAGCGGCTGGGGCGCGAGGGCCATTGCCTCGCGCTTGCAGCCGCCTCCTTTGCTAGCATTACTGCTTCGCAGAAGGAGGCGACTGCCTGCCACTCCTCCTTATTGGCGTGTCAAACTTTTGACTGATAAAACCCACCCCTATATTCCTTCTTTCCCTTGCGTTCCAGGATCCCGGGTTTTACCACCACGAACCTGATATCTTTCTCTAGCTTCCAGTTTGGTAGCATCGTTAATGGCCTACAAGTAGATGTAGTATACACAGATTTCTGCAAAGCTTTTGACAAGATGGATCATAAAATTTTGCTAGGTAAGATTGCTTTCAACGGGATCCGTGGTAACTTACTCCGTTGGTATGCTTCATACTTATCAAACCACTGTCAAAAGATGGTAATCAACGGGTACAAATCAAACACCACCGAAGTAACATCTGGTGTTCCCCAAGGCTCGATTCTTGGGCCACAGTTATTTAACATTTTTGTTAACTATATAGGCAGTTGCTTTCATAATACAAAGTTTTTAATGTACGGGGATGATCTCAAGATCTACAAATCCGTCAGGAATATCAAGGGCTGTCTTCTTTTCCAGCAAGATCTGGACTAACTTACAGGTTACTGCCATAAAAACAAGCTAAAATTGAGCATACCTAAATGTAATTACCTCTCACCAAAAACAAAACGTGCTGCGACTGGACAGAGGCAGCCTGCATCTAGTGGCAGGATCCATCACCGGACACTGCTCCCTGAACAAACACTTCTTCACAATGAATATCACAGATAGCCCTCTGTGCAGAGGATGCATGGAGTCAGAAGAAACTGTCGCGCATGTTCTCCTCGAGTGTACAGCGGTCAGCGAGATAAGAACACGGACCTTGGGAGTACTGAATTCACTGATGGACGCCCTGAGCAAACTGAAGAGACTCATCTGTTTCTGGAATGAGGTGGGCTGGTTGGAGTAAAGGCCGCCATGGCCCACGCACAATGGTCCAATAAGGACTAAGTGTGGAAACTAGACCACAAAGATTTGTCATGCACCTCTCGCTAAATTAAGCTCAAACAGGATTTAGGTATTATACTCGACTCCAAGCTCTGCCTTGATTCACATATTAATAAGATTGTAAGTAAACCCTACCAAATGTATGGATTCATTATGCGGTCAACTCTGGACTTCAAAAGAACCTCATCATACCTAAGCTTGTACAAAGCACTTGTTAATTCACAATTAGAGTATGCAATGCCGGTATGGAACCCCTTCTATATAAAATATATCGGTCGAAAAAGTACAATCTAAATTTTTTAACCGACTTCAAAAAAAAGGAGGAGGTTATCAATTCGGTTGTATGTTTTTTAATCATTATTTTTTCTTTTTTTTATGTTTGTTAACTCAGAACTCCGTCGTTTATGGACTGATTTGATTTTTTTTTCTCTTTATTCCTATAATAATACTTTCAGATTGGTCCCATTTTTTTCAAAATCCAGTTCTGATGATGGGATCCATGAGGAATCGAGGGAACTTCTCAAATATTATAGGCAACCATATAGTGATTTTAGTATTTTCATCGAGAATTTAAGCATTTACAGTAAAAAAAAAGCATTTGATGATGTGGAACTGATGAAGAAGACCAGAAATAGTCAACGAAACTTCATACTCACATAGATATACAATGAAGATAGTTGAACGACTACGACAAAACAAATAAATTAATGGTTCTGAATAGTTACGTTGAAAATGGTATCATCGAAGTGATCTGATGATGATGACGGAGCTGGAAGGTAGGTATTGGAACTCGGTAATTAATCAATGTAACCTAGCCGTGTTTGGACTTATTAGAATTTTCATGAGATGCACTTTGGTTATAAGGTACTGTCGAACTGATCTGACGATGGAGCCAGAAGGTAGGCACGGGAACTCCGTAATTAATCAATGTAACCTAGCCGTGTTTGGACTTATTAGAATTTTCATGAGATGCACTTTGGCTATAAGGTACTATCGAACTGATCTGACGATGGAGCCAGAAGATGGAAGGTAGACAAAGGAACTTCATAATAAAAAAATGTAACCTAGCAGTGTTTGGGTTATTTTGAATTGTCATGAGAAATAGGCACTCTGTTTATAAGTGCATCGCAACTAAAAATACTGAAATAAAAACTTTTCGGAAGTCGGTGTTAAATAAGAAACAATCAATACCGAGAAACACCGACTTCTGAAATTAAAGTTATTTTGATCCTTTTAGTGTTTTTTTTTTTTTTTGTAAACGTTTACACGTGCATTGCATTATAGATGCCACAGATCCTACCTACCGTACGCGTTACTCAGTAAGTACAAACTCTTAACCATTAGCTCCCGTAGATAATACCTTGAAGCCACCCTATATAAAATAGTCAGAAATAAATTTAACTGTACATATTTAAACAACATGATCTGTTACACTGAACCCAGGACCTTCCACCGGCGGCAGGTGCATGCAGGCATACTTTGCAACACACGCATACTGCACAAATTCTGGCAAGCGGTCACCTGTCCTCCGACGTATAGTTGACTTTTACAATAAAGATTTTAATAATATTGATATTTTCAACTGTGCTATGAGTAAATTCAAATAATGTTCAACCCTATAATTTAATCTATGCTCTTAATAAACTAGTGCGCTTGACCATCAATGATTGCATCTCCGCTTACCATCAGGTGGGATCGCAGTCAAGCACTGGTCATTAAAAAAAAATACCCCCCTAGCCAAGTTACGATCGTTTCGTTTGCGTCGAATGCCTTGAGTAGGCCACGCCTCCGATTCCTTTGTCGTGACCTCGTGACTGAGCGTTGAAATGACGTCAGAACAAAGGAATCGGAGGCGTGGCCTACTCGAGGCGTTCAACGAAACGATCGTAACTTGGCTAGGGGGGCTTGTGTGTTCTCCTTGAGAATTTGTTTCTAATCTTAATTCTTCTTTTACCATCTCTATTATATTACTAACTGCATGTACTGTTACTAAAACCTCTAGCGATTATAATAGTTTTTATACATTTTGTTTACCCGTGGGCAACGTTATGGGTTGCATTATTGCCAAAAATAATTTGACTGTTAGTTGCTCCTGTTTTATTTTTAGTTTTCTCCTGGTCATGTAAAGAGGAGAGATGAAACACATGTTACTAAAAGAGTTATGAGTATACATGTGGATGGGTGGAGAGGGAGAGGGAGGCCAGAGAAAAGATGGATGGATTGTGTGAACAGTGATATAAAAGAAAAGGAAGTTAGTGATAGTATGACGGTTGACAGGATAGAATGGAAGAAAAAAACGTGTTGCGCCGACCCCAAATAAGATGGGACAAGGGTAAGAAGATGATGATGAGTTGCTCCTATTTTATAAAATAAAATTAAAAAAACTTGGAGCGCGCGTGGAATACTACGTGCCGTCGACGGATTCCCAAACTACATTAAATCACTAGGGACGCGGAGCTCAACTCATTGTTGAGTTAAGCTCGCCTTTGTACATAAACTGTATTATCTACGTGTACTATGTATGTTTTTGTGTACAATAAAGAATTAAGAACAGAATGACTTGCTTTAAATGAGGGTTGTATGACACAACAGAGCACGGGCGCAGCCATAGGGGGGTTTTGGGGTTCAAACCCCCTGCTAAATATTCAAAATTTAATTATATGACTAACTTCGGCCAGTTAGTTTGCCTCTTGTATTTGACGGATATCGTTTCAAGGGAATTTGCTTTCGTGATAAAAAAAAGTACAAAAGTCAAAAAGCTATTATTTTATTGGTAATAAATGCAGAACAAAAGATGATATATATAATAAATTGGCATGTAAATATTTGAACATAAAATGCTTAAAATAAAAAAATAAAAAAATATATTAAAGTAAACATTACACGTACAAAAAAATTGAATTACAATTTTTACCGGGCCATTCAAGTATAACGTAAGCAGATTTTTTGCAAATATTGACTCCCCCCTCCCCCTAGTCAGCAAAAGTAAGCAATACTCTCACCCCCCCCCATGCTTACGTAAACATTGGTACGTGCATTTGTCAATGTGTTAGTTAGGTTATTAATTTATGAGCAGTAGTAAGTCTAGAAAAAAGGAATACTTGAAATAAAGGAAAAAAAAACAGTTAATTTAAAATTTTGACATTATTAATTTACGTTAACAGTTTTCAGTCCATGACACTAAGTCTTCAATGACATTAGATGTATGCTGCTAAATGATGTCTGTCTGCTCACTTTCTTGTGATTTTGAAACATCGAAATTGTTTTCTTAAAAAACTAAAAAAAAATTGCACTGCTGACGTAATCACCAGCTAGACGCCCCCATCCCCCATGTCATCAAAAATAAGCAAAGCAAAACCTCCCCCCCCACCCCCCTGTAGTGCTTACGTAATATTTGAATGGTCCCTAAGTTGCAACATAAAAATGCAGACGGTCCTGCATCAGCAAGAACCAAAACGAGTTCCAACACTTTCCTGGAACCCTAACACGAGTTCTTATAGCGATTCATTTGACGACATAAACTGAATTGTTAGGGGGATGGAGCTATATAGGGTGTATAGCTCCATCCCTTTTTCTCGTTAGAATGACTGACATTTGACACGTCATAGTAAGTGACCTGCCCCCCTAGCCAACTTACAATCGTTTCGTTCGCGCCGAACGCCTCGAGTAGGCCACGCCTCCGATTCCTTTGTTCTGACCAGGTAACCGATAGTTGAGATGACGTCAGAACAAAGGAATCGGAGGCGTGGCCTACTCGAGGCGCTCGGCACGAACGAAACGATTGTGACTTAGTTGGCTTGGCCTGATGCGGTACAGCTTTGGAGATCGGTGGTATTTATCGCTTAGTTTTGTTTATTTATGGTGTACTTTCCTACCAAACGATGACAATGCCAACATTCCGTGCTAGAAATGGCCTCTAGTTTTCTTGCTACCTGGCCTGATGGATCCCTAGGTAACTGCCAAGTTCCTGTTCGATTATGCTCTTGCCAGTAGAAGAAGTCTTTCGTCACGGCCAACGAATTTGAAAGAGACATATAAATTGTAGAAGAAAAAACTGTTGTTCGGTTCTGTCCAAGAAGATTGGTACTTTCAATAATCATAGGAGTTCCAATATCGCGGAACTCGATCCAGTACAATTTTTGTGCCTCTTGGTCGATTGTCAAGCCTAGTCTGAAAAGACTTCTATCGCGTATTAAAACTTCTCTGTGAGATCCATCAAACCGAATCCTCTCAATCTCTGTGCCTGTGATCCAGTAAAGATACCTGTAATTTGTAAATAACTATATAAATATTCACAAAATATACCCACATAGGTTGGCAAACCTAGCGCAGAACATAAAAAAAGATACGTCGTGGCCAAATTTTAGAACAGCCCCCCTAGCCAAGTTACAATATATTAGAACTCAATGAAACGAGATTTAAATCTTGTATTAAACGCACACTATGCAGGCAAGCATATTATAAGTTGGAGCATTATATTCAGGATAAAAATGCTTGGCTCAATGCTGGTCCAGCTCCACTACCACCGGGGTGTACAAATTGATTAGTATGGAAATTATTTTTCAATGTTTTTTTTTTTTTTGAAATTATAAAAATAAGTATTGTATTATATGTATAGAAGCATTTTTTTTGCACAGTTTATAAATGTGAGTACCAGGAGCTTTTTATAGTTTTTATGTTGCTACTGGACTTGTTTGACATAAATGAGCATGGCAGTTGAGAGTTTGTCATGCTCACTCAAATGTCTCACTGATGGTGGCACGGGTGTTGGATCATTCGGTTCCCTTCAAAATGGTTGAGCTGAGTGGTGCTAATATTAGCGTTATGTCCGTGAACGGGCGTTGTCAGTTGAGGTTGGTCATCTCTTAGCTGCCAGTTGCTATTTTAATATCTATATTTAGTTTTTATTTTTATTTACATTGTTCTCACATGATAGCGACAAGAAACATGTAACAGAGATATTTATAATTACAAAACATGATTGAAAAGAGTGTCCATGGAGTTTCTTGCACATTCTTCTCCATAGAGATCTACGCTTTGGAATGTGCAATTAGCATCATTTATTTTTATGTTTCTGACTGACTGACTTCTTGACATTTCAAAAGTGCCTGTAAATGGTTTATTTGGAATAAATGCTATTTTGTTTTTTTTTTTTATTTTGATTTTTGACAACTGTTTCGTTCGCGCCGAACGCCTCGAGTAGGCCACGCCTCCGATAAAAAGCTTTTGACTTTGACATGACTTTAACTTTGTTGAAAGAATGGAGGCCTTTGCCTCGCAGTGTGACAATACGAGCTAGTTATAATAACAAATATTAGGAACGTACCCTCCATTGCTGTCCACGGCGATATCGTCGCAGTAATTTCGTAATGTAACTACGACTTTCCCGTCTCGTGCTTTTTTAGAAGCTGCAGGATTCAAAGAAAACGATGTTATAATACGAGCCTCCCTCAAGAATAATAATTCTGTGATAGGGTCGTACTCGATTGACGAAATGTTGAATCTATCTGTTAACCTCGTAAATAAATGTTCTATTTCATTGGTTGATATGTCATAACTGGATATTGATGCATCCGGGTCTATATGATCACAAATAAGCACCCTGTTTTTAACTGGATCGTAAGCAATTGAATAGATCTCAGTAGCCTCCGGAATCTCCTTTTTGTGCGTAAGTGTTCCGTTGTCATAAAACTCTAATGTTTTGTCTCCGGCCACGACGATGTCTGAAAAATAAAAAAAAAGTAAATTTGTGAATTAAACTTTCCTTTTAACCGACTTCTAAAAAAGGAGGAGGTTCTCAATTCGGATGTTTGTATTTTTTTTAAATGTTTGTTCGCGCATAACTTCGTCGCTTGCCAACCAAATCGAAAAATTCTTTTTTTATTGGAAAGGGTATATTTCCCAAATGGTCCCATAGTCACCAAGTCGGGATCTGATGATGGAATCTTGGTGAAATCGAGGAAACTCCTCAAATATTATAGCCAACTGTATTGTGATTTTGGTATTTTTATCGAGAACTTAAGCATTTACAGTCAAAAAGCAACATTTGATGAAGTGGAACTGATGAAGAAGACCAGAAATGGTCCTCGGAACTTCATACTCTAATAGATATCACTATGGAGATAGTTAAGCGACTATGATAATACAAATAAATTAATGGCTGAATAGTGTTGAAAATGGTATCATCAAAGTGATCTGATGATGATGATGGAGCCGGAAGGTAGGCACTGGAATTCCGTAATAAATCAATGTAGCCTAGCTGTGTTTGGACTTATCAGAATTGTAATGAGATGCACTTTAGATATAAGGTACTATAGAAGTGATCTGATGATGGAGCCGGAAGGTGAAAGGTAGACTGAGGAACTTCATAATAAAACAATGTAACCTAGCAGTGTTTGGGTTCATTGGAATTATCATGAGAAATGGGCACCCTGTTTATAAGTGTATCGCAACTAAAAAGTTTTTTTTTGTGAAGTCGGTTATATTTTTTGTAAAAAGTTTTTTATTTTTTACAATTTGACATTTCTTTGAAATAAGTTTAAGTCAGACACTATTGAACGCGCTAAATCGTTGCCTGTTTTTAAAAGACTCGTTAGAGAACATTACCTGTCGCTGTGAGTATCGATAGTCGTGATTCATATTTCTGTCTTTAGTTTTCAATAATTATGTATTTATATATGTATCTATTATATAGCATATGTATATATCCGTGTATCTATTATAACATAATTTGTTTAATTCTGGTTTTGTGACACCAATGACAGCCCCATTTCTTGTCCAGGCATTTACTGTCCATTCCAGGTTGCCTGGAAGAGATCGCGGAATGCGATAAGGCCGCCCATTGTATGTACATATGTGTTTTAGTTTCCTTTTATGTTTGTATTGGTGTACAATAAAGCATATAATAAATAATAATAAATAAATAAGTTTCTCATATGCAGCAGTGGTGGCCGAGTGGTAACGGCCCCGACTTACGAGTTGTAGGTCGCGGGTTTAAACCCAGCCAGTCGCATTACTTTGTGTAATTTATTTCATCACCACTGCTCTAAAGACGGTGAAGGAAAACATCGTGAGTAAACCGGCATGTCCTAGAACCAAAAATTCGAAGACATGTGACATCCACCAACCCGCACTGGGCCTGCGTAGTGGATTATGGCCCATTCCCTCTCCTAGAGAGGAGGTCTGAGTCCCAACATTGGGAACATTATAAGGCCGACTATAAGTTTCTCATGAGGGTTTACTTTGTAATGTATTACAGTTATAGAAATTATATTTAATATTTTCTTTTATTATTGAGAATGAGAGGACTGTGTGGATTGTTTGGCCGTATTTAGTAGTAAATTAACTAATAAGTTAATTCACAATAAAAAAAAAAACTGGGCTAGTGCGAGTCGGAGTCGCGCTCTGTGGCTTCCGTACAAACTTACCTTTGAAAACAGTTCAATTCCCTGATTGAGTAACGAAGATTATTGCGAATCGCAAAAAAAGTTTTTTTTTTTGTGACGTAACTACAAATTTACAGTTTTTAGATTTTTTCTTATATTTATGCTATGAGACCTTGCTTCATGCAAAACTAGAAGTAACCCTATGAATTTTAATTTTCTTGAGAGTGTCAAAATATACGTTTTTTGCGACATAAATGGCCGTATCTTTCTTCAACTCAGAAATTCAATATTTTCACAGCTTCAAGGAACCGCAGACCTGAGTATATGGTTTTAATTTTAACTCGATACCTTCACGCGTTCCCGAGTTAAAGAGTCTTGACAGACAGACAGACGGACGGACAACAAAGTGATCCTATTAGGGTTCCATTTTTTCCTTTTGAGGTACGGAACCCTAAAAATAAATATATTAATAAGTGATACTTTATAAAGTAAATACTCATGTCAAAGTTAGCATAGCATAGCATCATCTTCCTGCTCTTATCCCGTGTTATTTGGGGTCGGCGCAACACGTTTTTTTCTTCCACTCTGCCCTTTCACTCGTCATGCTATCACTAACTTCCTTTTCTTTCATATCACTCTTCACACAATCCATCCATCTTTTCTTTGGTCTCCCTCTCCCTCTCCATCCATCCACATGTAAACTCATAACTCAAAGTTAGCATAGCATAGCAAACTTAATTAATGTCGAAATATATAAATTGCGGGCAAGTGCGAGTTCGACTCACATATGAAGCGTTTCATACCATGACAGGCCTGTTGGGATAGTAGTTAGTGGCCTTGACTGCTATGCCGGAGGTCGTGGGTTTTTTTTTTTTATTGGGTGGGAAAATCATCATATGACAAAACCCGCTCTTGGGCGGAGCGGGAGATAGTGTCAGACTTTTACTGACTAAAAACCCACTCCTGTTCCTTTGTTGCCTTCGTTCCAGAGCCCCGGATTTCGCTTTCACACTACCCGTGGCCCCAGTAGGCTTCGACCCTGCTGGGCCCCTACGATTTGCTGACATCTCTTTGAGGCGCGCGTGGAACAGTACGCGCCGTCGACGACTTGGGCTCGGTCTGATTACCGGACGATCGGACGGCGAGCCACCCATTGCTCGCCGTCCGCAAGCCCGCGCCTACGGTGGCCAGAAATCGGGATCGGAATCCCGTCGGCGGCAGTTGGAGCGTAAGGACCGTTGCCTCACGCGATCGGCCGCCTCCTTCGCTAGCATTACGGCTTCGCAGAAGGAGGCGACCGCCTGTCACTCCTCCTCGCTCCGGACCATGGCCTGTACCAAGGCCCGGGAGGTCGTGGGTTCGATTCCCACCCAGGACAAATGTTTGTGTGATGGGCACGGTCATTTGTTCTATGTCTGGGTGTAATTTACCTATAATATGTATGTATTTAGAAATATTTAAGTATGTTTATCAGTTGTCTAGTACCCATATCACAAGCTCTGCTTAGTTTGGGACTAGACGGCGTTGTGTGATAGTTGTGGAATATTATATTATTATTATACCATCCAGTAGCAATAAACGGCAAAAAATCACGTTCATGGGAGCTCCACTTAAATATTTATTTTATTGTTGTATTTGTTGTTATAGCGGTAACAAAAATACATCACGCTTTAACTATCACAGATAGATAGATAGATATTCTTTATTGTACACTAAAAATACAACTTACATTAAGAAATTAACATTAATAGGGTGTCACAATGGGCGGTCTTATCGCTAAAAGCGATTTTTTACAGACAACCTTTGGATGGATTTGACAGAGAAGGAGAAAAAAGATACGCAGGTAGTTCGTGGTGTACTATTTACATATATACAATACATAAACTAATAAATTGCATATAACACAAATAATATAATATATATAATTAAAGCTAAGTCTTCCTTTCAGAATCAGACCCTTGGCCCCAGTAGGCTTCGATCCTGCTGGGCCTCTACGTTTGCTGACATCTCCTTGAGGCGCACGTGGAACAGTACGTGCCGTCGATAACTTGGGCTCGGTCCGGACGGTTACCGGACGGTCGGACGGCGAGCCACCCATTGCTCGCCGTCCGCAAGCCCGCGCCTACGGTGGTCGGAAATCGGGATCGGAGTCCCGGCGGCGGTTCACTCACGCGATCGGCCGCCTCCTTTGCTAGCATTACTGCTTCGCAGAAGGAGGCGACCGCCTGCCTCTCCTCCTCGCTCCGGACCGTGGCCTGTACCAAGGCCCGGCGCGAGAGATCGCCACCGCCGATTGCCCCCAAGAGGACACGACGTTGTTCTGCCCAAGCGGGGCACACCTCTACTGTGTGCTCCACCGTGTCCTCCGGGCGGTCTACGCAATGGTGACACCCGGGCGTTTTTTCTGCACAGATCCGGTGTAGGAACCTCCCGAACTTACCATGTCCGGTGAGGATCTGCGTCATGCGGAAGGTAAGGACGCCGTGTTGCCTTTCCAGCCACGTAATTTTTATTATTAGTGTACAATAAAGAATATAGATCTATCTATATATTAATAGCAGTTAACGCAAATGGTTTATTTTTAACTGACTTCAAAAAAAAGGAGGAGGTTATCAGTTCGGTTTTTTTTTAGGTGGGAAAATCATCTAATGACAAATCGCGCTCTTGGGTGGAGTGGGAGATAGTGTCAGACTTTTACTGACTAAAAACCCACTCCTGTTCCTTCTTTGTCTTCATCCCGGGGCCCCGGGCTTCGCTTTCACACTACCCGTGGAGGTTATCAATTCGGTTGTATTTTTTTTTTCTTATCATCATTTTTTTTTATGTTTGTTACCTAAGAACTCCGTCGTTTATGGACCGATTTGCAATTTTTCTTTTCTCATATAGGATATGTTTTCCGATTGGTCCCATTTTTTTCAAAATCCTGTTCTGATGATGGGATCCATGAGGAATCGAGGGAAATTCTCAAATATTACAGGCAACTATCTAAGGTGTTAAAAAATTAACTTTAAGAATTTCGAAGGGACATTGTACTCCTCATTATGAACAACTTTTACTATGGGACCAAACCTGAAATAGTTAAAAAAAAATCAGCTGCTCCATACATTTTGACGAGTTATGCGAACATAAACGTAGAAACAGCTGATTTTGTTTTCGCCTTTTCAGGTTTGGTCCCATAGTAAAAGTTCATAATGAGGAGTACAATGTCCCCTCAAAATTCTTAAAGTTAATTTTTTAACACCTTATATAGTGATTTTGGTATTTTATCTAATGATAATGATAAATGATATTTATTTTGTAAGTAGGTTTAAAAAAAACACTTTTACACGTCAATTTTTTTTTCGCCATTTTAAACTAGATGAGGCCGGTGTTTCCTAGCTGACTACACTGAGAAAAAACACCGAAACAAACTCAGGGGTCAAAGTCTCTTTTAAAGTCCATACAGTTAATATGTAATGGTCAAATCACATGAGAACCATGCAGATATGTCTGAGATGGTCTTTTGAAGAAAGAACCATACAGATTATTATTTTTAGCTTACTTACCCCAAGAGAAAGGACTGGCCATCTCGAAACACAGCCATAATAACGTCAGTGCACGCTTTCTAAACATTTTGAGTTACGTTCGCTTCTAGTAAAATAGAAAAGTTAACTGTCTCCAATTCGCGGATATGCATTTATATATAGTTTTTACGCCCGGAATGGTTTGTTTATTATACCTACTGATAACCTAATAAGTATTTTGATAAGAACTCTTAATAAGATAATACAGGGTCAAAATAAAACTAATAAAAACATGTTGTTGATAATGGAATCATACCTTTTGATTTTGGAACAACAAAAAAAAATTGCGAGTTCAGGATATGAACAAAACTCCAGGCGTCGGGATCCCCGACCCAGGGGCGTCGACAACGTGGTTTTTTTTTTCGTTGGTAAAATCATCTTATGACATCCTCCGTGCTTGGGTGGAGCGTGAGATAGTGTCAGCCTTTTACTCACTAAAAACCCACTCTTGTTCCTTCGTTGCGTTTCGTACCGGGGCCGAGTCTTCCTTTCAGAATCAGACCCTTGGCCCCAGTAGGCTTCGACCCCGCTGGAGCCCTACGGTTTTGCTGACATCTCTTTGAGGCGCGCGTGGAACACTACGTGACATCGACGACTTGGGCTCGGTCCGGATGGTTACCAGACGGCCGGACGGCAAGCTACCCATTGCTCGCCGTCTGCAAACTGGTGCCTATGGTGGCTGGAAATCGGGGTCACTAGTATTACTGCTTCGCAGAAGGAGGTGACCGTCTGCCACTCCTCGTCACAAGATTTACTGCCAACTTATCGGCCAACCGGTCGTGCGACTAACACGTGCAACGTCGTTGTCTCTGAACACGTGAAGGGGAGAGTGGGGGAGACACGGACAGTAAGTTTTAGGGTTTCTTTATCAGCAAATATCTTATTAAAAAATTCGTTAGACTGCTATTGGTTTAAAATTAATATTTAATTTTAGGTAAGTACGTACAACCACAGGTTCAATTGAAAACCAGCGTCAGGCACTAGTTGCCTGGCATTTATGCTGAACTGGACCTATTTTGGTGCAGCCGTAAGGCACACAACTATATAATAATAATATTCCACAACTATCACACAACGCCGTCTAGTCCCAAGCTAAGCAGAGCTTGTTTTATGAGTACTAGACAACTGATAAACATACTTATATATTTCTAAATACATACATATTATAGATAATGTACACCCAGACACAGAACAAATGATCGTGCTTATCTGCTAGCTGTCCTGGGTGGGAATCGACCCCACTACCTCCGGCCTAGCAGTCAGGGCCACTAACCACCAGACCAACAGGTCAGTCAATATTTTTTGCTACTGTTTGTTTTTTTTTTTCTTTCTGTTTCGTGTTACCTAATATTATGTTTGTGCCTTGTGCTGTACCAAATAAATTCTTTCTTTCTTTCTTTTCTTTCTTTCTTAGGTTTATTTTTCGGCTCGGTTTTAACAATTTATGATTTTTGTGCCAATTCTTAGTTAGGTATTATTATTAATTTAATCTAGTCTGATTTCGGATATCTAGTGTACTTTTACCTCATTCTTTCGTTCGAAAAAATGGGCCAAATATCGTGGTATTGGTATAAATGTTAAAAATATTTTCTTGTTTAATTCTTAATTCTTTATTGTACACAGAAACATAACATAAAATATTGAGATACAGACAGTTCACGTACAAAGGCGAGCTTAACTCCTTAACCTAACTTATTTTATAATATTATTTAAAGTTATAATTCTGGATGCATTTTGGATAGTTCAGTTTAAATTACCTTATTAAATACCAAGTTTTAACGATACTTCTTCTGTTTGAAATATTGTCTACGCAAGTTGTGGATGCGGCAGCAGGCGCACTTGATATCGCTCACCTAGCGATATATTTGTTTGACATGAATGAGCATGGCAGTTGAGAGTTTGTCATGCTCACTCAAATGTCTCACTGATGGTGGCGCGTGTGTTGGATCATTCGGTTCCCCTCAAAATAGTTGAGCTAAGTGGTGGTGGTGTATTCGCGTCATGTTTGTGAACGGGCGCTGTCAGTTGAGACTGGTCATCTCTCAGCTGCCAGTTGCTATTTTAATATCTATATTTAGTTTTTACTTTATTTGCATTGTTCTCACATGATAGCGACAAGAAACATGTAACAGATATATTTGTAATTACAAAACATGATTGAAAAGAGTGTCCATGGAGTTTCTTGCACATTCTTCTCCATAGAGATCTACGCTTTGGAATGTGCAATTAGCATCATTTTTTCTGACTCACTGACTTCTTGACATTTCAAAAGTGCATGTAAATGGTTTATTTGAAATAAAATGCAAAATAAATAAATAAAAAAAATATATATTGGCACATCTACTTTTTTCATATTTTACTGATACAAGGGTTAAAGATTGTACAAATATTTAAAACGAAGTTTTGAGTTCATTTTACATTTTATATCAGAAATTGTGATGTTGGCTACTAGTGCCAATAGACCATGATAGATATTCAAAGATATAAATTATCCAATTTGAAACACTTTTGCCGTTAAAACTTAATTTCGCATTTATTGTAGATGTGCCAATATTTTACTAGGTGAGCAATATGTGGACACGGCAGTAGCCGCACTTATTATGTGGACCTTCTTTTATGAATATTCCGATATTTAAAATATATGTCAAATGTAAAATAAAAGACATTGAAGTAAAAAATACCTGAAAAATACAAGAAATTGTATTTTATTATTGTAATATAGTTCAAATATCTATTGTTTATTTATTGCATCAATACACACCTACTGTAATCTTCTTCAACCCCAACTTAAAGAAAGAAAAAAGATAGAAAAAGAAAGAAAAAGAAAGAAAAAAAGAAAGAAAGAAAGAAAGAAAGAAAGAAAGAAAGAAAGAAAGAAAGAAAGAAAGAAAGAAAGAAAGAAAGAAATATCATCAAAGCAAATTTTTAAATAGTATGAGTATGATTTTAAATTTTTTCTAAGTGTTCGCAATTACCCGTCTCTCCCGTAGGTATTCGTACTATCAGCAAAATTGACGCGTGATAAATATTTTATGATGGTCGTCACCGCCGATCTCCTTCACGAGGACCCGATGATGCTTCACCTAAGCGCTTCGCACCTCCACCGTATGCTCCACCGTGTCATCGGTCGGCCACACAATAATAACAACACCCTGGTCTTTCTTCTGCCTGAATCTGAACCTAAAGAATTTACCGGAACACTGGTTAGGACCCTGCTACTTGTGGAAGGTGAGGACACCATTGCACCTCTCCAGCTATTTCTCAAAGAAGGGACTTAGGTACTGCCGCGATATTGGTGTGCCCAAATTAATTTACTTATTTTATTTTATCAAATTTTAATTCTGAATAAATATGTATTATTATTCCATTTATTTATTTTTTATACATATGGTTTACATTTTTAAATATATCCTTTTTTTTTCTTTTAATTCTTGATAGGTTCGCTCTTGACCGCGATCTCACCTGATGAAAAGCGACGATGCGGTCGACGATGGAACGCGCTTACCTAGAAGTAACCTATTCACTCTTGACTTAAAGATTCCCGGGTTGTAGCCATCAGGAAACACAGATTCCGGCAAGGAATTCCACTTCTATTAAAAAAAATAATATTAAAAAATATAAAAAATAGTTGTCCGCCGGTGTCGGGAACAGGGTCCAAGCTACCGGTGGTTAGGGCTCCAGAGGCAGGAATCTCCTCACAATGCGAGCCGTATCTAGGAGTACTGCCTTCTGTATCAGGCCCTTGATCCAACCACGCAACGACAGATTTGACAGACGATCATCGAAGCTTATTATTATTATTATTATGCGTCATCATCTTCCTGCCCTTTTTTCATGTTGCTTGGGGTCAGTGCATCATTTTATCTCCGACAAACTATTCCATTTGATAATTTGGATGGTAACTTAATTACCGATATATATATAGATAACACACATTTTGCAAAACATATTTTTTACTCACTAATCTTTCCGGTTATCAAAAGTCAGGCACCGTTTTGACCCAAAACAATTTTAGATTACTTTTTGCTTAGAAACACAAAATTTGAATAGTGATGCAATGGTACTTAATGATTATTAGCTCCACGCACGGTTATGCAATCCGACGCACACTCCCCGAAATGCAACCGGTAGAAAACCGACAGGCTAGCAACTCGGCGTCGGTGCTGAAGACTTTGAAACTTCAACTCGACGAGTGTATTACCAATGATTGCATTCGCTTGCTTTTCAATTGATTCAAGTTCATCACTCTGGTGTCTGGTGGATCCGTCCCAAAGATGAGAGCAGTACTCCATACACGATCAAATTTGCGCTTGATAAAGTTTGAGCAGCTGTTCCGACTGTATTGTCTGACCTTTACGAGGATTTCCAGCTTTTTTGAAACAAGTTGATCCTTTGCATCGATGTATGGCAAAAGTTGAGAGCAGTGATGGCCGAGTGGTACCGGCCCCGACTTACGAATTGTAGTTTGCGGGTTCAAACCCAGCTAGGCGTATTACTTTGTGTAATTTGTTTCATCACCACTGCTCTCAAAACGGTGAAGGAAAACATCGGGAGGAAACCGGCATGTCCTAGAACCAAAAAAAATTCGAAGACATGTGACATCCACCAACCCGCACTGGGCCCGCGTGGTGGATTACAGCCCATTCCCTCTCCTAGAGAGGAGGCCTGAGTCCAGTCAGAGGGAACATTATAAGGTCGACTATGCTATGCTATGAGAGAAGTTAATCATTAAAAAAATTCTGTGCCATATGCCGTCGCAAGGTCACCCACTGGAGCAAAACAAGTAGATAATATCAAGGTCCCCAGAAAGTCTATTGAAATCAAGTGCACTCCTTATTGAAAAAAAATTGTTCATATAATTGGTCAATGCCAATAATAATAATAATTGAACTCATTGGTTCATATAATTGGATTGACCTGTTGGTCTAGTGGTTAGTGGCCCTGACTGCTATGCCGGAGGTTGTGGGTTCAATTCCCACTCAGGACAAATGTTTGTGTGATGAGCATGATCATTTGTTCTGTGTGTGGGTGTAATTTATCTATAATATGTATGTATTTAGAAATATATAAGCATGTTTATCAGTTGTTTAGTACTCATAACACAAGCTCTGCTTAGCTTGAGACTAGACGGCGTTGTGTGATAGTTGTGGAATATTATTATTATTATTAATGCGAAAGGTACACTTAATATTGGTTCTAAATTAGAAACGAGTTCAGGACAGTCAATGTGGCCATTTGCAATACCCATCAGCATACTGGAAAAATAAAAACACTTAACTAATTAAAATTACATATACACAATAACTCCTACCTAAAATATGGAACAGCGTGTCCTCGTGGGGGCGATTGGCGGTAGCCATCTCTCGCGCCGGGCCTTGGTACATGGTCCGAAGCGAGGAGGAGTGGCAGGCTGTCGCCTCCGTCTGCGAAGCAGTAATGCTAGTAAAGGAGGAGGCCGCAAGCGTGAGGCAACGGTCCTCACTCTACAGCCGCCGCTGAGATTCCGATACCGGTTTCCAGCCACGGTAGGCGCGAGTTTGTGCACGGCGAGCAATAGGTCGCTCGCTGTCCGATCGTCTGGTAACCTGGTTGGGAACGAGCCCAAGACGTCGACGGCGCGTACTGTTCCACACGCGCCTCAAGGAGTTGTCAGCAAACCGTAGGAGACCAGCAGTGTTGAAGCCTACTGGGGCCAAGGATCTGTTTCTGAAAGGAAGGTTCGGCTCCGATACGAAAGGTAACAAAGGAACAGGTGTGGGTTTTTAGTCAGTAAAAGTCTGACACTATCTCCTGCTCTACCCAAGAGCAGGGGATGTCATTGGATGATTTTATCACCGAAAAAAAAAACTATGCTGACAGACATAGCAGTATTATTACATCGTTCACTGGATCGTTCGCTGATTAAGGTTCTAAAAAGGCGGACTGGAAATAGGTAGCGAAAAGGTTGCTAATGTCTTGCCCTGCATTCACCTAGGTCTCGCGGTAGAACATCTCATTAAAAAATGAGCGAGCCCTCCGCTTGCGTTTTACAAATGTCCAGAAAGATTTTGGATTTTTCTTCAATAGAAGCCTCAATAGCATAGCATAGTCGGCCTTATAATGTTCCCACTGTTGGGACTCAGGCCTCCTCTCTAATAGAGGGAATGGGCCGTAATCCACCACGTGGGCCCAGTGCGGGTTGGTGAATGTCACATGTCTTCGAATTTTTGGTTCTAGAACATGCCGGTTTCCTCACGATGTTTTCCTTCACCGTTTTGAGAGCAGTGGTGATGAAATAAATTACACAAAGTAACGCGCCTGGCTGGGTTTGAACCCGCGACCTACAACTTGTAAGTCGGGGCCGATACCACTCGGCCACCACTGCTCTCTAGTCTCAATGTTAGTCATATATTTGTCATAACAAGTTTTTTCCAACTCAATAACTCTGGTACGCAACAATGAAAAGGAATGATAATCAGAAAAATTATTGTATTGTTTTGTGATATTTGGTGTTCGAATACAATTTGTCTTGGTATGGTCATGTAAAGAGGAGAGATGAGGCGCATGTTACTAAAAGTGTTATGAGTATACATGGGGACGGGTGGAGAGGGAGAGGGAGGCCAAAGAAAAGATGGATGGATAGTTTGAACAGAGATATGAAAGAAAAGGAAGATAGTGATAGTATGACGGTTGACAGGATAGAATGGAAGAAAAAAACGTGTTGCGCCGACCCCAAATAAGATGGGACAAGGGCAAGAATATGATGATGCGGTAATCTGATAAAATTATGACAAATTTGGCCAAATGGGGCTTCCTCGACCCATCTCTAACACAGTGCCAGTGTGGAGCCGCTGCACAGGACATGCGTCATTTGCTATGCTGTCCATCCTGCACAACCACCTGCAGTTTTCAGGGTCTATACGAGGCCAATAACAGAGCCGTAGAGGTTGCCAAATACTGGTCAGAAAAAAATTAGTTAGAGTACATCGACACGAAAAGAAGAAGAAGAAGATTGTAAATGAAATGACGGTACGCAAATTACACGACTATTTATTAAGTATACAATAAATACATAGCAGTGGCGACGAGGATGGCTGAAAAATTGGACAACTAACAAGAATTTAGCGTACACTGTCTCAATTATCTAATAAAATTCGAAGTAAGTACACGACTGTCACAAATAACAAATTATGAACAGAAATTTAAATACAATCCAAACGACATTGAATCGCACACAGTTGATGAAATGCTGGAAGCAGAAATAGAGCAACGACATACGACAGAAGAATTCATACTTGTAACAGATTATAAAATACTAACTACTATACTCGACTCACACGAAACTTTCCTGGTGATGAGTACAATGAGGCTCTTTCATTATGCGCACTTCGTTTCTGGATTTGATTATACCATTGAATATAGAGCATCGAATGACCAAAGCAACGCAAATTATCTTCCAAGATTTCCTGTAGAAATTGTAGGGTGCTTTCCTAACATAAGTAATGTCAATGCAGATGTAAAATGTCAATGTAATGCAGAATGTCAAATTAAACTTAAATGTAGAAAATGTCAGTGAATGCTCAACGGGATGAATCTCAACAATAATGCAAGTTGTCCGACTCAAACCACGTCTAATTCAACACTATAAAAAAGAAATTAAAGTTATTTTGATCCTTTTAGTGTTTTTTTTAAGTGAAGTCGGTTATTCTTTTTTTGTAAAAAGTTTTTTATTTCACACTTTTTAGTTGCGTTACACTTATAAACATAGTGCCTATTTCTCATGATAATTCCAATGAACCCAAACACTGCTAGGTTACATTGTCTTATTATGAAGTTCCTGTGTCTACCTTCCACCTTCCGGCCCCATCGTTCAGATTAGTAATAATGTCAACTCTAATAAGCCCAAACACGGCTAGGTTACATTGATTAATTACGGAATTCCAGTGCCTACCTTCCGGCTCCATCATCATCATCAGATCACTTCGATGATACCATTTTCAACGTAACTATTCAGAACCATTCATTTATTTGTATTGTCATAGTCGCTTAACTATCTTCATTGTGATATCTATGCGAGTAAGAAGTTCTGTTGACTATTTCTGGTCTTCTTCATCAGTTCCACTTCATCAAATGTTACTTTTTGACTGTAAATACTTAAGTTCTCGATGAAAATACCAAAATCACTATATGGTTGCCTATAATATTTGAGAAGTTCCCTCGATTTCGCCAAGATTCCATCATCAGGTCCCAACTTGGTGACTATGGGACCATTTGGGAAGTATATCCTTTCCAACAAATAAAGAATTTTTCAAATCGGTTGGCAAGCAACGAAGCTATGCACGAACAAACATAAAAAAAAATACAAACATCCGAATTGAGAACCTCCTCCTTGTTTAGAAGTCGGTTAAAAATGTAAAATACATAAAATGCATAGAACAATGCAATATGTCAGTGTCAATGCACTGCCAAATGTAGGTCGCGTCCAAAGTGCAAGTATGTGAGCCTACTGGCTAACTTATTGTAATAAATATAATTTATAACCCATGTACGTACACTGTACAGAAACAGTAGCTAAGAATATAATTGACGTACGTTATGCATTTAAATTAAACCATATGAACACGATTGCCGTCGACAGTGTAAAAATCGCTGAAAAAACCCTTTGCAATGATGAATACAGTCGGCTAATAGAAACTTTAAATAAGGGTACTTCATTAAGAAGATACGACTACAATGACAACGAAATGACCATTCAAGATGGGTTTATACTAAAAGGAACCCGAGAAAATTTTGAGGTTAATTAATTTGCTTTTAATTGAACTACTATGAAATAGTGGTACTAAGAACAATAGTGAGAATTACTAGCTCAGTTGAAGGGGTTCAGAAGTTTTGATGTATCTAGGGTTTTGTTGAACCTTCACAGTTTGTAGGTGGAGCGGTGGTTGATTGATGGCTTTTGCGCTGTGTGTTGCAGTTTTGATTCCCGTAAGGAGCGGGCGTTTGTGTGGGCTACAGATGTTGGGAGCGGGCGTTTGTGTGGGCTACAGATGTTAGGAGCTGGCGTTTGTGTGGGCTACAGATGTTGGGAGCGGGCGTTTGTGTGGGCTACAGATGTTAGAAGCGGGCGTTTGTGTGGGCTACAGATGTTGGGAGCGGGCGTTTGTGTGGGCTACAGATGTTAGGAGCTGGCGTTTGTGTGGGCTACAGATGTTGGGAGCGGGCGTTTGTGTGGGCTACAGATGTTAGAAGCGGGCGTTTGTGTGGGCTACAGATGTTGGGAGCGGGCGTTTGTGTGGGCTGCAGATGTTAGGAGCAGCCGTTTGTGTGGGCTACAGATGTTAGTAGCGGGCGTTTGTGTGGGCTGCAGATGTTAGTAGCGGGCGTTTGTGTGGGCTACAGATGTTGGGAGCGGGCGTTTGTGTGGGCTACAGATGTTAGTAGCGGGCGTTTGTGTGGGCTGCAGATGTTAGTAGCGGGCGTTTGTGTGGGCTACAGATGTTGGGTGTGGGCATTTGTGTGGGCTACAGATATTAGGAGTGGGCGTTTGTGTGGGCTACAGATGTTAGTAGCGGGCGTTTGTGTGGGCTACAGATGTTAGTAGCGGGCGTTTGTGTGGGCTACAGATGTTGGGAGCGGGCGTTTGTGTGGGCTGCAGATGTTAGGAGCAGCCGTTTGTGTGGGCTACAGATGTAAGTAGCTGGCGTTTGTGTGGGCTGCAGATGTTAGTAGCGGGCGTTTGTGTGGGCTACAGATGTTGGGAGCGGGCGTTTGTGCGGGCTACAGATGTTAGGAGTGGGCGTTTGTGTGGGCTACAGATGTTGGGAGTGGGCGTTTGTGTGGGCTACAGATGTTAGTAGCGGGCGTTTGTGTGGGCTACAGATGTTAGTAGAGGTCGTTTGTGTGGGCTAAAGATGTTGGGAGCGGGCGTTTGTGTGGGCTACAGATGTTGGGTGTGGGCGTTTGTGTGGGCTACAGATATTAGGAGCGGGCGTTTGTGTGGGCTACAGATGTTAGTAGAGGTCGTTTGTGTGGGCTAAAGATGTTGGGAGCGGGCGTTTGTGTGGGCTACAGATGTTCGGAGCGGGCGTTTGTGTGGGCTACAGATGTTAGGAGTGGGCGTTTGTGTGGGCTACAGATGTTAGGAGCTGGCGTTTGTGTGGGCTACAGATGTTAGTAGCGGACGTTTGTGTGGGCTACAGATGTTAGAAGCGGGCGTTTGTGTGGGCTACAGATGTTGGGAGCGGGCGTTTGTGTGGGCTACAGATGTTGGGTGTGGGCGTTTGTGTGGGCTACAGATGTTAGGAGTGGGCGTTTGTGTGGGCTACAGATGTTAGTAGCGGGCGTTTGTGTGGGCTACAGATGTTGGGAGCGGGCGTTTGTGTGGGCTACAGATGTTGGGAGCAGGCGTTTGTGTGGGCTACACATGTTGGGAGCGGGCGTTTGTGTGGGCTACACATGTTGGGAGCGGGCGTTTGTGTGGGCTACAGATGTTAGTAGCGGGCGTTTGTGTGGGCTACAGATGTTGGGAGCGGGCGTTTGTGTGGGCTGCAGATGTTAGGAGCAGCCGTTTGTGTGGGCTACAGATGTTAGTAGCTGGCATTTGTGTGGGCTGCAGATGTTAGTAGCGGGCGTTTGTGTGGGCTACAGATGTTGGGAGCGGGCGTTTGTGCGGGCTACAGATGTTAGGAGTGGGCGTTTGTGTGGGCTACAGATGTTGGGAGTGGGCGTTTGTGTGGGCTACAGATGTTAGTAGCGGGTGTTTGTGTGGGCTACAGATGTTAGTAGAGGTCGTTTGTGTGGGCTAAAGATGTTGGGAGCGGGCGTTTGTGTGGGCTACAGATGTTGGGTGTGGGCATTTGTGTGGGCTACAGATATTAGGAGCGGGCGTTTGTGTGGGCTACAGATGTTAGTAGAGGTCGTTTGTGTGGGCTAAAGATGTTGGGAGCGGGCGTTTGTGTGGGCTACAGATGTTCGGAGCGGGCGTTTGTGTGGGCTACAGATGTTGGGAGCGGGCGTTTGTGTGGGCTGCAGATGTTAGGAGCGGGCGTTTGTGTGGGCTGCAGATGTTAGTAGCGGGCGTTTGTGTGGGCTACAGATGTTAGGAGCGGGCGTTTGTGTGGGCTACAGATGTTGGGAGCGGGCGTTTGTGTGGGCTGCAGATGTTAGGAGCGGGCGTTTGTGTGGGCTACAGATGTTAGGAGCGGGCGTTTGTGTGGGCTACAGATGTTGGGAGCGGGCGTTTGTGTGGGCTGCAGATGTTAGGAGCGGGCGTTTGTGTGGGCTACAGATGTTGGGAGCGGGCGTTTGTGTGGGCTGCGGATGTTAGGAGCGGGCTTGGGTATTTTGTAAGTAGGTTTGCGTGTTTGTGAGCGTGCTCGCGGCGTGGGAGTGGTCCTGGTGTTTACGACAGATAGATCTAGCTAAATAGTACTTTTACCAATAACTTAGAGAAGGCCGAGATGGCGGAACATTATCGAAGAGTTGAGTGAGTATCATCTGGTGGAGACAGTGATATCTTATCAATTTCAAGTACAGCGCCAGCTCGGAAATGCTAGTTTTAGAGATGAAAAACTGCGAGTGTGGAAAAAAATATTACAGTAATAACCAATTTAATCTATTTTATCAATGGAAACCTCATAATATCAGCCTACCACAGTGTTGTCTTTTTAACACAAAGGTTGACTGGTAGAGAATGCCTTGTTGCATTAAGTCCGCTTATGTACCACTACTGTACATGAAGTTTAAATAAATATTACGATTTATATTTCCATTTCATTATAATGTAACGAAAATAGTTAACGCCTGCAAAAATATACTAGCAATGCTTCTATACGTTTTGTTTACGGTTACGGTTTAAAGACCTGGTTCTTTTTGCTAATAATTCCTCGTATTGGCCTCTGATAGGATTCATTTCTGGCGAAAAGAAAAAAGTAAAACATGCCAATAGCATTGGCCTTTGATATGCGACACAACTCAACTTGCATTGGGTTCTGCAACTGGTAGACGTAACAGAACGATCTACAATACATTCTTGGAATGATAGGATTGACAAGAACTGTTTTTGATCAATTCGGTTAAAGAATGAATAAACACAACCTTTTTTTTCCAATTAAATTCTTTATTACAATATTACATGTGTTTTCTAAGATAGTTTAACAAGTGCATATAGATCCTGTTGGCGCAGTAATTTTATAGAGGTTAGTTGGTAGTAATACAAATTAACAGAATATAAAATAAAAAAAATAAAAAAATAAATTGGATGTACAAATCAAATTAAATAAAAATACAAATGTCAATAACATAGGTAAAGTGGAAAAGTCAAAATAAAATTTTGTTATAAATAAATTGAACATTAAACGTCAAAATGAAGAAATTAGATAGGTTAGCAATAAAAATATAAAACAAATATGGAAAAGGTATAAATATTTAAGATTAAATTTTCAATTAAGGCCATCATTAAAATTGCGGCCAAGAGCGTGTCGGGTCACGCTCATTGTAGGATTCTGTAGTTTCCCGTCCGTCATAATAAGTGTCCCCACTTAAGAGTTAATAGATGACAGGCAACGAGCAAGAACAAATACCACCAATGCCAACGAGAGACAAACCGATCAATTTGACTATAAAATAGCTCATACCCATCCCGACCCCATCAATTCAGGAAAAATCTTAACAGTGCGAAGTAGCCCAAAGTACAGCGCCATCTCTCGGGAAATTGGGTTACTAATTTATACAAACTAGACGCTTTATGTACGCTGGGTTTTCTTTGGTAATTTTTGATTGCGTGAACCGATTTTAAAAATTATTTATTATTTTGCCGCAGGACTAGTCGGACTCCGTAACTCTTCTACTGCACAAGAAAGGGTCAACCAAGAATTGCGGCAATTATCGAACCTTGTCACTCATCTCTCATGCCAGCAAAATCTTGCTCTATATCCTGAAAGATCGCATCCACTACTACTTGGGTTGGCAAATTCTGAAGAAGCAAGCAATTTTTTGTGAAGCGCAAGGGCACTCGAGAACAGATTTTCAATGTCATAGAAAGAAATAGATGGAGGAACATCATAAAAATGAAAGTAATGGAACAGGGACGTCACCATCCTCAGCGTTGAGAAATACAACGTAAGCAGGAGAAAATTCTAACACTTGGCTTCGTCCTCATCAAGATTATCAGAGTATATTACAGGATACGTATAAGATCTTTGAAAATATTCAAAATCAGACCCAGTGCAGTTTCTAAGCTCTTTTTTACACTGTTCAGGGCCTACTGCCAAAACTTTTACACCAGTGTTCCATGGACTAACAACTGACAACGGGCGTACAATACTCTTCACTTTCAATATAACAACGCCTTTAGGATTGGTGTGGCTCCCACATTTCTGCAGCGCTTGATGGATGTTTGCTGACGGAAGGATCGACGATAATTAACCATAATGCTTAAAATAGTAGCAGCATCTTTGGAGCGTAGCATTCGGGGGAGCACTAACGGAATCCGAAGGATGATATCGGAAAGGCCGGAGTCTGCAGTGCTGTGGAGGCTTGTTCAACTGCATGTAAGATGACGCTTTTTCTTATTTCTGTTTGTGTTTTGTTTCATTTTATTTTAATTTGTGACATTGCTGTTATTGACATTGAGTATCATCTTATATGGTGTACTTGGCAGCTAAACGTTGGCACCGCCAACATTTCCAGCTAGAAATTTCATCTAGTTTTCTTGTCACCAGTTCTGATGGATTCTTATGTAATTGCCAAGTTCCTACTTGGTGATAGTCTTGCCAGTAGATGAAATCTTTTGTGACCGCCAACGAACTTGGGAATGAAAAATCTGGTATAGTATAAAATGTTGTTCGGTTCTCTCCACGAAGATTGGCACTTTCGACAGTCTTCGGACTAGGAACGTCTTTGTTCTCAATCCAGTACATTGTTTGTGTATCTGGGTCGATTGCCAAGCTTAGTCTAAACAGAACCCTATCAGGTATAAGAACTTCTCTCCCGGAGCCATCGAACCGTATCCTCTCTATCTCTTCGTTTGTGACCCAGTAGATATACCTGTAATTTATAAATAACTATAAACATTCACAAAGTTCAAAACGAATTTTGCTGTATCATAAAACTACACAAGATGGTTATTGAAGCAGAATATAAAAACATTATATTTATTTTTCAACATACTTGAACTGCAGAAAGTAACTCTATTCTTTATTTAGTAGCACTTGTAACCAAACTGTGACCTTTTGATTACCATTAAGCACTAGTGCGATAAAGTAGTTAAACCTTTTTGCTAAACCTCTTCGTTCTCAAAAGAGAGTTTAATCACAAAAAAATCACCATTCGGTTGAATATTATAAATTAGTGTCTTACTTATTTCATGCAATTTGTGTTTAAATAAAAAAAAACTATTTTCTTAAATAAATCGTTTTTATGTAAGTGTGTTGAAAAAAATATTTTTTGATTCTAGATAAGCAACCTCATTCTAAGTGTTAATTAGTGTTGTCTAGCTAGTTTATGGCCGCCATTGTAAGATGCGCACGCATAAGAAAACAGCTCAATTGTTTGCCACCATAAAATAGGTTAACTGATGTATACATGCTACGGTCGGATTTTGTCATAATTTCAATCCGTTGACTATTTCTGGTCTTGTTCATCAGTTCCACTTCACCAAATATTACTTTTTGACTGTAAATGCTTAAGTTCTCGATGAAAATACCTATAATATTTGAGGAGTTCCCTCGATTTCGCCAAGATTCCATTATCAGATCCCAACTTGGTGACAATGGGACCATTTGGGAAGTATCCAACAAACAAAGAATTTTTCAAATCGGTTGGCAAGCGACGTAGTTATGCGCGAACACACAAAAAAAAATACAAACATCTGAATTGAGAACCTCCTCCTTTTTTTGAAGTCGGTTAATAACACATACGTGGCAAAGTAAAATGCACGACACGGTCAAGAATATACGACAGACTTTAACGCTAACAAATCTTATAAGAACGTCCTGATGGACTTCCTTCTATTCTACTTACTAGGTGCTCTGCGTCTTTCTCCAAACCATTAACTCTTCCATTTAACCACTCTCTAAAATCAGGTTGCTTCCCATCTGAGTGGAAAAAATCTAGATAGTCCCTGTTTTTAAAAACGGTAGTAAGAATGACATAAAAAACTACAGACCAATTTCGATCATATGAATTATCCCTAAAGTGTTTGAGCTTTTAGTATATCCTTGTCTGTATAACCACTTGCAAAATCACATAGCAAGCAATCAACACGGTTTCATGCGGGGTAGATCAACACACTCAAACTTGGTAGATTTTTCGGAAAATTTTATTGCGTTTGCGGACCAACGGATTCAGGTTGACGCAGTTTACACTGATTTCAGTAAGGCGTTCGATAAAGAAGACCACCAACTTTTATTGAAAAAACTTGAGAAGTACGGAATCTATGGTCCACTACTGAAATGGTTTCACTCATACCTTAGTGATCGTGTAGCATTCGTTGTTTTAAATGAGTCGAGATCTAAAGACTTCTGTGTGACCTCTGGGTACTACAAGGCTCCCACCTAGGACCTTTGTTTTTCAATATTTTCATTAATAGCATTATACATTGTTTTCATCATGCACAATCTTATAATTTGCTACAGGCCGACTTGGATAGACTAGTGGAGTGGTGTAACAATAATAGGATGAATCTAAATTTTGACAAATGTTTATATATAAAATTTTGTGGAAATAAGTAAGCTCATTACACAAAATATATTTCAGGCAAAACGCTTAGAGAAGTTGATAGTATCCGGGATCTGGGAGTAGTGATGGATAGTAAATTGAGTTACAATGCCCATTTAGATAGGATAATAGCAAACGCTAACAAAATGCTGGGCTTCGTATTAAGAACCTCCAAGCCTTTTAACAACCCAAAGACTAAAATTATTCTTTATGAGACGTTGGTCCGTTGGTCCGTAGCAATTTAGAATACTGCTCACAGGTATGGTCACCTCATTACAGTGTTCATAAGCAGCGAATTGAGCGAGTCCAAAGAAGATTTTTGTGTCATTTATCCTTCCGGGATAAAACCGCGTATCAACTGAGATCTTATAAAGACCGTATTGTGTACTATAAATTTCAAAGCCTCACCAATCGTAGAAAAGTTCAGGATCTTTATTTCCTTCATAAAGTGATGTCTTCTAAGCTAAATACTGACCTTTTGTCAAGAGTGACCATTAATGTCCCTAGTAGATTACCACGGTCCCATACCTACCACTTATTCAAACAAGTTCCGCGCAAAACGAACCTGGGTGACAACTCTCCTTTTGTACGGGCTACCAAACTGTACAACGCTATATGCCGCAAAGCTGACATCGACATAAATCACGACACTCTGAAGTCGTTTAAAAGAAAATTGTATAAACACTTTCAGAATACCTTTAATTTATCACTTCAATGTTTTTATACATATTCAGGACATTTTATTTTTATTTAATTAATTCGTAATTTATATTCTAAACCTATTATAATTTTTTTGATATGCGCATTCCTAACAAAATTTAATTTTGACATCACTTTTATTTTATTATTTGACCATAATATTGTTTAAGTTTTTATTTCTAAGTGTGATGTTATGCTCAATCCTTATACTTTTACATTTATTTAATACTTTCATGATTGTTTGGAACCATGTTCACCCGTTTTTATGCATAAGCTGTGGTTGCCTATAATTGAGTGTGCATTATAGGACTAGGTTACGTGTACCACTTTAATTTCTAAGTTTTTATTTTTATTTTGTAACACTTGTTGATGATCCTAAATATATAAATAAAGTTTTCTTTTTCTTATTTGAGTTCTTAAAGGATGACATCACCGAGTTGCCTGTCGGTGCCGTTAGTGCCGAGAGCAGGCTAATGCTCTTTGACGTGGTGGTTCAAAGTGTTATATGTTCCGCTAATTAAGACATTGTGTGCATGATTTTATCATTAGTAACGTACCCTCCTTTGCTGTCCACGTCAATATCATTGCAGTAGTGTTTCAGTGCAACTACATGAATCCCGTCACGTGCTTCTTGAGAAGCCGCAGGATTCAAAGAAAACGATGTTATATTACGAGGTTCCCTCAAGAATAATAATTGTGTGACGGGGTCGTAGGCGATGGTCGATTTGTTAAATCCATCTGTTTCTCTCGTTAATATATGTTGTATTTCCTTGGTTGATATGTCATAGCTGGATATTGTTACGTTCGGGTCTATATGATCGCAAAACAGCACCCTGTCGTGAACGGGATCGTAAGCAACTGAATAGATCTCGGTACTTTCTGGAATTTCCTTTTTGTGCGTAAGTGTTCCGTTGTCATAAAATTCTAATGTTTTGTCTCCGGCCACGACGATGTCTGAAATATGGAAAGAAAATTTTTAGGTCTACATCTTTCCTTGTTTATTTTATACACTTATTTTGAAGAAATGCAAATAGTAAAATGTAAAAGAAAAACAATGTCAAAATGATTTGTACATGTTCATTTTGCTATTTGAGGTTTCTTTAAAATAAATGAGTGTGTATATTGTGAAGTATTACATTATTTATTGAATTTGATGTCTATGTGGATCGTTAGGTCGCATATAGTAGTGAAACTGCCAGGCAAACTTTAAAATTATAATCTATAAGTACATTCACAATTAAAACTCATTGAAAAAGTAATGCTTTATGAAATAAATACTAATGTCAAAGTTAATTTATCAAATTTTAAACTAAAAATATTAGGTATTTTATGTCAAAACGTATAAAACAAGAAAAATAATAAAAAGGTGTTAGAAAACAACAATTATCGTAGTGTACTGCTGGAGCAGATCAATCCCAAGCCTTTTTGCCTCAAGATACTCTTTTACAGTATAAAAAAAATCTTCTGGCAAAGTTTCCGCTTCTCAAAGGAATGTTCTGGGATGTGACTGACAAATTTATTATAAAGACCACAGAGCAGATACATACGGTAGAAGTCGCATAGCGTTTCATTTGTATCGGAACCAGCGTACCCTAACTCGCACAATAGACCGGTATTCTACTTGCCTAACGTTAGACATTGTTAACTTAATGCATTTTATTTATTTTTTCCTTTGAAAATCAGATTTTACTCATATATCTAAAACCAAGTGTACTATTTTTGAGAGAGTAATATTTCTATCGTCAGTAACTAACTGTTGATGTTTAATTTTGATCAAACGTAAAGTGTCGTCTGCAAAATCATTATAATTATCATGTTTATTCTTTACGAAGTAAGGTAAATCGTTTGTAAGGCATTTCGTATTTCTTTTTCTTTCTTATTAGTATGAATAAAAATGGGCCAGAATTTCAGCCCTGAGGGACCCACATTGTGAACTGAAAAAAATATCTTAAATTTATTTTTTTCTAAATCCTTTAAATGGTTTTATCTAATTCAATAATAACACTTAACTAATTAAAACTATATATACACTAAAGGCAAAAACTACTAGCTAAAATATGGCGTCATAAAACTCCTCCGCATTACTGTCGACTGGAAGTGAGCCTACAAGGCTGGCGGCATTGTCACGTTGTATGGCAATGCTTAATCTCTGACCGAGGTAAAAGCCAGCCTTAGGGTCACGCGTAGTGTCAACTAAGCGTTTGGATAATTCTTTAAAAAGCGTATGATCACTCGGACCCCAACGGCCCAAGAGTTTGATCATAATTTTGAATATTAGTCTTATGTGACTTGATTCACAATTCCAGCGAATTCACAAAGTTATAAAAAGATTTTTATGGCATATGGCACATCACTAGCAAGAGGATAGACTAGAGAATTTTTGAGGGAGTTGGAAGATTCCGGTCGCGTTTGGTTATTTTTTATAGCCATTTAAAATATATATATAGCATATACATAGCTGTAACATGGACAGCTTTAGTTTAAGTCCAAAACTTTGCAAGTAAATTAAAAAAAAACTAGATAAGTAGTGTCACAAATTCTAAATTCAAAAGTACTCTAATACAATAAACATCTAAATAAAATTAAAATTCAGAGTCTACGCCTTATACATTTTCTTAAATTTGTATTTGAATGAAAAATTTGGGTTTTATTTTCATAAGACAATAAAAAGTCGATGAAAAAAAATCCACAGGTCATGAGACGTGTTTAGGGATCCGAAAGGATAGCAGATGACTCCTCCCGTCAACCATATCAATTTGGCATACGATGCACCAAATACCCTGTATAATTTAAATGAATATTTTCGAAGATATTACAGATTTAAAATGCAGGGACATGGGGGTTGTATATAAAGAAATTCTGTCTGATTCTGTAGTATATTTAGTATCGGCACTGCACCCGTACGAAGCCAGGGCGGGTCACTAGTTAACTACAAAATTGTTATTTTTATTTACAAATAATGTTAATAAATCTCACTTAGTATGCCATTATGCCAAGTCCTTTTTAACCTCTTTTTTTACAATTTCAACACGTAACTGGAGACAGAAGATCGATTTCAATTGCTACCAAATTTCATAATTTATTTACACTCATTGCTTCGCATTGTTTTGTCACTGTGCCTGTAAGAAAACTATTTACTTTTCACCATACTTCAGTGACCCACCCTAATGAAGAACGCAGTCAAATGCTTTGGACAAATCGCAAAAGATACTCAGGGTATCACATTTGTCTCCGCATACATTAAAAAACAGCAAACTTCGTTTAGGAGATGTGATACAACATTGGTAGAAAATATATAAACTGTACAAAAAAATATTATTTTTAGTTTACTCACCCCAAGAAAAAGGACTGACCACCTTCAAGGACAGCCACAACAATATCAATACAGTCCCTCTAAACATTTTGAGTTGCGCTCGCTTCTAGTGAAAGACAAAAGTTAAATGTGTCTAATTCGGGGACATGAATACATTTTTATAGTTTTTTTGCAAGGCACAGTTTTTAGAGTTCCGTACCTCAAAAGGAAAACGGAACCCTTATAGAATCACTTTGTTGTCCGTCTGTCTGTTTGTATGTCAAGACCCTTTATCTCGAGAACGCGTGGAGGTATTGAGCTGAAATTAAAACTATATACTCGGGTTTGTGGTTTGTTGAAGCTGTGAAAAAAATCAAACCACTAAGTTAACGAAAAAAAAGATACGGCTGTTTATGTCGCAAAAAAAGTATATTTCGACATTCTCAAGGGAAACAAAATTCATGGGGTACTTTCCATTGACCTAGAACCCTGAAATTTGAGTTTATGTCAAGGTATAGCACAGTAATAGAAATAAATCTGAAAACAGTAAATTTGTTGATACGCCACAAAAAAAAAGAACTTTTTTGATTCGGAAAAATCTTCGAGATTCGATTCGGGAATTGAACTGTTTACATAAGTTAGTTTATACGGAACCCTTAGTTTGTGCGAGTGCGACTCGCATTTGCCCCGTTTTTAGCATACTGATAACCCAAGAGGTGTTCTGATAAGAGCAGAATAAGATAATACAACCCGAAAATAAAAATAACAAAATAACAAAAACATATTGTCATAGCCGGAAAGAACAGCCTTTAAGAGGAAAAAAAAAATCGCAAATCGAGGTCCATAAAAAAAACAACTGAATTGATAACTTCCTTCTTTTTTTGACATCTGTTAAAACAGTGAAAATACCCAATTTCATCAGTATTTCACTGACTTGGCGCCATTTTACAGTGCCAGTGCCACAAAATGTCGCCGGGACGCCCAGGACTCCTTTTGAATAAGTACACTATCTTGGTTAGCTGCAACGGGACAACGGCACCTCGAAGCACCACACCACATTCGCATCACAATCGTCCTGCGACTCCTGATGCCCGTGGCGTTTCCTGTGGCAGTGTCAGAGGCGTGAGGATGTTTGTTCACTACACTCACAGTTGCAGCCATCTTCGCTAACATTACTGCTTAGCAAAAGGAGGCGACCGCATCCCGTTCTCTCTCACTCCAGACCATGATCTGGACCAGAGTCGGGCGCGTAAGAGGTCGCCGCCACCGATCGCCTCCACGAGGACTATACGATGTTTCACCCAAGCGAGCCACATTTCCACCGTATGCTCCAGTGTTTCCCAGGTGGTTCACACAATGCTGAATCTGAAACAGAAACCTCCCGGATTTATCGAACTGGTGAGGATCCTGCGTCATGTGGAAGGTGAGGACACCATGGCACCTCTCCAGCCACTCCTCAAAGAGGTGACTGTGTATATACCGCGGTGATTGTAATATGCCCAAATTTATTAATAGTATTATTTGATTCTCATCATCCGTCATCGTCTTACTGTCCTTGTTCCATGTTGCTTGGAGTGGGCGTATCACGTATTCCCGGTCAACGCATCCTTTTATATGGTCAAAGCCAGATAAACGATTCCGTTTGATACTTTAGATGCAAACTTCATCATCATCATCATTTCAGCCGAAAGACGTCCACTGCTGGACATAGGCCTCCCCCAAGTGCCGCCGCAATGAAAGGTCCTGTGCGTCTCGCATCCATCGTACTCCCGCAACCGTTACCAGGTCATCGGTCCACCTTGTAGGAGGCCTTCCAACGCTACGTCTTCCGGTACGTGGTCGCCATTCCAGAACCTTTCGGCACCAACGGCCATCCGTTCTGCGAGCAATGTGCCCTGCCTATTGCCACTTAAGTTTGGCGATTCTTCGTGCTATCTCGGTGACCTTGGTTCTCCTGCGCTAACTTAATTACCGATGTACATAGATAACACACATTTTGCACAACACGATTTTAACTCATTAATCTTTCAGGTTATCAAAGGTTAGTCACCATTTTGACCCAAAATAATTGTAACCGCGTTACAAAACAGTTACTATAGGTAATTTTAAGATTTATTTACAAACACATAATTTTTATTGTGATATAATGGTTATGTGCATAATGATTAGCTCCACGCGCGGTTTGACTCACGTGATTTTTGTATTTCTTTAGTAATATTTAGGTAATAAATAAAATAGTACAGTAACGTAAAGTCAAAGTTAAGTAGATAATTATTGAAATACTATTATGGTGTCATAATATGGTATAACTTGTAACTGGGTTCCCAACTGATTTTTAAGAAAAATAACGTATCATATTTTTTTAGTAGAGTAAGAAAAAAAAGTCTTAAAAATAATATTTTATTTTTTTGTTGTTTGTTCTCTTGACAACATATTTTAATGTACTTCTAGCACACAATAACATCGTCTTAATATTTTTAGATGCTATCGTTATACACCATTCAATTTAAATAAACAAGCAATTCACTTCCAACTCACCTTTTTTTTTGTTTTCTATTCGAAACAAAACATATTCGTATTTCCACTCATAATTATTCATATTTTAGTTAAACGCATCACAGTAAAGAATGGATATTGAGTGTTTTTGTAAAATTTATTTTTATATTTTGCTTAAGTTAGGTATATTTTTATCAAAAATAAAGTAAAATAGGTACTTTATTATAAAGTATGGTTGGCATCTCTACTTGTGACCTACGGATGCCCCTCAAGTTGAAGGTTTTACAATTCCGAGATAAGACCTGTCATAATTATGGATCAGAATGTTAGGCTGTCAAACAAAAAGGATGTAAAAAGATAGCATGTAGCGGAGATGAGAATATTAGGACGTGTGGTGTGACGAGAATGGTTAAAGCGAGAAATGAGTACGTTAGAGGAAGTTTGAAAGAGGTGCCAGTAACTGAAAAGTTGAAGGGAAATTTTCCTTTGTGTGGTCATGTGAAGAGGAGGAATGAAACGCATTTTACTAGAAGAGTTATGGGTAAACATAAAGATGACGAGAGAGAGGGAAGCGAAATACCATATGAAAGAAAAGGGAGTTGGGAAAAGAGTAATTTAAACGTAATTATACCAATTTTATTAATATTTGTATGCCACTACTAACTGTGGCAGAACACAGAGACACTTGTGTTATTTTCATCTAAATTATACGTCTGTGCACCAGTGAACTTATTTGATTTGTGTATTATATAATATTCATAACACTATAAAGCTAGAACTATATTGCGCACATGTGGGTCACGTACGTCGATAAAGGCGCGTCGGTCTTCATACATTTTATATGGCAACTAGACTTGCAAATCTACATTAGATCCACGCTTTGTGACGCCACGCAACTCACCTCGACGTACAAATCAGGCGTGGTCCACGTGTGCGTGTCTAGTGTAGTTCTCGCTTTATAGTTATTTCGGTACTTTTCGAGAAATTTGCTTTACCGTTAATTTTATTTCTAGAGAATATAAAGTTGATGTGAATGAAGCCGCGGGTGTAACTAGTCGTCACGCACTTACGCACGTGACTGTACTATAGCATCAGAATCAAAATTATCTATGTATAAACAAAATTTCAAAACAATCTCTTATTTCCAGAAATTGTTTTGGGTCAAAAAGGTCACGGTTTTTTGATAACCGAATAGA